>OX463246.1:6961429-8298929 GCA_949820135.1 Sylvilagus floridanus | reverse complement strand
TTAGAAAATTACTAATATAAAAATAGATTGTATGCATTCCGTAAGTACAGTCACAAGAAGACAGCCACACTTCCCTCAATCCACTGGCGCACCCCAATTTACTCCCTATCTTATCTTCATCAGTTTTTGCAAGGCCATAATTTTAATGTACCCCATATTCACAGCCTTAATTCTCCATTAGTCATAAAATTTCTGTGTGCTTCTGTTAAAAATATACAACTGAATGTTTATGTTTTATAATAATGGATTATATGATCTTCAAATAATTTAATCTGAGTGGTTTTAGAATCAACCTGCATATTGGTTCCTTTGCCAATATTCTTGGAAAACAAGTCAGTCTCAAAAGCACTTAAAACACTGCATTTCCCCTTTTCTGGTATAACACTTACAAATTATATTTTTTTTAATTTTCTTACAGTTTCTCATCTGTAAAATCTTCATCACCTGCAAATTAAAGATATTTGTCGTAATTTCTTATTTTTTTTAAAAAATGCAAATAACAAGAATAATTATACATATTTACTTACTTATGATAGATTTAATGTACTTACTAATTATAATAATTACTTGGCCTTCACTGCTTCATTAATTCTATATGAGTTGTTCTCAGTACCTATATTCCAATTTCCCTCTGTCCTCACTGTTCCTTCTCCTGTCCTCACTGTTCCTTCACTGTTGTTAAATTATACTCAGATCAACTATTCTTTTTAGCTTCCAAATATGCAAGAGAACATGGAGCATTTGTCTTTCTATGTTTGGCTTATTTTGATTAAATAATGAATAACAGTTCCATCCATTTTTATTTCAGATGTCAATATTTTATTCTTTTTATGGCTGAATAGTATTCCATTGTGTGCTAATATATTTTCTTTCTTCTTTATCTAAGCATTTATTTAATAAATAAAAATTTTCAAAGTACAAATTTTCGATTATAGCAGCTTTTCCCTGCATAACCTCCCTGCCACCACAACCATCCCATCACTCCCCCTCCCATCCCATTCTTCATCAAGATTCATTTTCAAATATCTTTATATACAGATCAACTTAGTATATACTAAATAAAGAACTCAAGAGTCTGCACCCACACAGACACACAAAGTATAGAGTACTGTTTGAGTAGTAGTTTTACCATTAATTCCCATGTTGGATCATTCTCTCCTTTTAAATTCTATCAGTTAGTATTAGCAGACACTAGTCTTCTTTATGTGATCCCTTTGACTCTTAAACCTATCATTATGATTAATTATGAACTGAAATTGATCACTTGGATTAGTGAGATGGAATTGGTACATGCCACCTTGATGGGATTGAATTGGCACCCCCTGGCACGTTTCTAACTCTACTGTTAGGGGTAAGTCTGATTAAGCATGTTCCGAACTGTCCATCTCTTATTCCCTCTCTTATTCCCACTCATATATTTAACAGGGATTACTTTTCAGTTAAATTTAAACACCTAAGAATAATTGTGTGTTAATTAAAGAGTTCAACCAATGGTATTAAGTAGAACAAAAAATACTAAAAGGAAGAAAATAGTAAGTTGATCCTCAACAGTCAAGACAAGGGCTGATCAAGTCATTGCCTCTCATTGTGTCCATTTCACTTCAACAGGTTTCCTTTTTGGTGCTTGGTCAGTTGTCAATGATCAGAGAGAACATATGATATTTGTCTTTTGGGAGTAGCTTATTTCACTCATATGATGTTTTCCAGATTCCTCCATCTTGTTGCAAATGACCGGATTTCATTATTTTTACTGCTATATAGTGTTCTATAGAGTACATATCCAGTCTACTGTTGATGGGCATTTGGGTTGGTTCCAGGTCTTAGCTATTGTGAATTGAGCTGAAATAAACATTGAGGTGCAGACAACTCTTTTATTTGCCAACTTAATTTCCTTTGGGTAAATTCCAAGGAGTGGGATGGCTGGGTTGTATGGTAGGGTTATATTCAGGTTTCTGAGGAATCTCCAAACTCACATCCACAGTGGCTTTACCAGTTTGCATTCCCACCAACAGTGGACTAGTGTCCCTTTTTTCTCACATCCTTGCCAGCATCTGTTTTTGGTAGATTTCTGTATGTGAGCCATTCTAACTGGGGTGAGGTGAAACCTCATTGTGGTTTTGATTTGCATTTCCCTGATTGGTAGTGATCCTGGTACATTTTTCATGTGTCTGTTGGCCATAGATTTCTTCTTTTGAAAAATGTGTATTGAGGTCCTTGGACCATCTTTTAAGTGGATTGGTTGTTTTGTAGTTGTGGAGTTTCTTGATCTCTTTGTAGATTCTGGTTATTAACCCATTATCTGTTGCATAGTTTGCAAATATTTTTTCCCATTCTGTCACATGCCTCTTCACTTTCCTGACTATTTCTTTTGCAGTACAGAAATTTCTCAATTTGATGTAATCCCAGTTGTTAATTTTGGCTTTGACTGCCTGTGCCTGTGGGGTCTTTTCCAGGAAGTCTTTGCCGGTACCTATGACTTGCAGGGTTTCTCCAGTGTTCTCTAATAATTTGATGGTGCTGAGTCTTAGATTTAGATTTTAATCCATGTTGAGTGGATTTTTGTGTACGGTGTAAGGTAAGGATCTTGCTTCATGCTTCTGCATGTGGAGATCCAGTTTTCCCAGCACTATTTGTTGAACAGACTGTCCTTGCTCCAGGAATTGGTTTTGGTTTTAGATCCTTGATCAAATATAAGTTGGCTGTAGATGTTTAGATTGATTTCTAGTGCTTCTGTTCTATTCCATTGGTCTGTCCATCTGTTTCTGTACCAGTACCATGCTGTTTTGATTATAACTGCCCTGTAGTATTCCCTGAAAATCCTGTATTGTGATGCCTCCAGCTTTGTTTTTGTTGTACAAGATTGCTTTAGCTATTTGAGGTCTCCTGTGCCTCCATATGAATTTCAGCATTGCATTTTCCAGATCTGACAGCAATGTCTTTGGTATTTTGATTGGTATAACATTGAATCCTTAAGTTGCTTTTGGGAGAATGGATGCAGATGTTCCTTCTATACCCAGTTTGCTTAGAGTTTTCATCATGAAAGGGTTTTGTGTTTTATCGAATGCTTTCTCTGCATCTATTGAGATAATCATATCGTTTTTCTTTTACAGTTTGTTAATGTGGTGTATCACATTGATTGATTTGCTGACATTGAACCATCCCTGCACACCAGGGATAAATCCCACTTGGTCTGGTTGGATGATCTTTCTGATGTGTTGTTGCATTCTATTCTCCAGAATTTTATTGAGGGTTTTTGTGTCTATGTTCATCAGGGATATTGGTCTGTAATTTTCTTTCAATGCTGCATCTTTTTCTGGCATAGGAATTAAGGTGATGCTGGCTTCATAGAAAGAATTTGGGAGGATTCCCTCTTTTTGATTGTTCTGAATAGTTTGAGAAGAATTGGAGTTAGTTCTTCTTTAAATGTCTTGTAGAATTCAGCAGTGAATCCATCTGGTCCTGGGCTTTTCTTTTTTGGTAGGGACTTTATTACTTACTCAATTTCTGTCTCAGTTATGGGTCTGCTTAGCTTTTCTATGTCTTTATGGTTCAATTTAGGTAGGTTGCATGTGTCCAAGAATCTATCCATTTCTGATAGATTTCCCTGTTTATGGCATACAAGTCCTTGTAGTAATTTATGATGACTCCTTTTATTTCAGTGCTATCTGTTGTTACATTTATTTTTTCATCTCTGATTTATAGATTTGGGTCCTTTCTTTTTTTTAGGTAGTTGGGCCAATGGTATGTCAATTTTTTTTTTTTTTTCAAAAAACCAGCTCTTTGTTTGGCTGATCTTTTGTAATGTATTTTTGGATTCTATTCTGTTGATTTCTTCTCTAATTTTAACTATTTTTCTTCTCCTACCAGTTTTGGGTCTAGTTTGCTGCATTTTTTCTAGATCCTTGAGATGCATTGAAAGTTCATTTATTTAGTGCCTTTCCAATTTCTTGATGTAGGGACCTGTTGCTTTAAACTTGTCTCTTAACACTGCTTTTGCTGTATGCGTAAGTTTTGATATGTTGTGTTGTTATCTTCATTTACTTCCAGAAAGTTTTTCATTTCTCTTTTGATTTCTCCAATGACCCAGTGTTCATTCAGAAGCATGTTGTTCAATCTCCATCCGTTTGCATATGCTCTAGAGATTCCTGTGTTGCTGATTTCCAGCTTCATTCCATTGTGGTCTGAGAAGCTGCATCATATGATTCCAATTCTTTTGTATTTGCTGAGACTTGCTTTATGGCCTAGTATGTGGTCAATCCTAGAGTAGGTTCCATGTACTTCTGAGAAGAATGTAAATTCTTTAAGTGTAGGATGAAAATTTCTGTAGATATCTGTTAGAACCATTTGGGCAATAGTGTCAATTAAATCTGCTGTTTCCTTGTTGATCTTCTGTCTGATTGATCTGTCTGTTGCTGAAAGTGAGTATTGAAGCCCCCCAATACTGTTTGTTGTATTGAAGTGTACATCTCCCTTTTATGTTCTTTAACATATCTAATAACCCAGGGCCCTGTAAATGCATGCATAGACGTTTATAATAGCTACATCTTCCTATTGAATTGATCTGTTAATCATTATATAGTGCCCCTCTTTGTCTCTCTTAACAGTTTTTCTGTTAAAGTTTATTTTGTCTGATATTAAGATGGCTATGCCAGCTCTTTTTTGGTTTATGTTGTCATGGAATATCTTTTTCCAACCTTTCAATTTCAGTCTATATGCATCTTTGTTGGAAAGATGTGTTTCTTGTAATCAGCAAATAGATAGGGTTTTGTTTTAATCCATTCAGGCAGTCTGTGTCTTCTAACTGGAGAGTTGAGGCCATTTACATTCACTGTGACTATTGATAAGTAGTGACTTTTCCCTGCCATTTTTCCAAAGATATTTCTAATATATGCTTTGAACTTCCTGTCTTCTTTTATTGGGAGATTTTCTTTGTTTACCTTCTTCTTTCTACATTCATCATTAATGAATATCCAGGCTGATTCTGTATCTTGGATATTGTAACTAGTGCAGCAACATGCAAAGGGATGTATGTATCTCTTTCATATGCTGATTTCATTTATTTGTTTTGGATGTAGTTCCAGAATTGGAATAGTTGGGTTACATGGTAGAGGTGTTTTTTTTTTTATTTTTTTGAAGAAACTTAGTAATATTTTCCATAATGAGTATGCTGATTTGCCTTTCTGCCAGCAGTGGGTAAAGGTTCCCTTTTCGCCACATCCTTGTCAACATTTGTAATTTTTTTATCTTTTTTATAACACATTCTATTTGGAATAAGATGATATCTCATTGTGGTTTTCACTTGCATTTTACCTGATGATTAGTGACATTGGTCATGTTTTTTCAGTTTTTTGTGGCCATTTATATTTCTTTTTTTTTGAGAAATAGCCGTTCAGACCCTTTGTCCACTTCAAACTGCATTTTTTTTGCTGTTGCATATTTTTAGTTCCTTATGTTTTCTGGATATTATTCTTTTGCCATATGGATGATCTGCAAGTGTTTTTCCTCATTCTGAAGCTTGTATCTTCACTCCGTATGGCTAGATTGGTACTAGAAATGTAGAGGATAATCCGCGATTGCTGGGAAGAGTTTAGCATTTTCCTGAATCTGTATAAAGTCACTACTAATTTCTTTGGCATTTTGCCTCACAACAATGCTATCCACTACACCAAAAAAAGAAGTTGTTGTTTTGAATTCATTAATGTTTTTCCTCTGTCCTTCCAAGTGCTTCATCAGGCGTTGTGAGTATTTCTTTGGCTCTATCTGGAGCAGCCTACTGGATATCCCAGTTTACTCTTCCTTGTCCCTGATATGGGTGCTGTTGATGCATCAGCATTGAACCTGTGGCCGACCATGCTGTCACCCATGACTGAATGAAGATTATCCAAATTGCACTTTCTCTATAAAGCCTAAATTATCTAAATTGCACTTTTTGTATAAAGCACTTCAGCATTATTGTGGGTGGGAGGTTATTTTAAACAGTGAACACAGCAACAGAAAGCACAAAAATGTGAAAAGGGCATGGATTTGACCAAGAAACAAAAACTCATTTATAGTGTGAATTACACTGAGAGATAGCATCAGCTTGTTCAATCTCAGCAGGGAAGGTGCCTTTAATCTGACTCAATTTTTTCTCTTCTCAATGCATGCCTACAGATGATAGAAACACTATGATTACTCATGTGTGGACTTATAAATAAATTTAGGTGTGTGGGAAAACCAAAGAATCCATGAAGGATAAATAATTGAACAGTTCGACTGTGAATAAGTTTAGCCTGAATATCTACTTCTTAACTTTCATCTATACGAATGAACTCTGAATGGGAGCAGGAAAGGAAAGAAAAACATTAATCAAATAATTTCTCTTTCTTCATCCTTTACCCAACTGCTTACTCCTCAGTGGAAACACTTCTTTCCAATTCCATCATGCACAGTTCAAAAAGGTTAGTATAACTACTTCTTCCTGTGCATTGCTGCTTTTCACATTCTGTACTGGCACTTGGAGGCATCAGGGAAGAAAGGATGGGCATAAGGAAGAGCAAGGATGAAATAAGCACTGCACAGCCTGGAGCCTCCTGGGGTAAGAACTGGTTAATTCACATGGGCTCTTCCCAAGATGGGATGGCATCCTTCAGGAGAACCGGGTCTCAAGCTTCAAAGGACTAGACACGTGGAACACAGAACTGTGGCAACTGTAGGGGAGATCAGTGGCAGATTCCATGGCATCCTGTACAAGTTCATCGCACAAAGCAACATGTACGAGCCACCACATGCGTTGTGGACTTGCTTCATGTTGCCTTCTGCACATAAAGGCCGATAAAGTTTATGTTTAATTTCTGCTTTCCATTTCTTTGCAGAAACATCTCTAATTGCTTACTCTAATCATCATCATACTGCTAGGGTAATTCTAGGAAAAGCAGGTCAGCTTTGTTATGTTGACACATTACAAAGCCATGAAAGTCTCATATGTGCATCTTTAAAAATACTTGTTTCCATTGAAAATAATAAATTAATGCTTCCCGAGTAACATGGTGCAACTTTGTTACTGCATTTATTCCTAGGACTTGGGATTATTTAGAGAACCCTTTCAAGAGATCACCCACGCTCTATTACTCTGATTTCCAGGATCCAATACCAGTCCAGGCTTTAAGCCCCTTCCTCTCCTGTCCATGCTGGCATGAGAAACAAAAATGACCATATTAAAGTCTCAATTTATAGTTTAATATAACTTTTGTCACTGGTATAAGTGTCACTCCTTTTCAGTTTAAGAGTCAAAACTCATAGGGATAGGAAACCTTCCATTTTTCTCTAATGGGACATTCCTTGTGATAAGGAGATTAGGTGTGGTAGTCACCGTTATCCATGGTTTTGCTTTCCATGGGTACCATTTACTCATAGTCAGTAACAACCTGAAAATAATAAATGAAAAATTGCAGACACTGACAATTAAGTTTACATTGTATACCATTTTGAGCAGCATGATGGAATTTCATACTGTCCTGTGCCATTCTCCTGTGATGTCAGTTATTCCATTTTCCAGGACACCCACGCTGTGTGCAGAATCTGCCTGCTAGTCACTAAGAAGATATTTCAGTTATCGACTATCACAGTATCAAGTATCATGTTCTTCTATTTAAGTGACCCTTACACTTACGTCTAGTGACAGTGCCTGGGTCATTCATGTCACTTCATCTCACTGCAAAGACTCTGTATCATCTCACATCATCACAAGGGAAGAAATGCTAATACAGTAAATTCAATACTTACACAGGACTACATTAACATTTTATTACATTAGTCTAATTGCTCTCTTATGTTATTTTTTAATCTCCTATTGTGACTAATTTATAAATTAAATATTACCATAGATATATACTTGCAGACATAAAGTCTATAGGGTTGGTAATACCCACAGTTTCAGGCACCCCTCATGGATTATGGGTGATCACTGTGATTCTAATTTTCACCTTTTGATTCACAGACTTACTTATATCTTGACTGTGGTAAAAACATCTCATTAAATAGACTGTTCATTGAGAGTCTCTATCAGTCTAGAGAATGTTACTATGGATCTGGAAGGGGTTGCAATCCAGACATGACCATGAATAAGAATTCAAAAGACCATTGCCCTATTTTTTCAAGTCCATTTCTTCAAGCTAATTTTTAACATGTATACACAGTGGATAACATGGACCTGGAATCATTGCTGACATTTATCTGCTAGAAAATGATTTACTCAGAAGTCTTGCTGTGTTTAAGACCAAGATGATGAATATGGCAATCCATAAGTCCATGGTTACTTATGTTGGAAGAAGTATTGCGGATCGCGAGATAGAAATGGAAGTCCAGAATTTCTGTATCTAGAATAGGCGTCTACCCTAAGGAGAACAAAGATCCACCTATCATTCATGGAGACTGTGCCAAACAAAGGGCTCAATATTGTTTTATGCCACGGACATACTGTCACCCGGCAGAAGCTTTAGCCAGTTCTGCCTTTGTCAGTGGAACTCCTTCCTCCTGATTTCATCCACAACCTCTATCATTGCTGCCATGATCATTTTGTTCATGAGCCAATTAGACAAGGACAGGTTGACTGTGAGTAGTGTGAGTGATATTCACATTATTTTTCTTTCTATAACCTACAAATATCTGACATACAATAATTACTTGTCTGTTGGTATTTATTGTCTGTATCACCACACTAGAATACAAACTTTATCAAGTATAGAGTTTATTAACTGTGCTCATATTACTTACTGTTGCATTATTTCCAGGACATAAAAAGAATCTGAAAAATAATTTATATACTAAAAATATTAAGTGAAAATATGAAATTGTGTAAATATTGTATACATGAAGAAATTTGCTAAAAGCAAATAAAAAATAATAAAACAGACATAGGAATTATGAAGTTGTTATAAATCTCAAATGTGGATTGCAATAAATAGGTCTAAGAAACTACATATGAATAATTTTGCTAAAATACAGTAAGTTATAAAATGAATCAACTAAAAATTCTATTTCTGACAAATAGAGTGACTGAAATTAATTGTTCAATATTTAGTGTCCAAACTGGATACTAAAGAAAAAGTTCATAGAATTGAATATTAATCTTGAGGAAATATTCAAGCTAGAAATAGAGGAAAGCATGAAGAGTCCATCAAGGAGGAGGGAGAAAAACGTCAGCCCAGATAAGGTAGCCTAAGAGTTAATGGCTAAGCCATTTTACTGTCAAAGGCCCATACATTCACATAATCAAAAATCATTATAACCCCAATATGATAAATAGAGGAAAATAAACTCAATAAACCATCTAACAGTCTAACAAAAGGGCAAAAAATAAGATGAAAGTTGCAAAAAATAAATATGAATAGCAGATTCTTCAACAGATATACCCAGTAGAGAAGTGAAGCTGGTTGACGACTGATGAGTAATTTCTAATACTACAGTAACAAAGAACATGCAGTTAATATGTAAAAATAGATACATAAACTAAGAAAAGCGTTGAGTGGTATCAGAAATAGACACAAGCAAATGTGAACCCTTGCTTAACAACAAAAGTGTCATTGGTAAGTTCCTGGGTAAAACAGTCTCTCCAGTAAGTAATAGTGCCAATGGGATACCCATAAGAAGAATTAAAATAATAAAATAATGAAAGATGAATTTCACATGGAAATGTGAAACACAAAACCATAAAACTTCCAGAAGAAAGTGTGAAAGTAGTCTAAGAATTTGGAATAGCAAATAAATTAACAAAATATAAATAAATAAAATTAAATGGCACAGAAAGAAAAGAAAGCTTAGTAAATGGAACTATATGTATATAAATGGCTTGTGTGCTAATGACACTGCTGTGTGTGAAAGATAAATCTCTGAATTGGAGATCATTTCAAAGAGAGAACAAATAAAAAAATAATTCAGGAAAAAATAGTTTAAAAAGTGTAAATACTCTCATGGGTTCTTGAGCCAGATCCTAATGCCTTAAGGGCTGATTCTGAGGCCAGAGTGATTTATTAGGATATCTGCCATTCTATGAGTCTGCTGTGTATCCTACTTCCCATGTTGGATCAGTCTCTCCCTTTTTTAGTTCTATCTGTTAGTATTGGCAGTCACTAGTCTTGCTTGTGTGATCCCTTTGACTCCTAGACCTATCAGTGTGATCAATTGTGAACTGAAATTGATCACTTGTGCCAGTGAGATGGCTTGGTACATGCCACCTTGCTGGGGTTGTATTAGGTTCCCCTGGCACATTTCTAACTCCATCGTTTGGGGCAAGTCCGATTGAGTTTGCCCAAATTGTACATATCCTCCCTTTCTTTTTCCCTCTCTCCTAAATTATTAAATTATTAAATAATTATTAAATTATTAAATGTCCAAGGTGAAGTAATGCAATAACTAGGACTGAAACAGTATTTTTGTGGCCGGCGCCATGGCTCAACAGGCTAATCCTCTGCCTTGCGGCGCCGGCACACCAGGTTCTAGTCCCGGTCGGGGCGCCGGATTCTGTCCCGGTTGCCCCTCTTCCAGGCCAACCCTCTGCTGTGGCCCGGGAGTGCAGTGGAGGATGGCCCAAGTGCTTGGGCCCTGCACCCCATGGGAGACCAGGAAAAGCACCTAGCACCTGGCTCCTGCCATCGGATCAGCGCGTTGCGCCGGCCGCAGCGCGCCGACCGCGGCAGCCATTGGAGGGTGAACCAATGGCAAAAGGAAGACCTTTCTCTCTGTCTCTCTCTCTCACTGTCCACTCTGCCTGTCAAAAAAAAAAAAAAAAAGAAACAGTATTTTTGCATCTTGTGTCTCTGTGCGGGTGCAAACTGACAAAATCTTTGCTTAGTATATACTGAATCGATCTTCCGTATAGAAAGATAATTGGAAATGATTTAAAAAATTGGAAGTTACATAAAAATCAATCAATTAAAAAAAATATCATGTAGGATCTCTGTCCTTAATGTGCTGTACAACGTGATTTAAAGCTACAACTAGTACTCAAAGAGTATATTTCACTCTATGATTCTATGTGAGGGCAAATGGTTTAAAATCTTTTCTTAACACATACTAAATTGAGCTCCTGTATACAAAGAGAATTGAAAATGAATCTGAATGTGAATGAAAGGGGAGAGGGAGTGGGTAAGGAGGAAGGGTGCCTGGGGGAGGGGAGGTATGGGTGGGGAAGCCATTGCAATCCACAAGTTGTACCTTGGAAATTTATATTCTAAATAAAAAAAAAAAGTGTAAATAGCATTTCCCTCACTCTCTCTCGTTCTCTCTCTGTCTCATTCACTAGGAAAATGCGAGAAAAAAATGATGATGAGACAACATTAGTCACACAAAAAATGGCCTGAAATTAAGAAGTATTAAGTAGGGTAGAGAGGTACTAGTTGTGCCATACAGTGTTCTGGGGAGGCTAACTTGATATAGCCACTTCGGAAAACACGGTATCTACCAAAGTAGAATAAAATCATGTCTTGTGACCTATTTATTTATGTTCATCCTTCAGATATGATATGATAACTCAACACAGAATGTACTTTACTGCCCTTAGTGTTACCAGCCCTGGCCGTTCTGGGCATTTAGGAGTAGACTACTGAATGAAAGATCCTGCCTCTTCCTTTCTCTCACTATCCCTCCCTTCCTTTCCTTTCTCCCTCCACTCCCTCCCTCCACTTTTCAAATAAATAAATATATGAAGTTTAAAAACTAAAATTACTTATCTTTTATTTTATAATAAAAAAGAAATATGGAGCATACTACAGCATATGAAACTCATGTAAATGTTACAAAGCCTTTTTTTAATTATATACTGAAAAGCATTATTGGCAAAGACCATGGTAACTAATTGAAAAAGCAAACTCTATTTCAGCAATTATCCTAAAGAGAATTTTATAAAGGTAATTTTGCTTGTGAGCTTAAAACATTGGGAGGAAAAAACTGATATTTTTTTCATAAAATGAAAAGGATTTTGAGCTTTTCCTAGTTTAATACACTAGCAAAGAGAGTTCTTGCCCATACTGCAAGGACAGATACAAATAGAAATATGTGACTTAGTTCTCTCTGTTGTAAATGAGCCCTAAGTCTTTTCCCACCTGTTTTTCTTATTTATTTTAGAAAATACTTGTAATGGTGGCTTTCTCTTTGAAAATTAGATTCTTCCGAAAACCAGGCAAGTCTCCTATTTGCTTTGCAACCCAAAAACACCTTTTCTCTGGGGTGGGAGGGCCAACTCATTGAAATGTCATCATCAGGAAGACAAGGGTCGTCCAACCCAGTGTCTGTGGAGGAGTCAGCCTGGCAGCAAACCACCTACTGTGCTGAGGGCTGGAGAATTTCCTATGTTTGTTTATTTGTGTGTTTGTTTATCTGGGTAAAGCCAAGTATCAAACACAAACCCCAGTACCAGAGGACCCCCTGATGAACTATGTTTGACAAGCAGTGCCTTCAAGACCTGTTTTTGCAGAATTAGTCTTTGTGTGGCTTGAACGCAGGCGTGGAATGGGCTGTGTCTGCATGGCCTTGTGAGAGAGAGCGAGCTGTTTTGACTTTGCAGTTCATGTCACATTTAGTTTAAGGCAACATTACATCGTTTTCTTTCTCTTCTACCTTCCTAGAGAGCTTTTCTGGGTTGAGAGAAATATTATTTTTAGTTATATTTTCCCAACAACATGAGAAACGAGTATCATGAGAGACCTTCAAAAACTTCATAGAAAAATGCAAATTATGAGAAAACCATGCATGTATTTTAAAAAGATCACTGGATAATCTGTAACCAAAGAATTATTAGACTAATTAGGGAGGCTCCATAATTATTTTTAAGAAAAGTTTTATTTTTATTTATTTGAAAGAGTTATAGAGAGAGAGGGACAGACAGAGAGAAACATTCCATTCACTGGTTCACTCCCCAATTGGCTGCACTAGCCAGGGCTGGGCCTGACAGAAGGCAGTAACCAGGAGCTTCTTCACAGTCTCCCAGATGGGTGCAGGTGCTCAAGCACTTGTGCCATCTTCTGCTTCTTTCCCTGGCACATTAGCTTGGAGCTGGATTGGAAGTGGAGCAGCGAGGACTCAAGCCTGCAGCCATGTGGTGTAGAGGTCATACCCACTATGCCACAATGCCAACCCCTGGAAGCTCTGTATTTTCACCTGCAGTAGCAAGAGCTAGGTGAGATGTATAGCCTGAGCCTCAAACTGAAGATAAAACATTATAATATAAATCGTGTAGCTATTTAGATGTTTGAAAATTGAGTCCAGAAAATTTACTGAGTGGGCATTACTCTGGACAGCACTACCAAAATAATAATAATAATAATAATAATAATAATGAAATAAATAAAGGAAGGAAGGAAGAAAGGAAGGGAAAAATAAAGAAAAACCATGTGTTTTTTTTTTTTTTTTTGACAGGCAGAGTGGACAGTGAGAGAGAGACAGAGAGAAAGGTCTTCCTTTGCCATTGGTTCACCCTCCAATGGCTGCCGCAGTCGGTGCGCTGCGGCCGGTGCACCACGCTCATCCGATGGCAGGAGCCAGGTGCTAGGTGCTTTTCCTGGTCTCCCATGGGGTGCAGGGCCCAAGCACTTGGGCCATCCTCCACTGTACTCCCGGGCCACAGCAGAGGTCTGGCCTGGAAGAGGGGCAACCGGGACAGAATCCGGCGCCCTGACCGGGACTCGAACCCGGTGTGCCGGCGCTGCAAGGCGGAGGATTAGCCTGTTGAGCCATGGCACCGGCCATGTGTTTATTTTAATTGCCTTCATACATGATCTTTTAATATCCGTACCCTTGAAAGGCATCTTGGGCATATACTAGGCTTATTGGTTTACTGTCTTCTATGCAAAAACAATCTTATTTTCACATTTTATTGTGTCCTATGAATGCAATGCTAAATTTTAATCTGTTAACAAATTCAGAGAATCCCCCCTCCCTCATCACTCCCACCATCACCCTCCGCCAATGGTCTCAGGCCCCATGGACACCTAGTTGAGGGTAGTAGAAAAGTGACAGCATGGTGTATTCTGCATTCTATCTATACCCCCTCCAGTTCCTAAGTCTCATTTGTTGATGTCACCTTCAGGATTGAGAAGAGGGAAATTCAGAACCCAGACAAGTGCTGTTGTTGTAGCTTGTTTTTATGTTTGCTTTGCACGTGTCTGTTGCACAAGTCAAATGCACTTTTTAAGTGCTGGTTCTTCGAGAAGCACATTGAGAGTCCCTTTCAGAGACAACCATGGAGATGCCACTGGACTTTCTAACCAGTTTCTGACTCAGAGCATCTGTTCCCTACTTGTTTTCATAGGGAACTTCTTTGAGTTTTTAGGCAGGGATAATATCCTGTCCCTGCTGACATCATTTTAGTCAGAAGATATCTCTTGAGTAGTATCTCTTTATGCAGATGACTCAAACCCAGTTACTTTCCATGGCATAGAATTGAAGCCGGATAACTCATGCACCCTTGATCCTCTACCTCAGAGCAGGTGGTACCCTCTTTCCCATTGCCTTCAATTTTCCAGTTATTCAATTCAGATCTGCCTTCAGAGTCACCTCCTATTATCAGGGCATTGTTGAATTCTCCCAAAAGTCTCTCTCACTCATCATTCCAGTTGCCCAAATGGTACATGATACAGGCCTCTGAAATTGATTCAGTGTTCAACTAGAGAATGAGATTCTTATTTTGCTTCTTGGAAACCATCAGGATCTTTACTGTTGCTTTTTTTTTTTTTTTTTTTGGAGGAGTCTTTCTACTATCTGGATTTTAGGAGATGTGAAATTCTCCTTCTTAATTAGAGAGAACCATAAACTCCCCCTCCCCCAAGTAGACAGAGGACTTAAGATTTCCTTTATAGAGGATCTAGTAGTGAATTGATGGTTTTCTCTTCTACAGACTTATTTAGGTTTCTGAGTACCAGACCATTTGGCCACTTCTAAATAAGTCCTTTGAGTATGTGACTATATATCTTTTTAGAATGTGGGGACATATATCATTAATCTTTGCTGACCTTGAGGTTTTTACTGAAATTTTTATGGAATGGGAAAAGTCTCATTTTATATTCCATTCCTTTTGGAAGAAAAATAGCACAGTCAAATACCATCAATTACAGTGTATCTGTTGATCACCAGTTACATCCATCTCCCAGGAGGTCAGGCTGTGAAAATGCCTTACCATGCAACAGGAGGTACTACATTGGGGAACTGAATCTTCTATGGGATATATCTGTCTCTCTATCTCCCCCATACATATAGACATGAAGATATAGGTAATTGTTAGATAATATCTTAAAACACTAATAACAGCAACAAAACTCAATTTGTCCCCATAAATTTACTTTGTTTCTAAAAAGTAAACAGTACTGACTCTTTTCAGAAACTTCTCTTATTGTGAATACAGCTTACTGAAAATTTTCACAGCTCCACTTTCAACTAACTTGTTAAGTTGAAGAAGAAAATGAGATAAATCTCATCCAATCCCCATTTTATTTGCCACTCAACGTAGTAATGACACAGAAGGTAATGACTGTCACAGTACTTCTAATCCTGATTTAAAGTCATCCTGTAGAGAATTTCCTGTATGTTTTCCGACTCTTCATAAGATAATGGGCAGTAGAGACAAAATAATGGTTTTCAGTTTTATGTAAAGAATAGTCATCAGATTACAGATCCTAACCACAACCTCAACCATGTTACGACTCTTCCCCTCTTACCTACCTTTCCTAACCTGTCCTCATTTTCACTTTGTGCTGATAGAACTGAGAATTTGGATTGCATTTGACCAGGCACAGAAAATTGAAGAGTCCTCTTCCAATGAGAGATACCAGCAATATGAAAATGTGAGTTATAAAATTTCCTTTGCCATTATATTTTTCCAAGTAACTTTTACTTTTCCTGGAGTTATGTTGTACTTTATGCTCTTTGTCATTCCAGTGTGCTTACATACTGATTCAGTTGTCTTGGTATTTTACATAGAGTAAGTAGAAACTGAGAATGTAGTACAGTATCTTTATGAAAAACTGTATCTTCATTTTTCATGTCTCTTTCAAAAGTTCTTTTAATTTTTAAGGCTTTTCCCTCTTATTTAGTTCTATAAAAATACTTCAACAGTTGATTCATCTGTTTGCTGAGGAATAAAGACTTGTGGTCAATAGTTAGTGGGTTAGAAGAAGAAAGGAGAGAATTATTTGGACTTAATCTAAAATCTATTGCATAATTAGTCTGCATTCACACACGATTTCTCTGACAATAAGAACTCATACAACTAACTGAATGATACATATGAAATTTTATAATAAATATTTTATAATTTTATAATAGGATTATATAATAATATATAATGTGTATAGCTTTTTTGTTGGAATTTCTTACTTTCTCCACATTTTCTTTATTTTAATACCATGAAATTGTCTGCTAGCATTTCCTTTTTCCACATTTGTTACAGAGAATTTGCGATACATCTACTTTGTAAAATTTCATTTCTCTGTGAGCATATGGTCCCCATACAGACATTTAGTTCTCAGCGATTATCTTTCAGGGTGGCTAAAGTAAACCCTAAATGCGGAGAAGCATAGCTGAGCCCTGAGTTTATGGCTTCATACTCTGGTTGGTGCTCCCAGAAGTTCTAAGCTGCTCAGATTTCACAGGTCGTTAGCCCCATCATGAGAACCCCTGCTGTTGGCTACATCAAAGAGACATTTAATTAGTTAGGGATATTGAGGTTTTAAAACGGTCAAGAGCACATGTCTGTTAACTACTGGGGATGATTTTTATAGGAGGAATTTTTTTCTATAGATGAATAGAACAAAGAAAGACACATAATTCATTGTTAAAATAAAGGAAATACTGTTATAAAGAATTGTTTATTATTTCCATAGAAAAATAGCTTTGCGTATCACATTGGGTTTTCACTAACATGACATTTACATTGCCTGCTTGGAAAATGTATGAATTTTATCCATCCTTCTCTTTCCCTTTTGAAATAATCTCATCATTTCTCTGTGGCAGAAGTTTGTCTTGGAGACTGTGCCACTCACACTTTCCATATTGCTAACAAAATTGTCACCCCTGTGCACACGTTGTCCCTTTGCCAGTTAGTGCTAATAGAAGATTTGTCCCCTTCTACAGTGGAATTGTTTATACACCTGGTTAAATTCAAGCCAATTGTTATTTTCTTGTCATGACTTTGGAATCAAGACAGAATAATTTGAGTCTGTCTGTATAATGTACTTAAAGTGACAGTTGTGACAAAGCTGGGCTGAGATTGCAAACAGGGTGAGAGCACGTTATAATGTAAAGTGACCCATGCATCAAAAAGAACAAAGCTTGTGTGAGCAGAAGTAAAAGCCACAGAAACCGTGTGGCTCAGAATTAACATATTGCAGTATCACTTTCTGATTTGTTTAAAGTATTATTTATTTATTTCAAAGGTGGAGTGACAAAGAGGGAGTAAGGGCAAGAGGGTTGGGAGATCTTCCACTTGTGGTTCACTCCCCAAATGACTCTAAGGGCCAAAGCCAGGAGCCCGTGTCAAGAGCCTGGAACTAGATCTAGGTCTCTCCCATGAGTGGCAGTGACCCAAGCACGTGGGCCATCTTCAGCTTGCCTTCCCAGTAGCATTAGCAAGATGCTGAGTAGGCAGCAGAACAGCCAAGACTCAAACTGGTGCTCTATTGGCTTAACCCACTGTACTACACCACCACCCCAAATCACATTCTGATAGAGTTCTTGATTCCTGTTCAGGTGAGGTTCGACTTAGATTCTTGTTGCTGTGTTCCATGTGGACAAAATAATATAATGAAAATAGATTTCTTTCCAAAATCACTCTATGCTTAAGATGATTTGAGTGTCTAATATTTCCATCCAAAATAAAAAAGCTCTGAGTGGACTGTCATGTGTTAGTATG
Source organism: Sylvilagus floridanus (assembly GCA_949820135.1). Lineage (NCBI taxonomy): Eukaryota > Metazoa > Chordata > Mammalia > Lagomorpha > Leporidae > Sylvilagus > Sylvilagus floridanus. The sequence goes on along the minus strand of OX463246.1, from coordinate 8,281,051 downwards.
GAATGGACAGTTTATTAATCATTCTCCATAACAGATACAGTAAATTATTTGCTAAAAATACCACTGTTTATTCAAAATTACAAAATATTAGATTTGGGGCCGGCACCGTGGCAAAGTAGGTTAATCCTCTACCTGCAGCGTGGCCCAAGTCCTTAGACCTCTGCATCTGTGTGGGAGACCTTGAAGAAGCTCCTGGCTCCTGGCTTTGGATTGGTGCAGCTCTAGCAGTTGTGGCCATCTTAGGAGTGAACCAACGGATGGAAGACCTTTCTCTCTGTCTGTCCCTCTCACTGTCTGTAACTCTACCTCTCAAATAAATAAAAAAAAAAACCCAAAATACTAAATTTGAAATGAATCTCAGTGTTCATTTAAGAGCCATCTCATTTTCCATTCCCTACACACAGGTGAGGATAATAAATGACAAGGGTACCTTATTCATTTATTTTCCTTCTTTGTATAATTAAAGTTGTTCTTACTGTGACTATAAATTAGTATTTAACAAATTTTATAGACTAAGAAATAGAGTTTTGCTTCTTTGAGAACCAACAAAATAGTATTTTTCATCTTGGCTACATAGCTAATAAATAACTTGATTTTAAGCATGTTATTTACCACATTTGAACCAGTCTTATTAATAAAATGAACATATTTAAAGTTTTCCATCAACTAGATGGGATTGCAATAAAGATTGAAAGAGGATTGGTTGTGAATAGGTGACATGTAGCATGATGACTTAGATAGTACCAAAGGTGTGACAAATGGCAGGTACAAATGAGAATTATTGAATCAACGCAGCAGTTCAAGAAAAGAAAGAGAAGGACAGTGAGAACTCAGTTTGAGCTCCAGTTAATTTATGTAAATAAATGTACATATGTTACACATACTAGAAGGAAAACAGCAATTTTGCAGAATCTGCTGGTGAACATTTATTTCTCTTTATGTGAGTGGGGATATGTGTGTGTGTGTGTGTGTGTGTGTGTGTTTGCATATGTATGTTTCTATTTATATATATTTATTTATTTATATTTATAATCCTAACTCAACACACCACTTTGAATCCTTGCATCCATCAACAATGTTCCTGGCAAATGTTGCTGTTCTTTAAATGCAAATTGGAAAAAAAAATCAAATCAAAATAAGTTGTAAGCACATAAAGCAAAGGTATAAGAAGAAAACACTGGAAAGGGGAAAATTATTGCTATTGATATTTCTGTTATGGCATCCACATGAGATAGGAGGAAAGGATGAAGACACTAAGATGACCTGCACCTGTCATTCCTCACGTGCAACTTCTAGTCTTTTCTCATATGCCAGCCAGCTCTATGCTGATGTCAATTATATTCCCACAGGTACAATCGGATACTGCTAATTCTTGCTGACAATCTCTAGGCCACAGCCTGTCTCAGTGAACATTTTTCCTCAGGCATGAACAATGAAGTCAGAGAATTAATGCTGTTTGTGAAAAGACTGCTCTTGAGAAATGCAGGCTGGACCCCTTCTCATTTCTGTTGCCCTGTCAGACAGTTCTAAGAATTATTGCATACAGCTTCTTACAAACATCCTAATGGATTAAGTAAGAGTAATGGGTAGCTTTGGCTAATTTAGCAATGCATCTTTTTATTGACTTTCCTTCCTTCTCTGTGTTTCTACTTTCATATTTCACTTACCCACATGGGCTTACTTCTGAGTGGACTGTTTTCAGTAAGCTGATGATTCAGGTTTGACTTCCAGGGAAATGTAGAATGAGGAAATCAGCATCCAAGAATATCCCTAGAGAGCAGAAATAGGAGGGTGTGGAGTTGGATCTCAAAAATAATGATTACCCTGCAGATTATCAGAATGGGAACAAACTCTAGTAATAGCACCATTAAAATCACCAAGCACCTTGATTGGTAGGTTGAGGTGATGTCTAGACAGGGGAAGGCGACTTAGAAGGTAGTTATGGCACTTGAATATTGTCAAAAGACACTAGCTTTAAAAATGGCTTAATGGATCAACTTTTTAAAAACTGTTCGGTAGGTTTACAAAAGAAAATGATAGGTTCTAATCAGTCAATGATCACCTCCTGTCATACTGTGAAACACCCAGTGCCTCCATGGGAACACTTCAGGATATCCACATAGAAATTCAGGACTAAGGTCTAATTATGAAAGCAGAAAGATGTAAAAGGTGCTAGAATAATGGCTTTGGGAAGTCATTTATGTCAGATTCAGTACTTAGACATTTTAAAAAGCAGCATACTGAAAACGGGGACGAGATTGAGAACATGGTAGACCTCTGTACTTTTCAGTCCCATCACATAGAACACATTGTGTGAGCCTTAGGGCTTGAGGCAGCACATCCTGTACTTGGAAATCCTCGTGCATCTCTGATCCATTATTTAAGACTTCTGGAGACGGCACGTATTGATTGGACCTATGATTATAAGAGGACTTGGCAGCAAAAGCAGACTGTGATACAAGCCTACTGACAACAGAAACCTTGCACCCAGAAAGTCTGAGGTAGCTAAAAGTGTAAGTGGCAAATAGCAATGCAGTATGAGGCTCTGGTAGCCCAGGAGCAAACTCTTCCCACAGTTTCCTAGGGTTCTGGTAGTACCTCTCTCTCTCTCCCTCCCTCCCTCCCTTCCTCCCTCCCTCCCTCTCACACACACACACACATACATACACACACACTTGTACTTCCCATTTGAAGAAATGACATCTGACATTCTTTAGAGAGCTCATAGTGACTGAGTACCTGAACAAAGAATACAGAAGTGTTCATCTTGGGTTAATATATCAGAGCTATTGAGTTGTACGTTCTGGCAGGCACAGCAACTGAACTTTCCTTCATGGAAATATATTTTCAGGTACAGGTCAGAGTAGGATGACAAGGTACAAGTAAATCATGGAAAATTGTGGGTAATCCCATAGCTCTTTCCTTTTTTTTACCACTGCCTCAGCTCAGACCTGTGTTGTCAAGGGGTGTTTCCTATGAACAATTGATGGAGGAAGAAAGACCACCACCCTGTGTTACAGTCAGCCTGTGTAATATGTTGGTATTAGTTATAAACTTGTAGGTGAAATCAAGGAAAAGAGAGGAGAGACCACCAAAGGGAACAAGGTTGGAGAGAAAAGTGGCCTGAACAATAGCTGTGCATGAATACCTGCCCCCATGGCAAGTGGCTTGGGGTTGTTTGGAAGGAGGGAGCCTGGAAGATCAGGGACAAAAGTCTTAGTTGGAAACATGTGCATGGATCTATGGGAGTACACCCTAGCATGCAGATCTTGCATCATGTTCATGCCCACCAGGAATTGTCCACACGGCAAACCCAGTACACAGTAGTGTTCGGATTCCCTTCTCTGAAACTCCAGGCCAGGGAACAAGAGCCCCTGTCGGATGGCCTAGGTGGCAAGTACAGAAGCTGCATGTGGGCCACATCATGACCTTTCAACTTTCCATCATCAGTTCCTCTTCTACTACAGCTGGGTTCCAAAAAGTCTCAAAACAGGAATTAGTCCATTGTCCTTCCTTAAAATGTTACTATCCATTAAAGAGACAGGCCAGCCATATATGATGATCTTATTTTTTTAGAACCATCCCATCCTTTATAGGAAAATGCATCCTTACCAAAATTAACATATATTCTAGTTATGGGATTGCCTCCTGTCTGTAAGTCTTCATCCATATCATCTACAAAGAAATTTAAGTGTAAATATGGCCCTGGCCCTCGGGGTGGCTGCCGGCCGGGGAAGCCCTGGCGTGGAGGGGACTGGGTCGCGGCGCTGGCGGGTATCCTGTGGTGGAGGTGGGAGAGGCACCCCGGCAGCAGGGTTGGATGGCAGGGGGATGCCCGCCTCAGCCCCCTAATATTGCCTTAGAATAAGGGGCCTATTTTATGACACTGATCATCAAACCCACTTGTGATAAAAGTGAGCCTGTCTTAACAGAACCATGTAGTGAGCTAAACACCGGCTTAGCAATATTTATTTTGCTCTAAAAATTTGTCTTGAGTTCTTGATCAAGGAAATAATCTCAAATATAATAAATTGTCTTAACAATATTATTAGAAATAGTGGAACATTTAAATTTATAAGCATGTAATCTATGAGGTGACAGATAAGTAATCTGCAACTTTAAGATTAAAATGTCTTTATAAATGTAATTATTGGATTAGAGACCAAAATGAATTAAAGTAAACTATGCCGAGAAAAATTAGAAACCAGTATTCTAGGATACTAATTTGGCTAGTGATCGAGTGTTCATTTCCTTATTTATTTAACGTGTTATTGTCAAATACATCCTTATAGTGCATACATTTTTGATAGTACACAATGGAAATGTTAATATATCTGTCACTGCAAGAGGGAAGCATAATATTTTATAATTTTTATATTGGAGAATATTCTGTTTCTTTCTCAAATACTTAGAATATGTTGACCATCATATCACAAGGTTGTCTGTGGAGAAAAGGCTTTAGGATAAATAAGGAAAAAATCTATCAAAAGCAATTGGAAAAGAAGTCTCTAGAGTGGAAGTAAATAATATATTTGCTTAGGCAAAAAATGAAAATGGTTTCCAGAGAAACATCAAAGAACATCAATAGCTATATAACTTTGGATTAATAGTGGTCTTGATTTTACAAATACTCCAGGCAATTATTAATAACTAAGACTCTCTTGAGACTAGAGACAGAGACAGGATTTTAAATCTCCTGAAAACATGTAAGGGAATGTTGTGCTGGCTTTTGCCAGAATTCACGTGGTGAGTTTGTGAAATGTTTTAAAAGAGGAAAAAGAATGTTTTACACTCTATTTTTATATAAAGATGCTTAAAAGAAGTAAGTTTGCAGAATAACTAAGATTTTTTAGTTGTTGAACTTTACTTACTGATAGTGATCTACTTCTATTCCATTGGGTAGGCCTTTTTTTCTTGGAGCAATTATGGCAAACTTTCTAACACATTTCAGGAAGCTGTTTTTGTGAAAAATTCTGCATTACTATTACCAGAATTGAATTGCCCTCTATGTTTAGAAAAAATCCTTGCATTGGATGCATTCCAATTGTTTTGATAATCTTGAGACAAATACAGTTGGGCATGAGTAATTAAAGACATTGGAGAAATCACATCATTAAATGGGCATGAACATAAAATAATGGATCTCAGAAAGTAGTCTCAAGTTCAAAAGGTAGGAGAATTAATAATATATCTTCAAAAATAGAGACAGAGATTTTGGGATTCTGGCTACCAAAAATGGATTGTGGAGATAAAAGTCAATCGGTCAATGGGACAGCTGCTGGTATGACATGAATGAACCTTGAATCTAAGATTTATTGTCTGTGCATAAGAAAGTTTATTGGTTCTGAATGAACAATAGGTCATAGAAGAAATCAAGATCAATCTCAGAATTTTTGGAAACATAGGAAGATGACAACATATCATATCAAAACATATGGGATACAGTAAAAGCAGTGTGAAGAGGGAAGTTTATAGCAATTGGTGCCTTCATGAAGAAATTGGAATAGTTTCAAATAAATGAGTTATCAGTGCATTTCAAGAATCCAGAAAAGCAACAACAACCAAATCCAAAATTGATGGGATAAAAGAAAACAATTAAAATTAGAGAAGAAATAAACAAAATTGAAGCAAAAAATACAAAAGATTACTGAAATGAAGAGCTGGTGGTTTTTATTTTTTTTTTTTTTTGAGTTTTGGTTTGCTTACCTGCAAAATTATAATTATTTCTTCTTAGCTTAGGACATTTTTTTAAAAGATTTTTAAAAGCTGAGCATAATTCTTGGCATGGATAACAGTTGATAAGTATTAGGTCTTTGCTTTTAAAGATCTGTTTGCACAGTGCATCCAATTAAGCTAAATCCTGCTACTGAAGGCTACTTCTGGTCCATCTCAACACAGGCCACTCCTGATGGAGAGAGTCACAAGGCTAAGGAGTATCACTTCTCTTTCATGTTAAAATCACAGAAATTTCCATTGGCCATTAATCCTTTAAGAGTAAATTTTAACATAATACTCAAGTATCTATCATATGTGCTCATAATTAACAAATGTTCTTGGTATTTTCCCCCTCTGCTATGTAGTAAACTATTCTTTATGACATATTTCTATTTAAAAAGCTAATTTATTTCTGGAATTAAAGGAATGAGAAGAAAGCAAAAGAAGTGTTTAATTTTGTTAAATTTCAGTTGCAGTAATAATGAGACTTCAATAAAAAGGAAAATAGGTAAAAAGTATAAATGATAAATGGAATATTGAAAATATTAAGTTGGGGACTGATATTTTGGCATACTTGGTAAATCTGTCACCTGCTATGCTGACATCCCATTTGGGCACCAATTGGAGTCATGGCTGCTCCACTTCCAAACAAGTCCCTGCTAATGTGCCTGGGAAGGAAGCAGCAGATGGTTCAAGTGCTTGGGCCCCTCTACCCAACTGGGAGACCTAGAGGAAGCTTCTGGCTCCTGGTGCAGTATGGCCCAGCACTGGCTGTAGCAGCCATTTGGGGACTGAACCAGCAGATTGAAGATCTGCTCTGTCTCCTCTCTCTTTCTCTCTGTCTTTCTGTATCTCCCTCTGTCTCTCTGTAAGTCTGCCTTTCAAATAAATAAAAATATTATTTTAAAGGCAGAGTTATGGGGGCTGGAGGAGAGAGACATTGTAAAAGATGACAAAGAGCATCTGCTGACCTCAGTACCAAGTGAGGACTCAGGGAGAAGTACCATCTCAGAGGCAAAGAGTGATCTCTCAGCAGACATTGTTTAGAAACATTAAGTGAAAGACAGGGATGGAGAGACACAGAATCAGAGGCAGTTAACTCCCGACTGTCAGTTTAGTCCCCAGATGTCCAAAGATACCCAAGCCAGGATCTGGGAAGACACTTCGGGTCTCCCACGAGGGCTGTAACAACCCGATCGCTACCCACACTTCCGCTTCCAAGGGTCTACACTGGTGGGAAGCTGGATTCAAAAGCTGGAGCTGGAAGCAGACACAGGCACTTCTCTGTGGGAGATGGAAATCCTAACAGGCCAAACATCTAGTCAGAGAATTACATTTTGAGTACTAACACAATAGTCAAAATGTCGCATCTCTATCTATCCACACGCTAAGTATTATTAGCATAATACTTCTTTAAAAAAAACAGCGGGGGCAGGCGCTGCGGCATAGCAGGTACAGTCACTGCCTGCGGTGCCAGTATCCCTTATGGGCACCAGTTCGAGTCCCAGCTCCACTTTCAATCCAGCTTTCTGCTTTAGCCTGAGAAAGTAGCAGAAGATGGGCCAAGTCCTTGGGCTTTTGCACCCTCGTAGGAGACTCAGAAGAAGCTCCTGGCTCCTGGCTTCAGAAAAGCAGGGCTCTGGCATTGTGGCCATCCGGGGTGTGAACCAGCAGATGAAAGACCTCAGCCTCGCTTTAACACTGCCTTTAAAAAAATAGTCAGTGCTGGTGAATATCACACTAAAATGTTTAGTTAGGGGAAAAAAAGAGTAACATAATAAGCAAAATTGCCAAGGTTTAACACAATTATATCCTTGTAAAACATTGCATTCAGCTTTAAAATGATAATTGTAGGGGAAATAATTTTGGGAAAAAAAGCTTCAAACTAAGAACAGAAAAAAAAATACAGAAATGAATTGCACATTTTATAGTTCAATTTAAAATTATCCAAACCTGCTTTGACTATTAGGACAGAACAGTAACAGCAAATTATCATTCAAACTCCACATATGAGGTCTTGACAGAAAGTGCCTGCTGGAGATATAGCTGCCTCACTTGCGGATTAGTCTCCAGTTTCTGTGTTCAGCAGAGCAAGATGTGGCAAGTGTGTAGACTCCCTGCTACTTCTAGACGTCCACGAAGCCTCTGAGGCTTCGTGCCCCTGACTGAGTCAGCTTTCCTCACAGACTTGAGTGGTGCCTCCTGTCCATTTAGTAATGAGGTTATGGGCCTCAGCCACTGATCCACAAAATCTGGAGAAGAAATTTCTCACAGCAAAGTTTGCAGTGTCTTTTTGAGTCAATGACTGATATAACACAAAGTGACAGGTGTCACCGTCTACTGACTTTCCCCTTCTCCAATATTATTTGGCTTATAGTCGCATTGGATTAAGCCAAAGGAGGAGAGAGTCACAACTTTTTTACTTAAAGTAGTTCCCTATTTTTTTCTGTGTTTTGATACTGGAGCATACTGTATCATCAGTTAGTTATCAAATGGGTCACCCTGCAGGCAGATTTCAGATTTCTGTTGTGGGATTTCTTTCATTCACTTTTCAAAGACAACTATGTATTTCCAACTCACACTTGCCTCCTTGGGAAAGAAAGTTGTGATTTACAAATATTTCTATTCTATTTCCTTGTTTCCTCTGGAATCCAATTTTAGTAGCATATATTATTCTAACCCCATCTGAGACATGATTTACAAACAGACAGTGAATTTGGGTATCACAAATGTAAAGCTATAGAGAATTCTCTTGGGAGATACACTGCTTCTTTCTCCTTTAGTTACTGATGCATCCTTAGGACCTGGTTGAATTAATCTTTTCAAGATTTTTGGTCCCTACCAATGTCAGACCTGTCTCCCTGTGTCTCAGGTTTCTTTTATTTGCCATTAAGGTAAACTGAGTGTAGGACTTCCGTTCTTGGAAAAGACAGGAAGAACAGATATATTAGAGATTTTCTGATTTGAGGCAATGAAAATGCTAAAACAATATACAAGACATTGAACATCACATAGAAATGGCAAGTGCCCTCTGAGATGTGGGGAGCAGTGCAGAGAAGCCCCTTGGTAGACACAGCTTCCTGCCAGGAGAGAATTTCCAGGCTGGCACTAGGATGTGGATGGGAGTTTACACCAGTTCCCTGGAAATACAAAGTCGGGTTTTACACTACAAGTGAGAACTTTTTTTTCCCCTTCAAAGTTTACTTTTATCTATTTGAAAGGCAGATTGACACAAAGAGAGAGAAAGACACAGAGAGAGAGAGTGAGCGATATTCCCTCCACGGGTTCACTCCCCAGATGGAAGCAGCAACCAGGGCTGGGTCAGGTGAAGCCAGGAGCCAGAAATTTCATCTAGGTCTCCCCCGACACTCACCAAGAATGGTAGGGCCCAAGTTCTTGCACCGTAATCTACTGCTTTCCCAGGTGCATTGGCATGGGGCTGGATCAGAAGCAGAGTAGCTGGGACTCACACAGGAGCTGTCATATTGGATGCTGGTGCCCCAGAGGTGATTTAATTTGCTGTGTCACAACACCTCTCCCTAAAAGTTTTCTTAGATACACAGAAACTGAAAGAATTCATTATTAACATGATCATACTACAAAAAAAGCTAAATATAAGTCTGTCAGGCAGAAAAAATGGCATCCAAGCACAATACCAATCTACAGAAAAAAATTGAAGCTCTAGAATCAAGTCACATAAGTAAATGAAACACCTTTTTTATTGTTTACCTCCCCCTTTTTTTAAAATTTATTTATTTATTTATTTGAAAGGCAGAGTTACAGAGACAGAGAGAGGGGGAGACAGAAAAACAAAGTTCTTCCAGATATTAGCTCACTTTCCAAATAGCTACAACGGCCGAAGCTCGGCTGGTCCAAAGCCAGGGGCCGGGAGCTTCTTCCAGGTCTCCCACATGAGTTCAGGGTCCCAAGGACTTGGGATATCTTCTGCTACTTTGCTTGGCACATTAGCAAGGAGCTGGATTGGAAGTGGAGCAGCCAGGACTCTAGTCAGCACCTAATTGGGATGCTGGCACCCAGTCGGAGGCATTACCTACTATGCCTCAGTGCTGGGCCCTATTTAACTCCCTTTGATAGCAATAAACAATGAAAGCATCTATAACACATGTAGAATTCACATGTATGCAAAAATCCACATAGACTTGGAAATGGGAAATGAAAAGTGAACTGTTCTTTCACTGTGTATGAAGTTGCACAGTATCACTTGAAAATAGGCTGTGATTAGCTAATGGCGTATAAAAATCTACAAGAGAAAATTATAACCCGGGGAAATGTAGCCTCAGCTGAATGTTAGAACTGGTTACCTGGGACCATTGGAGGATTTACAGCAACAGACATGTATAGGTATCATTAAGTCAATACCACTCATTTAATCAGTGTTAGAGTTTGAATATGATTTGCTCCTTCTGAAACCCTTATCGCAAAATATTGAGAGTAGAGAGATAAACTGACTATGATGTTTACAAATGAGCACTTTTGGAAGTGATTAGGATTCAATAAGATCAACAGAATGCAGCCCACACAAATGGTGGCTTTATAGGAAGAGAGAGAGAATGAGAAAACGGAATATACCTTTGTCTATCACCATGAGATCACGAGATGTTCATCAATGTCTTGGATTATTACAGCAAAAAGGCCACCAGATGTGGCCTTGGACCTTGAACCAGAACCGTAGGGCAAAATAAACCCATTTTCTTTGTAACTGATCAGCCTGTGGTAATACATTATTAGCAACATAAAATGAAGTAAGGCAATCATCAAATGTTCATTAAACATTTACTATAAGAAACTAATTATGGTATTCTGATGTAGTAAAAGTGGACAAAGGATTCTGTTATTAAACAAACTTTGGGGAAGGAATCTGAAAACAGATTTAAAAATATTGAACATTCTATGTTATTATAAGATTTATAAACCAAATGAAGTTAATGAAGATAAAAAAAAGATGACAGAATGGAAAGAACTATTATACAGCTGGATGAACAGACAAGGTCTGTATGAGAAGCTGTATTTTGAACCAATACTGGAGGAAGAGAAGATACAACAGCTCTGGGAAACAGTTTTTCAAAGAACACAGACTCTGAGTCTAGAGAGCATTTGCATAATTCACAGGGGAAAAACAAAATCTGTGCTTAGATGCTACTGTGTAAAAATGAAAATGGTATGGATAAGATCACAGATGTATGAAAGAATGAAATATAAAGTTCATTGAAAATCATGGTAGAGAGTCTGGATGGTTTTATGGAATGGTCAAATAAGAGCTAAGTGTGCTTTGAGAAGTCAATTGGCTGCTGTGTGTGTTTTGCACTGATAATCTCACAAGCGAAAATGAAAGCTATTTACAAAGTGCTTATGGCATAAAGCTACAAAGTCATAGTGAATTTGTAAAGCACTGGAATCATTTGAGGAGATAAGTGAATAAGTCTAGCATTTATTCTTAGGAAAATGTGTTAGTATTAGTTAATGAGATTGCAAATGAAGTTGGTAAGAGAGTTTTGGATAAATGTAAGAAAAGGTTCATGATGAAGACAATTTGGCATGGGAAAAATTAATAGAAGATCATATTTGTTGGAAAATTATCAAGGGTTATTTCTTGGATAATTGAATTTTTATGTTTATCTAAAGTATTTATAAGTACACATTTAAAAAGAGGATTTAATAAGAAATCTAGAGCTCAATTAACAAGACAGAACCACAGAAAATAATTTTGGAAATGTAATTATGGAGCAGATATCTAATTATATGGGATTCAATCACATAGAAAACTAAGGGGTAACAGCAGAATAGGATCTCATAGCCACTATTGAAAATGTGCAGGGAGATGGGCCATCTTCTACTGCTTTTCCAGACCAAGTGGATTGGGCTGGCGCTGTGGCACAACAGGTTAAAAGGTGGGTAGAGGACAAGAGTTAGTCAATAAGGGAGACTGATAATGAGCTGATCCTAAGCAGGAGGCTGATAAGGAGAGGATTGTCTCTTAGAAAAGGAGGATATATTTCAAGTGGTGATGGAATGATAGCTTCTAAAACTCAAGGAAGCCTAGGGGAGACGGGAGAGGGGAGTGTAGCTATTGGCTGTGATTACAGAGAGTATCAAAACCATGATGTGGTAGTTACAATGAAGGTGTAGGATGTAAATGTAATTGTGGTTTAAGACTAATTGGGCACCATGGAAAGGCAAATATAAATTTTAGGCACTTGTTACAAGAAATTCTGCAATGAATATTTAAAAAGAAAACCAAAGCACAGAAATGGATTGATGGAACAAGGGATTGCAAATGGGCTTTGATTTTGTTTGTGTTTTAACTTGTGGGTTCTCCTTTGGAATAGTTAGGTCTTAACAAAAATAATCTCACGCACTGCACCACAACATCAGCCTCTAAGACATCTTTTTAAAAGTCTTTGCTAACTCTAAATTGTGCAGAAGTGCATGCTTTTAATGTTTCAAGAGGAAAAATTGCTTTAATGTTCACACAGCAGGGCACAGTTTAAGAAAGAAGACCCTTTGAAACAACAGAATGGAGGCTACTAAACACAGGAAGTGAAATGCTGTTAGTTGTATTTGCAAGATGCACCGAACATGCACTTTCTGTAGTAGACATTCTGTATAAGAGATGCTTTGCTAAGTTACTTAATTCAACTGAATTGCCAGAAATGTACTGTATCCCCATAGTCAATGTATGTAACAAATATTTGTGCAAAGTATGAGTTTCTCTTTCTCTTTCAAATTTCTCTTATAAAAAGGAGTCGATTTCCACTAAAAAATTTAAAACACCTTTGAACTCAGTAACTTAATATTTGAACATTTTGTATTTTATATTAATATGTAATTAATTTAATGGTGATTGTGATAATGCTACTTACACCTTACCATCTGGGAATGTGTGATTGCTGGTCTATGAAATACAAAATACTTAGTGTTTCCCAGCTTGTAAAAATTTAGTAAAAGAACTTTAAAAATATCAGCTTATGATTAAGGATGAAAGAAAAAAATGAAGAAAAATAATGAAAAAATATGACCAGGATAACAATCATTAAAATGCTATATGGCAGTAAAAAATGATAAGGTTAATATTAGCAAATTATGTGGCAAACCATTTTTTATAGGTTACTACAAGAAAAGAAAATCAAGCTGTAAAACGTCAGATCATATCTGGGAATTGATAAATTGTGGTATAATCCTACAGAGAATGCCATATTTCAACCAGACTAACACAAACGCAACTAAAAACAAACCCCAAAAAACTACTATGAAGGATGCTCACAAAAGATATTTAGCAACCAAGACAGTATATGATATAATTCATTGCAATTATAAATCCACAGTCACAGCCAAATATAAATGCTAAATCTATACATACTTCTACATACAACAGGTTATAGCATTTAAGAAGTAACTTTAGTTGATTACTTGAAGGCTGTGTGTATTTGATTTAATGAAGTTTAATGATTAAATTATAAAGATGAAAAAATAAATCTTTAAAATGATTCTACTCTCAAATAAATAAATTTAATGTCTTTAGATATTAAAAGTAAAGATAACTACATTGACCTTGATTTTTTAATTTCTTCAACCTCAGAAATATATTCAAAATAATAAAACATTATTATAGCCTGCTTTATGAAAGTTTTAATGTTCACCATTTTATAACCAGAGAAGAAAAGTTATTAAGGATTTATACTCTTTTACTATAAAACTATAAGATTTATGTACTGAGTGATGATATAAATTCAGAAATTATTTATGTAGTAACTTATTTTCATTGAAAAATATTTATTTAGGATTGTTGGTATTTTTGATATGTAGCATATTTCCAAAATTCTGTGTGTATGTGTATACATACGTCATGACACATGTGTGTGTGTGGGGGGAGGGGCATAACAGGAATAGAATCATGTATGTTGGAAAGCATAATAGTTTGGTAGTTTTTGTAAAAATTTTAAAAAATGATGCAGATACTTTACTAAAAACCTGAAGGGCTATATAAACTTTTTTAAAAAGATTTATTTAGGGGCTGGTGTTGTAACATAGCAGGTAAAGCTGCCTGTGGGGGCCAGTGCTGTGGCACAGTGGGTTGATCCTCCACCTGCGGTGCTGGCATCCCATATGGGTGCTGGTTCTGGTCCTGGCTCCTCCTCTTCCAATCCAGCTCTCTGCTGTGGCCTGGGAGAGCAGTGGAGGATGGCCCAGGTGTTTGGGCCCCCTGCACCTACATGGGAGACCAGGAAGAAGCACTTGGCTCCTGGCTTCGGATCGGCGCAGCTCCGGCTGTTGCGGCCATTTGGGGAGTGAACAGGCAGAGGGAGGACCTTTCTCTCTGTGTCTCCCTTTCACTGTACACTACCTCTCAAATAAATATTAAAAAAAAAAGTTGCTTGTGAAGCCAGCAAGTCATAAAGATGTTCCACTTCTGATCCAGCTCTCTGCTAATGTACTGGGAATAGCAGCAGAAAATGGTATAAGTGCTTGGACCCCTACCACCTGTGTCAGAGACCAGGAATAAACTCCTGGCTCTTAACTTCGGCATGGCCCAGCCCTGGCTGTTGCCACAGTCTGGGGAGTGAGCCAGTAGATAGATGGAAGCTCGCTCGCTCGCTCTCTCTCTCTCTCTCTCTCAATCTCTCTCTCTCTCTCTCAATCTCTCTCTCTCTCTCTCTCAATCTCTCTCTCTCTCTCTCTCTCTCTCTCTCTCTCTCTCTCTCTCTCTCTCTCGACTCTGGCTTTAAATAAATAAAGCCTTTGAGAGAGAGAAAGGGAGGGATAGGCTGAGGGGCATGTACAGGGTGAATTTATTGGCCTGGCTCTCAAGTTAAAGCTGCATACATAACAGATCTTAAGTAAAATAGTTGAAATGGCAAACTCAATTTGTTTTGGAAATTTAAGTCTATGGTATGTTTAATCTGTGGTACATATTCCTTTGAGACAACTGCAGACAGAACCAGCAATTCCCAGATAGTCAAGGAAAAGCCATAGAAACAATGGCAAAGCCTTCATAAGGAGCATAGTAGCCTCAGACTATGATCCGCAACTGCTAGGTTGGGTGGTGATGTCCCTCAGATGTTCATGTACTGGAAGCTTTGTCCCAAGAGTGGCAATCATGACAAGTGGTGGAGATGTTAAGAGGCAGGGCCTGGAGAGAGAGGTTAGGTTACTGGAGGTGTTGCTCTCAGTAGAGACCTGATTTCCAGTTACCTCCGGTCAGAGTGAACTGAGTGAGCCTGCCTCCTGCCCACTCTGGATTCTTCTCAGGTTATGTAATTCCTCCTGCTTTCACTCCTGCCTGAATGGCATCTGCGTTTTAAGTTTCTAAATCTGTGAGCGCGTAAACTGCTTTCTAACATCACCCAGCTACAGATAGTTTGTTATAACAATGGAAAATGAACCAGCTCAGTGAACAAAGGAAAAAAGGTTCTTTGTGCATGGGGAGAGAATTGATTTCAAATCTGAAACAGGATTCTCACTCAAGGACCCTGAAATAATTTTCTATACCGAAAGCAATCTAGATAAGAGACTACTGGGGTCATTTCAAAATGACCTAAATTTTAAAATGAAGAATCTCATCTGCCAAGGATAAAATAGTTGAGCACCAATAAAAATAACTGCATTGATTTCAAGAATTGCAAATATGTCAAAACACATTACTTGTTGCTTTCTGTAATATGATAGAGAAGCTGAGATAAGATAACATTTATATTCTCATTGGGCTCAAGAGAATTAAATAAACTTGGAATTCAGGATTCCCAAGGCAGCATTTTTCTTATTTGGGGTCTTAAAATCTTATTATTCTGAAGAGCAGTGAAAAAATAATATTCTTTTGTAATGTGCGGTTCTTTTGAAAACAGTATCTCATGAAAACCAAACAATTGATGAAAGAATGCTTATGCTTCTTTACAGAAATATTCCACCTGCACTTCAAGTCAGGCTGAATATTACAATTGTGCCAACAGCAAAGTTAATAATGAATGATTATCAAGTCAGTCAATATCAGACAAAGAAATCAAGTAGTCATGATGCCCTAATCTGTAGAAAAGCATGCCTCTACTAATGAAACATTCTCCTTCCAAAGAAATTTTAAGATGTCAGTTGATCCTAAACAACTAAGAAACATGCAAACTTCTCAGTCTTAAAAGTCATAGCAAAATTCAAAGTGAATCAGAATGAGAAAGAAGTATAAACACAAGATTTGGTAAAAGTGAAATGGAAAAATAAAAATACCACGTTTTGTCAATAATGTGGATTATCTGCATTAATTAATATGTAACATAAAAGACTGAAAATTCATAAGACCACTTTGGGAAATGTTTGAAGACATTTTCTAGAATTGAAATTTCAAATTTCTCTGGATAAGACTTTTCAATTCTTTGAATACAATCAAGATAAATATGGAATTATTCCCAAAAAATCAACTTTCTTTTTTTAATTTATTATTTTATTTGAAAGGCAGAAAGAAAGATTCACCAAATTCCTGATGAGCTGGGCCAGACCAAAGCTAGGCATCTGGAACTCAATCTGCATGTCCCATTTTGATGGCAGCAGCCCAGTTACTTGCACCATCATTTCTTGCCTTTCCCAGGATGTACATCACCAGGAAGCTGAAAAGAAATTCGAGTCAGGACTTGAGCCAGGATCCCCAGTATGGAGTACAGGCATGTCCAGTGGCATCTTAACTGCTGTGTTGAATGCCTGTCCCCAGGTTATGCTTTTCTTAGAGTATTTATTTTGGTCTTATTTATATTTATATTAGAATAGATCAGTTGTAACACTTTTTTCAAAACCTTTAGGATACAATCAGGTATATTTAACTAAAAATGTTAAGCCAACAAATAATGACTGAATATTTAAT
Source organism: Sylvilagus floridanus (assembly GCA_949820135.1). Taxonomy (NCBI): domain Eukaryota; kingdom Metazoa; phylum Chordata; class Mammalia; order Lagomorpha; family Leporidae; genus Sylvilagus; species Sylvilagus floridanus. The sequence goes on along the minus strand of OX463246.1, from coordinate 8,264,475 downwards.
GCATTAATGAATTTCACAGGTTTGACAAGAGTAATACAGTATGCAATGATAAATGACTTCTTAGGCTTTAGAAATTCATACTGATATATTTATGGATGCAGTATTATGAAATATAAAATTTGCTTCAAAATAATCCACTGGGAGTGAGAAACAGAGTTGAGGAGCAATCTATGTGGTTAAAAAGTGGTAAGATTGAGGCCAGCATTATGGTGCAGTAGGCAAAGCTGCTGCCTGGGATGCCACCATTGCATATCCTCAGTGGTTTGGATCCCAGGTGATCCATTTCTTGTCCAGTTCTTTGCAAACGGCTTGGAAAAGCAGTGGAAGATGACTCGAGTGTCTGGGCCTCTTGCAACCGTGTGGGAGACCTGGGTGAAGCTCTAGGTTCCTAGTTTTAGTCTGGTCCAGCACTGGCAGTTATAGCCATCTGGAGAGTGAACCGGTAGAAGGAAGATCTCTCTACGTCTCCCTTTCTTTCTATAACTCTGACTTTCAAAATAAATAAGTAAATCTTTTAACAAGACCAGTTCTGACTTGATAATAGTTGAAGTCATTGTTTGTTATATTAATAATTATACCGTAAAAATATAATTCAGTAGAATGAATGTTTTCAATTAAAGTTCTTTAGAAATTTAAAGAATGTTAAAATGTAATGGGAAAAGAACTGTCAGTTAAAATTCATAAAAGGAGCCTAGCAAAGTATGATTACAGTAGAAATAAAATATATATTCTAAAATAATTCATAATATATTTTTAAAAAGCAGTGTAGTTTACAGGAAAGTAGAAATTTCTAAATAACTTGTATTTCAGTTGTCCATAAACTTTGGACAGTAAGAATATATCATAACTTAAGGACAACTTAATCAACTGAAACATGTGCTTTAACTTACATTAACTCTTTTTACACTCTTCTTGTCTATATGTTTGGCAAAAAAATTTGTATGACGTTTTCAATATTACTGAAAGCACCATGGTTCTACTGGTCATGCTTTGACATAAAATAGAAAGCTATCAGTATCCTTTCCATGACAGCTTCATGGAAGAAAAGAAAGACAGCTGTGGGCTCCTTTCCAATATAAAAACACTCCTTCATTTAATTTGTATTCATAAAGAAATAGCAGCAAAATTTTAGTAAAACACTTAATGTCCAACTATTTGGATCAATATATTTTACCAAAGTTTTATAACATTTTATTGCATTTGTCACCAAAGTTCTTGGAATTTTCTTCAGTTGTTTGTCAAGGCACCTAAAATTCTTTATGTTAAGATTAACATAGTTACTTATGTGTGCATGTTGGGAGTAAGCATAGAAACCGCTCTTCAGAGTTTGTAAGTTGGGGAGAAACTCGGTTGTTTTCTAATAAAGACTATTTTTTTCTTCACTCTGCCATCCCCTTCTACAAATGAACTCCTTCAGTTAAATGAACATACACTTCCACAGATTCCCTCTGCCTGAAGCCAGGTGGGGTTTCGGTGAAGCATTTGAAGAGTATTTCCTGTGTCGCTTCGCTGTCATTAGTTATTAAATGCAATTATGTCAGTTTAAAAATAGATTAGCATACTTATAATCATGCTGCTAATTGGTTTGCAAGTAAAGCAAGGCTGTAAGGCTTACAACAGAAAACAGATCATCTGAAGATAGTTATATGACACTTACCAGCCACATACTTTGGTCATCTATTTCTTACTCGCTATAGTCTGCAGCACAATTTCAAGTTTCCCGTAACTTCAAATGTTGCTTAAAAGTTGAAGGGTAACAAGTTGCTTTGACAAGCAAGTGCATTCTTTCTCCCTGTTTGAACACTTCTATGAAAGATAAGACAATGGTAGCACTAATTCAATTGAAATGTCTATCATTTATCTATGTATCATCTATCTCTTTCTTTCTCAAACACGTCTTCTAGTCATAATGGACTAGTTCATATGAGTACAATATACTGACCGTTACTATTTTATAAAAACAGCCCTGTCTTTTTTTATCTGAAATTTAATATGGTAAACATGATGTTATAGTAGTAAAATTATTTTTATTACAAGTACTAATGTAGTAGTTAATGTTATTAAATGTGCCTCAAAATATGATACATTAAAACTCATGTAAATTGAATTCTTTCCAGGTTAACAGTCTAAACGCTACCAGCGAGGCCAGTGGTACAGCTGCATTAGTGGTCATCTGCAGCCCAGGCTCCAGAAAATTGTTCTGTCTGCCCTGGGAAGAAGAAATGAGCTCAGGAACAGAAAGAGAATCTCCAAAAATAGTAAGTCCCAGACTAGAAATGAGCTCCCATTTCATTCACGAAAATGTGGCTGTTTCTGACTGCAAGGGAGGCTGAAATGTGTTCAACTTTGTCAGCAGGGTGGCCTGCTACATTTCTGTCAATATGAAGTTATAGAGCTCCCACAGTGTCACTAACCGGATCCTGAGTCTGCATGCATGGATTCAGAGAAGTGGCATAGTAGAGCTGAACTAGAGAATGTTTTACACCGTGGTAGGAGAGCGTTGGTTCAATCCTTGATACGGATTAAGTCAGTTTGTGGATCCTATTTTGTAACTGTAAAGTCCTCAGTTTAGGCTGCACTATATATTTCTCTATACTATAGTAATCAAAAGAAAGTTGTGTGTGTGTGTGTGTATCTGTCTAGGAATCTGGAGATTCAAATAGATTTAGTTAGTTGGGTGGGAAGAATCTGGGAACACACCAACACACACACACACACACATGCGCACATATCTTTTTAATAATTGCCCTTAATGTTTCTAATGCATGTAAATAATAAACAACACTTGGAGAAATGCTCAGTTTAATAGAAACTCCAAAATTTCAAATCTACATATTCATGAAACGTAAAAACATGATATGTGGAACCTACGAAAGAAAGATGTTGGAAGAAATTCATAAAGATTGAGAAGGGGAAGCATATGGGAGTCAGATTTCTGAAAAGGCAGAGAAGTGTTTTCATAAGGTACTATTAATAGAAAATATAATCTATTAAATATTCTAAAATAGAATTATGAGTTTGTGTTTATGGAAATGTACAATTAAAATGACACACGTAGCCTGGCGCTGCAGCTCAATAGGCTAATCCTCTGCCTTGCGGCGCTGGCACACCGGGTTCTAGTCCTGGTTGGGGCTCTGGATTCTGTCCTGGTTGTCCCTCTTCCAGGCCAGCTCTCTGCTGTGGCCAGGGAGTGCAGTGGAGGATGGCCCAAGTGCTTGGGCCCTGCACCCCATGGGAGACCAAGAGAAGCACCTGGCTCCTGCCTGCAGATCAGTGCAGTGTGCCTGCCGCAGCACACTGGCCGTGGCAGCCATTGGAGGGTGAACCAACGGCAAAAGAAGACCTTTCTCTCTGTCTCTCTCTCTCATTGTCCACTCTGCCTGTCAAAAAAAAAAAAAAAAAAAAAACAACCAAAAAAATGACACGTGTAACCAACATATAACCAATAAGTATAACCAAAGGTTTAATTTCTAGATAGATAGATAGGTAGGTGACAAATACATATAGAGATAGGTTCGTAGAATGCCAAAAATTTAGTAAGAAAAAATGAGCAAACTGAAAAATGTACTAGCTCCTTAAAAGAGGAACTTATTTAGTATTCAATAGTCCACAGTCACTTTTCTACATTTTTGAGCACTGATGAAATATTGGCCTAACATCAGTATGCTGCTTCTTTTCTTGGTCTGTGAGTTCCAAGTGGCCAACAGATCTAAGAAAAACTGACCAACATTATCAGAAAGCAAGAAAAAGGCAACATAAAGCCAAAGTTATAATTATACATCCACCATTTTGGTAAAATATAGATGCTAACAATACCAAATATTGGGAAGTATGTAAAGCAATAAAATGCATTACATATTTCTATTGGAAGTGTAATGTAATATTTTAAAAATAGTATCAATATTTGGCTTTATACAGAAACACTGAGATTTTTATCATATATGTGTGATCTAGTTAAATACCCTGGAGAAAATGCTTGAATAGTTACACTAAAGGAAAGCTACAAATTGTTCATAACAGTATCACTCTCTTCATTCTAAATAGTCAAATCTTGGAAACTCTCCCAAAATCTATCAACACAAACTGTTCCTGATAAAGGTATTAATAAATGTGTAAAAGCCATCCTTATCAATACTCATATAGTTTTGGTGTGCATACTACTAAAAGGAAAGGAATAATTGATAGTTAAGAAAATATATTCTTTCTTTCCCAAGATTTATTTTATTTATTTGAAAGTTACAGAAAGATGTAGAGGTAGAAGTAGAGGTAGAGGTAGAGAGAGAGAGAGAGAGAGATAGAGGTCTTCTATTCTCTGGTTCACTCTCCAAATGGCAGCAATGGCTGGAGCTGAGCCAATCCAAAGCCAGGAGCTTTATCTGGGTCTCATATGGATGCCAGCACTGCAGGCCTGTGCTTTAACCTGCTGCACCACAGCTCTGGCCCCGGAAAATTTCTTTTTATATGATGTAAATTATTTGAAATCATGGGAACAATGGAAGAGTTAACTCTAAAGTACCAAAATCAAATGTAAACAAGACATGCTGTATTACGATCTTTCTTTACACACACCTCCGATGAAAAAACTTGGACGTGCCTTTGGACTGCTAATGTAATATTCAGCAATGTCCCACTATCTGAAATAGACTCATCAGTCTATGGAGCTGAAGACTATTTAATACCAGCACAAATGATTAGGCCAGAGAAGAGCAAAATCCCATGTAACCCTCCACCAGCTTGCAGTATCTTTAGAAAGGGGATTCAGTGAAAAGGACATATTTAGTGTGAGATTAACCTAAAGGTTGAGGACTCTAGAAATAATGCCAAACAAAAAAACATCTGAAGGAAAATGAGATATTTCAGCTCAGGTTACACATTCAAATGCTTTTCATTGCAAGGTCAGTCGTCTGGTTTCCAGAGAGGCAGAACATATAAGGTAAGTACATGAAGTAACTGAATTTCAAACGTGCGTGTTCGATCTCAAGTAAGATGATACTTTTTGTCAATAAGTGAGACTCCACAATTAGAAATTCTACCTCAGAAAACATTTGTTCACTCCTGGAAATTGAATGATAGTAAGATGATCATCTCCGAGGCAGATCAGCGCTGGAGAAAAGGTTTGCTTTTAACTTATAAGATTCTATTACCTGATGTTCCAAAATGATTATTACAAAATTCTCCCTTTTAGAAATATAAGTAATGTGTATTTAAAAATATATATGATTAGTATATGTGAAATGGTATATTGAAAAGAAAAAATAATTCTATTTCTCTCTGTTGATTCGCATTATAGTTCCAATATGATACAGATTTAAAAATGCATGTTAAGCTTATAAATTGATTCCAGGCTTCCACAAATATATATAGTCATTTCTTCCCTATATTGTGGACAATAGGAACATAATATATCCTGGCTGTGTTAAAGTGGGAAACACAAAACTACTCAGCTACATTTCAATTATTAAATGTTAGATGTTATTTTGCCTGTGGTTTAGCGATTGCTAAGGCTTTATTCTGAGTGATTCAAATTGTATGCCAGTGATGGTTGTGCTTAAGGACTCTCAACGGAATCTCTAGGTGTATTCCTTCTAAACAGAATATAATTGTAATATAATGTAACTGTACTGAAATGTATGATCTCGTCCTTAAGGTGGTTATGTTCATGTCCAACTCTACATTTTGCAGTACTGATTTTAACTTAATTCTAAGGGTTATTTTCCTAGTGGAGACATAGACTTTATACAGTTTGACAGCAAAAATAATTACATGAGAAAATCACACAACATATGATCAGGTACATTTTTCTCACCCCTAGCCCTTCTTTCTTATTTAATCTCAAAAACTATAATAATTTTAATACAAAATAACAGAACTCTTTAAATACCAAGCATGTATCTAGCAAGTTTATATGTATTGTCTCTGTTAAACTATCAAAACATCCAGGAATATGTATTCTTTTTCTGTTGCAGGACTTTGAGAAGTTAAGCTTTAGTCCCTTAACCTGGGTGGTAGATCCATATTTGCTTGTTTTCTTAATGGCAAAGCCAATGTCAAGTTTCAGGTTTCTGGTAGCGATGTATAGCCAATAGGCTTGTCACGCTTGCTCATGACTGGTTGATGTAGAAGGGTAGAAAGAGCACATGCATCAGTTTTACAGTTCTATATCTTCCTGATGCTCACTGTGGGGCTCTACTTCCACAGTGACCAGAGGGCCACCGAGAAAATGTTAGGTCCCATTACAGCTTTATCATCAAGCAAGTGCGTCTCATGTTGCTGTGGTAATGCCTTAGGTATTCCAGGCATACATTCGTGTATCCCACTAAAAGATTTCCCTGTATCGTAGTAGAGTTTTATTCCCTGAAAGGAAGAGGAATAGATTGAGGACTGCCGAGGTGATACAACAGAGCAAAGGATGACAAGGAGAGAATTGAGAGCCTGAAGCATGTGAGAGAATGCAACTGCAAGTGGATTAGATGGGTTAAAAAAGAGGGCGAGGTCAGCCCAGACTCCTAATTTTTTGTAGAGAGTACAGTGAGTTCTAAGAAGGCATCCTCACTTGAGGCCATGTCCTCTGAGAGTTGTTTTCCATAAATTCTGCCACTGATTAAGCAGAGATTTACAGGTGCTCTGTAACGAGAACCTCACACTGCACCAGCAGGTGAAGAATAAAACAGGCACTCCTCACTTCCTGCCTTTATGGTATTGAAACTCTTTTAATACCATTTTAAATTTGCTTAATTTAACCCCCCTGCTAATTTAAAAGAACATAAAACTCAATAATTTTGTCCTCATACTTTATGTTGCCCTCTGTGGAGCTTGATTTTAATTCATGTCATGGTCGTTTAGGCTGGCAGAGGTAGGCTTAGCACACTGCACCCCAACGATCCCACTAATCACAGTGTCATTGACTAAGAGAGGGGTGTCTTAGGTTCCATCATTTCACTTGTTCTTACTCTTTCTTTTTGCGGATCATGAATACAAAGTAACCTCTTTTAGATGAGTAGCAAAATGCAGATTTTAAAATATTCTTCTGCTTTTAGACACTTCATAAATGATCTACACCTTCAGCCTAGTAATACGGGTTGCGTTTTGGGAGGAGAGCACTAGAGGAAGGGGAGCTTTATATGGCCATTAATTACTTCTCCCTGTTGCTAGTGGGATGGCAGCTCTCTCTGACTTGAAGTTCACCTCCGAGGAGACTTTCCCAGCTAATAAATGAGTGATTCCTGTGAAATCATGGCCATCAGTAAGCTGTATTCTGAGTTCCTTTATATGTGCTCTGAGGATACTAATGTCTCCAGAATTCTTTCCTTCTTGTACGATCCTGACTGCTGCATGAGGGATAATCTGTATAATCAGTTAGTTCCTTTTCTGACTGTGTTGCTTGAAAGATGATTTTCGAAGATGACCTTAATAATTGAAGTTTATTGAAAACTAATTCAGTCTAGGAGATATCTGGCCCTCTGGTAACGATATGCATTGAGTACTACAAGAACACTTAAAATCCTTGTGGATAATACACTGTGTTGTAAGGGAATGAGAGAAACTTAAATGTTATGTATGAATTGATTCCTTGTAGTAAAGGTGCTGTTTTTCATTTTACAGCATAGGAAAATAGAATTCAAAACATTTTGGATCTCAGAGTTTGTCTCATGTAGTTTTTAAACAATAGGTTGTCTATCCTAGTAATGAACACAGGATCTCCGTATTGGTTACTTCAACAGGGATCATATAAGAGAGACTACCTCCTGCATTAAAATCTATTTGTGACTACCTTATTCCTTGTAGGACATAAATTCTAATATTCTGGAATTTTCTCTGCAATACTCTACACAGATAATTATTTCAATCTATTGATAAAATATAATTAAATGGTTTAATACAGTTCACAGATAAAGCCCCTTAATTATGCTGATTCATTTATACACATGACCTACTCTTGCAGTTTACACATAGATAAATGGACTATTCCGTGGAAGTAATCAGGTCGTAAGCTTATGAGGAAAACCCTATTAACTAAAAATGAATTACAGTTGCTACTTGATAACCCTGCTTTTTTTTTTTCTTTTACACTATTGGCTTTTTTGAAAAAAAAAATAAACTTTTACTTTATTAACGTATGGAGAAAATTGTTCCCTTCTCAGGAGTGTGATACAGAGTTTTATGGAAAAATGCTTCTAGAAATTACTCCCCCGGCACTGGCGCTGTTGCCACCTGCAACACTGGCATCTCAGATCAGACTGCGCTTTGAGACTTGGCTGCTCTGCTTCCGTTCTGTCTTTCTGCTCACGTGCCTGGGAGAACAGTGGAAGATGGTCCAGGTACTTGGGCCTCTGCCACCCATTGGGAGACTCAGATGGAGTTCCAGGCTCCTGGCTTGGCAGCCATTTGGGAAGTGAACCAGGGGATAGATGATCTCTCCCTCTCTCCCCCTTTCTCTCTCCCTCTGTCTCTCTAACTCTGTAACCACTCCCTCGGTAACTCTGCCTAAACAAATCTTTGAAAAGAAAGAACTGAAAAGATATCCCTTGCTATTCTTTGGTGAACCTAAGTCATTTTAAAGACTGCACACTAATGCAATTAATACTTTCACTTATACTGAATTTCAAATAAGTCTGTTTTCCTTAGGAAGATACCTGCATTTTGTAAATGTCCTTTTTGATCCACTTTGTTTTTGAATTTGAGAGAGAGAGAAAGAGAGAGAGAGAGAGAGAAACACCCTTATCCATTTGTAGCTCCTCAGTGCCCACAAGTGCCAAAGCTTAAGACAGGAGCCGGGAACTCAATCCAGGTCTCTCACATGAGTGGGAGCAACCTAATGTCTTGAGCCATAGCCACTGCTTCCCAGAGCCTATACCAGCAGGACACTGGAATCAGGACCCAGACACTCTGACGTGGGGCAGAAACATCATCTGCCCATTGCATCTCATTTGAAACACCATATTCCTATGTAACAGTCTACACCTGCTTTGATGTCTTACCAGAAAAAGTGATGATTTGGGGCCAGTGTTAGGTTTAGCAGGTAGAGCTGCCTCCTGTGACACCAGCATCCCCTACGGGTGCTGGTTCCTGTCTTGGCTGTTCCACTTCTAACCCAGCTCTCCCATAATGCACCAGGGAAAACAAAGAAACACAGCCTGCTTGGACCCCTGCACCCACATGAGATACCTGGAAGAAGCTGCTGGCTCCTGGCTTCGGCCTGGTCCAGCCCTTGGCTCTGTGGCCATGGGGGAGTAAAGAAGCTGATGGAAGATCTCTTTCTCTCTCTGTGTAACTCTGCCTTTCCACTAAACCAATACATCTTTTATAAAAAAGTGACAGCATATGCCAGACTACACAATGTATTTGTATTCTTATATTTACTTTCTTAGGAACATATCTATATTCCAGCCAGAGATTTATGATTTTTAGGAATTAGAACCAAGTATCATGGGAGTAAGTATAATTTTGCATCAAAGAAAATAAGTGTTCAGCTATTTTGGCTTGAGGTAGCTCTTCAAATTTTCTCTAATTACAAAGCATTGCTTTTGTAATCAGTAGTAACAACGTTTTTGTTTTGCTTCAGTAGATCCAATCAGCTATAATCTGATGCCTTCTTCAATAATATTTTAGGAAATATTGAGAACTATCCATAATTATATAGCCAATCAATAAGAAACTGGTACTCAATATTAAAAGTTTTCTGAACTTTAGAATCTGACTGATAGTCTGGGAAGCCAGTTAAGAGTAACCCCAGCTGTTGATTAGAACGTGCACAATGTGCAGTATTTCCAGCAGAAGAGGCTGTGATGATGGGTTGAAAGCTCATGTGCCTGGCTTGGTCTCCAATTCTCTCTAGACTGTCAGATTCAGAACTCATGTTTGCCTTACAAATTCTGTGTCTGAACTGTCCTCTCATATTTAAATATCTAGATTTTTTCTTTAATAAAAAAATCAGTATTTTTTTTTAAAAAATATCTTAAGCTTTCTAAGGGAAATCATTGACCTTGGTACAGAAGTGCACCTGTAAAAAAGATTCAATAATCTCTGAACTCCAGGGTGTGCTACAACTTGGGAGAAGGAATCTTTAATCAAATAGGTAGTACACAAGGATGAGGAAGTGTATTGACCGCTTGGCTTAATCTTCTCTAAGTTACTTACAGGATGCATCGCATTACATTTTTTAGAAGTCAATGGTGTCGTTGGTATCACTTTCGCCTTGTGTCACAGGTGATGCACTTAAGGAACAGAAAGTTTGACATATGCCCAAAGGTACACATTAAGTCAATAGCCAGGATTTGAACACAGCTGATAATTCCAATTCCATGGTTTTTGCTACTATCCTGTAACTTATTTCTGTTTTTCCAGTGTGCGTATTCTACCACAGCATATGAATCAACACCCTTTTCTGACATAGATCTGAGATTTCAAGGAATAGAGGTGATGCATCTCTTGGCCTTTAGAGGATGCTGCCTAAATGTCCCTCCGAGAAGCAAGTATCTCTCCGAGAAGCAAGCTTCTCCAGGATTAGAGGCAAAGCCTCAGTTTCTGCTTCCTGAAAAACAGGGGAGGTGGAAGGACACACCCGCCCATAAAGGAATGTGGCAGTGGTAGCAGCAGGCACTCATGTGCTGTAATTGGTACCTGGTGTTTTTGGGAACTAGAACTTGCACAAGCATTTGAATGGATCTGTCATGATATACAACATGGTTCTATTCTCGGTCGTGAATCACCAGACCAGATTCCTTTCCCACCATAGGGTTGTACATCAACAGTACCTATGTGCTTACTAGCTTGTAGACTTGCTGGTACCCTCTAAATTAAATGGGGAGTGCAAGGCTATCCAGCGGCACACTCTTAGAATGGACGCCTCCCTGTCCTGTCTTCTCATTTGAAAAACCCCATAACAGTTAATTGAAATATGGCTTTAGTAAGATTTAATTTGAGCAAAAAATAGGAAATAGATCAGTTGTTGATAGAGTGGGGGCTTTGTAATGAAATAATCCTCAAGAAAGTAGTGTGGAATGGGCAGCTACCATTCATAATTTAGCATATAATATATAGTCATATATTCATATATATGAATTTTATATATATAAAAGAGTCCACTTTGACTATGACCCTGTCAGAACAAGATCCAAGTAGGCGAACACTAAAGGCTTCCATAGCCTCAGCAACTCATGACTACAGCCTAGGGAGATTACTGACGCCATAAACAAGAGTGGCAAATTGTTAAATCAACAACAGTAGTCACTGTGTACTTACGGCCCATGTATGATCTGTCCTTAATGTGTTGTCCAAGGTGAAGTAATGCAATAACTAGGACTGAAACAGTATTTCTGCATTTTGTGTCTCTACGCGGATGCAAACTGACAAAATCTTTGCTTAATATATACTGAATCGATCTTCCGTATGGAAAGACAATTGGAAATGATAAAAAAAAATTGGAAGTTACATAAAAATCAATCAATTAAAAAAAATAATATCATGTAGGATCTCTGTCCCTAATGTGCTGTACAACGTGATTTAAAGCTACAACTAGTACTCAAAGAGTATGCTTCACTCTAGGATGCTATGTGAGGGCAAATGGTTTAAAATCTTTTCTTAACACATACTAAACTGAACTCCTGTATACAAAGAGAATTGAAAATGAATCTGAGTGGGAATGAAAGGGGAGAGGGAGTGGGTAAGGGGGAAGGGTAGCGGGGGGGGGGGGGGAGGGGAGGTATGGGTGGGGAAGTCATTGCAATCCACAAGTTGTACCTTGGAAATTTATATTCTAAATAAGAAAAAAAAATTTCCTAAAAAAAAAAAAAAAGAGTCACATAACTTCTGCAACCAAGCCTGCAGTGGCATGAGCTTTTCGTGGTCCTGAATCCTTGGCCATGGTGAAAAATACTCAGGTTGAGATAGCAGGGCCTGCCAGGTCAAAGGAGATCTGTTGGCAGAAGACATCATCCTATATGTGAGGAACCACAAGACTCCAATAAAAAACTGCTGGAACTCATAAGAGAGTTTGGCAGAAATCTGAACACAGTTCCAACATATGACCCAGCCATTCCACTACTTAAAATTTACCCAGAGGAGCTGCAATCAACACATGAAAAAAACTATTTGTACTCCCATGTTTATTGTAGCTCAATTTGCAATAGCTAATCAACTCAGATGTCCATCAACTGTTAGCTGGATAAAGAAAGTGTGTTTTTTATATATATATATATATATATATATATATATTCAGTGGAGTACTACACACCCATAAACATAATGAGTTTCATTGTTGACAGCTCATGACTGCATCAGAAATGGTTTTGAAAATTTGTATAATGGTAGGCATATGAAAATAGGGTAAATATGACCTTGTCACTTCAGCGCAGTGGAGGATATAGCATGCTTGGATAAAAGGGAGTAGACTAAATGGCTTACTCTTTGTAGTGTCTGTAATTCTTGATTCAAATGAAATATTAATGTTTGAAATTAGATTTTTATTTACGTTAACAAAAATCAAATATACCAAATCACTTACCATTCAAAGTACATTTTAATAGCTCTCAATCATGTATGAAACATATATGTGCACAATAGCTTGTCATGATTTTTCAGTCAAGCCTAATTACCATATATTTTATCATTTATTTTATAATTAAGATAAATAGGTACATATATTAAATTTGGTAATTATGAATATAATTTTACAGATAACACCATATTATAAGTCACTGAAATAGTTTACATAGTTTAATTCCATCAAATTCTGCTCAATAACTCTCATGATCTTTTTCATAAGTATAATGAATACAGTAAATGTCAAGTGAAATATTTTTCCACGAGTGAATTAGCCAATCTCTCTACCCCTCCTGGGAAAATAAAAGACTGGCACTGCTACTGAGAGGAAGAGTCACAATACTCAACCTTCCTTTTCCATTGCTTCACAAAACTACAAGTGCAATATCCATGAAAGCTCAGGACTGGAGGATGTCAGTGCTGGCTGGACCCAAGAAAGCAGAGCCAGAGAAATAAAATTTTCCAGAACTGTTCTATTCCAGAGGCTGACAGCAATCACCAGAAAACCTATTTTTCCTTCTTATGCATAAAACGTCTCCAGATCACATCTATAAAGAAGTAAGTACAATGCATTTATTAGAAGCTTTATTTATTGAAAAATGGAATAGGAAATATTGTTAGGCATTCCATATGTGGCCTTAAAGTAATTTAACTCCTTTTCAAAAGCACCAAGGTTAACCAGAAATTTCCCTGTCAAGTCCATAAATGAATTCCTGCTGTTTGTAATATTTTTCAAAAGCTTAAAATAAGAATCGAAATATTTTGTTCATTACCTGGAGCTGTCAGTAAATATTATTTCCAAGTCACTTATTTTTACTTTACATTTGACCATAAATGACAAATAATAAAAACTACACCGTGTTCAAACTATAAAATCCTCAGAGCTCATATTTGAAGATTGTCCCTCTCACTCTTCAAGTTGAAAAGTGTGAAAAACGATGAGAAATTGTCCCTCTGCGTCTGTCTTCGGTGACACTGCCACCTGTCTTTATTCATGTGACACAGAACTATCATGTACGGTGGAGACATGATGCCGGGTGGAGCGCACCAACAGGGCTAGGTCATTTTTCTGTGATGCTTTCAGAAAGCTACACTAGCAGAGACCAGACACTCCTCCCAGGTTATAACCTTGGAGATACAAGCTCTAGGAAACACAGCAACCTCTTCCTTTGCTCATTCTTGGAGAGCTGACTGACTGACAAGCCTTTCAAAAACCTATCTGAATAACAGAATGACATGTGTGCAGGACCATCTAGCCATGAGGTTCGGTGTAAGCTGACACCATCTTGCCATAAAGAGCCTTTTCTCCTTCCTTGAATAAGAAATGCTTATTAGAATTTTTGATATAACTGGAACAACTTAACATAGCTTTTCTAGATTATATGGGGTATTGATAAATTAGAGGGCCACGTCTAATGCAATGCATTATTTAAATAAAGACCTGAAGTGAAAGCCAGAGCTTGAATGTGTTCAGCAAGCTTAAATACTAATTTAAAGAATCTTCAGATCCCATTGTTTGTATTCTTCACCATGATACCAGGGAAAATTGCAAGAACAGTTCATGAAGTCATGAAGAGAACCGATGCTCTGTGAATAGCTATTTTATATTGTTGGCAGTTTATTAATGACATTCAGGTTCAGTATCTGTATTTTAATGATAGAAAAATGTGCAAGTGGCTGGTGATGGCACAGAGCAGGTTAGCCACCATTTGCTATGCCTATGTCCCGTATTGGGGTCTCAGTTCGAATCCTGGATAAACTGCTTCTGTTCCAACTTCCTGCTAATGCACTTGGAAAAGCAGCAAATGATGGCAAATGATGGCCCATCCCTGGCTATCAAGGCCTGTTGCGGAATGAATCAGTAGATGGAAGAGCTCTCTCTCTCCCTCTCTCTGTTCCTATGCCTTCCAAATAAGCAAATAAATAAATACTTTAAAAATAGTGAAAAGGGCCGGCGCCGCGGCTCAAGAGGTTAATCCTCTGCCTTGTGGCTCCGGCACACCGGGTTCTAGTCCCGGTTGGGGCGCCGGATTCTGTCCCGGTTGCCCCTCTTCCAGGCCAGCTCTCTGCTGTGGCCTGGGAGTGCAGTGGAGGATGGCCCAAGTGCTTGGGCCCTGCACCCCATGGGGAGACCAGGAGAAGCACCTGGCTCCTGCCATCGGATCAGTGCAGTGCGCCGGCCGCAGCGCACCGGCCATGGGGGCCATTGGAGGGTGAACCAACAACAAAAGGAAGACTTTCTCTCTGTCTCTCTCTCTCACTGTCCACTCTGCCTGTCAAAAAAATAGTGAAAAGTATAATATCACCAGGGATAAATTTCAAAATGATAAAGCATCAGTTGTTTATCCTGTCTCATGAAAATTTAATCTACTTTCAGAATCTGACATCTAAACAACAAATCTGTTAGTGCTTTTTGCTTTTCTACCAAGGTAGAAGTATCTTCAATAGAAACAAATTTTGTTCTAAGTTGCTATAAACCGAGAAAATTTGCAGAAACCTTGACTCCTAAATATTTTCTAAATTGGCTTGTTTATATTCTAATTACTTTATCTGTGGATTGGTGGACACTGCTATACCCAAATGAGATGAGAATCTACTGCACACAGAGAATTAACAAGGGTTAGGAGAAAGGGATGTGGCATTCAGTTGACTGGTGTCTTTGTGTCCTGTATAGATCCAAAGCAGAATTGGGAGTTGTGATGCTAGTGTAAAATCCACACTGTTGCATCCTCAGGGCAGACAAATTAAAAGACGATTACAGAGACTGTGATGTGTTGCATCTTTGCTCTCCTCTGTTCCCTGTCCTGCAAGTCTACTAAATGTTTAGTAAGGATTGACCAATGTTATTGCCATGTGTACCCCTCATATTGTCACAGGACTTGGGAGCAGAAATGACACACAGCACCTGAAGGGCCCTGACTCAGGCCTGACAACAAAGTAAGAGAAGGCTCCCCAGGCTCAAGGGGAGACACACAAAGGACTTTGAAAGTCTGATCAGAAAAAATTTCCAGAGGTAGTAAAAGTTAGAAAGTGGAGAATTTGAGGAGTTCTGCTTGAACATGTGTAGATTTGTAGAATGGAAAATTTTACTTTAACCCTCTATCTGTCAGTTCTTTTTCTTACAGACTTTAGCACAGATGTTCTGAGAGCTAGAGAACATTAGTTGATAAAATTTAGTGTATGATTTCAATCGCCATTAAAGCAGTCCCAGAAATATGTTTCTCATTTAGAGGAAATGTGGAGCCTTGATAATCAGACAAGTTATTCAAGGAAAATGATATACACACAAGACAATGAGATTTTTAGTCTTTGAAACAAAATGCTTCTCTAGTTTATATCAGGGACTAACGATGTTCATCCAAGCCTAGAATGAGCGTATTAATGAGAGGCAAACACTTCCTAGGTGAGACAAAGGACCCTCCTCTTTTGGGATGTCATTCTCTGATACTAATGTTTCATTTATAGAAGGAATTTATAATTTTACTAGTATTTTAATTAAAGGAGCATCTATATCCAAAAGACATGCTTCACTTTCTATTTGTTAATCTAAGATCTTTTTTTTTTTCCTAATTTGATGCTCAGAGCTCCCTCTCAACCTGCATAACTAGGTGTAAGGGGAAATAAAAGCTAGATACTGAGTGGCCTTACTGATGTGGAAACGGTGACTTTAGGAAGCACATGTTTAATCTACCTCTACTGGTTTATCACAGAGAAAACTTAAAGTTTATATGACCTGTTGATGTGATTGAAAATTCAATGGAGATAGAATTATATGTATATATGAATGCAGATTTTTAAGTTATCTCTTTTAATTCTGAAATCATTTTAAGGCCATTTTTAGCAAAAATTAAGTTATATGACCCCGATTTAGATTTCAGTTGAGTCCTTTCCCTCTCTCTTCCTGGACGATGTGTTCTGAGAAACATTACACTAACTATGAGGATGACTCTCTGAGGTATAGTTTCACTATTGAATAGTAATGGTATCTGAAGGATAGAAATGAGGGACAGGCAATAAAAAGAATGAAAGAAAAGATCGATAGGTAATTTTGCTGTTTAGAATCTCACTCTGAAGGCGGCTGCTGTAGCAGCAGGTTAAGCTGTTGCGTGGCTGTCTCAGGCATGACCCTGTTGGAGTCCTTGCTGCTCCTTTTCCTTTTCCAGCTTCCTGCCAATAATGCATCTGGCAATGCAGTGGATGAAGAGCTGGGGTGCTCGGGTCTCTGTCACTGAAATGGGAGACACAAGGGAGTACTGGACCCCTAGCCAAGCCTAGCCCAGCCTTGCTGTTGCAGTCATTTAGGAAGAAAACCAGTAGATAGAAAATCTCTGTCTGTGTGTCACTTAGTGTTTCAGATAAGAAAAATATATTGTTCTTACAAATGATTTTTAAAAGAATTTTATTGTTATAAAGGCTAAACCTTTATTAACAAGTACTTTAAATTTCTCACCATGATGGGTGCTTTAAAAATAAATAAAATTAGTTATTTGCAAAAGATGACCTAATATTAAATTTGTAACATTCCATCGATTTAAATTTAAAGAGTAAGTATATCGGCACATTGTCATCTAGAATGTGATTTTTGTATATTTGTAGTGCATGAGTTTTCTGTGGCAACACAAATTTACTGTCTTACATTTTCATGGGTCAGGAATCCAAGTTCAGGTCAGCTGGGTGCTTGGCTAAGTACCTCAGCAGACAGATGGAGGTGCTGGGACCTAACTGAAGCTCTGGTCTCTCTCAAGATCATTGATTTTTGGTGTAATGCATCTTTTCCTCCCAATCCTTGAATTAAAGCTGAGTTTTATGAAGATCAACTCTGCCCTTATCTAACAATGATATCAGAAGATCTGGGTTCTTTCATGTTATATACTTCTAAGTACACCATATGTGCTAATATTTCAATTAGTCTGTTTTTCCACATTCTTACTTCATATTTCTTACATTTTATAAGCCGAAAATGAATGATTTGACTGTTGAGAGGTATATAGATAATCACTTTAAGTAAGTTTTAAATATCTTGAAGCAATATTTATTTTTGTGTGTCAGTCTATCTTTTCAAATTTATGTGTGCTTTACAGAAAATATATGATCTTTTGATATTATAAGATAATCAATATATAGTCCATATAATTTATCTAGAATTATATAGTCTTAGCAGAGTAATCAGGCCTTCATTTTTTTTTAAGATTTATTTATTTTTTTACTTGCAAGTCACAGTTACACAGAGAGAGAAGGAGAGACAAAGAGAGAGAAAGAGAGACCTTCCATCGCTGGTTCACTCCCCAGATGGCCACAACGGCCGGAGCTGTGCCAATCTGAAGCCAGGAGCTTCTTCTGGGTCACCCGCACAGGTGCAGGGGCCCAAGGACTTGGGCCATCTTCTACTGCTTTCCCAGCCCATAGCAGAGAGTTGGATGGGAAGTGGTGCAGCTGGGTCTTGAACCGGCACCCATATGGGATGCCAGGACTGCAGGTGGCAGCTTTACCCAGTATACCACAGTGCCGGCCCCAAGGTCTTCATTTTTTAGCATTTCAAAGTACAGCACAATTTAGGAAATAATTCTAGAAACATTATATGTTCTTTACAATATCAGAAAATTTAACAGTGAGACTTACATTGTTACTTCAGATATATCAGACAAATTACTTAATACTTTTTTATTATTATTATTACATGCAGAGTGGATAGTGAGAGAGAGAGAGAGACAGAGAGAAAGGTCTTCCTTTTTGCCATTGGTTCACCCTTCAATGGCCACCATGGCCAGTGCGTTGCAGCACATCGCGCTGATCCGAAGCTGGGAGCCAGGTGCTTCTCCTGGTCTCCCATTGGGTGCAGGGCCCAAGCACTTGGGCCATCCTCCACTGCACTCCTGGGCCACAGCAGAGAGCTGGCCTTGTAGAGGGGCAACCGGGACAGAATCCGGCGACCCTACTGGGACTAGAACCTGGTGTGCCAGCACCGCAAGGTGGAGGATTAGCCTATTGAGCTGCGGCGCTGGCCATAATTCACTTACTACTTGGGCCATTGCCCGCCACCTCCCAAGTGTGCATTGGCAAGAAGCTGGAATCAGGAATAGACCTAGGACAGGAGCCCAAGCACTCCAATATGGGGCATGGGCATCTCAAGCAGTGCTTAATCACTGCGGTAGGCTTCTCACTAGTTTCTTTATTCTCATAAGAGAAAATAAAATCTAGTTCATTAGAAAAGAGACATTCCTTTGCTGATAAATGAAGTTCTTTTTCTTCCTAAATTCTAATACACTCATAAGGTACACAGAACTCAGGAATCACAGTGCATAACTAGCACAGGGATAAAATTTGAGACAGATTTTTGATAACCTGACATTTGAAAAAAAAAAGTTTGTCATTATGGAAACTAATTTCATATGTTAAACAATATTTTATAATAAAAATGGGGGGTGCACGCCATGGTTCACTTGGTTAATCCTCTACCTGCAGCTCTGGCATACCACAGGGGCACTGGGTTCTAGTCCCGGTTGCTCCTCTTCCAGTCCAGGTCTCTGCTGTGGCCCGGGAGGGCAGTGGAGGATGGCCCAAGTGTTTGGTCTCGTGCACCCGCATGGGAGACCAGGAAGAGGCACCTGGCTCCTGGCTCCAGATCGGCACAGTGCTGGCTGTAGTGGCCATTTGGGGGATGAACTAATGGAAGGAAGACCGTTCTCTCTGACTCTCTCTCTCACTGTCTCTAACTCTGCCTGTCAAATAAAAATTAAAAAATAAAATAATTAAATTAAATTAAATTAAAAAATAGGGGCCAACATTGTGGCAGAGCAGGTTAAGGAACTACCTGCAACAACAGCATATGGACAACCACTTCCTGTCCTAGACGCTCCACTTCTGATCCAGCTACCTGCTAATGGCAAAGCAGCAGAAGCTAGCCTGGGCACCTGCCACCATGTGGAAGGTCTCAGGAACCCTCGCCTCCCACCTTGGGCTTGGCCCAGCCCTTGTCGTTGCAGCCATCTGGGAAGTGGACAAGCAGATGAAAGGTTCTCACTCTCTTTCTCTCCCTCTCTCTCTGTAACTTTGCCTCTTCAATAAATAAGTAAATCATTAAAAACAGACAAAGTTATAAACTTTCAAAATTATATAATGCATATAATAGATGTAAATTATATTTTGGAATACACTTCTAAGTATCGAACATAATATAAAACACTATCCAAAATTTATTGAAAGCTAAAGCAAAATATGCCAAACTAATTCTTCAGAAAGCACCAAACACTTTTTACTAGAAAATTCTTGGGAAAATTAAAATGATTTAAAATAAAAAGCAATTGAAATCACCATAGCTACATAGTAAGAATGACATGAGAAACTCATGTTTATGTCAAATGAAGCCCTCACAGGGCTTATTTTCTCCAATCTGCTTTGTATTCTCTAGCTGCCAAAATTTTATTTCAACAGCCAATTGGTTCTAATTGAAAGATGTCCTTAGCTCTCCATTCTAGCCTATGGGTTAATTTAGTTTGTTATGAGTCTATACAAAGCTGTCCTATTCATAATCCTTTATATTCAGAACTTTGATTTATGATTTGAATTAGAATCTGAAATGAGAAAGGCTTTCACACAAATTCAGTGCCTGGATGCTGCAGGAACAGCTCAGTCAAGCACCAGAACTTGCACTTTCAAAATAGTCATCAAAATGCCAATTATTTGATCCAATAAACAACAAGCAGAGACAGGAAAATTATTCATATGAGAAGCGAGTCTGATGAAAGTCAATTTACAGACTAGAACAATAAAAAAAATCTGCAATAGACCCTTACAGAAAACTCCCAGTAGATTAATATATTCTGTAGTTCATACAAATATGAATTTTTTAGCAGTCAGAAACCAATTTTACAACAAAACCAATCATGCCTTTTCAAAATTGTTATTCTCTTCTTTGGTTTCCTTTCCATCATGTACTCTCTTATAAGATTACCTTTAAAAATGTTTTCTAGAACATTCACTGTTTCAGTCCCCTTTGCCATATCTAGACAATGGGGTTGCCACATTTGCACATGTCATTTATTTACTGATATCCACCATTGTTTACTTTGTACACAGCACAGAACATGTGGAAATTTGTTAACTATTCTAAAGAAAATCGATGTCTTTTTTATTCACTCTTACACAGATGAGATAAGCTTTTCTGGGAAAACATCATTTGTGTCTCTGATGATTTTTATGTCCTCACAAATGCATCTTTATTTCTATATCCTATATATTAATGCAAATATTTTATAATTGCTGGCATAATTCAGATAATCTTAGTAATAAAGAATATTTCTCTATCCCCCAGTGAAGAATACCCAAGAATTCTATATCCCTGATAGAAGTCTAACATGTCCCTATTCCTAAACATTAATGAATTTACCAGATATGACTAACCAGTACTCATATTTTCTCTTAAATGAAGTTGAGAATTCCTCTAGTGCTCTAGCTGTGGGGTGCTATGCACAAGACCTACTCCCAGTGCTCCTCATAACAAGGGATCATCCTCCTTAGCGTTCAGAGCCACCAATATTGATCTTCACTTTTGATGCCAATTCCTGCTCATTCACTAAAACCACTTTGAACCAGAGGCACCCACTGAAGCTGCCACTGCTATCAAAATGCACTCGCTGAATATGCAAGCTTTGCTCTGCTATATTATCATTGTGGCCACCAGTTTTAGAACTAACATGAGTATTGATAGTACTAGTTCTGTTTCTAGCTGTTATTGATTCATAGTAAATTATAGTGTGCTAATACCAAGCAGCACTTAATCTTGTCTAGTAAAGAAAGTGCAATCCTTTGACTCTCTAGACTTGAAGCAATTAGGATTCATGTCTGCAAGCAAAAAAGGGTGACTGGGTTATTAAGCAGGAAAATAACTTAAAAGGATATGGGAGCAGCTCACAAAATTTCTGAGGGGCTTAGAGAACAAGGTTTCAGGCTACATCTCTAGAAGCATTCTAAAGCAGCGTGAAACGTTTATCTTTGAGAAGAATGATGCTCTTGCTGCTGAGATCTAGATGCTGGCATTTTTCATTGCTTCTATTCATGCAAAAGAAACCAGACTTTACAGTGGCTGCTACTGTGGTCATAGAGCTATAGGGAGGGAGAGAGAATGAGAGAGAGAGAGAGGGAGATGGAGAGGGAGAGGGAGAGGGAGAGGGAGAGGGAGAGGGAGAGGGAGAGGGAGAGGGAGAGGGAGAGGGAGAGGGAGAGGGAGAGGGAGAGGGAGGGAGAGGGAGAGGGAGAGGGAGAGGGAGAGGGAGAGGGAGAGGGAGAGGGAGAGGGAGAGGGAGAGGGAGAGGGAGAGGGAGAGGGAGAGGGAGAGAGAGAAAGAGGCCCCTTGTCCCATGTGAATCTCATGACAGATTAATAAAGCTTAGCTTATCTCACTGCGCTTTGACTGCAGTAGAAGCTGAGAAGATTAGCTTTTTATAGATATAAGTATTGCTTCCTCAAGAAGACGCATCAACTTGAAAACTCTCCTCTATGAAATGACAATCAACAGTTGGGTGTCCAAGAGAAGCAGCTGTGTTCCAGTATATATGAAAAGGCTTCCTTACTGGTCTCCTTTTATGTCAGTATCAGACATCTGAGGAAGCTGGTGTATCCACATAGATTTCAGCAAAGTTTCCTTTTCATAGTAGAAGAAAATATTCTGAGTTGCAGGCTCAATTTTTTCTCAGAACCACTTGACCTCTAGCATCCTATATCATCGTTTTTAGACTCGGCAAGTACTTCGTCTTCTCTACTGATCCTTTCTCCACAGATTCCAAATTTCCTGCCCAAATAGTTTTCTGGAATGGTCTTTACTCAGAGGTCTTCCAAATACACAGCAATGAATATATTCAAGTTCAATAGTTCATGTTGCATTTGATATTATGGTTTAATGATTAAGCATTTTCCATGACTAAGTATACACTTATACATTTCTTGGGTGATAATTTATTTACATGCAATTTTATGTTTTCCCCTATTTATGTTATCTTGCCCTCTCCAGGAATGTACTGTATAAGAAAAAAAAAAGTGTACATATGTGCACTTGTGCAGAAAACTACTGGAAATAATATTTGTTCACTATTAGCAGATACTGAGATATAACCACTCTCAGCTGCTTTTTTCTCCACCAGAGGTTTTATAGTATATAAAAATAAAAGTATATAATGGAATAAAAATGGAAAAATACAGAATTAGTTATCAGTAATCAGCTAAGTTATCAACTAAAGCTATATCCTGAGAAAGTTAGGAGTCACTGTGCATGAGTATAAAGGTAACTGAAAATAGATCTTTATAAAACTTAAGAGTAGGAATAAGAGAGAGTAGAAAGAAGGGTGGGAGTGCAGGCAGGAGGGAGTGGTAGGTTGGAAACAATAGCTGTGTTCCTGGATTTGTATATATAAAATGCATGAAGATTGCATACTTTCAATAAACTTTAAAAATGCACAATACAAAGCACAGTTACCTTTGTAATGTTGAGTATGAGGAAGAAGCATGGGTATTTTCCATTTATGAGAAAGAAGGGTTAACAGTCTGCATTTAAGCTTACTTAGGACTTCTGCCTTGACCAGTCTAGTTAAGCTAACAGGGCTCTTCAGCTTGTCTGTCTTGATCTTGTGCTATAAGGAACTGCCATTTTAACACAGTGCTGGAATTAAGAGCTTTCATGATACCATTGCCTCTGTTTTGAAATTTCTTGCCTATCCCAAATTTAAGCAGGGTGAGTTCTTTTCTCAACCTGAAGTCTGTATATCACATCTACTTTCCTCAACATCACAGATTATAGGTGGAGGCAGCTAGAGCAATTATACAACGAACTAAAAATAGTTGGAAGACTTAAACCTAAAATAGTCTCTCCAGAAATGAGAAGATTCTTAATGAAGAAGGGAGTGAAACGTTGCGGTTACCCAGGCACTAGAGAAATTCTTCAGATCTGACTGCAGTCACAGTGCAAGTCAGCACCAGTTCTCTTTTTACTTATCTACTCTCTAGAAAATCTGGGCAAGTTTATGAATGTTAACTCTTACAGGAACAAATCCTTAGCTCCTAACGCAAAACACAAAAGACCGTCCAATTGTTACTGTTCTTCCCAAGAAAACTGATGTACCTGGGCTGCAGAGTAAATACCCAAACCTACCTGATAAAGGATCCTGATAGAGCTGTGAGCAGGATATTCACTGGCAGCCACTGTCCAGTTAGAACGCCAGACCTGAATGACCAGGAGATTTTTCTCTCAATCTGGAAAAAGCAGACACTTGTGGGGAAGCTGGAAATTCTGGCCCTAAAATCTCACTTCTGTGAATATAGGAAATATTGCTGGTAACCTAAGCAACATGCATCAATCTTCCACCCTCTTTCCTGATAGAACTTTGACTTCACCCCTGTGTTTACCCCTCACAGAGTAGTTGTGTTGTACAGAGGAAAGTGTTTCCATCCCAGGCCCACAGATGGGATCTTAACTGGTTTAAACCAGGAGTCTGAAACCATGGTGAGTGGGCCAAATTTGATCTGTCACTTCATTTAAAAAAATGTGTTGTAAAGTAGTCCATTCTATTTCTTAAATTAATTCCTGTGCTTGCTTTTACAATATAATGGCAGAGTTGAGTAGTAATGGCAGATTCCATCTGCCTGTAAACCCTAAGATACTTGCTCTGTGACCTCGACAGGAAAATTTGCCAACACCTGATGCCAGTCGGCCATGCAGATCTTGTCCCTTACAAGCAATGTGTTTAGGAATAAGCTTGAGCATGTGATGAATTTCTAGCCAAAAGCCATGAGAAAAAGTCTCTGAAAATTGATAATATTTTCCTGTGAAAACAAAAAGAGTACAGAAAAAAACAAGAAATATATCATTTATTCTGTATCTAGATACCGTCATGTCTAGATGTAGTGCTTATAAAACATCTGGGAAAGGAGAAAGCAGCTGACTCTTCCCATTACAGAGTCTCTCCAAGTAGGAGTAAAGTCCAGATAGAAGACATTGTTATTGAAAACCAAGGCACCTATTTATGTATGACTTCCCTTTGATACATTTCTTCACCATGTAATTACACTGTGCTTGGACTTTCTATTGGAATATACAGACAGATGGAACACACCCTACACACACACACACACACACACACACACACACCCCAACTAGAGATGTGTGTTACTGCCTTGTGTGAAAGAAAGATATCCATCTTCTGTCACACAGAGAAACAGACACAGAGAACACATTATCCTAAAGTTGTCAGTGTAGATGGAATAGAATTAGCAGTGGG
Source organism: Sylvilagus floridanus (assembly GCA_949820135.1). NCBI lineage: Eukaryota > Metazoa > Chordata > Mammalia > Lagomorpha > Leporidae > Sylvilagus > Sylvilagus floridanus. The sequence goes on along the minus strand of OX463246.1, from coordinate 8,239,669 downwards.
AGTAAGCACACTCTCCCCATAGCACATCACTCCTGGGAAGTGAAGTTGATTTACTCACTCATCCTTTATGTAAGTTGAAAAAGGACTTCACTATGAAGTTTATCTCACAGGGGATACTGTGCTAAGAATCACACCCCTGTACATTGTATTCAAGGGATGTACAAATAAGCAGCCATACATGTAGGGAGCAAATACCTACATCCGGTGGGAAATCTACAAGTCTGAATTGCATGGCCACTTCTAACTTATTTCAAGGCTTTAAGCCAGTGTCTAATATAGTATCAAGAAGCATAAATCTAAGTATATAAAAATCATAAATCAAGTTGATAAGTTGTTAGTATATTTTATCTTCTTCCTTTGAAAAAATACAATTTCATAATGACCTATAGAATGGTTGAAATCCTTAGATGTCTGGGGATCCATGACACACTATGGAAAATGAACATACCCTATCTGTTTCAGCTTATGACACTATGCTTTTCCTGCTACAAGAGTGTGAGGTCACATAGCATGGAAGGCTGGACTCCCAGATGTTTGGAGCATATCGTAGGAGAAGCATACTACAGACCTCTCACTTCACACATGGAAGCAAGTTCAAACAGATGCCCAGGTGAGGGGCAGATAGGGCAGAGGCCAGGAAAGGAGCTCCTTTTCCTGAATGTGAAGTTGCTCTCTGATAGAGACGATGAACTTGTGCCTTAGCTGTGGTGAGATGACTATTTGTCCGTACTCTGAAAAAGGTCAAGGAACAGAACATCTGTGAAGCTAGAGTAAAATGAAAAGTGAGATCACAATGTAACCTTCTGATAGAGACAAAAGTAGTATTCTATAATCATAGAGGACATTGAGGCATACCGCAGTTGCTATATCCACTGTACACCAGCATATACTGAAACAAATTATATATATTGAGGAGGAACTGTTGTAAGTCAACTCCAAAGTATCAGTGTTAAACACAATTTTATTTTAAATGTGAATACATATTGGAAGAGCGTTTGGTGCAGTGACCAAGACTTTCTTTCCCTCTCTCCCTCCCCCTTTCAAATAAAATGAAATTAATTAAATAAAGTAATTCATTAAAGAAATAAAGAACTTTTCACTCTTTTAAAGGAAACTGCTTTCAGTGAATCTAGAAATTTCGTTGTTGTCCTGTTTATTATGTCTTCCCAGCAAATTAGGAGAGTGGATAGTCATATTAACAGTCTCTTTTTAATTCCAGTACTAGGTTCATATGTTCAAAATGTAATTTCTATAGCACTAGAGCAATTTTACATTTTAAAAACTGGAAAATATTGCTATATTAGAGAAAACTGAATACTAATGTGAATATGTCTTCTTTCCTGGAAAAATAGGTGCAATATCAAGATGTCTCTGTGGTGCTTGTGTACGAAAATAAAATGTGATGATTGAGTGGCTTTGTTAGCCAGAGAAATGCTTCATGATTAACAAAATGTTTTAAAAAATCAAGCCTTAGATTTCTCTTAAAATATAATCTGTATAAATATCATACTCTTACCTGATGGAAAGAAAAATATATTGTTCTGCCAGATCCCAAAATGAAGCTGCCTCAGTATGTTTTCTTCCATTACTTAACTTGCATGAATTTTACTGCTACTTTATAATCGTATTTATCTTACAAGTAGCTGTTTTACTTATTGTCACTCTGCCACAGCTGCCAATTCTGAAAACATAGAACTGTTAGAATACCATTCCAGGGGAAGTCTTGCTTAATATATTTGAGAAGAGTCAACCTAACAATATATGAATTTGATGGTAGCTGAAATATTTCATCCTAAGCTGCCTATTATTGAATTAGAGATTTAATTATCAATGGGACATTATTTATTTTGAGAATACCATTGTTCAGCAAGCCTAAACAATATAATGGTAAATCTTTATTAAAGATTTGCACTTAATCATGCACATACTCATTGTATTTGAAAAAGCCCTAAAACAATATCACAAAATCAATATGAATTTGACATTTCCTAGAGTTTAGAAACTTGTAATAGTTTGATAGAGGCCATATTTTGAGTTTTTATCTTCAGTCTTCCATCCTATTTTATCATAAAATGCAAACTCAATTGCATTGTATCAATGTACATGATATTAATTAACTTCAGTTTTTAATAATTAACTTCAGTCGGTTGCATTATGAAAAATAAGGGATAAAATGGACACTATGAGAAACAGTAACTTGATCAGCTCTTGTGCTGACTGTTGTTGTAGAATGTAATATTTTATCCATTTTAGTAATTTTTTTATTCTAGTACTATTGGTTGAACTCTGTAATTAACAAACAATTATTCTTAGGTGTTTAAATTTTAACTGAAAAGTGATCCCTGTGAAATATGAGTGGGAATAAGAGAGGGAGGAGATGTACAATTTGGGACATGCTCAATCGGAACTGCCCCAAATGATGGAGTTAGAATTGTGCCAGGGATTTCCAATACAGTCCCATCAAGGTGGCATGTACCAACGCCATCTCACTAGTCCAAGTGATCAATTTCAGTTCACAATTGATCACACTGATAGGTCTAAGAGTCAAAGGGATCACACAAACAAGACTAGTGTCTGCTAATACTAACTGATAGAGCTCTTGTGCTGACTGTTGTTGTACAATGTAATACTTTATCCATTTTAGTAATTTTTTTTTATTCTAGTACTATTGGTTGAACTCTGTAATTTACAAACAGTTATTCTTAGGTGTTTAAATTTTAACTGAAAAGTGATCCCTGTGAAATATAAGAGTGGGAATAAGAGAGGGAGGAGATGTACAATTTGGGACATGCTCAATCAGTCGTGCCCCAAATGATGGAGTTAGAAATGTGCCAGGGAATTCCAATACAATCCCATCCAGGTGGCATGTAACAAGGCCATCTCACTAGTCCAAGTGATCAATTTCAGTTCACAATTGATCACACTGATAGGTCTAAGAGTCAAAGGGATCACACAAACAAGACTAGTGTCTGCTAATACTAACTGATAGAATCAAAAATGGAGAGAATGATCCAACATGGGAAGCGAGATACACAGCAGACTCATAGAATGGCAGATGTCCTAAATAGCACTTTGGCCTCAGAATCAGCCCTTAAGGCATTCAGATCTGGCTCAAGAGCCCATGAGAATATTCTAGACATGGAAAGCCAAGACACTCTGGAAAAAAAAGAAGACCTAAATGAAAGATCTCTGCAAGTGAGATCCCAGTGGAACGAATGGGGCCATCAAAGAAGGAGGTACCTTTCTCTGAAGGGAGGAGAATACCTCCACTTTGACTATGACCCTGTCGGAATAAGATTGAAGTCGGCGAACCCTCAAGGCTTCCATAGCCTTGGCAACTCATGACTAGAGCCTAGGGAGATTACTGATGCCATAAACAAGAGTGTCAAATTGTTAAATCAACTTCAGGAGTCACTGTGTACTTACGTCTCATGTGGGATCTGTCCTTAATGTGTTGTCCAATGTGAAGTAATGCTATAACTAGCACTGAAACAGTATTTTACACTTTGTGTTTCTGTGTGGGTGCAAACTGATGAAATCTTTACTTAGTATATACTGAATCAATCTTCTATATATAGATAATTAAAAATGAAAAAAAAATCTTGGTGTTAAATTGGAAATTGCATAGAAAATTAATCAATTTTTTAAAAAATATATCATGTAGGATCTCTGTCCTTAATGTGCTATACATTGTGAATTTATACTATAACTAGTACTCCAACAGTATTTTTCACTTTGTGTTGCTATGTGAGGGCAAACTGTTGAAATCTTTACTTAATATATAGTAAACTGATCTTCTGTATATAAAGAGAATTGAAAACGAATCTTGATGTGAAGCAAGGGGAGAGGGAGTGGGAAGGGGGAGGGTTGTGGGTGGGAGGGAAGTTATGGGGTGGGGAAGCCATTGTAATCTATAAGCTGTATTTTGGAAATTTATATTCTTTAAATAAAAGCGTTATTAAAAAAAAAAAAAAAAGAAAAATAAGGGATATTAACCTAATCAAAGAGTTAATGCTATTACAAAACTGTATTGTAGATTTCCTGTCCCTCAGTTTTGGAAGCAAACATAGGAAAGAATGAAAGGGTGTTGGATCTACTTGTTAAGCCAGTGGCTGTGGTGCCTGGATTTGAGTTTCGGCTTCCTCCCTGACTCCATCTTCCTCTTAATTTGTTATAAGTCAGCAAGTGGTGACTCAAGTAGTTAGGCCCCTGTCACCTGTTGGGGGATTGATTGAATTACTTGGCCCATCACCACTGGAGGAATTTTGGAGGAATAAACCAGTGTATAGGGTCTTTATCTCTCTCCCTCAAAAACAAATTAAGTGATTAATATTAAATGGTTTTAAAAGATTTAGAAGGAGCATCATCCCCTACCCTTACCATGAAAAAGGAGTTTTTGAACACAAAGAATAAAGACCGCTCCAGAACAGTGAAATGACTAAAATTTTAAGTGGAGATGACACTGACAGAGGATAGATGTTAAAATCTGGCTGCCTTTGAACATATTCAACTGTAAAGTAGTAAGAATAATTCTACTCCATAATTTATAATTGACAAAGAACAAGTGTGAGCTAATAGAACCTTTTAAACGTTTTAGAAATCTCACAAGTCGGCTAATCCTCCGCCTTGCGGCGCCGGCACACCGGGTTCTAGTCCCGGTCGGGGCGCCGGATTCTGTCCCGGTTGCCCCTCTTCCAGGCCAGCCCTCTGCTATGGCCCAGGAGTGCAGTGGAGGATGGCCCGAGTGCTTGGGCCCTGCACCCCATGGGAGACCAGGAAAAAGCACCTAGCACCTGGCTCCTGCCATCGGATGAGCGCAGTGCGCCAGCCGCAGCGTGCTGTCCGCGGCAGCCATTGGAGGGTGAACCAATGGCAAAGGAAGACCTTTCTCTCTGTCTCACTCTCAACCTGTCCACTCTGCCTGTCGAAACAAAAAAAAAAAAAGAAATCTCACAAGTCACAGAAGTCCTTAACATCTTACAGGATCACTCTTTGCTAAACTAATTTATTGCTCACAGAAAAGATGTAAAATAATCTTTTGAAATAAAACTTGTTTTATTGATTTGACCAGTAGAGTTGGGAGGGTAGAAAGAGAAAGAGAGATCATCCATCTGCTGGTTCACCCCCCAAATGTCCACAACGGCTGTTGCTGAGCCAGGCCAAAGCCAAGAGCCAGTGGCTTCATCCAGGTCTCCCACGTGGGTGCAGGGACCCAAGCACTTGGGCCATCTTCTCCTGCTTTCCCAGGTTCATTAGCAGAGGACTGGATTAGAAGTGGAGCAGCCCAGGACTTCAGTGGACACCATATGGGATGTTGGTTTTCAGGCAACAGGTCTACTAGCCATGCCATAGTGTTGGCCTCTAAAATAATCTTAAAAAGTAAAAAACTGTGGGGGCCTGCACCGTGGCACAGTAGGTTAATCCTCCACCTGCGGCACTGGCATCCTATGTAGGTGCTGGTTCTAGTCCCGGCTGCCCCTCTTCCAATCCAGCTCTCTGCTGTGGCCTGGGAAGGCAGTTGGAGATGGCCCAAGTCCTTGGGCCCCTGCACCGGCATGGGAGACCAGGAAGAGACTCCTGGCTCCTGGCTTGGGGTGGGCGCAACCCCAGCCATTGGGGGCATTTGGAAAGTGAACCAAGGGAATGAACAGAGAGACTTTTCTCTCTCTCTCTTCCTCTCACTGTTTTTAGTTCTACCTCTCAAATAAATAAATAAAAATCTTTTAAAAATTTTTAAAAAGTAAGAACTGTGGCATAGGATTAGGAGAGAGGAATAGAAGCCTATAGAGGAGCAGGGAGTTCTGTCTGATCTGCCTTTCCTGTCTGCTATGAACCAAAGTCCAGGAAGGGGTAACAGATGCTGTCCCCCACCAGACGACGTTCGTGAGAGCTCACTGGGCTGAAGGAGAAAGGAGAGCAGCGGCGCTTGTTTCTGGGGAGGAGTGAGTGCATGTGTTTGGCCCAGCAGTACAGTTGGAGAGGAGATGGGGGAAACAGTATTTCTGTGTTAAGACCCAGAGACACACATACCTAATTCAGGCCTAGTACAACCACAGAGAAGGCACCTTGCCTCCATTCCCAGCTGAGCAACGAGTGACAGTGGGAAACTGCAGGGAAGTGGGGGAGGGAGCATAAGAACAGGAGGAGTCCAGTCTGAAGCACAGTGCGAAGGATCTAAAACTCAGAAGCAGTCATTGCTCTGATAGAATCAGCTCCATGCTAAGCAAACAGAATATGAAGACTATGGTACAAGGAGCGTAATCATAGCAACAACAGACAGACAACAACCCAGAGTCGCTCCTAAGTAGACAATCTGAAACGTCTCCTTATATTAAATGCATAGCAGAAGTACAGGCAGGTCTACTTCTGAGCATAGGAGTTATGTACCTTAATTTCCACTTTTCTGTCCAAAATAACCAACTGTCACACAAAAATCACAAGACAAAAAAGCAAGAAAAAACACATTCATAAGAGACAAATAAATCATGAAAATGAAACACAGATAGAACATGAATGTTGGAAATTTCAGACTTGGAATTTAGAGTAATTCTCCCTAATGTGAGAAATGTGTTGATCACTTTGAACTAACTCCGGGGTTCCTCCCTGGAGTGACAATCCTGGTGCTCCTCCCAACCGCTACACAAGACTTTCACCTTATGGAGGAAACGGAGATTTGACCATTTTAAAAGCTGAAAACTGAAGGGAGAAAAGAAGAAGACAGAGCTATATCCAACATTTCTCATCAGCACATGTAAATTCCCACAAGAAAATTATAGCAAACTTCCTCTAACAGTTTATAAAACCAAAATCATCCAACCAAGTGAGATTTAGCCCAAGAAAATCAGCTCATTAAACACTCAAGAATAAATGAGATGCTTTATCATATTTAAAGACATGAGAGGGTTCTCCAGCACCGTGGCTCAATAGGCTAATCCTCCACCTGCGGCACTGGCACCCCAGTTCTAGTCCCCGTTGGTGTGCCGGATTCTGTCCTGGTTGTCCCTCTTCCAGTCCAGCTCTCTGCTGTGGCCTGGGACTGCAGTGGAGGATGGTCCAAGTGCTTGGGCCCCGCACCTGCCTGGGAAACCAGGAGGAAGCACCTGGCTCCTGGCTTCGGATCAGCACTGTGCGTCGGCCGCAGTGACCATTGGAGGGTGAACCAATGGCAAAGGAAGACCTTTCTCTCTGTTTCTCTTTCTCTTACTGTCCATTCTGCCTGTCAAAAAAAAAAAAAAAAGACTTGAGAGGAGCCTAGCACTTTGGCATATTAGGTTAAGCCTCTGCCTACAGTGCTGGCACCCATATAAGCACTGATTTAAGTCTCAGCAGCTCCACTTTCATTCCAGCTCTCTGCTAATGGCCTAGGAAAGCATCACAGGATGGCCAAGTACTTGGGTCCCTGCACCCACATAAGAGACCTCGAAAAGCTCCTGGCTCCTGGTTTTGGATCATCCCAACTCTGGCTATTGTGGCCATTTGGGGAGTGAACCAGCAGATGGAAAACCTCTCTCTCTCTTTCTTTGTTTCTCTCTCTCTCTAACTCTACCTCTCAAATAAATAAATAAATCTTTAAAAAAATAAAAACTTAAGGAGAAAAAAGTATATCATAGTAGATGTACATTACACATTTGACAAACTCCTAACTATTCACAATACAAACTCCCTTAAGCAGGTTAATAAAGAAGAACTTTCTTAAAGTGATAGATGTTTTCTACAAAAGACTTAGAACCTGCACCATACTTTATGGTAAAGAACAAAATGAATTTCCCCTAAAACTGGAACAAAGCAAAGATATCCCCTCTTGACATTTCTAAATGCACTTTATAGGAAATTTCAGCCAGTGCAACAATGTAAGGAAAATAAATATCATTTCTCTACACTACTAGAAGTCGAACAGAATTCAAAATCGAAGACAAACAAAATAGTTATTATAATTACATCAGAAAAAATGAAATACTTAGAGAAAAACAATGAAAGTTATACAGGATCTGTATGTTTAAAACTACAAATAACTAACATAGAAATAAAAATTGGAGAGATTAACCATGTCTTCTAACAAGAAGGAATATAAATGACTAAACTATTAACGCAACAGCATGAGTGAAAACTAAGTGTATTTTGCTAAGTAAAAAAGAAGCTTAACAAAAATTAATAAGTAATATGCTATTCCATTTATATGACTGTGGTAGTTGACAAAAAAAAATTTAAAGAGGAAGAATTGGAAATTGTCTATGAAAGGATAACGTGGGGAGATTTTTGATGAGAAAATCTCATATAGAGCTCTGGTGGTAAACACATGACATTTTGTTCTTGGCACAATCCATGTAACTGTGCAGCAAAAGAATTCAATTTTGTTGTATTAAATTTCTTATAAAAAACTCAACCAGGGGTCATGGTGTTTTAGGATGTAATACTGTGACAAGTGCAATCTAACCACATTAGACATGAACAGAACGACTGTACTGAACAAGATGTAGAAGAAAGGAGCTGGCTTAAGAAACACAAAGAGACAGTGTTAGGAGGCAACATAGCTGAAGTCAAAAGGAAAATTACACAAATAAATCTATCTGGAATTCTATCTATTTAATTTACACAAATAAATTTATCTATAACGTGGCTTTAGAATTCTGAGTCTGTTTTCATATTATATTTGAACAAATAGTAAATAATTACATTGTAAGTAATGAAAGTCACGTTTTTCACAGTTTGAAAATAAAATTAACAAAAAATAAAATGGAAGAGGCTAGAAAAGAAACTTCTCTCTAATGGAGTATGAGTTACTTGTACAGACTCATTTGAAAGACATACCTAGAGACCTATAGATTTGGAAATAAACACACTTGTGTGTATATGCTTGGTTCGTAGATATACGCGAGTTTCTTAGCATTAACCACTGAAAGGGGTAGAAATCATTACATTCAGTAATTAACAAAATAGCACCCAGAACCCAGATAGTTTCTAAACATCATTGTCCATTAAAAGGAATCAGATATCTTTGGAGAGCTGCTCATTCCAGAGCTGATAAAGGAGAAATCCAAGATAAGCACAGAGTATCTTATAGGTTCCATGTAGTAAGAAAGTGCTGTATTCAAAAAAGATAGAGGGGACAGTGAGGGAAGGGTAGGGGAGCAGAAATAAGGACAGAAGGAAAGAATGATGGATTGAGGGGAAGAAGAGCAGATGGAGAATATGAAGAACAAATGGGTGCCTATTCAAAGACTGCCATAGATAACTTGAAAGACCTCACAACAGCCACACAATTTAAAAAACAGGGCTGTTAAAATAATAGGTTTTATATTAAACTAGAACCCAAGAATATATAATAGATACCCTTACCCCCATGGTGCTATAAATAAATACTAAATAAATGGAGGAGAAGTGCAACACTTCACCACAGAATTTCAGCTCTTCTACATGGAAGCCACAAGGGAATTAGAAAATCAACATTAAGGCTGGCGCCGTGGCTCAACAGGCTAATCCTCTGCCTTGCGGCGCCAGCACACCGGGTTCTATTCCCAGTCGGGGCGCCGGATTCTGTCCCGGTTGCCCCTCTTCCAGGCCAGCCCTCTGCTGTGGCCCAGGAGTGCAGTGGAGGATGGCCCAAGTGCTTGGGCCCTGCACCCCATGGGAGACCAGGAAAAAGCACCTAGCACCTGGCTCCTGCCATCGGATGAGCGCGGTGCGCCGGCCGCGGCACGCCGTCCGCGGCAGCCATTGGAGGGTGAACCAACGGCAAAGGAAGACCTTTCTCTCTGTCTCTCTCTCTCACTGTCCACTCTGCCTGTCAAAAAAAAAAAAAAAAAAAAAAGAAAGAAAGAAAATCAACATTAAAACACAAGGACAGGAGCAGGCACAGTCAAGACTAATTTAGCATCTGTTTTAAAATGCTAGATTTAGTGCATGAAAGTTGAAGCAGGATTAAGATATTTTCACAGATTCATTGCATGTCTTCCATATTTGGTGACTAGTATTTATTTATTTGAAAAGGTATAATGACACAGAGAGATTCACTCACCAAATGGTTGCAATAGCTGGGGCTCAGCCAGGCTGAAGGCAAGAGCCTGGAACTCCATCCAGGTATCCTACATGAGTGGCAGGGGCACAAATGTTTAGTTCATCTTCTGCTGCTTTCCTAGGTGCATTGACAGAGAGCTGGATGGGAAGCAGAGCAGCCAGGACTCAAACTCGTGCTGCAATACGGAATGCCAACATTGCAAGTGGTGGCTTCATGTGCTTGTGTCACTAAATAGGTCCCGGTTTCCTCATTTTGATAAATACATTATGATTGGGTGAGACAAGGACGTAAGGGCAAGCTCTGTGATGATTTAAATAGCAAGTCTCTGAAATCTCTGTAGATGCTTCTTGTACTGTTTGTACACTTCTGCTGCAGTTATGAAATTATGTAAAAAACTTTAAAATATCATGTAAGACTTGGGGCCAGCTCGGTGGCTCCATATGTTAATCCTCCACCTGCGACATTAGCATCCCATATGAACGCTGGTTCAACTCCCAGCTGCTCCTCTTCTATTCCAGCTCTCTGCTATGGCTTGAGAGAGCAGTTGAGGATGGCCCAAGTCCTCGGGCCCCTCCATCCGTGCGGGAGACCAGAGGAAGCTCCTGGCTCCTGGCTCCTGGCTTTGGACTGACACAGCTTCTGCCATTGTGGCCATTTGGAGAGTGAACCAGCGGATGGAAGATCTCTCTTTCTGTCTCTCCCTATCACTGTCTGTAACTCTACCTCTCAAATAAATAAATAAATAAAGTATTATGTAGGACCTAAAACACTTACAGTATTCACTAAGTGAATGAAGGAGCTAAGTTGAACAAAGTTGTTAGACCTAACACCTCTTCTATATAAATTCTCCTGTTTACACCCATAACAACAAAACCAGTTAATTCATTTCTTTCCTAGTGGTATTTAGCTGATCTAGGTATTTTTCTCTAAATAAAGTTGAAATTTCTTGCTGAAAAAGGAAAACAAGGATATTCAAAAACAATTTAATATTCTGATATTACTTATTTACCTCGCATCTATTCCGTGACTCACTAAATCTGAAATTGTTCTTCATTCTATAATAGCTTTTCAGAAAATTTGCCTCAGGACTCTTTGATTCCTGGAGTCTCAATATTCAAAAGTTAAAATCTCTGCCGAGATTAGCTAATGCTTGAAGTTATCTAGCAAGTATCAACTTCCACTGAAAATTACAAAACAGTATGAACTGTGGTGAGCATTTGACCAACAGGTCCTCTTATTATCCTTGTTTAAAACCTGAAGAATCTAAGGCTCAGAGAGACTAATTTGACCAATTTTCCATTACTCTTTTAAGTGGCAGTAATGTGTGCCCTACATTACAGTACCTCTAAGTCAATCACTTTATGTTTCAGTTATTGGAAATGATGCAGTGTTGATGACTGCAGCATTTGCTTAAATGTACTTGATATAGATAGAAGTTGCTGTGTCTTTATATAGTCTAATAAAACTTTAGAGCTCATGTATTTATTTTAATATGCATCATGTATGGCTTACATTAAAGAGTTAGCTCTAAGCTATAATGTTCACTTTGAAATGGTCACACTAGTGAAAGCACTGAGATTTGAAGTTTGTATTCATCTTAGGCATTTCACAGTGTCTATTTATAGTAACTTATGTACAAATAACATATTTTAAGCTGAAATTAATTTCTTTTTTTAAAAAAATCATCACATTGGTTAATCATGGTTTGCTGTCTTTTACACAGGAGGAATCAAACAATTAAGCATATTTTTTTTTACTAAAATAACAAATTTGTAAATTCCTGACTTTGAATTCAGGATCTAATCATTTTCTTCAAAAATCGAACTCTATAAACCATATTAAAGGGCAAACAGCAGTGATGTTATGGTAACTTGGCCCTAGGCTCCATGCTAAGATAATACAGTAGGGCTGGCCCATGGGTTTCTCTTCCCAAATATTTTTAATAAGGTTAATATTTCTACAAGAGTATCTCAAAACACGTGACAGTTATGTTTCTTCCATAAGGTTCAATAGATGTTACCTATTGAAAGAAAAATAAAGATATACAATGCTCAGTGAGGTGGCTAACCCCACTTGCACATTCCAGATTAGTAATATCTAGTGTTCAGGATCTTAGGAATGCTCAGCAATAACTCCAAATGTCAAAATACAAGAGCTAATTAGGTTTATATTTTATTTAAATTTGAGAGAAGCCAAATGGGTTCAAGGGGAAAATACATGAAATAGGATAAGACATACAGGCATAGCCCAATCTGATAAAAGTAAAGTCTAGAAGGCTTCATGTAGAATCAAAAAATGAGCTACACAAGACTGAGTCACCCAAAGAGTTCATGATCTAATCCCCAGCACTGGGATAAACTGCAACAGGACATTCTGTGAAAACCTGAGAAACTAAACAACATCAGCCCCCTCCATGCAGGGTGTTTTATCCTCGTTTAATCTCTTAAAAATATTATGAGTAGCCGGCGCCGTGGCTCAACAGGCTAATCCTCCGCCTCGCAGTGCCGGCACACCAGGTTCTAGTCCTGGTCGGGGCACCGGATTCTGTCCCGGTTGCCCCTCTTCCAGACCAGCTCTCTGCTGTGGCCCGGGAGTGCAGTGGAGGATGGCCCAGGTGCTTGGGCCCTGCACCCCATGAGAGACCAGGAGAAAGCACCTGGCACCTGGCTCCTGCCATCGGATGAGCACAGTGCGCCGGCCGCGGCGGCCATTGGAGGCTGAACCAAGGGCAAAAGGAAGACCTTTCTCTCTGTCTCTCTCTCTCACTGTCCATTCTGCCTGTCAAAAAATAAAAAAAAAAATATTATGAGAAATAGCTCAAGCACATTACTGTCCTTCAACTTGTAGCCTACACATAGAAACAAATAGTGTCAGAAAGGAGAAAAGGAAGCCCCATCTCAAGTAGAACAAATAGTGGTCTGCACTGAACTGTCCAAATTAGGAATGAGTGAAAGGTAAAGAAAGCACATTGAGTGGATAAATACACCACCATCATCATCCTCATCATCATCAACAACAACAAAAGAACACCAAAGGAAGAAAATAAAGGAAAAAATCCAGCTAAGGAAAACAGACAGTGACAGCCACCTCAATTAGCTGCTTGGATTTCAGAGATAAAAGCACATGAATCCGTGCACAGTGCTCCAAGTTGTCTAGCATAGTGAGGGTGTCATCAAGGAATTAGAACATTTTTGATTCTTGTTCTTAATATCTTAAAATTAAATTGTATTAACATGCAGGCATGTTTCATTTAGCTCAGTTTAATGAAGAATAACATTGTGCTTGTAGAAGAGAATGGCATAAGAGAAAGAGTAGTTATTTTGTGTTGTTTGGATTAAAGCTGTTAGATAAATCTGCCAGGCAATAAAACTATATTTGGTAACTTTTTGCTGATAATTATCTTTGATAAAATTATTAGATTTTTATCACAATGGGACAATCATTGACTTGTTTTACAAAGTAAGGTCAAGTGGTAGAAAAATTATTCTACAGAAGGCAAAAGAAATGCTCTAACTTCTGTAACGTAATTCATCATTTATAAAGATTTGTTGGGACCATACATTGTGATAAATAGTGCATTATAGAAAGGAAAATCTTCTTATTTTATACAACAAATTTTTACTTATAATAAGAATGGAATTATTTGGCTAAATAACTTATCAAGCTAATAAATGATTAAATTCCTGAAGTTTCATTCCTTTGTGCATTAATTTTGTTAACAGAACCTGATAATGATAAATGTGACAACATGTAAGTCGATTGATTTTTTTTCAAAAACTGAATGATTATTTATGTAAAATTATATTTGATAGCTTTCCAATATAGTATACAAAGGTGACAGCTACATTAATTAGCCAACTAAATGTTATAATAGTATTGAAATTAGTGGAAAAAATACTGTAAAGGAATATTTCTTCAACCATGTACTGAGAAAGAATTGCCAAAATTGTGGTGAAGAAAAGCATTAATATACTTCCATTCATCAACTTACAGGATTTCTGGTCAAAAACTGAATTTTTTTTCATCCTGCAAAGCATAAATATGGGACTGTCACTGTTTCTTAGAAGTTACAATGAAAACCAAAATAACAGCAGAAAAAATATTAGTAGGAAAATAGGCAAGAACTCAAATGGGTGACACATGTGAGAAAACACCCTATGATAGAAGATCACAGATGAGAGATGCTTTAGAAGAATAATAAGATCCTATTTTATGCTTTTCATATTTGCAAATATTTCCATTTCTGCCATAGCAATCATAATCAGAATTTGTTCCTATGGCAGTGTGAAGCCTTGAGCTAACTAACAGAAAAGGAAAGGCAAACTCATCCATCTGTAGGCTGCCATATATGTCACCCCACATTCTGAAATATTTCCATTCTGCACCCAAGTTTGATTATGGGTAGAGAATTCTAATTTCAACTTTTCCTCAGAAATTTAAAGTATTACTTATTTGTTTTTAGGTTAGTATTTTGATGAGTTCCTTGCTCCTCTAATTCAAATTTCTGTCTTGATATACTTCTGTTTTATCTACTGGGAAATTTTAAAATTTCTACCTTTATTCCTAGCATTTCTAAATATCAGAAAAACATGTTGAATGTCATTTGAAAAAAAAAAAAAAGAGGCTATACCGGCTACACTAAAGTGTATTAGCTTGCCGGCTTTAACTCATAATTTTTATTATTGTTCCTTAAATGCATCCTGCTTATTTTTTTTGTTCTCACATAACACAATCAATTGTAGCCAGATCTTGTAATTGCAATATTCATCCATTTTTTTCTCTTCTACCTTCTCATATGTCCTGCCACCTGGCTGGAAGGTATGCTTGACTTTATCATCTATCTCTTGTATTGAATTTCTCATCTTGGTGGTTTTTAAATTCTCAATAGCTATTTTATAATTATTTATTCCTTAGAGTAACCTTATTTTAACCAGCAGACTTTGCTTTATAATTCTTTATGATTACTGCCCACCCCCTGCCCCATGTGAAAGAGAGAAGGATGTTAAAATATTCACTCAAAAATCCCCATCTTTAAAAACGGTTGTCAAGGTTTAGACCTTGGAGCACACATGGGGCTGTCATAGAGGGTGAAGAAGGGAAGTTTAGAGGAAATCTTTGATTAATTTATTTCCATGTGGTTCAGATACACTGACAAATTCAGTGCTTGTCCATGGTGACTCTACAACATTTCCAGTCTCCCACTAGGAAACCTCTTTATACTGCACCAGCAGAGACCTCCTGCAAATATTCTGACCTAAGGTTTCCTTGGTCTCTATGCTATCTACATTGTCTAAGTTCCAGGAAATTGTTCTGTCTTGTTCCCTGAAGACTTGTTTCTTTTATGTTCTTTGCTGTTTTAGGGCTCCTCTGTATTTGATTCCCTTACACATACTAATTTCAAAAATACATATTTAAAAGTTTTCCTGTTTAAAAGAACATATTGAAAAGTCAAAGTATATATGCACACACTTCACACACACACACATCCAAAATTAGATTTTATTCTTGACTCATTGCTGGACAATCCTTGTGTTTCTTCTTTAAGATTTATTCTATGGCAAACACCCAAAACAGCACTCCTGCCTCAGAATCAACCCTTGGGACATACGGATCTGGCTAAAAGGTCCATGAGAGTCTCACAGGCATAGAAAGTCATGACACGGTGGCAAAAAACAATCTAAATGAAAGATCCTGGTGAACAAGACCCCAGCAGAAGGAACAGGCCATCAAGGAGAGAGGCACCTTTCTCTGAAGGGAGGAAGGAACCTCCACTGTGATACGGCCTTGACTAAACAAGTTCAGAGTTGGTGAACTCAAGGGGCTTCCATAGCCTAGACAGCTCATAGCAAGAGCCTCAGGTGATTGCTGACGCCATAAATAAGAGTGCCAATTGTTAAATCAACAACGGAAGTCACTGGGTACAGGCTCCCCACGTAGGATCTCTGTCCTTAATGTGTTTTACTATGAAACTTAAAAAGAACACTACTAGTTGAACAATACCCTATACCTTGTGCGGTTGTGTGAGTGCAGCCTGTTGAAATCCTTGCTTAGTATATACTAAGTTGATCTTCAGTATATGAAGGTAATTGAAAATGAAACTTGATGAAGGGCAGGATGGGAGAGGGAGAGGAGAGGGGAGGTCCGCGGGAGGGAGGGAGGTTGAGGAGGGGGAAGCCACAACAATGCAAAAGTTGCACTTTGTAAATTCACATTTATTAAATAAAAAAAAGAACCAAAAAAAAAGATTTATTCTACTTATTTATTTACTTGAAAGGAAGGGTACACAGAGAGAGAGACTGAAAGAGAGCCAGTCTGAGTGCTGACTGCTTCACTTCCAATCCAGCTCCCTGCTAGTGTGACTGGAAAAGCAGTAGAGGATGGCCCAGGCACTTGGTCCACTGCCACCAATGTGGGAGACTCATATGGAGTTCCAGGCTCCTGTCTTCTGCCTGGCCCAGCCCCAGCCATTGCCACCATTTGGGGAGTGAACAAACAGTTGGAAGATTTCTCTCTCTTTCTCTCTCTCTTTCTTCTCCTCCCCTCACATCTGCCTCTGTAACTCTCTTTCAAATAGATTAAATCTTTTATAAAATGGAGCTAGCATTGTGTCATAGTGGTTTAAGCCATGACCTGCAACACTGACATTCCATATGAGTGTTTCAAGAGAGAGACAGAGACAGAGACTGATAAAGAAAGAGATCTTCCATCTGCTGTTTCGTGTCCCAAAGTTGGTGCAACAGTTGGGCCTGAGCCAGGCTGGAGGCAAGAGTCAGGAATTCCATCCTAGCCTCCCATGTGGCTGGCAAGGACTCGCGTACTTAATCCATGATCTGCTGCTGTCCAAGCACACTATCAGGCTGCTGCATCAGATGCAGAGTAGCTAAGACTCAAACTGGCACTTCAGCAGGGGATATGGGCATTGCAAGTGGCTGCTTGACCTGATGTGCCACAGCACTGCCCCTATAATCCTTGTTTTTCTAAACATAGTTACCGAGTAATTCCAGTGCCAAATTTATCATCTCTGGTATCCTACTAAAATGTCAATTTATAACTGAAACATGGTTTCTCCATGAGATTTCTATATCTCTAACTGATATCTTTTATATTCAGTCTGTATGCTTCCATTGAACGTAAATGATCTCTGTGAAATGATATTTAACACCTCTTGTGCAAAAGTGGTTCTCTGGAGGGAAAGGAATACATGGATGGATGTGTATTTTTTTTTTCAGTACTATGTGAAACCTTCCCACAAATGCAGAGATTACCCAATCTACTTTATTGGCACTGGGAATGGTAATAGCCAATACTGGTTATGTAACAGGCTCTGCGAACAGGCCTAACTTCAACTTTCCACATCTAAACTTATTGTTCTGGGTTGAGTTTTGTTCCCGCCAGATTCATACATCAAGCCCCTATTCCCCAGCACAGTACCTCAGTTTGTGATGAAATTCAGATGGGACTTTCAAATTGGTCATCAATTTAAACTGCAGCCATTGTAGTGGGCTGTAATCCAGCATGATTTGTATCTTTGCAGGAATAGGAAATCATGACACAAAAGAGACCAAGCTCAATTGCATACAACAGGATGGCCATGTGAGAACACAGAAAGAGGATGGTCCCAGTAGGGATCCTTCAGAGAGCTTCTCCCTAACCGCTGTATCTAAAATGGAACAAACCCTGCTCCAAACATTCCTTCTATCCTTGCTCTCATTGTTCTTCTAAGGGTGCCATGGAATATTAATTTTTCTTTATTTCTGTAGTTGTTTGTGGTTAGTTTTCCCCACTAGAAGCTAAGCCCTCCATGTGAACAAGAATTTCCTTCAATGCCTAAGGATAGAGTTAATAAAGTCTGTCCCAGACTTGGTGCCTTCTGTTACTTTATGCATGTTCCGTGGCCGAGGGAGGTTGGTTTAGCCCAAAGATAGTCAACACCCACTGTTCTGCTAACTGAATGAAGAACGAAGCCAATTTACTGACTGGTTATGAACATCTCCCTAGCCTTGCAATGTGATATTTCATTCCTGCTACATGGTTTTAGAAATGAATTTTTAGGGTTATGTATTTAATCTTCTCCTTCAACTTGTCTACGGTTATCTTCTTAGAGTTGTATCTATGAAACACAGAAAATTTGCTATCTTTATATTAATAAAAATTAAAAAGAAAAAATCTCCAATTTCTACTCTATTTTTTGCAGTGATTTCTGTCTTCCTAGCCTTACCTTTCACAGAATAATTATAAAGAGAATTCAAGCAATTTGGGGATAAATGGAATTAAAAGATAACACACATTTTCCCCAAAGTTTTTGAAACTTCCTCCTAAGAGTCTGTTTAATTCATTTCTATACTATGAAGTCCATCTCCTTATGTGTTACACACTAACAATTAGACCATTGCTTATATTTTGATAGCTACTATTTTCTAATATATCTAACTTTCTATTCTGACATGAATTTGGAACTGAACTATGTTTCCTGTCATTCCCAGTACTTCTTACCACCTTTAATTATTGTTTCATTAATACATGACTTACTTTGTTTCATCTACATGTGTTCTAGCTTCTTTTCACTGTGTGTTATACACCTTTTTCCTTTCATTCCATCTATCGTCCTCGGGTGTTCAACTCATGATGTTCTTGCAATGTATTTTATTACAGTGTTTACACATTTTTATAAATGTACATGATGATAAAATACAATTTCTCACTGATTACTATTGTCCTCATTCTAAATCCTTACTCTTATTACTGAGAAATATAAGTGCATGCATAGGAATTTATTCTAAAACCTTGTTTTTTAAGCTTAATAAATTCATTATCCACATATTGTTCAAGGGATAAAACATTTCTTGAGATTCTCAAGTCTCCTAAAATTGACAATAAATATTTATCTTTAAATACAATTTTTGACATAGTACAAACTGTAGTACTGGAATAATATACCAAGATCCCTTTACTATATGATAAGTGGTGACTAGCAAAGAGTCTTCCAGTTGTAAGACTGAGAAAGAGACTCCCCAAATAGAGAGATAGATGGGTTCACATGTATTGTAATAGCTGAGTTGCAGGTAATTTGAAAGATAAGTATTTAAAAAGGGTAGAACAAACTGGGAGTTTGTGATATTAATGTCTTCTCCCTGACTGCTTATCTAGGTAGAGCAGATATTCAATTTATATCTGGCTGAGGTTGTAGCCATCAAATTCTAGTGTAACTTGTTCAATATTAAGTGTTAGTTATTTTTAGTGTTTCATGGGATAATTTATTTTTGTGTAATATAAGACTGTATTGTGTAGAGTTCACTTCCAGGAGCCCAAACCAATGGACTAAAAGAAGACATAGAACTGGAATAAAATGGTAAAAAAAATAAGTAAAACTGTTTCGGGAAAGGCAGATTTTGAGGCTGTTACTTATTGTTGTTTGTGATGTGAAAGTAAATAGGTTCAAGTCCTGCTTATCAGGTATTTCTTAGAGTTACTGAACAGGTATAATCAGAATCACAAAAAATGCAAATTGATTGTAATATTATTATGAGTCAATATTCAGAAACTTTACCACAATCATAGGTAATTACATATTGTATTGAAAGTTAGATTTTGGTGGTCTAACAGTAAAAATATTCTGAAAAGGAAATTAATAAGATTTTTTTGACAGGTAGAGTTAGACAGTGAGAGAGAGATATAGACAGAGAGAAAGGTCTTCCTTCCATTGATTCACTCCCCTAATGGCTGCTGTGGTGGCACTGCACCAATCCGAAGCCAGGAGCCTGGTGCTTCCTCCCGGTCTTCCATGCAGGTGCAGGGACCCAAGCCTCCACTGCCCTCCCAGGCCACAGCAGAGAGCTGGACTGGAAGAGGAGCAATCAGGACTAGTACCCGACGCCCCAACCAGGACTAGAACCCGGGGTGCCAGCGCCACAGGCAGAGGATTAGCCAAGTGAGCCATGGTGGCAGCCGAAGTTAATAAGAACTTTTAATGTATAATAACGGTTGTATTTTTGTATATTACTTATTAATGATTATAGGACCATACTAGTCTATTGCAATGAAACACCATAATAAATGAGAAGTTACATATTACCCAAAGTGATCAACTGAACTGAAAATGATGGTATCTTTTCATCTATTCAGGTATGTAGGGAGAGATACTTTCAAAGCTTCCGAAGAGGTTGATTTAACTGTCAGAACTAAATCCCTTTTGGATTGTGCCTTCATTTATAATTTTGAAAATGACTCACATTCATGAAGGCATTGCTTTGCTACTTTGTTGACTGAACTGTAGAGTGATTATCTTTTGTTCTTCAACCCCTCTGCAAGCACACATCTCTTTGTCCTTGTAAAACAACTTTAACATCTGGTTAGTTTGTGATGCATTCTAAGTAGAGATAACATATGGCACTGTTTTGACCTTTTCAGTATTCTGTACGTTAATTGGCTGTCCATTCCATATCTTCTCTATAGGTTAGTGGAACAGAAAGCAAGGGAGAAAATGCAATTGGTAGCCAGTCAAGTAACAGACCATTGAAAAGGTCAAAGCTATATAGCAGAGCCTCGTAATTGACAGAATGTGTGAAACATTAAAATTCTACCATCTCATTCTTATGGCAAAGATGATAATGAAACGGAAAATGGCACTACATAAATCTATTCATGTGACAATCATTGTTCTGAGAATTGAGAACATAATTTAACATATTCCATTTATGATTTTTAGAATTTCATTATTTTGGTATCCCACAGACTTTGTAGTGTAGATAATTACATATACTCAATAGAACTAGTTGTCTAACAGTAGATGTTTAGTCTAATACAAAATGTCATATTAACCTTAAATAGATCTACATTTATAAAAATCCATAGGGGCATTCTAAACACAAAATTTCAAGAATTCTGTTCTTTCTTTCAGGACTCACTTGTAGAACTTATTGAAATCTTTTATTATGATATTTTGTTGTTAAAGGAAGTAGCACCAGACTGATGTGAGAGAGCTTTTCTCATTTTAACAGAAACCATTTTCAGTAATTTAAACTAAACAGCAGACCCTGAGATAAAGCTATAGAAAATGAGCCTGGATATATATTTGGCATCCGCTTCTGAGATTATGGTCAAGGGAGAGAGATTCAGTCAATGCATTCACCTAGAAGCCATAGTTTAAGTGTCATTTCTTAGACTTATTACTTTGTCTACCATGACGATGCAGTTCAAATTAATGGGGTGGTGCAGGTGGAAGGGAGGAGAAGAAGGAGAGAGACAAACTTATTAAATGAGATGTATATTCATTTGGCTTTTCCACTGAAGGCATAGTTCGTCAAGGAAGTACGTGGGGACTTCAGCTTAAGCCATAAATGACAATCTTACAGACTCAAAATTCAAGCATACAAGTGTGGCTAATCATTGAAAAAAAAAGGATTTCAGTGGGCTGGCACTTTGGCATAGTAAATTAATCCTCTGCCAGCAGCACCTGCATCCTGTATTGACACTGGCTCAAGTCCTGGCTGCTCCTCTTCCTATCCAGCTCCCTGCTGATGGCCTAGGAAAGCAGTGGAAGATGGCCCAAGTGCTTAGACCCCTCTAACCATCTTGGAGACTTGAAAGAAGCTTCTGGCTCTTTGCTGTATAAAAGTGCAGCTCCAACCGCTGCAGTCAGTTGGGGAGTGAGCCAGCAGATGGAAGCTCGTGCTCTCTCTCTCTCTCTCTCTCTCGCTGTCTCTCTCTCTCCCCTGCCCTGCCTCTCTGTAAATCTGCCTTTCAAATAAATAAAATAAATATAAAAAAACCAAGACTTCAGATAACCAGGATGTCCATTACAAACCAGTAGCCTCTATGAACAAATCTCAACATGTTTTGTCAACCGTGGACAGTATACAACAACAAAACTAATATACACAGTGAGTTGAAAACGTGAATCATGACAAAGAGATGAAATTCTCTGCTTGTAAATGGAAAGTAGATAAAATATTAAATTAAGTTTGAAATGAAATAAAAATCAAAATTAAAAAATAAATGACAAAAGGAGAAACCAAATAAATAAATACAATAATAGAAAGTAAATAACAGGAAAAGAAGGCTAAAGAGAATGGGAATATAAAAATAAGCCAAAGTTGTAATCCTTTCAAATCAATAATTGGATTAAATTCAATGAAATAAGCAGAATGTAAAGCAGCATTTGCTAGACAAGACCAAATACCAGGAAATCATAAACATTTGAGGTGATAAATATGCTAATTTCCAAGATAAGAGTATTACACAGTTTACATATATTAAAATGTCATATTGTATCCCATAAAATAACTAGAAGCCCAAATAAAGCCTTGATCTGCTTAGCCCAAATGCAAGAAGTCAAACAGCATTGAGGTGATAGAAGAAAGAAGATATTTACCTGCAGTGTGCAGAGCAAGGGGTCAGGTAGCTATTTCTTAACTCCTGGGATCCGTAAGAGTTTAGTAAAAAAGGTTCTAATAGACTGGACTTTGGGTTAAGAGGTGCGTGGACAGCTCCTGTGAAGCTGCCCTGGTGGGTGGGTGGTGGCTCCCATGACCCTACTTTGGTCAGCAGTAGTGTGTTCTTTGGGGAACACTGGGGATGTCAAGGTGAATTTCCATTGGTCAGATAGATAGAAGTTATTTCTTGCTTAGGTCCTAAAATTCCAGGAAAATCCTTTAAAATAAGATGAAACATCAAGATATTATCTACAGAGGAGACACATGACATCATAAGTCTTGTGATCAGGGTCTCTGTGGGACCAGCCGCACCACCTCCTCAATATAGTGAGTTAATTTTCCTGAAATGTTGATCTGCAACCATGAAGTGTGGAGTAAGGAAACTTTAAGCTAAAGGAAGGAGGCTGGGAGTTTGTGGGAGACTAGTGCCTGATAGTATTACATTTCATATATATGTGCATGTGTATATATATATATATATATGTGGATACATACACACACATACACCCACACACACACACCAGGCTATTTGGAGAATGCTGCTTAGCTGCTGAAGCGGATATATTCTCTGTACGTGTTTCAGATGTGGCCAAGGAAACTCTTTTGAGATGAAGCAGCCCGGTTTACAAGAAATAATTAATACTAATCATAAGGGGCAGAACAGGGGCTAATGACGAAGCATTATCTGCTCTAAGAGCCATAGGCTGTCATTTAGATTTTAGAATTGCAGTTTGTCTTACATCTTTTTATTTCCTTGTTATTTTTACATTCACAGTTCAAATTGTATATATTTTCTGTACCTATATGGTATCTGAAAGTATGTAAACTTCATGGAATTACCAAACCGGGCTTAGTATTATATGTAATTACCACATAATTACCACTTTTGTGGGAATAGTACATCCATTCTTTTAGCATTCTTAAGAATATAAACAGGCTTGAAAATTCCAGGAAAACACATATTATTAAAAATACATACATATGGATTTCAAAATTCATACACTTTTTAAATACCCTCATGTATTATTAACTTTAGTTACCATATTGTACAGTAAATCACTTGAATTTATTCCTTCCTTCTAACTGAATTTTTAAATTTTTTTGACAAACATCTTTTCTCAGCTCCACTTCCTCCAATCATTCCGGTCTTGAGTAACCACCATTCTATTCCCTACTTTTATGGGATCAACTTTTTTAGAACCCATGTATAAGTGAAATCATACTTTATTGTCTGCTTGGCATATTTCATTCACCAAAACATCTTGCAGGTTCAACCATGTTGCCACATTTCATTTTCTGTGGTTGAACAATATTCCACACCTTCTTTTTTTCATATATCCATTGATGGACAATCAGGTTGATTTCATATCTTAGTTATAGTAATCATAGATCTAACAAACACAACATTGCACATAGTTCTGCTACAGACTTATTTCATTCCCTTTGCAGGTACACGTAATAATGAGATTGCCAGGTTATACAGTAGTTCTACTTTTTAAATATTTTCAGGCATCTGCATTCTGCTTTTCATAAAGTGTTACACTAATTTACATTGCCATCAACAGTGTCCAAGGGTTTACTTTTCTACATCATTTCTAATGCTTATTATTCTGCCTTTTTGACAATATTCATACTATTTGTGTGAGGTGGTGTTTCACTGTGGTGATGGGTAGTGGTGTTAATCATCTTTTCATATACTTGATGACTATTTACATGTTTACTTCTGAAAAATGTCTACTTAGATCCTTTTCTCATTTTTTAAATGAGTAACTGTTTAATTTTTTTATTTATTTGAATGGCACAGAAACAGAAGAAGAAAAACAGAGAGAGGAGAACAGAGATGCACAGAGAGAGAGAGACAGGCATACACAGATACAGAGATTTTATCATCCATGATTTACTGTCCAAATACTTGAAATAGCCAGGACTGCACCATGCAGTGCAGTCCTAGTGACTGGAAACCAATCCAGGTCCCCACATGGGTGCCAGGGACCCAGGTCCCCACATAGGTGCCAGGGACCCAGGTCCCCACATGGGTGCCAGGGACCCAGGTCCTCCACATGGGTGCCAGGGATCCAGGTCCCCACATGGGTGCCAGGGACCCAGGTCCCCACATGGGTGCCAGGGACCCAGGTCCTCCACATGGGTGCCAGGGACCCAGGTCCCCACATAGGTGCCAGGGATCCAGGTCCTCCACATGGGTGCCAGGGATCCAGGTCCTCCACATAGGTGCCAGGGACCCATGAATACTTGGAGCCTCTCAGGGTGTGCACTCGTGGGAATTTAGATCTGAATGAATTAGATGGGATTGCAATATGGAACGAAGATATTCCAAGTGCCATCTTTTTTTTTTTTTTTTTTTTTTTTGACAGGCAGAGTGGACAGTGAGAGAGAGAGACAGAGAGAAAAGTCTTCCTTTTGCCGTTGGTTCACCCTCCAATGGCTGCCGCGGTTGGCGCGCTGCGGCCGGCGCGCTGCGGCCGGCGCACCGCGCTCATCCGATGGCAGGAGCCAGGTGCCAGGTGCTTTTTCCTGGTCTCCCATGGGGTGCAGGGCCCAAGCACTTGGGCCATCCTCCACTGCACTCCTGGGCCACAGCAGAGGGCTGGCCTGGAAGAGGGGCAACCGGGACAGATCCGGCGCCCCGACCGGGACTAGAACCCGGTGTGCTGGCGCCGCAAGGCAGAGGATTAGCCTGTTGAGCCACGGCGCCGGCCTGTTTTTGTTTTTTTAACAGGTAGAGTTAGACAGTGATTGAGAGAGAGAGAGAGAGAGAGAGAGGGAGAGAGAGAGAGAGAGAAAGCTCTTCCTTCCATTAGTTCATTCCCCAAATGCCCACCATGGCTTGTGCGCTGAGCTGATCCGAAGCCAGGAGCCAGGTGCTTCTCCTGGTCTCCCATGGGGTGCAGGGCCCAAGCACTTGGGCCATCCTCCACTGCCTTCCCGGGCCACAGCAGAGAGCTGGCCTGGAAGAGGAGCAACCGGGACAGAATCTGGCACCCCAACTGGGTCTAGAACCCAGGGTGCCAGTGCCGCAAGTGGAGGATTATCCAAGTGAGCCGCAGCGCCGGTCTCCAAGTGCCATCTTAACCAATGATCCAAATGCTTGCCCTATTTTCCCATTTTTTAATTAAGATATTTGCTTTCTTTCTATTTAGTTATTTGAATTTCATATGTATTTTATGTGTTAACCCCTCACCAGATGTATAGCTGTTAAAAGTTGTCTGCTATTCTGTAGATTGTCCCTTCACTTACATCTTCTGTTTTCTACTCTTTGTCCTACATCTTCCCACTTCCCAGTGACTATTTCTGTAGGTACACTGTGACAGCTTTCCCACTTGACATTGTCTAAGTGAGATTTAGGCAGCATCTATCTTTAACGAATCTGTCTCTAATTGAAGAAAGTCCACATAGAGATATGATGCAGAGACCACAACGGTCACCCCACCATGAAGGACTCTCACACCTCACTCAGAAATGCTGTATTTTGAGCCCAGCACCACGACAGTATTACCAAATCTGATCATGGTGACTGCTAGCACTGTTCATGTGATTCGGGCATCTGATAAGATTGTGCATTAATGTCCTCCTGTTTTAAGAAGGTGGACATCTGACTAGATTTGTTCTTTAAAATCTAAGTTAGGATCATGAATTACACTTTCAAGTGGGAGCTTTAAGAATCTGTTCACAGTGCACCATTTTTCCTTCCCCTGCCTTGGTCACTATGAGCTATTTATTAAAGTTGAACATCTCTTACCTCGGGTCCCTATATGACTTTGATCTGAGGATCACAGGAATTTTAAGCAGAATAACTAACAACACAAAATATGTAACAACACAGAATTGGAAATTGAACATTTGACTGTTCTATAGTACAACTATGTGTTTTTAGTCTTATTATTATAATAGGGCAGTAGATAAACCAAAGGAATAGCAATTTATAAAACAATAAATGCAAATAGACAAAAATATATAAAAATGTTCACTCATGTAAAATGCAAAATGAATACTTAGAAAAAGTAACCATGTGACTATATTGCCTATTATACTGATAAAAATACCAATGTGTTCACATACAGTGAAGTATTCAAGTATAGCGCTGTAAAAGGTGCAGCCCTATAATTTGTGTATTATTTATTTGTTCTCCTAATAATGTATGTTACCTCCAGTCCATCAAGCAGCAACATATCAAGGGAGTTATCATAACAGTTAATTTGAGAAGCACAAAAATGGAATGTGTATGGATATATAAAGTGTATTACCATTTCCAATAGTAGTTTTTACAGGATAAGGAAATTTATGTTGGTGTGACTAAGTTCATATGGACTTAGAATGTAATGTTCTCAAATGCTTGGAAAGAAGATAATTAGGATGTGCCCAAGTGTGTAGACATAGCTGACCATTTATCAAGAAATATTTAGCACATATTTTTCCTTTATGAAAGTAAGTTCCCAATGGGCATCAAACTAAATTATTATCTAGTCAGGGGATCAAACTGAAAGATAAAAATGCACTGTGGTTTCCACAGAAGTTTCAAAATTGACCCTAGGCTCTATACTCAGTAGAATTCCTCCATTTCTATTACCCTTCCTGGACACATATAAAGTGGGTTTGGGTGAAAACGACAACTTTGATTTAATAAGCAAAAGGATGGTTAGGGATTTCAGGGCTGGTTTAGCTCTTGGAAGTCTTTGTTTTTATTTCCTAGCTGTGAGTTCTTTACCCATGCACATTTAGATACAGGTATCTGATGGTTTCTAATCTTTTTAAATCTGGTCATCTCTAATGAGCAGAAATCCATACCTGCACATTTTTTAATCTTGATTCTACATTGACTACATGTTGTATTTTGTTGCCTATCTTTAGTAAATATATTTTGAATTTTTTTTTTTGCCTGAAAGAGTTACACAGAGAGGGAGAGAGAGATGAAGAGACAGAGAGGGAAAGGGAGAGGGAGGGACGGAGGAAGGGAGGGAGGAAGAGAGAGAGAGAGAGAAAGAGAGAGAGAAAAATCTTCCATCCATTGACTTACTCCCGAAATGGCAGCCACAGGCAGTGGAGTGCCAGGCCAGAGCCAGGAGCCAGGAGCTTCATTCAGGTCTCACACATACATGCAGGGGCCCAAGCACATGGGCCATCTGTAATAAGGTAATTTAAAAAATTCATTTAGTCTCATTTCTGTCATTTCATATATGTAATACTCAGTGTCACCCCCATTAGACTTTTATACCAGAAATGTTATTAATTTATTCAGTTTTTCAGAGTAGGTCAAGAAGTTTTTATTGTAAATTTAACCTTCATATCGGTCTTAGGTAACTTAAAGCATTTCTCAACTTTTTCTCAAACTGACTTGGTGTATAATAACTAGATTTTCTGAATCGTCAAGGCCATGACTTTCTGGAATAAATCTAATCATTATATTTGAAGTCAGAAAATAGATGATTACTTCCTGAATCTATCTGTTGATTTAAATTTTTGCACATGTAGCACTAATATTCTATTTTTTACTTCTTCCAATAAAAGTAAATATTTACTTAGTAAATTACCTGGAGGGTGATTATACTATGTATTTCCAAGACCAGGAAACTTCTACAAGGAAAAGGAAGATTTTTTTTTTATTTTTTATTTTTATTTATTTATTTATTTATTTTTTATTTTTGACAGGCAGAGTGGACAGTGAGAGAGAGAGAGAGACAGACAGAAAGGTCTTCCTTTTGCCGTTGGTTCACCCTCCAATGGCCGCCGCGGACGGCGCGCTGTGGCTGGCGCACCGCGCTCCTCCGATGGCAGGAGCCAGGTGCTTTTCCTGGTCTCCCCATGGGGTTCAGGGCCCAAGCACCTGGGCCATCCTCCACTGCACTCCTGGGCCACAGCAGAGGGCTGGCCTGGAAGAGGGGCAACTGGGGCAGAATCCGGCTCCCCGACCGGGACTAGAACCCGGTGTGCCGGCGCCGCAAGGCGGAGGATTAGCCTGTTGAGCCACGGCGCCGGCCGAAAAGGAAGATTTAATATTAACTTTGGGATGTACATACAAACCAGGACTGTATTAAATGAACTTGGTTGGCATTCACCTAAATTGTCTTCCATATAAGTCACGGTAGGTAAAATTTTTATGAAAATTTTGCCAGTTTAAATTCCACATCACATCCCTCTGATTTCAATTGTAGCTTCATTACTATCTGTGAAACCACAAAATCAAATTTTAGATTTTCTTATAGCAACATTGAATTTCTACATACTACAGTCTACCTGAGGGAAAAATGATCATGTTTATTTTCTGGTTTAGAAGTAGAAGTAACCCTGAAATAGCCATGGTTTAATGTAACATCCGTTCTCTCACTTGGTGCTTATTTCTTAGGGATTAGCAGCAGAGTTCTGACCATGTAAGAGACACTATGGATGGAACTGTGCCCCCTTGAAATCCATAAGTGAGAATGTTAACTCCCAGCATACACTAGAATGCGACTGTATTTGCATTATCAACTCTGGGAATGTAATTAACTTTGAATGATGTCACATAAATGTGCCTTAATCCAACAGGCCTGATGTCCTTATAAGAGGAGGAAGAAATAAAAGGATGCACATGCATGAAGGAGTGTGAGAGGCGGGGGAAAGGTCATCAGGACAGACAGACTTCAGGTGAACCAAAACTCGTCAGCACACAAATCTTGACCTCCCCATCTCCAAGTCTTCAAGGAAAACGGATTTCTGTTGCTTAGGCCACCCCACTGAAAATGTTTTATCATTGAAACCTTAGTAAGCTAGCAAAGAAATGCAGAACCCCAACTGTTGGATGCCCATTTGAACATAGATGTTATGATTGGAATACTCATACTGAACTGGATCCCCAGTGTAATCGCACTATGAGGAGGGGCCTTTGGGAAGTTATCAGGCTGTGAGAAGTTCACCCGCACAGAGGAGTTAGGTGTCTTATAAAAGGGCTTGCAGGGACCAGTTTGCCCTTTTCTTTTTTCTTTCTTTATTTTTTATTTTTTTGACAGGCAGAATGGACAGTGAGAGAGAGAGAGACAGAGAAAAAGGTCTTCCTTTGCCGTTGGTTCACCCTCCAATGGCCGCCGTGGCCGGCGCGCTGCGGCCAGCGCACCACGGCCAGCGCGCCACACTGATCTGAAGGCAGGACCCAGGTGCTTCTCCTGGTCTCCCATGGGGTGCAGGGCCCAAGCACTTGGGCCATCCTCCACTGCACTCTCTGGCCACAGCAGAGAGCTGGCCTGGAAGAGGAGCAACTGGGACAGAATCCGGTGCCCCAACCGGGACTAGAACCAGGTGTGCCTACTGAGCTGCGGCGCCGGCCTAGTTTGCCCTTTTCATCTCTCCTGCACGTGGGAACATGGTGTGCATCCCCTTACAGGAGCAGGATACCATCCT
Organism: Sylvilagus floridanus; assembly: GCA_949820135.1. Taxonomy (NCBI): domain Eukaryota; kingdom Metazoa; phylum Chordata; class Mammalia; order Lagomorpha; family Leporidae; genus Sylvilagus; species Sylvilagus floridanus. The sequence goes on along the minus strand of OX463246.1, from coordinate 8,209,834 downwards.
GGATGCACAGACCAGGACTGAATAAGATCCAAACCCATCAGCACCTTGATCTCGGAATTCTAGACTCCAGAACTGCGAAAAATAAAACGTAGGTTCTTTATAAATTACCCAATCTTGGGTATTTTTTCATAGTCGAAGCATGGGCTAAGACAGCAGGGTTCCACAATTACTTGGACAAAGGGAATAAAGTAGGAATCACACACTTGGTGAAGAAAACTTCTACCAGGTAATTGCATACAGAGTATTCACATTTGGCTGAGTGTGGGCTGGAGCACAAAATTTCAAGAAGTTAGAGAAATGGGATTCTCCCAAGTGCCCTCTTGGAGAAAAACAACTGAATGAATAGTTTTAATGAGACCCACAAAAATTTGCCACACTTTTCACCTGGAAGTGATAAACCCACACATTTGCCTTTATTACGACTTTTTAGGACACTAGTTAGCTCTTATCATACTATTTTTATTATGGCAATTAGTGTCTTTATCTAGGTAATAAACACATTAAGGCACATTCTACATAGTTTTTTTTTCTTCTGATGTTTAGAGAAATGCAATTCATTCTTCCAAGTTTCTGTTGAAGAAGTACTGTTTAAATGACTATCTGCCTAATTTTTCTTCAACCTTGTAAGAATATGCCACATTGACAAGTTGGAACATACGGTTATCCTAATTATCTGCTTTCTAAAATATCACAGTTGAAATATTTTATTAAATATTTTGCAACTGATGAACAATCTGTAGTATACAACACCATCTCTCTAGCTTCCAATATACTTTTCATACCACTTACTGCCTAACCACCAAGACAAAAGGACTTGTCTATAAAATTGTAGAAAATATCAGGCAGGTGTATCTAAGCATGCTGAAATGTATGTATTAATACAGTGAATCCTACCTAATTTACCTATACTTATGAACTTTCTTCTCCAGGTGATTCGGTTCAGATGGAAAAGACAGGGGAACCCCATCAGTATGTGTCCTTTCTTTTGCTTTATCTGAAATAATTTCAGTAGGAAAATGGAGTTGGGAAATATGAGAACAAAATATGTTGTCATCTATATGTGACTGACATAGATCAGAAAGAAGAGAATGGAAACACAAAAATGTAAAAGTAGTTGAGAAAGGGCATATATAAGGCACTGGAATTAACGGTGGTGAGGGTGTTACATATTTCTGTTAGCCATCACAGAGCACACCAAACACCAGAGTAAGGAAAAGAATTTATTGGGGAAAACGCAGCAGACCAGAGGGAAGAGTCAAAGAGGGAAAAAGAGAGTAAGAGAGAAAGAGGAGAGAGAGGAGAGAGGGGAGTGAGAGAGGAGAGAAGGCTAGAGAGAGTAAGCAGGAGAGAAGAGAGAAGCCAAGAGAGTGCAGGAGAGAAGAGCCAAGAGAGAGGAGCCAAGAGAGCCACGTGTTTAGGAACCAGTCTTTTAGAACTTTGCCCAAGGGCGGGCTGGAAAGCAGGAGTATGGAATCCCATTAGGGTGGGGGTGGAGCTTGACAACAGAGGTGGGGCCTTGTGACCACCTGGCTTTTAGTAATGGCGATGGGGGCTTGAGCTTGGGATGTAAATCAGGGTATAGATCGCACAGTAGATAAAACTGCACTGGCGTCCTAACCAAGGGGATATCAGCTTCCTCATCCTGCACCTGAGTAACTCTCAGGGATGTTAGAGAAAGGATTCAAACTAACTTTGTCTGAATTTAAAAAAACAAAACAAACAAAAAAACTCAGGCATTAGTCCTCTAGGTATATATAAACTTCTACAAAAAGTTGAATTCTCAAATATAAGTTGTTTGAAGATAAAGTATATTTTTTGAAATTCATATAATAATACTATAATTTTAAATATGTTGCCCATGAGATTTTTCGCTTGACCATATAAGCTGTGCATGATCACTCAGTTAATTAATGAGAGCAAAGGATACTGAATCCTGGAATTATTATGAAATTAGTTTGTTACTTTAAGGCTCTTGAGGGAAGATTATGCATTTTAAGTTTTCATTGCATTCACAAAATGCTGAATACATAAACAGTGCCGGTTAAACACTTATTGAGTGTGCAAATAAGTTAATGAATTAAATATTTATGTTTAACACTTTGTGAATGATATTTTAACAAGTGAATATTTTAAGTGCCATACTTGGCCCTGTTCCTGGGGACAGGAGGACACTGACTGAGGCCTGCATATGACTCACAGAAAATTGTCTTGAGCTTTGCATAAATCCCTGTTTGGGAGGAAGTCACATATTTTATTTGGTGTCCTCTCCCCAGAGGGTTTACATTGGTCAGTCAGTTTAAATGACGTGTCTTTAATTTGCTTACAAATGAAGATGAATAGCTAGTATTTCTGGAGTTAGTATTTTAATAAAATATTTCTAAATATCCTGGAGTTCCCTCCACTTTTCTCAGAAGTTCAAGGTCAATGTTAGCAGCAGGGTGACCCTTTGGTCTGTGAAGTACAGCCCTGCTGGATTGTGGAAGGTAGTTATTTCATTTTGTGCCTATGGGAAAACTCTTTACATCATTTATTGGAATAATGAGGCGAAAGAATCTGTTTTGCTCTAAATTAATGTTTCAGTTAGAAAAATGGTTATAGCGTAAATACATTTTATTACCTTACATCTAACTAAAGGTAAATTTCTGGTGAAAAACAACTTGATATGACAATCAAGTTCTTCAATATTAAACTGATGGATCATTTTTAACTACTTTTCAGAACAAATACTTCTTTTCTTGACATTAGTGGTTAACTCCAAGATACTGTTTTTCTCTTATTGCCAGGCATATATTTGTTTTCTATTTGAGATTATGTGGTGATTTCTGAAAGAAATCTTTAGAACTAAGAATGGATAATTGTTAAAGTATTCTAAAACATAGATTTATTTATTCATTCATTCATTCACTCATTCATTTATCTGAAAGAGAAAGCAGGCAAGAGAGAGAGAGAGATTTTCTGTCTGCTGGCTGAGTCCCCGAGTTGCCATAACATCTGGGACTGGGCCAGGATGAAGCCAGGAGCCTGGAACTCCATCCTGGTCTTCCCAGTCACATTTGCAGGAAGCTAGATTGTAAGTGGAGTAAGTGCAGCTTGAACCACACCCCTAATTGTGATGCCCATTTCACAAATAGTCGCTTAACCTGCTACAGCACGTGGTAGGCCCCATGTCAGAAAGTTTACAAACATACCACAATAGCATTGTTCCCATTTGGAGCCTGCTATCTATTTAAACTTGAAAATGTATTTCTAATGCATTATTTTAAACTATATATTTAAAATATATGGGATTATACATATTGTATAATCATATTGTATAATCATATTGTATAATCACTTCCTAAGGTGATTTTTTGAAGAACATCCCTTACAATAGTTAAGAACAAAAACAGGCAAATTTGAAAATCTTCTTTTCTATTCAGGGACAACAATCATACTTTCTTAATTTGCCATAAATTCATTCCCATATGTTGAGTCACTTCAAATGTGAAATATCGACATGCACAGCATTTTTATATTGTTTAGTAAGGTTATATTATCCTTCTTTTTATTGAGTTGCTGCAGGCCACAAAGAGATGAGCCCAACAAAATTTAAAGAAAATTTGATACGTAGATGAGTTTTGAGAGCTTACTTCAAATTCCTGAAAGCTTGTCAAAGACAGATCACTCTTTCTGTGCCCTATTCTGTGTACCAAACAATAATCCTTTCAAGTAATTTCTGCCTCAGGAGAGGGTAAGCCTGATTAGCTTAAACCTGAAGTTTTATTAAAGTATTTTTTTTCTATAAGATCCAAGCTCTTCTCACTGATTGCTTATTTCAGTGTGAGATCCTCAAGCTGTTTCATTTTTTTTTGTTGGTTTTGCTAACATAGCATTGCTTTTTTTTTTTTTTTTGAGTGGGAAAGTCACTATACTGGCTTAAAGTTTAATTTTCACATTTAGCTTTCTATTTCATACTTGGCTAATTTTCTGGAAATCTTAGTATTCCTATTGTCCTTTATTTTTATAATGTTGTGTCTTAATAAAATATTATAAAACTATCATAGCAAATAAATGTTTATCAGCCATGATCTAGATGGTATGAATTTATATTTTTCAGTGAGATTAACTATTCCAGCTAGTCTCCTGAACTATGAAATCGGAGCGACAACTGTATAGTTGTAAGAACAAGGCAATCTCACTTCCACTGGTCTGCTGGTGAGACGTCTTTCCCAAGAGGCCAATGAGGAAGTGAGCGGGCATTTCTGATCAGTAGCATTTGCCATGTCCTGTGATGCAGATGCTCTTAGCATGGCCATTTCTAGCTTTGCAAGTGAAGTCACAGAGTGAGTACTTGAGATGGGATGTTTATAGTAGGGTTTATCCTCCAGTACCAGGTAGATGCAACAAACCACTGTTTCCCCCCCACTCTCTCCATATCCTTTGCTCACTGTCCGACAGCTTCATTGATGAAATCAACTCTTGAAAATGAAGTATTGCTTTCTGAACTCCTTAATTAAAATTATCATTTTGATAAACATGTACCACCCATTCACTGTGTTAGTTACGAGCACGCTCTATCACTAAGAACATCACAGAAATAAAAATAAGGGGCTGGTGTTGCAGTGCAGCAGCACCCGTGCACCACACCCGTGACACCAGCATCCCATATTGGAGCCCTGATTCATGTCCCTGCTGCTCTGTATCTCTTCCAGCTTGGTGCTAATGCACCTGGGAGAGCAGCAGATGATGGCCGAGTACCTGCATCCCTGCCATGATAACAGGATGACACAGGTGCAGCTCCATGCTCTTGGCTTCCACCTCGTCCAGTCATGGCCATTGCAGTCATTTGGAGAGTGACCAGCATATGGAAGATCTCTCTCTCTCTCTCTTTCCCTTCTTGTTACTTTGGCCTTCAAATAAGTAGTGCAAATAAATTTTTAAAATAAATATAAATAAGTAGACATGACAAAGGAAACAAATAAATATAAATTGTATTTATTAGGAATGTAAAAAATAGTCCTGCAATGAGTTATTTTTAATTTATTTGAAATGAAAATATGCAGATTTCATATGCACAGTGACTAGTTATGACAAATATGTACTTTTCTGTATTTGTGTAACCTAAAACACTATGAAGATTAAGATGATTTCCATATTTTCAGAAAGTTATCTTCTTTCCATCCCACTAAATCCTGTTAACCTGTCACTCCTTCTGAGAAATCATTGTTTTGATATAAAAACTAGTGATTAGTTTGCTTTTTATTCTATAAATTCATTATTAGAAATAAAATATCTTCTTTCATGCCAAGCATCCAGCGAAACATTCCAGATACTCAGCGAAATTGTTGGGTGTATTCTAAGTTCAATCTTTTCTATTGGCATTGCATATTTTTCTAAAAGCTACCTCTTGTCAAAGGACATTAGGTATGTTTTTATCTTTGGCTATTATGAATATAAAAATCTGTGAACATTATATGTGAATCTACTTGTTGACATCTTGACGTGTTGTTATTATCCTGGGTTAATTAACAGAATCGCTGGAGTAGAATTACTGTTAATTAGGGGTATATGTGTAACTTTATTAGAAACTACTAGGCTAGTTGCCACATCAGAGACTTCCAAAGCTTCATGGAAAAATGTAATTAATGGGCTGGCTTTGTAGGGTAGCAGATAAAGCTACCGCCTGCAAAGCCGGCATCCCATATGGGCACTATGTCCTCACTGCTCTGCTTCCCACCCAGCTCCCACTTCATGGCCTACAAAAAGCAGTGCAAGATGGTCCAAGTGTGTGGGCCCTTGCAACCCAGATGAAGCTCCTGGCTCCTGGCCTCCACCTGGCTCAGCCCTGACAGTTGTGGCCCCTTGAGGAGAACACCAGCAGATGGAAAATCTCTCTATCTTTCTAATTATGACTTTCAAATAAATAAAACATTGTTTTTAATCTTTAAAAAATTGTTTATTTTATTTGAAAGGCACAGAGAAGGGAAGAGAGGAAGAGAGACAAGAGAGAAAGCTTCCATCCGCTGGTTCACTGAATGGCTACAGTAGCCAGAGCTGTGCCTGTCCGAGGCAGGAGTCAGGAGCTTCTTCTGGGTCTCTAAAGTGGGTGCAAAGGCCCAAGCACCCGGGACCATGTTCCACTGCTTTTCCCAGGTCATTAGGAGGGAGCTGGGTCAGAAGTGGAGCAGCCAGGACATGACCATGATCTTGGGCCTGTATGTGATGCTGGCATTGCAGGTGGCATCGTTATTTGCTACTCCACAATGCTGGCCCCTCAGTCAACTATTTATTTATTTATTTATTTATTTATTTGACAGGCAGAGTGGACAGTGAGAGAGACAGAGAGAAAGGTCTTTCTTTTTTCCGTTGGTTCAACCCCCAATGGCTGCTATGGCCTGCGAACTGCGCTGATCCGAAGCCAGGAGCCAGGTGCTTCTCCTGGTCTCCCATGGGGTGCAGGGCCCAAGCACTTGGGCCATCCTCCACTGCACTCCCGGGTCACAGCAGAGAGCTGGCCTGGAAGAGGGGCAACCTGGACAGAATCCGGCGCCCTGACCGGGACTAGAACCTGGGATGCTGGCGCCACAGGTGAAGGATTAGCCTAGTGAGCCGCGGCGCCAGCCCTGTTTTTATTTTTTTACATTGTTTTTAATTAGCTTTAGCATGTTCAATATAGTTCATAGGAGGAACACTTATACATTGTTGGTGGGAATGTAAATTAATGCAGCTACTGTGGAAAACAGTGTAGAGATTTCACAATCAACTTGTTAAATAATTTTCATTTTTGTACCATTTTTCACACAGATTGGTTATTCCTTATATTTGCCAACATCATTAACAGTGCTGTAATGGTATCTCATTACAGTTCTCATTTGCATCTCCTAATGATATTGGTCACTTTTTCAGATGCTTATTGAACATTTTCCTGTTTCCAGCATCACATTATGTTATGCATTTTTGAAATATTTTAAACTGTTTTATTGATCTTTGTCTTTTTATTATATATGCATACACATATGTCTTCTGTATGCAGATTTTTTTGTAAAATGTTTGTGTGAATATTTTCTCTGTGTAACTTATTTATTTACTTACTGATAAATTCTCTTGATAGAAGCTTCTTATTGAGAAAATTTGAGTTTTTTAAATAAATTTGGTTTCTGTGCTCTTTTGGAAAAAATGTAACAATTCCAATGATGAAGATATTTTCACAACACTTTATTTTACAAGATTTCTAACTTAAGCTTTTGTATTTAGATGTGTGACTCATCTCAAGCATGTATATATATGAAGATAACACCAAATGTCTTTTTTCAGTATGTACATAAATTTATTCTGGCATCATTGTTTGAAAAACCTGTCTTCTATCATGGAATTTCTACACTGTCCTTGCAGAGTATAAGAGATGGGAGTGTGAGGAGTCAGATGGGTTAATAGGCAGTGAGGGGATCCCAGTGGAATTTGGGGTGTAAAATACTTGCTTCCTTCCCCAAAAGGAACTCTAAGGGGCACATTTTCATATAATTTTAGGGGACCATTTTCCGATATCAATTAGCATGGAGCTGAAGGTCCTTGATTCTTGTAAATTCTAGTAAATACTTCTAAATCTCAAAAAAAAAAGGATGCATACCTAGGTCTTTTCTGTTTTATAGATTGGTCTGTCCATGAGTATGATGTACCAGAGTGTCTTGATTACTGTGGTTGTACTCAGTCCTGCAATCAGATGGTATTAATGATCTCAGCATTAATATCTTTTAAAAGATGTATTTTTCTATTATGGAAGTCAGAGTTACAGAGAGAGAGGGAAAGACAGAAAGAGAGAGAGAGAGAGAGAGAGATCTTTCTTCCACTGATTCATTCCTCAGATAGCCACCAACAGCCAGTTCTGGGCCAGGCCAAAGCCAGGAGCCAGAGCTGTATCCAGGTCTCCCATGTGTGTGGCAGGGGCCCACACATGTAGGCCATTTTCCTATGAAGTTTCTCCCAAGTCATTAGTGAAGTAGGCAGGCATAAATGTTAAAATTGATTAGGTTTGTGAGCTGGAAGACCACGCCTTCCCTACACCCCTGTGTGACCTCACACCCTACCTGATAACTTTGCCATGCCCCTGTGTGACATCATTCTCCTACCTGGCCACACCCAGGTGCCCACCAGCCAATCAGGTTAATTAAACACTGCCCTTTGGAAAAGGGTTAAAAGCCTGGGACATGGTGTGTCCGCCCTCTCCTTCTCTTCTTTGCCCTGGCCTCTAGCCAGGAGGGGGCTGGCTGTAGCCCTGGCTTCCTGGCCTAGATGCTCCTCCACGTGGTTGGTTCCTGGTGCTTGGTATGAACTCAGATTTACCTCTCTCTTAGATAAAGCTCTCATTCTCCTAAGCATCTTTTGCACTAAATAAAAGCCTAAAATGTTCCATGCTGCCTCGTTTTTTTGTGCCAGTATTAGACTTATTCTCTAAATATTAGACAAGAACCCTCTCTGGCTTATTAATATTGGAGATTTATTAATAAGCATGTGGTGATATCATTTGGCACCCCAAATCCCAGTAACCCTTGTGGCACCCCAAATGGCACTTCTGGGGAACTCTAAGGGCTCACATTTAATTTTTAGGGGTCCATTTTCTGATATCAGTTAGCAAGGAGCTGGATCAGAAGTGGAGCATCTGGGACAGGAACCGGTGCCCATATGGGATGCTGGTGTTGCGGTCAGTGGTTTTACATGCTGTGCCACATTGCTGGCCCCCAACATTAATTTTTTTAAGATTTTTTTCATATAAAGATTTTATTTCTTATGTCCATCTGGTAATAGTTGTCATTCAAGGAAATTTTCCATTGTATCCAATATGTCAAACATTTTATAAATCTCTTATAATATTGTGTTAAGCTCTTAATGATCTACAGTGACATTTTCTCTTTCATTAATTTTGTTAATAATTTTTGTTCTCATTTTGTAATAATTACTATTAATGGTTTATAAAATAGATTTTTCTACATTAAATATTTTTCATGATTTCCTTAATTTTGATTTACATTTTCTTAGTCTCTCCATTTTCTATTTTCTTTATTTCTGGACATTATATTGTTATTTACTTATTCTAATTACTTTTGTTTTATTATGTGATTTTTTTTTCTCCTAGCTTTCTAAGGTACAATACAGAATACTGATTTCAGATTTTTCAGTTTCTCCTGTTACAACTTTGTGTAATCACAAAATTTAGTATGTTATATTCACACTTGAGTCAAATCAAATTGTTCAGAAGTAGGCTATTTAATTTGCAAGTATTTATAGATTTTAATATTTTTTACTATTGCTATCTAATTCCATATTGTTAAAATAAGTATATTTAAAATTTTTCATCCATTATTATTTATTAAAACTTGATATGTGTTCCCAAAATGATCTGTCAGGGTGACTGCTGTCTCCACATAGCAGATTCCAATTCTGCTACCCTTTGGTGAATTTCCAGTGACATCAGTTAGGTTAAGGAGGTTTATGTTCTTCAGCTTTAATGTTGAAATGTCCAAAGTATCTACTTGTTCTCTGTTGTAAATGTGGCATAGTAGGTTAATCATCTTCCTGCAGTGCCTGCATCCTATATGGGCACCAGTTTTTGTCCCTACTGCTGCTCTTCCAGTCCAGCTCCCTGCTTATGCCCTAGGAAGCAGTGAAGGATGGCCCAAGTGCTTGGGCCCCTGCACCAGTGTAGCAGACCCAGAAGAAGCTTCTGGCTCCTGGGTTCAGCCTGGCTCAGCCCTGGCCAATGCAGCCATTTAAGGAGTGAACCAGAAGATGGAAGACCTTTCCCTCTCACTTCCTCTCCCTGTAACTCTGCCTCTCAAGTAAATAAATAAACCTTTAAAAAATAAAGATCCCTGTTTTGCAAGCACAAAAATTTTAAAGATATATTTATTTGCTTGCTCTTGATTGCTTTAAGAAGCACAGTGACAGAGTGATCTTCCATCTACTGGTTTACTTTTCAAATGCCTGCAATAGCCAAGGCTGTGCCTGGCTGAAGCCAGGAGCCAGGAACTCTGTCTGGTCCTCCCACATGGGTGGCAGGGACGCCAAGTACTTGGAGTCAACAGCTACAGCCACTTAGGATGTGCATTAGCTGGAAGCTGGGTTGGAAACAGAGCTGGACCTAATCCCAGGCATCCTAGCCAGTGGTAAAACCTGCAGTGACATAGCTCCCATCCCACTGCACATAGCACATTGAAGACCATTGTCTTTCTGTGGAAAAATCCCTTGTTATGAAATGTGCATATTTCTCTGGGATTTTTTCCTCCTGGAAGAGTTTAGGGGACTTGAAGAAGTTTGTAGAAAATATAAGAGATAAGTATTTGGGTGAAAAATTTTGAAATCCATGCATGACTTATTCCTGGTATATAATCTCTATGAACTTTTCAAAGATCTAATACTTCACCTACAGACAGATAAGATTTCTTATGTTTAGTGCTTACCTGTTAGACCTTTTTTCCTTTGCTTTTCAATTTTACCTATCACCAACCTAGATTTAGATATTTTTCCTTTATAAATTACTACTCTGATTTTAATATAGTCAAATCTTTTAAAGTTCATTTATTTACTTGAAAGTCAGAGTTTCAGAGAAAAGGAGAGGTGGGGGGGGGAGAGAGAGAGAGAGAGAGAGAGAGAGAGAGAGGTCTTCCATCCGCTAGTTCACTCCCCAACTGGCTACAAGGACCAGAGTTATGTAGATCCAAAGCCAGGAGCCAGGAGCTTCTTCCGCGACTCCCACACAGGTGCAGGGGCCCAAGGACTTGGGCCATCTTCCACTGCTTTCCCAGGCCACAGCAGAGAGCTGGATAGGAAGTGGAGCAGCTGGGTCTCAAACAGGCGCCCATAAGGGATGCCGGCACTGCTGGCAGTGGCTTTACCTGCTATGCCACAGCGCTGGCCCCCATGTTAATTATCATTAATTGATAATGTTGTCCAATATGTCATTGAGACTCTATTTTCTGTTTTATTTTCATTTCCCCATTCTTTCCAGGGCATAATTCCAATCACTAACTTCGATTTTACTGATTCTTTATTCTGTGGTGTCAAGTTTGATGCTTTGCTTTTCCAATGATACTTGATTTTTTGTATTTTTCAGTTCTAGCGTTTTGATTTGTTTCCTTAAATAGTTTCTATTTCATTTCTGAAACCATCCATGTACTCATTATCTTCATCATTTTCCTTTCAATTTTCCATGTTTCTGTATAAATTGTACTAAGTTTGTTGAAAGCTAATTACAGCATCTGAGCTATCTATATTTCTGACCCTATTTTCAAGTGTTTATTAGACTATTGATCTCAGTTTTTGGTTTATTTATGAGTCTAGTAATTTGTAATTGGCAATTTCTGACACTACCAATGGCTACTTTGTTGAGAGTCTAGAATTTTTGTCCCTTTGAAGGATGTAAAAGTGTTTTCTTACAAGCAATAAACTTATTATTTTATAATATTTTATTATATTTTATAATTATTATCAAATTACTCAGTCAAGGTTTGTTTGAGGTCACTGTGGCTGGTTCAGATTAACCCTTTACCTAGGGCAGGAGTGGACAGAGTTCTAAGACGTCTTCCCAGTAACCGTTTTCTTCAGACCTTTCGGAGTAGATTCCTCTAGGGAGTCACCTCCTTTCTAGTACCCTAACCAAATTCCAGCTCTCTCAACATCATACCTGAACTGTGATCTTTGTTCTACACAGTGGAATTTTTTGTAGAATATGTACTTCAATCTCTTTAAGAAACATTTTTCAAACTGATACCTGTGGAATGCTTTAGTTACTGGAAAAAAACCATTCAAATGAATTTGGAATTTTTTCTCAATATCTGTACTTCTTAGTTTGAAAAATAAAACTAGAATAAAATTTGAAGAATTTTGAGATGCACCCGAAGTTGTAGTATTGCTAGAAGATGGAGCTACAATTTCAGAGGGGCACAGTTGTTCACATTATGTCTTATCAGCATAGGAAAGGAACAAAATGAACTTCATTCCCCAGTATGTTTATGTCAAAGCAAAGTTCTCGCACACTAAGAGAGTGGGAGTGTGTAAAGTGGCCATAGAAGAGCTGGCACTCCCCAAGGCCTTCATAAAAGTCTCTTGTTACACAAAGCTAATAGGTGGCCCCATACCTCTGAGGAGAGTATATCAATCTTGAAATTTGATCAAAAGAGGACCCAGCTCATGCTTACCCTCTGACATCTAACACCCTACCTGAAAATATGTTTAAACTGTGACCTTTTTCTCATATCTCAATCAGATACAGAGGTAACTACCACTCACACTCCCTCCAAAGTCTCGCCAACCATATAACTTAACCTTCTAAATCAGAACCTTCTAGGGTGTGAAAGTATAACTTGGGATTGTCAAAGATAAACATGAAGATATGTTCACCCCAACCATGGTCTTAAATGACATCACTCAATTAAGGTACAGTCATCTTTAATTGTGTTTTCTTCCCTCATATTCAATTTGTCAATAATTATTTTTACAAAGTATTGTATTTACAAAATATATCTAATATCTCATGATAATTGAATTTCTATGGCTACCACTTCCCATTTTGCCTTCTCTAACAGATCTGTGCATCTAAGCGTCATTAAAATGTGTATTATTGGGGTAAGTGGCTGGTGCAACAATAAATAAGCACTTAGGAAATTCACTTTCTTTTGGGGGTGCTTGGGTTTGAGTCCCAAATCCATTTGCAGCTGCAGCTTCCTGCAAATGTGCTCCCTGAGAGGAAGCACATGAAGGCTCAAGTACTTGGGCCTCTGCCACTCACGTTGCAGTCCTGTGTGCAGTTCCTGGCTCCTGGCTTTCTGCTGGTCCAGCCCTGGCTGTTGCAAACATTTGGGAAATGAAGCAGCAGATAGGTGCTCTCTGTCTATCTCGCTGTTGTTTCCCTCTGTATGTATGTCTGTCTTTCAAATAAACAAATTAAATAAATATATCTCTTAAATTTACATTGGATCAAGTTAATATCTTCATTCAAATATTTCAAGAACTTTCACTCACAATTTAACAACATAACAAAATAATTCTTTGATTAGCTCACCATTCCATACCCTAATTTGGCCTTAATTAGACTTTTACCTTAATTTTTCATAATTTTCCTCCTGAAATGCTATTTGCTACCCCAGCTGGTATTGATTCCCTTAAGCACATGAAGCTATTTGCATGCTTTTCTTCTGCCTGGAATACCCAGATCCCACTGTAACAGAACTGTTGGTTATCAGCTTAAGTCACTTCTTCTGAAAAATTTTCTCCATCAGCAACCTTACCTTAAATGAGTTCTTTATACCACCCCATTATTTTCCATTTCGGTCATTTTCTTTGCATTATTAGTATCTTAATTTAAAATACTTATTTTTAATTTTTCTTACTGATTAGAATACATAGTTAATGGCAATAGCTTGTACTCTGTCTTATCTACATCCTATTGTTATATCATACAATTTCAGTAAATTTTGGAACCTTAAACTGTTGGGCAAAACTAAATATTGCAAACACCAATGATTCATTTCCATTCACCTCTCATGAAATAAAGAACATACTTTGGAGAGTAATCTTATTTCTGGTTTAATAAAATATCTGACTCCACTGGGATTTCCTCTAAAAATAAATATCCAGATTTTGCTTGAATGGATTTTCCCCTGAAGATGAGAGCAACTTATTCCTGCACATGTACAGAGTAGAGAGTTGTTGAATGTGCAATTATAATTGCAGAATTATTCTCCCCCAAAGTAAATCGTGTGTTTGCAAAGCTAAATAATAAGGCCCCCAAAAACCCAGAGTTGACTGTAGAATGCAGTGGTTTACTTCCTTCTTCTACCTTGTGCCTTAGAGGTGCTGGAAATAGCACAGGCATTCGACGTTGCCAAGGAGCAAAGCAACTTCAGTTGTGGTCGCCAGAACAATGGCAGGTTACAGGCACGAAGCCACAGCTTGCTCCTCTATGGATGTGAACTGAGTGTCTCTACATATTCTGCTTCGTTATTATACCAGGATAGCAAATCTGTCTATTCCAGGGTAGAGAAAGTTTCCACTCTCCAAAATTTAGGCCACGCTACCATGGATTCGAATTTGAGTTACGTTCCTGAAGTGACTCATCTTCATTTCCTTTACAAAATTTTTCTTAGCGCTGAATTACAAATGTTTTCAGCTACTTCACTTAATGTGTTTATTATTGAATTTACTATCCTTAAAGATAGTGTGCTTTTATATACTTACGGTTTAATAAACATTGATTTTCCACTTGAATAACGATGCATGCTAATAATAATGCTTTAAAATCAGTGACACTGATATTTTAATAGGTAAGAAGATAAACTTCCCTGTTATACTTAAAAAGATGTATGCTTCATGCAGAATCTGTGATCCTAATATGCACACCATGAATAAATACCCTTAAGCTTTATTCTGCTCATTGTCCCAGAAATAAGCGTTAATCCTTCTGCACCCTATGAAGGGTTCAGCTTATAATCATTTTATACACTTACATTTCTAAATACAGGCAAATAATGTGGAATGTTCTTTTAAAAAATATGTCCTCGGCCAGCGCCATGGCTCACTAGGCTAATCCTCTGTCTGCGGCACCAGCACCCCGGGTTCTAGTCCCAGTTGACCCTCTTCCAGGCCAGCTCTCTGCTGTGGCCAGGGAGTGCAGTGAAGGATGGCCTAAGTGCTTGGGCCCTGCACCTGCATAGGAGACCAGGAGAAACACCTGGCTCCTGCCTTCACCAGATCAGTGCGGTGCGCTGGCCGCAGCGGCCATTGGAGGTTGAGCCAATGGTAAAAGGAAGACCTTTCTCTCTGTCTCTCTCTCTCACTGTCCACTCTGCCTGTCCAAAAAAAAAAAGTCCTCAAAAGTTAAAAATCTTTCTAAAATGTTTTCTTTATGAATAAAATTAGTAATCATTAGGCTTCCAGATTAGAGCCCAGAATGCTAATGCTGATGATATTGGCATAAAAGTAATCATACACCAACGGAACAGAATAGAGAGCCCAGGAATAAATACACGCTTTTGTGGTCGGTGAACTTTAACCAAGTTGCCAAGGAAAAACAATGAAGAACAATGCTGGGAAAACTGTATATTCACTGGCAGTAGAATTAAATTGAACCTTCATCTCACACAATATATGAAAATATGCTAAGCATGAATTAAACCTGAAAATGTAAAATTATGTCATTGTTCAGGTTGAATTCAAAGTAAATCGAATGTGATAGAAAGATTAGATAGATAGATATATGAAGATAGATAGATAAATGATATATATAGAGAGAAATGATAGTCTATTTCTTTACGTCAGTTGACAAAGCACTAGTTCTAAATTATGCTGTCAGAATAGTCTAAAAAATTCAAGAAAAAATCTATTCCATATATATGCCCACGAAGATCTTCATAATGCATATTAATATATTAAATTACTAAGAATTATTTCAGTGAATCAATCTGTCTGTTTCACACACATTATCTTTCAAAAGCATAGCAGTTAAGATATCAGTTGGAATGCCCACATCTCATGGGAGCGACTGGATTTAAATCCCAGCTCTGATTCTGTTCCAGTTTCTTGCTTGTGTGTACCCTGGGAGGCTGTACTGATTGCAGAATTAGTTGAGTGTCTGCTATTTACCCGGGAGATCTGAATTAAGCACCTTGCTCCTGGCTTCAGCCTGGCTCAGACCTGGCCTTGGGTGGGTGTATGGGCATATTGGGGAATGAACCATCAGCTTCATATTCTCTCTCTCTCTCGCTCTCTCTGTCTCTCTCTCTCTCTCTCTCATAAATAACATAAATAGGTAATTTAAAACACACTCTTAGAGAGTGCTAGCTCCCAAATACTTGATCTACTCATACCAACATTTTCCAGAATACATCTTGGAAAAACTTTTTGTTGTAAATAAGAAATATATATTTGGATGTCCAGCATTGTGGTGTAGCAACTAAAGACAGTGCCTGCAATGCCAGCATGCTGTATGAGCACTGGCCCAAGCCCTGGCTGCTCCACTTCCAATCCAGCTCCCTATCCATGGCCTGGGGAAAGCCACAGAAGATGGCCCAAGTGTTTGGGCCCTCAGCTACTCACATGGGATACCCTGTTGAAGCTCTTGGCTAGGGCCTAACTCAATACTGGCCATTGAGTCCATCTGGGAAGGCAAGCAGAGGATGGAAGATATCTCTCTCTCTCTAATTCTTTTTTTAAATGCTTTTTTTTGCAAAAGAGAAAAATGTATTTAAGTATTTCGGTAGTTATATGCCAAGCTAAATGTTTTACCTAATTCCTATTCTAAATGAAATAATGAAGATTACAATGTTGATAACTAAAATACATACACTTAATAGTTTTGAGATTGGATCAAATAGCTTTCTTCTACCAGCAAACATCTATACTGTAAAATGTTATAAGTATTTGATGATTTGATTATTTTACATCTGAAGTGACAACTTTTTATACTTCCCACACAGATTGTCGCTATCACACATCAGGACATTCTATGAATATTGTCCATTGGTCCTTGTTTACCTGCATAATTGATTTAGTCATTTGTTTACAAGAGTGGGCATGGAGATGAATCAATACTACTACTAATAACAGTAATAATAATTTATAATTAACATTTATTGTGTACTTTTTATTAACTTCAAATGCATTATCTCAGTTTTTCCTGAATGATGTCCTGTGAGGGATACAATTTTCCACTGCTGACAACCTTAGCAGTTTGCCCAGTGCCACATTACTGTGGAACTGTACACCCGAGATTTGAGCCTTGACAGTCTAGCTCCAAAGCAACGTGTTTTTAACCATACCATGGCACAGAACCAGGAACAGGAAAGATTATGGCAGCCTTTCATTTCCAAGTTTAAAATCCACAAAGAGAACCACGTGTATAAACAGACATGGGAAATTAAATAGATGATGACAGAAGAGTAAAAACACATAGTATCACAGTCCCAGCACAGAAGCCTCCCACAGTCACGAGCTTCCAGTCCCTGTTAGTTTTCTCCACCAGAGTCAGGAGTCTTCGCTCCACTGGTTGCTGGGCAAGGACATGAGCTGGCACAGCTGTTATGTATGTCCAAAAATGGCACCTGCTCTATTGGCTTGTTAGAGGATGCCATTGTAAAGTGATCAGAGAGAGAGAGAGAAAATTGTCCCCTCCTTTTTTTCTCCTCTAGTTTGGCAAGTACACTATCTCCCTTGAGGCTCCAAGCCAGTTTCCCTCTATGCTGTTCCTACAGCTTTAGCACCAGTGGCTTGGACTACTATAGTCTGGTCTTTTTTTTAAGATGTATTTATTTTACTTGAAAGTCAGAGTTACACAGAGAGAGAGAGAGAGGTCTTCCATCTGATGGTTCACTCCCCAGTTGGCCACAATGGCCAGAGCTGTGCCGATCCAAAGCCAGGAGCCAAGAGCCTCCTCTGGATCTCCTACACGGTGCAGTGATCCTTGGGCCAAGGACTTGGGCCATCTTCTACTGCTTTCCCAGGCCATAGCAAAGAGCTGACAGGAAGTGGAGCAGCCGGGTCTCAAACCAGAGTCCATATGGGATGCTGGTGCTTTAGGCCAGGGCGTTAACCCATATAACAATAAACTTTCAAAATTAGCAAACATACAAATTTAGAAAGGTATTTTAAAAGTTAATTTTGCTATAATTTAAGCTCTGACTTTAGTTTTTTCTCTACTCTTAATATCATCTAAAAACTGGTATTTGTACATCTGAGTGTGCTAATGGGTGAGGGAGAGATTGTGTACATGTAACACTAATCTTATTAGTGTTAATACTGATCTTATTAGAAACAGCAAGTTTCTGACTACATAGCCACCTGTGTCAAGCCATCAATAGAGTTTTATGTTATATTATTGAATAAATGATTTTCCCTTTCCCATAATGTAATGTTGTCTATTCAAGTCCAGAGCTTCATCTGGCTTTTTTTGCAGTGTGTGCTTCCTGCTCTGAAAAATGTTAGCATGTACATTTATTGAAAGTTTTGCCTTTTATTAATTGGGCAAAAGTATGATGTTCACTTGCAAGATGCTCACTTGTTTCTTTTTTAATGTTCCAGGAATAACCCTGCTCTCCCCACCACAAGTTTATCTTTTCTTACATGGCTTTGTGCTTATTCTGCCTTTCACAGATATTACTAGGTTTTTTATTATTATAGAGTTGTCACTCAAATATTGAATTTTAAAATATCATTTCTCTTTTTCTTTATTGCTGATTTTATACACCTAGTTTGTATTGTCCTCATCTTGTTACTACCTGTAATGTCTATTTGTAGAATACTATGCTGAATTAAATTGCAAATTATTCCAACTTGGACAAATAAAAATCAATTTTCATCCTTTGAAAAGTGCCTGTTAATATGCTTATCCCATTTTTTAACTGTACTGCCTGTTTCATTGTTGACTTTCTTGAGCTCCTTACATATACTTGATTAATCTTTTGTCAGATGTATAGTTGGCAAGTATATTCTCCCATTCTGTCAGTTGCCTCTTCAATTTGTTGAATGTTTCCTTTGCTGCACAGAAGCTTCTTAGCTTGATGTCATCCCATTTGTCTACTTTGCCTTTATATCCTGTGCTACTGGGGTCTTATCCAAGAAGTCTTTGCGTATGCCAGTGTCTTGCAGTGTTTCCCTTATGTTTTTCTCCAGTAACTTTATGGTTTCAGTTCTTAGAGTCAGATCCCTGATCCATTGTGAGTTGAGTTCTGTATAGGGTGTAAGGTAGGGGTCTTGTTTTGTATTTCTGCTTGCAGAGATCCAATTTTCCCAACGCTGTTTCTTGAAGAGATTGCCCATTTTCCAAGGAATGATTTTAGCTTGTTTGTCAAACATTAGTTGGTTGTAGATGTATTGATTAATTTCTGTAGTCCTAATCCATCTAAGTGGTCCACATTTCTATTCATGTACCAGTACTAGGCTGTTTAGATTATAATTCCCCTATAATATGTCTTGAACTCGTATTGTGATGCCTCCAACTTTATTTTTATTGTTTAGGATTACTTTAGCTACTCAGATCTCTTGGGATTCCAAATGAATTTTAGGTTCATTTTTTCCAGATCTGACAAGAATACCTTTAGTATATTGATTGGTATCATATTGAATCTGTAAATTGCTTTGGGTAATAAGGATATTTTGATGATATTAATTATTCCAGTCAATGAACATGAAAGATTTTTTTTATTTTTTGTGTCTTCCATTTCTTTCTTTAATGTTTTATAGTTTTCAGCCTGGAGATATTTCACATCTTTGGTTACATTTATCCCAAGGTGTTTAAATTTCTTGTGTGGCTATTGTGAATGGGACGGTGCTTACAATTCTTTCTCAGCTGTGACATTGTTTGTGCATACAAAGGCTATTGATTTTCTTGCATTGATTTTATATCCTGCAACTTTACCAAACTCTTATGAGTTCCAATAATCATTTAGTGCAGTATTGAATCCTCTATGTATGGAACCATATCATCTGCAAACAAGGATAATTTGACTTCTTTTCCTGTTAATACCTTGATTTCTTTTTCTTATCTAGTTGCTCTGTGTAAAACATTCAGAATTATAATGAATAGCAATGGTGAGAATGGTCACCCTTTTCTGGTTCTGGAACTTAGTGGAAATGCTTCTAGCTTATCCCCATTCAGGAATATATTGGCTGTGGGTTTGTAATATATTGCTTTGATTATGTTGAGATATATTCTTTATTATTAATTTTGCTTAGGGTTTTCATTATTAAAGGCATTTATATTTTATCAAATGCATTCTTTGTATCAATTAAGATAATTATATGGCTTTTATTCTTTTTTTATTTAGTAAATATAAATTTCCAAAGTACAGTTTATGGATTACAATGGCTCCTCCCCCATAATTTCCCTCCTACACACACCCCTCCCATCTCCCGCTCCCTCTCCCATTCCATTCACATCAAGATTCATTTTCAATGATCTTCATATACAGAAGATCAACTTAGTATAAAGATTTCAGCAGCTTGCACCCACACAGAAACACAAAGTGTAAAATACTGTTTCAGTAGTAGTTATACCATTACTTCACATTGGACAACACATTAAGGACAGATCCCACGTGAGAAGTAAGTGCACAGTGACTCCTGTTGTTGATTTAACAATTAGACACTCTTGTTTATGGCGTCAGTAATCTCCCTAGGCTCTAGTCATGAGTTGTCGAGGCTATGGAACCTTTTTAGTTAGCCGACTTCGATCTTATTCCGACAATGTCATAGTCAAGTGGAAGTTCTCTCCTCCCTTCAGAGAAAGGTACCTCCTTCTTTGATGGCGCCATTCTTTCCACTGGGATCTCACTTGCAGAGATCTTTCATTTAGGTATTCTTTTGTTTTTTTTTTTCCAGAGTGTCTTGGCTTTCCATGCCTAAAATACTCTCATGGGCTCTTGAGCCAGATCTGAATGCCTTAAGGGCTGATTCTGAGGCCAGAGTGCTATTTAGGACATCTACCATTCTGTGAGTCTGCTGTGTATCCCGCTTCCCATGTTGGATCATTCTCTCTCTTTTTCATTCTATCAGTTAGTATTAGCAGACACTAGTCTTGTTTGTGTGATCCCTTTGACTCTTAGACCTATCAGTGTGATCAATTGTGATTTGAAATTGATCTCTTGGACCAGTGAGATGGCATTGGTACATGCCAGCTTAATGGGATTATATTGGAATCCCCTGGCATGATTCTAACTCCACCAATTGGGGCAAGTATGATTGAGCATGTCCCAGATTATACATCTCCTCCCTCTCTTATTCCCACTCTTATATTTAACAGGGATCACTTTACAGTTAAAATTTAAACACCTAAGAATAATTGTGTGTTAATTACAGAGTTCAACCACTAGTACTAGAAAAAACAAAGAAAAAATACTAAAAGGGATAAAGTATTACATTCTACATCAACAGTCAGCACAAGAGCTGATCAAGTCACTGTTTCTCATAGTGTCCATTTCACTTCAACAGATTTCCCCTTTGGTGCTCAGTTAGTTGTCGCTGATCAGGGAGAACGTATGTTATTTGTCCCTTTGGGACTGGCTTAATTCACTCAGCATGATGTTTTCCAGATTCCTCCATCTTGTTGCAAATGACCGGATTTCATTGTTTTTGACTGCTGTATAGTATTCTATAGAGCACATATCCTATAATTTCTTTATCCAGTCTACTGTTGATGGGCATTTGGGTTGGTTCCAGGACTTAGCTATTATGAATTGAGCTGCAATAAACATTAATATGCAGACAGCTTTTTTGTTTGCCAATTTAATTTCCTTTGGGTAAATTCCAAGGATTGGGATGGCTGGGTTGTATGGTAGGGTTATATTCAGGTTTCTGAGGAATCTCCAGACTGACTTCCATAGTGGTTTCGCCAGCTTGCATTCCCACCAACAGTGGGTTATGTCCCTTTTTCCCCACATCCTCTCCAGCATCTATTATTGGTAGATTTCTGAATGTGAGCCATTCTAACCAGGGTGAAGTGAAAACTCATTGTGGTTTTGATTTGCATTTCCCTGATTGCTAGTGATCTTGAACATTTTTTCATGTGTCTGTTGGCCATTTGGATTTCCTCTTTTGAAAACTGTCTATTGAGGTCCTTAGCCCATCTCTTAAGTGGGTTGTTTGTTTTGATGTTGTGCAGTTTCTTGATTTCTTTATAGATTCTGGTTATCAGCCCTTTATCAGTTACATAGTTTCCAAATATTTTTCCCATTCTGTTGGTTGCCTCTTCACTTTCCTGACTGTTTCTTTTGCAGTACAGAAACTTCTCAATTTGATGTAATCCCAATAGTAAATTTTGGCTTTGACTGCCTGTGTCTCTGGGGTCTTTTCCAAGAAGTCTTTGCCGGTACCTAAATCTTGCAGGGGTTCTCCAATGCTCTCCAATAATTTGATGGTGTCAGGTCATAGATTTAAGTCTTCAATCCATGTTGAGTGAATTTTTGTATAAGGTGAAAGGTGTGGGTCTTGCTTCATGATTCTGCACGTGGAAATCCAATTTTCCCAGCACCATTTATTGAATAGACTGTCCTTACTCCAGGGATAATTATATGTTTTTTATTCTTTGCTTGTTTATGTGATGGATCATATTTTTTGATTTGCATATGTTGAACCATTTCTGCATACCAGTGATAAATACCACTTGGTGCAGGTAAATGATCTTTCCGATGTGTTGTTGGATTTGACTACTAGTATTTTGTTGAGGTGTTTTGCATCTATGACCATCAGAGATATTGAACTGCAGTTCCCTTTCTTTGCTATATCTTTTTCTGCTTTTGTAATTAAAGTGATGCTGGCTTCATAGAAGGAGTTTTAGGGGATTCCCTCCTTTTCAATTGTTTTGAATAGTCTTAGAAGGACTGGAATGAGTTTTTTAAAAGTTTAGTAGAATTTGGCTGGTGCCGTGGTTCAATAGGCTAATCCTCTGCCTGCGGCACAGGCACACTGGTTTCTAGCCCCGGATTCTGTCCTGGTTGCTCCTCTTCCAGTCCAGCTCTCTGTGGTGGCCCAGGAGGGCAGTGGAGGATGGCCCAAGTGCTTGGGCCCTGCACCCGCTTGGGAGACCAGGAGAAGCACCTGACTCCTGGATTCAGATTGGCACGGTGTGCAGGCCTCAGGAGCCACTGGGTGGTGAACCAACAGCAAAGGAAGACCTTTCTGTCTGTCTCTCTCTCTCTCTCACTGTCCACTCTGCCTTTCAAAAAAAAAAAAAAAGTAGTAGAATTCATCAGTGAAGTCATCCAGTACTGGACTTCTTTGTCAGGAGGGACTTAATTAGGTAGTTTTGAAATGAATGTGAGCTAGTACGAATGTACACTGGAAAAGCAGATGCCTTGATGGGACAGGATCAATCTGTTGCACCGTTTCATGTAATATATTGAAAATTACTACTTAGGCAAATTCTAAAAGTAGATAACAAAGGCATTTTTCTTTTCAATGAAGATATTTCTGTAACATTACTTCCAGAGTAGAAAAAAATTAAATAGAAAAGTATTTCATGTAAAATAAAATATTACGAAGTATACTTAGTCATATATGATTAATTAAAATAAGTGAGTCCCAGGTAGACACATGGGTAGGTCAGTGCTTTAAGGTAATAGCAGCATCTATTATCGCTGGCCAGAGAAGCTTTCAGTGCACGGTTCTGTTACCTGTTTGCTTTTCTGTGCCCTGAGCCTACATAATACACAAATATGTGTTTAAAGCAAACTGGAGAGAAGGCTTGACGGGACTGGGGGATTAGTCACTCTACAGAATGATAGAAAGAAGATTTCTCTTTCCCCAGCAAGTGAGTAAGAGAACAGAGGGAATGTGCAGAAAGAGGGACTTTGAGGCTGGGGATCATATTCATTCGCCCAGTGAAGCCACATTGCACAGGTTCAGCTCAAAATGTGCTCACAGAAAAACCCTGTTGGATCCCGATTTTTTAAACCTTTTGGAAATCAGCATGACTTCTGCCTCACTGAATCTGCAGATATTGAATGACTTTCTGAAAGTTAAAACAAAAAAGAAAATATGGTGTTAGAAGCCTGTGTGGGACTGTTTCACAAAAGGTGGGTCTCCTCCTGTGTGAGCAGAGACAGCTAGCTGTGCCAGTCTCCCTACAGCTGAATTTCGAGTTTAAAACCATCTGTGTGTTATGTTATTGACGGATTCTCTTATTCTCACATATTACTTAACTTAAACCACTTACTAGCACAGAATAATTTACCTGATATATAAAAATAAAAGTAAACATATATTTGCATGTATTTGTGCAGGAGAGAAAGTGTACATGGTATTTGACTCGATGAAATCACAGATAACATCTTTGTGAAAGACTGCTGGAGGCTGAGAACACCACAGTGTCAGACATTTATTTATTTTTAGAATAAAACTTTTCAGGCTGTAACAGTTCTCCATGAACTGAGTTAATTTTTTGTTCTGTTGTACCATTTTATGCCAACACAATCGCTTGACCTTGCAAGAGACTTGCTTATCTACAGAAATGTTTCCCATATGGAAATAAAATAATCAGTCTGAAATTTTCCGTGAATACTCGTATATGAGATTTCTGCATTTTTAAAATCATCTGCCACACTTTGGAAATTTCATGTGTGATTATATCTATAACTCTTTAATAGTAAACAAATTTCTCTAGCCATAGAAATAGTTACTCATCTGATTTCACTGAATATGTAGCTTGGAATTTGAAAATAAAAGGAATCCATGTACCGTTGGCTACTGATGGTAATTGTGGCAGAATTATTAAAGAGGAATAACATTACAGGTAGAACTTTGACCAATAATTTAAAGATGCTAAAATAAAAAAAACTCCCTGATTCTGTCCCGGTTGCCCCTCTTCCAGTCCAGCTCTCTGCTGTGTCCCGGGAGGGCAGTGGAGGATGGCCCAAGTGCTTGGTTCCCTGCACCCACATGAGAGACCAGGAGAAAGTGCCTGGCTCCTGGCTTCAGATTGGCGCAGCACACCGGCCATGGCAGCCATTTTGGGGGTGAACCAACAGAAGGAGGACTTTTCTCTCTGTCTCTCTCTAACTCTGCCTGTCAATAAATAAATAAATAAAATGAAAATAAAAATTAAAAATAAAAACTCCCTTTATATAGGACAGTTTTGTCAATAAACGATAGCTGTACAAACAAATCAATTAAAAAAGAATGAGTCAAAGACATGAATGAGAGCTCTGAATCCATGAAACTGCTTGCAGGAGAAAACACTCCAAGACACAGGCATTGGCGACAACATTTCATATAAGATCCCTGATGCACAGGCAATAAGAAGCAAAATAGACAAATGGGATTTTTATCAAACTAAGAAGCTCTGTACAGCAAAGGCAACAATAAACAGTATGAAGAGACAACCAACAGAATAGGAGAAAATATTTGAAAAATATACACTTGACAAAGAGCTAGTACGTAAAATGCACAAGAACTCAAAAATTTAACAATAGCGGCTACCTGGCATCCCATGTTGAAGTGTGGTTCAAGTGGCTACTATGAATGCCCCTGGAAAGGTAAATAATGATTGCTAAAATGTTCTTTATTTGTAAACAGTTATTTTTAATAGAGAGCATGTAATTTGCTATGCATCTATCAAAATAACAACCTATATGAAATTATGTCATTGTTGGCAGTTTAAGTTCAAAATTGCTTTGCTCTTACGTGTGGGATCTAGACAAATCCATGATCAGTGTGAACACATTTCTTTTGCCAGGAGTCTGTCTTACAACCACTTACTGAGATTCCCGTGCGTGCATAGAGTCTTAGGGGTCAATTGATAGGAAACAGAAGGACTGTGCCCTTCTTAATTGTCAATACCACCCTAAAAACTATCACAACAGGGAGGATCCTACATAGTGGACAGCACTTTAAAATCATTAAAATATGGGCTCAATAGCCTAACATGACCTGGATGTTCTGTTTTGGACTTGGAGAGAATAATGCACTCAATGAGTTTCCAGACACAGGGACAGAAGACAATAGTTGTACACAAAATGGTGCTGCCACTTTCTGGGTCTTGTCTATTAATTATTTCTAGCTTACTGTATGGGAATATAGTGGAACGTCTCATGCTATAAAGATTAACAGTATTGGCATCAGCCCTCCAAGTGTGGCATTCGGACACACCAACTTGTTTATTTATTTTTAAAAATCATAAACTTAAGGCTCATAAACTGATACAAGGTCATCGGTCCCTTCTTCACCACACAGACAGGTCCATTTACCTGAAATACTGCCACCTGGGTAAGAATGCATAGGACATTAATGGTACTGGGAAAACTGGTATTTGGGGAATGAAATTGAATCTAATTAACAATGCTCTCTGTTTAGTAGCTTTTTACACAAATTTTTGTTCTACTTGAATAGGTTCTAATTTTATACAAACTTCATTTGCTTAGTTAATTACTTTTGCTTCTGAAGTTATCTCTCTAAAGAAATCACTAGCAGTTTGGAAAGCATGCTGTTCAGAATTGTTTTGACATATGTGGGTGGAAAAAATGGTGCTCAAAATATCAAACAAATGCCTTTAGTTTGGAACATTCATCCTTAAACATCTGTTAATACAATTGGTATTGCAACACAGCACAAACAAATTTCTCACTTTTGAACCCCACTAGATTTGAAACATAAAATTTATAACAAGTCAGATGTGCCTAGTCTCAGTACCTAAGATTGTTTTCTCCAGCCTACCCAAAAGCCCATTTCTAGCAAATAAGTTACACAACTTTAAATTGTTTCCCTGATTTATGATTTGGAAGCTTGTAATTTGTCCATTTCTTAGTTCAGCATTACATTATTGCTTTTTGACTACTTCAAATAGCAGCTTTTAAGCATCATAAAAAAAAAACAAACTGGTGAGCCTTACATATTACTAAAAAACCATTATCTCCATTGAGTTCTTTGTAAAAGAACTGCACTATCTTTCCTGATTTTCACTCTCACACCTGACTGTAAGTTATGTTTTATCCTACTTTAGCTGCAGACTTTGTGTCTTCTTTCGCTTCCTATATATGCTTTTTCAAGAATCTCTTTTCTTTGTTGAGAAAATATACCCAGCAATTTTCCATCCAGGAGTTTTTATCTCCTCTAAAGCTACATCTCAACCAGAAGCCTGATCTCTGGCCTTATCCACGACCCCTGTATCCTCAGCAGGTGCATGGGGACAGGTGTGGTGTTGCTGTGAAGTTCACAGCCAGGAGTGCAATGATGATGTCTCCTCTGCTGACCCCACAGAGCAGTTGCTCCAACACACTATTTAAACGTGCGGCAGGCCTGTGGCAAACCATAAAGTGCCACCATTCCTTAAAGTTTCTGATGACATTTTATTTTATAAGATCGTAATGTCGCTAACAGCCAAAAGCGCTACCATAATTTAAATATAATAATAGGAGTTGTCGTTGAGTTTTAATTGAAAGACTGTCATAACATAATTACAGTGCAGTGTATCCATGAGGATATTCCTTCAAAATCCCCATTAATGAACACAACTAGGTAATTTAAGTAGGCTTTGTTTTAGGAATAGTGTCACAGTACCCAATAATAATTAAATAAGATGCTCAGTAGTATACAATATTACTTTTATTCATATTATTGAAATAGATATCTGTTTCAGAGTGCTTTCAGATTTCAGTCGAGGAGCCGGCACTGTGGCATAGTGGGCAATGCCAATGCCTGCTGTGCCAGCATCCCAAATGGGCACCGCATCGAGTCCCAGCTGCTCCACTTCAATCCAGCTTTCTACTATTGCCTGGGAAAGCAGTAGAGGATGGCCCAAGTCCTTGGGCCCCTGCACCCACATGGGATACCTGGAAGAAGCTCCTGGCTCCTGGCTTCGGATTGGCTCAGCTCTGGCTGTTGCAGCCGAATGGAGAGTGAGCCAGTGGTTAAAAGTAGCCTAATAATACTAAACTCATTTGAACCACTCAAAATTCAAAATCATATTCAATAGTAAACAGTCATGAAGCCAGGGGTTTCTTCCAAGTCTACCAAGTATGTGCAGGGGCTCAAGGACTTGAGCCATCTTGTGCTTTCCCAGGCACATTAGCAGGGAGCTGGATTGCAAGTGGAGCAGCCATGACTTGAACTGGCACCCATATGTGATGCTGACCCTACAGATGGAGGCTTAACCTTCTATACCATAGCGCTGGCCCCTGTATGAGTGTGCTTATGCTTCTTGTGTTTTGGGTTTATCGAGCTTCTCAAATATGTTTTTTTATAGTTATAAACACATCTGAGAACTTTCAGACACTGCTGTCCCTCAGGGATCCCTTTAACATCTGAAGTCACCTCTCAGCTCACTGAGAGGGGAGAGGGAGGAGGGCGAGAGGGGAGAGGTGAGCAAGGAGAGGGAGAGAGAGAGATCCTCTCTGGTGGTGTACTCCCCTAATGCCAAACGCTGCAATGGCAGGGATGCAGTGCGGTGCAGGGAACCCAGTCCAGGTCTTCACTTCAGTGGGAAGCACTCAATTACTTGAGACCTCACCACTGCCCTGCAGGGTCTGCATTAACAGGAAGCTGGGAACTATGATCATTTATCCTGGTTCTAGAAGCTAATATCAAAATACTAGCAGGCTCAATGTATGGTGAAGTCTGGGTCTCTGCTTCTAAGGTAGCACCATGCTGTTTCTTCCTCCAGAGGAGAGGACGGTCTTGTCCCTACTGTGGTGGAAAGGAAGGAAGGACCAAAAGGGGCCACATTCACTCCACTGTTCTAACATCAATCCACTGATCCTTAACATTCCCCCTAGGACCCTAACCTCCCAACATTGTTTCATTGTTGATTAAATTGTCAACATAAGCCTTTTGAGTGACACATTCAAACCATACAAATTATCTATGTGAAATGGTTGATTGGGAGATAAACTGAGTATTTTACTTTCAAAAATATTGATTTACTCCATTTTGGGTTTTTTTTTTTTGTATTATTTTGACCCAAATAAATCTTGATAAGTAGAAATTGCACATATTGATAGAATACCAATTGATGCTTCAATACACATAGGCATTGTAAACTATTCAAATCAAACTATTCAAACATATTTATCATTTTTGTCTATGTAGAAATTAAAGAGATCAATAGATAATTAGTAGTATGCACAAGGACCCTGAATAGGATAAGTTAATGAAATTATTTGAAACCTAGTTTCAAAGGTGTTCTTTTGTTTATTCATACATCTACTACTTCACTTAGTAGCGTTTGAGGCTTTGTGGTGTTCCTGACCTTGTTTAGTCAACACAGTTTTATTGATGAGCAAATAAAGAAAATATTATGGTTTTCATCTGGATGAAATAAGGGAGAAATGAGAAATAGCTACCTAGATCACAGCTATTTCATTTGAATTATAGTTAAACTTTTCTCATTTATTAAAGCCTATGTGAACATCAAATGAAGTGATATAAATTTAAACAATTGAAACATAAAAACAAGCCACTAAAGCTTTGCATTACACTTTTAAAAACTGTTGTGCAATGTAACATAAATGTAGCTTGGCAGGTAGCAGGTTTTCCTAAATATAGTCATAGAAATTTTCTGTTATTTATTACATTATATTTGTATAAGCAGAGATAATATAACCTTATGTATTTATTGAATAAGGGCTAGTGTCAGTTAAAATTGTTGTAGCCTTTCATCTGCTTTGACTGAACAATTACCCTGCATTCATTGGTTGTTGATGACAATATCTAAGAAAGACACAAGTAGCAGAAACTCTGTGTATTCTGTCAGGCTTTCTATAAAACATGCATACAAGGGCTCTTCATAGTGATCATGGAAACTGCATATTCTGAAAACAACTGTAATTAGATTTCTAAGATCTTTAGAGTTAAAATACACATTTTAATTTAATTTTCCTTGAACTTTTTGAAGTTCACTTATTTAATATGGGTAGTCAACATTAGGTAGCAACTAAAATATCCAACTGAGCAATTCATTTAAGTCTTTCCTTTCTTGATGAAACACACTGAAGAATGATGTCATCACATCTTTAAAAGTAGAATACTTAAAGTATAAAGTATGGAACTTAATATTCAGATATTTCAGACTCCATTTGGAAAGTTGCTATTTCCTCATTAGCAAGTCTACTTTGTACCACTATTATGTAAATACCATTATTAAAAGTTTTTTTAACCTCTAAAATACATACAACTTCATATAAAAATATAGAATATTTATAAAATAATTCCATTATTCTAGATTTTATTTACAGAAGGGAAAATATTTTTCACTGGAAATTGGAAAACCATAAGTTATTTTACATTATGATATAAATCACAAGACTGAGTTACTGCCACAGTGCATGATATCAAAATTATTTCAAATTTGCATTTAAACATCAGTGTGCTTTAGATGGCAACATGGGGTAGATGAAAATTGCTGCTTATAATTCTATAACTTCACAGTAAAAAAATAAAAAGAATAAAGTGATGTGGGTTTTTCAAAATGCTTTTAAGCCACTAGAACTCTTTAGCTAAAATATGGAAGTTGTGTTTCTCTTAAAATAAGTGATTTAGTAATGGCCCTCTATTTCTCCTGGTTTTTCCTATGTGGAATATATATTTCTCTAATAAATACTTTAGTAATGATCCTGTTATTTTTCCTGAGTTTATACAAAATAAGGGCAATAATTGACAATTGCCCCGCAATTCCAGTGCATTTTCATTGATAAATTACCCAATTTAAAAGATTATACAGATTTTACCATCTACTCGCTATGTCTTCAACTTACTCTGTGTCATGTAAACACAGTTTGACTGCTTAGTGGCTAGCCATAGTTCACTTTTTATAAGTGATTTAAACAGGATTGGAGTATGGACTATAAAGATTAAAAATTAAATCAAATCACTTTACCTGCATAGACAATATTGTCATGTATATTTTCAACATCCTACTGGCCGGCGCCGTGGCTCAACAGGCTAATCCTCCGCCTTGCTGCGCCGGCACACCGGGTTCTAGTCCCGGTCGGGGCGCCGGATTCTGTCCCGGTTGCCCCTCTTCCAGGCCAGCCCTCTGCTGTGGCCCAGGAGTGCAGTGGAGGATGGCCCAAGTCCTTGGGCCCTGCACCCCATGGGAGACCAGGAAAAAGCACCTGGCACCTGGCTCCTGCCATCAGATGAGCGCGGTGCGCCGGCCGCAGCGCGCTGTCCGCGGCAGCCATTGGAGGGTGAACGAATGGCAAAGGAAGACCTTTCTCTCTGTCTCTCTCTCTCACTGTCCACTCTGCCTGTCAAAAAAAAAAAAAAAAAAAAAAAACATCCTATATGTATCTAACTCAGTTATACAATTGTTTTTAGACATTTTGAATAATTATTTATATAATGTCTAACCATCTTTTAAAACATAGAACTTCCTAAAAAAAAAGACAGTGCATATATTTGCTGTATATATACTTCCAGCATCTGAATAATCTATCCATACTGACTCCTTTGCACTGAGGAGTGGATTGTGAAGTCACACAAGCTCTGTTTATGGAGGCATCCCATTCACCTTGGGAAATGTGGACTATAGCGGTGGTCAATTCTCTGCCATCACAAAAAAAGGGCACAAAGGCCTTCGGGTAGGGTGAGACGAGGATCAATGTTATTTTTATAGAAGATTTTAGACTGTAAATGTTTGTGGTATAGTGAGAAAGGGTAGATATACCTTAAGGACAGAGAAAATTATAAAGTATTAAGATCAAAATAGGCCAAAAAGCAAAAAAAAAAAAAAAAAAAAAAAATAGCAACCAAGCTGTAGCTAAATAGCCAGAGATTAAATCAAGCACCAGCTTAGAGAGTTTACTACATCCCAGTAGTCACTCGATGGAAGGGCCGGACACGGCAGCTGGAGGCGTCTGAAAATGAGCAGGGCAGAGAGAAACAAGGACTTGTGCTGCCAGCAGAATGAAGCCAAAGTCCCAGGGGACAGAGTAGGATGGGAACACAAGAGTATCCTTGTGCCCAAGGAGGGAAGTCTCTCACCATGCCTGTTAGCATTTGGGGTTTTTGTTCTGCTTCCTTTGTGCTTCATTGTCCATGCTATCCAATGAAACAAGGAGATGTAGGACAGGCTACTCCTACCCGGGCAGGCATTCTCTGCTGAAGGGACCAAGCTGGTGCTGGGACAGAGTAGGATGGAGTTAGAAGTGATGAATAACTGTTATCCAGGCTACAGAATTCCTCTTCTTCTAAGAACATCTCACACAAGTCCGTATCGTATCCATACTCACAGAAGGGAGTGAAAAGGCTGGATTTGGCTAAATCTCTTACCATTACTTTGTCTTTCTTTTGTTTTATACTTGCAACTACTCTTGGCTGCTTCTGCTTTTACTGAGATCCTGTCGTTTCCTTATAGCATCTTCACTTTCTTCTAGATCTGAACTCCATGGCTTTCCACAGAATAACCTAAAGATGGTTGAATCACCTCGATGTGTCACTCTCTTGACCAAACCAGATACCTGCTAGGGTTGTGGTAACTGAAATTTCTAATCTTTCTGTATTTCAGGATTTTACCTGTCAAATCTATTACCTGTCATACTTCATGTTGTCTTCTTTCTATTGTCAACCCCTCATTTAAAGGAAAGTTATTTATTTTTATGCATTTGGTAGACAGTGAAAGAAATAGAGACAGAATTCACATATGCTGATTCATTCCCTAATTGCCCACAATGGCCAGGACAGGGTCAAGTGAAAGCCTTTAGCTGGTGCCCCATGTGGGTGGCAGAGAACCGACCATGTGAGTCATCATCTCTCACCTTCCAGGGTGTACATTAGCATGAAGCTAGAATCAGGACTGAAGCTGGAACTGAAACCCAAGTGGGCAGATGCAGGACATGGGTGCTCTGAGCAGAGTCTTAACCGCTGGATAGAACACTTACCCCAAGTCATTCAGATGAATTGCATTCTACTTAGATTCAATACATTTTACATGTTAAGAGACATATTTAGGTCTTCTTTCAAAGGCTCATGTTCATACATCACATGTTACATCTATTTTCTTTGAGAGTTTCCTGTAAGTAAATGTTGCCACTAATCTTCCCTGTGGATTTTGAAAGTATTCCTCATGTTTATTCAACATATTCCCTAATTAAGTATTCTCGGTTGCTTAGCTTCTAGAACTATACCAAATTTTGGGTTAGTATACTAGAGATAAGCTTATGAGACTAAGTCAAGTTAAACAAGTCACTGAATAATGTACCGTGTTTTGGTTCATTATTAATCATTGCTTTTTACATAGTGAGCTTTTCAAAATTCTTCAATCTTCTCCTGTGTGTTACCAGTATAGTTCTGAGTGTCCTGATATTAGTCCAGTCAGTCGCCGAATCTGATGCTTCAGGATGATCGCTTTGCATAGGCTAAGCTAGTTACACCAAGTGTTATTTATAATCGTGTAAATTAACTCAGCTCACTTTAATAAAAATTCAGCAAGAATGATTACTTCGAATATAGTAGAATTAATTGTTCATTAAGAGAGTTTTTCATAGTACAGCTTTTCCACCATCAGTATGTTTTCACTACTCTATTGACATTTATTTTCACTTAATAATTGAATAATAAGTTGATAAAATCTGAATGAATTACTTTGTTGCAATTCGGCAGAGCTGCCACTGCTTTCTTTTAGTCCATGTTTCTCACAGTTCAGTGTATTGCTGTTAAATCAGATGTGTGCAAGCTGTCCGGTAGTTTTGCTTATGAAGAACCATATCGCTGGAGTTTAGATTAATAATGAAAACGTTGAGGCTTAGCAGGGTCATTGAAGCATCAAAACTAAAGGAGAGACAAAACTAACCATATTCTGAGTGAAGCCTGTGTGCATATGCAACAAATTCTAGTAAGATTTTTATGGTACCTTAGCAGCAGTCTGGGAAACAGGTACAAAGAAGAGCATGTAACTGGGAATCAGACGACTCGCAATAAACAAACATGTACATTATGGGAATTAAAACCATAATGAGATACCATTTATTGTTTCTATGCCTTGTTTGTACTACTGAGGAACAGTGTCTTTCTACTTACTACTTTTTAAATTCTTTATTTAGTAGAGGATTAAGCGTGCGATAATAAAGTAAATTCAAAGTATGTCATCACAATACTTCAAAAAAAATGAAAGTGGGGAGGAGGGAAGGTAGGAGGGAGTGTGAGAATTATCATAATGTTCTTAAAACTGTATCTGTTTCTTTTATATAAATGAGAATAAACTGCTATAAAATTACTATACTCAAAAATAGAAGTGTTTATGAGGATGGGAGGATATGGAGAAAGTGGAATGATGCAATCACTTTTAAACACAGTTAGCCCGATATTGTATTAGTCATAATATCTTGCTCCTAGGTATTGACTGGAAGTGAATATTCTATCAAAAGCAGTTGGTCATGAGGTTGGGATAATGCTACAATACAAGTGGAAAATGAGGCACAAGATAGGGAAACCAAAGAAAAATTCCAACTTGTTAGAATGACTAAAAAGTAGATAAGACAGATATGACTTTATGTGCCCAAAGAAGCCCAAAGCTCATCCAAACACAGTAAGAACTTGGTGTACAATCACAGACCAACACTTCATGGCAAGGTCTCTTGGACTCAATCTTACTATACCGTTTGCCTTCTTCTGTAATGAGTTAAATATCAGGAAGGGCTGAACCTACTGATGATGGTTGTGATGGCTAGAGATGAGAGGCACCAATACCCTGTTCTTAAAAAGGTAATAAAGTATAAAATAAATAGATTTTATCAAAAACATGACAAGGGTAGTAGAAATAAATTGATCTGCACTGACCTATATCTGCACAGCGAGAGGGTATCTAAATGATTCTGAGTAAGTATGGTTTACATACAAGATACAGCGAATGATGGAGGGCCAGAAATCTCTTTGTTCATGCCAGGCATATAGGGAGAATGGGTTCTTCAATCATTCAGTTGACTTATTCTTCCAGTTTGGGGATTGGCTCTTAATTCTTTTAATTGGATATTAGTTGCAGAATATTTGGGTTAATTGATTTTCATAATATTCACAGTTCAGTGTAAAGTCTCGCATTGCTTTTGATCATTTAGATTTCCCTTTGTTCACAGTATCCACCCTTTTTCTACCTGTCGGTTAGTCAACTCTTCTATTATTTATTTATAAGTGTCCCTACCAACTGGAGAGATAAAGTGAGTTGTTAGCATTGTATACTGTGCAGAACAAGATGAAGGGAGGAGGAAGGAAAAGAGGGAGAGATGGGGATATCATTGTATTCTTAGAATTGTACCTTTGAACTGCATTGAATCTGTTCTCTTTGTATTACCATCACACTGACGGAAAAATGTTTTTTAAAAAAAGAAAAACTAAGGACATTCATACAAAAAAACATAGAATCTTCCTGTAATGACAGAAATACAGCATAATTTAAGAGTAGATAGTTTGGGGCTGGAGGTGACATTTGGCACAGTAGTTACATCACTTCTTGGGACTCTCATTTCCCATATTTGAGTGCCAATGTTGAATTCCAGCTGCTCTGTTTCCAATCCAGCTTCTGCTAATGCACAACCCGGAAAGCTGCAAGTGATGGCTCAGATACTGGGGCACTGGCCACCCATGTAGGAGACTCAAATGAATTATTGGCTCCTGGTTTTGGCCTGGACCAGCACTGGATGTTTGAGCATTCAGGGAGTGAACCAGTGGATGGAAAATCTCTCCCTTTCTCTCTCTCCTGCTCTGCCTTTCAAAAATAAAATGAAAATAAATAAGTAAAAATTCCAGAAAACACATATAATAATTGACACTACATTCAAAGATTGTGTTCAAGGAATTTAGACACATGAAAAGAGAAGTTGTGAACTGCCAGTTTTTGTAAAAAAATAAATTTAGAAAATCATATCTCCCCAGGCAATGCAGATGACATGGTTCTCTCTTTTTTTTTTTTTTTTCTGAGCACCAAAGGGGAAATCTGTT
Organism: Sylvilagus floridanus; assembly: GCA_949820135.1. Lineage (NCBI taxonomy): Eukaryota > Metazoa > Chordata > Mammalia > Lagomorpha > Leporidae > Sylvilagus > Sylvilagus floridanus. The sequence continues at coordinate 8,174,452 of OX463246.1, read as the reverse complement.
GAAGTGAAATGGACACTATGAGAAACAGTAACTTGATCAGCTCTTGTGCTGACTGTTGTTGTACAATGTAATACTTTATCCATGGTAGTATTTTTTTTTTATCCTAGTACTAGTGGTTGAACTCTGTAATTAACACACAATTATTCTTAGGTGTTTAAATTTTAACTGAAAAGTGATCCCTGTGAAATATAAGAGTGGGAATAAGAGAGGGAGGAGATGTACAATTTGGGACATGCTCAGTCGGACCTGCCCCAAATAATGGAGTTAGAATTGTGCCAGGGGATTCCAATACAATCCCATCAAGGTGGCATGTACCAAGGCCATCTCATTAGTCCAAGTGATCAATTTCAAATCACAATTGATCACACTGATAGGTGTAAGAGTCAAAGGGATCACACAAACAAGACTAGTGTCTGCTAATACTAACTGATAGAATGAAAAAGAGAGAGAATGATCCAACATGGGAAGCGGGATACACAGCAGACTCATAGAATGGCAGATGTCCTAAATAGCACTCTGGCCTCAGAATCAGCCCTTAAGGCATTCAGATCTGGCTCAAGAGCCCATGAGAATATTTTAGGCATGGAAAGCAAAGACACTCTGAAAAACAAGAAAAAGAAGACCTAAATGAAAGATCTCTGCAAGTGAGATCCCAGTGGAAAGAACAGGGACATCAAAGAAGGAGGTACCTTTCTCTGAAGGGAGGAGAGAACTTCCACTTGACTATGACATTGTCAGAATAAGATCGAAGTCGGCAAACCCTAAAGGCTTCCATAGCCTCGGCAACTCATGACTAGAGCCTAGGGTGATTACTGACACCATAAACAAGAGTGTCAAATTGTTAAATCAACATCAGGAGTCACTGTGTACTTACGTCTCATGAGGGATCTGTCCTTAATGTGTTATCCAATGTGAAGTAATGCTATAACTAGTACTGAAACAGTATTTTTACACTTTGTGTTTCTGAGTGGGTGCAAACTGATGAAATCTTTACATAGTATGTACTGAATCGATCTTCTGTATATCAAGATAATTGAAAATGATTAAAAAATCTTGGTGTTAAATTGGAAATTGCATAGATAATTAATCAATTCTTTAAAAAAACTCATGTAGGATCTCTGTCCTTAATGTGCTGTACATTGTGAATTAATACTATAACTAGTACTCCAACAGTATTTTCACTTTGTGTTTCTTTGTGAGGGCACACTGTTGAAATCTATGTAATATGTACTAAACTGATCTTCTGTGTATAAAGAGAATTGAAAATGAATCTTGATGTGAATGCAAGGGGAGAGGGAGTGGGAAAGGGGAGGGTAGCAGGAGGGAGGGAAGTTGTGGGGGGGGGGAGCCGTTGTAATCCATAAGCTGTACTTTGGAAATTTATATTCTTTAAATAAAAGCTTTATATATATAAAAAAAACAGAAAAAAAAGAAAATGATATCTCATCAATAGGTAAAATGCTAATCTGTATAAAATAAATAAATGGCATAAGTTGTTTTATAAATAATACAAAAGCAAACTGCTACTTCTTCATCTTCTATACAACACAGAACACTTCTGTGACCAGATGTGTGGATTTTCCAGGAGGAGATCTGGGCCTCTTAAGCTGGGGACTTATCCTTTCAATTCCTCTGGTTCTCAGGCTTTCAACTCAACTGAGCTGCACCACTGCCTTGCCTAGCTCCAGCTTGCAGCTCTCATCCTATTTAACAGCACGAGCTAGTTTTCAAAGAAATCCCTCTTTGTATCTTCTGCCCTATCTCTCTCTCTGGAGAATCCTAAGTGGTGAGTGTAGTAGTGATTAAATGCTTAAAATAAGAAGAAAAGGGATTAAAATTAGCTTTATTTTACTTTAAGGAAGCACTGTGAAAATGAAGACTCAAACAAAAAGACAGTAACAATGTTTATTAAAATATATGCCAGTTAAATACTAACAAAAAGGGGACAATGTTTTAGTGCCATTTGGGATGACCGTATCCCATGTCAGTGTGATAGCTGTGCTGCTTCTGAGACATCTTCCTGCTAATGTACCTGGAAGGGCAGCCAATGATGGTTCGTTCTACTACCTACATGGAAGACAAGGTGGATTTTCTACCTCCTGGGCAGGGCTAGCCGTGGCTGTTGTGGACAGTGAACCAGTGGATGGGCACTACCTCTTTCTCCTGTCTTCTCTGTCTCCCTCTGTGTGTGTGTGTGTGTGTGTGTGTGTGTTTGTATATGTAGCACTCTTTCTGTCTCTTTCACTCTACCTTCCAAATAAATAAGCCTCTAAAAAATATCAGCAGTGAAAAAATTCATTCTTTTACAGTGATGATTAATAAAAGAAACAAACGAAGCCACAAGGCAAAGAAACCAAATAAATCAAGATTAGACTTCTATAATTATAAAAAAGATTCAGTATCACATATTTGAGATGTGTTAAATTGCTTGATGCTGTTATAACCCTACTGTGGCATGTGCACACACAAATCTTACTTATTTCCTTTGATATAGATATCCCCACTTGGAAGATAGTCTCACTTATAAGTTGCACTGTTATGAAAATTAGCAAATTCATGTGACTTTATACACCAATAAAATGCAATCTTTGGGACTGAAGGTCCAGCAATGGATTTCTGGGACATGATTACACACTACTTAGTGGGAGGTGTCCAGCACATAACAAATCTTCCTAGGTAGATGAATCAATTAATTCACAAGGCTTTAATGGGATTCCACTCCTGGGCGAAGTTCCCTGGTCCCAACAGAGCAGGGGCCAGGAAAGTCGTGCATCAGAGGTTGGAGGGCTTTTTTTTTTTATAGATACAGGGCATGGGGTTGAAGGTTGAGACAGGTCTGATCCTCATTGGTTGAACTTTTGGCATCTGCGAGGACCTTGACAAGGACTTTTTGTCCCAGGAAGAGTGGGTAGGGACTCTCCATTCCCTGAAGTGTAGGCCTTCCCTCCTTGTGGATCCCAAAGGTACACTTAGTTTCACTAAGTTCCTTAACTTTAGTATATAGTCATTTCACAATCCTGTCATGATCCAAGGAAGTTTTCTGGAGCCCCAATCTACAGTTACAATCTTTTCATTTTGTCCAAATAACTCTTCCAAAAATACTGTTTCATTATTGCATCAATTGAATGTGTATTAAAGTAGATTTATTAGTACTGATTTATTTTAACACAATCTGATTTTTTAGTTTGGTTTTAGTTTGTTTACCATTTTGATATTCATTGCTCAATTTCCTTTTGTTTTTCCTGTCTCATTCTCAGAAGTGTCTTCTGATTGACTGATGCTAATCCCTGTGAGTTGTAGATGTTGTAAATATCAAAGCCCAGGATGTCACTCCATCTGTTAACTTTGTTTATGCACTTCATTGCATAGAAATCTGTGAAGCTTAAGAGTTGTGCTGTGTATATCTTTGATATGAAAACAGTAATTTTTTTTTCTAATCCAAATTCACAAAGAGGAGAAAGAACAGGTTTCCTTTCATTTCATCCCTTAGTGAACTCATATAGGTCTTTACAAAAGGCAGAATTTCCCCATCTTTCATTGTCCTAGTATTTCTTTTCACAGAAACTACTCCCTTCACACAATAATTGAGTATCACCCCTAGCTCAAATGGACCCTTTTTGCTATAAGCTCTGGGAAAATGGGCTGCTGCTAATGGACCTGTGTCACTGAAGAACTCTCTTCTGTCTCTAAGTGGACTATATCTGCGATGTTGGTGTCCACAAATCAATATCACTCACATGAAAAAGAGAAGAAGAAAAACGTGCTACCTTCAGTTGTCACCCATGCTTGGAGGACACTGAAGTTTAAATTCCAGAGTTTACCTGATTTCCATATTCCACACTACATCAGCTAATGAATATTTCCATTTAGATTTAGAGAGCAACATGTTTAATGAGAAATACAAACTTGATCACTGGAGGGATTTGTGTGTGAATACTGCCTGCTGTATGGAGAGTAACACAGTAGCTAAATCACAAGTCCCTTTTCATGGATGTGGAAGTTTTGGGAGAGACTTTCCACTCAACAGTTACGATACTAATAAGCAAGCAATGAAGGTCAGATTCACACCTACGTGTGCATAATTCCAAAGTTCATGGTGGTAAAAGCTATGCCATGCTATCATCCATTTGCAATAAAATCGGAACCTAGCAGATATAATATCATCAGCAACCACTCCTTCCATCCTCCACTGTACGAAGAGAAAACACTCTATGTTATAGAAGAGCCTCTAAGTAGTTATATATAGCTTTAAGTTCTGCAAAGTCTATCTTAATCAATATTCTTGAATTTCGGAATTCAAGTGGGTGGGTGCGTTAAAGGTAAAGTGACAGAGACATGAGACAGAGGAAGAGTGAGATTAAACTTCCTTCTGCTGTTTCATTTCCCAAATGACTACAAGAACTTTGATTGTTGAGTCAGTAAGAGTATTTTTTATCTTTCTGGAAATTTAGGGCTGGTGTTGTGGCATAGTGGGTAAAGCTGCCTCCTGCAATGCCAGCATCCCATATGGACACCAGTTCGAGGCCTGGCTCCTCCACTTCCAATCTAAGTTCCTGCTAATGCACCATGGAAAGCACTGGGAAGATGGCCCATCTGCTAGGCCCCTGCTACCCCTGTTACCCTCCTATGTGAGAGACCTGGAAGCAGGTCCTGTCTCCTGGCTTAGGTCTGTCCCAGCCCTGGTTGCTGCAGCCATCTGGGGCGTGAACCAGCAGATGGAAGACCTCTCTCTCAATCTGTGTCACTCTCTTTGTAACTCTGTCTTTCAAATAAGTAAACATTTTGTAGACATAAAAATTGTTTATTTCATAAGTTATCTAACTTGGTTGTACAATTTTTTTTATTTTATTTATAGTTCTATTTCCTTCTGTTAATTTGAAACTGGTTCCCTTTCATTATTTTGAGCTCCTTCCTCTCTCTCTCTCTCTCTCTCTCTCTCTCACATTCACTCTTTCTCTCATCAAGGCTGTTAAAGATTTGAAAAGTTTTCAATTTTGTTGATCTATTCAATCGACTTTTGATTTCAATATGGTAGGAAAACTCAGTTGCATGACTTCACTATTTAAAATTTAGTAGTTTTTTTTTTCCCTAATGGTATAGATTGTTTATGGCCCCCAAAAGCCATATGTTGAAATTCTTGTCTGAAGGTGATGGCATCTAAGGCACAGGCTTTGGGAAGGGATCTATCTTCCAGGATTGTGTGAGAAATAAATTTCTTTGCTTACTATCCGCTTACTTTTTTGATAATTTTTTACAACTTAGACAAAGACACTTAATATGTAACCTATCCTAGAATTTCTACACTGTATGTATCTGAGAAGAATTTGTATTCCATTGTTTTAGGTGGAGTGTTCTATAGATATCTTTTAAGTCTAAATGATCTAGAGTATTACTCAAATTTTCTATTATCTTGTTGCTACTTTGCCTAATTAATATACTAGTATATTAATATAAATATGCTAAATCTATATTAGTAAACTCACTAATTTACTAAAATGAACTGAAGTTATAATAAATACCTTATAGAGATATAAAAAGTGCCAATTAAGAACAGTCTGTTGGTGCAATTGTTTTTAATAAGATATAAGCCATGTCTTCTGAAATACATGAGGTACCAATATGTAGTAGAACCATTTGTTAAATGTCGATGACTTTATTTAGTCCCTATGTGATTAAATGCCAGCCCGTGCTTCTACTGTGACAATGATTGATTGTTGCGGTGTTTGATCCATTAAGAAATGCTCATCTGTGGCAACACTGATGAAGCTAAGACTAGGTTAGTCTATTGAAACGAGTTGCTAGAATAGTGTTGCTTTTCATTGTGTAGTTATCCTATTCTACATAGAGAACCAGCAGATGTATGAGCCATCCTTTCTCTGTTTCTGAGAAATACTCTCTCACTGAACTGAATTGAAGAAATTCTATTTCAATTTATTCTGAAATTTGTTTAGAAGACATATAATGAGCTGTAAATTATTGTTGTCATTCATCATCCATTTGCATGTGTAGGGCTATGTTTCAACAATGATGCTGTTTAGATCACACAACTAGAACATATGATATGAGAATAATACGTCTTAACATACTTACCTTTATTGTCATTAAGCATTATATGCCTACTCAGATAGGTAAGCACTTTTCAAGTTAATTGAGTAACAAAAGGCACTAAGTAGTTCCCTATAAAAACACTTAAAAGTAACTTCTAGCAAACTTTTTTGATAAGAATGTTGATTTGTTAAAAATGGAGATTGATGCAATAGTAGACACTGGGGATACTTTTAAATCTTACAAAACTATAAAATTAATCAATACAATGACATTTAAGAGTTCTTGAAAAGAGCCCAATAAAATGAACACTTGTTGCCCCAGGCAGAAATTCACATTGAGCATCTCTCAAGCATGAGACAACTACAGAAATTCCACCTTTTTTCAATAAAGCTTCAACAGTATGTTTGAAATGACAAATATGATTACTCCCCAAGTAGTTCACTGTAACTTAATTTATATACAGACTCTGTGTTTCAATCAAGATTTACTACTATTTGTGTTAAAGAAAGTATTTTAAAATTCTCTGGCCCTAACTGTTAAGAATCTGCATGGATTCTGTGTATATTAAAGGAAATGTTTGTAAACTACAGGCAGTAACTTGCACAATTCCTAACTTCTATATGTTGCATAATAGACTGCAAATACTTTGCCATGCATTTTCTTCTCTAGAGAAAATAGAGTTAAATACCTATAGCAGATGAGTATTTATGGCATAGGCTATAACACTATCTTTTCTTTTTCTCTCACATTCCATATGATCTGCATATGATTACTTCAATGAACAATACTGATGTGACAAGTCAAAAAACATATGATCAGGAGTGGCCATTTAGCCTAGAGGTTAAGACAGCTATATCCCTGGGCCACCTTAACTCCAGCATGCCATACCAGCAACTATTTGAGTCTCTGCTGTTCCAATTCTGATCCAGTTTCCTGCTAATATGGCTTGGAAAGCAGTGGAAGATAGCCCAAGTGTTTGGACCCACATCATCTACATAGGAGACCCAGATGAACATCTAGGTTCCTGGCTGTGTGCCTGGCCTATTTGTGGAGTGAACCAACAGGTGGAATAGTCTCTCTCTCTCTTTCTCTCTCCCTCTCTCTCTCCCCTTCCCCCTTTCCCCCCTGCTTCTCTCCCTCTCCCCCATTCCCCCTCCCTCTCTCCCACTTTACCCTCTCTCCCTCTCTCCCTCTCTTCCCCTCTCCCCCTCTCCCCCTCTCTCCCCCATTCCCTCTCTCCTCTCTCTCTTCCTCTCCCCCTCTCTTCCTCTCTCCTCTCTCTCTCTTCCTCTCCCCCTATCTCCATCTCTCCCCCTCTCCCCCTCTGTCTTTCCCTCTCTCTGTCTCTGCAAGTCTGTCTTTCAAATATCCATCTTTTCATGCCCATCCCCAGGGCTGAATTCCTGCCTTGAAATTATGGATTAAAGTTTCTGGTGATGAGGTCCCTTCCAGGAGTACACCACAGGTTACCTAATTGAAACCAAAGAAACACTTATTACCCAGGGAATAAATCACAGAAAGGTCCAAACCATGGAACAAATGATGTTCTGAGCACACATAGGGCTCGTGAATTGTGGAGTTTTAGGAGCTCTGTGTTGGAAACTGGGGACAGAGACCAAATATGAAGGGTCTTCAACAATGTTATGGAAGTTGCATATTCTGAATGAACTATGAATTAATTTGCAATAATATTTGCACAAAAGTACATGTAGCTTTTTAGATACCATTTCCATGGACTTTTGTGAAGTATTTTTTGACTTATTTCTCATTTGTATCATAGATCTCTATTTGTATCAACCATGATACAGCTACATACTTCTATGTAGCTGATGCAGTATTTATAATACATTTTAAATTATCTGATCCAAGGTTCTTCCTGAAGACCCACATAGTGAAGATTGGGAACCATACACATTCAGGGCTACATTATCTACTGTCACCCTTCAAAAGGACGTTGTATTACAAATTTTAGGTATATAGGTTTTATAATGCTTATTTTCATCTAGAGCAACAGAGAGGGAAAAGGTGAGGGAGAGGGTGGGAGGGAGAGAAAGAGAGAGAGAGAGACAGACAGAGACAGAGGTCTTCCATCCACTGTTTCAATCCCCAACATCAGCCAGGACAGGGCCAGCCCAAAGCTAGGATCCCAAGACTCCATCCTGGTATCCCATATGGATAGCAGGGTGCAAACACTTGAGTCAGCATCAGCTTTCTTCCAGGACACATTAGCACAAAGCTAAATTGGAAGTGGAGCAGGTGGGGTTCCAATTGGGACTCTGATGTTACAAGTGGCAGCTTAAGCAGTTATGCCATAATACCCATCCCGGTTACAGTTTTTGGTAAATAATTTTTCTTCAGGAAAGATCTAACATTAACTCTGAAGTCATGCAAGCAGCCCTGGAAGTTACTACTACCTGGCCTTTTTTTAAGCCAGGTCAAACAAATGCATCAAAATTTTGGTTGCATTTCAACCATCATAGGGTTCTCTTTTTGAATAGCAATCACAGCCTGTGCTGCCAGCATCCCGTATCAGAAAGCCAGTAGGAGTCCCAGCTGCTGCACTTCTGATGCAGCTCCCTGCTAGTGTGCCTGGGAAGTAGTGGATGATGGCTCCCTGCTGCAATACAAGTGCTTGGGCCCCTGCCACCCACATGGCACATCAGGATGGAGCCACTTGCACTTGGCTTAAGCTTACCTCAACTGCGGCTGCTGTGGATGTTCGGAGAGTGAACCAGCTGATGGAAAATCCATGTCCCTCTTTCTTTGTCCCTCCCTCGGTCTCTGTCCCTCTACCTTTCAAATAAATATATAAATCTTCCAAAACATTGCCTCCTAATTTTAACTACTCCAGTTCTCCCATCTGCTTCTTTCTGTGGCTTCCTTTTGGAACGCTTTTGCTCCAACTGCAGTCAGATGATTAATCTCCTTTTCAGATGTGCACTTTTTCTCGTCTCTGTGAGAAGTCCACAGCAGATGTAGGCATAGGAAGTTTGTCTGTGACTTTTTATCTTGAGATAAACAGTGAATTTGAGCCAATGGATCTAGACCCTCGTCATTTGATCATTTAGTTGTTTAAACACAAACACAAATATACATGTGCGTGCATACACACACACACACACATATATATACATACATATATATATATATTTACACACGTACTATAGTTGTCCAAAATAAGGTGAAATTATGAAACAATGTAACAAATACTGTAGCCCCTGTTGGTGAAAATCTGAGGGCAAAAACAAATGCCTTTTGAAACATGATGAAGTCTGAAAGATTTTCTGCCTGATTTACAAAAACACAATGAAGATAGAAAATGTTGCAACAAGCCCATTCATTTGTGAGCATAAGATGCCTATAAGAATAAATAAACAAAAAAATCTTCAAAAGTTTTAACTTTTTCCCTTGCATGAGTTATAGGAATGAAGGATGAGAGATGGAAGTGGGAGAGAAGCTTGAATCTCTAATGTGAGCTTCAATTTTTATCCTTTCAATTCTGTCCTTGTAATCAGTAAATCACTGGGCTTGGTGATAACACAAGCATATAGAAAAGGGCTAATTTATTTTCAGGAAGACTGTGAAAAGGTTGCAAGAGAGGAGAAGTAATTAACAGTTACTTCCAGCCTCATAATAACCATAAACTTATTAAATCTCTCCTCAGTAATGTTTAAAGAATACTGATGCATTATGTCTTTGAGGATCAATTTGGACTGGAATTGCATACAAATATTTAAAGAGTTAATTAAAATGTGATTTATTTTTGAACTCTGATACTGCTTTAATTGTAAGAATAAATTCTAATTATTAGTTACACATATATTTTTTTCTTCTTTTTGTCTATTTTGCTCTGTATGATTCTGTTTCTCTTGTTCCATTAAAAATTCAGTGCTGCCACTAGACATGCTGGTATGAATTACAAAAGTGAAGAAGTTAAATAATTCTCCTTTTTTTTTTCAAAAAGTAAAACTAACAATGATTTACATTTTGTCCAGTGTCCTACTTTTGTGTTAACATTCAATCTAATATTTTAAATATTAAATGTAAATGTTTGCATACTTACATCCATTTCCAGGATTCTAAAGGAGAAAATAGGCCTCAAGCCTACAACTACAAAAGAAATATTTGTAAATCTGGGATAATTTATTAGACCTCACTATAGCTTGATATAGAAAATCTCTATGCCTTAGTATCTGTATCTATATAATTAGAAAATACTAGGTATTTTCCACATTGAATGCAATTATCAATGCACACACAAGTACATTTCCATTTAAAACAGTGCACTCCCTTAATGTATGAGGTGTCACTGCAGCATCTTGGTATGGTGATATGTCCCAAGGCATTTATTCTACACACAGCTGAGCCAAGTTAGGTTTGAAAATAATCAGCAACATCAAATACTTGAACATAGAACAACAAGGATTTAATCTTCATTTATTTGCTTATTTTATTTGCTAATTTTTTTTCATTTTACAGCAATCTTCAGAAAATTAAGTAGCAATAAATGTCTAAATGCAGACAAAATAACTTAGCAAATTCATATTTTCTAAATCTTATTATCAAATACTTTTATTTTATATCTGTACAACATAAGATATTCTCAAAAGAAAACACAAATTAATGGATAGTGCTTAATTTTTGAACGGACTTAAGATAGAGTCTTGTATCTCCTTTACATCCTAGCTTGCTGTAAAACTTAGTAAACATCTAGACCAGAATTAACACATTAGGGGCAAAAGTTTTAACTAAAATAGATCAGCAGAATCTACATTTACAGGAAATAACTGAATTCCCCAACACCGATAATGGCCTGATATCTATTCATCCAACCAACACTTAAGAATCTCTAAGGAGTAACCATTCAAAGTATTTAAAGATAAAGGACATGTTCACTCCTTAGATATTTTTTCTTTACATGGAAAGAAGGAATAATAGAGGAGGTGAGAAACATCACCACTTCTACTGTGATCTAGTTGGCATTGGATTTGTTTGTTTGGAATTTTTTAAGGACAAGATTCACATTGTCTGCTCAGTAAGAGCCAGCCACTTTTACACAGAAAATCAATGCCAGGGGAGGGGGAGTAATTTTTTTCCATTTTGTGCATCTTGTTATTTCAGCTCCAGAATGAACATCTTATGTTTTCTACATATTTCTAAAGTCTTAAGCAAACATATATTATAGATGCTAGCAAAAGGTGCAATGATAGGAAAAATATGCTCTTTTTCACCAATTCTGATTTTTAAGGTTACGAATAGTGTCCAAATGTGGTCTACTTTTCATCCATGCGTCATTTTACCTGACGTTAGCCAGACTGTTCTAAAAGAAACGACCCTGATCTTTTTTCTTTCTTTCCCTCTTCTTTTTTTATTATGTTTTTTCGATCTTTTTAAAGCAATATTTTTCAACCATTAATTAGCAAAGATATTATCAGTGGTATTGGAAACTATAGATTCTAATTCAGTATGTCTGGGAAATCTGAACTTTTGTGTTTTTGATCATTTTTAGGTGATGGTTGTCCTACTGATCTGAAGGTCATTCTTTAGTGATTAGCAAGGCTTTGAGAAAGCAAAATGTGGCAGATTCGCTGTTGCTCTGTCCTAACTTTATGTTGAGCCGTTCTTCCAGAGCTTGCAGAAATTTAGGGTTTGGGACAGTCCACCATAATAGGAACTGCTCCAAAGCAGTTTTCTGGACAATGAAGGCTTATGTACAGTTATAAAAAAGTCCTTAGAAAAACAGAAACCTGGAATAAAATCGACTATTGAAGTTCTGCAATTTACTTTTCTAGCAACTGTCTTGCTTTTGGCCTATTTCTAAGATTACACAGCCAAGAAAAAGACCAAACATTTTCCAAGCATCAGTTCTAGTGTTCCAAATTGACTTCAAATAAATAGCTCCTAGGATTATGCCTTTAGCTAATAATGCATCAGTAACTAGGATACAGTCAGTCAGTTACCATTGAAGCCATCAACATGGACAGCATTATCATTTGGTTGCATAATGCAGAGACACAATCACTGGGTGACTATCACAGGAAAATCACAGAAGAAAATTCTCTTCCCATCTGATAAAGGAATTGGAAATTTTATCATAATCCATGCAATTGGTAGTAAAAATAATGCCATGCATGTCTTCTACACCTTATTAAAAGATTAATATATAAAGGAAATAACAGTGCTGATAAGAATATGAATCTTGCTGAAGTATGTACCCAAAAATAAAGGAGAATAAGGATAATAAAAGAAACTGCTAAAATCCATGCACATGCCATAAACCTAAACCAGAGTATATGCCCAATTCAATTTTCCTGTGTGTGGAAAAATTAATAGCACATCCTACCAAGCTATTGGTCATGTTCCCTTCACACACGTTTATGGAAACCAAAAATGGTTTGGAAAAAGAAAACCAACATTTTCAAAAAGTAAGGAAATTTAAGTATGAGTCAGAGATTTTTTATAAGCAGCCAACTTTTTTCATCAAAGATACATTGAAGAAATTAAATATGCAATAGTTCTGGGAATTGTGTACCTACAAGCCCTTCCTGAGAAATTTATTAAAACATGAATTCCTCCTAACCAAGAGACAATAGGGGAACTGCAAGAAAAGTAGTAAGAGAAAGTAGATTGTATATTTAATTTAGATTGAAGAATAAAAGAAAATATATGATGGAAGTTGGAATAAAATATTATTTGATGATCTCATATTTTGCATATTCTGACAACATGTACAAAAAAGAGTTGAAAAGAGACTACAGAAGGATGCATGAATTAGTGTATGTTTATTGTTATTTAAGCAATGGGTGTAACACTTAGAGTACTATTGAAAACCAAAAAGTAAGTAAATGATCAATAAGAATATAAAGAGGGGCTCCTGTTGTGGCATAGCGGGTAAAGCCCACCTTCAGTGCCCACATTCCCATATGGGTGCCACTTCCAGTTTCAGCTGTTCCACTTCTGATCTAGCTCTCTGTTAAGGCCTGGGAAAGCAGTTGAAGATGACCCAAGTGCTTGGGTCCCTGCACCCACGTGCGAGACTGGGGAAAATCTGGCTCCTGGCTTCAGATCAGCCCAGCCCTGGCCATTGCGGCCATGTTGGAGTGAACCAACAGATGGAAAGCCACTCTCTCTCTTTCTGCCTCTGCTTCTCTATAACTCTGCCTTTAAAAAATATAATGAAATAAGGACATTAATTTTTTATGAAAAGTAACAATGTTAACAAATGTAAACAAATCATAAAAAACTAAAAAAAACTATAAATATAAAAAGAAAAAAGAAAAAAGTACAACAAAATGACATCACTATTGAGGCAAATATGGCAGACATATCAATAATAGATGTAACTCATCTGTAAAACATGTTTCCTTTCTGGTTCACACAGCAAGCACCAGACATATGGTTATAAAATTCACACTTAAAAAGTGTTCCCTGAGTGGTAAAAATGAGAAAATGGAGAAAGGGATAGAATAAAAATGGAAAACTCAATAAAATATATGTATATTGGTATCACACACAGAGACATACACTTACAAAACAGTGAATGTTAAAATGTTATTTGTTTCTACAAGCCAAAATTTTTGAAATTAAAACAAAAATTACTCCTCTCAAAAAGTGGCATTGAGGAAACACTTCCAAACTCTTGTGTGTGTGTTACCAAAGCCAAAGAAGCTATAAGAAAACTACAGACCAGTATTTGTGAACACAGGTGCAAAAGTCCTCAACAAGATACTGCACAAAATTCAACTGCACATTAAAAAGAGCATGCACGATCATTGTGATATTTATCCTCAGAATTCAAGAACATTTCAACATAATCAAATAATAAATAGAATACAGTAGTAGAATGAAAGGGGAAAATACATGCTCATCTTAATAGATGTCGAAAAGGCCTTTGATAGAACTCATCATCCATTTAAAATTGAAATGGCCATGTTTTCACAAACACCTGTGTAACACCACACTCATTTGTGACACTGAAAAGTTTTCCTTTGAGATGAAGAATAAGAAAAGGATGCCTACTGTTACTGCATGTATTCAACACAGTACTGGAAGTCCTAGCCAGAGAAATTCAGTAAGAGAAATAAATGAGAGGATTCAAACCAGAAAGGAAGTAAATATCTCTAAAGATTATAGTATCTTTTACATAGAAAAATTCCAAAAAAGTAACACCCCCCACATACACACACACACACACATAAGTGAATTCAATAAAGTCTCAGTATTAAAAAAATTGATTTACAAAAATTGATTGTATTTCTATGCACAGATGATGAGCTGTCCAAAAAAAAGGAAAGAAAATAATTGTGTTATTAATATCATCAAAAGGTAAAATCCAAATAATTTAAACAAGGAATAAATTGAACCAAAGATGTAAAGATGTCTGTGTTCAAAATTATAAAACACTGATTAAATGAATTTAAAAATAAATAAATGGGAAAATGGTCCATGTTCAGGGGTGAAAAGAATTGTCCAGGGGCCAGTATTGTGGCATTGCAGGTTATAGCCATAGGTGTCATGCCACCGCCTGCAGCACTAGCATCCCGTATGGGCACTGATTCAGGTACTGGCCCTTTTGCCACACAAGGACACAGCAGGTAGGTGCAGTCATGAGAAGTAGGCCTTCCCCAGACACAGAATCCATCTGAAGCCCAGTGGATTCCCAGCCCACAGAACTGTGAGAAGTGTATGTTGTTCTTATGCCATTGAGTCTATGGTGTTTTGTTATAATAGCCTGAACAAACACAGGAACTCTTTTTCTTCTCTACAATTTGACTCTATGGTTTCTCTGGTTTATTAATGATGCTTCCATTTATTAACTGCAGAGTACTTTACAGCCATCTTAGAATTTATCTGTCATATTTCTGAAATGGGACATTTCTTTCTAATGTCTTTGTTTACATTGTGATTTTAGCACTAGCATATGTAAAGTTCCTCTGGTCTATATCTAAATTATCTGTTTTTTTTAATTTTTTGCTTTTTTTTTTTAATTTAATTAATTTTTTTTTATTTATTTTTTTTTTATATAAAGCTTTTATTTAAAGAATATAAATTTCCAAAGAACAGCTCATGGACCACAATTGCTTTTTTTTTGACAGGCAGATTTAGGCAGTGAGAGAGAGACAGAGAGAAAGGTCTTCTTTTTCCAATGGTTCACCCCCTAAATGACCACTACGGCCGGTGTGCTTCGCCCATCTGAAGCCAGGAGCCAGGTGCTTCCTCCAGGTCTCCCATGTGGGTGCAGGGCCCAAGGACTTGGGCCATCCTCCACTGCCCTCCTGGGCCACAGCAGAGAACTAAACTGGAAGAGGAGCTACCAGGACTAGTACCTGGCGCCCCAACCAGGACTAGAACCCAGGGTGCTGGCACCACAGGTAGAGGATTAGCCAAGTGAGCCACGGCTCTGGCCAGATTATCTGTTTTTAAAATGCTTTGAACATTTTGTTTGGTGGATTCTGAATTCTCTTCAATTTCTTTCTTTCTTTTTTTTTTTTTTTGATAGGCAGAGTGGACAGTGAGAGAGAGAGATAGAGAGAAAGGTCTTCCTTTGCCGTTGGTTCACCCTCCAATGGCCGCCGTGGTCGGTGTGCTGCGGCCGGCGCACCGCGCTCATCCGATGGCAAGATCCAGGTGCCAGGTGCTTTTCCTGGTCTTCCATGGGGTGCAGGGCACAAGCACTTGGGCCGTCCTCCACTGCACTCCCGGGCCACAGTAGAGAGCTGGCCTGGAAGAGGAGCAACCGGGACAGAATCCAGTGCCCCAACCGGGACTAGAACCCGGTGTGCCAGCGCCACAAGGCTGAGGATTAGCCTGTTGAGCCACGGCGCTGGCCAGAATTCTCTTCAATTTCAATAGAGAATTCGTCAGTTCAATAGAAGACACAACTCACTCTGATGTATATAATATGTGCTACTTCTATTTGTATGACAAATATATGGTTTTAGTAATTGCTATTATATTTTTATTGAGGGATGTATGTATGGCTCAGCTAGTTAAGTGAATGCATCTGAAGTGCCAGTTTTAAGTGCTGAGCACAACACATTTCAGAGGCAGCTTCCTGCTACTGTGCCTGAGAGGCACCAGATGATGCCTCGAGTGGTTTGGTCCCTTCCATGCAGGTGAGAAGCATGGAGTTCCTAGCTCCTGTCTTTGGTTTGGCCCAGCCTGATTGTTGAAAGCATATGAGGAGTGAATTAGCAGTGGAAGATCTTTCTCTGACACTGTCTTTCAAATAAATGAATCTTTATAAACATTTTATTTAGCTCTATCTAGATTATTGTAATATTACTAAAATTGTAAGATACCTTGTTTGTTAGAGATTATTCTGAGTTGTCATACTCTGTTTCACATGCCCTGTTAGGAATTCTAAATACTTTCCTGAATTCAGACTTCATTTTACACTAAACTCCCACTCAGTGGCCATTTTTTTTTTTTTGACAGGCAGAGTGGACAGTGAGAGAGAGAGACAGAGAGAAAGGTCTTCCTTTGCTGTTGGTTCACCCTCCGATGGCCGCCACGGCTGGCGCAACGCGCTGATCCAATGGCAGGAGCCAGGTGCTCCTCCTGGTCTCCCATGCGGGTACAGGGCACAAGCACTTGGGCCATCGTCCGCTGCACTCCCTGGCCACAGCAGAGTGCTGGCCTGAAAGAGGGGCAACCAGGACAGAATCCAGTGCCCCAACCGGGATTAGAACCCGGTGTACCGGCGCCTCAAGGCAGAGGATTAGCCTAGTGAGCCGCAGCGCTGGCACCCAGTGGCCAATTTTAATAGGCTTTAAGAAGGCATTTTAGTTTCAGGTAATAAAAACAAATGGCTCAGAAATTGTTTCAAATTACAAGAATCTTTTAAAAATCTGATTAAATCAACTAATCATTTAAGGATTGGTTTCATGAGCCACACAACCTCCAAGACCTCCTACATTTACAAATAAAACATGAATGATAATCAGATTCTAAGATTCGTGTTAATGAGCACAGACAGATTCTGCAAATGTCTAAGTGACAATCTCATTCCTTATGATCTGATTACTAAAAAGGTAACTAATACATTTCAGAGTTTCAAGAAGTACCAAGAGTAAGGATAATTCTGTTCAATTTTTAAGAACTAGGACCTTCACTCTGTCAATTACAGCTCATTAAAATCTTATCTATTTACTTATCCACTCATCCAACAACCACATAAGTAGGCCTAAGCATCACATCCACTTTGATGTCCTTCCTAACAACTTGCAAAGAAAAACCATGTTTTGTATGCAAAAGATAGATCTTAGACATGCATAATTAGCCCACCCCAAACGTGAGTACATTGAGCTTCAGAGATTCTGAGGAGGGATAAGAGATCATTGAGTTTTATTCTTCAGTACCACCAGGTCCCACAGATTTGTTGGGTATATCTAAGGCAGAGAGAAAATTCTCATGGGTTATGAGTATCTTTAGAGAATCTCAGAAGGTGCCTGACACTTGGCTCTGTTCTGGAATCCCTGATTCAGAAAGATTTGGAGAAGTGCATTAATGCAACAAAGCACAACTGGATAACCTTCCTTCATTAAAGTAGAATCATGGCAAATTATACAATCAAGGACTCTACAGACAGCGCTGTCCTCGTGAGGGTATCACTGTAGAACTCAGGACAAACGTGGAAGAGAGGTCTTGTGCTTTCAGCTTTTCAACATACTGGTCTCTTTCATTCTATTGTTTGTGGCACTAAATTCCCAGATAAGAGTAAATTAGTCTAAATTAAACTTC
This sequence comes from Sylvilagus floridanus, assembly GCA_949820135.1. Taxonomy (NCBI): domain Eukaryota; kingdom Metazoa; phylum Chordata; class Mammalia; order Lagomorpha; family Leporidae; genus Sylvilagus; species Sylvilagus floridanus. Next base: position 8,156,662 of record OX463246.1, on the reverse strand, counting down.
TGTTTTGTGCAAAAGAAATAGTTTTCATATTTCTCTCAGGGAAAATATTTTTCAATTAAAAAGTAAGCCATATTTGTTGTCAAAAATTAGGCAGTAAAGTCCTTTGTAAGAAAAAAAATTAAAAACTCTTTCAAATAATGGTGTGTGTTTACTTGTTGTTGTTTATGCATCCACATTAAAGAAAAATGGAAAGAGGTTGAGGGAGAGAGGGAACTCTAGTATAGAATTTACTTCAAATATTTATTTTAAACACAAAAACATGGTTACAGAAAATCATTCATGTACACAAGAACAATATACATAAATACATATATATGTATAATTATGCAATGCAGTTGTAGCAAATATGCAAGATATCACATATACACATAAATGCCATCAATAACATGCAACCTTGATTAAAGTAAAAGATACTGAAGAAATAAGGCAGACATTTACCCTAGCAGAAAGCGTGTAGGTTAAAGCCCATATCCCACATTGTAGTCCCTGAGTTCAGTTCCTGGTCTGGCTCCTGACTCCAGTTTCCTGACCATGCAAGTCCTGGGACATTGTAGTAGTTACTCTAGTGATTGGGTCCTACCATCCTCATGGGAGAACAGGATTCCCAGCTCCTCCTTCCAAGCTTTCGCCAACTGCAGTTCTAGTTATTGTGGGAATTTGGGAGTGAACTGGCACATGGGACCTGTGTGTGTGTATGTGCGTGTGTGTGTGTGTGTGTATGTGTGTCTTTCAACCTCTCAAATGAAAAATGAAAAAAATACCCAAGAATCTGTGAAATAAATGGAGTTAAGTCTCTCATTTTCGGTCTCAATTTTTTTTTAATATAGATTCTAAAATGCTAGTACTGAAGGTAGAAATTAAAGTGCCTCCAAAACAGCTGATTTATTCTGAAACTTTTACAGGGAAGGTGCACTTTTTATCTGGAGAAATGTTTATTTTACCAAAAAACATAAAGGAACTTTTCATAAATGTTTGGCTTAGAGGTCAATAATTTAAATCTACAGAGCAGAATGTAATATGTTTACTAATCATAACACTAAGGGAATATTAATTAAATGTGAAGAAATAAAAAACTCTAGTGACGACCATATGGTACATAGAGAACAAGTGTTCCAACCATTCAGGAGAGGGGGAAATTGTCTCCTAAGACATAATATCATTAAAAGTAAACAGAGTGCCCTTCGCCCACAAAAATTAATTCCTAACAACAAGAACATTCAAAATAATTGCAGGCAAGGATTGTGAAATAGTTAAGGGTAAATATACTCCACATGGTGACACAAGAAAGACATTGACATATTCGTAAATGTCACTTAGAAGACAGATATGGGCAGCTATTAAACAGAACTAGCAAATGTTAGCAACGAACGAAGGAATGTATCTCCTGCTGTCCTCATATCTTTAGTAGGAACAGCAGAAAATACTGGAAAGAAATCCAAACTATCTGATAAAGAATAACAAACTCCCATGTCATTATTTTTCAGTATTTGAAAAGTAAATAAAATAAATCTGATTTATATTTAAGAGGTGATTTTCAAGGCAAGAAAATGGATACTGTAGCGATTTCATTATGTGACATTGGGTAGAAAATGCATCTGATATGACAAATAAAACAGGAAGAGGTTTGATAATGCCCAAGCTATAATTTCCTGTTGAATGAAAAATAATGGAGATAAGTTTGTAGTTCTAAGTTTAAATACTGTGCTCTCGATTGTGTCTCTGTTCTCCAGATTAATATTATAAATCCTCTGAAAAGTCTTACTACATAAGTTTCTTGTTCTGCCGGCGCCGTGGCTCAACAGGCTAATCCTCCGCCTTGCAGCAGCGGCACACCGGGTTCTAGTCCCGGTCGGGGCGCCGGATTCTGTCCCGGTTGCCTCTCTTCCAGGCCAGCCCTCTGCTGTGGCCCAGGAGTGCAGTGGAGGATGGCCCAGGTGCTTGGGCCCTGCACCCCATAGGGAGACCAGGAAAAGCACCTAGCTCCTGGCTCCTGCCATCGGATGAGCGCGGTGTGCCAGCCGCAGTGCGCCGACCGCGGCAGCCATTGGAGGGTGAACCAACGGCAAAGGAAGACCTTTCTCTCTGTCTCTCTCTCTCACTGTCCACTCTGCCTGTAAAAAAAAAAAAAGTTTCTTGTTCTGTGAAAATTACTATATGAAAATCATTTTAGAAGTCCACAATTATATAAAAGAATAATATGGAATGCAAAATGTACATCAACAAATTAAATATTTTTCCATTTAAGCAATGTTCCATCCTAGGCCTCCTTTCCATCCTTCCCAATTCATTTGGATTTGTTCATTTTTACCTGGAAATATTTCTGTGTGCCTTGAGAGAGATGCAACCTTACTTTAATGGAATATGAGATAAAATAGTTTAAGCTATTGGTTCCATTTTTTTCCAGTTTTGGAGATGAAAATGAAGATCAGAATATTGAAAACTAAATTGTTGTTGGTTGTACTTACTTCCCAGATTGTAATGCAGGCTGGTTCTGTGGGAAGATGAGAAGTATCAAGGACTGAAGCGTTGTCCAGGAGAGATTGCTCCTCTCTGGCAAACTAGGGAACCCTAGGTGGAGCATCAGAGGTGCTTGGGAGATCTTTGAGTCACCGTGAGTGCTGGAGGTCACCTTGGGACACTGTATGAGTGACACACAAGCTTTTTTGTGAGAAGTTTCATGAATTATCACGAATGGAGACTTCCATCAGGATAATTAATTTTGTTCTTCCAGAGTTTGTTCCTCTCCATCTCCTCTAAAAATCTCTCTCATCAATAGCTCAGGACTTATATAGAGTCTTATATGTATGATGCGTTTCAAGACCCATTGAATGATAGTGTTGGTTGGAAGGGAAAACCTCCATCCCTCTAGGCAAGGGTGAGTGCTGGGAATTGACTGAAGACCGCTTACTCAACAGAAATTCTGGTGGAAACGCCTTCCCACAACCTCCTCCAACACATAATGTAGACCTATGGAAAATCCATCTGCACTAGCAATAGATGCATACCAGCAACAGCTTGGTATGCAAGATGCAGGTAGAGCCACAGTAGAGAACATCAGGCTTTCTTTGTAAACATAGAGCTACATCCAGGGCTTAACAGGCAGAATATTTATAACATGCAAATCAACATATGTCTGCTAAAGGCAAGGTCTAGAGAAGAGGCAGATAATGGACCCTCTTGGATTCAGTTAGTGTCTCTGGACTCCCTTCAGGTAAGCTGACCTATGCAAAGAGGAAAAAACACTCCACATCTTATAAATATTAATGGCCTCTGTGTGAGGAAAATAGCTGATTCACTTTAGACCATTATGTAAAACAGTAAAAGAGGGGGAACAAACCGAGTTTTGCCAACAGACAAATCTACTTACTATGAGCCATCTATGATATAGGTATCAAAGCTTTCTGCCTTTCTTAGAGTTGCTGGAAAAGTATACACAGAGAAACATACCTGAAATTATACTAGCAAGCTAACCGTGTGGGTATTTCTAAATTTGCAAATATGTTCTCACCGAAATCATAGGACACCTCTTTCATATATTGTACCTAATATACTCATTGCAAAGAATCTTATCCCAAACAAATAAAAATTACCAAGTCAATTCAAAATGTAGGTATAGTTGAGCAGATGTATATTCAGGAAAGAAATCCTGATATTTATATTATTTCCCAGGTAAAGGATTCTAGACTTCATAGCTTTCTGAGTTCACTAAGGACCAAGGAAGAGAGAATTCTTCGATAAATACTGTCTGCATCCTGACAACATTGCCTTAGTCTTCTTTTCCCCAGAAGTGATGTGCGGATGATTCTCTTATAGGTACCTTCATTCTCCTAAATGAAGAAATGTCTTTCTGCCTAAAGATGTTCACTGCTTTAGGCTGGAAGAACACTCAGTCCTGTTTCAGGGCAAGTTGAAAACACTCAACACCCTAGTTTCAGTGTGAAAACTAAATTATGTCTTATATAATTCTTCAGTGCATTCCTAATAGGATTGAAGTCCTAATGGCCTACTTACAGCAGTAACTTATCAGTTGTGGATATGTCACTGAGTTTCCTTACTTCCCTGCTTCATTTTTTAGGAGTCTCCTCTTACTTCCTAGGAGCACTACACAGATCATTTCATCTAAGTCTCCTACTAGATTTTCTTTTTACTTTTAGGTTATTTTTCCTGACCAAAATAAATAATGTTCTATGATGGACAGCATGATATTATGAAATATATGTAAGTTGTGGAATGGAAAAATATACTGCATTAATAAATGTGTGAAGTTACAGAGCGATCATTTTTATGATTAGACAATCTGAACTCTTTTGGCATTTTTTCAAAAATTTTGTCATTACCTATAGACACTGTGCCGCACAATAGGTATCCTGAATTTACTCCTCCTAATTGTAATTTTGAATCTTTGTATCTCAGCTTCTCATTCTCAATCTCCTCGGTCTCTTGTAATCTCCATTCTATACTCCACTCTTAGATCAACTTGTTCAGATTTCACATGTGAATCAGATTATTTGGTGTTTGTATTTCTGTGTCTAGTTTATTTCACTTAACATAATGCCCTCCAGGTTCATCCATGTTACTGGAAATGATAAAATTTCCCTACTCTATATGGTCAAATAACATTCCTTTGAGCATATATCCCAAGCATTTCTTTATCTGTACATCCATACTTGCACACATAGGTTGATTCCATTTCTTGGATATTTTGAATAGATTCACCATGAACATGGATGTGAAGAACTTAGTTGGTACCAACAATGACACTATAAAGCAGACACTAAAGGGGATTTTGAATTTAGCAAAGATGATCCCGCTGAAGACGAGCAGGATGGAGTTTCTGTGATGCTTAGTATTGTGTGTCGACCTGACTGGGCTGGAAGACATGTATGTGTTGATTAAACAGTATTCTGAGTCTATCTGTGAGAGATTTGGGGGATGGAATTGATACCTGAGTAAAGCAGATTGCTATCCCCAATGTTGATTGGCTTCACCCAATCAATTGAAGGTCAGAATAGAACAAAAAATGCTGAGTTGGGGAGACACCTCTCTCTACCTGTTTTACAGCTGGTATGTTAATCTTCTATCTATGGGCTTGGATGTGGACTAAAATTATACTGCTGATAATCCTGGTTCTGAGGCTTTCAGACTCAAACTATAAAAAAATAATTATACCTTCTATATCTCTAGCTTGCCAGATGTTGATCTTGGTATATCTTAATGGTTCTGATGGAGGCAATGATAACAATAAGACTTGTATGACTGTCTATAAATTACTGTAGAAGACTTGACAAAATTCATATACCTCTTTTAAGTGAATATAGCAAAATGTTAAATATAATTAAACCTTCATTTGTATTTTTCTATATTGTCTAAAAATATTTTTAAATAAATACAAAAATTACGTACTCATATCAGTGCCCTATCTACTTAGAACACACTGTGACCAATAGAAGGTCTACATGATTGCATAAGGGTCTCCTGTATCTTGTAGCTTGTCTGTAAGGAAAGCCTTACAGACAATAAGAAAGACTGGTTCATTATATGTAAGAAAGTAAGACAGAAAACCAAGGAAATGAAAGATGCATTAATGAATAAATTGTAGGGCTAACACTGTGGCATAGTGGGTAAAGCCTCTGCCTGCAGTGCTGGCATCCTACATAGGTGCTGGTTCAAATCCTGGCTGCTCCACTTTCGATCCAGCTTTCTGCTGTGGCCTGGAAAAGCAGTAAAAGAGTGCCCAAGTGCTGCTGAGAATGTGTCCCACTCTTGGTGATAAGGTAAATTAGTAGAGTCATTGTGGAATAAAGCCTAGAGATTATTCCAAAACCTAAAAATAAAACTACTTATGACCCATCGATTGAACTACTGGGTATATATCCTAGGAAAATAAAATGAACCTGTTGAGGAGACAAATGGACTCCCATGTTTACTGCTACAGAACTCACCATAGCCAAGAAATGGAAGCAAACTAAGTGCCCATCAACTGGTGAATGGAAAAAGAAAATGTGATAAATGTGCACAATAGAATATTACTCAGCCATAAAAAGGATGAAATTTTGACATTTTCAATAACATGGATGAAACCAGAGGGCAATATTTTAAGTGAAATGAGCCAAGCATGGAAACACAAGTATCTCATGATCTCACTCATATGTGGAGTCCTTTTTTAAAAGGTGATCTCACAGAAACTAAAACTATAACAGTGGTTACTAGAGGCTTTGGAGGGAAGGGGGCAGGAAGGTGTGGGAATAGGTTGGTTAACTAGTATGAAGATATCAATAGGTAATAGTATGAAGTTCTGGGGCTCTAATGCACAGAAGGGTGACTATAGATAATATTAATAAACTGTGTATTTCTCTATAAAAACTAAAAGAATTTCAGTGCTTCATCGTAAATAAATATTTGAAAGGATGGATATATATTTATCTTGATTGGACATTACACAAAGAATACCTGTATGAGGACATCACCTAGTGTTCAGTATGTATGGCTAATTTTATGACTGCAAACTTTTTCTTCTAAACAGTTTTTTAAAATGAAATGCACATACACAACAAGTGACAGAGATTGCATTAGTTTGTGGAAACCTAGAATGAGAGTAATAATGGTAGAAAGGGCCACACGAAAATCTGTATAATTGTCAGGGGTTTCTAGAAAGCAGAGGCAAAAGGATATGTATAAAGATACATACAAATATGAATATATAAGTAGGACTTATTATAGGAATTGGCTGACATGATGATAGAGGACAGGAGTCCCTCTGCATGGTGTCAGCAAGCTGAAGGGAGTTGCAGGAATGTCAGTGGAATGATTTAGTCCATCTTTGATGGATGGCCTGAGAACCAGGAAAGCCAATGATTCAAGTTCTGGAGTCCAAAAGGCTGAGAACCCAGAGCTCCTAGGCAACAGAGTTGAGGATATCTCAGCCCCAGAAGATGGAGCAGATTCAGATTTTCTCTGATTTTTTTTCTCTACCTTGGCCTTCAAACTATTGCTATGCTGCCTACTCTAGTGAGGGTGGACCTTACTTACTCAACCAACCAACTTAAATATTGTTCTTTTCCAGAAAACCCTTATCGTTTTTTGAGTGCCCCTTAACCCAGTCAAGTTTACACATAGAATTGATCATCACATTCTTGAATTAAAAATGTGTACCCGACCACAAAAATTATAGAAGTAAATAAGGTAACAGATTTCTGACATTCTCCAAGGCAAAAGCTATGCAGAGTTTGAAGTATCCATCACTACCTCATTGCGATTCCTAGTTAAGAAACTTGATTGACTATGAGTTCATATAAATCTAAGCAACTGAACATCTGAAATTCATCTACTGTGTGTGATAGAGTGTATTTAAGAAAATGGCTCAACATGGCCAGTGCCACGGCTCACTAGGTTAATCCTAGGCCTGCGGCGCCGGCACCCTGGGTCCTAGTTCCAGTTGGAGTGCTGGATTCTGTCCTGGTTGCTCCTCTTCCAGTCCAACTCTCTGCTGTGGCCCAGGAAGGCAGTGGAGGATGGCCCAAGTGCTTGGGCCCTGCACCCGCAAGGGAGACTAGGAGGAAGCACCTGGCTCCTGCCTTCTGATCAGCGCAGTGCACTGGCCGCAATTTGCCAGCCTGGTGGCCCTTTGAGGGGTGAACCAACGGAAGGAAGACCTTTCTCTCTGTCTCTCTCTCTCACTATCTCTGCCTGTCTGAAAAAAAAAAAAAAAGAAAAAGAAAGAAAATGGCTCAGTACAGCCTAAGACTCTTGTTTTGCATGGATAATCTAGCAAATGTCTCTTTCTGTCCCCTTAGTTGAAGCAGATAAAAGTATTTTCATTCAGCAAGTATAGACCACCGGGTAACATTTGCTGTCTTGCTGTCTTGCCCAGGGCTATGATAGCAATCTCATGATAAAGTCTGAAGTAACCTTCATAGTTTTGAAATTAGAAAAACACAGTGTTCATCACTATGTTGATGATAAAAGTCTTATCAGACCTAGTGAACAAGGAGTGTCAAGTGTTATTGATGGTCTACTACATGAAAAGCAGAATTCAAAATATAAAACTTCTGGGAGGATACCATATTAAAATAGACATAAATTGAACTTGTATTCTTCTTATCTATATGCTGTCATTAATTTATATATTGATTTATCTTCTCTATTAGCATTGCTGCCTTGATTTAATATCCAATATATGTAACATTTCATGTCACACATTTGTGTTCTAGACTCTGTATTCTCTCACATTAAATCAATAACATGTTAAGGACATAAACTGTCAAATCTTACATTTATTTCACATTTGTTGAGTTCTGAAGACTTGTCTGCATTTGTTATTGGTGATGATGACTCATTATTTAGCTTAAGTACTGATATGCAGCTGGCGATGGAAGAGCTTCAATAGCTGAAATTCATGGCCAGTTCATGAGATGCAGCCCATAACCCACCTTTGTCCAGATTCCAAGACTGAGGGAAGGCATTCCTCCATTGTAATACAAGTGAGATATTGAACATGTTATTTTGCAATGGACAACTGATGTGATTTCAGAGAGCATAACTAGTTTGATAATGAGCCTACAATTTAATGGAAGAAAACTGTTAATCTTTAAAGGAACTAGGGCAGATGCCTCTCAGGGTGTTACCAGAAAGAACTATTCTTTTGTGTTAGAAAGTGATGGATGTAGATTGCAATTGATCATTTGAAGGAGACTTGAAAGTGATACATCAAAGTTTTATTGCTTATTTTAGATTTCAAAATATATGACCTTTATTTTTAATTAGGAGTATATAAATAATTGATTTTTATTATAAAATGTAATAAAGGCAAAATGAGTCACATATATATTTAATACATCTAAGTAGCAAATTTGCAAAAAAAGTAGAGAACAAACTGGATAAAATAATTTTGATCCTGTCAGTATTACGTGTGGGATCTTGGTCAGAAATTTAACATATATAAGTCTTATATTCCTTGTCTGTGAGTGGGAAGGAAAAAAAAACGTTCTTCAATGAGTTCTTATGGAAACAAAAGTGAAGAGAGTGCTATGATTATTTGTTGTGAATAGTATCTGTTATCATTTTTGGTCCATATATATGACTCCACGTGACAGCTTCTTCAACATAAAGCCAGTAGTGGGGACAGTAGTGGGGGGATGGAGAAACGATGATTAACAGGTACTAAGATACGTTTAGAAAGGGGAAGGGAGATTTGATTCTTTACTGCATAGTATGGTAACCATTGATGATGATGATGATGATGATGATGATGATGATGATTTGTTATGTAAATCTCTTTTACAAAGTTAGGGGAGAGGATTTTGAATATTTTCACCAAAAAGAAGTAAAAATGTTTCAGGAGATAGGTTTACCACTCTTTGAATATTATACAATGAGTGCATGTATTGAAACAGCACATAGTGCCCCATAATTATGTACAATTATTATGTGTCAGTTACAATTTTTTAAAGACAGCAGAGCAACATGTTATATGGTATTTGGTTACCACCATAATTTTAAAGCTTATATTTTATTTTATTATGTTTATTTTTCATTGTTTATTTTTAAGACCAGAAATGTTATATATGAGAAAAAAATTTCAAGGTACTTATTAAAACTATTTTGCAATGACAATTAAGAGATAAAATATGTTACATGATGTTTAAGGATCTCAATTTCTTTTTATTAATTTTATTTAAGGAATACAAACTTCATACACTTCATATATACAAATTTAGAAACAATGATTCTTCCCACTCTACCTTCCCTCCCACCTGCATTCCCACCCTTCTTATTCCTACCTCTCCTATTCCCATTCTTATTTTTTACAAAGATATATTTTCAATGATCTTACTCATAAAATTAACCCTGTACTAAGTAAACAAATAGCATGAAGAAAAAAAATGACACTCTTCCTCAACAGTAAAGACAAGTGCTGTTAAAAATCATTGCATCTCCAGGTGTGGATTTCACTCCTGTAGATTACCTTTCAGGTGCTCCATTAGTTCAAACTAGATCAGAGAGGACATATGCTATTTGTCTTTTGGGGACTGGCTTATTTCACTAAGCATAATGGTATCCAGTTTCACTGATTTTGTTGCAAACAACAGGATTTCATTGGTCTGCCTCTTTCTTCACCCTTGTCTAAGACTTCCCTTTCTTATAGCTTTCACTGTTGCCTCTACATAAATCACCACCTTGGCTAATAAGGGCTGCTTTCATCAGCAAAAACAGAGTATCTGAGGGATATTTTTAAGTTCTTAAGGCATACAACATGTAATAATAACACGTGGGAGTTTCCAGTGGTTACTCTTTTTCTTTTTTTGCTGACCGAATGCTGAATAATTAGCATCAGATTAACTCTCAGTTGTATCACTTAGACTAATATTCAGGTCCTGATTCATTCTGAGAAAGAATATACAGTGTGAAACTGTTATTATGTAGTAGTATTTTGGTTTCTGAGTCAGCATTTATTCCATCTTATTTCTTTAACAAAACTTGGATATCTGAAAGAAGAAAATATCAACTTTGGAAAAAAATCCAGTTATTTACCACTAAATTCATGTTGCTGAATTTGGTTTTCATTGTGGAGTATCATTTTATCAAGAACAAGAAAAAAGGAGACCCAGAGACCGAGTCTGAGTCCATCCATTTACACACTCCCGAAATGCTCCCAACATCCAGGTATAGGCCAAATAAAGCCAGGATCCAGAAACTCCATCCAAGTCTCCCCCCTGGGTGGCAGGGGTCCTGGCACTTGGGCCATCGTCAGCTGCTTTCCCAGGCACATCAGCAGGAAGCCTGATAGAAACTGGAGTAGCCAGGACTAGAACTGGCATTCCAACATGTGACGCTGGTGTCACAAGCAGCAGTTTAACCTGCTGTGCTACAAAACCGGCCCTGCAAATCATTACATTTTTAAAAAGTGACCATATTAAGATTTGTTAAGCTATCTATGCTTGTTTTTGAACAAATCCTATGGGTTTGAAACAACTCCTCATATAATGATTCAATGCAGTTTTTAAGATTTTCATTGGACAAAGAAGCTTCATAATAATAGTAAGAGTAAAAATAATAGAAAAATATAATATTCATCATTTTGACCTACTTTAAATACCAGAAACTGTAGTAAGAATGTTACAAGTATAATTCCAATTCAAAACTCCAAATTAAACGTTACACACTATACTTTAAAAATGAGAAAATTAAGGTATTTCAAGAATAAAATCATGCAACTAGTAAGAGCTATAATTGTGATACCAGTCTTGATTTGTGCAATTAAGGAAGTCATGAGTTTAAGAATGAGTTTGAGGAGTAGTAGAACTATAAGGAAATCATAACTTTGAAGAGTTTATGTGAAGAGAACATGAAAAGTTTAAAAGCATCATCACATAGCAAAACTCTGTAATACTTATTTTATGTGTTTGCTCTCAAAATGTACTCAGAGATTGTTCTATAGGCTATACTTAGAATTCTAAGTTGGGATTCACCACTCAGTTTCATAACTAGCCAGGTTTTGAATTTACAAATTCTGGTAGGAATTTCAATTCAGTCTCTTATATTCTGTTATATTTTTAATATTTATATACTGCTGATTTTATAGTGACATATGATCTTAAGAAAGCTGGGTAAACAATATCTTATTGTGAGAGTGGTACATGTTGTTTCACAAATTTTGAATTATTTTACATATATTTACTCATTTATCATAGCCTTTTAATTTTATGGGTATTACTCCTATGATATTCATATTTACCTAGGTGTGAGAAATCTAGCTAGAGATAATATTCAAATTAATGTGCACATAAGAATCAAACTAGGTAGAAGTTGTTAATGATTTGAAGAAAGTGAAGTAAAGAAGGAATTCATGATCATATTCAGTTCTTAAAGTTGAAGTCATATAATATTTCCTATTTGCACTCTAGCAAAGCTGTGTCTGGAGTCCTGCTGAAATGCCACTCATGACTTTGAGGCTTAGTATTTAATTCAGTGCCTCCAGTTTTTAGCCACTTTTGCAGAACAGGAATTCCTTTAACAGTCTCCTTCATGTTCATGTAAAATCATATTGCAACATATTATGCTCACTAACCTAATGTCTTCCAATCCTGAAGACAACAAAATAAATTTTCCATAGGTCCACTGAATCAGTTCTAAAAATGGAAGCATCATTTTGGTAGTTCTGATAATATCCACATTATAATGTGCAGTGTAGCATAGTGTCTTTTCTGGAATGTTCCCTAGTCTATGCAAAGTGCATCGCAGAGATTCTGATGTGAAGTAGAAAATAAGTGTTTTTGAATATGCTAATTATATTGTCTTTATTTCATTAATTTATTCACCTATTAAATATTTAGTAACTAGTTCATTTAATATGGCTTTTTGAGTGTCCTTTTATTAATCATTTTGGTGATCACTGTGAATTTTATAATTGAAGATACAAAATCATGCCATGCTATAAGTCTGTGTTCCAATGTTTTACTGTTCCCATTGGTTACAACATGATAGATGCTTCATTGGCCTAAAGATTTCAGAAAGTTTTACTTGACCATGGTGACTGGGTTCGCATTTGTGAAACCACATGATCCAATTATGAGGAAAGACAAGTTTTGTTTCACAAAAGCATTACATATTCCAAAGCAGTGAAACTGCATGTTGCAATTAGGAAGAGTTATTTAAAGTTTTATTCCAAAAGAAAATTTCGCATTACAGACCAGTGCTCCAAATTGGAAAATTATAAAACCTAAGTAAAAAGCATTCATTTTTCCAAATATTTGTATGAATAATGCTCATTGGACTTTTAGTAGAATCTTATCTACAAGTTAAAAGTACCCTATCTGTCCATAATGCTTCTGATACAGGAATTTGACCCCTTTAAAATATATATGGAAATGTGCCCCTTGGAGTTCCCCAGAAGTGGCATCTGGGGTGCCATATATGTTATCAGAATTTGGGGTGCTATACAATATCACCCTATGCTTATTAATAAGTTCCCTAATATTAGTAAGCCTGAGTGGATTCTTGCCTGATATTTAGAGAATTCTGAAGACTGGCATAAATGACCCAGGCAGCAAGGTACATTTTAAGCTTTTATTCAGTGGGAAAGATGCATAAGAAAGTGAGGGCTTTGTCTATAGCAGAGAGAGAGAGAGAGATCTGGGTTCATACCCAGTCCAGGAACAGCCACGTGGAGGAGCATCCCAGCCAGGAGACATAGGGCGGGTTGGCCCGAAGGACTGCCTACTTCACTTCCTATACCAAAGGCCTCATAATTTCTTGTCTCTGTAGGTTGTCTAATCCTTCAGATTAAGAATATATTTTAAATAAACGCATGTGTTTAACTCTAGCCAACATAGCAAGCTTAAATTTAGCAACCAACTGCACTATCTTGTCCTCTTACTGTGAGACCACATAGCAGGGCGTGCTTGGTTTGAGTGAGTGTTATGCCCATAGTCCGTGGTCCCCGGAAAATCACACCACCAGAGTTGAAGCCAATTAGCAGGGTCGTTTTTATTAAGAGTTCGAACCTGGAACCGGGCCTCTCAGTGCCTCCAGGAGAGGAAGTCCCCCCCCCCCCCCACCAGAAGCCCCAGCCCAATTCTTACAGAGCTTGTATTATCATGTACAAGCAGACTTTAGGGGGATGCTTAGGTCAAGTTGACATTCTGTTAAGTCCCAACATTGCGCAGACTCCAGGGTAGCGGCTGGTTGTTATCTCAAGCTTTAAACCTCCCTTTTACATTCCTGGACCTGGGTCAGGGTAGGGTCACATCTGGCCAGGTGGAGGGAAGGGGGAGTGTATGATAGCGAGGGCCAGGAATGGGCAGTGGTACGGGTCATACAATAATCAACTTAATGTAGTTACTGGATTACTTAGCTCAACATCTAACATAATACATATATAAAGTCAGAGACACTTAGCATTGCTTATTATTACTACTAGTTGCCTAATAAGCTAATGTGATTACACTTTCAGTTACATTAAAAAAATGATAATATTTTCTAGCACTATTATAATGGATAATAAAAGCATAGTAAAAGCTGGTTGTGCAGGTGTCTTCTCATGAGTACTTGTAGGGAGCCTTGAAAACTGCAGACACTCTCACGCTGATTCAGTGAGCAATGAGCTTGTTTTCTGATTGGAGCTGTAATGGCAATAATTCACAAGAACTAGACCGCATCAGTTATGCCATTAGCCCTTCCCAGCTCAGAATGCTGACGTGTTGAGGGTGTGCCATGGGTGGGTGCTCTTCACACACCACCAGGCGAGTTCCTCAGAATCAGGCATGATAGAGACAAAAATAAACACTGATTTCCTACCCATGCTTCCTTTCTCAGAAAGATGACTACTAAAATTAAGCATAAAAAGCATCTCCTTCCAAAGGAGACAGTTCCATCACCCTCAAGGAGTTACCAAAAAATGAAAGCAGAAACAACCAAGAAGATAAGTGTCATTTGGAATCTGAGTTCGAAGCAGGTAGATGACTGTAGGCTAACAGCAAGCTCTCCAAGCCCTTGATCCATGCGTCAGCAGGAGCCTGAAGACAGAAGATAAATAAGATTAAAACTCATCCTGAAGTGTAGAAAAATGTCATTGTTATTAGATATGACCAAGATGGCCTCATCTGGCTTCCAGTTTACTAAACTTTCAACAGACTTCTAGAACAAGAGCTGACCTCCTACTTTTCAGAGCCTTGACTTTAGCAAGCTCTAAGTGTGCATTGTTAGGCTGCCTCTTGGACATGCAAATACTTTTGAAGCCTCTAGTCAGTTTCACACTCCAGGGTTGTCTTCCTCACTGACCTGGGGCCATCCCTTTGAACTACTGTCAGGCTCTGGCAGTAACCTAACTTGGCTGGCTGCCTGTGTTCTAGTTGCAAAATGACTTCTCTGGGAGATCAAAGAGGGTTTACTTTCTTCTGAGTGGGGCCAATTAGCAAACACAGACTACCTACAGTGACCGCAACCCTCACCACAACTTGCAAAAATCAGGCTGCCCAGTGTCCGTGAAGTTGATCTAGTAGGCATCAGGCTTCTCTCTCCCTTATTAGAGGAGACTGTTGCTACCTGTTTGTGTTTGTCCTGTTCAGGGTTTGTTTTCATACACACTAAAAACATCTCTGGGTGCTCTGCGCACATCGCCTTTGTTGGTCATCCTTCTTTGCTGAAAAATCACCCCATGGCCGAGTGAAATGTTGATGTTGCTGTTTTCAAAATAGCTCTCCCAGCAGGGCTGATTCCCACAGCTCTGGCTCCGCAGCCTGAAGCTGAAGAAGTAGCTTCTCTTAATGGCACACTTTGTTCTAGAAATACTTACTCCTTTTTATGACTAAACTCTTTCCTTAGCTAAAAAGCCTCCAGAAGCCACAGTAAAACATCATTAATTAAAAGTGGAAAAGTTACAAGATTGCAAGATAAAGAGCAGGAAAAGGAAATAAACGTTAAAAGGAAAATAAAATCCAAGAGACCATATACAAAACTCTCCAGTAGGGTGACTTTTTCATGATGACATTTTAATACTTGTAAAATTTGAATATAGTACAAATATTTGAAAATTTTGGAAACTCTCTAGAATATATTGACTCTGTAAATTTTAGAACAATTTACTATATCTTTATATTATGCACAAATGAAATAGTCCTAAAAGGTGAATGATTCTAATTAAGAATTATTTATTCATTTGAAAAGCAGAATGCTAGAGAGAGAGAGAAACAGAAAGAAGGAGATCTTCCACCCACCAGTTTACTCCCCACAACGCTCTAACAGCCGGGGCTGGGCCAGGCCAGAGCTCCATCGAGGTGGCTGGCAGAGGCCCAAGTACCATCTCTCCCTGCTTTCCCAGGGTGTACATTAGCAGCGAGCTGTATGGAGAGCAGAGCAGGTGAAGCTCTGATATGGAATGGCATTAAGAGCTTAACCGGCTGCGTATCTAGGTATTTTAAGTATGCATGCATAAAAACTTAATTCCATTTTTTTTAAATATCTAAGCTGGATCTCTTGGATAATGCATAGACAGTTGATTTCATTTGGGAGTAAAAGTTGGTTGCCAAAATATATTTCCTAAAAACACATTAAATTATTTCAATGCCTTATCAAACTAGGATGGTAAAAATTTTCCTTAATTATGATATATTTTCTTCATTTTAAAATTAGTGATCTGGAATACCAAAATCTGTGTTACAAACCAGTCTAGGAAAGGGAACAGTTTTGCTTAATAAAAGTAGAGAGTTGAGGCACATACAGAGAGGCGTCAGTAAGATGTGGGCCCTGAATGAATGCAGTGCTCACTCAGCAGCACATTTACTGAAACAGTGAATGCAGTCACTGTGCCCACTTGGTTCCAGCACAGGCACAGCTCGCCTCATCCAATGAACAGTACCCAGGGATGCTGTCAGTCTCATCAATTGGAATTGAGTAACCTCAGCAATGTGCAAGTTGTATGTCTTTGTGTAGTTTCACCACCCCGGAAAAAGAAAATAAGTTATCAACGTATTGCAAATTTGACTTAACTGTTGAAATAAAGTCAGTGGAACAGATTTTCTTCTTCTGTTTCCAAACATGCACCAATAAACACATGCACACATGCACACACACATGCACACACACATGCACACACGAACACGCATACCTCCCTAGAATCAAAATGTTCTTGCCTGAATGCCAAAGGATGTGAAAATAATGAAGCGTCCAAAAATATCTATAAGCACGTTAAAACCTTTCATTTTCAACTTGGAAATATTTAACTGATAAGTAGGATGACTGAAGTACTTACATTACTACTTATTACTATTTAAATTACTTAAATTACTAAAGATATCCATAAGTTTGAAGCAAACTAAGAGGAAACTTCTATATCAATATTTCAGTACTATCATTTCTAAAATTTCCAAAAATCTAAAAAGTAGATCTACTTTTTCATTTCATACAAATTGACCAAAAATCAAACCAAAATTTTGGTCAAATATACTTCTATTTAGTGATGTGAGTAGGGTTACATAGGCCCTGTGGAGCAAATATCCTATTTGTTTAGGAACTTAACTGTATTTTGAGAGACAAGACTACAGTAGCAGTACCAGTTCATCCTTTTTGTCTTTATGGCTACATATGAAGCACTTGAGACACCACAGGGACCACGGTCCATCAGAACATCAGCACCTTACTTTGGAAATTCAGTGTAGAAAACTGGCTAAAAGCAGGATCCCCAAAATCAGAACAACCTGGGCATGACTGCAGACACATCCTACGATGTGCTTTCCCATTTTTGAACTTCAGCTGCATAATAGGACATTTCTCGGACATAGTATTGTGAGGAATAAATGAGCCCTTGCATATAATATGCTTTTGTACACCACCTGGGGTATGTGAAGGTACAATACAAATGAGCCACTGCTATTGAAATAATATTTTGTAGAAATGTGTACAAAATATTCCAATGCTTTTCCATGTTTTAAAAATTTAAATGTTAGTTATAAATTTGTATCCTGTTCAATTACTCACACTTCCTTTTTATTTTTAATGCATGATTTTTGGTTGTTCACATTTTCCTTTTTTATTTTTCCATTCCATATAAGAAAAACAAAATGATTTGAGTATCTACTACATTTGCATATTTTTCTAGTAGTTAGGGATAAAACAAACAGGAAGAAAACATAGTCTCTGCCCTCATAGAAGCAACAATTCCATGTTGAGGGCACCACAGATACGAACTACCAAGGACTGAAAGAGTGCAGCTTTGACAAGTGCCCTGAAGGAGGGTCAAAGGTCGTGGGACCTGTTTTCCGGAACTCTTAAAATAAAAGCTGAGAGATGGACAGGACTTAGCCTAAAATTTTTCTAGATTAAAATGACACAAGAAATCACCTCAGTAGAATCCTTAGTGGCAGAGAATACAGTGATCACATACAGTTCTATATTTCAATCCCAAGAACAAAATTATATTAAGCATTTTATTAAATTTTGTTTTGAAGATGGAAGAATAGTGTATGGGTCTGAGAAATACTTAGTGGATAACAATAACCAGTGCAGTGATCAATTGAATAGGTAGGCAGCTAGAAGGTGTTACAAGGTGAACCAGTAACACGAGGCTTACACAATTGTGTGGATTATGGTGCTGTTTTCTGAAATAATCAGCACTTAGATCAAATATGTTCACTTTTGTCAAATCGAGTTAGAAGTTGTGATGAGACATATAAGGACCATCAAGTGCTATGTTATTACAGTCTTTACACAAATGATTTCTAGTCACTGACTTTTGTTCCATTGACAGCTTATGCTGCCTTTGGTTTGCAATTCCACCAAGCTCAACAATTAAACTCTATTGAATTTCATTAAAATTAGTGCTATGATTGAATGCCTTTGTGCCTCTAGCCTTCCCCTTGTCTCAGCTTATTAGTTATAGTAAATAAAGCAGAATTTGAAGTTCTGGTTCAACTAAAATTTTTCTTGCACTTAAAGAATATTTCCAATTAGTTTTCATAATTACTTACACCGTCACTAACAAAATACAAATATGCAAGTTTAATTATGCTCTTCTGTGCTAAAGACAAGCCCAAAATACCACACCTTGAACCTCTTTATAGATCCTCTGTTAAGGGAGAAAATGAATGTTTCATCCCCTAGTCTGAGGTGAGTCTTCGGAGAGTTCTGAGTGCTTATTATTCTTTTCCACATATTGATTGAGAGTAATAATGTTTCCAGTTTCAGAGTAAATTCTTCTGAAAATGTGGCCTCAAGCTGTCCACTGTTGGACACCTAGGCACTATAGGGATACTTTAATCAGAGTAAACAGACTTTCCATGAGCCTGGGCCATAATCATATTTAGTTTTTAATAGTATTCAAAAGAAAATTTCCCCTTAAAATAAGATTGAGATAAGCATTTAAATAAGAATTTTAATAATGTAAATTATACATAGTAAGAGAAGAGTCATGTATTTGAAATGGATTATATATTTTTTTTTTCTTGTGACTTGGAATCCCACTATCCAGAGGTAGATAATGTTGGTACTTTTTTGTTATATCTTTCAGATATATTTTAAATTCTTTGGGGGAGTATGGCAATTTTTCTAAAAAAATTATGCCCACATAAATGTTACTTTTATGGTAATTTATGTTTTTCATTTCAAAGAATATTTGGTATGTATTTACATATCATTCTATGCAGCACTTTTTTTCTTTTTAAAGTAATTGTAATATTCACTTTATCTAGCTGTCCATAATTTTTTTTATCAGTTTCTACTACTTGTACACTGAGTTTTATATTTGTTTTTGGCTTTTACAAAAATAGCACCATTCTCATTTTTATGGGATTTGAAATCACTCTGAATAATTTATAGAAATTAAATGAATGGGTTAATACATGTATATTACCATTAAGTGCAGATTTTCAATTAGCTAATAATGAAGAACTTGCATCTGTTAAATTTTCAATTTGATGTGTGAGTATACCTGTGGGTGTGTTGGTAAATACTTACCAGCTTAAAGTGCTTCTGGCTTTAAAAATCTCCTTATTGACAATGCCCATGTTATACATGTAGCAGTCACCACCAGTTTCAGACTACCAATATGATGTTCTTGAAGACAGAGTTGGATGAAAATATACCACTCTTTTCCCACATTATGAAAATAGTTATGAATCCCTCACTTTGTGATGTAAATAACCCAATTTTCAAGAACAATAGTGCATATGTGTACACATATAATATCTACATATGAAAAGTATGCCCAAATTTAAACTTGTTAAACTTTAAGACTGAAAATATAAATGTATTAAACATTTAAATGTGTTCAGCTCCTGTGGGTTGGTACTGCTGTCTTCAGTTCACCATTTTTATTCTTAACAGTCCCCGAACTTTTAAATCTTTTCCATTTGATAGATCAAACAGAGTTATTTCTTTTTTATTTTAATTTGAATATATTTAATGGTAAATCAGAGTTTTCACAGTATTTTATAAATGTTTACTTATAAAATTTATAAATATTTTATAAATATTGAGTATTTTACTATTATCTGTGTTTTGATATTATATGATTTATTACTACTGAGTTGTTTATCTTTCTACTGTTTATTTGAATCACTGCTTTCTATAGCAAAAAACTTTTCTTTTTTAAAAAATATGATTTGTTTGCAAAAGAGAGAGATTTTCCATCCACTGATTCACTCTCCAAATACAGCTGCAACAGCTGGACCAGGCTGACTCCAGGAGCCTCAGATTCTGTGTGGGCCTCTCGTATTGGTGTCAGGGACCCAAATGCTTTGACCGTCTTTTATTGCTTGCCCAGGCACACTAGCAGGGATTAGGAGCAGTGAGAACTTGAACTGGAGCTGTAATAATGGGATGCCTGCACTGCAAGCAGCAGCTCAACTCACTAACTCACTGAGTCACATGCCAGCCTCAAACATTCTCTTCTTAGGCATTGCCAATATTTGTCCCATTTGTCATATTTCACTTAACTTTTTTGTGATTTTGTATTTTTGTGCTGCAGAGCCTTTATTTTTTAGGAAATCAAGCATGTTAATCTTTTCTTTGGTGTGTCCAGATTTGCAATGATTAGGAATGAAACCTATGTAAATTAAATAACCTCTCTGGGATGTCAATTTCCTTACCTGAGAAACAGGAGCTGATATCTGGGAGATTTCTTCCTAGCTTAAATTGTGTGTAATTCTCAGGAACATTTCTACTTTGGTGTCATTTAGCAGGGCTATTTCTCTGAGAATCTCATTTTGGAAAGAAAAAAGTTCACCTTGTAAAACAACCTACCATTGACTAGCAATATGCCAGAGAACAAACCTTCACTTATATCCTGTTCTCATTCCTTGCCTAATGTATTAATAAGTGGAAATTTCCCAACTGAAGGCTGCATTGTCTTGTCGAGTAGAGCAGCGGTCATGTCCTTGTGGTTCCAACAGTGGGCACAGGCAGTCTTCCAGCCGGGAGGAAGGGCCTTCCTCCTGGATGGATTTTCTCATGCTCAACAAGAATTTGTATTTCTTTGTTCAATCTCAGCAAATGTCCCCTCTGTAGTATCTAAAATTACTGAAGCATTACTTTTCTTTCTTTTGTTTTTCCCACATTTTCTCTTCTTTCTCTTTGTTCCTGCTATAGCAGATCAGATCCAAATTCTAAATCTCTAGCTTCATAACCAAGTAAGAAGTAAGAATGAGGCTGATACACACATGCCGTGCACAGGGTGATAAACAACATCCAACAAGGAAAGAATTTGCAGTAATGGGGAGAAACCGTAGAGAGAAGCAGAGATTCTGCTAAAGCAGAAAGGAGCGATAAAAAAAACAAACCCTTTCTCTGTAGGACATGAGGCAAGTGTTTCCAAAATCTTAGAACTGAGACCTTTAAAAGGAATTTACGTCTACCTTCAGGAATTTCCTATAAAAGTGCCTTAAAAGGTCAACTATGTAGATGCTGCCTGTGCGGTTTCATTCATAAATTTGTAGGCTTCATTTTCAGAGCAGGGACAAGGGAGGAAATCGAGCATTTGAGCTCATGGATTCTGGAGACACATTTTTGTTTCAAATCCAGGTCCCAACGTGAGCAAAACATCTCTCCTGATGTCATTTTCAGATGCCTTTCTATTTGCTCCCCCCAAAATATGGACAAATTAATATAATGCCTTACGTGATAAAACAGGAAATTCACATGAAGTGAACAGGATATGATGGTGTCTACATAGTTCTTGGTAAATCTCAACTATTATAATGATTAAAATACAATTCAATAGGGAATGACCTTTGTTACTCGAACGCCTTCAGTTGAGAATCCAACTAATGTTTTCCACTTGAAGATTGTCAAGATTTGTGGGCAAAGGAAAGCCAGGAGAAATATTTTGTGGCTCATGGTTTTATTACTGCCGTTATCCTATAATCCCGTTCAACTTACACTGTAAAGTTTTCAATCAAAGGTAATTTCCAATTGACTACATTCCTGATTAGTTAATTAATTCACAAGCATTGTCAAAGCAGGAGGTTTTCCCAACCTGTTCCTAGTGACAGAACACTTGGGGTCATTGGTGAAATGTTGTGAATGCAGAGATCAGTGTGACAACATTGCACCTAAAGTTAAGGCCGCATGCCAAAATACCAAACCTCCTCTTGGCCCAAGCTCGTTGTCTACCCTCTTTGTAGCAATAACTTCCACTCCAAAAAACAAATTTAAAAATCAAGGAGGACAACTACTGAGGGAGAAAGAAACAGTGACTTTCCTCTTTTGTCAGGGTAATCTTTATTAATTTTCATTTTCTCATAGATTCATACTCTGCAACAATACTTCACATCAGTTGATCAATAGGTATTGAAAAACATTGTCATTGGTTCAGGGCCCTGCATAATACTTGATGGTGGGGACAGTATTGAAAAGTACATAGACCTTCGCAAACTGCAAGCAGACATCAGCACATCAAATGCAGAATCAAGATGATGGTCAATTATGAACAGCAAAGTTAGAGAAACAAAGCAATTGTCCTGTTCATTGCTTGACCCTAATACAAATATCCAGAGGTGTCTTCGCAGAGGGTATGAAAAACTCAGAGGAGAATGAAATGTTAATTGCCTTCTATCCTCTAGCAGGAACACCAGTTGATCTTTAACACAAATTATAACTCCATTTTTCAAGAATATAAACATATGAATATCCTGATTCCCATTGCATATGTGTCTTCATTATCCACATGACCATCAAATTGTATTTCTTTTCACTTTGCCTAGAAATCCTTCATGTAAACTAGCCTAGAATGTATATAGAAAACTCCTTGAAGAATATTCACCTGCCATTATCTCACTACATTTGCATTTAAGATTACAAATGACAGCCATTTTTTATAGCTTTTATTTTTAAAAGAGAGAATATCACACACTTTCTGTAGCAAAACTAACATTTTTGGGTAAATGGATGATGTCTGAGACAATAGTTTATACGGATCTGACATGGGATATAAAAATGACAGGCAGTTCTTGAAAGATCTGGCTATTGTTTTAGGATTTATTCCAGAACCAGACATTCATTGGAACCACTGTGCTATTTTTGGGACTACCCTATGTCAGTGTCCCTCTTTTCTTGTTTTGTAGCAGAATTTAAGGGCTCAGTTTGGTACCATTACCTCTTTACAAGTTATATCTTTCCTTCTGAAGATTTTAACTTTGTCTTAGCAGTTGCTCTGGCTTCTGATGGTCTTCCCCAGTCCTGTTCTTGGCTACACTCGAAGATGGGCATAAAGGGTCAGTTCATTCTCTACACTTTGTGCTATTCTCCAAGGAAAAGGGAATGGGCTTTTCTAACAAAAACAGCAGCATAATATAGCCCTACCACACTACAATATCTAAATGAGTGAAAGCTGCCACATAACCCTTTGGCCATGAGAGCATATTTACGTGCAGCTCCCTATTTCATCCTTTAGTAAAAGTTTGAATCTGACTCCTGTGGCTGCCAAGTCCCTGATCCAAGGGCGTAACTGACTGAAGGTCTTGCTGGTTTCCAAGGTCCCTGCTTGCCTCATGCCAGTGGCTGAGCCTTGCAGGGATCTGAACACAGGTCCTTTCCTGGGAGACACAGGACTGGGACAGGCAGCTGTGGCCTGAACTGCTCAACATCCTGGAAGATTGCACATCTGGAGTGCTCTGCACTAAGACTCTTCCTCAAAGTCCTTCAGTTCCCTGTTTCTAAGCAGAGCTCCTGTGGGCTGACAGTACTCCTGACACCATGCTCTCTCCATCCTTTTGATTAGTCCTCTTAGAATGTTCCCCAAATTAATCTTCTGAATGGAATCTTCTTCTTCTGAGACATAAATGTACATTGCCTTTTGAATATTGTTTATTTCATCTCTAAGAAAAATGAATGTTAATTTAGGTATAATAAATATATGTAAAAAGTAAAAAGGAAAAAGATTAACAAGATATTTTAGTGTAAATAATATTTAACTCAAAATAGTCTAAAAATGGATCACAGATTATGGCCATATATAGTTGTTTTTATTTTTCATATATTTACTTATTTGAAAGGCAGAAACATGGAGTGGGGAGACATCCTCAATCCTCTAGATCACCCCTCAAAGGTCCACAACAGCCAGGATGGGCCAGACCCAAGCCAAGAGTCCAGAACTCAGTTTGAGTCTCTCAGATGGGTGGCAGGGATCCCACCACATGAGCCATCACCTATAGTCCCCAAGGGCTCACATTGTCAGGATGTGAAAGTCAGAAACAGAACCAGAACTCAAACTCAGGCCCCCTGGCATGGAATGTGAGCATCTCCATTGGTGCTTCACTGCTGTGTCAAACACCTACCCTTGGCATATATTGACATTAAACATGCTGGTACTTGTATTTATTGAGCTTTGATAATCTTGCATATATAGATAAGTTGTATTTATAAAATATTTATGAATTTGTAGTAGACACTGTTCCTAACACTGTTTATAGAAGGTGAAGCCACAGAGGGAGAAATGCAGAGCTACTCACCTTCATCTTCGGGAAATGTGCAGAACGAAGCTCAAGTGAAGAGGACAGTATCAAAAGCGTCCCTGAAAACTGCAGGTTCATTATCACAGTTTCTATCTGTATTCTGTGTCTGCTGCTACCTGAACTAATCCACACTATTTTTCAAGCTAAACTTTGGTTCCTTATCAGAGCCACAGACTGTTTGGAGACAGGAAGAGAAGTAGAAATTGACAAACCACAGCGAAACGATAGCCTATCAGCCAGGGTGAAAACCACTCTGCCTTCTGTTTCAATTACTGGTGACAAGCTGGGCATAAAACACGCCACAGGAAGTGCTTCTTGCTGGATTAATTCGTCTCACCTTGGTTGACAAACAACCACATCCCGATTCTGATACCTGTTGTTCAGAGAGAATGTAAATCAAAGTGTTCCAGTTCCAAGCACATTTATAATCACCAAATAAAAGCATCCTGTAATGCGCAAGAACTTATGATGGTCCTCATGAGGTTAGAAAAGAAAAGGACCAGTTTACATGATGATCTAGTTACACACACTGACAATAAAGGAAGTACACTGATACCATGCATGCAAATTCCTGGGCTTTTTGAAAAATGTACAGCGCTTCCTCTCAGAATATGGGGAGTACATGAATGAGGGCACACTGAAGAGCTGGAATCTGTAAATGAAAATCTCCAGGTGAATTAGAGATGCCTGTGGAGAGGAACAAACGTTCTGCTGGACTGGACCAGAAGCTCACAAGGGTCATTGTAGGAGATAACATTGAATATGATAATGAAGGAGGACTTATTAAATGTCACAACAGGAAGCCCATTTCTTATGGCTTACACTAATGTCTTCCAGTCAGACTCGGTTGTGCACCAGATGTGAGGGGGCTAAGTGATTGTCTTACAGCCAGGGCTTCTGGGAAAAGAGCCTGTCCAACAGGCTTCATGAGCTCGATTGGTTCACAGGAAGTTATCACACATTTGGGGGTTTGTTTTCTTCTAATTAATTTGATGAAATCTCAAACTGGCAGCCAGTGGATTCTTTCCATTCCGAAGATATGTTTAAGAAAGGGAATTTATAATATTTTTTTTCTTTTTTTTTTTTCTTTTTTTTTTACAGGCAGAGTGGACAGTGAGAGAGAGAGACAGAGAGAAAGGTCTTCCTTTTGCCGTTGGTTCACCCTCCAATGGCCGCCGCGGTCGGCGCGCTGCGGCCGGCGCACCGCGCTCGTCCGCTGGCAGGAGCCAGGAGCCAGGTGCTTTTCCTGGTCTCCCCATGGGGTGCAGGGCCCAAGCACCTGGGCCATCCTCCACTGCACTCCCGGGCCACAGCAGAGGGCTGGCCTGGAAGAGGGGCAACCGGGACAGAATCCGGTGCCCCGACCGGGACTAGAACCCGGTGTGCTGGCGCCGCAAGGCGGAGGATTAGCCTGTTGAGCCACGGCGCCGGCCGGGAATTTATAATATAACATATGAATCTTTGTTAGCTTTTTTTACCAAAAGATGATTTAGAGGTATTATAGCTGGGTCCACATTCACAAGTGGCATGCTCTAGGGAGCTGACTTGAGCTGTTCCCCTAAGGAAGCAGGCAGTGCACGAGTGTTTCCGTGAAATTGTTCTGGCCATTTCTGTATAGACTTTCCAGACTTTGAAACCCTCCTATCACAGAAAACGAAGACTCAGCTGTGTCCTATAGCATATGAACTTCAAATATATCACTCTCAATAGAAACAGGGATGAGGGAAATGAGACTAATTTCTTCTTAAGTAAGAGGACCTGAACTAGAATGATAAAAGTAGCAGTGCAGGTTGGAGGATGAAAACCAAAGTGAAGAAGCTGTGATTATTTTTTTACTTAAGAAGACATGATTGCATATAACAGATGAAAAAGTCAAGAATGGTTCAAAGTGGTAAGAATAACAGTCACATTTGGATTTTGGGACATTGGTTAAAAGTACAGAACTGGAACTCAAGAAAAGAGCCAGGGATATACATGAAGATTTGAAAGTTACTTAAATGGAGGTAGGGTAAGAGGAGGTTAGAAAAGGTGACATCTTCAAAGAAAAGAAACAGTGGAGGTCCAGGATCAGATTTAGCAAATTCTTGTAGTTAACTCCTAGAGGAAAAAAAGGAGGAAAAAGAGACAGTGGTGAGGAATGAGGAAGACAGCTGTTGGATGGGAAACCGAAGAGGACAGCACCAAGAATTTGGCTGTTGTTGAAGGTTTCTGAGAGACCCAGAGGAGAGAAACCAAGAAGAAAAGACTGGATCCAAGGGAATGCACTTTTCTCCATATCGGTTATTTAAATTCATGCATCTCATCATAGTACCACAGTCATCATAAAAGCAGATGGATTTTCCCTCTGAAAAATGGTGGCTTAGAAGGTTAGAGCTGCTGCAGATTTTTTCTTTTTAGAAATGTTGCAGCTCTTCTATGTTACAGCTCATTTTCTCTGCTAGGTTCTTTGTCTCGTGACCACAAAGAATTACACACATCAACATGGAAGAGTGAGCAATGCAAAGTTTATTGAGTGAAATGAGAGGCAAACAAGAAAGCTCCCAGCAGCACTGGGACAGATCCCAAAAGGAGTTGCCAGTGTAGATTGTGTCTAGAGTTTTTATGTATTTTTAAATGGGGAGTTTTCTCTGATAGGTGACTATATATGCTAATAAGGTAAAAACTTATGAGCCACTCATGGAGCATAATACCATTTTTCTGCATATATTTCTGCCAGTAAGGAAAAACAAGCATTCTTCTGCTCAGAGATCAGAGTGTCTCAGAGGTTGGAGCCTGCAGAGCTTGTTTTGTGTGTGGAATTCAGCAGAATGTTCAAACAGGTCAATGGTGGTTGGGATCCTTGGCTGCTTCCAGTGATCATGTTATTCTTCCTTGGGCATTCTTGTCCCTCTTGACCCCCCTGTACGAGGATTCTGTCCATCTTGTGTTTCTATCTACGTAGCTCTTTAGGCCCAAAAGGAGAAAGTGTAGATGATCTTACAGAGCAGTTACAATGGATGTGACTTAGACTTGGCCTTGATTCCTCCCTTCACATTCCATTGGCTACCACTGCTACCACTGAGTACATGCAGGTCCAGGCCGGCAGACAGGTGCACAAGGCAGCAGAAATGGATTTGGTGATCAGCTGCAAGTCTCTGCCGCTAAAAGGGGGAAACAATATTTTAAAGCTCTCGGCAGTGGTCTTTAATCCTTTTTCAGAAAACCGGCTTTTGGAATTAATGGAAATCAGGAACAGGCCTTTTACTTCCTGCAAAAATTGCAAGCTGTTACAGAGTCTTTCAAGCTAAACTAGTCTGCAGAATACTGTAAAAGTTTGTCTTGGTTGTGGACTATTTGCATTTCTCAGGTTCTTGAGATGTTGATTGCAGACAGGCCAGAGTCTGACAGTGAACCTCTAGCACTGCAGGGCCTAGAGAGGCCGAAGGGAGAATTCAAGTTCAGAACACACCACACAGGGAGATAAGCTGGCCTCTGCCAGCTGACAGCAGAACCACAGTGGGTAAGGGAAACAGGAAAATTCACCCTAGAAACCCTCGTTCTTAGTGGTGTCCAGAATTTATGGTCCCTGTCTGGCACCAACATTTCTTTTCAGAGTTGTAATTTCTACTATCTCTCAACTTTCACTAAAGTTTGGTTTAGTTACAGCTAAGGCTAAGTAGCGTTTTTGTAGAACTAAGGGAGAAATCTTTTCCCATGTCTGGGGTGAAGAAACGTGGGCAGACAGCTGGCAGCCTAGAGACTTGAGAAGAGAGGCAGTATGCCGCCGAGACTGAGCTCCAACCAGATTCCTTCTGCTATCCACTAGGAGATGGTGGCTCATGAATACTTAGCTCCAGATGCCAAGAAAATCCCAATTTTTCTGCAGTTTTACAACATAGGCATGTTTTCCTTGTTTATGCAAGGGGCTTATTCTGTGGTAGTGGAACATCTAGAAAACACTAGAGCATGCACATCATGGAATATAAGAAAAGTATTCCAACAAAGTAAGTGCTAGCTAATTGTTAACCGTACAATGGTAAGGCAAGGCACATGGATGTCTCCTTTGAACTCCAATGCGCTCCTCAAGCATTAGATATAAGCATTCCTGAGGAAAATCAGCAACATTCCCAAACGTTGATTTTATGTTACCTATTAAAAATGTCAGTTTCCTTTTTGATATTCTATTAGGGATTCAGTAAGACAGGTTTTCTGCTGTGGCATCATGGATATTAACAGCAACATTTAAATGTTGAATGAAAAGACAAATGTGACTTGCATATAGTTTTATTTTTTTCTCAATTAGCTCAGATAAGAAAACATTTATCTGCCGTTGCTATGAAGGAAAAGTTTGTCTCCACTTTGTAGTAGCAGAGTTAATCAGAATTGCATATAGTCTGTGGTAAAGGTTAAAGTTTGCTTAAAGCCATGAAAATAATTTAAATTAAAAAAATGGAACTTGCTCTTACCAGTTTGCTCTGAATACTTTCAAGTCAAAAGCACAAGACGTTCATTTAAAAAGTTATTGAGTTATCAAAATGTAATGCAAAAATATGATATTTAGGTAGAAAGGTCAGAGTTTTTTAAAAAAAAGCAGGACTCTCAAAAGCTTGAAATGTCAAGATTCTGGAGAAAACTATGAAATGTTTTATTAAACTTGTTATTTGATTGACTGAAACTATTTCCTGTGAATTATCAGAGAAATGCAATGTAGTGCACTTTGATGTAGCTCTTTGTGAAATGTGGAAAGGATAAGTTCTTTCTAGGGAGTTGTATGGTGTGCAAAAAGCTATGCATTTAAATGGTGCATACTCCTGCTTGGGCAACTTGGTGGTTTTTTTTTTTTTTTTTTTTGAGTGTTGGCGTATCTGGAATATTTTATACAAAGATAGAATATTTTATACAAAGTTATGTTCTCAAGACAAAGAATAGGTATGAAAGCACACCCAGGGCTTCTTCATACCTTTCTTTCTTTCAAATGTTAAATTCATCACAGTGGAAAGGAATATACTGATAACAAAAGGGTGTGTTTGTTGAGGTGAAGCAGAAGCAAATCAAAATGTGCAGACTCTTATATTGGGCAAATTTTAGACAATTTTGTCAGCAAACTTAAGCCACTGATGCCAGTGGTACTACTGTATAGACTTCTTTCTGAAGCTTTCTGGTTTACAGATACTGTGAGGGAACTCTGTGGCCTTTGTGTCATTCACAACAAACTTCTACATAGACTAAGGCATATCCACATATTGGATTCTAGGATCTTTTAGGATTCCGTCTAGCACCCATGTTCAATGACAAAGTAAAAAGCAAATGAAAATGAAATTGTGACAAGCGTTGCACCAGCTATTTTACTAAGAGTTTTTTATTGTTTGTTTGTTTACCCATCTAGTATGACAGACTGGGAGTAAAATCATTAACGGGAAGGAGAATGTCATCTGCCCATTGACGGCATGGTCCACATTCCCTTAAGTGAAATGCAGCCTGTCGTAGGATTTTTTCTGCTTGTGTTAAGGCAAGCAAAGGCTTTAACATATAATGTATTCATGACTGACAACTCAGATTGCCTGTACCGTCTGGCTCAGCTCCCAAGCAGGAACGCAGATACTCTGTAGTAACTGAAGTAACACCCAGTGGTCTGAGGGAGAATTCAGGAGGGGAACATCAGAGAGATGAAAATTCTACCTGCAGGAATGAAAAGTCTTTCTGCTTCACAGTTTCATCTAGAACCAGAAGTTTCTGGCCTTAGGAATGACATGTTCTCTCCCCTTTACATTTAGGGACAGTAACCAGATAAGAACTCACTCATATTGGTTAACCTGGAAGTGTGTCTTCCTAACAGTTCTTTCTGCAGAGTTCACAAATGAAACACAGTATTTTTGTCCCTCCTAGGAGGACATCAACACATTTACGAAAGTATTTCTCCCAAGAAGCAGCCCCAGAAACTGCATACCAGGTTTTGTTGAGAAATATGATTTAATTTTTTTGACAGGCAGGGTGGACAGTGAGAGAGAGAGAGAGAGAGACAGAGAGAGAGAAAGATCTTCCTTTGCCGTTGGTTCACCCTCCAATGGCCGCTGCAGCTGGTGCGCTGCAGCTGGTGCACCGCGCTGATCTGATGGCAGGAGCCAGGTGCTTCTCCTGGTCTCCCATGGGGTGCAGGGCCCAAGCACTTGGGCCATCCTCCAATGCACTCTTGGGCCACAGCAGAGAGCTGGTCTGGAAGAGGGGCAACCGGGACAGAATCTGGCGCCCCGACCGTGACTAGAACCCGGTGTGCCGGTGCTGCAAGGCGGAGGATTAGCCTAGTGAACTGCGGAGCCAGCCAAGAAATATGATTAATTTTGCAGGGAAGGTGGAATGGGAGAGGTATGAGAATGAAAGTAGGAAAGAATGAAATAAAACTGCTATTTTACAGTTGATGTGGCTGGCTTGAGTAACTATTTGCTTAGAAATAGGCATTCACAGCTGAAAAACTCAAGGAAATATTATACTTAAGGAGTGGCTTGGAGTGTGTTAAAATCTCCTGGTATGACATTAAACTTACTATCTTTTCTTTATTATTCTATCAACTTTTGTCTCATATCTTTTGGAATCAGGATATGATGTATGTCCAGAACTAGGATCATCATAGATTTCTGGGGGGAGGAAAGACTTTTATCATCAAATGATGTCTTAGTCTCTTTAGTTTGTTGTTAAAAAAATGCTGTTAACTGAGCAGCATATCAACTGCAGTAATTTGTTTCTTATAGTTCTGGGGTCTGGGGAATCCGAGATGAAGGCAGACTCAGGGACTGGCTGACTTGTGCACAGTAATCTTTTTGCTGGGTTCCCAGTGACAGACAGGACCAGTGTTCTCCCTCTGCCTCTTCTGTAAAGGTCACTCCTCCCATTCGGTAGAGCTCTACTCTCATGACTTGATCACTTGCCAAGGGCCCCTCTTCTTCCTATCGTCTTGGGGTCAGTGTTTCAACATACTACTTCCAGGATAAGCATTCAGACCACTGCATATGTTGACACTCAGCACAACGCAAGGTCCAGTTAGTGAAACAGAAGACGACTGAAGTGGTCCAAAGGAAACTTATTTACTTATTGAAAGCTTGAGAGAGCAACAGACAGATACAAAATTCTCCCATTCACTGGGTCATTTCCCAAATACTTACGCAGATGGGCTGAGCCATACTGAAGTCAGGAACCCTGAACTCAATCTGGGTCTTCCACACAGATGTCAGGGACCCAGCTACCTGAGCCGTCGTCCTGCAACATCCCAGGGAGCACAGTAGTAGGAAGCTGAAATCAGAAGAGAAGCCAGGACTCAAACCCACACCCCCCCATCAGGATGCAGCCACAACCAGCAGAATCTGTGCTGAATGCCTACCCTTCCAGGGGATTTGAAAAGCGGTAACAGGTTACAGAGATATGGCAGAGTCGAGATGCCGTCAGGGGCTGTTGAGACAACCAGTGAATCAGCAATAGAGCAAACCACTGGAGAGAACTGGGATGGCAGTACATCAATGACTCATTTAGTGCTTACTCATAGGAATGTTTAAATATTGAAAATCTAAAATAATTTTCCTTGTAAATCTTGCCTCTCAGGATACAAGGACTTTAATATGCTTTAATTCTAATCACAGGCCCTTCCATTTGCATAATAACAGTAGTCAGGCAATTGACTTATTATTAACCTCACATAATCTTATTATTTTGTTTTATTAAATCACTATTTGTTTTAGCCCTACCCACATTCTGACCAATGCCTTTTGATTTGCATTCCTTTATAATCTACGTGTGTACTTTTCTTCTTATTGAAAAGTATTCTATATAATGTTTTTTTGGTGAAATCTGTTGGTGCCAAACTTGAAAGGTTTCTAAGCCTGCACTGAACTCATATTTCTTCATTATCTCTCTGATATGTGTTCCTTTCATTACCCATAACCATTTAGTCAAAGTGAAACTAAGTGATGATTGAAATCCAGTTTGCAAATCCTCCTCCATTGAAGGCGTGTGCCTTCTGTGGAGGACTACTTGCACTGGCTTTGTCTTCTGAAGGAAAGTTAAAGCAACAATGAAGGAGAGGAGTCTTCTAAAGGTTCTCAAATCACTGTAGAGGAGAAAGTGGCTCTTCTGCATCATTGTGGTGAAAACACCCACGTGTGCTTTTGCTGGGCTGGAATCACAAAACAGAACATTTCTCTTAAACCCAGGATCTGTGGCAGTGGCCAGACTACAGCCTCCAGTAGAACTGTGCATCCACTTGGATGAGCAATTAGACACAGTTAATCTTTTCAGGTAATCAGAGGTGTTGCTGTGCCTCCATCTCAGAATAGGTGATCAGGATAATCGGGGGACTGTGAGCATTGGCACTTTATAGGCTGGCAGTAAAAATAGTGCAGCAGTAACCGAATTATCTTTCTCAACTGTGCCTTTCACCTGTTCACAGAACACACAGCAAGTTAGCCTGGAGAGGCAACACTACACGATATTTAACGTATTACATCTCCTCTAATTGGGAGGTAATTTACTGTGGATAAAGTGTTTATCTGATAAAAACAGATAAAGATGTGTTAGTTTACCTTTCTTTGGCACAGCATTTTAGCATTTAAAAATGGAAAACATAGTTCATTGAAAATTTTAATTTGCGTGTTTTGAAAGTTCAGACAGATGCACAAAATATTTGTTTACTTTGCTGTTATAATAATCAGATTATGTTTCAACATTGGGAGCTAAAACTAATGCATTATAAGGTACTTATAAGCTATCACTTGGTTCCTAAAGAGTGGTAAAGACAGTTTCTTCATGTAAAAATAAATATATACATTAAAATACAGATTAAATTATTTTGAATTAATATATGTGGATATACCATGAATATTAGATACATCCATTTATTTCATCCACCTGGTGGATTAAAAAAGTTTGAAAGATTTTTAAATGCATATTTATTTATTTATCTATTTGAAAGGCAGACTGACAGAAGGAGGGGGAGAAATGACAGGGAGGGGGAGATGGTAAGTGTCTTTCATTCAGTTGTTCACTCCCAAAATGTCTGCAACAGCCATTGGTAGGCCAGGCTGAAGCCAGGAGCAAAGAGTTCCATGCAGATATTCCACATGAGTGACAGGGGACCTGAGTACTTGAACCATCATCTGCTATCTTCCCAGTACATTAGCAGGAAGCTTGATCAGATAGCAGGACTCTAGCCCAGGCAATCTGCTATGGGATGTAGGTGTCCCAAGTGTTGGCTTAATCTGCTATGCCACAATACCTGCCCCTTATAGATTTTTTTTTGAGGTTTATTTATTTATTTATTTGGGAGGTGGAGTTACAGAGAGAGAGAAGGAGAGACAAAGGTCCTCCATCCGCTGGTTCACTCCCCACTTTGCAGGTGCTGGGCCAATCTGAAGCCAGGAACCAGGAGCTTCTTCCTAGTCTCCCATGCGGGTACAGGGCCGAAGCAGTTTGGCATCTTCTACTGCTTTTCCAGGCAATAGCAGGAAGCTGGATCAGAAGAGGAGCAGCCAGGACACAAACTGATTTCCATATGGGATGCTGGTGCCACAGGCAAAACCTTAGCCTACTATACCACAGTGCCAACGCCTTAGAGTTTTTAATTTTAGTTTTTAAATAACAAATAGATATTTTTGTTTTAATAGTTCAGTTTATCCTGAGCTTCAAAGTACTATACAAATAAAAAACAGAATTCTGGAAGAAAACAATAAATTTGGGTTTATACAGCTGCTAAAATCTCCCCTTACCGTGGTCTACCAGGAGGTAGAGAGTGTTAAATATCTGATATGCTTAACAAAGAAACACATGCATTTTAATACCAATAACCTGGTACTTCTGCCTTCTAAGCCTCTTCATTTTCTATCAGTGTCATTGTGAACAGAGTATCTGAGAACAGAATAGCTTAAAACTTGCTTTCCCTTCAATTTTTTATTTGTACATTGCTCTCTTCAGGATCTAACTAGGGTCAGTCTGTCAGAGTCCATATCCTGAGCAGTGACCTGAAGTGGTTTTTAAAGTTTAAATCTGTGACTAGCAATACGCTGTTAGACAGCAGGAAGAATCCCACCATTTGCTGGGCCACATTTTTGGCTAGATTGAACATGGAGAGTTACCATGTAGAAATATCCTAAACCAACTCTGTCAAGATGCAGCTCATATATTTTTCACTTTAGTGAAAGTCCACTTACCATAGCATACCATTGAATCGCAACTTCAAGTGCACTGGTATTGTAACTGCAATAACATGTGATTTTATGCTCTCTGCTCTGTGGCATCCTGGTTTTTTCGGCATATCCTTAGGACAGCTTTATATTTTTTTCCAAATTATGTTACAGGTTTCAAAAACATCAGCACAAATAAAAATGAAGTAGAGGAACATTACTTGTCAAAGAGAAATATAATTTGGATTTTGTTTTCAACATATATACTATAGAGATAATATATTATTCACTTATTCCTTAATTGCCTTCAAAGCTGAAGTATCCAAAAACAATCCTGACCCTCTTATAATCACTAAATCAAGTACAAATCTTCATAAATTTCAGAAGATAGAAGAAAAGTATTGACTCTACCTGACATACATTTTGGATGAGATGCACCCAAAATCTAGTACAAACCAAAGATGCCACTTTTCAATTTAATATATTTCTTTGCTCTGTTACGTTGAATTTTCTAGAAATTCTACTTTATATATGAGTGTCCCTTTAGAATATGTCATTTTACCTTTCAATAGCTATTTGTATCAGCTTACCAAAATTTACTTGAATTTGAGTGCAGATGGTGGGAAGACAGCAGAGACGGAAGCGTTGAGAATCCTTCCCCTCCCCGAGCCCCAGCTGCTCCCACAGAATCTGCAAAATGTACTTTGTTGTGGAGTCTGGGAGCTAAGACAGACATGTGAATTCCAGAGGAAGTCTTGTAGGGGAAATTGTGGGTGATTTAAAAAAAATATTTATTTGAAAGGGTTACAAAGAGAGAGAGAGAGGCCTTCTATCCACTGGTTCACTCCTCAGGTGGCCTTAACAGCCAATCCTGGGCCAGGCAAAGCCAGTAGCCAGGAACCTCATCCAGGTCTCCTTTCTGAGGTCAGGGCCCCAAATACTCAGGTCATCTTCCTCTGCTTTCCTCAGCCAGTTATCAGAGAGCTGGATGGGAAGTGGATCTGTCAGAATGTAAACCCTTGTGCATATGGGGTGCCAGCATTGGAGGAGGCAGCTTTTCCCACTACAGCACAAATGAAGGCTGACTGTGGGTGACTATGATCAATTTCCACTCTTGGCAGCTACCCCTCCATCCCTCAACCACAAAGCAGGAAACTGTCAAAAGCCCCTGAACAGCTCTTGAGCACAGATAGGCTAAGGACCTAGCCTCAAGGTACAATGGTCTGGATTCTGGGACCTGACAGTTGCTTTGGTTCAGAGGTGCAGACCAAGGCAGGCACCATTGCTTTGGGAATTGCGGCCAAAGTTCAAGTCCCTACCCCTCTGGCAGAATTGGCTTCATCCAAAGGTTATTCAGGGCCAGCCCCTTATTTTGTTTTCTATGCATTTTGTAAAAGTCATGCCTTTAAAAGAATTAAAGTTTATCATTTTTGGCACACAATGTATAAAGACTCAATTTTGTGACAGCAACAACCAAAAGGAATGGGGAATAGAGCAGTTAAGGGCCAGCATTTTTATATGTTATTGAAGTTCAGCTAGGATAAATTCAAATTACAGTGATACAACTTTTGGTTGTTAAATGTAGTCTCCATGGTAACCACAAAGAAAATAGTTATAGAATATACACAAAAGAAAATGAGACAGGAATTTAAATTATTTCACTATAAAAAATCAACTGAGCATAAGAGGACAGTAGTGCAGAAATTGAGGAACAAAGAATCTGTAGA
Source organism: Sylvilagus floridanus (assembly GCA_949820135.1). Taxonomy (NCBI): domain Eukaryota; kingdom Metazoa; phylum Chordata; class Mammalia; order Lagomorpha; family Leporidae; genus Sylvilagus; species Sylvilagus floridanus. The sequence continues at coordinate 8,120,353 of OX463246.1, read as the reverse complement.
TCATGGGGAAAACAAATAGCAGAATGACGATGTAAGGAGAGCCTTGTCAGTAATTATTTTAAATATAAGTGGATTAAACTCTTCCATCAAGACAGTGGTTGGAAAAATAAAGACATATGATCCAACTCAATGTTCTCTGCAACAGATTCACTTTAGATGCAGACACATTTAGACAGAAAGCAAAGGATGGAAAAATATACGCCATGCCAATAGTAAAAAGAGAAAATAGAGTTAAAAAGTTTGCAACCAGGAGAGCCATTGTATACTAATAAAACGTTCAATACAGCAGAAAACTGTAGCAATTATAAACATTTACACAATTGATGACAGATTATCAACACTTATGAACCAAAAACTGATAGAATTGAAGGAAGAAATGGAGACTTCTCTAATAATAGTTGGAGACTTAAATATGCTGCACTCAGTGATGGGTGGAACTATAGAAGATAAGCAATGAACTAGAGGACTTAACACAATGAACTAAGCAGATAGAGCATACACATACAGAACACTGTACTATTGAATGCATCATTCACATCTTCTGATGTGCACATGATTGATTTATTAGGACAGATGGTATGTTAGGCCACACAGTTAGTTCCAAAGGATTTTAAAACAGTCATAAAAAATAATGAGATTCTGTCTTTTGCAGTGACATGAATGGCACTGGAGGACATTATGTTAGGTAAAATAAGACATGCACAGAAAGGCAAAAATTCATGGAAGCTAAAAAAGTTGATCCCAGAAAAGGAGAAAAGAGAATAGTAGCTAGCAGAGCCTGGTAAGGTTGTGAAAGACTGACAGATGGAGGAAGGGTTCCATTGCATGAATAATTTCCATTGTTCCACAGTACAATACAAACCACAGTTGGCAGTAAGTAGGTGTATGATAAACATTGGAGGTAATGGAAATGCGTTACCTGACATGATCATCACACACCACATACCTGTACTGACCTGCCACAGTGTTTCCTATAATTACTCATGCTATTTTTTTTTTAATTAAGGACACAAAAAACTACTATACAAAGTGCTTCCTCTGAGCACAGTGGCAGAGATAGAAATGGATAATTGAAGTAAACCTGATATGTTCATAAATTTTGGAAAAGAGAGAAAATACTCTTTCATATTTTATTTCAATTTTAAGTGATTATAACTGATTGAATATGATTTATAGATATAAGTCTAAGAACATAATGATATTCCCCTTCTTTCGCTCTCCCTTCCACCATTCACCCTCCTACCTTTATTTCTGTCTCCTTTTCTTTTTTTTTATTTTTATTATTATTTTTTTATTATTGACAGGCAGAGTGGACAGTGAGAGAGAGAGAGAGAGAGAAAGGTCTTCCTTTTTTTTTTTTTTTTTGGCCATTGGTTCACCCTCCAATGGCCACCGTGGCCAGTGCACTGCAGCCAGTGCACCGCGCTGATCCGATGGCAGGAGCCAGGTGCTTCTGGTCTCCCATGGGGTGCAGGGCCCAAGCACCTGGGCCATCCTCCACTGCACTCCCGGGCCACAGCAGATAGCTGGCCTGGAAGAGGGGCAACCAGGACAGAATCCGGCGCCCCGACCCTGACTAGAACCTGGTGTGCCGGCGCCGCAAGGTGGAGGATTAGATTAGCCTATTGAGCCGTGGTGCCAGCCTCTAACTCCTTTTCTTGAGTTTTTGAGAAAACACATTTTATATTTACATTGCAGTAAGAAGATTAACAAATAAAAAAGCAAAAAGGCCCAAGTTTAGTGGGAGTGTAGAACATACTCTTTATTAACCCATAGGCTGAAGAAAAATCAGAAAGAAGTAAGAAAATATGTAAAGATGAAAGACAATTAAGATACAGCATGACAGAACAATGAAAGTGGTGCAAAGGGGAAAGATTGATAGCTATCAAAGCTTGTATTAAAAACAAGAAACATCTCAAATAAATAATCCAACTTTAGTTTAAGAAAATAGCAAAAGGAAAACAGCCTTAAACACACAGATGGCAGAAGGAAGAAATAATAAAAGTTGCAGGAGAAATAAATGAAATGAAGAATAGGAACATAAAATGAAGAGAATTAGTGAGACCAAAAGTTGATTCTTTGAAAAGGTCAGCAAACTGACAGACTGTGAACTTGACTCAAATTATTAAAAACAGAAATAAAAGTGGGGATATCACTACCAATTCTTGAGAAATAAAAGGATTGTAAGAGAACACCAGGGCACTAGGGCACCTAGAAACTGGATAATCCGATGAAATGAACAAAATCCTGGAAGTACCAAGCCAACACTAACTCACAAAGAACAAGAAAATCGGAATAGATCTTTAGTGAGAAGACTGCATCAGAAGTCAAAGCGTTCCTTTGAAAGAAAAGCCCTGGACCTACTGGCTTCCCAAGTGTTTGCTAATAAACATTCAATGAAGAATTTACACCAGCATTTCCAATTTTCCAAAAAACTTTAAGAGAAGGGAATACTTGGTCACTCATTCTATGAGGACAGCATTACCCGGACAGCCAGCCAGAGAAGGGCATTTAACTAAAAGAAGACTGCAGAACAATATGAGCACAGATCCAAGTACCTTCAAAATAATAATGGAAAAACTCAAGCATCCATTAAAAGGAAAATATGCCAGGACCTAGCGGAATTTACTCCTGATATCCAAAGATAGTTCAGCATATAAAATCAATGTACTACATGACATGAGCAGAAAACAGCAGAAAAACATGATCCTTTCAAATGATACACAAAAAGCATTTGACAAAATTAAACACACCTTCATGGAAAAAATACTCAGCAAATCAATAATGAAGAAAAACAGGCTGTCCTCATGTTGCAGTGGGGTAAGCTAATGCTTGTGCCACGGGTGCCCCATCTCAGAGTACCAGTTGCAGTCGTAACTGCTCTGCTTCCAAACTCTCTTCCTGATGATACAGCTGGGAAGGCAGGGGAAAATGGCCCCAGTGCTTGGGCCCCTGCCACACATGGGGAACTTTTGGGGAGTGAATCAGCAGATCAACCGTATTTTTATTGCACATTTCAATATATGTAACATTATTTAATTGTATATCTTGCCACAATAAAAATTAAGATACTGGAGTTCCATGAAAGTTAAAGCTGTTACCATTTTTGGCATTGGACTAAAAAATTCCAAACTAAATTCCCATCTTTTAAAAAGTTTTACAGCTTTTGGAGCTTTGAAAATAATTGCAATTCATTTAAATATGTTTTCTCTTCAGGATATAATAATGTCATGTATTTGTCTCTCTGGCAAAATTCCCATCACTGTTTTTCCTACATAACAAATTTTCAGACAATATGGTAGTACTCTTATGTGGCAAGTGTTTTATCTTTCAACTTTCAGTCTGTCATTTATATATATATATATGTTGGGTTTTGCAACCGTATTTGTAAGTGTGTCCTAAAAATGAATGCAAAGAAGATGTACACGGTATTCTAGGGACAGTGGATGAATAAAATACTTATTTACCTACATTTCTGTCTAAGTGAGCCATCATCAACAGATGACAAGCAATCTGACGTGTTTTCTCGTAAATTTTACTGGTTCCTATTCCACTCTGTTTTCTCTCATTAATGAACTGTCCAAGCATTGAGTCTTAAGTCTATCCAAATATTCTTGCCAAGGTGAAAAGAATATTGTATGACATTTGCAGTGGGGAGTAGCCTATTTGTTTGAGATGACTGTTGATCTTGGGGCAACTTCACAAGCAATGAAACATTCGGGATCAGCATCACAGAAACTTTTTAGCATATTTGACCTTTTATTGACATCAATGAATTTTTTGGACTATTTTCATGATATTCTCTAAAAAAAGGTCTGGCTTTTACAAATGCTGAAGAATAAGTAGTTTCCTTAAACTATAACTGCCATAGTGCAAATCTCCCTCACATCTCAATGGTTGACAGCAACCAAGGTTCATCCTTCCTTGAGTGGTGAGTGTACTTATGTGGTCCCATATGCTCTGGACCCTGGTCATCTTCACTTTTACTATGAGATGAAAGCAGTCATCCTCACCTGGGACATCACCTGTTACATGGCAGAAGGAAGACCATGCCAAGTGAAGCCTGCCTCAGCACTTTCAGCTTCTATGGAGAAACAGTGTCTGTCGAATCCTGACTGCTCCACGTCAGATTCAGTTTCTGCTAATGTGTCTGGCAAGGTAGCATTAAGACACAACAAGTACTTGGGACCCTGTTATTCACATTGGAGACCAAAATGTGTTCCAGGCTCCTGGCTTAGGCCTGATTTAGCTCTGGCTCTGTTGCAGATTCATTCTCTCTCTCTCTCTCTCTCTCTCTCTCTCTCTCTCTCTCTCTCTCTCTCTTTATGTGTGTGTGTGTGTGTCTGTGTTTGTATGTGTGTGTGTTTGTGGCTGAGCCTTTTAAATAATTAATAAATAAATGTTTAAAAAAGGATGAATTGATGCAAAAATTTTTGAAATCCACACATAGTTTTGCTTCTCATGAATTTTTGAGGACCTCTTATAACAAGTGAAAGGAAAAATTTTAACTGCTAGTGTCTGCAGGAAAAAAACATGTGAGCCGAAACCAAACTGGCCTAGGTTGGAGAATTTCAGAACATTTGAATGGCAATGAATACCTGCTGAGTAAAAAAATTGCAGAAATAAAAAAATTGTAGGAACCAGTGCTGTGGCATAGTAGGTTAAGCCTCCATCTTTGATGTCTCCAGCATCCCATATGGGCTCTCAGTTCTTGCCTGGCTGCTCCTCTTCCAACCCAGCTCTCTGTTAACAGCCTGGGAAAGCAGTGAAAGATGTCCCAGTTGCTTGGGCCCCTGCACTCATGTAGGAGACCTGGCAGAAGCTCCTGGATCCTGGCTTCAGATTGGCATTGCTCTGGCCATTGAGGCCTTTTGGGGAGTGAACCAGTGAATGCAAAATCTCTCTCTCTCTTTCTTTTTGTAACTCCACCTCTAAAATAAATAAGTAAAATCATATATATATATATATGTGTGTGTGTGTATATATATATATATATATATATATATATATAAACACTGATTGTGCTTCCTCAAGAAACCATTTGTGAAAATATGGAATTTTGGTTGCGCTTCCTACTCCCATCTCTTTCATGCTTCTCATTCATGGGTATATTCAAAATACACTTAGATTCATAATAAATATAAGAGGATTATTGCACATATACAAACCAGTACTCCTAATGTTTCAAAGGGCATGAATTATGTACTTACTGTAATAAAGTCAAGAGCTTAGGGATTTATAGTCCGTTTCTCAGTTATGTTATTTTTCAGGCAGTTAATATTTGGGTGGCCTCTCCAAGTTAAATGAAATCTCTGATTACCCCATAAGATTTTACTACCCACTCATACTCAGTAGGTGCTATTCCAAGTTAACATTCTGCTGGCATCAACACCCACTGTCATCTTCATCAAATGACTACCAAAGGAATTCCACAGCAATCTTCTTTCATAAAGCGTGTCATACTATGAAATGAATGCATGTCCCTTGTGATGATTTCTTGAACCTAATTATTTAGAAACAATTATATCACTCTTTCCATAATTATCCCAGAAGTCTTCACTTCTGAGGAACCCTCAAGGTGAATTTCAGGCAGCCTGTAGACTATATGTGTATAAAGAGTTGGAGTGAATGTGTACAGGTGGGAATATACCACATTTTTCTTGCAAAGTAGGTCCAATTCAAGATATAGTGAACACTCCCGCCTAAAAGGTTCATTGCTAATCTTCATGTTGCTCCTTAACTGAGCAGCAAATGTGAAGGTGAGTTAGGGCAAAAAAAAAAAAAGCATAAAAATAAGAGTACAATTCTTGTCTATGGGTCCGTGTTCTGTACTTATTAGCAGTCTTAATAAAATTTTTGAAGTTACAGTGCAGACAGTCAATGCCTGAGTTCTAAAGGCAGAAGTACAGACTTGTCACTTAAACTCACTGCAAACCAGCTCTGTGAACTTAGGAGAGCTTTTAATCTGCTTTCTTCACTTCTAAATGGCTACCTTGGTCATGTTGGTGTCATAGTGCTGCTGTGAGGATAATGTAAACGAATACATGGAAAGCTCATGGAAGTGTCTAACATGCTGTAAGTTGTTTAATTGATCTAGTTACTATTGTTACTGTTTGAGGAAAGAATCATATCCTGGGAATTAATGACTTTCATAAAATGCTATGAAAATTACTTAGTTATTTGAAAAAATAAAACATTGTAAAGAATCATGCCTTAGCAACATTATATACCATTTAAGAGCTATTCTCATTTACTCTTGTGTCAGAAGATCCAGTGATTAACACTGTTACAAATCCAGAACAGCAATGACACTACATCCTCTTTTAAATATTTTATAGCTCATTTTCCATTACAGTATCATCCTCACCCTAGTTGTGTCAAACTATGTGGTTGTACTGCTTAATAGATAATACTGTGTATATACATGAATCAGCATTATTTTTGACTAATGAGAAGAAAATATGAAATTGAAGAAGTTCAAGTGCTTTCAGTAGTGTTAGTAGGGACAGGTGCAAATGTACAGTTGTTTCCAATGGGAGATCCCTAGCTCAGAAGTTGAAATATACATAGATTCAGAACGTTTTCTATCCACATGGTTAAGAGTGGGTGAGATGCCTATAAAGGGATGATTTCTTGCTTTTACTAACTGTAGTACATTTGATGAAATGAATCAATACTAGTATTTGACCTGTGAAACCACTGTCTGTTCTTTGTCCTGAAATTATCCTGGTTAAGATCCATTAAAAAACCATTGTGTGGCATTGAGCTTAATTAATCACTCCTACCCAGCAGCAGAAATCAAGTATATAAATGGAATATTGATCTTTAAGAAGACTGTCACCTTGTAACTGTAATAGAGTTAGCACAGGTATGTTTTGCACACTATGGTAGGACACTTAGTAGTATTAAACCCAGGGCTTGTAGTTAATTAACTACATTACAGAAAAGTATTTCACCAAGATGGTACAGAAGAACAAATCATAACATGCTTCATTCACCTGTTTGTGTGACAAAATGAATAGGTAACGATGAGCACAAGACACCTCAATTTTAATGGTTGCTATCTTATATTTTATTTTCATCTCATAATATACTGACAACAGTTGCTGATTATTAAATATCAGTGATCTCTGCTAGAGACATTTTGTTTGCTGAATATAGTGTTACTTTTCCTTTTTCCTGATCATTTGTTTTCTGCATAAACTCTTCCACTAATAAGATACTATTTATTACATTTTACTTTTCTTGTAATAAATATATATTTGAAAGTGACAAGGTTTTTGGGGACTCATATTTAATTGCTTAATTTATTTAACCTTTAAAATGCACATGTATATAGCTTACCTTGTTGTTTCTAATACTCAGCTACAGTTGTCACAGTTCATTAATATCCACTCTGCCAGTACTAATCACATTTTAATAACACTGAAATTCTTAAACATTGAAAAGGAGCTATTTAGTAGTAATAATGGCTCATTTTTATAAGGAATTCTCCTATTAGCATTGAACCATATGAATTGGCTAAAATTTCCTTTGACTATTTCTGGAGAGCTACTGGAAATTGAATATTTCTGTGTTTCTTGAACATATTCCAATATAACACATTTGGATTTTGAAAACTATGCAATGGCTTGATGTTGCTTCATTCCCATAGCCAACAATTCTCACAGCAGGATGTCTGTCTCCAAGGCTTTCTTTCAAATTAGGAGTCAGAGGTAGAACTCAACTACATATGGTACTCTGCAATGCCCAGGGTAGCTATATATAACTGTGCTAATTATATTCTCCTCACCTCCAGAAGGGACCATTTCCTGCGTTATATATTGAATGGAGGTGGCATGTTCAGGCCCAGCAGTCTCTAGTTATCTATTTTCTAATTTAAGTTTCTTTGGCTTTGTAATTTAAAGTACAGTCTTCTTACAACTTGATGATTTTCTATTTTAAAAATTTACTTACATACTAACATTTTAACCCTCAATTAATACTCAAAGAACTTTCATAATCATTCAAGGACATATGTAGAGTGCCAGAGCGCTTTGAGTCTCAGATGCCCAGGATTCCAGCTGACGTTGATCCAAGCATACTAAAACCTGTTGTCCTTTCCGATCTTCAATACTTTTACATATTTTGTAGTGATCGTGGTATTTAAAATGGCCTTCAAATGTAGTGTACTGCAGTACTATCCATTGCAAGGATGTTATTGAATCTATGGTACATTCAGAAAAAAGGAGATACTTGCCAATGTGCATATCAGACTGCTGTATCAGGGACTCAAATTCCAAATGTAGTGTATGGTAAAGTAATGAAAAAGATGTAAAAGTGGTTGGTTTTTTGTTTTTGTTGATTTTATTGTTTTATTTTCTAAGTAATGCATTAATACCTTTGATTCTCAGAATCACAGCAAATTCATGAAAATTGCTACAACACAATTCTTATGTTAGTCCAATAATACATCCAAGAGAACAGATTCAATATAGTTGGTACAATGATAAGCATATAATACTTCTCTTCCTCTCTCCCTTCTTTCTTTCTTCCTCTCTTTTTGTTTCATTTTTGAGATAACATTTTAATTTACATTATAGTCAAAACCTTAATGATCCAGTAAGTAAAGAATTCCACAAGTAAAAAATCAAAAAGCCCTTAGCTAAATGGAAATCTAGGCAAGGGCTATAAGAAATATTCAATTAAAAGTGTAGTGGGACAACACTGTTCTGCGGCTCAAAGTCAGATGAATTTATGATCATGTTACCTATGGTCAAAATATGAAAAGGTTTTCAGCTACTGCTTTACTATAAGAAATAGGGTACTATCAATATTTATAAGAAATACATATTGGATAGGTACCTTTCCTTTTTAAAAAATATTTATTTATTTGAAAGGCAGAGTTACAGACAGAAAGAGGGGGAGAGAGAGAGATTGAGAGAGAGAGAGGTCTTCCATCTGCTGGTTCACTCCTCAAATGGCCATAAATACCAGAGCTGAGCTGGTTCAAAGCCAGGAGCCAGGAGTTTCCTCCAGGTCTGCCCCTAGCTCTTGGGTCATCCTCTGCTGACCTCCCAGGCACAGCAGCAGGGAGCTGGATCAGAAATGAAGCAGCTGGGACTCTGCACAGGTACCCATGTGGGATGCTGGCATCGCAGGGGCAGCTTTATCCACTGTGCCACAATGCCAGCCCCTACTCACCTCACCACCCCCATTCAGGTGTCTTTAAGTAGAAACACTCGTAAACGAAGGTGATGTATTGATAAGTCATTGAAAATGGTGTAACCAGAGGTTCCCAGGGTGTTTGTCTTGTATTTCCTCTAGGAGCAGTGGTTTGTCTTCTCTAACTCAGTTCTTGCAATAACTTTATAGAACATCAGAAGACTTGACTGTGTTTATAGATTCACAGGAAATTGCAGACATAATGCAGAGCAGCCATACACTGATGACTGCAAACAAGACACAGAACTGTGCTACCAGCTCAAAGATTTTCCTCAACATTCTCTGTCTAAACATCGCCCCTCCTCTTTTGACCTCTCCTACTTTCTGGAAGCCACTAATCTGTCTTCCACTTCCATAATTATCTCATTATGAGAATGTCGTGTATTTGGAATCTTAAATTGCGTGGCCTTTTGTGATTGCCTTTTCTGTTCATTCAAATGAATGCTCTTGCGATCCAGTCAAGTTGCCTTGTGTATCCATAGTTTAGTCCTTCTCACTGCTGAAAACCAGTCACCTGTTGAAGGACGTTTTGATTGTCTTGGTTTAGAGCCATAAAGAAAATAAAGCTGCTATGCAAAATCATATAATTCTTCTTGTGGACTTTTACCTGGGTGTATGTTTTCATTTCTCAGAAGTAAATGTCCACAACTACAGTTGCGGGTAATATGGAAAGTGTGTGTGCAGGTGGTTTTTTTGTTTTTCTGTTTGTTTTGTTTTAAAGAATCTGCCAAACTGTTTTCCAGAGTGGCTTTACGGTTTTGCATTTCCATTAATCATCTACAAGTGCTCCAATTACTGTGCTTCCCTGCCCTATTTAGCATCTTCACCTTTTTTTTTTTTACTTTAGACATTCTTCTAAGTGCATACTGATGATATATTGTGATTTTAATTTTTATTTTTCTACTGCTAATTATGGTAAAACATTTTTCATATGCTTATTTGATAATCATATCTTCTTCAGTAAAATATTTCTCTCAATCACCCATTTTAAAATATAAATTTTTATTTTCTTTAATATTGAAATTCGAGTGTCCTTTATATATTCGAGTGTGTGATGTCATACCTGTGGTCTGCAAATATATTATCTAAGTTTGTGGCTCTTTTTGTTTTATCATGTTCTTCATGGAAAATGTTACTATTGATGATGTCCACTTTATTGTTTTTTCCCTCATAGATCATGTTTTTGATTTCTTCTGTCCTACTGCCTACCTTCTCCTTCCGATATTTTCACTACACTTATAGTGCATTTTCTGTAGTTGTTCCACAGTCCTTAGATACTGTAACAATGTCTTCGCTTTTCAGCTTTCACAGATTCTTTTCTTAAAGAAGAGCCAATTATTTTTAGAAACAATATATTTATTTTCATCAACTTAAAGAAAGAAAGACAAAGAGACAGAGAAATAGCACTCTTCCAACAAAGGTTTCAAGCTCCAAATGGCTGTAACACCCAAGGCCAGGCCATATTGAAACAGGAGCCTGGAACTCCATCCAGCTCTTCCACTTGGGGTGCAGGGGCTCAGGCATTTCATCCATCACCTGATGCCTCCCAGCATGAACTAGCCGGAAGCTGGATCAGAAGCAGCAAGTGAAAAGCCAAGACTCAAACCAGAACTCTGATATGGGTGTTCTAGCAGTGGCTTAACCTGCTGTTGTGAACTGCTCACCCCGCTTTCAAAGCTTCTGTGTTCTCTAACTCAGATTCCTCAGTCATGTCCAGTCTACTGACAAGTCTGTCAAAGACCTTCTCAGTTCCTTTCCAGGGCAATTAATCTTTACTTTGTCATTTTGTATCTTTCTTAGGGTTTCTGTTTCCCTGCTTGCTTTGCTGATCTGTCATTGGTGGATGCTATCTACTTTGCCTGATAGCACCCTAGCATCATGGTCATCATTGTTTTAATGTTCCAATCTAACATCAACAGATGCATCAGTTGCCTTTAGAATTTCAACTTATAAAATCAGTAATTATGCAAGAAGGAGAAGGATTTGCTGGACTGTTAATGGCATATTTTGGTGGGTAGCAATAGCTACATTTTGTTTTTCTGTAATTTTTTGGCTCATTACAAAAAAATTTTGTTAATTTTGAATGTTGTGCTATATTTGTTTATTTTCTTATATGCAGGAAATCTTTATTGTTCATCTTTCACACTATTTAAAATTGTGTGTGTAAACTCTAGCTCATAGGAAAAAATAAATATCCATGTCTCAGATTGCACAGACTTTTTAATGACTTAGAACTACTAATGCTAAATGACTAAGCATTAAAAACACTACTTTATGTGATATCTTCTTTAATAGAATTTCATTTTAGGAATAATGATCTAAGTTTTATCATTTAGATTGATCCTAACAGGTGTCTGTAAGAAAATTAAAGCATTGTTATGTGCACTGCATTGAGCTCAACCTGGTTCATTTTTCTGATTATCATTTTTCCAAGCCTTTTTTACTTTTATGATTCATCTGTCCTTTGTTCATTCAGACCTAAGAGACATCTGGAAAACTGCTTTACAAAGAGAGCAACTGGATTTTAATTTGCAGAAAAGTAGGAGAAGAGGAGAAGACATTGTAGGGCTCTTAACAAAGTCGTGCATCTTTTATCATAGTGTTACCAACGCTAATTTCCTGTTGGAAAGGGCATATAATTTTTGAACACTCTTTTTAGATACTGAGTTTCTTGAAAATGAACTGGTTAGAAGCAAATCTTATAAAGAGAAATTATAACAGATGTTGCAAAGCATTGCAGAGCCAAATCATACAGTCATAGGTATATCATCGAACCTCCAAGCCACATTTTCATATTATTACATAGAAAGTCAGATGCCATGCAGTTTTAATGAATACAATAAAAAGAAGAATACCAAGATTAATGTTTCCATTAACATGATGAGAAAATGTTACTCTGAATATCTTATTTTTCATCTGCTGGGTTTTGCATACTTAAATATGCAACTTTTGACTTTCATAAAAGTATTCTACTTCAGTTACTTAACTGAGTAGAATAAATAAACTAACCAAGAAGTAACATAATCTCTAAAGCAAGGTAATAATTCCCTGCTGAATATGAATAGGTTACTTCTTAAATTAGAATTCTTATTAGCCAGCCCAGCTTAATCCCCTGCCTGAGGCGCCAGCACCCGGTTCTAGTCCTGGTTGGGGCTCCAGATTCTATCCTGGTTACTCTTCTTCCAGTCCAGCTCTCTGCTGTGACCCGGGAAGGCAGTGGAGGATGGGCCAAGTGCTTGGGCCCTGCACCCGCATGGGACACCAGGAGGGGGCGCCTGGCTCCTGGCTTTGGATGAGCGCAGCCTGCGGACCGGAGCAGCCCTTTGGGGAGTTAACCAAAGGAAGGAAGACCTTTCTCTCTGTCTCTCTCTCTCTCTCTCTCTCACTGTCTAACTCTGCCTGTCAAAAAAAAAAAAAGTATTCTTATTAGCCAGTATTCACAAAATATTGATAATTAATTATTTAATATGGTAAGAATCTTAACATACCTTAGAATATTTAGATAATACTTTGTTAAATCAAGTTATTTTGTATAACTTTAGAAAAAGTAAAATTACATAAAATAGCACATTTTCATGTCTCAAGATTTTTACTTATTTGTGATTGTTTTTTCCTATTTTAAATAATTCTACTTAACTAATCAATTGAATAATTTACTTAATAATTGCCCAATATTATTTCCACCCATGCAGCAGTTGAAGAGTTTATAATAATTTTAATGCTTAAAGCTTATAAAGCATTAAATTATATTTCAAGTATGTCTTTCAAGGAAGTGACTAAACTGTAGTACAAAAGAGATTTTAAATCATTGGTGAACCACAATTTGCTTATGTGAAAATCAGTTAAAAATGTAAACATTTTCAAGTAAGATTTAAAAAGATTTTATTTATTTGAGAGGTAGAGTTACAGACAGTGAGAGGGAGAGACAGAGTGAAAGGTCCTCCATCCGCTGGTCCACTCCCTAAATGGCTGCAATGGCTGGAGCTGCGCTGATCTGAAGCCAGGAGCCAGGAGCTTCATCTGGGTCTCCTATGTGGGTGCAGGGGCCCAAGCACCTGGGCCATCTTCCACTGTCTTTTCAGGCCATAGCAGATAGCCAGATCAGAAGAGGAGCATCTGGTACTCGAACCAGTGCCCATATGGGATTCTGGCACCGCAGGCAGAGGATTAACCTTCTTTGCCACAGTGCCAGCCCCTCAAGTAATATTTTGAAAATAATATACAGTAAGAGGATTTGATGGCTGAAAATGTTCCTTCTCATTTTATAACTGTATTAGCATGTGAAATCTTTTACTAAAAATATTGGCTAAAGTTTAAGAAACAACATTAATCACATACATTATAATGTCACATTGCTTTACTTTATAACAATATGTTTAGTGTGATATTTTTGAAACTGGTTTTTACTTTTCTTTATTGACTGCAAAGATAATTAATTCTGAAACACAACATGTTTCATTTGTCCATATAGCAAACAAATCAATAGTAAGTATCTCCCATTGCACTTATCTTGAAGGTGAAGATCTTCAGCGTCAGTTTTAGGACCCACTGATATACAAGTTCACAAAACAGAGATGGGTGATACTATCAGAGAGCAGGTAGTGTGGTCTTTGACCATATGCTAAACAAGATGCCCTTATACAGGTATCATGGCAAAGTACAATAAAGATTATACAGGGGCCAGTGCTGTGGTGTATTGGGCAAAAGCTGCCACCTGTGGTACCGACATCCCCTATAGGCGCCAGTTCTAGTCTCGGCTGCTCCACTTCTGATCCAGCTTTCTGCTATGGCCTGGGAAAGCAGTAGAAGATGGCCCGAGTCCTTGGGCCTCTACACTCACATGGGAGACCCGGAAGAAGCTTCTGGCTCCTGGCTTCAGATCAGCGCAGCTCTGGCCGTTGCAGCCATTTGGGAAGTGAAACAAAGAATGAAAGACTTCTGCCTCTGCCTCACTGTAACTCTGCCTTTTAAATAAATAAATCTTGAAAAAAAAAAGATTATAGAGGAAAAGAATGGGGAGTGCCTTGGAAAAATATGACAGAGGAGTATAATTTATATTATAAAGATTTTGCATAAAACTTTTTTGAGAATATAATATTTAGGATTCTGTCTGGACATGGAGTAGCATTTAATCTTTGTTGAAGTTGAAGCTCAAAAGGGGTCAGAAAGAACAGAAAGAACATTCTGAACAGAGGAAACAGCGTCTGTGAGGTTCCTGAGTCTGCAATGAGATGAAAGGTGGAGAACATTGAGGCGGGCGAAAGGGGCAGCTGGATGAGAGGAAGCCGTTGAGATGGGCAGAGGCTAAGATCCTGCCAGCTCTTACGGACCACATTAAAGCTGGTGAACTGACATGATCCTGTGATGGCTTCTTTATATCCCAGCAGTAGAAAAGATCTTCTCCTAAGATTTCTACTGACACGCCTACTTCAATAGAAACTCAAAGCGTGATGGTATCACTGATAAGAAAAGAAAGTACTTTATTGGAGGGGAAAGCAAGAATTTAGTTTAGAATTAAATTTAAGTTTTGATTCTAGCTTTTCTGAGATGCTTCTGAGAAGGTATGGTAAGGGGTAAGACAGGGGCTGGTGCTGTGGTGTAGCAGGAAAAGCCACCACCTGCAGTGCTGGCTTCCCATATGAGTGCCGGTTTGAGTCCTGGCTGCTCCACTTCCAATCCAGCTCTCTGCTATTGCCTGGGAAAGCAGTGGAAGATGGCCCAAGTCCTTGGGTCTCTGTACCCGCATGGGAGACCCAGAAGAGGCTCCTGATCGGCCCAGCTGTGACCATTGTGACCATTTGGGAAGTGAACCAGTAGATGGAAGATCTCTCTTTCTCTTTACCTCTCCGTAACTCTGCCTTCCAAATAAATAAATAAATCTTTAAGAAAAAAAAAGAAGAGGATAAAGTATTTTGGAGCACAGATGACTCTGAATGGGGCTTGTAACCAGGACCCCACATTAAAAGCCTGGAAATGAGTGGCAATGCTTAGGGCAACAGTGTTGGGTGGCTTGAAAGGAGAACTGGGATCCTAAATGGAGAGAAAAACGAGAAAAAGACGCCTTCCAAGGAAACTGAAAAGCGGTGTTTGGTGATTGGGGAAACCTACGAGGGTGTGATAAAACAAGAAAATGTATGTTTTCTGAAGCTTTTCTCTTTCATCAACAGCCTTAGCACTTACTTCACTTTTCTTGGAAAATTCCCATTCTCAATGCTATTTCTCAACCCAGATGCTTCCTTTATGTCTATTCAGAATGGTACTCATTAGAGACCTCCAAGACAGCTGGCAGGAAGACCTGGGCTACAAGGCCAGACAGCCAAAACAGAGCCCTCTCCCAAATAGGGCGTGGCCCCCACCCTCTTGCTTGCTCCTCAGACTGTTGTACCCATTACAAATGCCTTCCGACCGAAACTTACTCTTAGCAGTTGAGCAGCAAAACATTCAGCCGGTGTACCTTGTATGGAGCATAGGCAGTCACAGTTTCAACTCGTAATCAGTAGAATTCAGTGCTCTCATCAGTCCCTCAAAAGTTGCACCAGAATGCTAAGCAGACTTTCAGCCAAATACTGTACAACTTCTGTTCTGTTTTTGTTTTTTTAAGATTTATTCATTTATTTGAAGGTCAGAATTCTATAGAGGAAAGAAGACACTCACACACACACACACACAGAGAGAGAGAGAGAGAGAGAGAGAAGAGAGAGAGTGCACACGAGCGTTTTATCCAAGTGGCTGCAACAGTTGGGGCTGGATTTTTGTCAGATCTCCCATGTGGGTGCAGGGGCTGGAAGACTTGGGCCCTCTTCTGCTGCTTTCCCAGGCACATTAGCAGGAGCTGGGTCTCAAACCAGTGCCCACATGGGATGACAGCATCACAGGTGGAGGCTGTACCCTCTATGCCAACAACACCAGCCCCTCTTTATGGCTTCCTTACCCTACTGTTGGTGAGACAGATCATCCTAATAGACTCTGAATTGATCCCCAACCCCTCCCCACTGTCCCCTATTCCTCTCCAATCCACCTTTCACCAAGGATCCAGTGGTCTCTATAAAACATATTTTAGAGTGTGCAACTCACCTGCTAGTGGTCTATCAAAGGTTCTGTCTATACTTCTTAATTTGGCATATGAGTCTCCATATGACAACTTCCTACCTTTCTCCCCAGTGCATCTCAAGACACATTCTATCTTTCTCCCTGTACAGCATCAAACTGGCCCACTCAATTCAGAATGTTTCAAGCTCTTCCTTACCTGGGATCTTTGGAGAATGATACTCTCTGAGGTACTTTTTCCACCACTCTTTGGTTAATTTTCCTTATCTTTAAACTAAGAATTAACATTTTTATGTAACTTATTGGCAGGTATGATTCACAATTAAGAATTTGGCACATATTAATGAAAATGATGCCATTATTCATTAAACTCATAGAATAATCATAATCAGTTTTTTGAAAAATCATACCGATTTATATATTTATTAGGCAGTTTTTATATCCATAAGACATTTTTGACCAAGGAATATTTCCTCATCAAAATGATGAACCTACTTAGGATAAGTTTTATTTTTCTGATTTAGTTTTTCCTCCTGGTTACTCAATCTTATCAAATATTCAGTTCAGTTCCTATTATGAAAAGAAAATTACTTGTGCTTCTCTTTGTAATTTTTATTAAACTGAGTTACTAAATAAATATTTTAAAGATCCTTCAGACAACATGGATCTTAACCTTGAATATTATATATCGATAAAGCTTTTTCTTGGTTTGTAGATTCTATTTAAAGTAGATGACTTGGGTATCAACTGTAGCATCCTGAAGAGATATACATCAAGTCAGAATTGTCTCTCTTGACATTCTACTTTAAGACAAATAGAATAACAAGAACAGGATGTGCTGACCAGACCAAGTATACGAGACAACAGTTTTCAAAACACTGAACTTCAGGCAGTAAAGGACATTGATTCCTGAGAGATGGGGGACAAATGATTGGAGGCCAACAATTGCCCTGCTTAAGGACTAGCAGTGTGGCCTGCCACAGTGTAAGGGGAAGACCAGATGCAGCTCAGAGATCCTCATATTTTTGTGAAATAAATCCTTCTCCATGGCGCTGTTCTTAGAGGAAAATAGAATCCGTGGGTGAGTTTGCATTGCTGCCATGATAAAGAACAGCTGAGGGGAGACAGCCAACCCACTACTGTGACAATGCCAATGGCAGTTCCTGGGTAGCAGCCACAAATGACAGCACTGGCTGTCCATAACTCAGGTTGATTCCAGTTACAGTTCTTGTCACTCTGCTTTACATTATGATATTCTACTTGCATTCATCTGACGTCTACGGTACCTGCCCACTAACCTTTGCACATTGTAGGTATTCAGGGACTCATCAGGAATTGTTACATTTGCTAATCTAACCCTGTATTAGAGAGTTTTAAGAACATAGTTGATGCACATCAGTGATTTGGGTTCAAATCATGTGTTTATTTGCTAGGTATAAAACATTGGAAAAGTATCTACACAAGTTTGTACTTGTATAAAGTGAGTTTACTGGTAGTTACACCTAACAAGGTTATGATGAGAATTCACTGCATTATCACACTTGAACTCTTAGCCTGGAAACACAGGATTTTGCACGTTTGTGTTATTCTTGTTTTCATCATTCAGGAGTTGGGTCAGTGAAGCTGCAGTGGGAACTTTCCAGAATGAAGATGTGATGGCGGATAGATGCTTTTGTATGTGTCCAGTATCACAGTTTAATAAAAACCACAAAGAAGCAAAGGTTGGCATCGCTTATACTTTTACACATCTTATATATTGAAAATTCTGGAAATAAAGTAATTTCCAAAAGAACACACTCTAAAAAGATTGTAAGAAATTGTGTAGATTGATGGCATAGCAGTATTATCTCTAGCAAATCTGTTAAAGTTATGTCAGAAAAGTTCATTTTCATTCTACTGCTACAACTACTGATTAATAAAGTACTTTCTTGATTAATATATTCATGCCAATTTGATGAAGAACCTCTACACTTACTTTAACTAGTTTCATAAATGGATAGATTTATCTGAAACAGACAAAAAACATTTAGGATGCTTTTACTCCAAAGATGCAGTTTTAATCCAAGTTATATTCATGTTTGTGTGTGTGTGTGTGTGTGTGTGTGTTTTAAATAGATAGATAGATAGATAGACAGACAGACAGACTATTCAAAAGGCAGAGAGACAGATAGACAAAGAGAGATTCTCCATCCAATGGTTTACTCTCCAAATGCCTGAAAATAGTGGGGCTGGATCAGGTTGAAGCCAGGAGCCTAGAACTCAGTACTGCTCTCTCATGTCAGCAGTAGTGAATGAAGTACTTAAACCATTACCTTCAGAAGGGTACAATAGCAGGAAACTGGAATCAGAAGCAGAAGTGGGACTCAAATCCAGGTGCTAAATATGGCATATGAACTTTATCAGTAATATTGTAATAGTTGCAACAAATGCCCTTCCCACAGAATCATACATTTTCACTTATCTGAAATGATTCTTTACTTTTTGTGTCTCCCATACTTTTAGTAAAATCCTTAAAAAATTCACAAAGATATGGCCGGCGCCGTGGCTCAACAGGCTAATCCTCCGCCTTGCGGCACCGGCACACCAGGTTCTAGTCCCGGTCGGGGCGCCGGATTCTGTCCCGGTTGCCCCTCTTCCAGGCCAGCCCTCTGCTGTGGCCCAGGAGTGCAGTGGAGGATGGCCCAAGTGCTTGGGCCCTGCACCCCATGGGAGACCAGGAAAAGCACCTGGCACCTGGCTCCTGCCATCGGATGAGCGCGGTGCACCGGCCGTAGCGCGCCGACCGCGGCAGCCATTGGAGGGTGAACCAACGGCAAAGGAAGACCTTTCTCTCTGTCTCTCTCTCTCACTGTCCACTCTGCCTGTCAAAAAAAAAATTTACAAAGATAATGTCTAAACTCAATTTGAAATTTCAAACCCTATTAATAATTATGCAGGTACATCTATATTTATGTAAATTATCAAGCTATATATCATGATCAGTGTTATTTAAGACTTACCTAATTGATGTCCATTATAGAAATTGAAATTTCATTAAGATTTCGTAAGTTTTAAATCCCATTAACATTTAAATAGAAAAAATAAAATAGAACAAAATTTAAGTAACTGTAATTTTTAAATGTTTAAATATTTGGAGTATAGTTCTATGAAATGAATACCAAGTACTATAATTGGAGTATCTTCATGTAATCATTAAAACATGTGAAATGTTCATTTATAGTATTTAAATATTGATTATGAATATATATACATCCTATAGAATTCTGCTTCCATTTTATAAAGTTTAAATTAAAAGGATGAAAGTAAGTTTTTATGAAGAATTTTCTTGAGAATTCCTGCATAAAGGAAGTGATGTTGAATCAATTTTTAAAGTAGGATTTAAATCTTATTTTAATTATGCTAATTGCTCTCAGGAACAGCCTACATCTTGCTACCATAAAAGATAAATTGTGAATCTATTTATTGGCATTGTTCTCTTTCTCAGGAGTTTGAATATGTCTTTAAGATTGCGACACTAATCAAAGTAGGAACACTCATTGACCACTATAGAAAAGAAACAAAATCAATTGCTATGCAATCCTAAGCACTTTCTAAAAAGAAATGGCCAGTTACATCAAATGGGGGTCGTATCACACATAGCTACACACAGCAGTCTCTTCTTCAGCTACTCTGTTGTTTGGTACTGCAAGGGATGGAATGAGTATGTAAGGTATTTGGCAACAAATATTTTAAAGTGACCATTAGTATTAGTGTGACTTTGAGTATTTTGTATTTAAACATACCAATATTCAGTAACATAATTTCTAATAGGTACAGTACTATGGTGTTGGTATTGTATTTTCACTTAGTGTTCTGAGGAAAGTGAATAATGGGGGAGTTCCATTCATTTTAAATGAATGATATGATTGTCTACTTTATGTATTTTCATTCCCAAAAAATGCTGTCTGAAATTCTTTTGTTGTTGTTATGGAAAGTATTGTAGCTGTTTGAGCTGTATCAAGCATGAAGTAATTAAATAATATTTAATTCCTTGTAACCAATTAGCTATGCCTTCAGTATGAAAATGGTGATTTGTTACTTGAATTTATCACAAGTTAAAACTATAAGACCAATTATTTCTGATTCACTAATCTTTTTGCCTTTTGACTTAGCCCATTTTATTGGCACATAGATTGTACATAGTTATTGGATCTTGTGTGGTGTTTTAATACATTATTCTTTAATGAATGTATTAGAAACCAGGGTACTTCTACAGTTATCAATAACAAGTTCACTTCATATACAAACATTTTGATAAAACTGTGTTTTAGTGAAATTTGTTCTAATCAGTTTTGATCACAAATTATCACACCACACATAACGGATGTTCAACCAACACAAAACACACACAAACTCCTTATGTCTGTTTCATCAGTAATTTCTTCACCTTTGTACCATTACAAAATACAAACTCTGCATCATTCTTTTTACTGTGAGAGTTACATACTGAGGTATTGTGCAGTTGATACATTCTTTATTTGTATCATGTATTGTTCATCGCCCTCCACTGGGATGTGACTTCCATGAAGAGAGAGATCTTCATATGCATTGTTCCCAGATATGCCCTAAGTATCTGGAACAGAGTGTGGCAGATGAGAGAATGAATAGTTTAAGTGATGCTTAAGGGAAACATCACACAGTCCTTATTTTGACAAAATTTATAGCCTTTTTAAAAGTAGATGAGTTCCTCCAATGCTATGTTTTAGCGTTTGCTATAAGTAAGAAAATAAATGAACAGACTTATATCATGGAAAAAATTTAAATTTATTTCTTACTTCTAATAGATATAATGCCAGAGAAACATGATACTTTTGACCAATTATTTGTTTTACTCTCCTCAAAAGCCCCCACCTCCCTGACAACAAAGGAATAAAAAGAGTAAAGCAACAATATGCATACTGGATACAACTTTTAAAAATCATGAGACAACACACAAAAGACAACAGAAAAAATGGTAGCTTTAGGTGAGAAATGGCAATAACACTTTGGTATAAAAATTTATGAATAAAAAAATAAGAAAGTAACTGCAAATATCTCCAACAAAAATATCTCACCCAATTCGAGCAACATTTTCTATTTAAGAAAGTATAAGGGGCAGATAATTGAAACAGAAAAATGACAGAAGTGATCAGAATTATCTACATTTATCCCTAATCTTATATTGTCAGGGAACTGGAGGTGTTTATCATCTGAAGTCAGAAAACTGGAGTTTTGATGCTGAAGTCACTAAAACACAAGGTGCATCTGAATAAGGCACAGACATCAGGGAAATTAAAGGGAGACGTTTTAGGTACCAATTGGAGGGAATTTAGTACTCATCCATAAAGCACTCAAATAGTGATGGAACTCAACTCTTTCAGTGTATTCTTTCCATGTGCTAATAAAGGACCTACCTTTAGAGGATAATTTGGAAGAAGTAAATAAAGAAATGGGCAGATTTTAGAGCGTTTAATAGGTCTTTGAACACTGACAAGGGAAAGTGGTTGCTAGGCCAAGTTATATGTGAAGGAAACTGGGGGAAGATCTTTTAAGCTTCTACCGTAGTCTTCTGAGACAATCATTTTGCTTGTTTCAGCTATTGGATTTTCATATGATATTTGTAGGAATCAGGGCCATGATATTTTTCTAAAAGCATTTGTGAATCTATTGACTAAAAGGCAAACAAACTGTAAGATATCTGTATAAGTATTCAAAACTCCAACACTTCTTAAACAAATTTTAAATAGATAGTAGTATCATTTCTAAAATTGGTGTTAATGTTTTTTTCAAAAGATGCAAGATTTCATGGATTGCATTGCATTTATCTAGCCTAAACGGATTAGTTCCATGCAAAGATAAATTTATTTCCAGCTACTTAACTTCAATCCATTTAGTAAATGAATATCTGGAAAAATAATCAGCAGACAATGAATTCAGATGGTATAAAGTCAAACAATATTGTGGAAATTCAGACTGGCTCAGTGTTGGCAACCAGTGAACTTAAAAGTATACGTAGATAATAGAGAAACAGATAGGCAGAAGAAAGATACACTGACAAAAAGATACCAACATAGACATTTTTACTTTATTGTAAACAATGGTCTACATATTAATTTTTAATTAAAGCCTACTTTAAATATAAGAAATGAAGAAGGGACAGTCATAGAAAATAACAACATTATGGGGATAATGAAGAGATGATTTGATAATCTCAATATTTTCTAGATGTCAATTCTTCTCAATTTCCTCTAAAGTTTCAATATCATTCCAATAAAAATCCTAGCAAGGTATATTTTGCACCTTACTAAATTGATTTTAGGGTACATGTAAAGAACAAAACACAAATAAGCCAGCACAATATTGGAGTGGAACATTTTTGGAGGACTGATGTTAACCAATTTGTGCTTACACACAAATTTGATAACATAGATGAAATGGATTAACTCCAAGAAAGATATATTCTGCAAAACTAGATGCAAGGATAAAAACTCAATTAGAAATATATATGCTACATATATACATGAAATGGAATGAATAATTAATGAACCTTCAAAATAGAAAGTCCAAGGCCCTGGTGTGTTCATAGGTGAAATTTTCCAAGCATTGTAGGAAAAAATGATAGAACTTATTTATAGTCTTTTCCAAAAGATGGAGAGAATACTGCCTAACTTATTTGATTAAGTAATTGGCATTACCAAAGTAAGATATTGATATTATAAGAAACGTAAAATTCAGACCTGTGTCTCTTAGGAACAGAGATGCAAAATCCTCAATAAAATGTTAGCAAATCAAATGCAACAATGTACTAAAATAATTAATATCACAACAAAGTGAAATTTATTCAAAGCATACAAGACTGGATCAACATTTGAATCCATTAACCTAATCCTTACCATCAACATGATTTGACAAATGCAACACTCATTTGTGATAATATGCTCATTAATTAGGATTAGAGAAGAACTTCGTTAGTGAGAGGCTTCCTCAACTTCTTGAAGATTAAATACAAAAATTAATAGCCAATATCATACTTAATAAAATATAAGCTTTCCTAATGATATCAAGAAGAAAACAAGAACCATTGTTTTCAACATCATTCTGGATGTCCTAGACAGACAATGCAAAAAGACAAGAAAAGAAAAAGTTCAAATTGGGAAAGAAGAAATAAAATTACCTTTATTCACAGATGACATAAGTATTTAAATACACAATCTGAAAGAATACTAAAAATAATATTTTGGTACTAATGAAGCTATACAGTAAGATTGCAGGATACAAGGTTAATCCATAAAACAATCAATTGCTATATATAAGAAATAAGTATGCAAAAAATTAACAATAACAGTATTTATATTAGTGCCCCAAAATAAAATACTTAGGTATAAATTTACCTGAATATGTGTACTATCTATACAAAGAGAACTAAAATCTTTAATGAAAGAAATCAAAGGGCTAAAGTAATGGGGAAATATTTCATATTCATGAATAGGAAAACTCAGTATTTTTGGGATGTGAGTTCTTCTCAATTTCATCTAAAGTTTCAATGTCATTCCAATAAAAATCCTAGCAAGATATTTTTTGTAATTAGTAAATTGATGTTAGGGTACATGTAAAGAGCAAAACACAAGTAAGCCAGCACAATATTGGAGTGGAACATTTTTGGAGGACTGATGTTAACCAAACTCAAGACTTGCTATGAAATTACTTTAATCAAGACACTGTGCTATTGGCAAATCAGTAAGCAAATATATCAACAGAATAGAATACAGAGCCTAGAAATAGAGCCACATAAATAACATCAATTGATCTTAGACAAACGAACAAAAGTAACATATTAAATTAAAGTTGTCTTTTCAATGAATAATGCTGAAACAACCAGGCATTCACATGTGAAAAAAAATGAATCTAGACACAGACCTTATCCTCTCCATAAAAATTAGCTTAAAACAAATCATGTAGCATGCAAAACTAATAAGCTTCCAGAAGATAACATAGGAGAAAACCTCAGTAACTTTGATACGGTGACAACTTTTTAGACACAACACCAAAGAAACAGTACATGAAAAGAAATGATAAACTAGACTCAGTTACAATTAAAATTATCTGTTGATACAATAACTCAGAGATTAAAAGAAATGTTTGCAAACAAATGTCTAATAAAAGCCAGTTATCTGAACTATACAGATAACTATTTAGGCACAACATTAAGAAAATAACCTATGTGATTAAATGGGCAAAAAATGTAAACAAAGACAACATCAAAGAACAAATGCAGATGGAAAACATATATATACAAAATGTTCCACATTATAGGTTACTAGGAAATTAAAAATTCAGATGATGATACACCACTATTCTCTTACCAGAAGGGCTAAAACTTAATGTACTTAAAATGCTACATTCTGGCAAGTATTTGGGGCAAAAGGAACTCTAACTCATTGTTTGTGGGAAAGTGAATGATAGAGAAACTTTGGAACATAATTACTTAGTTTCTTACAAGACTAAACTTACAGTGCCATACAATCCAGCAATTAAGTTCCTTAACATTTCCACCAACTAGTTAAAACTGAGTTTTCACAGAAATCTGCACATGGGAGCTTTTAGCAGATTTATTCATAGCTACAAATACTTGGAAGAAGCAAAATTCTTCAGTTAGTAGCTGGATGAATGCATTGTATTGCATCCAGGCAAAAAAAAAAAAAAAGGTTATTCAGGGATACAAGAAAAATGAGCTTTTCACCACACAAAGACACACAGTACTGAGTGGAAGGAGCCTATCTATCTGAAAAGACAACACACTATGTGATTCCAGCTGTGTGATGCTCTGGAAAAGGAAAAGCAGTGGCTACTGCAAAATTGTCCTGATTGCAGGGGTGGGGTGGATGAGATAGGGAAAGTAAAGAACAGAGAGCTCTGTTCTGTACGATATGTAATGGTGCATTTATATCTATCAAGACCACAGAAGGCACAATCCCAAGATGGAACTCTAATGCGAACGGTGGACTTTGGATGATAAGAATGTGCCGATGCAGGGTCGTCTGTTGTAACAGGTCTGCCATTCCGGCGTAGGGTACAGGTGGGCAGAGGGCTGTGCATGGATATGGATGAGGAATACATGAGCACTCTGAATTTTCTGTTCAATTTTGCTGTGCATCTAATACTCATTTAAAATATAGTCCAATAAAAACACCTTGGAGACATTTTTTTGTGAATTTCATAAAATTATCCAGACTATGTCCAACATTACTTGATTAATAACAATCATAGCTCTGTGTTGTAAGTGTACATCATCATTAGCTTTGATGAGCCACCGTGGTCCTCACCTACATCTCTCTCTCTGTCCTCCCCCTACATTTGTTTTTCTCCATTCCTTACCTTTCATCTTTCACCATTCACTTCCTTATGTTGTAAACAGTGGAGACAGTTTCAGACTGTGTGAGCTATTGAAGGCAGAAGACACTTCAGGGGAGCATAGCCTAATATCTCAGCAGTCACAAAGCCGGGCTTCAGTGAGACGGGGTTCAGAAAACCATAGCAGAGGATACTAGGCGTCTGACTCTGGTGATCACCAACGTGCTGACTCAATTTCTTACTGTCTGCGTCCGCTCCTACAACCATACGGCATGCTCCTCCTCTCTGTGTCCTCACAGGTAGACTCACTGTAATATAGACCACTGGAATATATGAATCACTATGAACATAAAGTCTGCCGCTGGGCACACATACTGCTCATGAGCTCCTGCATCGCCACATGGCACTTTTCTTCGCCTGTTGACTGATTATACAAACACTCTGTCTCTAACGGCTCTGAAAGGCATTCAGTCTAGAGATGGAGGGTCCATGCAGTTGTGCTCATTCGTTTACTGATTCAATTCACCTACCTGCTGAAGTCTTGGATTTGTCCACTTCATCTCTTCTGAATCTAACAGAGGAATCTGTTCTGTACACCACCACGTGGGTATATGTGGTAGCGGTGCCCAAGGCTTCTATACGAAGAACCCTTTGATTAATTTGATTAATTTGAATCCTAAACAAAAACTGGAAATTGAAAAACATTTACTATGATTTAAAGTTGTTATTTTTCCTTTAAATTTTAAGTTTTAGGCAACTTGAAAGCATGTTGTATGAGCGTACGAGTGGGAAATTGCATTATTCATGGGCATTCGTCTTTTAATATATATTTATAGGTACTTGTGTATTCCGTGTGTATCTACAGAACAATGTTCAAGACTAAACACTGAACTCGATTACTTACCTTTTAAAACCCTGGAAAGGAATCATGACTGCTTCCTGTCATGTTCCACACCACAGCACACTCTTAGGACTCAGCAAATTAAAAAAGAGTAATAATAAAAAATTTGAGTAATAAAAGTGTTCACAGGGGGCAGAGTGGCAGCAGGAGGATGGAGCCCTGTAATAATAATTGATGTAATGCCAGCCTCTGGATGAACATGTAATTTTCCATCTCTTTTGCCCTCAGGAGCCTCCTAAAATTATTCAGGTGAAGTCCGACTGGCAGAGCTAGGAGGATATGTAAATGGGAGGATTTGTAGTCTAAGTCTGGTGTAAGTAATGGGTCAGTGCACATCTGGGAGAAAACCATAAAAGAGCAGTCAGGCAGAGGTGTTTCATTTTTTCTCTGGTATCATTTCTATGCGCATTTATGAAGTCGACATTGAGTGGCTGCCTCGCGCTGAGGACAGAGCCTCCAGGCCCTCAGGAAACTGGAGAAGAGAAGGGGATCCCATATGGATTCTCCATGTGGGCAGGGACAAAATGATGAAAAAGGAAAGATCTCTGCGGTAACTGTTCTTAACATAACACTACTTTTGAAGCTGGCACAGTGGTGCAGTGGGTCAAGCCTCCACCTGCCGTGCAGGCATCCCATATGGGTGCCGGTTCAAGTCCTGGCTGCTCCACATCTGATCCAGCTTCTTCCCTGCTGATAAGCCTGGGGAAGTAGTGGAAGATGGCCCAAGTCCTTGGGCCTCTGCATCTACATGGGAGACACGGATAAAGCTGCTGGCTCCTGTCTTTGTGTTGACCAAGCTTCAGCTAAAGTGGCCATTTGGGGAGTGACCCAGTAGATAGAAGATCTCTCCTCTCCTCTCCTCTCCTCTCCTCTCCTCTCCTCTCCTCTCCTCTCCTCTCCTCTCCCTCCCTCCCTCCCCCCCCTCTCTCTCTCTCCCTCCCTTCCTCCTTCCCCCTCCCTCCCTCCCTCTCTCTCCCTCTCTCTCTCTCTGCCTTTCAGATAAATAAACATTTAAAAATATTTAAAATACTTTGTTTATGCATCTGAAAGGCAGAGTTACAGACAGAGAAGAGACATACAAAGAAATGTCTTCCATTGGCTACTTCATTTCCCAAGGGCTGAGCCAGATGAAAATTGGGAGCCAGGAGCTTCATCCAGGTCTCCCATGTGGGTGACAGGGGCCCAAGCACTTTGGCCATATGCCACTGCTTTGCCCAGATGCATTAGCAGGGGGCTGGATTGCAAGTACCCATAATGGATCCAGTGTCCCAGGCAACAACTCTATCTGCTCACCACAAGGCCAGGCACTAAAATAACATTTTGAGAACTGACAATATAGGGATTGAATTCACTGATGTTTGCTTTAACAGGATGAGGGAAGCCAAGCAGAATTCTATTTTCCTGGGCAATCATGGGAACTTGAAATGATGGAGCCGGAACAGACATACCTAACAGCAGCCTTGACTAAGCCTGTCAGAATGTGTGCTTATTGTGTAAACGACAAATGGACCAGATAGGTTAGAATGCTGGATATCTGATGAGAAATTAATATGAACAAGTGCAAAGAATCTATGGCAGAGACTTGGCAAGTCTGTGTTATTTCTTTTATTTCCCCCATTGTTGTCAGTTTATAGTCTCTCTGCTCTCATTATCTTTCTTTGCATCTTTTTGTAAATCTTTTGAAGTTTAAGAATACAGAAGAAACGTCTACTTTGGGGAATGGCAATCAGCTAGCAAGATGCAATCGGAAGAGACTACACTTCAAGCAGACTCTCACATAAAAGTCAGGGAGCTCTGCTTGTATTTCTCTTCTCTGAGAGAGCTGCGGAGGTTCAGCCTCCCTTGACTTTGTGCAGGGGATGTAGCCGTGGCCAGTTAGCAACAACCCATACTGCAGTGCCAATGTGAGTCCTGGCTACTCTGCTTCTGACCCAGCTTCCTGCTAATGTACCTGGAAAGATACTGGAAGTTCATCCAGGTACTTGGGCCCCTGTCATACACATGGGAGACTAGAATGAAGTTCTTGGCTCCTGAGTTCAGCCTGGACCAGACATAGCTGCTGCAGGCATGAGAAGAAAACCAGGGGATGAAAGGTCTCCCTCCCTCCCTTCCTCCCTTTCTCTCTCTCTCTCTCTCTCTCTCTCTCTCTCTCTCTCTCTCTCTCTCTGTTATCCTGCCTTTTAGAGCCTTTTAAATAAAAAAAAATAAATTTTGAGGTAGAAAACATTGTTGACTTTCATTTATTAAGTAAACATTCATCTACTCTGTTCTAAAAAAAATCACACACTGTACATTCAAAATGTGTATCAAGCTTGCTTCAGTTAATTTCTACATTTCAAAATGTCATGGAGTAATAGCCTCTCAAAATTATTTGCATATTAGTTTTCAGAATCTGTGAGTATGTGATGCCAGTGGCAGGTGGGGAAGAATGTTGCAAACAGATTTAAGTTTACTGATCACCTGACCTTGAGATGGCATCAGTCTAGTTATTCAGGCAGGCCCGCTTTAATCATATAAGGAGTACTTAGAGTTGATGACTGAAGTAGGAAAGTTAAGTGGCAGAAAGACGCAATTCGAGATAGACTCCAGCCAGTCAGGCACAGCCTTTAAGACAGATGAAGACCACAAGCCAAAAGGTGTGGGTAACTCCCGGAAGCTGCTTGAAAAATAACAAAAACAAAACACACTGATTCTAGCCAAGCCTCTAGAAAGGAACACAACATGGGTGACTGCTGAATTTATGCTGTCTTTGAATTTCTTTTATCTTTTTTAAAATATTTATTTACTTTGAAAGTCTGAGTTACAAGGATAAAGGAAAATACACAGAAACAGAGAGAGAGAGAGAGAGATCTTCCATCCACTGGTTCACTACCCCAAATGGCTGCAGTGGCCAGGACTGGGCTAGGCTGAAGCCAGGAGACAGGAGCTTCACCCAGACCTCCCACATGGGTGGCAGGAGCTCAAGCCCTTGAGCCAACTTCTGTTGCCTTTCTTGGGGCCAGTAGCAGGGAGCTGAATCAAAAGAAGAGCAGCTGAGATTTAATGGACACCCACATGGGAAGCCAGTATTGCAGGTGGCAGCTTAACTCGCTGTGCCACAACACTGGCCCCACTCTTTGAGTTTCTGATTTCATAACTAAGATAATAAATTTTAATGGCATGAAATGTGTGGTGATCTTACATCAGCAATAAGAAACTACTACATAATACATTCCATTTGTTTTATTTAGTTTGGTTTTCAGTGTTTTAACTAGACAACTGGCAGGCATATGATGATTTTAACATGCTATCCAAGGCTATCAAGTTTGTAAATAGAATTTCTGCCACATGAATGGCAAACTGTTTAAGTTAAATTTCCTGAATGGGAAATCTTTCCAGTTTGCCTTCAGTCATCTCATATACCATTGTAGATATGAAAAAGAATGAATCCTTCAATGTCTAAGTTCTAGGTGGTGTTTTAAGACAAATAGTATTAATTTTGTGTTCCAAAGCACAGACTAGATTTTGTGATTCCCTAAACATTGATCATCAGTGTATAAAATATATATCTGCTGTTTGAATGTGGACAAATGATAAATTATTGACGGTATCTGATGTGGCCCCAGTCATTCCCATGTCCTGGTGTTTATAAGCTTGGGCACTTAACTTGGCTTGTGTTGGGACTATAACTAATGACTCACTTCCAGTGAATAGAATATGACAACAGTTATGGGATGTCCCTCCCCTCACTATAAACTTTTGTTGCTCAGTTGAAAAGCAGCTGTGACATTATCAGTTGCCCTGTATGGAACTTCAAGTGGCAAGGAATTAATACCTCTTTTTGAAATCAAGTCAGAGTCTAGATTTCCCAGAAGCGTCTGAATGAGCTTAGAAGTGGGTCCTCACTCAGACAGCCAGGGAGATGACGCAAGTCCCAGTCCAGTCATCGGAGCAGCTCAGGAGAAAGCTTATGCCAGGGGGTGCAGTGCAGCCATGCCAAACTCCCTCCCCCAGGGAAACTGTAAGCTTACGAATGCTGATTTTTAAACAGCTGTGTATTTGGGTGATTTGTGAAACAGCAATAAATTACTAATACATTAACAAATACATTCAAGTGAAACAGTATAGCACATATAGAAATTAAGGTGGAATTTGCATTCAACATTTTACATTTTTCCTACATTCTAAAGTGCTGGCTTCACAAAAGTAATCATAATCAAGCTATCAGTGATTTATGATTGATATTAAACAGCCTAAATATATGATTTCCAAACACTGTTTTTCAAACTGTGTGTATTCTGAGACTTGATCCCAGCTGGAAATGAAAGGGATGAAAGACAAGGAGGTCCTCGGGGTTAGATCCAATTATGTGGGAAATTTCATTCTATAAACTGATAAATTCAGATAAACCCCAAGCCATACCGAACACTGTATGTGGGGGCAGGTTTTGGATAAACAATATAGAGATACAGCAGTAATTCTGTAATCGTCAGCATGGTCCAGCTACCTAAATATTTTGGTCCTCAGCATTACTAAGCTTTGTCTCCCTGAAGAAAAAATCATAAAGTCACTGGAAACAATGATACTCTGCTTTCTATGAGCTCTTTGGAACAAAGGAATCAATACTGGCCTCTCTTTAGTTCTAGGAACTTTGGGATGGACCCTTTCCAGTGAGGCCCAGATATACATTGTGGGTGAGAGTTCTGCCCAGAAAGGGGGCCTGCTGGCCATCTGCCCACTAATTGGATGGGAAGGATTGGAGTATTCAAGGATTTGGACTTCACTTGATCTGTTCTATCCGATTTTGAAGCTATCTCCCAAACAGGAAGTAAGCCTTGCCATGTAACAGTTAAATATAGAATTCTAGGACAAAAGAAAGGGTCAGGCACTTCTACAGTATAAAAGCAAGGGCTTGTATTGTCTGTGAAGAAACTGCAAACTAAATGGTTTAAAATATTTTCCATCTGGCATTTTTGCAAGCTTAGCACAATATCTGTGTCTATATCCAGACTGTCTAGTATGTTGCAATGATCAGAGGAAGATTGGCTTTACTTGGAGAATGGTGCTGGAATGTTTTAGCAATACCCTTTGTTTAGTCCAATAGGTGAAATGAAGGCAAATGAAAAGCCTCTTAAGAAAACTTAACTTGTAGCCCTTATGGTTTGAGGATCAGAGGTGGGTGGTGTCTAATTCGCATCTGATAAATCTGCAGGCAAGAGATGCGCTAGAGTGGACTGTGGGAGTCAAATATTAGGGGCAGAACAAAGAGAGGTATGTGATGTGTCACAGGTATCACGAGGAAAGAATAACAGCTCAGGATGATTTTCTTCCCAGGTGGATCAACCGTAACACAGTAGCCAGAAATGCACAAGTACATTCTTAAGGTGCCAGAAAAGTAAGCCTGTGTGAAAGAGGCTGGCACATTAAAGAAAGGAACTCTTCAATCACTGGAATGGAACATTCAACGTGGCAGGCTTTTATTATCTGAGACTGCCCAAACAATCCCTCTGAAATGTCAATATAACACAAAGCAAAACTGAGAAGGCTGCTCTTCAATTTGAGTACGACCTTACAGAATGCGTAGGGATTATTTGGTAGGTTTAATAGCACGTCTTGACATTTAGTCACTCCTGATTTCATTGTGTCTGCTTTCTGATATCTTAATTCTTTAAACTGATATAGATATGGCTAAGGTCAAGCAGACAATTTTAAAGAACAAAATAAGGATGCTTGAAATGAGTTTATTTTAAATAACAGTCCATAACTGAAGTGAAAATCTGTCCATGGATTATTTCCTATAAATAGATGTTTATAGGAATCGGCCATCTGCAGACCAAAAAAAATTTTTTAAATCTTCAAATAACAAATGGTCAATATATGACCTTTTCTACACTAAAATGCAGTCAAAGAATCAATATTTTTCATTTTCTTTACCTAAAAGGAAAGCGCTAATTTAGTACCCAGAGACATGCTGTCTGGATGTATTACTGTAGTTGCCTTCCTAAAGCACACTTGGATATTAATAATTTAAAAATGCACTCAACTTAAAAATTCCCTTTTAAAATCAAGGGAAACAAAATCACAGAAATAATTAGATTTGTGGGTAAAATAAGAACTGTCTTAAGACTATTTAGCATGAATTATCTGTTAGCAGTTGTACTAAGAAAACTTAAAGAAATATAAACTTAGTTGTTAGTGAATTTTAGATGCACATTGTTTCAAAATATGCTCTTATATACTCAAAACAATTAGGCTCCATCCATGAATATAAAGCCTTTGGAAAGAAACTTTCCCTATTTTATGTGTATTTAGCAATCAATTCTAAGTAGTTACCAATCCAAATCAAACACTGGATAAATGTTGATCAGTGTTGAAAATCAAAATG
The DNA here is from genome assembly GCA_949820135.1 of Sylvilagus floridanus. NCBI lineage: Eukaryota > Metazoa > Chordata > Mammalia > Lagomorpha > Leporidae > Sylvilagus > Sylvilagus floridanus. Next base: position 8,087,468 of record OX463246.1, on the reverse strand, counting down.
GCTGGCCTGTCTTTCTAATAGAATGCTATCCAGATGTTACTCCTATATTTTAAGTCAATTAACTGGTACTAGGGATTTACATGACACAATATGATGTTAAACTCAGGGTACAAAATGGGACACATACTATAAATACTTATAAACGTGCATGCGTAGAATCATAGGTTAGTTCTCTGATGTACACCAAGCATTTACATCTTATGTCTAGATTGTAGTAGCATATTTTTATTTTATATTTCACAGTTTTGTTGCACTTAAGATTTTCTACATGCATTCTTTTTAATATTTAAACACCAATAGATTTTGAAGAGTAAGGGAACTAGTTAGATTTTAGACAGAAGGAGAAGTAAGCCAACTCTAAGTTACAATTAACAATTGAATAGTATTTTAACTTTTATTGGTCATATTTCCTAATTGTATCAAATAATACAGGGTTTTAGTGATGCAAGCATTTTCTAGAATCTGTCCTCACTTTGGGTTTTTATCCAGTGATGAGAATGTTTCCATGGTATAGAAAAAGAAAACAAAACTATTGGATTTACCTCAAAAGTAAGAAAGTGTGAAAGTAAGAAACCTAAGAAGATTCTGTTGAAATTTAAATGATCCCTAAAATGGAAATATAATTTTATGGACAACACAGATTCATTGATTCTGTTTACCACACCTAGATTATGGCATGCCCCAAGGGGACAAGATCAGTTCTTTTAAGTAATGTTTTTTTAGTATTTTTGATAGATCCTAAATTGCATTTTTTCTAACATATAAAAATACTAATAATTTCCTATTAAATCATGAAGTATAATTTAAGCACTATTTTGATTTTAACATACCTCACCCCTGTTAAATTTCAAAATAGTAACTCTTCTAGCACAAACCAAAAAGCTTCCAAAACTCTCCAGATCCCAGGAGCTGCCATTGTCTTGGGCTGTCCTATCCTTGCAGTTAGGAATTCAGTAGGAGGAGGAGAGAAGGAGACAGAAGCCTGGCACTGCAGGGGACTGTTTATAGGAATTATCCACTATAATCCATAGGGAAGGCTGTAAAAGTTTCTGCGTTTTACAGATGGGAATATCCATGTTCAGAGACAATGAGTAACTTGACATACGCAGCACACAACTAAAGTAAAGTGGCAATCAGAGCTGAGGTTTTCGGAGTTACACATCTTTCCCACCTTACTGCCTGGCATTTCCCTCCCCTCCTTTATTCTCTCCCATCTTCCTTCCTTCTTCCACCCTACTGTATTTCCATCTCACACAGTACAACAACTTTTGTGGTAGACTCTGACCTATGAAGTAGTTGTGCCCATTGTTGTGTATACTTTAAGCAAAACAAAATATGAAAATATTCACTTTTTGAATTCATATTTGTAATTTAGTGTGTTCCATATTTACAAATATACTTGATGGTTTTTAACAGAGAATTGAACTACCATTTCAGTGTCCAAGATAAAATGAACACTAGAATACAAAATAAATAGATAATATAGATGAAATAATAATATTGTGAAATATGTGAAATATTTTTGCTTAATTATTAACTTGAAGGATTAAGTAATGAATGAAACAATGATTACAAATTTAATTAGAAAAATATTTTATATTTTAAATGTTGAAGCAAAAACAAACATGTACATTGTTTGAGTTAAGTCTCAAGTTTTCAATTCTGTGAATATTTTAATGATGTAATATTTATTCAACATCACCATAAATGGCATATTTATTACTCAGTTTGAGTCTTTATAGGTGTATTATGAATAAAATGATGGGATATAATGAGTTAATGACAGTTAAATTTATTGTTAAAATATACACATTTTCATTGTATATATTATATGTAATTTTCACATAGCTATACCCTATCATCGTAGTTAAACTAATTCAGAAACTGACTAAAATGATCTGATGGCATGCCTTAGAAATAAGAAGTCACCAAATTCCTTTGCAGAAAATCAAATAAAAATGAAACAACAAATCAAATAAAAATGATAACAACAAACCCAGCTGGGTCAGGCCTTAGGCGTGGAGGGTTGGTCCACCACCTGACACCTGCAACCCGCATCAAGTGTCTGCGCTGTGTCCTCACCCTACTCCACCTCCAGTCCAGCTTCCTTCTCCTGTGCACACTGGGAGAAGCAGGTGACGCCAAGTTCTGGGCTGCAGCCTGGGTTACACTTGGCTGTTTCTGGCCTCTGGGGAATGAAGCAGTGGGTGGGAAATCTGCCTTTCTCCCTGCTGCTTTGCCTTTCAAATAAATCAAAACAAGTAAATAGAGTTTTTTTTTTAAGTAAAGATTTATTTTATTTATTTGAAAGAGCTACAGAGAGAGGTAGAGACAGAGAGAGAGGTCTTCCATCCTCTGGTCCACTCCGTAGATGGCCATAATGGCTAGAGCTGTGCAGATACAAAGCTAGGAGCCAGGTGCAGGGACCCAAGGGCTTGGGCTATCCTCTACTGCCTTCCCAGGCCACAGCAGAGAGCTGGGTTGGAAGAGGAGGAGCAGCTGGGAGTAGAACCAGCTACCATATGGGATGCTGGTGCCTCAGGCCAGGGCTGTAACCCACTGCACCACAGTGTTGGCCCCCATAAATAGAGCTTTAAAAATAAAAAAAGTTCAACTGACATTAGGTTCTGACATATTGGTAGAATAACTGTTGTAGTTGATGAATTAAAGACAATATATTTTATTCTTCTGTATGTTAGATTCATTCACTGGGTTTTATGTTATCAGAACTGCCTTTTATAAAATTAAATTATATGCCTACAATTATTATTAAATCAAAGTAAAATGTATATTCAAATTTGAGGCATTTTAGTGGCCGATAAATAATCCAGAAAATTTTAGTTACAGATAAAGTAGAAAGTAAAAATTTATTTACTGTCTCAATATGTCAAAAATTTTATTTATACCTAATACTACCGTTGAGTTAAGCGCGTGAGGACCTTGAACCAAATCTATAATAATTAGCCGACTTGATAAATTACTACATAATTACTTAGTCATCGTGAAACTATGCTTTGATTGCTTTTTTATTAAGTCAATTATGGAATTGTGAAAATCAATGTGCTTAGAGTGCATAACAATAATCAAAACAGAGGACATTAATGGGGGGGGGGGATTCAGTGCATTTGTGATCAAAGTAAAGACTAAGCCGGGTTCCCTTTTAAACTTAAAGCAGTAGGGACAAAAATGCAAACTAACACATTCCTTAATGTATATACATATCTGTTCCACCGTCATCTATTATATTTTATTTGCTATTTTCTTTTTAGTTTGTTTTTGGGGAATCTTTTTTGCACTTCTTGTTTTTTTTGGGGGGGTTACAAATTACTTTCACAAAGTTAATGCAAATAACTAAATGGCTCTCAAGTGATCCAAGAATATAAAAATATACCTTAATAAGTTAAAGCAGAAGCTTATGTATAAATGAGCAAGTTAATACTAATAAATGCTTCGGACTCTCTTGAGACCAGTAACAGCATGGCAAGAACCCAGCTCCTGCAGGCCGCATTCACCCAGGGTTCTACTTTGTGAGCATCCAGCTATGCGAGCACCATAATGTAAGCCTGTGTGGTTGAGGACAGCTTCATTGTTGAACCATGTGATTTCTAGTGCATAGGTCATTAAAAAAGGCATTCAGTTCCTGAAGGCGAAAAACCAAATTGTCACTCTGTGCCTGATTTCAGGAGATTACAACAATGTGAAGATATCCCTTCCTGTCCAGTGTCTCCTACGGGAGTTTCTTTGCAATACCCTCCCTGCCTCTTTCTCTCTAGAGCCACCCGGCAGATCCACACTTTTGCTGACACTCCAGCCAAAATGTCACAACCCACAGGCTCATCGAAAGTGTTATTTCAGCCTTTTGCATACACCTCCGATAGCACTTATCTCACTCTGTAGCAATTACTGAGTATATTTCTGTCTCCATCACCTGATGTTTGGGCTCTTAAAGCACAGGCACAGGAATGATTACAACACTGCTTGTGAAATGAGTGAATGAATGCATGAAAGCTCGAGTGAGTGAGGAAGGATAGGATTTCGAAAGAGGAGAAGAGTGTAATGAGGTTGCATCTTCATTGCCTGCATTCCACAACAAAGCATTTTATAGACAGCACAATTTACTTGTTTTTTTATAAGGTTTATTTTATTTCTTTGAAAGACAGAATTGCAGCCAGAGAGAGAGAGGTCTTCACTCCCCAAATGACCACAATGGCCAGAGAGGAGATGATAAGCCAGGAGCAAGGAGCTTCTTCCAGGTCTCCCATGTGAGCGCAGGGATCCAAGGACTGGGGCCATCTACTACTGCATTCCCAGGTCATAGCAGAGATCTGATCAGAAGTGGAGCAGCCAGGAATGAAACCAGTACCCATTTGGGATGCTGGTGCTGCGGGGTAGGGCTTTAACCTGCTATGCCACAGCACTGGCCCTATAAACAGTATATTTTACTTCTATAAAAGATTGATATTGGTTCATATTTATACTTTAATATGTTTATATCTGAGTCAAACTAAAAATTTTGAGTCTATATATGGAGCAACAATCATATTTTTCATTTCATATTTCTCATATTTCTCATTGTAATCATCCACTTAACATCCCACACAACTTTGGAGGTGGGCTGTATTTGTAAAGAATAAGATAACATGGAATCTAGATTTATTGTTTTATTGATAGAGCACACCGTATAGCCAGTAAGAAAGAAAGAAAACTTATTTACAAACCACTTCAAAGTTGCTAATCGTGAAGAGTAGCACACTGTTCTACGTTTATTTTCTTTCACATAAATACATTCAGCATAAGAGAAAAAAAAGTAGATAGTTACAAAACAACCAAATACGTAATGGAACTTTTTTTAATCATAAAGTACAATTGTATCCCATTTATGAAGGAACAATATTGTATATGGAAATTTGGAATCCTGGATCTCAGACTGACACTATTTGCATCATTTGGTCATGTTATGTAATTTTTAATGTCAATTTCTTCACTTGTAAAATGGACATAGTAAAGTATCCAACTGAAGTTCAGTGTAAGAAACAAAAGTGGATGTGTGGAGTTCGTATTGTGGTGTAGCAGGTAAAGCTGCCGCCTGCAATGCCAGTATCCCATATGGGAGCTGATTTGTGTCCTTACTGCTCCACATCCAATCCAGCTCCCTGCTAGTGGCCTAGAAAAAGTAACAGCATATGACCAAAGTGCTTGGCTCAGCCCTGAGGATGGTAGCCATCTGGGGAGTGAACCAGCAGATGGAAGATAGATAGATAGATCGATCTCTCTCTCTCTCTCTCTCTCTCTCTCTCTCTCTGTTTCTCCCTCTCTTTGTATGCGAACAACAATCAATGACCTGTCATATTTTTCATTTCATGATCATCCACTTGACTTTTAAGTAAAAAAAAAAAAACTAAATCTTTTTTAAAAGAATGTGATTGTGTATGTAAAAGCCCAGAGTGAAAGAAAAAGCACACTACATATATCGTGTATTATTAGTTCATAGTTAAATTGCCCCAGCAGTAGTTTGGCTATTACGGCTACATGATCACTAATTCGTATTTTCCCAGATGTTATTTCGATTTGGTAATCTGGTACATCACAGTCCCATTTTTGTGCCCCATTCCTAGCAGGAACATACATCCTCATTATTGCAGCATCTCCATGTCACTCCCATTGCCTTGACAGCTGGCATGGGCAGGGGACTCGTCATGCCCAATGACATGCGAGCCATTATGTCCCTTTGGTGCCTTATTGCTCTCCCTCTCTGTCACAGGAACTGCATATCCCACTGGGAACTGCTCCTTAGCCCAGATCCTGGAATAAATAAAAACCAAGGAGCAGTAGTGTAACCACTACTGACCCCTGCATTTAACATGAGCAAGAAACAACCTTTTTCCTCTAAGCTGTGTTGACACGATCGTTTATCATCCAGACTGGTCTCCTTTGAGAATGAATGGTGTGCAGTTAATAATTACACCTAGACAAAAGTTGTGAACATGGACATTCCTGGGCAGACAGGAGCAGTGTGCACTTTAGCTGTACAACACAGGTTAACAAGTTACAAGTTGTAGGAGGCATACTATGAAGTAGGTAAGCATTACTCCTAATCTTACCCCCTGACTCTCCCCTTCTGTTACTGATAAGGCTTTACCATAACTTTGGTTTTTATCAACAAGGCCTGTTAACATTATTTTGATTCTGTTGATAATTTTTTACCTTGTGCATACATGTTGTCATTGATTTTACATTTCTGCATATTTTCCCCTGGATTAATTATCATCTTTGGTCTTTTGCTCACTTTTCCATAGGGATGGCACTATTTTGTAAACCTCTCTGTCTTTATTCATATGCATCATAAATTATTTGGTTTTGTTTTCTTGAAGAACTCCCAAAGGCTTCTGACTTTCTCCGGGTGGACCTGCATTTCTCTCTATCTGGGCTGCTGTCATCATTGTTCTCACTACCCCAGCATCCCATGTGTCTCATGGCTCCGTTCCCTCCTGAACTGGATCCCTGTTTTATGGAGGACGTGTCCATGTAGGTTTACTCCTTTGTTTTGAAGGAAGCACATCAAATCACTTCCTCAAGAGTGATAATGGTAGATAGTCTTTGTTGAAATTCTGCATGTCTGAACATAACTTCATTCTGCCTTTATTCTTAATTGACAGTTAAGCTAAGTGAAGATTTCAGTTAGACATCATTTCCTGTAAAGTGTTTTCAGGGTAATTTCCCATTGCATTAGTGTCTGGTGTTGGAAGCCATTAAGTTTAGAGGCATTATTATTCCTTACATTTTGTGAGTAGACTATGTTCCCCTCTCCCCCCCGCAAGTGTCAGAATCTGTGTCCTTGAAACATAAAATTTCACATTGCTTTGTGCTTTGGTGTAGGTCTATTTTCATTCATTGTATAAGCCTATTCTTAGGTTTTTAAAATAGTTATTTGGTGTTTCTGTATCTTTCTATTTTATTTGGTTTCAGTCTGGACTTAAAGAAGTATAAATGTTCATCCTTTTTTAGAGTGGTGAAGAATCTGAAATTTTTAAATAAAACCCAACTGCTGTGATATCCCTCACCCATCAATGGGTGGCATTGTCCAAGATCCTCGGTGGATGCCCTGAACTGCAGTAGTACCAAAACCTTTCTATACTAAGTTTTTTTCTGTTTATACTTACCTATGATGAAATTTAATCTATGTTAAACACAATAAGAAGCTAACAATAATAAAATAGGATAATTATAACAATATAATGTAAGATAAGTTACGTGAATTCACTCTTTCTCTTTCACCTCTCTCTCTCCCCCCTTCTCAAACTATCCTTTTGTCCTATACTCACCCTTATCCTCCTGTGATGATGTCGGATGACACGGTGCCTCTGTGATGAAGTGGAGTGAGATGGATGATGCAGGTGTCATGACACAGCATTGGGCTATTATTGACTTTCCAGCAATACATCAGAAGGAGAAACATCTGCTTCAGATAATCTTGTTCCATATAGCCATGACAAGGTCGGTGGTGAAATGTGACAGACAGATGATGTGGATGGTTGGGAATCCTTGACAGTTGAAAGTGTTATTTTTGCATAAATGTTTTCAAAGGACACCATCCTCAAAAGCTGTCACCTCTTTCACTCATCATAGAGTTGTTGCAGATATTGCAACTCTTTGGTGACCACATGGTTACTTTTAAAGCTGCCCTCCTGGGATGGGCATTGTGTTGTAGTGAGTTAAACCAGCACTTCCCACCTGCTTCCCATATCAAAGTGTTGGTTCAAATTGCAGCCATTCCACTTCTGATGTAATTCTCTACTAATGTAGCTAGGATGTAGCAGAAGATGGCTCAGATACTTGATTTTCTGCCACTCACATGGATGTCTTGGTTGGATATCCTGGATCCTGGTTTAAACCGGTCTAGCTCAGGATGTTACAGCCCCCTAGGGAGTGAACCAGGAGATGGAGTGCCCCTCTCTCTGTCTCTCTCTATATATCACTTTCCCTTTTCAATAAATAAATAAATACCTTTTAAAATGCTATCATCCAGTCCCCAAAAGACAGATATCAAATGTTTTCCCTGATCTGGGTTAACTAATACAGTACCTAAAATGTAATGTATTGGAGTGAAATGGACATTTTGAGATTCGATGATTGTTTACAGCCTTTGTCTCTTCTGTTGAGGAACAGTGTTTTTTTCTTCATACTATTTGTTGAACTCTTTACTTACTGTAGGGTTAACCTTAAGAATATTAAATAAACTGAAAACAGATCTCTGTAAAAATTAAGAGTGGGACTAGGAGAGGGAGGAGGAAGAAAGGTGGGAGCATGGGCAGGAGGGAGAGTAGGGTAAGAAGCATCGCTATGTTCCTAAATCTGTGTATGTGAAATACTTGGAACTTGTATAACTGAAATAAAGTTTTGAAAATGCTACCTTCTATTCAAATATCAAATTTCACAATTTTTCTTTTAATAAGTGTGCAACTGGAAACACTAGAGAGAAAGTTTTGTTTTAGTTTCTTATTCATTTTCCTATTCTCTAGGTAATAAACCTTCCAAACTTCTTAATTGTTAACACTGCTCAATGTCCCTACATATATTCTTCGATGCTTTCATCAACATATCAGCAGGTTTTTCTCTACCAACTCTTGTGGCTGTGTAAATCACTTTTTAATTTCTTTCTATTTAAGGTAAACCAGGAACATAGGGATACTTCCCACTCTACTCTCCTCCCGCCAATGCTCCACCCTTCTCCTCCTTTCTCTCTTATGTGCTCTCTTAATCTTTCTAACGATCTGCTTTCAGTTTGCTTTATACCCATAACATTAACATTTTAAGAGTTCAACAAATAGTACGAAGGAAAAAAAACACTGTCCCTCCACTATAGAGACAAGAGTGGTAAACAATCATCAAATCTCAAAATGCCCATTTCACTCCAATACATTACATTTTTGGTATTCTATTAGTTACCCCGATCACGGAAAACATATCTGTCATTTTGGGACCACCTGAATTTTTCCTTTGATCCCTGGAAAGCTTTTTCTCACATGTAGACTGCGTGGTTCAGAACAAGAACAATTGTGAGATGACTCAGGAAGCCAAGGAGCCCACAGGGAAAAGCTGACCCCTACCTCAGGTCCCATGTATTGAGAATACTGAGGCGTATACAGATAAAGGAGATGTACAATACATGATTTGGTAAATATAGATCTAACCTTGAATTAGCCATCCTACCAAATATGACTTTTAGCAAATAGTAGTTCTTTATCAAGCATCAGATTTACTAGATGTTAGATGATTCTATTTTTTTTTCTTAGAAGAATTTAATTTTTCAATTAAAGAAATTCTGGATTCTTTGAACACAGAACTGACATGTTATTATGTGCCTAAATGAAACAACCAAAAAATAAAAGCCCAGTTATTTAACAATTCTCTTTTTAAATGGAATTATTAAATTTTAAAACAACTTTTTTAATTTTCTCCATTTCAAAATCATTTCACATATCATGAGATTTAACATAATTTGTGAAATCCACTCATAAATTTTTCCAAGATATATTATTATATTTAAAAAATCTTTGACCTTCTGACAAATTATCCATCTTGTTATCTTATAAAGTATGGTATATTATAATTTTAAGAAAAAATTTAAGTATTATCGTTTTAAGAAATATTTTAGGCTTTAATAATAGAAATCGGAATTGTACCTTATAAGAAACAGCTAATTCCTGAGCATGTCTAAATTTCAATAGCAAAAATTATTTTATTTTGGGCCGGCGCCGTGGCTCAACAGGCTAATCCTCCGCCTTGCGGCGCCAGCACACCGGGTTCTAGTCCCGGTTGGGGTGCTGGATTCTGTCCCAGTTGCCCCTCTTCCAGGCCAGCCCTCTGCTGTGGCCCGGGAGTGCAGTGGAGGATGGCCCCAGTGCTTGGGCCCTGCACCCCATGGGAGACCAGGAAAAAGCACCTAGCACATGACTCCTGCCATGGGATGAGCGCGGTGCGCCATCCGCGGCAGCCATTGGAGGGTGAACCAACAGCAAAAGGAAGACCTTTCTCTCTGTCTCTCTCTCTCACTGTCCACTCTGCCTGTCAAAAATAAAAAAAATAAAAAAATAAATAAATAAATAAAAATTATTTTATTTTACTCAACTTTTTTGTCAGTCATCTCAAATGATAGTAGACAAAACAAAGGAACAATAGTAATTACATCATGAAAATTTGTATTCAAATGCCTCATCCCCAAAAAGAATCATTGGAATTCATTGAAAAGCAATTCAGTTATACTTGGGTTTTTCCTTAGGAAAGATTTGCTTTAGCATTAGTAACAATAAAAAGTTTAAGTCATGTAACCAATTTCTAAACTCTTCTTCTGAGATTCACTTGCTTCATTGATGCTGTTAAATGATATCTCTTTATTCACTTGCTCCCTTTTTGCCAAAAAAAGCCAGCACTCTCCTCTAAGTGAAATAGAGATATCAAGACTGACAGTCCATTCATTTCCTGTGAGTTAGTAGCAGGATTCTAAAATCTATCAGAATGAAAGGTATTCCTCTAAGGCTGAAGCTTAGCAACAGTTTATGAATACGTGTGGGGTTGAGAAAGTGCAGCTCCTTACAAAACTCTTCCTCCTAACAGTCCTCGATGTGGACACAGAGTTGTTTTGTTTTAGGTCTGTAATTATAGTCAATCCATTTAATTTTCTTGGTTTTCTGTTTATTGTCCAGAAGAGGTAGAGTGATAGTTAAAGCACTTACCAGACTTAAACAAATAAACATCCTCATATCATGGAAAAATAATCATTTTTGAAGCAATAAAAGATTCTACTCACAAAGATGTACCTTCTGAGATACTGATGGAAGGACAGATAGCACTGAATTCCTGGCACTGGAAAACTTGGCTTCAGGTTCTTACTGCACCATTTCCAAGTCTGTGTGCTCCTCAGAAAGTTCCTCATCTTCGTTGGGCTTATGTCTCCTCATGTGCAAATTGAGAACACTCAGAGATCGTAGTAATGCCTTTGGAGAAACAGGGGGCCATCTGTTATCCTCACCACTTCATGAAGATGTCCCACCTACAGCAGCAACATGCTTCATGGCATTTGCCACTGAAATATTTCATCCAGCCATAAGCATGACCCAGGGATCTTCCGAAAAATAAGGAGTTGGTCATGTGTGCTTTCAGATATCCTGACCTAACAAACATGAGAACAGCTTTGTGTCATGCGTGGTTAGAGAGGTACGTGACTCTGCACACAGGAAAAGAGACCTAAAGCTCTTGAGACCTGGAATTTTGTCAGAGTTTGGCTGAGACCTCAGTTCCATACAGTTTTCTCTTTGGAAATGGCTCGGTCAACCGCTAGGCTGACTAGACCCCAAAACTTCCCTTGGTGACTCCTCCTTACCCTTCCACTCCTTCTCTTGAATTCCATAACCAAAATGCATTGCTTCAGCTATGCTGCATGCTGGGGTTGAAGACTGTCATGTATTTCTGTTCTATCCTTTGCTACTCAAAGGTGAGAACACTGAGATAAACCTACAGGACACATTTTATTTTTCGATTGTGTTTTATCCAGCTAAATGAAAGTATTTGAATGTTCCATTCCTCTGAGAACCAGCCAGACAGGAAAAAGTAATTTTCTCACAAGACCCGCTCATATCTGCAACAGAAAAGAAGATGATGGGAAGCGTTTTTTTCAGTCTACAAATTCTTAAATGCTTGGGAGCAAGCTATGTAGATACATACACAAAACATACAATCACGCACATAAGAAAGAGAATTCCATCAGCTTCAATAAACTATTTGCAGCCGGTGCCATGGCTCAACAGGCTAATCCTCCGCCTAGCTGCGCCGGCACACAGGGTTCTAGTCCTGGTCAGGGCGCTGGATTCTGTCCCGGTTCTTAGAAAATTGAATTAAAGAGAAGGCAAGCATTTGACAGAGTGGTTAAGATGCCACTTGAAACTCCCCAATCCCCGGTCAGAGTGCTTGGATCCAGGTCATGGGTGCCCTTCTGATCCAGCTTCCATCTAATGCACACCATTACATTACATTACATTACATGGGTCACTGCCACTCAAACAGGGGACCTGGATCCACTTCCTGGCTCTCAGATTCAGCCAGCCCCCTAACCAGTTGGAGTGGGCTGGTGAATAGGAGAGTGCACTCTCCCTCCCTCTCTCTCTCCCTCTCTGCCTTTCAAATCATATAAAATAATTTTAAAAATTAAGTTTTATTTTAGTATAAAAATTTTTGAATTTCAAGTTTTCTTCATAATAAGCATTTTCTATGAACTTTTGAAGTACTATTATATTGCATTCTTTCTCAAGGTGTGTTTTACATTCTCAAAACTGTTAAATATTATTTCTAATATTTTGATAATCACTAAAAATTCGGAGTAGGCCAAATTCTGTCTTGACTTTCACACATTCAGTGCTCACAACTGTAGTCAATTTAGTTGGGCTCTGGAAAATTTACTTGGCTCAGAGCACCAAGGTGGAGGAAAGAAAAGCACACAGAAATTGATGTGTGCTATAATGCAAATCACACATCCTTCATTTGTGATTCAAATAGCTAAAAGGCTCTGAAAACAAGAGGACTTTTTTCATATAATAACAAAGTTAGACATATCCTGATGTGAATATTTATTGATTTTTTCTAGTTAAAATACTTATAACATATTTCTTGTTTAAGCATTCACATTATTCATATGTTTTAGAAACATTAGCATGTCAAATGAGAAAGTGCTTCCTGGACAGTATCAGTGTGCAATGTAATGCATGCATAGTGACTCTCTTAATGATAATGAGTTTACATAAAAGCAAGCAACTTCCCCTCATTTGTTTTGAATCCACCATAATACCTCATGACAAATTTTTGAACGGATAATTAATCAGGCACACTTACATATATGACAACTGAGAGGACGCTCATTTCAGGGGTTATTTTTATGTCATGAATTAAATCCAGAAAACTAAAGTGTGGTGATTTAAGTAATTTGGTTTTAGGGATTTTTGTTTGTTTGTTTTTGTTTTTGGAAAATGATGCTGTCGCTTTCCAGAACCATCTAGCTAGATTATATGACAGTGCTTCAGAAGTTGGTAGAAATGGGTATCATGAAAAAAACTATGCATGAATTAAAACTTTTTGGCAGCAAAATAAACTAATCATTTAATTCTGTTTTTCATGAACTTTTTGAAATACCTTTGTGTTATCTTTAGTAGCAAGGAAATTGTCATCTTCAAACTCATATTTTTGTGTTTTGTGCTTTTGGTTAATCAATTATAGTCTAAAACTTAAGTCACCATGGGTGTTTCAGGTTGCCACCTAAATCGCACATTTATGATTAAAACTTTGAATTCAGTGACACATCTGAGAGAATAAAATTAAAGCAAATGGAAAGAAAACTGACTTAAATCTCTCAGAAATACCAAGTTAGAAAAACCGACGGGGATGCTGCTGTGCCGCCATGTATTACCATGTTCTCTTTCTTCTCTCCTTTTCAACAAAACATCTGCTTCATTTCCAAACTAAAGAGGCCCCAGGCCCTGACAGACACCGAGGTTTATGGGTTGGATTGATCATTTCACCTCCCTTTACTCATTGGAGAAACATTGTCTCATAAGGCAATGTTTATTCAGATAATTTGGTCTGGTAATGGTTGAAATTCATGTTTATAAATATCTCAAAGTTCTATTTAAGACACTTTTTCTTTTTATATTTAAAAATACTTATAAAAGAGAGTATGACTTTTTATAATAAGAAAATGTTTAAAGATGCCAACTCTAAAAATATTAAATTGCATTTTTTAAAAAGCATATATACATCTATCTGAGTGAGAGTACTATTTTTATGATGATTATGATGATTATAAATGAGTGATTGTGGACTTGTATAGTTTGTCCTATCATAAAATTAAGGAAAATGTTAATAAGTTGAAAACTTAGTGGATTGACATTTTCGAGAATATTTTTGAAATGTCCATAATTACTATGAAGCTTTAAAAGGTCATACCATTGAGGAGAGGACATTGTAGCCCAGTAGGCCAAGACACTAATTGGGACAACCACTCCCTATGGTAGTTTTTTTTTTTTTTTTTTTTTGACAGGCAGAGTGGACAGTGAGAGAAGGAGACAGAGAGAAAGGTCTTCCTTTTCTGTTGGTTCACCCCTCAATGGCCGCTGGGGCCAGTGCACCACACTGATCCGAAGTCAGGAGCCAGGTGCTTCTCCCATGTGGGTGCAGGGCCCAAGGACTTGGGCCATCCTCCACTGCCTTCCCGGGCCACAGCAGAAAGCTGGACTGGAAGAGGGGCAACTGGGACAGAATCCAGAGCCGTGACTGGGACTAGAACTGGGGTGCTGGCACCACAGGCGGAGGATTAGCCTATTGAGCCGCGGTGCTGGCCTATGGTGGTGTTTTGAGTACTGGCTGCTGGGATTCAGATCCAACTTCCATCTCATGCCTCCTGGAAAGCAACGGATGATGGGAGCAAATGCTTGGGTCCTAGCCACCTTTGTGGGAGATCTAGATGGATTTTATATCCCCTGTTTTCTACCTGACCTAGCCCTGGCTATTGTGGTTATTTGGTGAGTGAATAAACAGAAGGAAGATCTCTATCATCTTTCTATATATTTATGTATCTATCATATGTTTTCCTCTTGCTTGTTTTTCAAGCATACCAATGAACTGCAAAAGGAGTGAAGAGTAAACAACATGAGTATTGTATGTTTCCAGACAGGTTTATATAAAGAGAAAGTTCTTACATATAAACAGCATGTTCTATAACAAAGGATAATACCAAATTGAGCAAAAAATATATTCACATTTAATTCAAAACGTTCTTGAAATGTACAAAAACTTACTTCACATTGGACAACACATTAAGGACAGATCCCACATGAGAAGTAAGTGCACAGTGACTCCTGTTGTTGACTTAACAATTTGACACTCTTGTTTATGGCATCAGGAATCTCCCTAGGCTCTAGTCATGAGTTGCCAAGGCTATGGAAGCCTTTTGAGTTCACCGACTCAGATCTTATTTAGACAAGGTCATAGTCAAAGTGGAAGTTCTCTCCTCCCTTCAGAGAAAGGTACCTCCTCCTTTGATGGCCCGTTCTTTCCACTGTGATCTGACTCACAGAGATCTTTCATTTAGGTCATTTTTTTTTTTTGCCATGGACTTTTTAGCCAGATCTGAATGCCTTAAGGGCTGATTCTGAGGCCAGAGTGCTGAAAAACTTACTTTATTATTAAAAGTCACTTCCCTGAATATCAGTTTTCTAAAAATGATTGAATCATATTCTGTGATTATCAAGAAAAAATTCTGAATTGATAAAATGATCTATAAATATCTGCATCAACTTCCTACATAGGAGAAAGTATCAAGCACATTCATCATTCTCCTCAGTGTGAGAAGAAAGTAATTCATTTAAAGAATAAGGTAAAACTTGCAGCTCATGGAATGTTCTACATTATGAAGAAGGCAGAAGTTTGGATAGCATAGAGTTCTTTTTCCCTAGGTGTTATTGCTAATAACCCTTGTTATTGTGACAAAGACTGACACATCACAGCATCAACCAATTAGTCACTCCAATAGCTGATAACTTCTTGGGTGAAGCCATTGCTTGTGGTTAGGTTGTCAGCCACACTGGTGGATCACAGAAGTTCATGAGTTCTGTACAATGGCTGGGAATAGCAATAAGTGAAAAACACATTCACTCTGTACAATGTATTGTATACACAGGACTTCAACAAGCTTGTGGAAAATAGAATTAAAAGATATGCTTATTTTCATGCAAAAGATTGAAACCCGTGCAGTTTTTTTCATAATACATATTTTCTATAGAAATTTTTGAAGACATTACATATGAGTGGATTTCAAAAATTTGCATCAAAATGAACTTATATTTTAATGCCATTTTCTGTGAGCATTTTGAAGGGCCCTCATATATAGCAAGTCTAAGACTGACACAGTCATTGTCCTTTTGAAAGGGAAATAAGTATGAAAATAAGGCCATCAAAAAGTTAAAAATAGAATTTAACCAAGAAAAACCATATTTTATCAAACACTCATATAAAGAAAATAAATTTTTAAAGTTATGTCAAAAATGAAGCAAAGTAATTTTATGCTTTGCCATTTTTCAAATATTTGAATCTGAATCCCAGTATTGAGTAGGAGTGCCAGGATCTAGAAAGAATTTTGTTTAGCTTATAAATTTAATATATTCCTAACATATAGACTTAATAATACCTTCAAATAAAAATATACATCACATAAAACTCTTCTTAGAAGTCAAAATGATCCTTGAATGATGATAAGCTTTCAGAATCGTCATTTAAAAGGCCTAATTCCACAGATTGGTGTTTAAGAAGCAGCCATGTGGTGCTCCACATCTGAAATTCTCCTACACTTGGGTTTTCTTTTTTCATATGAAAATAGTACCTGTTCCAATATGGTTGTGTGAAGGATGACTGTTAGAATAATCTGCTATCCAGAAAACAGTCTTGAACTGAAGAAATCAGTAAAATTAGTGTCACTCTTATTACAGTTGCTTCTGTTATCTGTTATCAGTAACAGTCCATCACTATTGCCGTCTATGGGGCCAGTATAACTCTCACTCCTCGTTCCCTGGACTCAACATTAAGATTCAGCAATCTTTGTCATTAGTGTTTCTAGAGAATTAGAATATTTGCTAAAATGAAGTGAAATAGGCCAGGCACATAAAGCCAGATATTTTAGTATATAACTCATATACGATATCTAAAGCATGTGGTCTCATAGAAGTGAAGAATGAAGTAATTCCCAGAGGCTGGGGACTGTATGGAGGAGAGCAGGATGAGGACAGGCTGATCAACAGGTACCAGGTTACAGGAGGATAGGAGAAAGGCCTTCCTGTGTTCTTTGCACAGCAAGATCACTACACATAATTATAATGCACCATAATTTTTCTATTGAAAAAAGCTATCAGAAAGGATTTTGAGTGTTTGTATCATAAATGCATGATAAATGTTTGAGAAGATGGATATGTTACCCTGATTAGACATTACACAGTATGTATGTGTATTAAAACATCACATGATACCCCATAAATCTGTTCAACTGTTATGTGCCAGTTACATTTTTTAAAAAAAGAAAAATATTTGCCAAAATATGTGTTAATTTTCCATTAAACAATGTTCATTTTTTTTGTCAAACACAGCTCTATACAACTATGATACAACAATGAGACTAACGTTGACATTGACACTCTGTTCTTGCAGAGTAGGTGGTGCGCACATTTGTCCTCATAATAATGTAGGATTATGGGGGGCACTGTGGTACAGCACTAAGCCACCACTTGGGATGCCCCTACCCCACATCAGAGTGCCTGTTTGTGTCCCAGCTCCTCGATGGGCCTAGGAAACAGTAGATAAGGCATAAGCACTTGAGCTCCTGCCACCCATGTGGGAGATCCCTATGCAGTTCATGGCTCCTGGCTTTAACCTAGCACTGCACTGACTGTTGTGGGCATCTCTGTCACCCTCCCTTTTAAATACATAAATGAATAAAGAAATAAGTAGATAATTAAAAAATATACCCTAGGATTTTATCACAAAATGTAATAGTGTAAAATATCTGGGATTTCAAAATGCTAAATAAAGAGTAGATGAAATTGTTCAATTCCTACCTCAGGATTTTGTTGGGGATAATTACTTTAGGAACATCTTTCTCTGTCTAAATATTACCAAATTTATTACCCAACTGCCTGAGTGTTTTGAAAATAGAACAGTTTTGGTTCAGATATCCAAGATCTGTGAGACGCTCTCTGCTTTGAAGAATGGCTCCCTGAGTTTGAAATGTGGCAGCCTCGGAGACTCAGAGCATCACAGTGAAAATGTGTTTCAGACCAACTCGACGTGTGAAGAACAGAGTTTCTCTTTAGGAAAACTTGCATTGACATACTAAGCTAAAAATATCTTCAGAATTAGCATATAAGCCAGGTAAGGTTCTAGTAGGTACAGTCTGCAGGTACGCTGTGTCTTCATGACACACACACATGCACATTCATACACAGGCACACACAACACCTGTGTCTATGCATGTGCGTGTGAAATGGAAACACGCAGACACGAGCATAAGGAAAATAATCTTTGAATACATCAAATGTTCTTTTTTAAAATCCTAGTTTATGCTACACAAAACTATGATAAACTTTATGATAATGTTGAGATAATTTGGCAGATTTTAAAATTATTTTTGTCATGGTAATGCTAGAGTTGGTTTACTAAAAATGTAATTAGCTAAACTTTTTGGGTATGAGTGGTAGCAATTTCAGTCTCATGATATTTCTTATACAGTAAAAGTTTACTAGTTATACAACAATGGTATATAAACATACAAATAAAAATAGTGAGTAGTTAATGTGGGTCTAGGAGTTAGTACCCCGGAGTCCAGATACTAGGTCTCATATATAAAAGTTTAACTGTATCACTTTAAATATATTGCTTATTCTCAGTAGTCTCAATTTTCAAATTTGTAAAATGGAGTGAATACTTGTATCATTGGTTATCCCTCAAAGTAATTTAAGTAATACATATATAACAAAATTAAGAATGCCTTACTTATAGTGATCTTTCATAATGTCTTTATTATTAGTTACATATTCCAACACTAATGTATGCTTCTGCATGACAGAAGAATTCCAAAGGATTTCCTCCTCGTATTTCACAGAGATTGTCCCATGTGGAACAATGAGGGTGCTGAAATGAGGGGGAGCAAAGCAGTCAGAGGTGGTCAAATGGAAAAGATGGAAGACAAATAAAAACCTAGCTGCCAGGTTTGCTAACAAAGCAGAAGACACTCAGATAAACAGAAAATTCATATAGACAAGGAATAATGTTATAGAACAATTAAACCCATACTGGGGATATGCATATATTAAACATATTTTTGTTTCTCCTGAAATATTTATTTAACTTCATATTTTTATTTACTTTCATATTTGAGAGGGAGTGAGAAAGAAAAAGATGGCGAAAGAGTTCCATCCCTTGGATTAACATCCCACCCCACCATACCAAATGCCCTCAAGTGCCAGAGAGCCAAAGCCGGGAGCCAGGAACCCAGTCCAGGTATTTCACATGGGGGCAGGAACCTGACCACTAGGATCTTTACTGTTGGCTCCTAGAGGCCAAATTAGTAGGAAACAGGAATCAGAAGCCAGAGCAGGAGAGGGATGTAGTTTTTAAATTGATTTTGCTACATCAGGAAGACCTGTGCTAGCCCTAATTCTAAAAAATAATAATAATATAACCATCATGAGATAATTCTATTTTCTAAATTAATTCATCCTTCTATGTGTACCCTGTGTACATGTACAAAGAATAACCTTAAGAAATCTTTATGGATTAATTTGTAGGATTTTCTATTACACATCTTCAAAGAGGAAAAGCATGGTATAACAAAACCAAACAAATATAAAACTACATTATGGGTATACTTACTGTAGAATTTTAAAAAGAAATCTATTGTATAGAAAAGGAACTATTCTGAAAGGTGCAATATCCATTCATAAAGTGAGTCTCAGAATTGAAGCTGCGTTAATTTGCACAAAATGGGAATGGAAAGAGTTGTGCTGCTAACGTTGACGTTCCCTGAGTCTCATGATTTAAGAGTGGCAATAAACTGTTTCAGGAGCGATGGGTCTGAAACCCACAAGAACCATCCTGATGCCTGGTTATGAGGATTTTGTTCTATAAGCACAGATGATTTAGTGTGATGACCACAACCAGGGGCAGGGAACGGCGGGCACACAGGCCATGTGAGGCCCACAAAATCATTTAGTCTAGCCCTGCCAAGGAAACCGCAGGTGAGAAACAGATTTAATAAACCTACAGCAGGTAATTTTTAAGTCTATAATTTTGTATGACTCACAAATTATGCTATCAATATCCAAATGGTTCTTGGCAGAGACAAGGGCTCCCCACCCTGCAATCTTTTCTTGACGTTTACAGAGATACCTGCTGACAGCATGATATAACTCAGGTTTCTCTTTGAACCCACCAAGTATGAAAGGGGAACCAATTCAAGTCATTGGCAGTAGGTAAACATCCAGAAATCTTAGGTATACACCACATACGCAAAAACATGATCTGAAATCCTGATATCAGGTTTAGAAAAAGCCTGATGAATCAACTACAGTGATTTTTACGAGAAATTTAGAAATTTCCCTGAGATTGGCTGTTCATTAATTTTGCTTTGATAGGCTAAAGACTTTTGACTTCCTCTGAGTAACCAGCAACTCTGTTGACTAGATTCTGTCTCAATAGCTCATTACAATTTCTTCTATATTCTGTTACTTTACTTCACATAAATATGTAAGTTGAAAACAAATGTAATTGGTGTTGTCTAATTTAAGTAATATTTGTCTGCTGATGCTAATAATTTCCAGTGGTGGGGGGTGGCGCCGTTCCTCACTTGGTTAATCCTCTGCCTGCTGTTGCAGCATCCCATTTAGGCACTGGGTTCTAGTCCCGGTTGCTCCTCTTCCAGTCCAGCTCTCTGCTGTGGCCCAGGAGGGTAGTGGAGGAATAGCCCAAGTGCTTGGGCCCCTGCACCCGCTTGGGAGACCAGGAGGAAGCACCTGGCTCCTGGCTTCGGATCCGTGCAGTGCCTGAGTGGCCATTTGGGGAGTGAACTAATGGAAGGAAGTCTCTCTCTCTCTCTCTCTCTCTCTCTCTCTCTAACTCTGTCAAATAAATAAAAAATATATAATTTCCAGTGGGTCTGCTACAAGTTATAACATTAGGGTAATACTCCTAATCGCATGAGCAACTTTAATTTTTAGTTGATGTTCCTTCTTGGTGTAAATATATGAAAAAATATTTCCGACAAACAAAACAATTCAAATGGTTGATGCAACTGTTAAATGTTATAAATTCACCTTTGGAATTTTAGAAAATATATAAGTACAAAATATTTTATGAGTCTTTTAAATGAATATATGTCTCATTTCAGACATAAATTATTCTAGTTTTCATGTACAAGATGAATAGTGACCATTGTAAGTAAAGCACAAAGTTTGTTATTTTTCCAGAATTCTTATCATTCCAGATATGCAATTTCACATTTAAATGTTCTCTATCATAGTTATTGATACAGAAAAGTGAGATGAGAAGTCAGTTGGTAGACCCTTAAACATAACACAGCTAGCTCTGAGATCTGTATCTGTAACCTCACTATTATGCTATTCTGATCAATAAATTTAGTAAAAATGTAATTATAGCAATATCAGCATGTTAACAAAACAGTTACAATTCACTGAACTTTTCCAGGATTCCCTGATATAGTACAAATCTACCAAGAAAATAATTTTAAACATTTACAAATCACTCCCTTAAAGGCTTTCCCATAAGATGGTCCCTAACTGCTCTCTTATTTTTTTAGGATCATTTGGACATTTGAAATTTGAAATTGGTCTCTGTTTATCTATAAAAAGCTGGATTCATGTACTTTGCCACATGTTTTCTATCACTCTTTTTTTTAACTTTGATTTAGTAAATACAAATTTCCAAAGTACAGCTCGACCTATCTATTGCTGTGTTGATGTCAGTAAACAAAGATCTATTCACGTTTCAGAAGAAATGAAAAAGAAGGGGTGAGGCCAGAGGGGAGGTCATTTTCGTGTTAGCGTGATCTCTTCCATTGGAGAAAACAAAGAATAGCAGAGCTGATGTTCAGAGAACATGAAGTAGGGAGCTACGGCCATTCTCACGTCTCTGACCAGGAGTCCCCCCTAATCCTCCTTTCCAGGACTTTGCTCCTTTTTCCAAATGCTTATTTACTATTATTATTTGTGAAGATTTTATTTCAGAATAGTTTTAAATTAACAAAATAAAAATCATGAGGTAGTAATGCAAAGAATCACCATATACCACTCACACAGTTCTATTAAAAGCTCATTTTACCATATTTATCACAATTAATAAATCCCACCAGCTTTCCATATTTCCTCATCCAAACTCCTTTTTAAAAACTATCTATTTATTTATTTGAAAGTTAGAGTTATAGGAGAGAGAGAGAGAGAGAGACAGGGAGACAGAGAGAGATCTTCGCTCTGCTAATTCACTTTCCAAATGGCTACAGCAGCAGGGGCTATGCTAAGCAGAAGCCAGGAGCCAGGAGCTTCATCAGGGTCTCCCACATGGGTTCAGGTAGCCATCTTCCACTGTTTCCTTGGGCCATCTTCTAAGGTTTTCTCAGGCACATTAGCAGGGAGCTGGATCAAGCGGGCATCCATAAGGGATGCCGGCACTGCAGATGGCAGCATAACCTGCTGCACCACAATACCCAGCCCCGCCAAACTCTTTTTATATCCCCCAGCCCTGCCAGCCATTAGTCACCCTTTAAGCCTTTAGTAATTATAGTTTGAGATTTTTTTTAATTTTTAGGTCCTTACATATAAAGGGAAACATGACATTTGTCTTTCTGTGTCTAGATATTTCACTCAGCATGATGCCTACTTCTACCCATTTTGTTGCAAATGACAGTTTCATTCTTTAATATACCTGAACAGTATTCCATTGTGTACATACTTAAAAAAAAAGACATGTGTTTTGTTCCACATCAAAGCACATGGGAACCAGCCCTGGTTCCAAGTTCCTGCTAACAGGAAGGCAATTGCAATGGCTCTAGCAATGGGGGCTGTTGTTTGAGTTTTCAGCCTCAGATACTGCTTGGTTTTGTATTGCCCATTGCAGGCATTTGAGGAGTAAACCAGCAACTGGGAGCTTGTTTCTCCTCTCTCTCTCTCTCTCTCTCTCTCTCTCTCTCTCTCTCTCTCTTTCTCTCTCTAATGTCTATTACGTAGACATTAGGTGAAATGGGAAAGTATAAAATGTTCAGAAAACAAGCGAAGGTGATTTCTTGCTAGTTACGTCTGTGTTTACAAGGACACTTTTAAAGGTGTTTTCTCAGTGTGAATTCTGTGTAAGAAACGATCAATCACAGAGAACAACTTTAGAAAGCATGCTGTTCACAGGAAGGGTACTAGGAGACGTTTATGAGCTGGTGAATGACCCTCAACTAGGCAAAGCACTGATGATAATGAAATCAAGTGTAAAATTTGAGCTGGGATTTCTTATCTTGCGTATTCAATCATTTTTTCCTAAGGTAACAATTAAAAGAAAACATATTTCTTTTTAAATATTACGCTTGTGATTACATTTCATTCTTATTGTACCCTAAAGATGTTAGAAATGGCTTTGAGGGTATGTGCAGACTAGAAATACTAACGCTAGTTAACAATGATATATACATATAAACAAGATTGCAATATTTCTTGAAATTGCTTTTCCTAATCCTGAGATAATAGCTATGTTCCATATTCACAGACATGAGGTCCAGGGCTTCGCATCTTGGGCTTCCAAAAGGATGAGGCTCCAAAAAGATGAGGCAATCCAGTTTTTACATTCAATGTATGTACTTCCTCGGGAAGAGGTTCAAGATCAAATAATACAGGCTTGTATACACAATGTTCATATAAGAATGTAGAAAATATATTGATTCCTTCATCTTTTCAGTTGTTATACTAGATTTTTTTTCTTTTTTTTAAAGATTTATTTTATTTATTTGAAAGACAGAGTTACAGAGAGGTAGAGACAGAGAGAGAGGTCTTCCATCTGCTGGTTCACTCTTCAGATGGCCACAATGGCCAGAGCTGCACCGATCTGAAGCCAAGAGCCAGGAGCTTCCTCTGGGTGTCCTGTGTAGGTTCAGGGGCCCAAAGACTTGGACCATCTTCTACTGCTTCCCCAGGCCAGCAGAGAGCTGGATCGGAAGAGGAGCAGCTGGGACTAGAACCCGGCGCCCATATGGGATGCCGGCGCTTCAGGCCGGGGTGTTAGCCACTGCACCACAGCGCCAGGCCCCTAGATTTTTTTTATAAGTTTAACAAATAGCTCATTGCTTTCCTGTAATCTCAGTGAATTTATCCTTTAATTATGCCTATCCAGCAGATGTGGAGGTAGAGAGAGAGAGGTAACAGTTGAGGAAATGAAAAGGTATAGGTAGTCAGTGTGAACACTTGGATAATGTAGAAGAAGTGTGTGTGGGAGTTCCATGTACCGTTCTTTCAATTTTCCTGCGATTTTTTGAATCTACATCAAAATTAATATTAAACATAAAAAAATCTCTTTTGTTCAATGGAAGAGAGCCTCCCGCCACAGTCGAGCACATTGCCACTCCTACCATGGCTGCTAGCAGCCCTTCAGCACGTGGCTCACTGCTCTGACTTCTCCCTTTTAGAACTCCCTGGGTTCCCCTTACCACCAGCTCAGTTACATGTTATCAGAATACTATTGATATTTTATGGATACCACCAAGGAGACAACAGAGAAGAAAACAAGCCAGGTTTTAACAGCACCGTCTTACTTAGCTATGCAGTCTAACTTTGAACTACCTCTTTGTATAGTCCTAAAAGACAAGAGCTCCCATTCTCTACCAATACACTGCTGTCTATGGGCAAGGATTATGTGTACTCATTGCCCTGGCACAGCCGCAGAAATGCTTCTACACGGAAAACAAGCAAAAATGTGCTGTGTAGAAGGTTCCCTCCTCAATCCATGCTGCCTCTGAAATGACTGGCCTCAGTGACATCATCAATAAGGTGCTGGAGACCATGTCAGAGTCCCACAAACATGTGGAATCTGATCAAACATGTGGAGCTAGAGAATAGCTCCTGAGAAGAGAGAGTGGAACTAGAGAACATGGAGAAATAAGTACCTTGTACTCCAGCCAGGGCAATGCATGTTCTGCGATCACTGGATCAGTTCTAATAAAGGAGCAGAGGAATGGATCCTGACTGGTTCTTATGTAAGATTCCACGGATATGGCCTGTTGAAAGAAAGTCAAAAATGATAATTGTGGCCGGCGCCATGGCTCAACAGGCTAATCCTCCGCCTTGCGGCACCGGCACACCGGGTTCTAGTCCCAGTCGGGGTGCCGGATTCTGTCCCGGTTGCTCCTCTTCCAGGCCAGCCCTCTGCTGTGGCCCGGGAGTGCAGTGGAGGATGGCCCAAGTGCTTGGGCCCTGCACTCCATGGGAGACCAGGAAAAAGCACCTAGCACCTGGCTCCTGCCATCGGATGAGCGCAGTGTGCCGGCCGCAGCGCGCTATCCGCGGCAGCCATTGGAGGGTGAACCAACAGCAAAGGAAGACCTTTCTCTCTGTCTCTCTCTCTCTCTCACTGTCCACTCTGCCTATCAAAATAAAATAAATAAATAAAAAATAAAAACAATTAAAAAAAATGATAATTGTAGGACATGGAGACATTGGAAAAGAATTGGCCTGGATGGATGCCTCTCTTGATAAGACCATTCTTGAATGCAAGTGGAAAGCAGAGAAGAACCAAATGAAAACTCTGCACTGCTGCAGGACTAATGCTGGATGTGTGAAGTCTACGGTGCTGATAGCTCGGGAAGTAAATTTTGCAGTGGCTTCTGGGACAAGATGCTAAAATCCAGTCTCCAGGATCCAGAGATAAAGAAGATGAAATGGAGGAATCCACAAATTGACACAGAAAAAGCAGAGAAATTGGGATTAACAAGTAGTCCCATTGGTACCTCTCTGGCCACAAAGAAACAATATTATGAGTTCTGTCATTAGAGACCAAAAAAGCTGCAGTGCCACTTGGAACCACAGTGTTAGAGTGTGAGATGTTGAGTCTGGAGGTCTTAAGTCAACCTCAACTAGAAATACTATTTAATAGTGTAGTTTAGTCTATTCTATTCTATTCTATTCTATTCTATTCTATTCTATTCTATTCCATTCCATTCCATTCCATTCCATTCCATTCCATTCCATTCCTATTCCTATTCCTATTCCTATTCCTATTCCTATTCCTATTCCTATTCCTATTCCTATTCCTATTTCTATTCTTTGAACCTATTTAGCAACTGGAAGCATATATAGGCATTTAAGACTGTGGGCCCCCTGAACTAAGGGTGGTTCTTTGGTGTCATTGCCCCACACTCCTCATCCAAGCTGGGCCATGTCAGTAAAGTGGCCTATACATGAACACCCACCAATTTCAGGAACTTGGGGTAACTTTTCAAGCTGTAAGATATAAGAAGTTGTAAGTCTCGTCTATATGATCTGACCGCTGATGAAGACAAAATTCTGAGTGTTGACAGATTCAGGGTTACTTCTGAGTGGAGCAGCAGGCAGTAACTTACATCCCTACGGATATTCACCTAGCATGGTGGGGACATGAAAGTGAGTAATAGTCTGATCATAGAGATTCTTTCTGTAAAAGAATTTTCAGATTACACTGATGCAGATGCAGAAAGCAGCCTTTTAGAGAAAAGTTTATAGAATGTTTGCACCCTCATAAGCTAACATGTCACTCTTTTTGTCCTTTATTTCATATTTATAACATAATAGTTTAAAAAAAATATAAAATGTGGCTTACATTCTCTACCTTATGCAAACTCTTGAAATTAGCTCTTTATTTCTCTTTAAAATATGGTTTATTGATAATTCTTACAGTTTGTAGTGAAAGCATTTTTAGGTTATCTGATTTCCTATATTGCCAAAAGTAAAATATGCCTACGTTGTTTTCCTTTTTTTTTAAGTGGAGATATCATTCCCTCAAAATTTCAGTTAGTTTTGTTTTACTCCTTCCCCCTTTATATCCTGATATCATGTTTTCTGTAAGTATGTTCTACTGTTCTGAATGTATGGTGCCTATATTTCATACTGTTCTTTTCTTCATTTTAAATGGTCAGTGGTTCCAGATTTTCTTTTCAAATTACTAAATAATCCAGATTTCATAGTGCGAACAACTGGAGCATTACTGAGAAAAATACATTCTGGAATCAACAGCAGTCATCCTTACTAAAATATCAAATATAGAGAAAACTTTTTTATCTTATTTAATATATAAAATCGATCATTAAGATGTAGAATGCACAAGGAAAGAAAAATGGAGCAGTGAGAAGAATTAGGTTTGTCCAAAGGAAAAATACACTACAGAAATATAGAAAGAGAAGACTATAGGGAAAATCCTCAATTTGAAAATGACTAATTAGAACTAAGGAATTTCCAAAATTTGCAAATCTATATGATGGAAAAGAAAACTCAGAGGTCAGGGATCCTGCTCAAGATCACAAGTCTCAAAAACCCTGAGTACTCACATCAGACCAATTTAGAAACAATGTTTGTGATGTAGATTGTTCAATCTGCAATTGATCAATGTCTTTCAGTCACTCTGCCATATTCCAGAGATGTGATGTGTGTACAATCTGTAAAGGTAGCAATGAAGTTTACTTTAATTCTATTTTTTTTTCAAAATGAGTACAATATGTGACATATAATGATTAGCTTCATTGAGTGGGTTGGAAAGTAAAGCATTGGCATGTGTTTTTCTTGAAACATCTTTTTATGTGATAGCGTAGAGGACTAGAAGTTACTACCATTGGGTTCTTTGTCATCTTTTTTTAACTTTTATTTAATAAATATAAATTTCCAAGGTACAGATTGGATTACAGTGGCTCCCCCCCCAATAACTTCTCCCCTACCCGCAATCCTCCAATCTCCTGCTCCTTCTCCCATCCCATTGACATTAAGATTCATTTCAATTATCTTTATATACAGAACATCAGTTTATTATATATTAAGTAAAGATTTCAACTGTTTGCACCCACACAGAAACACAAAGTGTAGAGTACTGTTTGAGTACTAGTTATAGCATTAATTTACATTGTACAACACATTAAGGACAGAGATCCTACATGAGGATAAGTACACAGTGACTCCTCTTATTGCCTTAATAATTGACACTCTTGTTTATGGTGACAGTAATCAGCCTAGGCACTTGTCCTGAGTTGCCAAGGCTATGGAAGCCTTTTGAGTTCTCCGACTCCAATCTTATTTAGACAAGGTCATAGTGAAAGTGGAAATTTGTTCCTCCATTCAGAGAAAGGTACCTCCTTCTTCAATGGCCTGTTCTTTCCACTGGGATCTCACTCACCAAGATCTATCATTTAGGTTCTTTGTTTTGTTTCGTTTTTGTTTTTTGTTTTTTTGCCACACTGTCTTGGCTTTCCATACCTAAAATACTTTCATGGGCTCTTCAGCCAGATCCGAATGCCTTAAGGGCTGATTCTGAGGCCAGAGTGCTGTTTAGGATATCTGTCATTCTATAGGTCTGCTGTGTATCCCATTTCCCATGTTGGATCGTTCTCTCCCTTTTTAATTCTATCAGTTCGTATTAGCAGGCACTAGTCTTGTTTATGTGATTCCTTTGACTCTTAATCCTATCAGTATGATCAACTGTGAACTGAAACTGATCACTTTGACTAGTGAGATGGCATTGGCTCATGCCACCTTGATGAGATTGAATTTGAATCCCTGGCATGTTTCTAACTCTACCACTTGGGGCAAGTCCGATTGAGCATGTGCCAAACTGTACATCTCCTCCCTCTCTTATTCCCACTCTTATATTTAACAGGGATCACTTTACAGTTAAATGTAAACACCTAAGAATAATTGTATGTTAATTAAATAGTTCAACCAATAGTATTAAGTAGAACAAAAAAAAAATTCTTAAAGAATAAAGTATTAAGTTGTTCATCGACAGGACAAGGGCTTATCAAGTCACCATTTCTCATAGTGTCCATTTCACTTCAACAGGTTTCCTTTTTGGTGCTCGGTTAGTTGTCACCGATCAGGGAGAACATATGATATTTGCCCCTTTAGGACTGGCTTATTTCACTCAGCATGATGTTTTCCAAATTCCTCCATTTTGTTGCAAATGACTGGATTTCATTGTTTTTGACTGCTGTATAGTATTCTATAGAGTACATATCCCATAATTTCTTTATCCAGTCTACTGTTGATGGGCATTTGGGTTGATTCCAGGTCTTAGCTATTGTAGGTTGAGCTGCAATAAGTATTAAGGTGCAGACAGCTCTTTTATTTGCCAATTTAATTTTTTTTTGGTAAATTCCAAGGAGTGGGATGGCTGGGTTGAATGGTAGGGTTATATTCAGGTTTCTGAGGGATCTCCAAACTAACTTCCATAGTGGCTTCACCAGTTTGCATTCCCACCAACAGTGGGTTAGTGTCCCTTTTTCCCCACATCCTCGCTAGCATCTGTTGTTGGTAGATTTCTGAATGTGAGCCATTCTAACCGGGGTGAGGTGAAACCTCATTGTGGTTTTGATTTGCATGTTCCTGATTGCTAGTGATCCTGAACATTTTCTCATGTGTCTGTTGGCCATTTGGAGTTCCTCTTTTGAAAACTGTCTATTGAGGTCCTTGGCCCATCTCTTAAGTGGGTTGTTTGTTTCTCTTTGTCATCTTGACACTCCTACTGACTAGCTAGATGAAATTGTGTGGCCACTTGAACTCTTGAGATTGCATTTTTTTCATATTTATGGTAGAAGGTGGATATTTGTAACAAAGAACTCACAAAATATATTTCGTGAATAAAAAGAGGTGTTTTTGACTTGTAATTCAAATATAAACTTGTAGAATCTCTCAGTTCTCTGATCAAAATTCTATTTGTCTGGGCTGGAGTTGTGGCATAGTGAGATAAGCCTCTGCCTGCAATGCCAGCATCCCGTATGGGTACGGGTTTGAGTCCCAGCTGCTCCACTTCCTGTCCAGGTTCCTGCTAATGTTTCTGGGAAAGCATCATAAGATGTCCCAAATGGACGACTCCACTGATGGTCCATACTCCTGGCTTCAGCCTGCCAGCCCTGGTGTTGCTGCCATTTGGGGAATGAACTAGTGATGGACAGTTCATTCATTCATTCTCTCTGTCTCCCCCACCCCACCCCGCTCTCTCCCTCTCTCCCTCTCTCTGTCTCCAGCTCTGCTTTTCAGATACATAAACTTAAGAAAATAAAATAAAAAATAAATAAAAAATTTTGAGTTAACTGCAATGTAAAAAGTCGCATATTAATACTACATTTTCAATTTTATTATTATATGAAATAAGATTTTCCAGTTAAAGTATTTCCCTTTGTAGTTTCCAAAACCGTAGGGCTGTGGAATGATGTTACATATTAAGTTCCTTAAGATATGATCTAAATATATGTGGCTCATTTGAATTAAGAAAAGTAATTTCGTCATTCTCCACATGCAAAGTGCTAAGTATACCAATTGGTAATGGATCAATAAGTCAGGGTTACCTATGGTAATAAATCAATAAATCAGGGTTACCTAGTCATGAAAACTATGCATAAACATATGTCAACAAGGTTGGAAAATGAGATGTAACAGAGATGTGGGAAGAAAGTAAAGTGGAGAAATATGTCATGGGGCTGATACTACCTGATAAAGGTCTTAATAACTGGACTTATTTAAGCAAGTAGTGCTAAGTAGAAATGTGTTGTCATGAAGGGAAAATGCATGTGCAAAGGAATTGGAATGGAAAAGCAGATTGAATTTAAGGAAGGGTTTAGTGGACAGTTCAGCTGAGTAAGGCATTGGGAAGGAGTCATTAGGATTCTTTTTACAAAATATCATCCACTATCTAAGATACTTCAACATAATTTGCTCTACCTTATTAAATGTACACAACAATAGCAAAACAGCAAGATGAATTTTCCAGGAAGAATCTTCACAATGAAAATATACCTGATAGTTAAGTTTTCATTCATGTCCTATGGATAGCCTGAAATATGCGATCAAGTTCCATTCACCTGGGAGAGTTAGTTAGTATTTGTGAATTTTCAAATAACTCAGTTCCACTTTCAAAAGCTGCTCAAATAGTCTAGGTTAATATATCCTGGATTCAATCATATGGAACACTAATTTATATGTAAAATATATATTAAGAATAAACTGTTTATAAGAATATCTTAAGTTTCACATGAAACATCATATTTTAAGCCCTAAGAAGGGAAAATTAAAAATAAATACCAAAATATGTTCAACGTTAGATAAGAATGAAGGTGCCATGCTAAGAATTTGATATGAGCTGTATTTGTTTATTCTCACAAATATGCTGTAACATCTATTATTATCCTTAGTTCATAGAATAGGACATTGAGAATCGGTGAGTGGCAGAATATCACATAGAATTAGGATATTTCATTCCAATAGCCTCATGATTTCCAGCTTTGATCATTTGAACCCTTCTTGTGGGAATCATTTCAGATTAAATGTGATAAATTATGCTTCTCTTTCATTATATAGTTTATCATGGAAGTAATCCAAAGGAGACTGACTACATTTGCTTGTCCTATGCCTTTTCCATGGTGTCTTAGAATTGATTTAGTGACCAGATTAAAACTATTAGGCAAAACTAAAACAAAAAAAAATTTTTTTTGATGTTTTTTATTTTAAATGTGATTTTTATGATTTGCCACATAGGCAATTAATTTCCATATTTTTCATGGAGTTATTTATCATGAAAATAGATAAATTAGAAAAATAAACCTGTTCTCCTTGCCTGAGTTATGATAAGCAAATTGTAGACTTGAGATATTAGTTTGTGTGGATACAGTATATTCCACCAGCACTACTGCATTTACATGGCCAAACTTTATAATTTCCAATGACTTTAAACTAGTTGGCAATGTTATTTGCTAATGCTTAGAAGATGGATTTCTATATATTTTCATTTTTAAGATTTATTCATTTGTTTAAAAGGCAGAGTTATCTAGAGAGAGAGAGAGATCTTCCATCACTGGCTCACTTTGCAAATGGCCAGAACAGCCGGAGCTGGGCTGATCTGAAGCCATTAACCAGGAGCTTCTTTTAGGTCTCCCACGTGTGTGCAAGGCCTCAAAGACTTGGAGTATTCGCTGTGGCTTTCGCAGGCCTGTTAGCAGGCAGCTGTATCAGACATGGATCAGCTGGGACTCAGACCAGCCCCCCAGGCAGTAGCTTCACCTGCTATGGCACAGTGCAAGCCTGGATTTCTGTGTCTTTAATGGAGTAAAAAGGAGTGGTATTTACCAGAGATTCACTGCCAACTCTTTGTGAGCTGTGTTTCTTCAAATCCTTTTGGAGTAGTAGCCAACATCTTCATGTGACATTAATCACATATGCTACCAGTGAATGCGACACAAATGCATCTTTTTCATTGTGCTATTCCCAGTCTTGTTCAGGGCCATAACCCAGAGACCTGGCCAATGCAGGGTGAGTGAAGTCATGTGCCATGTCCCTTCCTTCCTACAGCCCCAGGGGGTGATTATTATCCCCATTAGAAAGAAGGAACAGGAAGCACAGACACACACAGTCAGAAAGGGACAGAGCTGAGATCCACCAAGCACAGGCAGTCTGGTTGTGTGTTTCTGCTCTTCTGCCTGAGCTGTGTTTCAGGATGTGTCTTCACCTGCTTTGAAGAGTTTAGTCATCAGGTACAACCTTGGAGACACCAGAATGGCCATTCGGCCTGTCTCACATGGAAGACGAGTCTCCACGGTGATGTGGTTACATTCGCAGTCATTGTGCTTTGTGTCTTTTAGGATGCAACTAGTTACATGTAGAGCATTCGTGTTTCTGTAATTCCATTTTAATACTTCTTTATGTCCTTTCAAATGACTGGGGAAAAAATCGATTTTGGAAGTGGCACTGGGAGGCTCTTGGTCTCTGAAGTGCTGGGTTTTGTAAGTTCTGTGAATCTAAAAAGAATTTAGCAGAATAACTCACTGATTTCTGTAAGCTTGTGGAACCTTAGGAATGTTCCGTGGCTCCCACCCCTCTTCCCCAGGTAATATCCCAAGAAAACGGCACTAGACAGAGTTAAGGAGCAAGGAGGGGCTGCAGAAGCTAATTTGTCCTGAAATGAACTTTGAAAACCGTGATGTGCCTCTAATTCCAGGGGAAAATGACATGGATCAGTCTTCCCTATAAAAGAAATCCTTAGGCCACATCTAATTAGAAGGTGTATTTTTGACAAAGGGGATACAGACTGCAATACCTGGGCCACTTCCAACTTATTTAGAATGAGTCTGGGGATCTGTACTGTTTACGTGGCTCTTCTGAAAAGAAGGGAAAGATCTGTGGCTAATGAAATGTCAAAAACGTATCTTCTCCAAGGGTTTGGCTCATCCCTTCAGAGCACAAGAGTCAGCACCAGGCTTAAACCAAAATCCCTGAGCCAGCTGAGAGCCTGGCTTGCAAAGACTGTTTGGGTCTTGTCTTTTTTCTCTCTGTCAGTCATTTATTTCCTGCTCTCTCAAACTAAAACTATTCTTCCTTTAAGAAATAATTGCATCCATGGGATTTAGGATTACTGGGAGATGATCACACAAGTATGGCATGCCCACATTGATCTGTCTACATAAGTGCATGCATGCGTGATTTTTTTAGGATTGCTAATATGGTCCTGAATGGCACTACTGAAATTGTATGTGCTTGTGTTTATTTTTGCTTGTCAAAATTTATTAATTTTGATTACCCAAGTTCTTCTTCCACTTACAGAACTAGTTCTGATAAAATTGAAACTCCATTTATTATTTTATTGAAGATGAAAGAGTTCTAATCAGGGAAAACAATTAATTAAGCATCTCAAAAAATGATGTCTTGATGACATAATAAAAGACATAAAAATAATAAAGTTGAATGGGCAGGGCTTGTGTTTCATATCTTTTCCTTTACTAGCTGGATAAAATTAAGCTAGTGCTTAACATTTTGTAGGATCAGTTTTATTATAATGTAGATGTAGTAGTAGTACATTTGCAAGGACCTAAACACACTAACAGGTCAGTGCAGGGGTCAGGTTTTTTAGAAATTATTTATGAAATGATAAAGATATGAAATGGAGCAATGGGATGAACCTAGAGACTACTGTGGTGAAATGAGGTCGTTATTATAGTGAACACATCTCAGTTTGTCAATTTTATAGAAGACCTTTCAATGTTTGGAGTGCTGTGACTGATCAGCTATTGTAATTTTAATATTTACATATGTCAGTGTTTTTCAGAAATAGATGACTTCAAATACAATAAAAAGGGTGGAAGCAGACTATAATAGTGTTATTTGTTATAGAAAATGACCAGCTATACATTGGGCATGAACTGCATGATAGCAAATGACTCTTACAGACATGAGCAGAATATTTCATTAAACAGTGACAGATTATACAATTTTGTTTTTTTTTAAAAGATTTATTTATTTGAAAGGCAGAGTTACAGAGAAACAGAGGCAGAAAGAGAGAGAGAGGTCTTAGATCCTCTGGTTCACTCCCCAAATGGCTATAATGGCCAGAGCTGCACTGATCCAAATCCGGGAGTTAGGAGCTTCCTCCAGGTCTCCCACACAGGTGCAAGGGCCCAAGGACTTGGGCCATCTTGCACTGCTTTCTCAGGCCATAGCAGAGAGCTGGAGCAGAAGTGGAGCAGCCGGGACTTGAACCACCGCTCATACGGAATGCCAGCACTGCAGGCACTTTATCATCCTACGTCACAGCACTGGCCCATACACAGTCTTCTATTCAGCACATAGAACCTTTTCCTTAACAGACTATATGTTATACAACCAACCAAGTCTCAAGAATTTTTAAAAATGGAAATCATTCCATTTATTTTCCAAGATAACATATGAATGATGCTAGAAATCAACAAGAACAATAGAAAATTTAGAAATATATAGAAATTTAATAACATTATCCTGAATGATCAATGGACTATTATTGAAAAAAATAAAAAGGAACTGCAAAATATTGAAATAAAAATTAATATCACTAAAATTGAAAAAATATTGAAATGTATTATATATTGAATATTATTATATAGTGAAAAATATTTTAAATGCCCATACTACCTATAGCAATTTAAAGACTCAATGCAATATTTATTAGAATACAAATGTCATTCTTTACCAAATTAGAAATCATAATCCTAAAATTCTTATGGAATCATAAAAATATGGAATGGCTAAAATGATCCTGAGAGGGGAAAAATGAAGCTAGAGGCAACACATGACTGATTTCAAAGCATAATACAAAACTATGTAGTTAAAGCAGCATGGTATGGGCGTAAAAACTGACACATAGTTGAATGGAACAGAACAGAGAACCTAGAAATCAATGTGCATCCTATAATCATCCAATTTTTGCTGAAAGTGCCAAGAACATACATAGGAGAAAAAGTCACTTTAATAAGTGGCACTGGCATACTGGATTGCTGTAGACATAGATATAGGTGTAGATGCCCTAGATATAAAGAAGAGTGAAACAGATCCATACCTTCTACCATACACAAAAATGAACAAAATGGATCAAAAACCTCACTGTGAAACCTGAAACTCTGGAATAGCTAGAAGAAAATATACAGGAAACATTTCAATTCATTGGTATAGGTAATGATTTAATGTAAGACCCCCCAAAAGTGCAAGCAACAAAAGTAAAACTTTTGTTTTAATGATATTATATCAAATTCAGAAGCTACACATAGCAAAAGAAACTATCAGTAGAGTGAAGAGACATAGGGCAGAATGGGAATACTATTTTCAAGCTATTTATCTGATATAGGATTAATATCTAAATATATCAGCAATTCCAAAAACTCAGCACCAAAAAACACAACCTTTCAGGTTAAGAAAAGGGCAAACGACCTAAATAGACAGTTCTCTGAAGAAGAAATATAATGACCAAATTGTCAAAAAATGATCAACATCTCTAGTTATCAGAGAAATGCAAATGAAAACTATAAGGAAATATCGCCTCACCTGTATTTACACACCTATTTCAAAGCATAGAGAAACACTTGCTGGCAAGTTTGTGAAAAAAGGGGACTCTAATATACTGTTGTGCAGTCTGTGGAAAGCAGTAATGAGATTTCTTTGAAAAAACTAGAATTAGAACTACATTGTGATTCATCAGTCTCTGGGTTGATGGATATGCATCCAAAAGACATGAACTTGTATGAAAGAGACACCTGCTCAGTCATGTTCATTGCAGCACTGTTCACAGCAGTCATGATACAGAATCAGCCAAGGTGTTCATCTTCAGATGAATGGATAAAAAATGAGGTTTATATGCACAATGTATATTTAGCTATTAAAAAATGAAACACTGTCATTTGCAGCAAAACAGTTGGAACTGGAGAACGCCATGTTTAGTGAAATAAATCAAACATAGAGAAATAACTGCATCGTTTCCCTCCCACTTAGGAGGTAAAAAAACAATCAACTGGAATACAGAGTTGTGATTACAAGAGGCCAGAAGGAGTAGGGGGAGATAGAAGTGGTGTGGATTCCTGGCATCAAATGGAGTTCTTGAAAAACGTTGTGGTGCAGTGGGTTCAGCCTCCACCAGCAACACTGGTGTCCCGTATGAGTGCAGTTTTGAGTCCTGGAAGTTCTGCTTCAGATCCAGCTGCCTGCTAGTGCACCGGGAAGGTAGTGAAATATGGCTCAAGTCCTTGGGCCCTTCTATCCACGTGGGAAACCTGGATGGCCTTCAAAGCTCCTTGCTTCAGCTTGGCCTTGCCCTACCATTGCGGCCACTTGAAGAGTGAACCACTGAATGAAAGACTTCTCTCTTTGTTTGACCCTGTCTTGTTGTAACTCTGCCTTTCAAATAAATCTTGTTACACTGCATAGTGCAGACACAGTAATTCATAACAACTTTACATATGTAGTATGAACAAATGGAAGAAGTTAAAAGCCTCAAAACACAAAGTAGAGAGTTCAAAATATAGTCTGAAGAAAAAACAAACAAAAAAACCCATTGTTCCTCAACAATCAAGACAGGGCTGTTAAAAATCATCACATAACAAGGTGTCAATTACACTTCTTTAGATGAGCTTTCAGGTGCTCTATGAGTTAATACAGATCAGAGAGAATATACGGTGTTTGTCTTCTTGGGACTGGCTTATTTCACTAAAGGTTTCCAGTTGCATCCATTTTGTTGGAAATGACAGGACTTCATTTTTTATTTTTTACTTCTGTGTAGTATTCTAGAAGAAGGGTGGAAGTATGGGTGAGAGGGAGGTGAAGTGGATCACTATGTTCCTAAATTTGTGTATGTGAAATGTGTAAAGTTTGTATTCCTTAAATAAAATTTAAAAAAATAAAAAAGAGCAAAATAATTTCAAGAAGGGGAAGTGGTGATTACTTTGTTTTGACCATACATATTTTATAGATGTATTGAAATATTACATTGTGGCCAGCGCTGTGGCTCAACAGGCTAATCCTCCGCCTAGTGGCGCCGGCACACCAGGTTCTAGTCCCTGTTGGGGCACCGGATTCTGTCCCGGTTGCCCCTCATCCAGTCCAGCTCTCTGCTGTGGCCCAGGAGTGCAGTGGAGGATGGCCCAAGAACTTCGGCCCTGCACCCCATGGGAGACCAGGAGAAGCACCTGACTCCTGCCTTCGGATCAGCGTGGTGGGCCGGCCGCAGTGTACCGTCCGCGGCAGCCATTGGAGGGTGAACCAACGGCAAAGGAAGACCTTTCTCTCTGTCTCTCTCTCTCACTGTCCACTCTGCCTGTCAAAAAAAATAAAATAAAATAAATAAACATTGCATTATAACTTTTTTTAAAGATTTTATTTATTTTTGAGGTAGAGTTACAGACAGAGGAAGACACAGAGAGAGAGGTCTCCCTTCCACTGGTTCACTCCCCAAATGACCACAACGGCCAGAGCTGCACTGATGTGAAGCCAGGAGCCAGGAGCTTCTTCCAGGTCTCCCACGTGGGTGCAGGGGCCCCAGGACTTGGGCCATCCTCCACTGCTCTCCCAGGCCACAGCAGAGAGCTGGATCGGAAGAGGAGCAGCCAGGACTAGAACCAGTGCCCATATGGGATGCTGGTGCTGCAGGTGGAAAATTAACCTATTTGTCGCAGTGCTGCCTCCATAACTTTTAAATATTTTTAATTATTGTACATAAAAATCTTAAATAAAATGCACTATTGAAAGAAAGGTGTTTTAAAATACTGAAATTATCAAATTATGAAAGACTTGGAAGACTTGAAAAGCCAGAGGACTGTTATCTCTACATTCTCCCATTCAACTGAATGATTTAATAGCTTAATAATTCAGTCTTGAAAGTAGACTTCTAGGATTTTCTTTTGAGGTACTCAAAATGTTGTTAATATCATATGTAAAAAATCAGCCAGCATGTATTTTTAAATTATGTATTTTGCTTTTACATCCTAGGGTGCAATTTACTATTCTGAGTCTGATGTTATTTCCCAAATAATACTTTTTACTTTCCCAATGACAATGATAAGTTGTGAACATAATTTTCAAAAGAAGTAATTCTGATATAGAACTATTAAATCTATACTATTTTCATGTGAGCAAATTAATGCTTAAAATACATCTACCTTCAGAATTTTCTAAAAAGTAAATGTAGACTATTATTCATAAAGGATTAGTTTCGTAATATTTGAATCTGCTTATGTTTACTTGCCTTTTTGTTTTCAATACATAAGGCATCCACTCTCGCAAACTTAAGTTATTTTTTTCCTCACAGATTATGGATCATGTTTGAGTTGTTACCTGTAACAATGACGGAAATTAAGCAATAACTGAGAAATTCCCTTGCAGACACAGAGTTCTGTCTGTGTATTCTGTGCAAGCTCTGAGGGGTGGCAGGTTAAAATCTTTTCAGAGTAGCATTGGAGGTTGTTTAAACTGCAATTACAGTTTATAGTGCAATTGTTAAAATCCACCAAAACAAATTTTCAAAATGACCTTTTCCATCTATCTGAGGAATTTTGCCAAATATTTAACTTGAGGGCGTCTCACTTGGGCCCTTTTCCAAATATAGACCTTTGAATGAATTATCTCGTCTTCAGCTCTCACACACCAAGTCGGATGTCTGCAGGTGACCTGAAATGTCAGCGGCATTAATTCTGCTTCATGTAAGTGATGCCTTCATACATGTAACTTTCACTTAACTGTGATGAAATAATTACTAACTCTTCTGAAAAGACGAGGACCCCTGGAATGACTATTAAAGTTGCCTTATTAATGCTGTGAATTCAGTTGCTGGAACCTATGTGTCATAGTGAAAATAAACTGAAATAGCGACACCAGTGCACTGACCAGACTCACGTAACTGTCAGGGGACAGATGAAGAGAACACAGTCATGTTTCTTGAGTAACTTTTATTTAGCACTGGTGCTATCTATATAAATTACTTTTTCAATGTCCAAAAGCTAAACATAATATACCTAATTCTTTCCACTTAAACAAATAGCTATAATTAGCAATACTGGAGAATAATAGTTACAAGTCGATTTAGATGTAGCTTTCTTAATATCAAAGTGACACTAAGATACGTCAGAATGAGGTGACAATTACCTGGAAGCTTCCGCAGTACTTCTCTTCTGCCTCACACTAAGTGTTCAACTAGAGCTGTGTTCTCTCACTAGTTACACTGTCAGAATAGTTCAATGCTCAAAGTTTAAGAATAATTTTGAAGGGACGGGCACTGTGGCATAGCGGGTAAAGCCACTGCCTGCAGTGCTGGTATCCCAAATTGGGGCTGGTTCTAGTCTCAGCTGCTCCATTTCCATTCCAGCTCTCTGCTACGGCCTGGGAAAAACAGTGGAAGATGGCCCAAGTCCTTGGGCCCCAGCACCCATGTGGGAGACCCAGAAGTTTCTGGCTCCTGGCTTTGGATTGGTGCAGCTCCAGCTGTTAAGGCCATCCCAGGAGTGAACCAGTCGATAGAAGACCTCTCCCTCTTTCTCTCTCTGTCTCTCTCTCTCTGCCTCTCCCTCTCTGTAACTTGGTCTTCAAATAAATAAATAAATATTTAAAAAAGAGAATAGATTTGATAACTAAATATAACCACCTCTCCATTATTAATCCAAATGTGTTGACCATGACATATAAAAAGTGTTTTGTAGTGATCAAAAGTGGAGGCTTGAAGGGCCTGAGTTTGAATCTAGGTCCCAATACATAGGAGGCATTATCTTGGAAAAATCGCTAAGTCTTTCTAAGCTTAAATTTCCTCACCTGAAAAAGAAACTAATAATTGCATCCACATAGCAAATATTTTATAGGTAATAGCAAATGATGAGGAACAAGTTCTCAGCAAGAGCCTGGAAAATCCCAATCACTCCAGATGGTATTTATTATAATGGGGGGGGGGGTAATACAAAAAGCAGTATTCTCACAACACAATCACAACACACACACACACACACACACACACACACACACGCGTGTGCTTGACTACCAAATGGGATGTGTGCCGACACTGCTAGTCTAAATAATCCAATATATATTTAGGAAATTATAGTGTCATTGGCTCCAGAGTCAGGTGTTCAAATGTCTGCAACTGGTTGCCCTCGGAGGAACGTAAGAGGTAGTTGTGGAAGATAAGTAAAGGAGAAGTGAAATGAAGTAGACAGTGTATTGCAAATTTCACTCAGCGACCAGCAGTATCCTTAGACATGCATTTTCCTAGTGTTCTAGCCAGAATTAGAACAACCTAATACGATCCCTTGTTACCAATGAGAGTACTAGCATGTACACCAGCCAATCATACTCCTTCCAATTCTCAGTTATGGAGGGAGATGGCAATCCGGCCCAGGTTTGTCCGCTCCTCACTTTACCTGTAGCTGTATTGCCTCTTGTAAACAGGATTCCAGAAATGTATCTGGGCAGATTGTGATTGCAGAAACGAAAAGGTGTAGCATTAGACAGGAGTTTCATTTTAGCAATTGAAGGGGAGAAGTTTGGGAAACAGCTTCCATGGGTCACACTCTGAAACAAGGAAACTTTTGGCTGTTAAAAGCTTGCATGGGCTTTTCACAAAAGGGAACTTCATTCGCATTCCCTGCTCTAACAACTCCTCTTGAGGTAGCTTCCTTCTGGGACTTTCATTTCTCTAAATCTTGGTCAATTTAACATTAAGATTTAAATATTAAGGTAGATATGAGGACCAAATACCATAATTTGTTTAAAGCATTTAGCACAGTTTCTAATAGCTAGCATTGTGTTATTTTGTTATAGTTGCGGTTTCTACCTTATTTAAATAAAGAGAAAACACAGGTTGGTAACTAGCAAGAGTGAAGTCAGTCCCTCTGAGAGGGTAAATATAATAGAGAGATGTGTAAGAAATAGAAATCATAGTTGCGATTCAGCCCTGACTTCCAGATATTATGGCGTTAGTGGGATTAATTTACATAAACATACTAGGTAGAATAATTTATTAAAAACAACTAAGGAAATTTTGCCTGCCTCAGTAAGTTCACAGGATTTCAATATTTGTCTGAAATAATGTTGCTATCCTTTGCATTTTTAGTGAAAAATTCAGTACTATGCACTTTTATCCTTAATGCCCTGATGACACAGCTTTGAACAGGGGTTGAATTCACCTTAAAGTTTTAGCTTCAAAGACAAAAATTGCAGAAATTATTTGCAGAGGAACAGGCTTCTAATGCCCCATTATGTCTTTACACATTGTAATACCCTCTCAGTAAATGGCAATTGTATTTAGTTGTTGGGCAGAACTGTTGGCAGGTGAATAGAACCTGGACATTATTTCCTCAATTTGTGGTGATGTCTCTATGTAAATTCTGAGGACTTCACCATCAGAATAAAGGAATCAGCAAAACAAGAAGATCCAAGAAGCCATCCCTGAGCCATGTCCCCTGAAGGACATGTGTATGTCTGCTCACAGGCTCATGCCTTTTGGCTGCTTTGCGTCCAAGGAGAAGTCTTTCAGAAGACTTTCAGGAACCTATGCAGCAAGGGGATTTCTTGGGAAAACATGTGAATCTGGAAATCGGGTTCTTATTGGTCTTAAGGGGCACAGGAAGCCTTGGGTATAAAATTACAACCAAGGGTCCTGAGTCCTGGGCCCTAAAGACCAGGATTTCAACTCTAACCTGCCTCTGACAAGCTCTGTGACCCTCTCTCTCCAAAGCTGCTCAGTCTCTAAGCATCAGTGAAGCGCCTATAAATGATATTAGGAATACTGATAGGAAACCATGTGATTCAGAATAAATTTAGACGATAATGTTAGAATCTGTAACAACCCAGTGTAAATGCATTTCACAAGTGTCCATATTTAATTCCCTTCTTTTACAAAAACCAATTCACTCTTTATGAGATTAATAAGCTCCAGGTAGTTTCATTAATTAAAATTAAGCTTGTTCTATCGTAAGCATTACATATATATTAACTGTGCTGAAGTCTACAAAATGAGAACATTGTATTTCTAATTCAGCACATCAAAGCTCTAAAAAACAATTCAGTTACAAAAGTTTTCTGTTATCAATCAAATAACCAAAGATCTTATTATTCAATTGCAGTCAGCATAAAGAAAAATAACTCCTCTTTATTCGACTTTTAAAATCTCAGACCACCTGGTCTTATGCTAACGGGAAATATAGAGTACAACTACAAATACTAGTAGAATTGTAGTGCTGTATTTGGAGGAAAAACAGATGTTATTATACACTGGAGCACCCCAGTAAAATTCCTT
Source organism: Sylvilagus floridanus (assembly GCA_949820135.1). Taxonomy (NCBI): domain Eukaryota; kingdom Metazoa; phylum Chordata; class Mammalia; order Lagomorpha; family Leporidae; genus Sylvilagus; species Sylvilagus floridanus. Next base: position 8,045,102 of record OX463246.1, on the reverse strand, counting down.
CCAGTTTCAGTCCAGACAGTGTTTGGCACTAGAGTACTGAAGGTGATTTATTGTAGGCATCAATTTTATTTCTGATATAGCTTTTATTGAAATTTTCCCCAGTACTTCTCCCTTTATGGAAATTTCCCTCCCTCTCAGTCTATGAGGAAATTGCTGACTATTTGTCATGTTAAATACTTATGTTTATTTCATCCATTCTATCCTATGAAAAATGCTGTATACAATCTAAAAATTAATTCTGAACCTTTACAGAAGCGAGAAGCCTTGTCAATGAAATAAAAATAAAACCTTAGTGTTTACAAATACCAATTCTTGAGAAAAAAAATATAGATACAAGCCCAAAACACAGAGGTCTTTTACAGCTACAAAGGTAGAAGAGAATGAATATGTTCATTTCCCAAACCGAAGACAAGTGTAAGTGAGTATTATGACTTTCAACTCTCATTTGCACTGCTTCTATCTCAAAACATCATCACATATCATAAGTTCATGTTCTGCAACAGTAATGATGCCATTTCACATATAATGGTAGAAGAAAGCAAACCTTATGAAAAAGCAGCAGGAAATTTTTGTGCCGAAATACAACATCTTTTAGGGAAAAGATTTAATAGGAATCTCTCTGTGCATAAAAACCAAGTTATTTCGACATGCTAAATTGATATTTCAGTGATTTTTAGCTCTTTGTAGCTTGGACAAGGATGTAATCTCACATAGGAGTTGAGTTTGTATAGCTGCTTGCATAATCATATGAGGAGATAAATGATTAAAGCAAATCCATAGAATCACAACAGTGGGCCAGATATGCTTAGAAAAGCTTTCACCATGTGGTCTGAATATAGACAGGAGAACTTTGCACATGTCCCTTTGTATCATAACAGGAAAATCTTTCAAAGGAGAAACTCAGAGAAGATGATAGTCTCTCCCCTTTTCTGTCATTTTTGCTAGGGTCATATGGGATGAGCTTGGCTGTCACTTTCTCCTTGAAATAAAACAAACACAAAAAATCCCATAATGTTTTAAATTTTAATGTCATATTAATTTAAATTTATAAAACAGAAGTTGTAGAAAGAGTTCCCATATACCCTACAGCCAGCTTCCCTTACTATTAACATCTTGCATTAGTATATTTGTCACAACTCGTAAACTACACACAACTTCCCCAGTAGAATTTTTAAACAACTTTATTGAGAAGTAAAAAATTTCAGCTGTTTAGGTTATCCACTAGTGTACATTTGGCTCTTGTTTCTACTATTTGAGTTATTGCAATTGCACTAGCCAAGTACATTTATATGGGTACCATCGCATTGACATACTTTTTATTATCTTTAATAAATACTCAGGAGTTAAACTCAGGTAATGCTAAATAGTCTACCAAAATTATTATATTGTTTCATTTGCCACCAACAAAGTATGAGATTTCCAGTTGCTCCAAATCACCATCAACATTTTGAATTGCCTGCCTTGTTACTGACCTCCATTCTCCTGTGTTCCTTTGTGCATTCAATCTGTGTTCTGTGGTGACTAATGGACAGGTGTATATATATATATTCCTTTATGAAGTATCCGTTAAATGGTTTTTCCATTTTTTAAAATTCCACTGCTTGCCTTCCTATTACTGAGCTACAAGAAGTCTTTATGTAGTCTCGTTGCAAATCTTTTGTCAGATTATTTCAAATATTTAATCCTGACCTGAGGCTTGCATTTTAAATTTCTTAACAGTCATCAAAGAACAAGTGTTATTAATTTGAATAAAATTCAATTGCCGAAGCCCTGGAGTCATTTTAAAACAGTTTAAAATAATTTTCTTTTAATCTAAGCCAAAATATACGTATTCCAGTTTCTCATTCAAATGTGAGCTCATCCTGCTCAGATTCTTTAACGCTTTCATTGTTCATGCATTTTCCACCTGGTTAGCTGTGCAGTACCTCCCTGAGCCAGAGGAACCTGTTAGCAGCCAACACTCAAACAACTCATGAATTCACAAATCTCGCATGAAGGCACTCAGGGAAGAGAAAACAAAAAGCCTGTTCCATTTCTCTAGGATTTTTGCCCATGTGATTAGGCTCAAAGGTTTTAAATTGGTGCAACAGAATGGCGCAGAATGGCCAAAACACAGGGCCATTTTTTTTTTTTTGCGGGGGTGACAGGCAGAGTGGACAGTGAGAGAGACAGAGAGAAAGGTCTTCCTTTGCCGTTGGTTCACCCTCCAATGGCCATTTTAAAATAATACAGGAGGCTGGCACCACAGCTCACTACGCTAGTCCTCTACCTGTGGCTCCAGCACCCTGGGTTCTAGTCCCGATTGGAGCACCGGATTCTGTCCCGGTTGCTCCTCTTCCAGTCCAGCTCTCTGCTGTGGCCCGGGAGGGCAGTGGGGGATGGCCCAAGTGTTTGGGCCCTGCACCCGCATGGAAGACTAGGAGGAAGCACCTGGCTCCTGGCTTCGGCGCAGTGCATTGCCCTTAGCGGCCATTTGTGGGGTGAACCAATGGAAAAGGAAGAGCTTTCTCTCTGTCTAACTCTGCCTGTCCAAAAAAAAGTAATGCAGGAAAAGGTTGCTGATGTCACACTAAGCATCACAATCTGAAGCAAGAATCATTAAATTAGTGTAAAGAAAGAAGCAATCATGAATAAGTAACACAAAATAACAGAACAAAGAGACATGGTACCAATGTTCACAAATCGGAGAAGGAAACATTTAGTACTACTTCATACACAGTATCACAACTTGGAACATTATACATATAAGTTATAAATAAATTAGATAAATTAAGATGCAGATGCAAATGAATTAGAGTATTAACTGCATTGTTATGAAACAAAAATTATAAGCAACATTTCAAAAGTGGACTAACAAAATGATGGAAAATTGATCATATTAGTAAGAGGTGAGCAACTAGCTGATATTCTAACTCAGTGCAATTAAATGCTGTGCACCTAAACACACAACTTGACAGCTACAGATAAAGATCTTTATTTTTGCAAATGAGAAATTTAAAAAGAAAAGACTGTCATCAAATAAGCTAACTGGGAGTGGCCTTGTGACGCAGCAGATTAGGTCTTTGTCTGAAGCATTGGCATCCATATCAGAGCATTGGTTCAAGGACTCCCTGCCACTCTATTGGCGTTCCAGGATCCTGCTACTATTCCTGGGAAGGATGTGGGCCTCTGCCACCCTGTGGAGGATCTTAATGGAATTTCTGGCTGCTTTGGCTTGGCTCAGATCTGGTTGTAGTTGCCAATTGGGGAGTGAACCAGTATATGAAAGATATGTTTCTCTCTCTCTCTCTCTCTCTCTCTCTCTCTCTCTCTCTCCTGCCCTCCCTCTATTGCTCTCACTCTCACTCTTACTATCTCTCTAATTATAAAATTAAAAAGTTAAGATAAATATTGAGAAAGTTATCTCTAAGTAATAAGGAAATTATTTAGGTAGACTTATCTGGGCTGACATATAACACCTAATGACTATGAAACAGTGATGAAGGAAATTAAAATAAATCAGGCTTAGACTATAAATAAAGCTCACATTTTGTGTTGTATTTTAAATGGTGCAGTGTGCAGTGTGGGTGAGATTGTGATGAAGTTAACACATTTAAACACAGGGCCTGATGAAGCACATACAGTTATTTTCAGAAATATGTTGGCATAGGTATGAATAAAAATCATAACATTCATAATGTTGATCTTATAATTGATTACCAACACACTGCATGTGAAAAAGCTAAAGTGCTTATGAACCCACACCTATAATAATAAGATTATCTTTAATAGTAAAAGTCTAAAAAACTAAGAATAGAATTACTCCAGCAATAACATGAACATTTAAATTTGATGAACCAATTTAATAGAAATATTATTTAAGCCATTCAGTCAATATCTACCAGGACTGTATAGAAAGTAGAAAATAACAACACTATAAAAACCTTACATTGATAAACTGGTTTTATTTATTGCATTTGTTCTGCAAGCAGCCATATAAAATAGTTAAGAGTATTAATCTTTAAGAGTGTTAAAAGCAACCAGATGGTATTCAGCCCACGGTGCACAAACCATGGAACCTTAGACTTGTGACTCATCCTGTCTCTGATTCTTGACTTTCCAATCTGTAAAACTGAGGGTGATCAGGCTTATGCCTCTGCCATTCTTTTCACTATTATTTAGCAACTATTTGCAACAGAATTTGAATATAAGAACTCAAGAAAACTGAAAATTTGATACACTATTGACTTCTGTATATAATTTTTATTTTGGTAACTGGGCAGGAAAATACAAAATCCTAACAAAAATAAATGGAGTCCTATACATGTTTTTATTCCCCCTTCCCCAATCCCTACTAGGGTGCAATTGTTGAATTTGAAGTAAATACAGCTTAATTGAAGGAAGTTCATTATAAGATGATTTTAGTTCGAAGTGCCCCAGTGTGAATTCCCTCAAGTCACATTGCTTTGCATAAAATGTGTTCTTGATAAAATAACTTAGAAAAGTTCATGGAAAAGTGGAATTAAAACATAAGTTTATCTGGGAGCAAAACAGATAGAAATTGAAGTGTAGTTTTTCCATTATATGTCCTTCCTATTAATGTTTGTGAAGACCCCACATACATTCACATTATTTCATTATTTCCTATAAAGGCCATGTTCTTGGTAATTTATTCCAAAGCCTCCAAACTAATAGAATTCATCCTCCCTCCAGTCATCTGATAGTCTCTTCCAGTGCACACCAGAAAATATAATAAAAATAGAAGATTCAAACCTTACCATGTAAACTATATAGACACAGTCATAAAATATCTGGAATGTAATATATAGAAACCAAGTGGCTTCCATTTTAGAATTATGAGAAAATATACCAATTTTTAGATTTTTTTCTTTAGGGTCATGCAACCTTAACAGTAAAAGGAAAGGAACAGAGCACATGAAGGCAGGGGTTCACGCAGAGGCTGTTAAGGGACTTCGTAGCTTCCTGACTCCTGGTGTAGCTTCTCATGCTGGAAAACATAACCTTTTTTGCTGATATAATGAAATCATAAGGTTTGATACATGATTTATTTGACTCATATGCTGATGTGTGCCCTATCAGTTTTGTCCACTCTGCATTATTTCTACCTCATTTTTAAAAATTAGAGGCGTTTTACTTTAAAATAAAGTTTATAGAATTTTTTTTTTTTTTTGGCCAGGCAGAGTTAGACAGTGAGAGAGACAGGGAGAGAGTTATAGACATGGAGAGAGAGACAGAGAGAAATGTCTTCTTTCCGTTGGTTCATTCCCCTACTGGCCGCTATGGCCGGTGCTGTACCGATCTGAAGCCAGAAGCCGGGACTCCCATGCGGTCTCCATTGCGGGTGCAGGGACCCAAGCACATGAGCCATCCTCCACTGCCCAATCGGGCCACAGCAGAGAGCTGGACTGGAAAGCAGCAACTGGTACTAGTACCCTGCTTGCTCCCCAACAGGGACTAGAATCTGGGATGCCGGTGCCGCAGGCCGAGGATTAGCCTAATGAGCCACGGCGCAGGCCTAGAATGTTTTCAACATGTGGTTTTTTTTTGGGGGGGGGGCACAGGTAGCGGGGCACCACCTGGATACCATGTGGCTTTATTATCTGTTTACTGAATTAGCATTGCACAGATTGTTTCACACAAAGTCTCTGAGCAGATTCCATGTCTGTAATTCATGGAAAACTGAAAGCTCTGACAAGACCCTCTCCTAGGCACAAAGCTAGAGGGCATGAGAACATACCCCATCATTTTACTACACATTTAGAGCTGTTTCACTGCCTGTGTCAAAAATAAATAAATAAATACATCGTATATCATGTAGGCAATTTAAACAGGAATCTGCTATAGGCCACTGGTACAAGAAGACTACAGAAGAGAAGTGCCATAGTTCGGTTAAGTTTGGTTCCCCAAGGTTAATGTGCTGGAAGATCAGTCTCCAATGCAATGGTATTGAGAGGTGGTAGGAAGAGGCAGGAAGAGTCTATTGGATTATAGAGACATCATCATTATGAATGAATTGCTGTCCTTGAAAGGATGGGTTAACTCTCTGCAGACTATTAAAACTCCCAGGAGTAATGTAGGTCTCACGGAAATGCATAGCTGTCATGGTAGTTGGGGGTTACAATGTTGAGTCAATTTTCCCTATGCCTTTCTCTCTCACGTGTGTGATTTCTTTGCCTATGTTCACTTATCATACTTCTCTGTCATATTGTGATAAAGGAGGAAGCCCTCACCATAAGCTAAGCAGATGCTTATGCATGGTTTTTTTTTTTTTTGAACTTCTACACCTCTACAACCAGGAACCCAAACAATCCACTTTTCTTTAGAAAGTACCTAGACTCAAATATTTAGTTATAGCAACACCAAAAGGACAAAGGCAAGAAGATGACGTCAAGCACCCCCATGCATGACTTCACTTGAGGGAAGATTGGGCATTCAGTAACTCAAAGGAAGTTTAGAAAGTGTGTGAAATAAATAGAGAAATGCTATTTGGGTTTGGATTTCTTTGCTTGATTCCAGAGCTGACATACAGACCAATCTCACAAGAATCCTATGCTGATGTTGAGACCTAATCATCTCTATTTAGGTCTTTCTTAGTGGAAGTTTAGTGAATGAGAGAATCTGGGTCTTCAAAGGTACAAACCAGAATGTCCAGGTCACATTAGAAAATATGTTTGTAATAGAGGAAATTAATGTAAGATATGGCATTCAGGGAGATGCTTAATGATATTGATGGAACCAAAGTAAATTATCTTGAGTGACATACATAATTAAATTCTTGTTGACCTTACCAGCTATGTGACATTAATGATCTAACAATATATTATCTCTAAAAAGTAAAACTGGAACCTCCAGACACTTGGAACAAAGACACATTGAATATGATCATTGAAAATGAGGAAAAGTTTATATTTATAAAAGACTTTTTGCCAGTTATTATGTTAGACACATTGATTTTAACATAAATATATGGCACATTTAGTCATAATTTAAGATATTAAGTAAATGGGGGAATAAATATTCATGCACTCTGATTTAGCTGAAGGAACTATTAGCATCATTTAACAAAATATAACTGTATAATAAAATTAAATGAATAAAATAGATTAAAATTATAGAGTCATCTATTTTTTTTTCTTAGCAGCTCCTTCTAAGAAACACGAGCTTAAATACAAAATAATTGGTAACAATTTTCTGATTCCTGAAACAAACTTTTTCCCAATGATTAACTGAAAGAAATCTAAGCTGGAATTTTGCTTTATAAAATAATAAAACCATAACAACACAAATAATTAAATCAGATAAAAGCTTTTGAAAACAAATCCAGTTGATAACATTTCAGTTAGGTTAGGCTGATTACATACAGATTGACTTCCTAATTACCTAAACTTTGGAAACCTATTAAGAAGTCAATTGGATACAGTTAATAGAAGTCGAATGTCTGAATTTGGAAACTAACAGGAAGACTAAGTAGAATAGATATTGAAAAAAAAAAAGCAGGAGTAAAGATTTCAAAGATAATACTTTAACCTTGGGATGAGGTGAACTCGCTTTGAGTTTTTGCTAAAGAATAAAGCAGTGTAGCATGCCAACAGCTGACATTCAGGAAGTATAGAACTTTCCGGAAAATGAAGACGCAATGGTCAAAAGATACGAATAGGGAATAAGGGTGTGATATTCCAGAATCCAACACATTTATTGTGTAAAGAATTCAGGACCCCTATTAATTCCAACAGACATAACTTGAATTCTCGATAGTTTTGCATACTAAATGTTTATTTCCAGCTCACATTTATCCAGTTCTGTTAGTGGGGAAGTAGAATGATTCGAAGCTGAAAGAGGCTGCTTTCTTAACATTATCTTTGAATATCACTCAGAGTAATCAGCTGCCATCTGGAATAAAAGAGGATCAAACCCAGCCAAGTTTTGTGTGCCAAATCTGCAAGTAGTATGTATAATCTCTGCCTACTTACCTGTGAACAGAAATCTATCATGTGGCCAAAGATAGCTGCTAGAGAAGTGAGGGAATCTTATGCACATGTAGGCCCTTGTGACAAGTAAATCACAATGGTGAGCAGTCAGCCAGTCTCTGCAACAAGTATCAAATCATCCTACATCCATCACACCATGTTTCCTTTTTCGTGTCCCTACATTCTCCAATTTCATTTCATACAATTTGTTATATGACTACAGAAAATATGTACATGTCTATAATAAACGTATTTTGGACATTTATATTCATGAGTTCAGACATGAATGACCATAGTATACAGAATTCTCTGATAGCATTGTAATGATTATTTAAGTTAGTTCACAATTTAGCTAAGCACAGCTGGATGGGTCTTGTAGTTTGCACTAAGCAACACATTCTGACAAATAGTTTATGCTTCACAGTTAACTTGGTCTTGCTATATACACACAGCCATGCACCGAAAGAGTGGCTTTGTTGTTTGAGATTCTTTGAAACTGCACATATTTGTCTTGTTCCAGATTAGAAGGGAAATGCTTCAAGTTTTCTCATTCACTATGATATTGGCTGTTGGTTTGTCATAGGTAGCCTTTATAATTATGAAGGTGTATTCCTTCTATAACTAACTTTGGAGGGTTTCAGTCATCAAGGGATGTTACACTTATCAAATGCTCTCTCAGCATCTACTGAAATGATCATATAATTTTTGTTCTTCATTCTGTTGATGTGACTTATGACATTTATTGACTTGCAAATGTTGAGCCACTCTGGCATCTCTGGGGTAAATCCCACTTGTTCATGATATATGATCTTTCTGATGTGGTGTTAGATTTGGTTTGCTAGTATTTTGTTGAGGATTCTTATATCCATGTTCATCAAGAATATATGTCTGTAGTTTTCTTTCCATGTAGTGTCTTTCCTTTGGTATCAGAGTGATGCTGGCTTCATAGTTTGGCAGGATTACATCCTGTTCAAGATTTGTAATAGTTTGAAAAGTAGTGGAGTCATTTCCTTTTTAAAAGTTTTGTAGAATTCAGTAGTAAAGCCATCAGGTCCTGGATTCTTACTTGATAGGAAAGTTTCAATTATTGCTTCAGTCTCACGGCTTATTATGGACCTGTTTAGATTTTCTATATCTTCTTAACTCAATAGTGTATATGTATCCAAGAATTTATCCTTTCTTTGAGGTTTTCCAATTTTTAGTGTATAATTGTTCATAGTAGTTTCTAATGATCTCTTGTATTTCAGTGGTATCGGTGGTAATATTTTCTATTTCAGCTCTGAGTTTTTTTTTTTTATTATTTGTTAGTCTGACTAAAGTTTTGTCTAGATTGTTTATCTGAAAGATGGACAAAGATTTTGAAAAGCAGGACAGTGGTTGAACATGGAGACCACTGACTTTTTCCTCTTCTCCTCTAATTCATTATAAACCTAAGAAGAGGGGCGATTTTTTATTGGGTGCATAATATGGAGGGAAATTCATGTAAAAATAACCCAGTTTCCAGTAAAGCACAAAGCAAGACCAGAAAGAACATTGGACTTAGCGTCAGCATAATCAAGCCTATACTTCTCTCCAATTACTGGTTCAGTGAACTGGGAAAATGCACTTAACCTCTTCGTGAAGTCAGATAATGGCATGTGCTTCACAGGAGTGGTGCTGAATAGTCAATGTAGCAATGTAAATAAAACGATTTTCAAATTACAAAGAGTTGCATTCGAGAAGTATCATTTGCTCTGATCTCGTACATTTTCATGAGCAATTTATTTTTCATAACTGGACCCACACACTTGTATCTGTGTGATTGCTCATGTCAATCAGCTCCTCCCTTTACTTTGGTTGATAGCATAACACAGCATGATGCGGCATTGGCCTGATTTAGTTTCTCTCTCAAGAGATGGAGAAGTGCAAACAGTCTGGTTATGTTCTGTCAAAAAAGACAGAGGATGTATTCTTGCTATTGAGAGTTCACTGAACTAAGAATTGATAATTAAAGTTATTCTGGTCCACAGAGATATTGTACCTTTGGGAAGAGCAATGTAGTGCGGTAGGTTAAGTTTCCTCGTGATGCCGGCTTCCCATGTTGTTCTGCCAACATGTTTGAATCCCAGCTACTCCACTTCCAGTCCAGGATCCTCCTAATGCACCCAGAGGGCAGCAGATGATAGCTCAAGCTCTTGGGCCTTTGTTATCCCTGTGGGAGATCACGGTGTAACTCCAAGCTCCTGGCTTCAGCTTAGCCTGCCCCTGACTGCTGCAGTCATTTGTTGGGGAGTGACTAGCAGATGGAAGATTATCTCTCTCTCTCTCTCTCTTCTCTTTCAAATAGATAAATAACATCACAAAAAAAAAGTTTAAAAAATATAGAATATTTTTATGTTTCAACTCTTGAATGAGTACCAAAAATAACTGCTAGAACTTATTATATACCTTAATTTATATTCATTGAAATCATTAAATACTATATTTAAAACTTATTTCAATATATATTTTCACTAAATAATTTACACTTCATTAATAACTATATTTGTAAATTTATGAATTTGCTTATACAACCATGATGTTTATAATCAGAAATTTTAGAGTACAAAGTTTTAACATTACACATAAGCATGTGTACATGACTAAATATGTCTCAGAGGAATATATATCACTAAGTGAATATACAAAATTGAACTAATTCAATTAATCTAATACTATTAATTAATTAATTAATCTAATACTATCATTTTAATCAAATACTATCATAATACTGAAATACTTTCCACATGAAATTAAATCTCACTTCTTTGATGAAATTAAAGGTTAAGTATAACACTCTGGGGAAAATTATTGAGTACAGGCACACAGGAAATATGAACAGATTTTTCAGTATCTAAACAATCTGGACACTGCCTTCTAAATGCTACAGGATTTTACTCCTTCATATGCTTGCATCTCTTTTAGTCACTGAATTTGGGAAGCACACATGTTAAGCAGAGGAATGAAGAAATCCTAAGAGTTTTCAGGATTATGTGAATGGCCACTCAGTGCAAATATCTCTTGTCTTGAAGAGAAAATGTTGTTGCATAAGATACTAATTGAAGTCTGCAAATATTTAAAAAGGCTGTTGCACAGAGAAATAAAATTGTGGGGATAGAGTATTGCCAAAGTTTAAATAATTTAATGGAATATTTTGAAGTACTGTAATTTTGCTACTTCAGTGTTCTGTCAATAAACTGTACTGCCAGTACATTAAATTACAGTGAAATAATTCCCCTGTCAAATTCTCAATATGTTTGGAGACAAATGGCAGAAGTAAAATCAGCGAAGCAACCCTTTTTCTCCCATTGGCTACCACTCCACATACTACATTTTGTTATTGTTTTCTATGTAGTTCTATAATAGTGTTGTTCTGCCACCCAGAAATTCATCCTCACAGACTAGGCGAGACACAGGAGTTCACCACTGCTTTCGGGCCAGGCAGTGTTTTCTTTAAGACTTTTGAAATATTGCCAATTGTTAAATCATTTTTTACGGCACATGTGAGCTAAACATATACTACGAGTTTCTGCAAGACTCATAAAAAATTAAAGTCAATTAGTAACCCCAATAATTGCTCACTGACCTTCAGAATACAATAAATTGCATATGAGTTGCCAATACAAAGTGGAATAAGCCTTTCTACAGACTTGTGTTCAGCAGCAATAATGATGAGGTATCTGAGGGAAACTGAGGATACAAATTAGGAAATGACTCCATTTTCCTGAAAGGAATTTCCCATTAAGGACCCTACTTTAATGATCACTAAAGAGGAAGATACGTTAGGGTAGTAAGAAAACTCTTCATTCATATGTTGTGGAATACAGGTGCACCTCAGTTGTGAAGAGTAACATTTGGGGTGCAAGAGGCACCACGTACAGGAATCAATTCTTAGTATTCTTCAGAGTCTCAAGCTACCATACTTGTTAATGTCCTATTGATACTTTAACAAACTACCTTGGACTTAGTGGGTGAAAGTCATACAGAATTATTCTGTTGGTGGCTTTAAAGCTCACTGGTCTTAAAATCAACAAAACTCTGTTGTGTGGGCATCTCTCCTGGAGGCTTGATGGAGGAACCACAGCCCTGCCTTTTCCGGCTTCCAGAGGTGGCCCTCATTCCTTGGCTGTGGGCTTGTTCCACCTCCAAAGCCAGCAGTCTGGCGACTTCTAACTTCTCTGACCATTGTACACACTTCTTTCCTGACCCTGGTTCCTCAGCCTTCACTCTTACAGGGGCCTTTGTAATTATCTTGGGGCTACGCAGATAATCTAGAATAATGTCCACTTCTGTTGATCCTAATCACTTCTACAAAATCGCATGCAGTAACATATTCACAGATTCCAGGAATTAGGACATGGGCGTTTGAAGGGAACCATTTTTCAGCCTTCCACAGTACTAGAGCAAAGATGATTGTTAAATTCACTGAGGGAAGGAACTTTGTTGTTCCCAGTGTACTTTTCCAACCAATGAGTCTATCTTTCACAGAAGCCCATGGATGGGTGGGGTCACAGCGATAGTTCAGCCTATTTCATTTGTTTCATTTATCTAAGAACCCTTTGAATGAAGCACATTTGCTGCTATTAAAAGCTGTGTTATCTTCAGATTGTGCAGTGTATTTACTGGAAAAGGAATATAATTTCAGCTTTCAAAGTCAATTTTCTTCAAATCTGTGCTATCTACTTGTAAGCTAATGCCCACCCACACATCTTTGTTCTGCTGAAAGTACTTGGTTTTCTATTCCTCCAACTTATCCATTGCATATAAAACTGAGCTCCTGCAATCAATTTCTGCAAAGTTTTGAAAACACCAAGTTTTTCAAAACTTAAATTGTAGCTGAAATGGCCTATCCCCACCTCAAGGCCTGAGATTTCAATGTTTTTATCTTGCTTCACTTCCCATGTGCCTCCCAAGTCCTCTCAGAGGCAGCCCACATCTCTCCTTTGGTCTTTCTGTACAACAGATCTGTCTTTTCACTACAGCTAGCAGGTACTATCAAGGATTTCTTAGAATCCAAACAAGTAGACATTTGAAGGAACTTTCCTCCACATTTATATAATGTGCTCACATTACTTAACAATGAGAAACCATAAAATATTCGCTGTTTATTTCTTCCATTTGAAGATCGAATGTAGTAACAAAAGTGGTAGATGCTAATGGAGGTGTTGATAGCTGTGACCAAGTATATTGCAAGGAGAAATAAATACCTTGATAATTACTGGGAGGGGTTTGGAAAAAATGTAGGGTTGTACCTCTACAACAAGGAACTATCAACTACCATGAGAAAATAGACCATCAGTTAGCGGTTTCTACAGTCTAAAACATTAATGGTATCAATTACAGTAAAATAATTGGACCATCTTCTAAAGTTTTTCAGTGATAACAGTTAAATGCCTCCTCCAGTAAGCCTATAGAGTTTGTTAAATAATTGAGGAAAGTAAAGTTGGATTGTGTTTTACTTTCAAGAAGTATCTTACTAGAGTTTTACTAGAAATGCACTATTTGTTACATGTGCCCTTTGGAATGAGAGAGTTTCTAGAGACAAGAAAATATCTTTGTTTCTTCCTATTTACTTTCATGTTAATATTCAAAATTTGTATTATGGCTGTGGCAGAAAAACTAACAGTTTACACATTGTACTTTGCAGGGAGTAAATAATAAAACACGTCCAGAATTTTGAAGGGTCTTGGTTATGAATTTACTGTGGCAGGTACAAAGCTTGGCTGATCGTTTCCCAGGACTCCCTTGGTTCCTTGCTGTCATAATGCTGCAAAATGCTAAAACGTCTCCATTCCCATATTCTTGCAGTTGGGATAGTCAAGGGCTCACTTCTAAAAAAATGATCTGTAGTCAGAAAATGCTTGGTGGGGTTCTGGAAACAGTTTGTTAAAGTTGGATAGAAACATCAGACGTGAGGTGTATTGTTTGCTTTTGTTTCATTTATCATTCCTACTTCCTTATGCCTGAAAGCGGTCTGGTTCATGGAAGTAAAGTGGCAGCTTTGAACTTTAAAACTTGAAGTTGCGTGTCAAAGGAGGAGATTGGGTTCTGAGAACTGAAGCCACTGTGCTAAATTTGATTTACCTACATCTGTCTTTTTCTTGTGTGAAGTAAATAAACCCTGTATTTAGGTTAGTATTCTAGGGTTTCTTTTGCTTGCGTCAAAATAAAATCCCGGTATTGGATTTTATTTCTCCTTTTCAGGCATTGTTTTCTTATAATTGATGTGTATGTGTGTTGTATCTATGTGTGCAACACATATTACATGGATATGTATAATTGCAATAATGAATACAAAGTCAGTTTTGGCTGTACGATTGTTGTTTGATAATATTGTGCAGTGGAAATCCCTGGGACATGTTAGATATAACACCATAAAAATAAACAAGCCAAGGCCGGCGTTGTGTGTGGTGCAGCAGGTTAATTTCCCACCTGTGAAGCCTGCATCCCATACGAGTGCCAGTTCAAGTTCTGGCTGCTCCATTGCTCATTTCTGACCCAGGTCTTTGCTAATGTACCTGTGAAAACAGCAGAAGGTGGCCTGAGCACTTGGGCCCTGCCACCTGTGTTGGAGACCCAGATGGAGTTCCGGGCTCCCAGTTTATGCCTGGCCCAGCCCTGGCCGTTGCAGCCATTTGGATGGAAGTCTCTCTCTCTCTCTCTCTCTCTCTCTCTCTCTCTGTTTCTGTGTGTGTGTGTGTGCGCGCATGCGTGCAACTCTGACTTTAAAATAAATAGACCTATAACTAAATAAATAAATAAGAAATAAGTCTATACAAATTTGAAGTCAGCTGTGGGAATGACGTTCCTGAATGACATTTTCTGAAACTCACTGCAGTGAGCCCTACCTGGTGTACTATCCTAGTGCTCCACTGGAATCCAAAGCTTAGCACTGGACAGATGTGGTTGCCCTGTGACCACAACCTACACAGATAATTTTGAGTTGAGTACCACAGGACATTCACAGGTATGAAAAGAGTTTAACACAATTTCAATAATGATTTTATTTCCGCTTTACCTGTACTTGTACGTAGCACTAAACTTAAGAGTCTCATAACCATTTAGACTTATTCAGGCCATTTAGTAAGAAATGTTTAGAAAGAACATTTTCAGATTCAGCTGCAGTGATTTTAAAGCAACTGGCTTTTGGAACTTTGGGAAGTTCTCTATTTGAACACATCTGGCGTCTTGGTATAGAGGATGTCTTCCATTACTGAGTGTTTTAAGATCCTCAACCATACCATTTCTTGAAGAATTTCTTTATTTCTTTGGAAACTCAAAATGAACATTTCAACTGTACCACATCAAATTTTACTAATCCCAGCATCACCACTACATTGTAGATAGTTCCTCTACCATGTGTTGCAAGCCTTTTAAATATTTCACTTCCAGACGGTTTGAATTCTTACAATTTCTTGGACAAGGTTTTGAAATTTTGAGCCATCTGCCCTGTTTATTATGACTAATAAGAGACCAAGCCAGTATTTTAGTGGGATGTGCCTCCAGAGGCAACTTGCTTAAGGCTACACCTGAACAGTGCTATCTTGCAAAAACGGCTCTCCATTTTTCACAGGAATTCACACGTTTTACCATCTATATTTCACAGAGTCTGTGCCCCACTTTTCCTATGATTCTATAAAAACCTTTCAGAGTTTTAGAGGAATATTGAACTCTTATCCCCTGAAACGTCTCCATCCGATGTAAAGTTTCACAAAACAGACTGTTTTGGTAAATATCACTTCCACATGACCTATCCTTTAGTGCTGTTCCAATGCTAAAGGAGGCTTGTGAGACTGTCTATCCACTCAGATCATGTGAAGCAACAAAGACGCACACAATAAAATAAATGAAGGTACGACATCCTTGGGGCCAGCACTGTGGCATAGCAGGTGAAGCCGCTGCCTGCAGTGCTGGCATCCCAGATGGGCGCCCGTTCGAGTCCCAGTTGCTCCACTTCCAATCCAGCTCTATTGCTAATGGCCAGGGAAAGCATTAAGGGATGGTCCAAGTCCTTGGGCTCCTACACCCAAGTGGGAGACCTGGAAGAAACTCCTGGCTTCAAAGCAAACCAGCTCCAGCCATTGCGGCCATTTGGGGAGTGAGGCAGAATATGGAAGAACTTTCTCTCTCTCTCTCTCTCTCTCTCTCTCTCTCTGCCTCTCCTCACTGTAACTGTGCCTTTCAAATAAATACATAAATATTTAAAGAGATAGGATATCCATAGTAACTCTAAAACTCTGCACACATACTATTTAAGTGTTATATTTGACATTTCGTAATGATAGGGTGTTTTTTTAAATGTTGCCATTTTTTTTATTTCCTGGTTTCTTCTTATCTACAAATTAACCTATTAAACAATTTCTTGAAATAGCTCACGTTTTGCAAACATGGGTCAAAATTATTCTTATTCTACAAAAAGCATTTGTGAGGGAGTTGGAATTCAGAGACTCATTTATCCTTCAAGAAGTCAAGATACATACTTATTTCTAATTGTTTTTTATGTTTTGAGAAAAATATGCATTATGATGTTTTTGAATCACTTAGTATTTCCGCATATGCCATTATATTTTCTAGAAATAAAGCTAAATAAGTTATTATCTTAGGATTTTGATTGCTAACAATTCTTGAGGTTTAGAAGAAACATTTCAAGAATATAGAGTAAGAATTATATTAACATAGGAATAAAGTAGCCATCTATGCATATTTTTAAATGTTCAAGTTTTTTTTTTATTTTATAACGCTTTTATTTAAAGAATATAAATTTCCAAAATACAGCTTATAAATTACAATGGCTTCCCTCCCCCATAACTTCCCCCCCACCCGCAACCCTCCCCTTTCCCACTCCCTCTCCCCTTGCATTCACATCAAGATTCATTTTCAATTCTCTTTATATACAGAAGATCAGTTTAGTATATATTAAGTAAAGATTTCAACAGTTTG
Source organism: Sylvilagus floridanus (assembly GCA_949820135.1). Lineage (NCBI taxonomy): Eukaryota > Metazoa > Chordata > Mammalia > Lagomorpha > Leporidae > Sylvilagus > Sylvilagus floridanus. The sequence continues at coordinate 8,028,177 of OX463246.1, read as the reverse complement.
CCCTCACATAGCAACACAAAGTGAAAAATACTGTTGGAGTACTAGTTAAAGAGTTAAAGTATTAATTCACAATGTATAGCACATTAAGGACAGAGATCCTACATGATATATATTTTTTAAATTGATTAATTTTCTATGCAATTTCCAATTTAACACCAAGATTTTTTTTCATTTTTAATTATCTTTATATACAGAAGATTGATTCAGTATATACTAAACAAAGATTTCATCAGTTTGCACCCACACAGAAACACAAAGTGTAAAATACTGTTTCAGTACTAGTTATAGCATTACTACACATTGAACAACACATTAAGGACAGATCCCACATGAGACATAAGTACACAGTGACTCCTGAAGTTGATTTAACAATTTGACACTCTTGTTTATGGCGTCAGTAATCTCCCTAGGCTCTAGTCATGAGTTGCCGAGGCTATGGAAGCCTTTAGGGTTCACTGACTTCGGTCTTATTCCGACAGGGTCATAGTCCAAGTGGAGGTTCTCTCCTCCCTTCAGAGAAAGGTACCTCCTTCTTTGATGGCCCCATTCGTTCCACTGGGATCTCACAGAGATCTTTCATTTAGGTCTTCTTTTTTTTTCCAGAGTGTCTTGGCTTTCCATGCCTAGAATATTCTCATGGGCTCTTGAGCCAGATCCGAATGCCTTAAGGGCTGATTCTGAGGCCAGAGTGCTATTTAGGACATCTGCCCTTCTATGAGTCTGCTGTGTATCCCGCTTCCCATGTTGGATCATTCTCTCCCTTTTTAATTCTATCAGTTAGTATTAGCAGACACTAGTCTTGTTTGTGTGATCCCTTTGACTCTTAGACCTATCAGTGTGATCAATTGTGAACTGAAATTGATCACTTGGACTAGTGAGATGGCCTTGGTACATGCCACCTTGATGGGATTGTATTGGAATTCCCTGGCATGTTTCTAACTCCATCATTTGGGGCAGTTCCAATTGAGCATGTCCCAAATTGTACATCTCCTCCCTCTCTTATTCCCACTCTTATATTTCACAGGGATCCCTTTTCAGTGAAAATGTAAACACCTAAGAATAATTGTATGTTAATTACAGAGTTCAACCAATAGTACTAGAATAAAAAAATACTAAAATGGATAAAGTATTACATTGTACAACAACAGTCAGCACAAGAGCTGATCAAGTTACTGTTTCTCATAGTGTCCATTTCACTTCAACAGGTTTCCCCTTTGGTGCTCAATTAGTTGTCACCAATCAGGGAGAACATATGATATTTGTCCCTTTGGGACTGGCTTAATTCACTCAGAATGATGTTTTCCAGATTCCTCTATCTTGTTGAAAATGACCGGATTTCATTGTTTTTGACTGCTGTATAGTATTCTATAGAGTACATGTCCCATAATTTCTTTATCCCAATGTATACTTTGAATTCCCTGTGATCTTTTGCTGTGAGGTTCCCTTCGTTTATCTTCTTTCATGTTGATGGCCGTGTTTCTGTGTTTCTGTGTGTAACACATCTTTAAGTATCTTTTGCAGGGCTGGACTAGTGGCATCAAATTCTTTCAATTTTTGTTTGTTATGAAAGGTCTTTATTTCACCTTCATTCACAAATGAGAGCTTTGCAGGATATAATATTCTGGGCTGGCAGTTTTTCTCTCTTAGTACCTAAGCTATGTCTTGCCATTCCCTTCTAGTCTGTAGGGTTTCTGATGAGAAGTCTGCTGTGAGTCTGATTGGAGATCCTCTGAGAGTAATCTGACATTTCTCTCTTGCACATTTTAGGAACTTTTCTTTCTGTTTCACTGTGGTGAGTTTAATTACAATGTGTCATGATGAGGATCTCTTTTGGTCATGTTTACTAGGGGTTCTATGAGCTTCCTGTACTAGGATGTCTCTGTCCTTCTCCAAACCTGGGAAATTTTCTGCTAGTATCTCACTAAAAAGGCATTCTAATCCTCTCTCCCTCTCCATGCCTTCAGGAACTCCTAGAACTCGAATGTTGGGTTTTTTAATAGTATCCTGTAGATTCCCAACAATATTTTTTAGATTTCTATTTTCCTCTTCTTTTCTTTGGTTTGACTGTATAGTTTCCTGTGCTCTGTCTTCTAAGTCTGGTATTCTCTCTTCTGCCTCACCCATTCTGTTTGTAAGGCTCTCTAATGTGTTTTTCATTTGATCTATTGAATTCTTCACTTCATTATGATTTCTCGTCACTATCACAGTTTCATGTTCTAATAGTTGTTTCATTTCAGCTTGATTCCTCCTTAATATTTCATTTTCATGAGAGAGATTTTCTACCTTGTCCATTAAGGATTTCTGTAGTTCAAGAATTTGTTTTTGAGTACTTCTTAGTGTTCTTATCAATTTTTTGAGATCTGCTTCTTGCATTTCTTCTATCTCATCATCTTTGTAATCTTGAATTGGGGTGTCTTTTTCATTTGGGGGTGTCATAGTGTCTTCCTTGTTCTTGTTACCTCGGTTTTTGCGTTTGTTGTTTGGCATATTGGTTTCTTCACTGTGGTGTTGAAGGACCCTTACGAGGAGAGGCACCGGGCCCTGCGACAGCCCTGGGCCCCACGCCCCCTCGTCCGGTGGCCCGCGGGCAGTGGCAGCGTCGTCCCAGCCCACACTGACCCCGTGTGTGGCGGGGCCACTCTGCAGTGGTGGGGCCGCCTCACCCCCAGGTCGTCGTCGGGGCTCCGCGGCCGCGGGTTGCCGCGGCAACACTCCGGCTCCGCATGATCGTGGAGTCTGCGCGGGCCCAGCAGCCCCCAGACCAGACTCCTCGCCCTCGGCCGGCGGCCGAGGGATCTCCCCGCCCCCGAGTCGTCCTCAGGACGCCCCGGCCGCGGGTGATTGTTGGGTCTCCTCAGGGCGCCCAACAAGGCCACAGGCGCTGGTGCGAAGGGACCGCGCCCGGAGCGGAGCCGCCCCGCCCCTTCGGGAAGCCTCTGAGCATGCTCAGAGGGGAGCCGCCCCGCCCCTTCGGGAAGCCTCTGAGCATGCCCAGAGGGGAGCTGCCCCTCCCTTCTCTGGATGAACTCTAGGTGAACCCGGAGCAGAACTGCCCCTCCCTTCAGAGAGTTTCTGGGCGTGCTCTTATGACGTCACTGCGACTGGCCAATCCTGTGCCACCTCAGCACTCTCCCTCAGCACTCTCCCTCAGCATTCTCCGTCAGCACCCCCCCCCACATGCTAATGGACCCTCTGAGCTGACCAATCCTGTAACACCACAGCATTCCCCGCCTAAGAATATCCTAATCTGTTGCCTATATAAGCTGTGTGAAACTGCTGCTCAGGGCTCTTCACAGCCTGAGGTGGGGGCCTGTTTGCGCAAACGTTCAATAAATACCTCGTGTTTTTTGCATCAACTCGTCTGGAGTCTGGATCTTTGGGCGTCCTCCCGAGCAAGTGGACATCTCTGTAGCTGAGAGGTCCAACAGTGTTTTTTCTTGTTATACTATGACTCTAGATAAGTGGACTGTCTGCTTTCAATGGAGCCTTAGAGGCTTGAGATGGGTGTGGCCTGATAGCTCTGTTTGGTTCCTCAGAGTTGAGGGTGTGCCAAAGGTGACACTCCCAGGTTAGGCTTGGTAAATCTCTCTCTGTTTCTTTATTTTTGATTCAAAAGGGAAGTAATTCCACACAGCTGAATGGAATTGGGGGTGGTTAGCAGGCAAATGATATACCCACAGGAGCCAGAGATCGGAAGCTCTTTCCCAAGGACCACAGAGGGAATCTCTGCGGCCTTCAGTGTGGGTTCAGATTCTCCTGCAGTCTCACCACTGGGCTACCAAGGCTACCGAACAGTAGCGTCTCTGGAGAGTACTCACGTGGTGAATTCTGTGAGTTCTCTCCCCCACCGTCTCTTTTTTCACAGTCTCAGTTCATTAGCACAACACATTCATTAGGTTCTAATCTCCTGTTATTTCACCCCCATGCCCAGAGTCAGGTTTTTCTACTAGGCTCAGGGCTGGTGCAGACCTGAGGTTGCCCTGCTTATGACGTATGTCCAAAATGGCGCCTGCTCTTTGTCTTGTTCACCTTTGAGAGGTGGGCTGAGAGAGAGAAACTCATGTCCATATTGGTCACCTTTTTCTTTCTCTCTCTCTTCTAGCTAGCCTGGTGAACTTTTCCCGGCAGGGTTTCAAGCCTTGTTCGCTCTAGTCTCCTCTTTCCACTTCCCTGCTGGTGTCTCGGGCTATTGAGGTTCTTCTCACCTCGCGTTCCAGCGCTGGTGCGTTGAGTCTGCCGCTGGTGTCCCGAACTGTGGGCTCCCACACTCTCCTCGAAGGTCCACCATGAATCACTAGTTCTGGAAGAGTTTCCTCTGCTGTTTCTTACCCTACTCTTCCTTGAACCTGCAGTATCTCCAATTTATTAAACTGTCTCTCCCCAGACTATCAGTGTGCTGCCTTCCTATTCTGCCATCTTGCCCTAATCCCTAAATTGTTCAAGTTTTTCACCAGTACATAGGCATCACTTACACAAAGTACATACACATGGTCACAAATGTGTACATATCTGTATGTGTGTGTAAATACACACACATGTGAAATCTGACTGACTTGAAATTAAATTCATGCAGCGAAGGACTTGGGATATTATAATGCAAAGTGATCTGTATGTCTTTCACCAGTCCTTTTTCCAGATACAAGTTATTTATATGTCCACCTACTCCACACAGTTGACTGCCAATTCAGTTATATTGACTGCTTAAGACAAAAACTGAGCATTTCTTTTTTTTTAAGAATTATTTTGTTTATTTTGAAAGATAGAGGAGTTACAGAGAAAAATGGAGCGAGAGAGAGAGAGAGAGAGGGAGAGAGAGAGAGAATCTCCCATTACGCTGGTTCACTCCCCATATGAATGCAATGGCCAGAGCTGAGCTGATCCAAAGCCAGGAGCCAAGAGCTTCCTCCAGGTCTCCCACATGGGTGCAGGGCCCCAAGGACTTAGGCTGTCTTCTACTGCTTTCCCAGGCCATAGCAGAGAGCTGAACCGGAAGAAGAGCAGCCAGAACTTGAACCAGCACCCACGTGGGATGCCGGCGCTGTAGGATGGGGCTTTAACACGCTGCACCAGAGTGCCAGCCCCAAAACTGAGCTTCTAAATCCTCAACTGATTTTGATCTACCATCTAACACATATTGACATTAAAGAATTCCCCCACACTACCAGACGTGATATTGTGACTTTGAGCATAATTATGAGAGAAAGGCCTTAACATCTGAAGTACATGTTTGCTGTTTACTGATCACAGGATGCTAGGCAGGTTACTTAAACTCATCTAGACTACCTCATCTGTTAAACATGAAGAGAAACATGGTTCTCCTCGAAAAGCTCATTGTCTGGATGGTACATCCTCTACTTCAACCAACACTCCATTGGGCACAATTCATTTGAAACATTATCCAGGAAATGTGACTTTTGTTTTACATCTCGTGTGCCTAACTGAAAATAGGGATAACTAATATGAGGCAACAGTCTATTCTCAACACAGTAGCAGAAAATGCTTATTTCAAATTATTAGTCAGATTCTGATATTCCTGTATTCAAGACTTTGTAAGTTCTTACTCACCTCAGATAAAAGCCAAAATCCAGACAGAATCACTTCCTTTGATATTAAGGCTTACTATTATCTAATAAATACTTAAAAATGAAGTCTTTTGGAAAAAATGGATGTGTGTGTATATGTATATATATATACATGCATATATATAAACATTATATTATTATAATGTTTACCAAAACAAGTGAAACACAATTTGAAATAATAATGAAATATGCAGTGTTCTTTATTGAATACTCTATACTACTATAATTTCAGATTAAAGAGCTATTTTTTACAAAATCTAACTATTTCATAACTGTATTGCAAACCACAATGTTTCTAATGCAGGTTCTGAATAAATGTATAATCAGTAACCAATTCAATTTAGTAATTATCTCACATCATTAGCAAAGAAGTGCAGTTCTAAGAAGAATGTAGGTTGATATGTTTGTCTATATTAATAGTGAGACAAAAGAGAAACAATGAAGACATGTCAGGATTGGTACCAAAGTGATTTATTTGGTACGTCAGTTGATAGTCTTCAAATACCGAGACAGGACTCACTCTATTTTTTTTTCTTATTTTTTTAAAGATTTTATTTATTTATTTGACAGGTAGAGTTACAGACAGTGAGAGAGGGAGACAGACATGAGAGAGACAGACAGACAGAAAAGTCTGTCTTCCGTTGGTTGGTTCACTTCCCAATGGCCGCCATGGCTGGCACGCCACACTGATCCAAAGCCAGGAGCCAGGTCTCCCATGGGGTACAGGGCCCAAGCACTTGGGCCATCTTCCACTGCACTCCCGGGCCACAGCAGAGAGCTGGCCTGGAAGAGGAGCAACCAGGACAGAATCCGGTGCCCCGACCAGGACTGGAACCCAGGCTGCTGCACCACAGGTGGAGAATTAGCCAAGTGAGCCATGGCACAGCCCCACTCTATTTTTATTTGTATGCTCTACAATACATTGGCAACAAACAGAGCATCATTTGAACTGTTATCTTCATTACTAACTTTCCTTTAATATTTTCCTCATCACTTTGTTAAATCAAGACTATCGGGGGAAAAAAATCCAACTGATTTTTAGCATTTGACAACTTCTATGTTGTAATTCTCCCATAATGGCCAGGTCCATGCACCAGCATAACAGCCTTGAATGTAAGGTTGGGAGGAGATGTAAGGCAACTCATAGTCGTTTAGTACCTTCACCACACTGCTGTAATGCATGTAAATAAGTAGCAATGCATTTTAATTAAATAGCTAGGAATATATGAGTTTCACATAATTACTTTGTTTTAGATACAATTTTATTTTATCTATATACTTGAAGTTATTGTATTCTATTGCACATTGGGGTGATTATAGATGATATTAAGGTACTGTATCTTTCTCTATAAAAAGGAAAAAATAAGAAGTAGGATTTTGGATGTTTTCACCATAAGACACTGCTGAATGTTTGAGGAAATAGATATATTTACCCTGACTGAATATTACACAATATATACATCTATCATAACACCACATAGTGCCCCATAAAAATGTAGTTTTGCATGTTTGTTAATTTTTGATAACTAAAAGAGTAAATCAGAAATATTATTTGTTAAAAAGTGAAACTTTAAATGTAAATGTAGAAATGATCTGAAAATTTCAAAGTCATCCCATTCTCAATTTGTACTGAAGCTAAATCGTTTTTTTTTATGACGAGGCAAGAGATGATAACTCCCATTTTTAGACTCCATTGCTGGAAAAAATGCACAATGAATTTTGCATTTCTAAGGGCTTCCCCTCAGGAGCCATCTAATATACCCATTGTTTACAGTCATCTCAATAATGTGTCAGTGCCAAGTGAAGTTACATTTCAATGTCTAACATCCATTAGATTTGATGACTAGTTTGGTGATCATTTTATACCTTTCAGCATCAAATAAATATATTTTAGGGATTGTAAGCAAACACGAGTGGCTGAAAATTTCAAATCCATTTCTCAAAACAAGACCAACTCACAGACAAGTGTCTGTTTATTTTTAAAGGATGGTGTTTCCCCCATTACATTTATTGGCCATAAGTCATGTAAGTCAGATAAGGCACTCTTCTTTTGTTTTAGCTTTAAGCAGAGTCTCACATTTTTCATTCTTCTGCCTCATAAACTCTAGCAGATTGGGTTATAAATACTAAACTAGTGGGACCTGATCCCAAATAGTGGAGTCTCTGTCAATTTTTTTTTTTTTAGTTCTATTTCTTTTCAAAGGGCTTCTAATCTGTGTCTGTCCTTTTATGCCACAGCCCACAGTCAAGGCTCCCAGCCTCCATTAACACTTGCCTTGTCTTGTCCCTGAGACACAGATCTAAGACAGGGGTTACGACATGGTGTGTCTAATGAGAAAATGCAAGGACTAGGTAGAAATATGTGTTGACTGCAAAGAGTTTCTGAACTGGAAGGTCCATTCATTAGTATATTGCAAGCTACTATTTTGGAGATAGAGTCTAGGATTTTTAACGAAAGGTTAAGAATGGAAGGCTGTTAGACACTGGAAAACTCATTGAAATCAGTGCTAACCTGGATGGATCAAAGCAATTGGTGATTATTGTGACTATATGGCCATGAGAAAGTCAAAATGCCCTCTTTCTTGAAAGGTTATTTAACTAGTTTTTAAAAATAAAATGTGAAACCTGAAATTCTTCAATATTTCTTCAATTTTTTTTAATTTTGTTCAAGTATTTTTATATTTTAATAATTTCATGCTAGACTATGTTCTTTTTACTTTCTATTTGTTGAACTTTTACTTAATGGAGCCATTAAGCTTTGGATTATAATTTAGATTAAAAATATGCTATCTCAAAAGAAACCCCAAAATATTAAATAGGAAAATTGAGATTTGGGGACTAGTTCATAAAACAAAAGGAGGTAAAATATCAAAACATAAAAATTAATACTTACATGGATGAGAACAGCAGGAGCTTTCTCACTTTCAAAAACAAGGTAGTAAGCCAGTCCAGTCTTACTCTAAAATAACTGAACCTAATGCAATTTTATGCTGTGGTGATACTTTTGTGATCAGAGCAATCACTCAGAAAATTTTGATTGAACAACATTTGTTTTTGTACCGCTCTTCTTTTAAGATCTTACTTAGCAGATGTCACGGTGCTCATGTTGCATTTCAAAAATGTTGAATTTAACCAATAACAATTGATCCTTCTAATCTGTTAGCTGAAACAGACTCTTCTGAATAACATATAAATCACAAGTAGTTATAAGTAAGATAACTGTTTCTCAACAAGGAATTGTTACCATTTGCAAATGAGAAACCCCAGACTCAGAGAAATCAGAAGACCACACATGGTTACATAGCTAGTGAGGGTCAGAACCCAACTCAAGACCTTTCAACACCTGCAGGTGACTTTCCAATTTCCTCCTCCAGACTTAAAGTGCTTTGATGGCTTCTACCCCTGCAGAGAACAGGTTCATGAAGAGTATGACAGGTGCAGCATCTACATGGTGTTTAGTGGGGAGTAAGCTTCAGTGACTTTGAGAGGGAAAATACAAGATGGCAATTAGAACTGTCCTGAGAATACATAGGATCTCAGTTTAGGAATGCAAGCATCCATTTCATTCTAATACTCTAATAGGACTAATGATCTAGTGTCAACCACCAACACTGTCTGGTTTAAAAAATGTATTTTAACCAACACCAGCAATTCTTGTTCCATGAGTCATATATGAAAAGTTAGAAAGGAATAGAGAGAGGATCAGTAGTGTTGGAATTTCTAACTACAAAGAACAAGGCATTTAATCCCAATATCAGTAATCTATGGTGACTGAGGAAGGCGGAAGCCACTGTATCAGACCTAGTTGTTTTCAATTCTTTTCACATCTAACAGCTAAAGAAAATTAATGTATGTATAGCATGTGTTTTTGTTGGGGGGCAGGTATGTATCTTTTTTTTTTTTTTTTTGACAGGCAGAGTGGACAGTGAGAGAGAGAGACAGAGAGAAAGGTCTTCCTTTTGCTGTTGGTTCACCCTCCAGTGGCTGCCACGGCTGGCGCGCTGTGGCTGGTGCATGGTGCTGATCCGAAGCCAGGGTCCAGGTGCTTCTCCTGGCCTCCCATGGGGTGCAGGGCCCAAGCACTTGGGCCATCCTCCACTGCACTCCCGGGCCACAGCAGAGAGCTGGCCTGGAAGAGGGGCAACCGGGACAGAATCCAGTGCCCCGACCGGGACTAGAACCCGGTGTGCCGGTTCCGCAAGTTGGAGGATTAGCCTCTTGAGCCGCGGCGCTGGCCAGGTGTGTATCTTTCTAAGACTTCATTCAAAATTAAGCTGGGTTGGGTGTTGGTGCAGCAGTTAAGATGCAAGTTGGGATACCCACATCCGATATCAGAGTACCTGTGTTCAATTCTAGCACTACTGCCCATTCCAGCTTTCTTCTAGGACACAGCCATGGAGCCAGCAGCAGATGGCTATGGTACTTGGGTGGATTCTACCCATGGGGGAGACCTGGGTGAGCTCCTGGGTCTGTTTCAGCCTGGCCCAGCCCAAGCTGTTGAGTGAACCAATAGATGGAGATTCTCTCTCTGTCTACAACTGACTGTCAAATCCATACAAACGTTCCCAGAATTAAATACAACGTATATTTAAATGTTTTGCTACCAGTGTGTTTGAGCCATCTGGCTTTGCTCACCAAAACTGTATTAATTATTTGCTTTGTGCCGGGATCAATCCAGCTGTTTGGCCCACAGTAGAGAATATACAGATAAGATCTCAGCCTTCATGAATCTGTTAGTGCTGTGGAGGAAAGAGACACATAGTGAAATAGTCACACATTTGAATGCAAAGTTAGAAATGTGGGGAAAAGTTATACTAAAAACAGTAAGTAGATACATTTAAAGAGAAATGAGCTCACAAGTATATGAAAAGTATCTATATGAGATCTGAGAAATGTCTACTGAAGCCCTTTGCCCATGTTTAATTGGGTTATTTTTCTGCTGTTGCATTCCTTATGCATTGTGTTATGTTTATGCCATCTCTAATATATAGTTTGCAAACATTTTCTCTCATTCTTTAGGTTGTCTTCTCACATTGTTATGTGTGCAAAATCTTTCTAGATTGATATAATATCATTTAACTATGTGCTTTTGGAGTCGTATTAAAAAGAGAAAGCATTGCCCATTGTCATGGAGTTTCTCCCTAGGAGTTAACAGATATATGAAAAAACACTCAACATCACGAAGTATCAAATAAATCAAAATTAAAGCCAATGTAAGATATCTTTTCCTACTTGACAATTATCAAATTAATGAAAGATATATGTTGGTGAGAACTGCTGGAAGTAAAATAAATTAGTATAGCTATTGTAAAAAAAAGATAGAAGTTTGTCACTCTCATGATCCAAAAATTCCACTACTGGTATTTATCCAAAGAGTAAGAAATCAGTATGTCAAAGATATATTTCAGGCCGGCGCTGTGGCTCAATAGGATAAGCCTCTGCCTACAGCGCCAGCACACCGGGTTCTAGTCCTGGTCGGGGCGCTGGATTCTGTCCCAGTTGTCCCTCTTCCAGTCCAGCTCTCTGCAGTGGCCCGGGACTGCAGTGGAGGAAGGCCCAAGTCCTTGGGCTCTGCACCCCATGGGAGCCCAGGAGAAGCACCTGGCTCCTGGCTTCAGATCAGCGCCGTGCTCCAGCCGCAGCGCGCCAGCCGTGGCAGCCACTGGAAGGTGAACCAACAGCAAAAGGAAGACCTTTCTCTCTGTCTCTTTCTCTCTCACTGTCCACTCTGCCTGTCAAAAAAAAAAAGATATATTCCCACCCTTACATTCATTAGAACATTATTCATAAGAATTAAGATAAAGAGTAAACCTACATGCCCATCCGTGGATGAATGGATAAAGAAAGTGGGTTATATGTAAATACACACAATGGAATACTATTTAGCCTGCAAAAGAAGAGAATGGTATGATTTGCAACAGCTGGGATGAACTTGGAGGACTTTATGGCAAGTGAAATGAGTCAGGCACAGAAAAACTAATGCTGCATGATTTCATTTATATGTAGAATCTGATAAAGTTAAACTATAGCAAATAGTTGCATCATAGTTTACACAGTCTGGGGGCAGTGGGCAGCAGTTGAAGGATATTGAAAAGATGTTTGTCAAAGGCTACAAACTAAAATTAGACAAGAGGAGCAATTTCAATAAATCTTTTGCACAACAGGATACTATGGGACACTTAAAACTTGTAAAAGAATACCTTTACAAGTGTTCTAATAAGAAAAATAAATGAGAGGTAATTAAGTCAGTAAGCTTGGTTGACCTGTTCCACAATGTGTACATGTTTCAAAACCTCATCTTATATACTATAAATATATGTAATCTTCATTGGTCAACTAAAACAATAAATAATTTTTATTGTACAGGTTGTTCATCCATGTAAATTTAGTACTTTGTTAAATTATCTAGTCAAGTGGTGACATATAATTACAGCTCTTTAAAAAGTGATATGGTAGGGGCCAGTATTGTGGCACAGCAGGTTAAGCCATCATGGGCAACACAGGCACCTCATACTGGAGCATGGGTTCAAGTCCTGGCTGCTCCACTTCCAATCCAGCTCCCTGCTATTAGCCTGTGAAGGCAGCAGAAAATGGCCCAAGTACTTGGGCCCCTGACAACCACATGAGAGACATGGAGTTTCAGGTTCCTGGCTAAGTGGAAAAACTCTGTCTCTCTCCCTCTCTCTGTTTCTCAATCTCTCTCTCTCTGTCTCCCCCTGTCTTTCAAATAAATAAATATATTTTTTTAAAAAGTGATATTAGAAACTACCTAAATTTTCTACTCCATATTATTCTGAAAAACAGAGGAAAAATACACGAGGCTATGTAGCACGCCAAATAAAGCACGCCTCCTGCTAGGACTCTATTATGATATATATTCCTAGATTTAGCTTGAAATTTTTTCAGTGTTTTTGATTTGATTTAGATTATCTCTCCACCTTGGTCTGAAAATAATGTAGCACATGAAACCCAAATTCATGCATCAACCCATGACCCAAGACAAAGAAGTTACAATTTTCTAGGAAAATAAATTGAGACATAGTGGTCAGGCTGTTTAATAATGCTTTAGTCAGATTTTGAAATATCTTTAATGGCTTCACTTAGGCATGGGCAGAAATGGTCTTTGGATTAATGATATCTCTGATGTTCCTTGATGTTTGCTACTCCTTGAATTAATGAGATGGAACCAACTGCTGGAGTCAGCAACAAAAGCAGATATTGTACAATTCAGTAAGAATCTCGACATGTTTTCTATAAGGCAGAAATGCAGTAAAGCTGTTGTAAATATAATTCGTTTAATTATTTTTGGAGAAGTAGGAAAAAGGATGACATACTTTGTTAAATTTCAGAAATCAATAATGCAATTTCTATTCTTCATCTGTATGGCTTTGAATAGTATATATTATGTATAATATTATCATATAATAATTTTTTATTACTTTGGGACCTGAATCTTCTGAAAAGCATAAGCAAAATTACTAATTATGGAAGGAAGAGTTTTCTGAGGTTCATTTATTATAAAAGTTGTAGTAAATTAAATGATGGAAATATACTAGCATCTCCTTTAACTAAAACTTGCATTCTCTGAGGAGTCATTTTTGAGGGAAGCATTGGATAAAAATATACATTCTGTAATTTTAAGGCTATATTGATTATTTTAAATGGAATGATTCCCTTGGCTATATTGTGTATGTAATAAACTTTGTTTAATTAATAGGAATAAAAGAACTGAGCCTCATGAGGCAAAACTTGAAAGTATTTTCCCAGAACATCATTGTCAATAGAATTGGAAAGATTTATTTTCATCTGGACTGCGGTTAATAAAAATGTTCCCCTTTTGACATGCACATTTAAAAATAGATAACCATCTTTTCTTAAATATCTGTTAAAACAATACGAATGATTTAGAAATAATGTTAATTGGAACCAGTGTTGTGGCTTAGCGGGTAAAGCCAGATGGGTAACTGTGGGAGTCCGGCTGCTCTACTTCCACTTCAGCTCCTGCTGGGGGCCTGTTGGAGCAGCGGAGGATTGCCCTAGTGCTAGGGCCCCCGCACACACATGGGAGATTCAGAAGAAACTCCTGACTCCTGGCTTCAGCCTGGCCCAGCCTTGACAATTGCAGCCATTTGAGGAGTGAGCCAGTGAGTGGAAGTCTCTCTCTCTCTCTTTCTCTCTTTCTTTCTCTCTCTCCCTCTCTCTGTAAACCCCCCCCCCCGAAACCTCTCAAATAAATAAATAAATCTGTTTAAAAAAGAAAATAATGTATTTAGTGAAATACGCAACATCTGGCCAGCTCCTCCACAAATTGTTTCTGGTTTCATCCTGGGCATATGGACTACACTTTCCAGCTCCCTGTGCAGGTAGAGCCATGTGACTGAGCGCCAGCCAATGAAATGTCAATGGATATGATGTATGCCATATGTACAGCTAACACATGAAACAATTATGACAATCCTACAAAGCTCCTCTCTCATTTGGTGTGCAAAAGTGACACGGAGGAGTCACTGAGCTATTCCTGGATTCTAAGGGAATGCAGAGTCACTTCATGGAAGCCCCAACCCTTAAATGACTGCACAGACACACTGCCCATGCCCCACCCTGTCACTGTGCACTTGATTGTGAAGGAGATGTCAAGTAAAGCAGCAAGTCCATTGAGATTTTGTGATTCTTCTGACATCTAAAGTTAGTTGTGCTAAGAAATACAGTGAGGAATGTAAGGAAGAGTGTGCTCAGGTCACATGATGATGAAAATCAGCCCGTAGGATTCAAGATCACATTGCTTTTACCCCTCAGACCTGTAAGGCGATTGCTACTCAAATGGACTTCCTTGTTTCTCCTGGTCATGTATACCCCGTGTTAAAATGCTATCCAGTAATTGGTGTGTAGCAAATGCCACATTCCCCACATTGTTTGGAGCTGGCTGTGTCCATGAGCCAGAGTGTCTGCCTATTGATTTTTTTTTTTTTGACAGGCAGAGTGGACAGTGAGAGAGAAAGAGACAGAAAGAAAGGTCTTCCTTTGCCGTTGGTTCACCCTCCAATGGCTGCCACGGCTGGTGCGCTGCGGCCGGCGCACCGCGCTCATCCGATGGCAGCAGCCAGGTGCCAGGTGCTTTTCCTGGTCTCCCATGGGGTGCAGGGCCCAAGCACTTGGGCCATCCTCCACTGCACTCCCGGGCCACAGCAGAGGGCTGGCCTGGAAGAGGGGCAACTGGGACAGAATCCAGGGCCCCGACCGGGACTAGAACTCGGTGTGCTGGCGCCGCAAGGCGGAGGATTAGCCTGTTGAGCCACGGCGCCGGCCAAGATTGTCTTTTTTTAAAATTATTTTATGGCCGGCGCCGTGGCTCAACAGGCTAATCCTCCGCCTTGCGGCACCGGCACACCGGGTTCTAGTCCCGGTCGGGGCGCGGATTCTGTCCCGGTTGCCCCTCTTCCAGGCCAGCCCTCTGCTGTGGCCCGGGAGTGCAGTGGAGGATGGCCCAAGTGCTTGGGCCCTGCACCCCATGGGAGACCAGGAAAAGCACCTGGCACCTGGCTCCTGCCATCGGATGAGCGCGGTGCGCCGGCCACAGCACGCCGGCCGCGGCAGCCATTGGAGGGTGAACCAATGGCAAAGGAAGACCTTTCTCTCTGTCTCTCTCTCTCACTGTCCACTCTGCCTGTCAAAAAAAAAAAAAAACAAAAAAAAACAAAAACCTTTCTTGCTGTGTCTGTTTATACAGGCTAAGCCACGGTCTTGGCAATGAATCATCCTTTACCTTGTAGACTAAAAGATGGCATCCTAATTGATGACAGTTTTCATCCTTAAATAACAATGTGTCATGAGCCATATGAGAGTGACACAAGTGTTGTCTCCGGCACGCCACACTGTATTCTGGCTTCATCATTACAGCCCCTGGCCCTGTATCCCAACAAGCACATCTTATAAAGACAGAGGTTGCCTCATTTATTCAGTTCTGTATTTGGATGAGTAAATGCCAGAAATCTCCTCTGGAGTTCCAGTATTATCAAGTCCTCTTAATCCCCATTGTCCTCTGCCTTTGGTTCTACCTGTTTAGTCTCTTTCACATATTAAAAAGCAAAACTGCCACCTCATCTTACATGTTCCAGAATAGAAAACCTTATCCCATATCTGCCTTTTTTCTATTGTACTACTGTCCCCTGTCTCATCTTTCTCTCTTATGTTTACGAACGTCTTAAAAATATATGCCTGTTAACTGTTGGGATAAATATTATTAATAAATAATAAATATTATTCCCTCCATAGGCATGAAGGGATATTCAGTAAATACCAAATAATCACTAAGGAAATAATCAGGGAAGTGTTTTTTTTAAACATCAACATAATTAAGATATAAAGAAACATTCCTGATAGAATTGATATAAATAGATATCATAGAGGAGGAAAAAGATGGACAGAAAATAGAAAAACTCCAGAAAACAATGAATACTCTCACTTTCCCCTGTCTCTTCAGCTCGTTACATCCAAGGAATACTTATGGGTTAAATCAGTGCTCACCTCATTTTCTCTTACAAAAGCACTTCTTATTTGCTTTCTGTGTCTGTAGCACCAGTGACTTTTACTATGAATAGCTTACAGCCCTTCTAATGTTAGAAATGCCCTAATTGATTTCTTACCATATTCCCTCAAGAAAAGCTTATAATTACCACCGGTGTCATTTTTGTTCCTTCTCTGCTGTTTAACTTTGATAATTTGAGAAACGACAGGCTCCACTGAGATCTTGAAATTCACATGATCTTCTACTTTTGTACATTCCAAGAGGCACCATAGTATCTTATCACTGTTCACCTTCCAGCCTGAGTACCTGAGACTCACAAATCAGCTTTTTTAATGTGGTTTCACAGCTCCAGAGGCTTTCAAATGAAGGCACTGGACCAGGTGACACTTCCTTTTAATTAATTATCGAATACTTACAGAGAATAATTCTACACTAGGCTTGAGGGTCAATCAAACCGTAAGGTGAATGTGTGTGGACCCATCTGGCTTGTGAAATAGATCATAGCCATTAGCTTTGAAGTCTTTCCAGATAGACCTCAACTGGCTGCCCTTCTCTTTTAAGAAAATAAGTCAACTTTGGGTATTGTGTACGTTATTTGCATTTCTTTAAAATTTCACTGTTCTTGTTTGATACTTGCGCTATGAATACACCTTAGCTATTAAGAAGTTACTGAGATGTCAGTATTTTGATCCACATCTGTATCAATACAGACATACCTCATTCTATTGCAGTTCACTTTATCCTGCTTTAAAGATACTGTGCTTAAAAAAAAAAAAAGGAAAAGTCAATGCCAATTCTGCATCAGTCATTATTTTGACACCATGTGATCTCTGTGTGTGTGTGTCACTCCCTAGTAGTTATTGCAGTGTCAAAATTGTCACTGTTGTGTATGCCGCTGAAATTGATCACTTGGACTAGTGAGATGGCCTTGGTACATGCCACCTTGATGGGATTGTATTGGAATCCCCTGGCTCAATTCTAACTCCATCATTTGGGGCAGTTCCGATTGAGCATGTCCCAAATTGTACATCTCCTCCCTCTCTTATTCCCACTCTTATATTTCACAGGGATCACTTTTCAGTTAAAATTTAAACACCTAAGAATAATTGTGTGTTAATTACAGGGTTCAACCACTAGTACTAGGATAAAAAAAATACTAAAATGGATAAAGTATTACATTGTACAACAACAGTCAGCACAAGAGCTGATCAAGTCACTGTTTCTCATAGTGTCCATTTCACTTCAACATGTTTCCCCATTGGTGCTCAGTTAGTCGTCGTCAATCAAGGGAAACAAATGATATTTGTCTCTTTGGGACTGGCTTAATTCACTCAGCATGATGTTTTCCAGATTCCTCCATTTTGTTGCAAATGACCGGATTTCATTGTTTTTGACTGCTGTATAGTATTCTGTAGAGTACATGTCCCATAATTTCCTAATCCAGTCTACTGTTGATGGGCATTTGGGTTGGTTCCAAGTCTTAGCTATTGTGAATTGAGCCGCAATAAACATTACTGTGCAGACGGCTTTTTTGTTTGCCAATTTAATTTCCTTTGGGTAAATTCCAAGGAGTGGGCTGGCTGGGTTGAATGGTAGGGTTATATTCAGGTTTCTGAGGAATCTCCAGACTGACTTCCATAGTGGCTTCACCAGTTTGCATTCCCACCAACAGTGGATTAGTGTCTCTTTTTCCCCCCATCCTCTCCAGCATCTATTGTTGGTGGATTTCTGAATGTGAGCCATTCTCACCGGGGTGAGGTGAAACCTCATTGTGGTTTTGATTTGCATTTCCCTGATTGCTAGTGATCTTGAACATTTTTTCATGTGTCTGTTGGCCATTTGGATTTCCTCTTTTGAAAACTGTCTATTGAGGTCCTTGGCCCATCTCTTAAGTGGGTTGTTTGTTTTGATGTTGTGGAGTTTCTTAATTTCTTTGTAGATTCTGGTTATCAACCCTTTATCTGTTGCATAGTTTGCAAATATGTTTTCCCATTCTGTCGGTTTCCTATTCACTTTCCTGACTGTTTGTTTTGCAGTACAGAAACTTTTCAATTTGATGCAATCCCAGTAGTTAATTTTGGCTTTGACTGCCTGTGCTTCCGGGGTATTTTCCAAGAAGTCTTTGCCAGTACCTATTTCTTACAGTGTTTCTCCTATGCTCTCTAATAATTTTATGGTGTCTGGTCGTAGGTTTAAATTTTTAATCCATGTTGAATGAATTTTTGTGTAAGGTGAAAGGTAGGGATCTTGCTTCATGGTTCTGCACGTGGAAATCCAGTTTTCCCAGCACCATTTATTAAACAGACTGTCCTTACTCCAGGGATTGGTTTTGGATCCTTCATCAAATATAAGTTGGCTGTAGATGTTTGGATTGATTTCTGGTGTTTCTGTTCTGTTCCATTGGTCTATCCATCTGTTTCTGTACCAGTACCATGCTGTTTTGATAACTACTGCCCTGTAGTATGTCCTGAAATCTGGTATTGTGATGCCTCCAGCTTTGTTTTTGTTGTACAAGATTGCTTTAGCTATTCGAGGTCTCCTGTGTCTCCATATGAATTTCAGCATCATTTTTTCCAGATCTGAGAAGAATGTCCTCGGTATCTTGATTGGTATTGCATTGAATCTATAAATTGCTTTTGGCAGAATGGACATTTTGATGATATTGATTCTTCCAATCCATGAGCATGGAAGATTTCTCCATTTTTTGGTATCCTCTTCTATTTCTTTCTTTAAGGTTTTGTAATTTTCATTGTAGAGATCTTTAATGTCTTTGGTTAAGTTTATTCCAAGGTATTTGATTGTTTTTGTAGCTATTGTGAATGGGATTGATCTTAGCAGTTCTTCCTCAGCTGTGGCATTGCCTGTGGATACAAAGGCTGTTGATTTTTATGCATTGATTTTATATCCTGCTACTTTGACAAACTCTTCTGTGAGTTCCAATAGTCTCTTAGTAGAGTTCTTTGGGTCCCCTAAATAAAGAATCATGTCTTCTGCAAAGAGGGATAGTTTGAGTTCTTCCTTCCCAATTTATATCCCTTTAATTTCTTTTTCTTGCCTAATAGCTCTGGCTAAGACTTCCAGAACTAAATTGAATAGCAGTGGTGAGAGTGGGCATCCCTGTCTGGTACCAGATCTCAGTGGAAATGCTTCCAACATTTCCCCATTCAATAGGATATTGGCTGTGGGTTTTTCATAAATTGCTTTGATTGTATTGAGGAATGTTCCTTCCATACCCAGTTTGCTTAGGGTTTTCATCATGAAAGGGTGTTGAATTTTATCGAATGCTTTCTCTGCATCTAGCGAGATAATCATATGGTTTTGCTTCTGCAGTCTGTTAATGTGGTGTATCACGTTGATTGTTTTGCGAATATTGAACCATCCCTTCATACCAGGGATGAATCCCACTTGGTCTGGGTGGATGATCTTTCTGATGTGTTGTTGTAGTCTATTGGCCAGAATTTTATTGAGGATTTTTGCATCTATGTTCATGAGGGATATTGGTCTGTAATTCTCTTTCAATGCTGCATCTTTTTCTGGCTTAGGAATTAAGGTGATGCTGGCTTCATAGAAAGAATTTGGGAGGATTCTCTCTTTTTCGATTGTTCTGAATAATTTGAGAATAATTAGAGTTAGTTCTTCTTTAAATGTCTGGTAGAATTCAGCAGTGAATCCATCTGGTCCTGGGCTTTTCTTTGTTGGGAGGGCCTTTATTACTGATTCAATTTCTGACTCATTTATGGGTCTTTTTAGGTTTTCTATGTCTTCCTGGTTCAATTTAGGTAGGTTGCATGTGTCCAGGAATCTATCCATTTCTGATAGGTTTCCCTGTTTGCTGGCATACAAGTCCTTGTAGTAATTTCTGATGATTCTTTTGATTTCTGTGGTGTCTGTTGTTACATTTCCTTTTTCATCTCTGATTTTACTGATATGGGTCTTTTCTTTTTTTAGTTAGTTGGGCCAATAGGGTGTCAATTTTGTTTATTTTTTCAAAAAACCAGCTCCTCATTTGGCTGATTTTTTGTAACGTTTTTTGGATTCAATCCTGTTGATTTCTTCTCTGATTTTGATTATTTCTCTTTTTCTACTAGATTTGGGTCTAGTTTGCTGCAAATTTTCTAGATCCTTGAGATGCATTGAAAGCTCATCTATTTGGTGCCTTTCCAGTTTCTTGATGTAGGCACCTATTGATATAAACTTTCCTCTTAACACTGCTTTTGCTGTATCCCATAAGTTTTGGTATGTTTTGCTGTTATCCTCATTTACTTCCAGAAAATTTCACAGCAGACTCATAGAATGGCAGATGTCCTAAATAGCACTCTGGCCTCAGAATCAGCCCTTAAGGCATTCGGATCTGGCTCAAGAGCCCATGAGAATATTTTAGGCATGGAAAGCTAAGACACCCTGAAAAACAAAAAAAAGAGGACCTAAATGAAAGTTCTCTGCGAGTGAGATCCCAGTGGAAAGAACGGGGCCATCAAAGAAGGAGGTACCTTTCTCTGAAGGGAGGAGAGAACTTCCACTTTGACTATGACCCTGTCAGAATAAGATCGAAGTCGGCGAACTCTAAAGGCTTCCATAGCCTCGGCAACTCATGACTAGAGCCTAGGGAGATTCCTGACGCCATAAACAAGAGTGTCAAATTGTTAAATCAACATCAGGAGTCACTGTGTACTTATGTCTCATGAGGGATCTGTCCTTAATGTGTTATCCAATGTGAAATAATGCTATTACTAGTACTGAAACAGTATTTTTACACTTTGTGTTTCTGTGTGGGTGCAAACTGATGAAATCTTTACATAGTATATACTGAATCGATCTTCTGTATATAAAGATAATTGGAAATGATTAAAAAATCTTAGTTTTAAATTGGAAATTGCATAGATAATTAATCAATTCTTTAAAAAAAATCTTGTAGGATCTCTGTCCTTAATGTGCTGTACATTGTGAATTAATACTATAACTAGTATTCCAACAGTATTTTCACTTTGTGTCTCTATGTGAGGGCAAACTGTTGAAATCTTTACTTAATATATACTAAACTGATCTTCTGTGTATAAAGAGAATTGAAAATGAATCTTGACATGAATGGAAGGGGAGAGGGAGCGGGAAAGGGGAGGGTAGCGGGAGGGAGGGAAGTTCTGGGGGGGAGGGGAACCATTGTAATCCATAAGCTGTACTTTGGAAATTTATATTCCTTAAACAAAAGCTATAAAAAAAATTGTCACTGTTGCTGTATCTGTTATAGTTTTCTGTGATCAGTAATGTTTGGTGTTACTACTGTAATCGTTTTGGGGTGCCACAAATTACCCCCAGTGAAGATGACATAGTCAGTAGATATGTTCTGAGGACTCCACCTACTGGCCATTCTCCCTCTCTGCTTGTCCTCCAGCTGCCCTATTCCCTGAGGCACAGTGATGTTGTCATTAGGCCAATTTAAAACCCTACAAAGGTCTCTAGGTGTTCAAATGAAAGGAAAAGTCTCTAGTCCCTAATTGTAAATCCATTTTGAGACGTGATTAAGCTCTGTGAGGAAGCGATGATGGAAGCCAAGATAGGCTGATAGCCAGGACTCTTGCAAATTGTGATTGCAAAGGAAAAGTTTGTGAAAGAAATAAAAAGTTCTACTCCAGCGAACAGGTGAATGATAAGAAAGCAAAACGACCTTATTACGATAAAGAGAAAGATTTAGTGGTCTGAATAAAAGATTAAACCAGACACAATATTCTCCTGCAACCAAGCCAGTCCAGAGCATATCAACCCTTCAATGCCATGAGACCTGAGAGAGTTGAGAAAACAAAATAGTAAAAATCTGAAGTTAGCAGGGATTGGTTCACAACTTGAAGAAAGAAGCTGTCTCCAACTAGCATCAAAATTGAGGTGAAGCAGCAAGTACTGACATAGAATCTGCATCCAACTATCCCAAAGAATTAGCTGAGAGAATGGATGAAAGTTGCCACACTGTACAACAAATTTTAAATGTAGATGAAACACCCTTATAATGGAAGATGATTCCATCTAGAACATTCATAGCTAGAGACAAGAAGCCAATGCTTCCAACTCAGAGCATCAAAGAACAGGTTGGCTCGCTTGTTAGGGGATAACGCAGCTGGTAACTGTAATTTGAAGCCAGTGTTCATCGACCGAGCCCATTCCATTCTGCAAGTAGAACAACAAAGCCTGGAGGATAGCACATCTGTCTACAGCAACATTTACGTAATAAGTCAAATCCCTGCTTGAATCCTATCACTCTGAAAAAAAATGGGCAGGCATTGGAGGTAGTGGTTAGACTTGAGGAAACTTGTAACCTATTTCGAAGTACTTGGATTCAAGGCCCCACTCATCTACTGATTACAGCTTTCTGGAAATGTGCATGCCTGGAAGCAACAGGTGATTTTCAAGTCATAGGTCCCTGCCATCCATGTGGGTGACACATTGAATTCCTAGTTATTAGCATTGGCCTGGTGGTATACAAGCTGTTGCTGGCATTTAGGGGAATGAGTCAACAGATGAGAGATTGAGATCTCTTTATCTCATTCTTGATCTTGCTTTCTTCTTCCCTCTCTGTTATTAAAAAAAGTTAAATCCAGTCAGAAAATACCAGATCAATGTCATTTCCCCATCTGTGACACAATATCTATTTGGTGGGCTATGGACAAGCCGCAGGTTTGACTTTGAAGCCTTATTATTTAAGAAATATACTTCTCTCTAGCTGTCAGAGTGACTTAACAGTGAATTATACTACACATGCTGAAAATGATATAAGATATGAATGTCAAGATAGATAACATCACAGGGTGAACCTTTGAATTATTTCCCTTGAGGTCAAATGATAGGATTTTCCAAGCAGTACTCTCACTGTATCTATTTCATATCATGACTCTCTTCCTACCCTATGTGTTATAGCAATATCTTCCTGATTTTGTTATTTTAACCTTTAGCAAAAACCCATCATGAACTTATTTATTTAAGTTTACTTATTTTTATTTTCTTTTAAGTCAGAAAGACAAAGAGAGACAGAGAGAGTGAGAACAATAGAATCTTCCACTGGCTTATTCCCTATTGCCTGGAAGAGAGGGTGCCAGGTCAGGCTGAAGTCAGAAACGAGGCACTTCATTCAGGTCTCCCATGTAGAAATCAGGGACTCCAGGACTTGAGCCATCCTCTGCTGCCTCCCACACTCTAAACTAGCAGGAAGCTGGTTTGGAATTGGAGGTGGAACTTAATCCCAGGCACTCTGGAATGGGACGCATGTGTCCCCAGCAGCAGCTTGATAGTTTGCCCCACAATGACTATCCCAGTGAATGTGCTTTAAACAGTGTTTTGAAACTAAACAAATAAAATTATTTTAGTCCATTTTATTTCTTGCAAAGAAATCTTATATTTGTCCATCTTGATGTATTTAGCCATTAGGTTTTCATTGAATGTGTTACTTACCTTCTTCTTGGATGTCATCATGAACATTATGTTATGCCAGTTAGAAAGGGTATAATGGTTATTTTCTTTTTTAAATTACAAGAGTGTAATTACTTGCACATAGGATATACAGAACCTCAGCTTTATTTGAGAATGCCCAACTGTTTCCAAATTACTTGTATTAAGTTTCACTCCCCTCAGCACTAAAGGACTGTTTCTACTGCCACACAATCACAGATACTTGCTGCTATCAATGTTTTTGAGGTGAGCCATCTGTATATAAATTCTCATTTGGTTTCAATGGTATTTTGGGCACTATGAATGACACTGATGAGCTTTTCACTTCATTGTTAACAATTAGGTATCTTCTTGGAACTTTCTTTTCACTTTTGATTAATTTATTTTAAAATATTATCATTAGTTATATATTTTGTATTTATCTTTTCCTACTCTCTTATTTGTATCTACTTTCTAAATGGTGTTCTTTTTTAAAAATATTTTATTTTTCTATTTGAGAGGTAGAGTTATAGACAGAGAAGAGAGAGAGAGAGCATAATGAACTTTTTCCTGGGAGGCTTACTAATCTCATATATTCATCTTGGTAAAGAATCAGATTCTTTTGCCTTTTAAAGGGCAAAATCATGATATATGTAAATAATAAATCTTGAATCTCTTCCTTTCTAACCTAAAAATATTATTTTTTCTGTCTGCTCTACTGATGGTAATATCAGTTGAATAAAAGTGGTGAGACAGAGGAAAATGTTTCTTTCCATTATAGAGGAAAATTCAGATGTTTATCATTAAATATGTTTTAACAATTTTTATAGATATTAATCACAAAGTTAATAACATTCTCTTATATCCCTTATTACATAGTTATAAAATTCATGGATATATATTATTTTTATCAAAGTATTTTATATCTAAGATTAGAGGTTATTTCTCCTATACTCAATTTTGTGAATTCTATTAAATGGTTTTGTAATGTCATGGTGACCTCATATTATTGAGATAAATCTAACTTATTCATTAGCATTAACATTTGTGCTATCTTGTCTGGACTGGCTTCTTAATATGTTGAAATCTATGCATCTGTGCTCATTATTGATATTGCTATATTTGTTTCCTTTCTTGAAATGTTCTCTTCAAGTACTGACATCAGCATTGTACTGGAATCATTTTAACACATTTCTTTTTTATTATTTGGTAATATAATATAATTTGAAAATATAAGCTTGGTAAAATGTACTTTTTGGCTGGTGCCACGGCTCAATAGGCTAATCCTCTGCCTAGCAGCGCTGGCACACCAGGTTCTAGTCCCGGTCAGGGCGCCGGATTCTGTCCCAGTTGCCCCTCTTCCAGGCCAGCTCTCTGCTGTGGCCTGCCAACGGCAAAGGAAGACCTTTCTCTCTGTCTCTCTCTCTCTATCACTGTCCACTCTGCGTGTCAAAAATATATATATATATACTTTTTAAAAATTTACTTGGGAAACAGAGAGAGAATGAACCATCTCCTGGTTCACTTTTCAAATGCCTGCAGTAACTGGGTGGCAGGGACTCAAGTATTTGAGCCATCATCTGCTACCTCCCATGGTATAACTTAATAGGAAGATGAACCAGATGTGGAATCACAGAAACTCAAACTAGACTCTCCAACAAGGGATGCAAGTGTCTCAGGTAGCAGTTCAGTCACTGTGTCACACAGCCTCGTCCCATTATTGCTTTCTTAGTCTTTCCTTAAATTTTAATTTGTTTCTTGGCTTTTTTATTTCTAATCTTCATTAATTCTTTCCTCTACATTTGTTGTATATTATTAAATTTTTATTTTTCTAAAATAGTCCAATTATTTTATCATTTTTCCCTAATATCTCCATATTCAGTTAGAGGAATATATCTTTTCTTAAGGGTGATTTATTTATAGCTCTTAGGGTTGCATTGTAGTATTTTTGATGAGCATTCTATCAATCCATTTTCTAATTACCACTGCAATGTTTTGTTTGTTTTGTGGCCTGTTTATCATTTAGAAGTGTATCTCTCTGCTTCTAAATAAAAGGGAAATTCATTTCTAGGTTAATGGCAGTGCGTGTACAGGATACTCATATACTCTGTATAAATTCAGAATTTTAAGTTTTGCTGAAATATGCTAGCATGTGGTCATTTCTGTAAATAGCCCATAAGCCTTTGAAAAGAATGCGCTGTCTGCTGTTGTTGGGCCCAGAATTCTATTTATGTGCCTTAGTCTGCTTTTTGTTGCCAATTACATAATACTATAAACTGAGTGAGTGATTAAAAGAATCTATCTGGGCTCATAGTTCTGGCGCAAGGTTGAGGGGCCACATCTGGCAACAGCCCTCTCTCTGGCATAGTCCTGAAGCAGTGCCAGGCACCACATGGCATCAACTGGTGGGAGACAGGATATGTGTGCACGTGTATGTCCTCGGGTCACCTCTTCTCGTAAAGCTACCAGGATTCAATCATAGAGTTCTCCCATGATGACCCTGTTCAACCCCAGTCACTTCCCAAAAGCTCCATTCCTAAACAGCATAGTTGGATAAGTAGCCACCTCCTACTACTTCACAGTGGGAATTAGATTGAACCCATGAACTTCAGAAGACACATTCAAACCATATCCAAACCTTGGCCATGGGTAAATTAAGCAGTTCCTTCATGATGTGTTCAAAGTTTATAAATTTGTTCCAAGATATATCTACTTGTATCAACAGTGACTAAAATGTCCATCACAATTGTGTTGGACTATTTTATTTTGTATATTCAAATTTTTGTTTTATGTCTTTTTATATTATAAACAGTATATACATTTCTAATGCTTATGTTTCTGTGAATTTCATTTTTCATCAAGATGAATTATCCTTTTATATGTGATATATTTTCTGTCATTTTGTAATTCTATTTTGATGGAACATGTCTAACTTCTTGAGCTTTCCTTTGCTTAGTACTTTTTAAAAAATTACTTATTTATTTGAGAGGCAGAGTTACACAGAAAGAGGGAGAGACAGAGAGAGAGGTCTTCCATCCACTGGTTCACTCCCCAAATGTCCACCAACAACCCCTGGCTGGGCTGATCTGAAACCAGGATCCAGGAACTTCTTTGAGGTCTTTTGAGCACTTGGGCCACCATCCACTGTTTTCCCAGGCCATAAGCAGGGAGCTGGATGGAAGTATAGTAGCCAAGAGAGGAACCAGGAACTGGCACCCATATGGGATGCCTGCACCACAGGCAGAGGCCTAACATGATATGCCACAGCACCGCCCCCTGGTTAGTACATTGTAAAAGGATTTTGTTTTATTTATTTATTGGAAAGTCAGCAAGAGAGAGGGGAGAAATCTCCCACTGCTGGTTTACTTTCCAAATGCCTGCAATATCTGGGGCTGGGCCAGGCCAAAGCTAAGAGCCAGAATTCCATCCAGTCTCATATGGGTAACAGGATTCCAGATCCTTGGATCATCTTGTCTTCTCAAGATGTATCAGCAGGGAGCTGGACTGCAAGCAGAACATCTGGGACTTGAACTAGCGCTCTGATATGGGATGCCGGTTTTGCAAGCAGCTTAACCTACTGCCCCACCACACAAGTTCACCTCCTCCTTTCTAACAGGTTCGAGTCTAGGTAGAGATAAATATTTGGTTTGAGGTGGGTCAGTTTTGGCCTACACTACAACTAACCTGCCAGGGCTACAATGCAGGCTCCTGGTTAGTACTTGAGCAGCTGGTGGTATTTCTACACTTTCTGCAAACTAATTGATTCAGTTACTTTATTGTAAATGGGACATGGCTTTGTTTCTATTTGATTTAAAGCTAACTATTCATCTCTTTACTGGAAATATCACTCAATTTTTATTTAATATGATTATCTGTTTCAATTAAAACTATCATCTTGTGTATTTCAGGGAAACTTCTTGAATCCATAGTCTGAAAAAAAATTTAGGAAGTTTTCATGACAGCCTAAATTGCCTGTCCCCGTAAAAAGACTCCTATGCAGAAGCCATATTTGGACATAGGGCCCTGACAAAGGCATTCAAGGGTGGCCATTTAGTTTAGTGGTTAAGATGTCAATTAGGAACCCTGTTACCCACATCCAAATCTCTGGGTTTGACTTCTGGCCCCAGCTCCTGACTCCAGCTTCCTGCCAGTGCAGTCCCTGTGAGGCAGCAGCAGTGACTTGGGTAGTTGGGTTCCTGTCGTCCACATAGAAGACCTGGATTGGGCTTCCAGTCATGTCTCCAGGAACCTCTGACTCATCCTATTAGTAAATGACAGTTAAAACAAAAATCTGCATAGTATCTGTACTAACTGTTCTTGGGATATTATTTCTTTCACATCATCCCAGCTGACACACTAAAGGAATATAGGTGTGTATACGAATACACACACTACACACACAAACTTCTATAAGCATTTCTGTGTGTACTCATCTGTGCTTGTACAAGTGGTCTTCAAAATCTTCATGGAATAAAAACTGCAAAAATAATTTGAAAAAATTGCTCCAAAATAGTTATTGTTTAGCTTCATTTTTCATGAACACTGATGTAGCTATACAATAGGAGCTCATACAGATGCTTCCAACTATAATTCATTACCTAACAGAGATTTTTCCAGACTTCTCTCCCTTCTTGTTTGTAACTTCCTACTCCAAGACCAGGAAAGCTGATTTCCTTCTCCCTTCATCCACTCACTCTCAGTAAACAGCTAAATTCTCAGCCTGTACCCTCATGGGAAATATCTTTGTCAAGACCAGTGGAATGATTAGGTACAGCTTCCGTTGCCTCTAGTTTCATACACTTGCCTATACCCAGTTTTTGCCCTATATCCAAACACTCAATGAGATGTTTTGATGTGAGAAATCTTCAAAAAGCTTTTGGAAGAACTAGGTTTTGATTTTTAAAAATTGCAATAAAATGAGCTAATATTTCAATTCTATTACACTATGCAGCTTTTAGAAATTGGCTTCTTTCCTTTTGCAATATGCATAAATAATTCTTCCATTGTTTTCATGGCTCAATAGCTCGTGCCTTTTTATTACTGAATACTATTTCATAGTACTGATGTCCCATGCCTGCCAACGTCGCAGCACTATGTTCAATTTCTCTAGCAGTGAGTGAGAGATCTTTTTGTTTCACATCCTCACTGGTAATTGGTATTGTCAAATTGAGGACTTCAGCCATTCTAATAGTTATTTAGTGTCATATAATGTTTGCTTCAATTTGCAGTTCCCTTAGGGCAAATGATATTGGTCATAATTTTTCCTGTGTTTATTTGCCATCTGTATATCTTCTTGTTGGGTTATTTGCTTGCAGCACTTTATTTACTTTACTTTTTATTTATATATAGATTTAAGAACATAATTATACTTCCTACCCTAACTCCCCTCTTGCCCATGCTCCCATCCTTCCTACTCCTTGCTTTTTATTTTTTTAACTTTTACAATGATGTACTTTCTGTTTTATTTTAATCACAGGCTTAACTCTCTACTAAATAAAGAATTCAGCAAATAGCAAGTAGAAAAACCACTGTTCCTCAAGAGTACAGACAAGGATTGTAAATAATAATGAAATCTCAAAAATTTAATTTCACTCATATCACTGAATTTTTGTACTTTATGTATTAGTTACCACAAATCAGGGAAACCATATGGTATTTGTGTTTTGGGGACTGGCTTATTCCACTGAGCATACTAGGTTTCCAGTTGCATCCATTTGTTAGGAAAGACATGATTCCATTCTTTTGCATGACAGAGTAAAGTATTCCACAGTGTACTGTGTCTTTATTTTCTTGTTGAGTTGTTAGACTTTGAATATATTGACTACTGTATTTAAGTTTGGCAATTACCTTCCTCAGTATCTTGGTAAGAGTTTTATGTTTTAACAGTGTTTTTCACAGAGCAAGCATTTTTATCTTAATAAATTTCAATTCGCCAAGATTTTCTTCCATGTGTTATGCTTTAATTGTTTGATCTAAACTCTCTTTACAACATTAAAGGTTAGTTAGTCTTCTGTGTTTTCTTCTAGATGTTAGAAGCTTTCGAAATTGGCCTTTACGTCTAGGTCTGTGATCCATTTGGGGTCAATTTTTATGAAAGAAACAAGATCTTTTTTTAGTTTATTTTTCTTTTTTTACAAAGACATCTAAGTTTTTCCAACACTATTTGTTAGAAATGACTGCATTTTGTTCTGAAGTGAATTTGCTCATGTGTTCCTTTATAGAGAGATATTTTAATGAATTTATATATAATTAAACTTGTATATATATTTAACTATGAATACATACACTACATACACATATATTTGAGGGATCTTCAGAAAGTTCACTGCAAATGTATATTATGAAAAAAACTATCCATGAAATACATAAGTTTTGAACAAGAATAAATGTATCATTTAATTCCATTTCCCATCAATTTTTTCAAGCAGCTGATATAAAGAAATCTTGAATTATATTGTAACATATACAATATATGTTCACAAGTCCATACCAATATAGTGATTGAACAAGTAAATAACTGGGGGGTAATAAACAGATGATTTATGCAGAATTCCGAATAGCCTATGTAGGTACTATACCCTCAAGTAACTGAAGCATAACTGTCCAGTCTGAGTATGAGCTGTGCACAGTGAGTTCTTACCAAAGACCGAAGAACAACCACAGGAAAATTGTGACTCAGTTGAAGAAATACAAGGGCTACCTCAGTCCGTGATCGAGGTCAATATCAGGAATGACAAGTTACACCGGCAATATTTATCCTGGACATGATGTGATACAATGTGTTGTACCTTGGTGTTCTTTTTCCAAAATCCCAGAAAGGCAATCTAATCATGACAAAGAACACCAGACAGATCCCAATTGAAAGATATTCTACAAAATACCTAAGCAGCACTCCACAAAATGTCAAGGTCACCAAAAACAAGAACATCTGAGCAACTGTCACAATCAAGAGTAAATTTAGAAGACATGAGAACTAAAAGCAGTATCTTTCCTTGCATGAGCTTGTGTACAGAAAAAGGACACTGGATAAAAACTGAAGAAAACTTTGTCCTTTAGCTAACAGTAATTCATTATAAAACCATATTAATTATAATAAGTGCACCATAGTAATACCTGATGTTGATGAGGTGAACTCTGTGCAAGGTTCATGAGAATCCTCTGTATTATCTTCACAATATTTCTGGAAACAAAAAACTTATTTTACAAAAGCTCACAATCTAGAGAGTAAAAATATTTTATACCATGCAGTGTTAAGAGATATGCTATGGGTAATATTAAAAATAAAAGGAAGATCATATAATTTAAAATGTAGAATTCTTAGAAAGTATTCATTATTAAATGATAATTATAATAATAGTGTAAAAGTCTCTCTACCCTTAAACAAACATGATGTAGGTGTCAGATTCTCATTTTTAGATGAAAAAATTAAACATTTGATGTTGACATGATTTGAACAAAATCATACAATTCGTGAATAGCAAAAAAAAAAAAATGTTTTAAAACCAGCCGACTCCACTTCTGATCTGGCTCTCTGCTGTGGCCCGGGAAGGCAGTGGAGGATGGCCCGATGCTTGGCCCCTGCACCCACATGGGAGACCAGGAGGAAGCTCCTAGCTTCTGGCTTTGGATTGGCACGGCTCTGGCCATCTGGGGAATAAACCAGCGGATGGAGGACCTCTCTTTCTCCCTCTTTCTCTCTCTGTTTCTATGCCTCTGCCTCTCTGTGACTCTTTGAAATAAAGAAATAAATCTATGTTTTTTAAAGAAGCTACTTCAGAAGAAGCAATTTCTGTGAGAGCCTCAGAAGGAAGCAAAGCCTCGCTGATACCTTGATTCTGCCTGGCAACACCCACCTTGGACGTTCCACCCACAGAATTAAACAGAAAGAACTTTGCGTTTCTGTGTTTGAAACATGCTTTTGTTGAATTATCCCTTTAGAGACTGCAGGCTTTTGACCTGGCCGTTAAAACAGGAGTGTCCCAGCTGTGTGTAAATTGAATCCCCAGCTCTGGCTCCTGACACCACCTTCCCACCAGTAACTGCTGCCTGGAATCATTGGGTTCCAACTACCTAGGTAGAATACCAAGAGTTTGTTTCTGGTTCATAGCTCTTAGTCTTGTCCTAGCTCTTGTGGGCGCTTGAGAAGTGAACTAGCAGATAGGGGCTCTTGCTCGCTCGCTCTCTCTCTCTCATTTCCTTTCTCCATCTTCCTCTCTTTGATATTCAAAAATGTTTTCAATGTTTAAATGATTTAAATTTTAATTGCAGTAATATATACATTTCCTAAAGTTTATCACTTTAGGCATTCTTAACTGTGCAGTTCTGTACTGTTAGCACAGTCTCATTGCTGTGCAGCCAATTTCCAGAAACATTTTCATATATAAAACTCAAACTTTATACCCACTGAACAACTCCACACTGACACCTTCCCCTGTTCCTGGAACCACTTTTCTACACTTGGCATTAGTTCTATTTTGTTGTGTATAATTGGACTATAGATAAGATGATACAAATTTTTGTTGCGTTCAATCACTAAGTTTGTGGAAAAATTTTATAGCATAAATGGAAAACCAATACTTTTGCTTTCAGTGTCTTTCAAATCCAATAAGTATGCATTCATTAAGACATAATTGTGTATCTAGCTACAAAAAAAGAATCTGACAAATGTAGCATTCGGTTTTTTAATCTTTATGATCAAGAAGACTTACTGTATTTTATGTGAATAACTAGTAAAATATCACTCAATAACAGCAGCATAGGAGTAAATTGTGGTCATTATTGCCACCATGAATGTGGGCTGAGAATAAATAGGAGTTTAATTTGTCAGTTTTCATGGACTGAGGATGGAAATGTAAGATGATAAAGCATAAGGCAGGGGCTCAGTTTATGTGGTTGAAGAGAATTACCAGACATATCTACATATATATCACATATAATATACTTACATGTCATATACATGATATAGATACACAAAATATTGGCAGGGTAGTATGGACAGAATGATTTTGCAGAAGTTTCAGATGCCTGGAAGTGTCAGTGTTGTGGAAGAGTTGAGAAAGGTGAGGGAGGTAGAGGACCACTGGTGACATTGGTGAGAGCAGTTACTGGGGTTTGCAGAAACAGAAAAGAAACTGAAGTGAGGGTAGAAGTGAATGAGGGGCCGGCGCAATGGCTCACTTGGTTAATCCTCTGCCTGTGGCGCTGGCATCTCATATGGGTGCCAGGTTCTAGTCCCGGTTGCTCCTCTTCCAGTCCAGCTCTATGCTGTGGCCCAGGAGGGTAGTGGAAGATGGCCTAAGTGCTTGGGGCCCTGCACCCACTTGGGAGACCAGGAGGAAGCACCTGGCTCCTAGCTTCGGATTGGCACAGCGCCAGCCGTGGCGGCCATTTAGGGGGTGAACCACAGAAGGAAGACCTTTCTCTCTGTCTCTCTCTCACTGTCTATAACTCTACCTGTCAAAAAAAAAAAAAAAAAGAAGTGAATGAGGTACACAGATTTTTTTTCTTTGTTTCCCCAGTAGCATAAATGATAATTGAATATTTCCTCCTCATCAACATTTTCCATATTGTAAAGAATTTCAAAACCAGCTAAATGCTTTGCAGATACCTGAAAGGGAATCTTAAGAAATCATAAGCAAGACAGCAACACAATCCAAGCAATGCAGAAAAAGGAGAAATATTAGTCTCAACTTTTTCTCAAGGGTGACATCTGGTAGCAGAAGATAAGAAACACCTTTACACATTAGTAGGGGAATCTTCCAAGTGATAATCAGCTTCAAAGATTTTGTTTTGTTGCTTCCCTCTAAGTGAAGGAAGGTCTCAAATGCCTTTCTGACCCCAGCTGTGGAAGGCACTTTTGAAGGATTCTTATAAACAGTTTGCTGTAGGCATTTTGCACAGCACAGAAGGAACTTGCATTAATCTCTGCAATATTAGAACAGACAATAGAAACAGAAATATCTAAAGTGAAATAAATATAGTCCATGGTACTATGCAGTCAGAGAATGGATATATTTTAAGAGAGATCTTTAAACAAAATCAGACAGCAAGGTGACAAACATCTAGTAAGTGATGTTTTTGATTGCAGTGTATTCTTGGGGTGCTGCTTGCCACTTGTCAACACCTTGCAAATGCCCCCACATCCTACTGGACCCTCAGGACATCCACAGCAGGTGCTTCAAGATATTCTTGATGCCCTCTGGGCTGAAACACCTTCAGATAAAGGTTGTATTGGAGATAGGGAAGAAAATCCCAGTCTTCCCCCCACAAGGTGTTTCTTTCTTCTTACCCCAGTATAATGACAACAGTGTCTAGGAGATGCTCCAATGATGGAAAATTACACAAGAGAAAACAACTGGCCTCCAATGTGTTGCGATCCCATTTAGCAGTGCTGCTATTCAACACGGGCTGGTTCTACAGCAAGTATTTTCTGCGCATTTAAGTAGTAGGTATGCAGAATGACTGGGCACCCCTTTCTTCAGGTTCCTACTTCCAAATGAGGCCAGACTTGAGTTGAGTGAGGAGAAAAGCTCACTTATCAG
Source organism: Sylvilagus floridanus (assembly GCA_949820135.1). Taxonomy (NCBI): domain Eukaryota; kingdom Metazoa; phylum Chordata; class Mammalia; order Lagomorpha; family Leporidae; genus Sylvilagus; species Sylvilagus floridanus. The sequence goes on along the minus strand of OX463246.1, from coordinate 7,994,119 downwards.
TTCAGAAATCTGATTATTGTGCTGGATTGGAACTATTAACTACAAATCAGAAACCTTTCTATGAATGAAATGGCCTAAGAGTTTCTTATTATCTGAGAATGAGCAAGGAAGATTTTGGATTAGCTGGAAGTTTAATTCTTGGGCAAGAAAAGTCTATTGCTAACAGATAAGTCTCTTAACAGCAAGATAAATCCATCCACAGAAGATGTGGGTAAAGTAACTTTGTTTTCTTTTAAATTATTAAAGATTTATTTTATTTACTGAAAGGTAGAATCACAGAGAGAGAACGATTAAATGTGGGAAGTGGGATACACAGCAAACTCATAGAATTGCAGATGTCGTAAACAGCACTCTGGCCTCAGAATCAACCCTTAAGGCATTCAGATCTGGCTGAAGAGCCCATGAGAGTATTTTAGGCATGGAAAGCCAAGACACTCTGGCAAAAAAAAAAAAAAAAAAAAAGAATTGATTTCTGGTGTTTCTATTCTGTTCCATTGGTCTATCCATCTGTTTCTGTACCAATACCATGCTGTTTTGATTGAAACTGCCCTGTCCTATGTCCTGAAATCTGGTATTATAATGCATCTAGCTTTGTTTATGTTGTACAAAACTGCTTTAGCTATTCAAGGTCTCCTGTGTCTCCATATGAATTTCAGCATCATTTTTTCCAGATCTGAGAAGAATGTCTTCAGTATTTTGATTGGTATTGCATTGAATCTGTAAATTGCTTTTGGGAGAATAGACATTTTGATGATATTGATTCTTCCCATCCATGAGCATGGAAGATTTTTCCATCTTTTGGTCTCCTCTTCTATTTCTTTCTTTAAGGTTTTATAATTCTCATCATAGAGATCTTTAATGTCCTTGGTTAAGTTTATTCCAAGGTATTTGATTGTTTTGTAGCTATTGTGAATGGGATTGATCTTAGAAGTTCTTCCTCAGCCATGGCATTGCCTGTGTATACAAAGGCTGTTGATTTTTATGCATTGATTTTATATCCTGCTACTTTGACAAACTCTTCTGTGAGTTCCAATAGTCTCTTAGTAGAGTTCTTTGGATCCCCTAAAGAATCATATCATCTGCAAAGAGGGATAGTTTGAGTTCTTCCTTCCCAATTTGTATCCCTTTAATTTCTTTTTCTTGCCTAATAGCTCTGGCTAAGACTTCCAGCACTAAATTGAATAGCAGTGGTGAGAGTGGGCATTCCTGTTTGGTACCAGATCTCAGTGGAAATGCTTCCAACTTTTCCCCATTCAATAGGATACTGGTCATGGGTTTTTCATAAATTGCTTTGATTGTATTGAGGAATGTGCCTTTTATACCCAGTTTGCTTAGAGTTTTCATCATGAAAGGGTGTTGTATTTTATCAAATGCTTTCTCCACATCTATTGAGATAATCATATGGTTTTTCTTCTGCAGTCTGTTAATGTGGTGTATCACATTGATTGTTTTGCAAACATTGAACCATCCCTCCATACCAGGGATAAATCCCACTTGGTCTGGGTGGATGTTCTTTCTGATGTGTTGTTGCATTCTATTGGCCAGGATTTTATTGAGGATTTTTGCATCTATGTTCATGAGGGATATTGGTCTGTAATTCTCTTTCAATGCTGCATCTTTTTCTGGCTTAGGAATTAAGGTGATGCTGGCTTCATAGAAAGAATTTGGGAGGATTCCCTCTTTTTCGATTGTTCTGAATAGTTTGAGAAGGATTGGAGTTAGTTCTTCTTTAAATGTCTGGTAGAATTCAGCAGTGAATCCATCCAGTCCTGGGCTTTTCTTTGTTAACTTACTTCTTTGAAGTAAGTTTAACTATCTACCTTCTCTTACCTTGAGTGGTTTCCCTCTTAGATTTCATATGTTTTCTCTCATCTTTTATCTGAAGAAGGGCAGAGAGAATAATAAAGGAAAAAGTGAGGGGACCACCTAGGGAAAGTATGGAGAAATTTTTCCTTTCTCTCCCCTTACATCCCAGTGTTGTTGGTGAATCACTGCAATTCTGTCTTCTACCAGCACTACTTCTTTTTCTTAAATGTGTACTTTATGTACAAGAGGCCGATTAATGTCCCTTCTCGTTTTTGGATATCCATGCTGTATCCTCCATGAACTACGGGGATTCTCAACCCCTTTTTGAAGAAAACATTCCTCTTAGACCTCTTTATTATTTTTTTATTTTATAAATCTAAATTTACAAAATACAATTTTTGCATTATAGTGGCTTTTCCCCCTGTAACCTCCCTCTCTACTACAACTGTCCCATCTCCCACTCCCTCTCCCATCCCATTCACTTCAAGATTCATTTTCAATTATCTTTCTACACAGATGATCAACTTAGTATATACTAAGTAAAGATTTCAACAGACTGCACCCACACAGAAACACAAAGTGTAAAGTACTGTTCGAGTAGTAGTTTTACCATTAATTCTCATAGTACAACACATTAAGGACAGAGATCCTACATGGGGAGTAAGTGCACAGTGACTCCTGTATTGATTTTAACAATTGACACTCTTATTTATGACACTGGTAATCACCCGAGGCTCTTGTCATGAGCTGCCAAGGCTATGGAAGCCTATTGAGTTCACCAACTCTGATCTTATTTAGACAAGGTCATATCAGAGTGGAGGTTTCTTCCTCCCTTCAGAGAAAGGTACCTCCATCTCCGAAGGCCCGTCCTTTCTGCCGGGATCTCATTCACCAAGACCTTTCATGTTGGTCATTTTTTTTTTTTTGCCACAGTGTCTTGGCTTTCCATGGCTGCAAGACTCTCATCGGCCTTTTAGCCAGATCCAGATGCCTTAATGGTTGATTCTGAGGCTGGAATTCTGTTTAGGGCATTTGCCATTCTATAAGTCTGCTGTTTATCCTGCTTCCCCCATAGGAACATTATCTCCCATTTAATTCTATCCTTCATTATTTGCAGACACTGGTTTATACCTCTTTAAAGTTGATCTCCGTGTTCCTGCTGGAACTTGACCATGCAGCTTTTGGGTTACATAATGGAGTTCATACAATGCAACAAGTGATAACGATCCTAAATGATAGTTCAGTTTTATTTGTTTATTTGCAAGGCAGAGTTACAGAGAGAGAAGGAGAGACAGAGATCTTCCATCTACTGGTTCATTCTCCAAATGGCCACAATTGTTGTGGCTGGGCTGTGCTGAAGTCAGGAGCCAGGAGCTTCTTCCAGGTCTCACGTGGGTGGAGGGGCCCAAGCACTTGAGCCATCTTTGACTGCTTTCCCAGGCCATTAGCAGGGATCCGGCTAGGAAGTGGAGCAGCCAGGACATGAAACAGTGCCCATATGGGATGCCAGCATCACAGTGGGCAGCTTAACATGTTAAGCCACAGCACTGGCCCCAATAACAGATTCTTGAACATCTCCAACATCATTTCTGAAGTTTATTATTGTGTCACCCTTCAGTGACTCCAACATAATAAACCTTTCCAAAAGTTAGAGTGCATCATTTATTCTTAAATAGAATAACAAGGGTCTGTATTTAAAGGGACAACATAAGTCCTCAATCTAAACATGTAGAGCAGCCGCACTATATAGGATGTTCCCTCTGAGAGAAGCAGAGAGATGGGGATAGACCAAGAAGGACATAGACTATAGTCCTTTTTCTCACTTCCCTGCAAAAGACCCTTGAGTTCTGTGGCAGATAAATTTTCACCCTTTATTTTTAAATGACTTTTTCTCCTTCTGCCACCTTCTGCCCAGTTCTTTCTTCTTCCTCTTCTTTCTCCTTCCAATGTGAAATTCATGCTGCTAACGTTTCTTACATGCAACTCTTCCTTCTGCTAGCCTTTAGTCTCTTCATGGTCAACTACTGCGTCTGAGCTGCCATTTTGTTCTCTGAAATGCTCAGCAAAGAGCTTAGGAAACCATGTCAAGAAGTCTTCAAAAAGTTTATGTGAATACATATTATGGAAACAAGAGTACATGGAATTCAAAAATTTTGTATGGAAATAAACTCATCTTTTAATTTGATCATTCCATGAAATTTTGAAGTGCTCATGTAGTACTTGAAAGAAGTTCTAGAATAAGTGTTCATTACAATACAATAGCTTTGGAATTATAGATATAATGGTTTACTGGGAAGAGATTTTTGACCTCAGAATCTAGGTTAAATTAAATTGTATAAAGAAATATAAAAAATACAGTTGAAAGCAGGAAGGCCATGGTTTAAATGAGAGGGAGAGAGGATCGGAGAATAACATGATTACTTCTGTTCTTATTTTAAGAGGCACTTCAGATCTCCAAAACAGCCAGGACTAGAGTTTGAGAATCGCTGTCTTCAGGTAATTACCTGCAGAGGGACTGTTAATGCCTTCTAAAAGCACAGAGAAAAAGAGAAGACACAAATGCTATAAGAGGAATTAATACCGAATTAATATCCTTATGAAAAGGATAAATTCTAAAAAACTGTTTAAAATGAATACTGGTGTTACTTAGTCCAAATTCTGGAATAATCATGCCACATTCTTCAGACAAAAAATAATGAGAAATGGCATGTACTTTAGACTTCCAAATGCTCTATGAATGCATCATCAATAGCAAAAAGTGTTATTTTAGGATCAACAGAATATGTGAAACTTTTCTACTGTATTTTATTATATCATGTTATATATTAAGTTAGAAAAAAATAATGAAATATAATAATGTGAAGCACATTGTAGTAACCCAGCTCCTACAGAAAATGTGATTCCAAGTCTCTAAGACTCAAATTTTCTTACAATAGAGAATATCCTTTATGTAGGGTTTCTATGAGCATAATTAACAAAATGCAAAGTGGCTCATCTATCACATACTATATATGCTTCATATGTAGAATTTTTTTTTTTACATTTGGAAGAAAAGTTTCTAACATGTACTAATAATATCAATATTATTCATAATCATATTAGCACTTAAAACTTTGAAAAATAATCAGCAGATTCATTCAGAAAGTAAACCGAGCTTCATCTTTGTGGCATTTTTAGTTTTTGGGAACTCTGTGTGTGTGTTGTGTGTGTGTGTATTCATACATATGAAAAAATTGAGTTGAAAAATCATATATGGATAGATAATTTATTGATATATTACATATATGCAGTCATACAATGATTTCCAATGATAATCTAAGAGAGCTCATGATTCATTAATAATAAATTTTAAAACATGAGAAAATGATGTTGCTTGTGAAACATATCCAGAAAGAACAGCAGGACTAGTACAGACATTTAGCTCCTGCTGTCATAATTGCTTTGCACACTGCTGTCCTGCGTTCATATGTACTGCAGCCACAGGTGCTTCTCTGTTCCCCAGGTTGCCCAGGCTCTGAGCACTGACCCTACCCCGTACTTCCCCAGCTTTCTTTTCCTTTTAAGAATCATCCTCAGTATTGGAGTGAAATTGACATTTTGAGCTTCCATGATTATTTACAGCCCTTCTCTCTACTGTTGAGGAACAGTGTTTCTTTCTTCATACTATTTGTTGAACTCATTATTTAGTGTAGGTTAACTTTATACGAGTATAAAGTAAACTGAAAGTAGATCTTTGTAAATAGTAGGAGCGGGAATAGGAGAGGAAGCAGTAGGAACAGTGGGAGCCAGGGGTGGGAGGGAGGGAAAAGTAGAAATCATCACTATGTTTCTAAATCTGTATATATGAAATACATGAAATTTGTATACATTAAGTAAAATTTTTAAAGAAGACAATCATCTCTCTGTAGCTTTATTCTCTTTGACACTTCCATGAAGCAAGAAGGAAGTAAAAGTGTTTTCCATGGCTTTGCTTCTACTTTTCAGTACTTAAGGGTATTCTGGTTCTGTGTGGGCTCCGTGATTTCTAACTCATCACCCCCAATCACGACTCTGTCCTGAAGTGCTGGTGACTGACTCAGCAGCTACTGCTTCTGTTGTTTGTATTTGAACACTCTCTCTTGATTATGGAAATTGTCAAATATAACAACATAAAGCATGTAGGCTAATCAACTGATCTTATATGGAGTATCCACTTTCAACATATTGCATCTGTGTCTCACATTTTTGCTTCAGTATTTTAAAACTTTTTAAACTTCTTGCATATGTATTGTCTTCTTGATTGTATTTAGTTGTCTATCAATGTTTTCTTCCATCTCATTAGCTTTAAGATGAGTATTTGAATTTTTTTTTTAGAAAATCCATGGATCTCTAATTTTTCAGAGACAATTATTAGAGTTTTATGAGTTTCCTTTGAAGCTGTCATGTTTTCCCGATTCTTGTTTATCCATGTATAATTCCAAGATGTCTATGAAAGGGCAGTTAACACTTTAGGTAGGTTAAGGTCTTCTATTGAATCCCCAGACCGTTGGGATGGGTCTGGGATTACAGTAGACTGAGGTTGTAGCTGGATCGTGTCTGGCTGGATCTGCTGCGGCATGCTCAGTGGGCAGGCCTGTTGCTGCACAAGCAGGTGTGAATCCTGGCTGACCCCTGAGTGGACTGCACTGCCTCCAGGACTTTGACCACTAGCGTTGGTACTTGAATGAGAGTCTGCATCAGGATCTGAAGACAGTGGACCTATTGCCATGTGCCAGACAGATGTGGCTTCCTCCATATCCCTGGGGAAGCTTCTAATGGGTCACTTCTTATATTCCTAGGTCAAGATTACTGGTCTTAGTCTGAGGTGGAGGGGAGCTGGAACCAGATGACAGGGCTGCTTCAGAGTCCACAGGCAGGATGGTCGTCTGCAAGTCTGCCTCTTGAGGAAAAGAGGGTGAGACTTCCCAGTGGGTCCTGGGTAGAAAGAACTACTCTCAGATAGCAAGTACAGGGAACCAGAGCTGAGTTCTAGAGCCATTTCAAGATCTGTTGAAAGACCGAAGTCAGCAAATCTGCCCACGTGACTCATATGGACATGTTTCCCTTTGGGTCCCTGAGCTGGTAGGACTGCTCTTGGGCAGTGGCTGCTGAAAGGTGACAGAGCTGAGCTTCAGGGTCCACTGCAGAAACAGAGTTCAGCAGGCTTTTTATCCGAGATACAAGAAGGGTGATTCCTCTTGGGTCCCTTGGCAGACAGTTCTGTTTGGCAGAACTAAGACCAATGGAATCATAGCCAAGTCCATGGGGGTTAGGGTGGAGGGAATAGTTTCCAGGTCTGGAGCTAGGACTATAGCTGGACAGTCTGTAGCTGTGCATGGGTCTACCTTTTCAATATGGCTCTCCTAGGTCTTGGACAAGACTGGGATTCCAAAACCTCCTTCCGGAATCCCAAAGCCTGCAGGAAGGCACTCTTGTTTGCAGATGTCCGCATAATTATTATTGCTGTAGGGGCACGTGCTACCATCTTCCTGATGTTACTCCTTTATAATAAGCTTCAATATAGAGCACCTCAGCTCCTCTTCAGCTGTTCTTCTCCAATTTTTATCAGGCTATTCTTGCATTTTTATTTTATTGTGATTAAGTCACATTCATGCTTTAATATGATTATACTAGGGACAATTTACATTCTGTGAATCTTGAATCTCTTCTATCTAAGAACAGTTACTTTCTTGTAAGAAATTCTATTCTTTTTCCTTTAGTTAATTTCATTATTTGTTGTTTCTTTTACTCTACATTTCTTGTTGTCTTTGCACATAGTTGGTTTTTCTATTTTTTTCTGAATGCAGAACCTTCTCTTTCATTGTATCATTTAACTGCATTTGTCTGTGTATGTAAATATCCTGCATTTTAATGCAACAAAATTTATATCTACTCATAAGCAACAATATATTTTTGAACAAAAATGTGTTCAAAGTTATAGATTATAATGGTGTGATATAATTGAATTTATTTTTCTTCAACATGCAATTTCCTTTTAAAATTAAAAATTGTTCACCTCTGTCTTATTTTAATATAAAGGTATTACATGTTGAAAAAGACAATCTTATATACATTATGTTTTGATCCTTCTCAGTCATATGAGAGTGGGCATGGGGCCTGGACCACACCTACAGAGGTTACGGGCTCTGACAGCTTGTACTGTACCTGTCACCTTGTATGGGAGTAGCTTCCCATGTTTCAGACTCAGTGTGTTGTCCTTTGCTCAGGTTAAGCAACTGAATCATAGCTTATCTAGCCAACTCTCCTACTATTCTTGCCCTCTTTGGGGAGTGCACAGAGTCCCTGTGTTGTGGTAGAGTATATGCAGGTCAGTTGTCCTGTGTCGGCTGCCCTAAGGAGTCTGCTAGCCATGGGGCACCGACAGACTGCTAGAACTCCTCTTGTTTTCACTTTTCTATGTGATCAAATGTTTCCAACTAGTCATTCCCTGTGTTGTGTTTTGCAGTGGGCAGATGTAATTGTACTTCTGCTCTTGATAATAGCAACAGACGCCTCTTGCTCAATAATATTACAATGAATGTAAATGATATTGAAATCTTCTAAGAGCCTGAATAAATTTCTTATTGAAAATTTTAATACTATTCTGAAGTTGATATAGCATATTAAAGTGACTTGCCCAGAATCACTCTGTTAAGTAGCAAAAACTAAAATATTCTTGAGAAGAAGATGACATAGCCATAGTTTCACAATTTTCAAGCCCCCCCTAGAAAACACTGACATTTACGATGACAGCAATATTTTCTAAAAATATGACTTGTCCACCAATCAGGAAGTACTTATCTTAAAAGTTTAAGAAAAAAGATGATTCTTTTGTGTCTCTTGCCTTTCCAGGCCTGAAAATAATTAGCAAAATTAGAGTAAATCATTAGATAAGGTCAAACATTGCTTTTTTTCTATTGTTATTTATGTTTTATATTCCATGTAGAAAATTTACTGATAATGTCTGTACAGACCATCTTTGTTGTTGTTATTGTTGGTAAGAGGAAAGAGTTTATTTCGGACAACCAGCAGTCCTGGTGAAAGGGAGACCTCTTCATCCAAAATTTGCCTTTGGCACCAAACAAGCCAGCACAAAGGATGTTTAAAGAGACAGAGGTAGTTGTAGGGTGAGTTTAGGGGGAAAAAAAGGCATATTTTCAGGCTTTGTTCTGGTGATGATCCCTCTGGGAAATGGGTATCATCCAGATGGAGGCCAGACAACATACTTTTAACGAAACTGTAATGTTTTTATTCACGAGAGACATGGAGAGGGACCGAGTATGTAGAGGGAAGGAGGGGAAGAGTGCCCATGTGCTGTTTCAGTCTCCAAATGGCAGCCATGGAGTCAAGAACCCAGGATGGAAAAGACCCGGTTCTGTGACCACCACTGTGTGAGGCCTCTCCAGGCTTGCACTGGCAGCAAGCTGGAATCAGGAGCTGCAGCCTGGCATTGAACCCAGGCCCTTGCTGGTATGTCATGGGCATCTTAACTGGTATCTCCACCAACAGGCCAAGCACTCACCCAAGACAACGTATTGTTAAGTTAGTGTTTGTGTTCTCCAGTGCTCTTTCGCCTGCATTTATGTAGTATAAGATCTGAATTTACACATGTGGCTTAAAAGAAGTCCAGTTGTACTTACAAGAATATTATCTATGAATAATTCCTAAAATCATGTGGCATCTGCAGAGTTCACCATGCACTTTTGCTCACAGTGCCTTCAGTCTCAAGCTCTCTGTAGCTTGACTGGCATTTCCATTCTTTAGTCATGTTCACAGTTAAATTCCCATGGCTGGAATTAAACTCTGTCTTGCACTTGGAAGTGAATAAAACTTAAGTTAAGAGGATGCCCATGTTACAATAACAAATAGCCTTGTCTTCCAGAAAATCATTAATTCTGGTTACTGAGAAAAATAAATATGCACATAAAATGAGTTAAATATAGCTGTAAAATATATTATTATAAATGAATAATTGGAGGCCTGTATTGTAACGTAGCGGGCTTAGCCTCTACCTGTGATGCTGACATCCCATATGGGCATTGGTTTGTGTCCAGGCCGCTCCTCTTCTGATCCAGCTCTATGCTTATCGCCTAGGAAAGCAGTAGAGGACGGCCAAAGGGCCTAGGCCCCTGTACCCACCTGGGAGACCCAGAGGAGACTCCTGTTTCTTGGCTTCAGATCAGCTCAGAGTGAACCAGCAGATGGAAGACCTTTCTCTATCTTTCCCTCTCTGTGTCTATAGGTCTACCTCTCAATTAAATACATAAGATCTTTACAAAAATAAAAATAAGTAAATAATTCCACAGTAAGAGGATGAAAAAGCTGGATCTTCACCTTTTGAGTACGTAAGGATTTGTGTCATTTATATGTGAGAGGTTTCAAAATCTGACTGAGTGATGCAGTTAGCACCTAATCCATATGTAAGACATGCTTTAATTGTGTATGCCAACTGAGCTATGGGGGGGAAGGAGGAGATGCCATGGGATGTAATACTATCTCCCCAAATGGATTCCTCGTCTTCCCTCGTGGTCTCTCTTTGTGAAATTCACTTAACTATATGGAATGGAATTCATAGCACTACAGTGGCTCATCGGATTCATCCCATTCATACCTAATAGATAGCAAAGGGAAGATAATTTAGCTGAAGGGGGCCCCTGCTCATTTATTCCACACAGCCACTGCTTGATAAATTAGGCTAATCCTCTACAGAAATGTTCCAATCACCTTGGTAATTGCGTACTATATGGGTACACAATAGATGTGGCCTTAATTACTGTGCTATAAGATACAAAGTCTGGAATGCATTGTTATCCATATAAAATGGAAAGGAACTGTGTGTTCATGAAATCTAAGATTGTATTTAGTGTGAAATGGTTTCGAAGGTCATAAGCAAACTTGCAAATTAAAAATTGCAGATAAGACCCACTTTCATACTTCCCACTATATAATGGCACATCAAAGTCCTATCTCCATGGCCAGAGCTTAAAGTCTGTTAAATTTTACCATGGTGAAATTCATAGTTATAGGACGATTTGAAATTAGGCTATCATTAGTATTTTCTCCCTCCAACAATCTCCATGATTCAGTCTATCAGAGAAATGGAGACACTCTAAATTAAGGCCAGCGGATTAATAATTCTGACTTAGAGCAGAAGCAACTTTAGCCTGGCTAATTTTTCATATCTGCTCAATTAACCTCACAGTGCTTTAGAACAAAAGGCAGCATGACGAGTGCCATTTAAATTAAACAAATGCCATTTATCTGTCAAGATGCTGACTTATATCAGCCACTCCAAGCCAAGACCGCAGTATCAAATGGGGTGGACAAGCAGCGGGCCACTGGGATTCAGTTCCCCAGCATTTCAGACATCGTGCCCAGCATAATACATGAAGCCTGCTATGTAACGGGTTATCAGAGATCACCTAGAAAAGCAGAACTGGGTTATCTGCCCAGCAGCGTTTGTAAAATACCTTGTTTATATTCTGCTGTGACCTCTGTCACTGGGGAGACACAGCGCCTCCTGAGACTGATGCCAATGATTTCTAATTAAACATTATGCCCCTCATTTTATATTCAAGGCATTTATTTTTGGAGATTGGAAAACAGATAGCAATACACTGGCTGTCTGAATAACTTTCTGGTTAGCAGCTTCAGTCCCCAGTGATGTTTTCCCAGCATTCCAGTTCTTGACAGATACAAAATTTCGGAAGAAATTAACTGAGTATCATTTTAATTTACTAGAAAATGGAATTACTCCAGTTTAACATTCAGAATCCTTAGACCAACAGGTATTACAAATTTTAAAATCATTATCTATCTTCTTATAGTCAATAATTCATCTATTTAAATATGATACCTTTTAAAAATTATTTAAAGAGGTGTCTGCCAAATCAAATTTTGACTAAGTATTTACTGAATAATGATGTTGTAGGTATGCAACGATATTCAGAATTTTAGCATAAAATACAAAATGCACTTTGACACACAGCTCAATCATATGATAATTTCTTTTATTAATCTCTGCTACTATTACAGGAAAGCATATAGCCAGGCTGTAAGTGGTCCCTGGTAAAGACCTTGATATGTGTTGGGAACATGTCTAATGAACAGTGTGAATCGGAAAGCAGAGGTCTATAGAGAAACAGGGACTGGCGACTTCTTGAGTTTGGTTTAAGCCAGTGAGGCAAGTATACAGAAAATGTTGACTCTGTGCCTCAGCACTGCCCCCAGTAGAATTAAGTCTGACCAACACTAAGGGTTCCGCAGACTGAAATATCTCTCTCTAACCTTACGTGGAATGTTGACTGCCATTCAAAAATGCATTGCAGCTTGGAGGTGGGAGGCATTCTGCTGCTGCTAAGACAGCATCAATCATCAAACCTCATCTGGGTTCTGCCTCAGTGTTTGGGGCCCTGAGTGCTTGCAGCTTTGGGAGCAGCAGTCAAGCACTCCTTCTGATGTCAGAAGAAAGTGGCACATTAGCCCAAATTTTTGAGCCAACCTGCCATTTTAGATATCAGTTAAGATAGTGCCTGATTTAGGCAGTAAGGGTGCAGAATCTCCTCTTGAAACATTAGAGATTAAGTTCTCTTTGCTTACCTCAGAGAATCACTCAAAATGGATTCCAACAACTATTTGGGAAGAATTTGCACAAAGGATCTGTGTAGACAGGTTTGGAGAACCCAGTACTGAGGTTGGTGCTCTATCTCAACTTCTTATTCACAGATTGGGAAACCAGGAACTAACAGTGCAGGAAAGAATATTCTCATTTATTTATTTGTGTAGGATAGCACATAAGAACCAACTGAAGCTATTTTGTAAGAATGTCTTTTATCTTGAGTCTAATCTCCTAGCACAAGTATGTTACTAAGGATCTGAGCAAAACTGAATGTGGTAGGAAGATAGTCAAGAGTCTTTTCTTTATGTATCTACAAACTAATGTTAGTATTCAGTTCACACGCTTTTAACATTGCCAGTAAATAGTGAAATTAAAAATTTAAATATGTAGCTTCTCCAGAATTGTTAAAAGCAACACTTAGTTGTACCACACTTATATTTACTAATAATTTTTGTGCATTTATTTGAATTTAGAAGGAAAATACCACACTTGTAATTGTACATTTGATTAGGAAAATATTAAAAATTTATGTGTATTCATAAAGAAATAGTTATGGACAACCAAAAATAAACTCTCTTAAATAATAGGCCCTCATTTATCTGTATAGTTCAGAGCACTAGCACCTTTTTTCAACTGACATTTACTACATTATTTATTTTCTTAAAAGAGGACGCTTTATTATATATCACGCATTTTGTTTAGAGTTTATTATGAAGGAAGATAGTAAAGCTAAATTCCAGAAAAATAAGGACAGGAATAACTCAATTTGATAGATGAGGACAGAGGATGTTAAAATGGAACATGTAAGAGTTGCCTGGGGAAGGCAGTCAAAGGTAAATTTATCTTGTTATCAGGCAAAAAGAAGAAACAGTTCCCGAAAGGAGAAATTTCATTTCATTTATTTTATTTTAAAGATATGTTTATTTATTTGGAAGTCAGATTTACAGAGAGAGGGGGGGGGGGAGATCTTCCACCTGCTGGTTCACTCCTCAGATGGCTGCAATAGCCAGGACTGGACCAGGTGGAAACCCAGAGGACAGGACCATAATCTGGGTCTCCTACATGAGTGGCAGGGGTCCAAACTCTTGGCCCATCTTTTGTTGCTTTTCCCAGGTACATTGGCAGGCATATGGGTTGGGAGTGGAGTGGCCAGGACTTGAATTGATACCTATTATATGTTTCATGGGCAAATACAAGAAATATAAGACAGGAGCTCTAAGACTCCTTTGTCAAAGAAAGGGAAATGTTGATTAACCTGATCTAGTCATCCCACATTGTGTATAAGTCCCAAAATGTGACACATAGCTCATCGAGTCTGTGCAATTATTGTTAATTAAAATTTGATACATAAAAATCCAATTCTATATAAAATAGCATGCTTCATTTTTCAGTTGACAATTGCAAAGTTAATAAAAGCTTTAGATGCCTCTATGTATATAAGAGTACTCTAAGCACTTCATGGAAAAACAGAATAAATATAGAAGTTTATTCATGTGAAAAAATATTTTGAAAGGCATGCATAGCTTTTTCATTTCCCATGAACTTTTGAAGCTACTGGCCTATGCATGGATTTCGATTTGTTTTATATCAAAATATATATGTTTTTTCATTCCATTCTCTATGAACTTTTTGAAGTACCCCTCTCTATGAACTTTTTGAAGTACCCCTATACAGTTATTGAGATGCTTCCTAGAAGAATCAGCAGACTTTCTGTAAAGGGCTAGATAGTAAATGTTTTCATTTTTTTTCCAACTAGAAGGTCTCTGTAGCAACTATTCAACTCAGCTGCAGCAGCAGGAAAGCAACCATAAACAATCCGACAATAAATGAGAGTGGCTGTATTCCAGCAAATAAGAGTTCGACCAAGTTTGATCTGTGGGCTGCAGTTTGCCAAACTCTGTGACAGTTAAAACGGCAAGAGAAAAAAAAAAATCAAGGTTCACACCATAGGATGCCATATGTATTCATATGTGTCCACTCCATCCTTAAAGACAAGAAACTAGAGACAGTGATTTCCTCTAGTGGAGAAAGTCAGTAGTTGTAGACATGTTGGACAGAAGACATAATTCATTGAAAGTTTACATACAACTTTACAATTTTATGCAGTGTTCTTGTAACACCTATTCTAAAACAGTAGTAACAAAACATTTTAAAGTAAAATAGAAATACATAAAATAGAAACTAGAATAACAGATATCAACAAAATAAAGATTATATTTTGGGAAAGTGATAAATTTCTGCCATGAAAATGTGATAGAACAGAGGGAGGCTTTAACAAAATTTACAGTGTTTACATTCATTAACTATGTGTTGAGAAATAAATTCTCACACACTGGCACATGCACTCTGTGTAATTGGTAGGGAAGCAATGGTGAAGTTTATAAGGTGAATTAGCCATAAAAGTCCTCAAGAACCTCCTTTATGTGGAGTCATTTTGTATAACTTATAATGTATTCATCCGATGAGTCTTATATATTTTATGCAAATATACCAAAGGACATCATAAAGAATTTCATATTCAGTGTTAGATTTTTGACATAGTGGGGTACATTGTTAAGAATTGGTGGAAAAAAGTAAAACTGATGTAAAAAGAGAGAGAACATTTTCCATAGTTTTCAATGCAAATGAAATTAACTTTTTTTATTCCATACTTAAAGGCAGGTTCCTTTATATTTAATTGGCTAGTAAATAAAAGCAATGTCAGTCAGATATTCAGCAATACTTTTCTTACCCTACATGATATTTCCTTATATGAGAAATGGTAACAAACTGGTAGATTTACCTTTCTTATTTCATTTCTACAATAATTTACAGCACACTTTTTTTTTTTCAATTTAACTCACCCTCGTAACAACACTTGAAGATGGTTGCACATTTTAAAGTCACACATTTTAGAGGCAGACAGACTTCAAGGTAGTAACAGAAATCGTCCAGCAAATTACTGCTCTAATCTTGGCTCAGATTACTGAGTTCACTGAGGGTAGCAGTAATTGCAAGACTTCAGTAGACTCTTGAGAGGGTACAGCACTGACCAGGAGATAGAGTGGATAGGGCAATGACTAAGAGAATCCCTCTGCCTTGTTCATTTGGATCCCTCTCCCTCTCACTGATGGATCAGAAGGGGAGGAGTTCTACTCTGAAGTTGGGATGACCTTCAGTTCCCCAGTGGGGTCAAGGGCGAGGCCGCTGTCACATCTTCACATCATCTTTGTTTCAGGTCCTAATGAACCTTGTCTCAGCCCAGTGACTTGTGGCCACCACTTCATACCCCCATGCATGATGCAATCTACATTGTAAGCTGAGAATCCTCAGTCATCTCTCATCATAGATGCTGATAGCTCTGAATGTCCTGTCGATTTCTCATTCATCCACTTTTCTTGCATCCTCTCCTTTTTGAAATGAGAAAGTGCAGTTAGAAACTGGAAAACCTTATTAAGGTATGGTAGATTACATACTAACCATAGTTTAGAACTGTCATTTTTCTCTTTTCTTCTTACTTTCTCTTTTCTTTCTTAATATAAGGGATTTGGACCAAAAAAATGCCCCCACTTAAATTCTAACTTAATGATACAACTTTCTGTTTTTAAATTGCAAAGCACGCATAAGTAACTTGTTTGTCATTTCATCAAGGCAAAGTCACCTTCAACAGAAAGTTATTTTAAATGAAAGCAGAGAGCATTAGTCTGTAACTAATTAACATAAAACATCAATTGAAATGCTTTATTTTGGAGCACTACTTTGTAATAGCATTTCCTTTATCTTTGAAAGATATTTTTAAATTCAGGTTGATATTATCTGCTAAACAAAACTAAACTGAGTAATATATTTTTCATGACATACTGTTGTTACTCTTATTTCTCAGATTGGAAAATTTGTTACAAAATATGTATTCAGTTAATTCAATATTGTTTTTCTTTTAGAAATTTATCTCTTCTATTAAGCATTCTTATCACATTCAGTTCTTCTTCTTATTATTTGAGAGGCAGAATTTCAGGAGGAGAGGGAAAGAGAAAGACAAAGATTTCCCATCCTCTCGTTAACCCCACAAATGTCCCCAGAGCAGGCTGAAACCACAAGCCTGGAACGCCATCTAGATCTCCCACATGGGTAGACTGGCCCCAGGTACAGGCCATCTTCCATTGCCTTCAGATAGGCATTAACAGGGAGCTGGATCGGAAGTGAAGCAGTCAAGACTTGCTGGCTACCTAGGCAGTGTCTTACCCTGCTGTATCACAACTCCAGCCTGCACATTCAGTTTTTTAGAAATGCATATTTTAAGTTTTATTCTAGAACTGCCAAAGATCAGCCTTCACACTGTCCTGACACAGGGAGCAGATTTTCTTTAATAAAATACGTTTCCAAAGACAAGATTTCTGGGCTCTCTATTTTTGCTATTTGCCTTGGATAGCATCTACTTGTGCATCTGTTAATATCTTGTCCATAGGAACCAACATTTTACTCATTGTGGTAATAGCTAGCACAACAAAGATTTTAATAAATTGTTCTTTTATTTTACTACTCTGAGGATGTATAACTTAATTTTAATGAAGGAAAAATACAAATGGCTCTACCTTTCAATTGACATTATATAAGTTGAGGAATATATGCTTACTATAATTATGGGTATTTTTTTTTTATTTTTGACAGGCAGAGTGGACAGTGAGAGAGAGAGACAGAGAGAAAGGTCTTCCTTTGCCATTGGTTCACCCTCCAATGGCCACCGCGGCCGGCGCTGCGGCCGGCGCACCGCGCTCATCTGATGGCAGGAGCCAGGTGCCAGGTGCTTTTCCTGGTCTCCCATGGGGTGCAGGGCCCAAGCACCTGGGCCATCCTCCACTGCACTCCTGGGCCACAGCAGAGAGCTGGCCTGGAAGAGGGGCAACCGGGACAGAATCCGGAGCCCCGACCGGGACTAGAACCCGGTGTGCCGGTGCAGCAAGGCGGAGGATTAGCCTGTTGAGCCACAGCGCCGGCAATTATGGGTATATTTTAAAATACATCAGAAATTCATTAGGTGTCATTTCATATATGTACATGCATGTGTAAATTCTCCCTAGAATGTGTGAAAACAATGAAGACTTTTTTCAAAGAATCAGTGAGTGACCTGTATTCCCATTTGCTACAGAAAAAAAAACCCTCCTTATAGCATTTATTTTTTATTTATTTATTTTTTTGACAGGCAGAGTGGACAGTGAGAGAGAGAAACAGAGAGAAAGGTCTTCCTTTGCCATTGGTTCACCCTCCAATGGCTGCCGCGGCCGGCGCGCTGTGGCCGGCGGACTGTGCTCATCCGATGGCAGGAGCCAGGTGCTAGGTGCTTTTTCCTGGTCTCCCATGGGGTGCGGGGCCCAAGCACTTGGGCCATCCTCCACTGCACTCCCGGGCCACAGCAGAGAGCTGGCCTGGAAGAGGGGCAACCGGGACAGAATCCGGTGCCCCAACCGGGACTAGAACCTGGTGTGCTGGCGCAGCAAGGCGGAGGATTAGCCTGTTGAGCGACGGCGCCGGCCTATTTTTTTCTTTATATCATTTAAACTCATACATAGTCCATTATATTGTGTGGGAAAGAGGTGTCTGGAAGGCATGGACAAACTCCTATACTCCTATTGTTCCAGAACATTCTTTTCTGTACCAGCTACTTCTTGCAATAAAAAATAGGAATCTTCTAATGGTTGTGAACGTGCATAAATTCCCTTAAGAATTGAGAAAACCATTCATTTTCTGTTTCAACCTATAAAAACCAGTGCTTAATATTCTGTAGACCACCATTTCAACAATTTTATTTATACTTTCTTTTAAGTATTTTTATATACTATAATCACATATTGTGTTCATGTAATTAATTTAAATCTTGTTTGTTTACAAAAGAGTGAAAGAGGAACCTGCTAGGTTTTTCACATTCCCAATGAGTAGATTAATCATGAAATTTTAAAAAAAAGCAATTCCATAGACAATTGACTGCCTATCTGAGGTAACAGAAGATGTTATCTTTGTGATGTATCTGTACTAATGGAGCAGTATTACAAATAGCATATATTAGTAGCCACAGTAATGCCAACATTCTTAAAGATGTCATTGCAAGGTATTTGTTTACGTTTGGATATAGGCTTACTTAATGTTCTGGAAATTCATAATACTTTGAAAAAATTATGAGATTATGCAACTGCAATTGTTTATCAGTAGTAGTGGACTCTAACCGACTTCCTTCATGGTTTGGTGTCTTCAAACATACATTAAGTTAACATACATTATGTTTCTAACTTCTTGGAATATCCTATTGTCTTTTTACTTTGTTCCGTCAAAAATATTCAAGGATGAATTTCCTCTCAGACTCTCATTCTGGTTAGATATGAATCTAACTGTCCTCCAAACTCATGAAGCACTCCAAGCACAGCTGTGTATTAAAAATATAACATCAACTACATAACTTTAAATTTTCTGTAAACCACATTACAGAGAAAACAAATAAGTAAATTATTTAACAATATTTTGCTTAATACAATACATATAAAATGATTCTACTAGGCCCACCTAAATGATCCAACATACCCTCATCTTAACAGTTGTGTCCTCATTGTATTTACAATGATTTCTGTCATGAGAGATAACATATTTCCAGGCTCTGGGCTTAAGGACTTGGACACCTTAGAGAACCAATATTTTGTCTCCCATGTACCACAAACAAAACACAGAATGTTTCTCTCATTGTCGTGAGCTACTTCTAGCTCTGCAGAAAGGCTAAGGTTCCCCCTACACCTTCAAGTCGTTGGCATTTTTTTCAGCCTAGATTGGTTTTCCCTGTCCCATGACATCCTATAAATGTATCCATGCAATACTCATATTTATTCTTTCATTTCCAGTTTCTTAAACTCAGGATAATGTTTTTGAAGTCCATGCCTAATTTTGTGTATATTAAGTAATTTCCTGAACCATACAGCTTGGTAGAATCCCATTACACAGCTTTACCATAATTGTCTTTTACTGTTCTCCTGTTGATGGGCATATACTTCATTTCTGGTTTGCAGCTGCATCTATGGACATATTATTTAATTTCCTTTGTGTAACTTATTAACAGCATGCATTTTCAAATATGCTTAACTTTAAAACAAACTGAAATAGTTTGAAAGTGATAACAGTAATATTTGAGTACTTAATTTTGCCACATCCTTATCAACAGTGGATATTTTCACTCATTAATTTTAGCCATTGAAATGAGTTTAAATCAGAATGTCTCTGTAGGTTTAATGTGAATTTGCTAATATTTAATGACAGCATCTCTTCAAGCATTTATTGACATGGCTGGTTATCAGCTTTGATGAATCGTTAACAAGCCTTTTGCTAGATTTTAGCTGTGTTCATTTTTAGTTACAGACTTATAGAAATTCTTTGTTTACTCCACACACAAGTCCTTTGCAAGAGATATGCACTGTAAATATTTGCTCCCAATCTGCGTCTTTACTTTTCATTTTTAAGTGTTATTTGAAGACCAGCTCTTTCTCATTTTGATAACGCAAAGTGTTATTCCAGGTTAAGAGTATTTTCTTATATGTGTGATTATAATTTTAGTCTTCATAGTTAGGGCCAGGGCAACTTTAAAATTAACTGTTAAAATAATTTTTATTCATTTACTTATTTGAGAGGCAAAGACAGAGGGGGATAGACAGAGAAGGTGCCCCCATCTGCTAGTTCATTTCTCAAACACCTAGAGTGACTGAGGTTGGATCAGGTTAAAGCTGGGAGCCCAGGACTCCATACAAGTCCACTACATGGGTGCCAGTGAGCAAGCAATCTACAGCTATCACTTCCTGTCTCCCAGAGTCTGCATTAGCGGGACGCTGGACGAGAAGCAGAGTCAGATGTCAAACCCAGGCATCTTAAGTGGTGTCAACCACTGCACGAACACCTACTGCCTGGTTTAGTTCAGTCACTTATCTTCTAAGAAATTAAGAAAAAAAGAATGCATTTTATATTTCACACTTACTGTTTCCAGACTCTTTATTTCTTGTAATAATTCTCAGTTTCTACCCAGTGCTCTTTTAGTTACTCCGATAAGCTGCTTTTAGCATTTCCTGAAGTGTAAGTCTGTAGGGAACATATTTTCTCAGCTTTGGTTTATAGGAAAATGTCTTTATTTCACTCTCAGCTTTGAAAAATATTTATACTGGCTACAGAATTCTGGATTGACATTTAAGTCACTGAATATCTAAATAATCCTTAATTCTTAAAGCCTTTTCTACTGTGTCCAACATTAGGGAGGTCTTGGGATCTGTTTCTATTAACTGCTTTTTTTATTACTTCATAGATAAATTTTTCTTCTCTTGCAGTCTTATTCTGTGCAGCATTTTGCAAATGATATAATCTTGAGAGTAGTATTCTTTTAAAGAAGCATGAGGTTTTTTTCTTAAAATCAGTCACTTCTCTATAGCTTGTCCTTGTTGTCATTAAGAATGAGCTTTAAATATTTCACAAGCCAGTCTAGAGTAAGCCGTATTCTAAATAAGCATCATCATTCCTAATCTGTGACTTTTGGTGTTGCAGCTGAACGACAATAAGGTTCTCTACTCTGGCTGGAGCAGAACTGCAGCTTCCTGCACTTTGCACCTCCCATGTTTCCATTCATTCTCGGTCTTGTAAGAACTCCTCTTTTCAAGGGCTCTGGGACTTCCATTCTGAACTTGTGTACTCCAGCACTCAATCAACAACCCATGGGGAACCCATAAAAGGAACTGGGCTCCATGTCTCCTGTGCTCGCCACTCCCTCGCATTCTGCCCAGAGGCATCCATTGCTGCAACATCACCAAGCTTCTGTCACCACCTCTGTGGCTCTACAGACTCTGCTGAGGTTGCCTCTGTGTTGCAGGCAGGGACCTGCACTCAGTGGAGACATAGAACCAACTCGAGGTCCATCTGCTGTTTCCTTTCATGCAGCTGTCATCTTTCCAACTTGCCCTCAAGTCAAAAGTATACAAGCTAAATTTTTGAAAGCCATTTTTGTAAGGTTCTGGTTGAATAAAGAAAACAAATACTTGGTACTAATCATAATGTGTTCCTAAAACTTTTTAAAAATATAACTGAGGATGTGCCCCACACTTTTTCTAATTTCAACAATGCTGTTCCTATTTACACTCTTGTCGCTCTAGTCTTCCATGAAAATTTCTTTTCATGTTATAAAACTGAAATTCATTTCGAAGGCTATATTTATAAAACATCATTTGCATATTCAGAGTGTTTCTAGAAGGTAGTTTTTCGAGGTATGTTCAAATGTACCCCGTAAAACTAGGTTCAATTTATACATGTTTTATTTGAAAATATATCCAACTGGAGTACCTAGACTTTCAAAAGCTTTTATATTCTGCTGGCTTTTTAGAAAGCAGCTGCAATATAAATGATATATATCAAAATACACAGCACAGATTTTGCAGGTATTGTCTGCATTTGTTGTGGGTGATTTTCTTTCTTAAAAATTTCCATCAGTCCTGTTTATTTCGTTTCTTAAAAGAAGTTTATTGTTGAAGCCTACAATCTAATGTGAAAATGCAGAATGTTGGCTCATTGCCTCACAGAATAAATCACCACCCTGCATCTTTTATTCAAAACACAGTTTGGCGTCTGCCCAGTTGAGGTCTATGAATCTCCATAAACCAAATGTACTTATAAACATGAATAAAGTCTCGGGGTTCTTTAAAAGTTGTATCAAATCTTCCATATTTCACAGGAAATTCCTAGGGGTCATTTTAATTTGAGAACTTTTTTTAAAACTGTATCTAGGTTAAAGGAGACCAGATTAAAGTTGAAATCTGAACTGTTTTCAACAGGCATAAGATTGACCATTTTTTTCTGACAGTGTTTACATTACAAATAACATCAAGCTTGAACATGGAAACTTGATTTTATGAATAGGAGAGACTTCTCAAACATCATTCATATTTGCAGGTCATTTCTTTCTCAAATAGAATATTTAACAGCCACTTGAGTGGGTGTTTGGATATGTCAGTATGTATTATTTCTATCAAAGATAGAAAAGTCGCTAGCACCACAAATCACCTCCTTTATCAATCTGTAAAGATGCCTGAAATTGCAACATTTTGAAATTCATTCCCTCGAGTCTTATAGATCATATCATTCTTTGTTTTCATGTATTTCTCTTAGAATTCCTTGATCAATTATCCAATTTTTTTAGCTCAACTTTGAGCCAAGCTATACCACATCCTCAGATTTCAGTGTTCCCACTCTAGAGTTTAAAAGAAAAAAATGCTAAGAGATAAGCAGATCATTAAAGCAAAAGGCATGTCAGCCATGTCTCAGTTGAAGAGAAACCCAAGTGAGGATGGAGTCATATTGAGGAGTGAGCAAACATGAGTTAGGAAAAAGAATTCAAGGAAACAAGCAATCAGTGACCATGGGATGGCAGTAGATCTGAGAAGCAAAGGGCCCATGAAGCCAGAGTGGAAAGATTGTTTTAAAAGTTGAGATCAGAGAGGCTACCAGGAACTTAGGAAGACCTAGACATATCGAAGAATTCCCAGTGTCTACCACCATTTTCTTAGGTCCCCAAAGCTAATCAGTTCTGTTAAAGTAAATGTCAGTTCTTTCGTTACATTTCTGAACCAACGCTTGAAGATATTCCCCTTTGGCAAGTCCACATTCACTGTTTTAGTTTGCTTTGTTCATATTCTCAGCTGGCTATTAAAAATACCTTCTAATTTAGTGAGTTATTCCAAATCTTGTGAGAACATAAGGAGAAATCTTATTCAGATTCCATGCCCTAACTCTACACCAATGAGTTGCAAAATTAAAGTCAAGACCCTTGGGATGCATGTCTTAATAAGCAACTTGGCTGAATAGTATGATAAGCAATACTGGGAAACCTCTTTCAAATGTTCTCCTGTTCCTGTTTCTAACAACTCCAGTCCGTTTTAAATATTCCAATCTGTTTTACTCATTGCTCCTCCCACAACAATTCTAAACCTAAAACTTTTTGGAAATGACTGAGTAAATCAGAGGATATAGTTTTAGATTGATAAAAGTTCACAGACATAAGGCCAATGAAGTGGCATAGCAGGTGAAGTTGCCACCTGCTGGTATCCCATTTGGGCTCTGGTTCCAATCCCAGCTTCTCCACTTCCCATCCAGCTCCCTGCTATGACCTGAGAAAGCAGTGGAAGATGACCCAAGTCCTTGGCCCCCATATTCATGTGGGAAAACCAGAGGCGACAAGGCTCTTAGCTTCGGATCTGCCCAGCTGTGGCCATTGCAGGCATTTGTTGAGTGAGCCAGTGGAATGGAAGACCTCCCTCTCTCAGCCTCTGCATCTGCCTCTCTGTAACTCTGCCTTTCAAATAAATAAATAAATATTAAAAAAAAAAAACGTTTACAGACACCTTTTCAGAGTTCAGATTTCAACTATACCCCCAGTATCATCTCTGTGTTCAGCAGGGTACTGCACCTGGACACACAAGCATGTCTTGCATTGATTATTTACCAATATTTTGTAGATTCTCAGGAGTGGTCTTGCTATATGCATATGCATTTATTTTCCTATGTCTCTATACTGCTTTGACAGCTTTTTGATCTTTTTTTTTTTTGGATAGGCAGAGTGGACAGTGAGAGAGAGAGACAGAGAGAAAGGTCTTCCTTTTGCCTCTGGTTCACCCCTCAATGGCCGCCACGGCCAGCACGCTGCTGCCGGTGCACCGGACTGATCCGAAGGCAGGAGCCAGGTGCTTCTCCTGGTCTCCCATGGGGTGCAGGGCCCAAGCACTTGGGCCATCCTCCACTGCACTCCCTGGCCACAGCAGAGAGCTGCACTGGAAGAGGGGCAACCGGGACAGAATCCGGTGACCTGACCGGGACTAGAACCCAGTGTGCCGGCGCTGCAGGTAGAAGATTAGCCTATTGAGCCGCGGCGCCGGCCTGCTTTTTGATCTTTAAATGAGTTGAGAAAATTAATTATTCTTCAACATTCTGGTGCCTTTTTTTTCTATTCAGCATTTGTTGTCTTCCTTTTGCAATTGACAGATCTAGTTGACCTCCCATGTGCTCCGCATTTGTTGTACTACTCACACCAACACTGTCATAATTTAAATTATGTAAATTAAATATGGAATCTTAAACATGTAAATTACTCTTTTATCCATTAGAGTGTGAACTTCTTGAAAGTAAGACTGTTTTCCATTAGTTTCGGATTTGCAGTTATCAGTGGATTCATGGACCAGCTATGCTGTCATGAAATTTGCTAAGCAGGTCAATGAGTTCAGAGATTAAATGGCCAAAATTGAGGGGGGGGGGGAGAGGCAGAGAAAGGTCTTCCTTCCATTGGTTCACCCCCCAAGTAGCCGCTACAGCTGGCCCACTGCACCAATCCGAAGCCAGGAGTCAGGTGCTTCTCCTGGTCTCCCATGTGGGTGTAGGTGCCCAAGCACTTGGGCCATCCTCCACTGCCTTCCCGGGCCACAGCAGAGAGCTGGCCTGGAAGAGGGGCAACCGAGACAGAATCCGGGACCCCAACCGAGACTAGAACCCGGAGTGCTGGCGCCGCAGGCAGAGGATTAGCCAAATGAGCCACGACATCAGTAACAGTGAGCATTTTAACTAGAGACACTTTGGACTCCTCTATTGAGTTAAAGGTTTGGATTTCTTTAAGTTGTTTTGAGAATTATGTCATTAAATCTATGTATGCAGGGATTTCTGACATATCTTTGCTATTTATTCATTTATTTGTGTATTTATTTATTATTAATTTTACCTCCCACACATGAGGGAGACATGTGGTATTTGTCTTTCTATGTATGTCAGTTTTGCTACAGATACTTTTTTTTAAATCTTTGTCAGGTAGATACGAATTATATAGTACTACAGTTTTAATGATTGTGTGACTATTTTAAATTTTACTTTATTTGAGTCAAGTTGAACATCTTTTTACTTGGATATTGTTTATAACCTTGCATTAATTTCCTGCTGGACTACAGTCTTTTTTAAGAAAGCTTTTATTTAATAAATTTTATAGGTACAGCTTTTGGATTATAATGATTCTTCGCCCAATACCTGTCCTCCCACCCCCCCACTGCCTTCCCAGATCTTATTCCCTCTCACATCCCATTCTTCATTAAGATTCATTTTTAAATTATCTTTATATACGGAAGATAAACTGTATTCTAAGTACAGATTTCAACAATTTGCACCCATACAGACACATAAAATATAAAGTACAGTATAAAGACTAGTTTTACCATTAATTCTCATAGTACAGCTCATTAAGGACAGAGGTCCTACATAGGGAGCAAGTGTATAGTGATTCCTGTTGTTGATTTCACTATTGACACTCTTATTTATGATGTCAGTGATCACCCAAGGCTCTTGTCATGAGCTTCCAAGGTTATGGAAGCCTTTTGAGTCCAAAGACTCCATCAGTATTTAGACAGTTCCATAAGCAAAAAGAAGTTCCCTCCTCCTTTCAGAGAAAGGTACCCCCTTCTTTGATGGCCCCTTCTTCCCACTGGGATCTCACTCACAGAGATCTTTCATGTAGGTCATTTTTTGCAACAGTGTCTTGGCTTTTCATGCCTGAAATGCTCTCATAGGCCTTTTAGCCAGTTCTGAATGCCTTAGGGCTGGTTCTGAAGCCAGAGTGCTATTTAGGGTGTTTGTCATTTTATGAGTTTGCTGTGTGGCCTGCTTCCCATTTTGGATAATTCTCTGCTTTTTAATTCTATCTATTACTATTAGCAGACACTTGGTCTTATTTACGTGATCCCTTTGACACTTATTCCTATCTTTATGATTGCTGATGCACTTAAAATGATCACTTTAACTAGTAAGATGGCATTGGTACCTGCCTTCTCTCTCTTTTATTTCCAGTCTTATTTTTAATAGGGATCAATTTTCAATTGGATTTAAACACCTGAGAATAATTATGCATTAAACAAAGAGTTCTACCAATGGTATTAAGTAGAAAAAGAAAATACAAAAAACAATAAAATACTAAGCTGTTCCTCGACAGTCAGGACAAGTGCTGATCGAGACATTGTTTCTCCTAGTGTCAGTTTCACTTCTACAGGTTTCCTTTTAGGTGCTCAGTTAGTTGTCACAGATCAAAGAGAACATGTGATATTTATCCCTTTGGGACTGGCTTATTTCACTCAGTATGATGTTTTACTGATCCCTCCATTTTGTTGCAAATGACTGGATTTCATTTTTAACTGCTGTGTAGTATTCCATAGAGAGCATATTCCATAATTTCTTTATCCAGTCTTTCATTGATGGGCATTTAGATTGATTCCACATCTTAGCTATTATGAGTTGAGCTGCAATAAACATTGAGGTGCAGATAGTTCTTTTATTTGCTTATTTAATTTCTCTTTGGTAAATTCCAGCGAGTGAGATGGCCGAGTCATATGGTTGGGCTATATTCAGATTTCTGAGTTATCTCCAAACTGTCTTGCCTAGTGGCTTTACCAGTTTGCGTTCCCACCAAGAGTGGATTAGTGTATCTTTTCCCCAACTTCCTCACCTTCATTTGTTGTTTGCTAATTTCTATATGAAAACGATTCTAATCAGGGTGAGGTGAAACCTCATTGTGATTTTGATTTGCATTTCTCTGACCCTAGTGATACCAAACATTTTTTCATGTGTCTGTTGGCCATTTGGATTTCCTCTTTTGAAAGTTTTCTGTTCAATCCCTTGAGCTATCTCTTAAAAAGGTTGTTTGTTTTGTTGTTGTGGAGCTACTTGATCTCTTTGTAGATTCTTGTGATTAATCCTTTATCAGTTGAATAGTTTGCAAATAATATCTCCAATTCTGTTTTAGTTGCCTGTTTACTTTCCTGTTTCTTTTGCTGTACAGAAACTTCTCATTTTAATGTGATACCAGTTGTTAATTTGGGCTTTGGCTGCCTGTGCCTCTGGGTGTTTTTCCAAGAAATCCTTGCCTGTGCCAATATTTTGCAGGGTTTCTCTGATGTTCTCTAATAATTTAATGGTGTCAATTCATAGATTGAGATCTTTGATCCATGTTGAGAGGATTTTTGTATAAGGTGTAAGGTAGGGGTCTTGCTCCATACTTCTGCATGTGGAAATCCAGTTTTCCCAACACCATTTGTTGAATAGATTACCCTTGCTCCAGGAATTGATTTTAGCTCCTTGATTAAATATAAGTTGGTTGTAGATGTTTGGATTGATTTCTGGTGTTTCTATTCTATTTCATTGCTCTATCCATCGGTTTTTGTACCAATAGCAGGCTATTTTGATTATGATTATAACTGACCTGTAGTATGTCTTGAAATCTGGTATTGTGATGCCTCCGGCTTTGTTTTTGTTGTACAAGATTGCTTTAGCTATTAGGTCTCCTGTGCATCCATATGAATTTCAGCATCATTTTTTCTAGATGTGAGAATGCCTTTGGTAGTTGATTGGCATCACAATGAATCTGTAAATTGCTTTTGGGAGAATAGACATTTTGATGATACTGATTCTTTCAAGCGATGAACATGGAAGATTTTTATATTATTTTTGCATCTTCTTCTATTTCTTTCTTTAAAGTTTTTTAATTCTCATCATAGAGATCTTTGACATCCTTGGTTAAATTTATTACAAGGTATTTGATTTTTTTGTAGCTATTGTGAATGTTATTGATCTTAAAAGTTCTTTCTCAGCTGTGGCATTCTGTGTATTCAAAGGCTATTGATTTTTGTGTACTGATTTTATATCCTTCTACTTTACCAAACTCTTCTATGAGTTTCACTAGTCTTTCAGTGATGTTCTTTGGATCCCCTATTTGAAGAATCATGTCATCTGCAATAGGGATAGTTTGACTTCTTCCTTCCCAGTTTATAGCCTTTTGATTTCTTTCTTGCCTAATGGCCCTGGCTAAAACTTCCAGTACTCTATTGAATAGCAACAGAGAGAGTGGGCATCCTTGTCTGGTTCCAGATCTCAGTGGAAATGCTTCCAACTTTTCCTTATTCAATATGATACTGGCCATGGGTTTGTCATAAATTATCTTGATTGTATTGAGAAATGTTCCTTCTATACCCAATTTGCTTAGAGTTTTATCAAGAAAGGGTGCTGTATTTTACCAAATGCTTTCTCTGCATGTATTGAGATAATCATATGGTTTTTGTTCAGCAGCTTGTTAATTAGATGTATCACATCACTTTGATTGATTCATGAATGTTGAAGCATCCCTGTATACCAAGGATGAATCCCAAAGATATGAGTAGATGATCTTTCTGATGTGTTTTTGGAGTCTATTGGCCAAAATTTTGTTGTGATTTTTGTGCCTGTTCATCAAGGAAATTGGTCTATAGTTCTTTTTCTCTGTTGGATCTTTTCAGGTTAAGGATATAAGGTGAGGTCAGCCTCATAGGAAGAATTTGGGAGGATTCCCTCTCTTTCAATTGTTTTGAATAACTTGAGAAGGATTGGAGTTAGTTCTTATTTAAGTGCCTGGTAGAAATCAGCAGTGAATCCATCTGGTCCTGAGCTTTTCTTCATTGGGAGGGCCATTATTACTGACTCAATTTCCATATTGGTTATGGGTCTGTTTATGGTTTCTCTGTTTTCATGGTTCAATTTAGGTAGGTTGTATGTGTCCAGAAATCCAATTTGTTTGGATTGGTTTCCCAGTTTGTTGACATATAACTCCTTGCTCTAATTTCTGATATTTCTTCTTATTTCTATGATATCTGTTGTCACATTTCCTCTTTTCACCTCCAGTTTTATTGATTTGGGTCTTCTCTCTCCTTTTTTTGGTTAGTTGATCCAATGATGTATAAATTTTGTTTATTTTTTTAAAAAAACAAGCTCTTTGTTTTGCTGATCTATTGTACTGTTTTTTTGGTTTCAATTTTGTTGATTTCTTCTCTGATTTTAATTATTTCTTTTCTCCTATTAGTTTTGAGTATGGTTTGCTGTTGTTTTTCTTTTTTTAAGAATTATTTTATTTATTTGAAAGAATTACAGATAGAAATAGAGCCAGAGAGAGAGAGAGAGAGAGAGATCTTCCATTCCACTGGTTCACTCCCCAAATGACTGCAATGGCCAAAGCTGAACTGATCTGAAGCCAGGAGCCATTAGCTTCTTCCAGGTCTCCCATATTGATGCAGTGGACCAAGGATCTGAGCCACCCTCTACTGCTTTCCCTTGCCATAGCAAGAGATGGATTAGAAGAGGATCAATCAGGACTCGAACTGGTGCCCATATGGGATGCTGACATTGCAGGCTGAGGCTTTAACTCAATGTGCCACAGCACCAGTCCCTGCTGTTTTCTAGATCCTTGTGATGCATTGATAGTTCATTTATGTGATGCCTTTCCAATTACTTGATGTAGGCACCTATTGCTATAAATTTTCCTCTTAACACATCTTTTGCTGTATGCCATATGTTTTGATATGTTGTGTTGTCATCTTCATTTGTTTCCAAAAAGTTTTTGATTTTTCTTTTGATTTCTTCTATGACCCACTGTTCATTCAGGAGCATGTTGTTCAGTCTCCATGTGTTTGCATATGCTCTAGAGATTCCTGAGTTGCTGATTTCCAGCTTTGTTCCGTTGTGATACAAGATTTGCATGGTATGATTTTGATTCTTTTGAATTTGCTGAGACTTGCTTTATAGCCTAGTTTGTGGTCAATCCTATAGTAGGTTCCATGTACTGCTGAGAAGAATGTGTATTCTTTAAGTGTAGGATAAAAAGTTGTGTAGATATCTATTAGGGCCTTTTGGTCTATAGTGTCGATTAAATCTGCTGTTTGTTGATTTTCTGTCTGGTTGATCTGTCCATTGCTGAGACTGGAATATTGAAGTCTCCCAATACTATTGTATTATAGTCCAAGTCTCCCTTTAAATCCCTTAACCTTTTTTTAAGTAGCCAGGTGTCCTGTAATTAGGTGCTTGTACGTTTATAATAGCAGAAGCTTCCTGTTGAATTGATCCCTTAATTACTATATAGTGCCCGTCTTTGTCTCGTTTAACAATTTTTGTGTTAAATCTATTTTGCCTGATATTAAGATGGCTACGCCAGCTCTTTTTTTGGTCTCCGTTAGCATGAAATATTTTTTTCCATCCTTTCACTTTCAATCTGCATTTATCTTTGTTGGTGAGATGTGTTTGTTGTAGGCAGCAAATAGATGGGTTCTGTTTTTTAATCTGTTCAGCCAGCCTGTGACTTTTAACTGGGGAGTTGAGGCCATTTTCATTCAATATGACTATTGATAGGTAATGGCTTTGCCCTGCCATTTATCCAAAGATATTCCTAATTTATACTTTGAACTTCCTTTGATCTTATACTGACAGATTTTCTTCATTTACCTTCTTTCATATTGATGCCAATGTTTCTGTGTGCAACAAATTCTTTCAATTTTTGTTTGTCATGGAAGGAATTTATTTCACCTTCATTCACAAATGAGAGCTTTGCAGGGTCTAATATTCTTGGATGTGGGCTACGGTCTTTTTAACTTTTCATTTTTGAATTCTTTATTTCATGGAACCATTAGCCTTTGACTATAATGTACATTAAAATATGTTACCTCAAAAAAGTAGTAAATCAAATGTTAACTTGAAAAAGTATGATAAATATAAAACCCTGTGTATAGCAGAGCTATTGGGTTGTTGATTATTCTGTTGATTATGCTTTTTCCAACCCTTTATTTAATGTTTTTCTAAGGACTTCTTTCATATATTGCATAATTCCATGCATTCTTGTAAATCCAAGCATACTATTTTCCAAATCATCCACCACATGTTTAGGAGAAATTATACATATTCCATTTATTTGCAAAATATTTGGTTTGGTGACAAATGGGGTAAAGTTTGTTGAGGGGTGAACTGAGAAAGGATAAAAGAGATGGGAATCAAGAAGAAGTGGGGTCTTCCAGTTGAAGGAAGAGAGATTATCTGAAGGGACCTAGTCAAATGTTTTAGAAGAGGATGAGGACAGGTGCTCAAGTAGATGGTTTAGAGAGATGTAGAAGCACACTTCAAGAAAAATAATCGTGAACAAGGAAGAGATGAAACAGTAAAATATACTATGAAAATATAAAACCAAAGAACTATGTTTTGGAGCAATGAGATGTGTACGCGTGCAGGAGTAGAGACAAAGAAAAAGAGTCATTTTGAAACATAGAATAAAGAAATCTCCTTGCTGAAGAGACCTAAGAAACAAAACAAGACATAAAGAATCTTTTTAGTCAATTATCATTATGTTTATTTTTTTACAGTCCCTTGCTGGAGTACCTTCAGCTCACGTCCATCATGATTATGAGTACTTTTCTCTATAATTTAGGCATATGTGAATGTATACAATGTACTTATGTATAAATGAATCCACATCATTGAATGGAGTTGCTGATGTGTCCTCAAATTGTAAAATCTTGTCATATAGTCAGCCTCACAAGAGCAGCTATCAAAAACAAGTTATAAGAGACATTGAGGTCTGCAGTATGGAGACACTGGAGTTGGAACCCATTGATTTGGGATGTGTATATTTATTAGTTGGAAGATATATTATGAAGCTACAAAAATAATGAGTGTGAAATTACTGTAAGATTAGACAGTAGCAAAATATATGATGCTGAAAAGACTGACACATATTTAGTAGATCAATTTTTGAACAAAAGTACCAATGTAATTTAAAGATTATGGAAATTTTTTTTAATTTTTATATCTAGATATCCATAAAGAAGTGTAAATTATAATCCCTACATCACACTCTAATCTGTAATTTGTGGTGGGTCAAAGAAATCAGAAGAATGCAACTGTACATTTTCTAAAACAAATAAATGAAAAGAAAATATTCACAACCTGAGAGTTAGGAAATATTTGTTAGAGGAAGCATAAAATGATGATTTATACATGGTCAAAATTTTAAGAATTTTGTTCATCAAAAAGCATCATTGAGAAAATGAACATGTATGGTGCAAATGGAAAATAGTTACCTTATTTTATATATATACATATACATATGACATGATATCAGCTATATTAAAATCATTAGTGTAAATGTCAGAAACGCAATAAAAATGGGCAAGAAATTTAAGCAGATGCTTCAAAAATCTGATACAGATAGCTGATAATCACATGAAATTATTTTACCATTATTAGTTACAAAGAAAATGGACAGACTCTAAGACACCACTTCCTAAGATGCTGTCATTATTTCATGTAAATGTAAACGTATACCTATAACCCATCAATTGCCCTCTTATGTATCTAAGGATATTTTCAAACAAGAGTATTCACAGTGGCTTTATTAATATTATCCAAAAATAAGAAATAAGCACATTAACAGGAGGGAGGATGATCAACCAATGTATAGATTTGCCATATGATTTATACTACTTATCAATAAAAGGAAATAGAGAACTAGGGCATACACTACATGGACGGATATTAAAAGCATTACATCGACAAAAGTAGTTAGACATTAAACGTGTACTATAGTTCTTTGATATGAAATCAGAGCTGATAAACAAAAACCTTAGTTGTAGGGTAGTAGTTTCAGAGAAATTGACTGACAAAAAGCACTTTCTGGGGTTATGTTTATAGTTTATACCTTTAATGAGAATTCGTGGCATAAACTTTTAAAAATTCCATATACTATAATAACTAGAATAAAGAATAAATTTATTTTTTTCTTTCAATATGATACTTTACTATGCACTTTGAGGGTAAGGTCACATCTAAATTCTGTATAAAACTATATCAATACATAGTATTTATGATGCACATTGCCGAAGAAAACATATTTCATATATGTATGCAATTTTTGAGAAAATAAAAATATATTTTTGTATATAATTGTAATATACAACACTGTATTCATATAGTATTTTTACCTATGAAACCCTATATATATGAAACTGTTGAATCAAGGATACAATTCTTATTTATTTGAAAGGGACATTATTAATTCAATGAGCTGAGATTAGCTATTTGAAACTAAATTGAAGATACATGTAATTTGATCATTTATTCATTCCTACAAACATATATGCAAACATGGATCAAATTGTTACATGAATGGATCAGCCATTGATCTAAGTAACAACTTAGGCTGCTATTTTTATCTGAAGAGAAGTGCCTTTTTGTAATTGTATTCACCCAAATTGTTTCTTAAAATGAACTTTCTTGCATCTAGAATGATTCATTGAATTTATGCCCTTTTTTCAAAATCAAGAAATGAATTTATAATTCAAATTTAACAGTAGTCATCTGTTTTAAATGGTCATTAAAAGCTTATCCATGTAAACTATTTTATAATAGCAAAATACTGTGATATAACAGCTATGAAAATGCTTCTCCTTAGTCTAAAGATTAATATATTTTCAAACTCCAGAAAGATTCCTTACAATTTTTTAATAGCAAGCAGCATATGATACTTTGGAAAGATTATCCTTTCACATGATACAAACAGTTTTCCTTTAGAGAAGATAATAAATCTAATGATTTTTGGATTAAATTTTGTGTTAATTTTAAGTGGTATCTTGATAGTTGTATAAAGTTTATCAACAAAGGGAATAAAATCGTGAGGTGAGAAGACCCAACATGCACAGTCTTCTACTTTATTTGTGTAAATCCTGAATTATTTGCATGAAATAAATAAAATTGCCAATGGTTTGAATAACTGAAATGGAAAGATTTCCATTTTCTCAGGACCTCTCTCCTTCTAAACTAAAACTGGAACACAATTCAAAATTTAACATGCAATTTGAGGTATTTAGTCAAACATTTACAGAGAACTATTTCAAAAATTGTGTAGTTTGCAAATCAATGTGTTTCAAGTCTTTGGGAATTTTAACATTTTCAAAACCATTGAAATGATTTAAATTATCCCACTTTCCAATCAAACTGCACAGCACAATTTATGAATGTTTCCCTATTCATTTTTTGCATGTCACCTTTTATTTTTGTGATTCTGGTACTTGTTCCAGATTCCCTTTCTGACCATACCTCCCTAATGTGAGGAACTGTTCCTCATTCACTTATCATGTGGCACTCACTAAATAAATCTTCAACAAAGAAATAAAGCTTGAAAAGAAGAAACGTGACAAAAAGACTATCCTATTATATTCCCAGGATCCCAAACATGGGTTTTAGTGGGAGCTTACAGGAATGGTCAATAGGACAAACTACAGCACATTTACTAGTTAGAGCTAAAATTAATGAACAAAATTTAACATTAAGAGATAAGCATAACAATGGTTTAGGTTTTATGTGGATTAGAAAGTTTTAGATTCGTGGAGATCAGCCAGTGGACTCCCAGCATTTGCTAGATATGCAGACACACGAACACACGTAGTACATGGTGTAGTCTGTGTAAATGAATATTTATGAGGAAAGTCTTGAAGATTTATTCCATTTCTTCATGGATTGGACTAGATTTCACTATTTTATTCATTGCCTGGACTTGTCCAAATATTATTCAATTACTCAAATGTTTTGCTTTTATCTGCCTTAGGCTTCCCAACCTTAACTCAGATTAAAACCATAAAATGTCTATTTTTAAAGCTGTGCAAAGAAAACACTACATCAAAACGGTTAATAAATATCTCCAAACAGAAAACATGCATATCTTCATTTGTCTTTCACCTCATTTCTGTCAGCTTGTATCCTACTGGCAAAAACTGCTTTCCAACTCCAGACAATCTAATTTGACTGTGATGCTCTCTGGCACTTGAGTATTACAGTGTTTCCTCGGTTAAAGTAAAAGATTTGCAAAACCAGTCCAAAAACTTTATTATCAGGGCAGAGCATTGATGTGTTTCTCGAACATTCATCACAAGCAGAATGTGCCTGCACTGGAGGAGAATGAATCACCCTAGATTACCTATCTAGGACTTGAGAGACCTACCACAAAACAGCAGCAGCACAGATTAACTTCCAGGAGCTCCCAGGAAATTTACAGAGGCTGTTCTTTGGAGGAAATAGAAACCCCATTTGCAAGATGCTTACCTGTGAAAGGCATCTTAAATCAGAGTAAACCTGGACATGAAAATTCTGCCACAGTGCCCTG
The DNA here is from genome assembly GCA_949820135.1 of Sylvilagus floridanus. Taxonomy (NCBI): domain Eukaryota; kingdom Metazoa; phylum Chordata; class Mammalia; order Lagomorpha; family Leporidae; genus Sylvilagus; species Sylvilagus floridanus. The sequence continues at coordinate 7,958,672 of OX463246.1, read as the reverse complement.
CAGGTCAAAGCAATCTTGATAATCTTTCCAACAATCTCCATTTTCATTGGGTGTTTCTACTCTCTGAGAGTTGATGTGCATTCAAATGCAAGTTAGTTTGATATAAGCATAAAAATTTAAAACTAGTTTCATTCTTAAGAGATTTTCGTAGTTCTAGGAAGATATTCAGGGAAGAGCCCTAAATCCTCCAGTTTTTTCCCCAGAAAATGGAACTGTGGTTTCAGGTGTTTGTAAATCCTCTTTCAGATCAACAGTTTTCTGCAGTCACTTCTGGCAAGTTGATCTTTATAGGTAGTTAAGTTAATTAATCAGTCTACACATTAGGTCTGTACAGTGGAGTCTCAACTGATTCAAATATCAGCTTTCTCTATATTGATTGACTCTCCAATTCGTATTGCAATGTCTTTCCTATGACCATCCTACACAGACTGAGAAATAATCCACAGTCACTAGCTACTCTTCAGTGAAGTATTTTAGAATTACTATCTCTATATATGTAGAATGGGCTCCAATAACCCAATCTTCCTCTGCATTTTATAAAATATAACGTTCAGATGTAATATGGGAATATTTTTAAATCTATGTAAAGCTGGTAGATAATAATTGAAAGACCAGTTGTTGCCATACTCAATGCTTCAATTCTGCTGAGTCTTAGAACAACACGCACAATTCTATAATCTGTAATTAACTTAAATGTAATATAAATTTCCACATGATTTATAAATTCATCGTGTATGTGAATATTTGACACCAATGGGTTATATAACTATATGTAAATACTGATATCTGATATGTAAGTCCACATATGGGATATTTATATGAATGTCCCCGTGAACATCAGGGATTCAGGTGCATCATCCTGGAAGACCACCCCTGAACAACAAAGTACATAAAATCATTAATTCAATGTTTACTTCATCTTCTGTTCACATCCTCAGACAGAGATGCCTAAGCAGGTGGCTATGCTGTTCGTGCTGGAAAAATACACTGTAAGCTCCTGGACTCTGGTGCTCTAAACCCGATCCAGAATCCTTACTCCTTTCAGTTGCAGGTGCCCCTTATTATATCCTGGACGATTGTGTGCCCTCTGAAGACTCATGTTGAAACTGCATCTCCAGCACAAAGGTGTGGGAGCTACAGCCTTTGGAAGGTTGTGAGTGAGATTAGGCACCTTCTCTTTTTTATAGATTTTTTTATTTATTTGAAAATCAGAATTACAGAGAGAGAGAGAGAAAGGTTTTCCATTCACTGGTTCACTCCCCAGTTGGCTGCAAGGGCTAAAGCTGCACTGATCCAAAGCCAGGAGCCAGGAGCTTCTTCAAGATCTCCCATTTGGGTGTAGGTGCCCAAGCACTTGGGCCATCCTCCACTGCTTTCCCAGGCCTAGCAGAGAGCTGGAGCGGAAGTGGAGCAGCCGGGACTCATCTGTGCCCGTATTGGATGACAGCACTGCAGGTGGCAGCTTTACCTACTACCCCTCAGCAACTGCCTAGGCACCTGTACAAAAGGCCCTTCTGTCCTCTGTCCTGTAAGAACACAACATTCTTCCCTGCATCAAGGCAGCATCCTGGAAGCTGAAAACAAACTTTTTCAGACAAAGCAGAAAAACGTCTTTTTCAGGCACCTTGATCTCGCACTACCCTGCCTGTAAAACTGTACAAGAATACATTCATGTTCTTTGTAAATCATTCAGTCCCTGAATTTCTGTTGTTAACAATGCAGAACAAACCAACACACCCTTTTATTTTATTGTTCTCCATTTGCTTCCAGAAATCTTGGGAATCTTTTTCACAAACCAACCCATTTACCTGGGTTTTCAGACCCTAAAGCTTGTAGTTCATCCTTTCTCTAAAAATGCATGCATGCTTTTGCATCTACTGTCTGAGAAATTTTTTGATTAGAAATATGTATATTAAAACATTTTTCTCATTAACAGCCCATATTTTTTCGTACTATTTATACTTTTAAAGTGTAAAGCATTAAACTAAGCATCAGTGAGTGTTCAAGAAATTGAAGTAATACCATTTTTCTTTTTCACTGAAGCATGCTTATTCCAGGATATTTTTGAAAGAACAAACATTCCTTCTATCCATTCATGCACCAGACTTAGACAAAGGTGGAAAGGCACGATTGGGCTCTGAGTCTCTAACTTTCTCAGAAGAACTCTAATGGTGCCAGTAAGAAGCATTAGAGACTAAGCATTATTGTGAAATTGAGATTTTTCAAAGAACTTTGAAATTCTTTATACTATCTTGACTAGAATATTGATTTACTCTATATTATATTAGCTTCAATATATCTCTATTTCTGAAATTGAAATATAACAAATATTTTTCATACCTTGATGAGATGAAATCTCACAGTGAAAGAAATGCACATAATCTATGTTGAGCCACAACTGAGGGAATTTAGAGTTCACTGTTGCTAAAAACCAAAATCTAGACATAAGTGTATAATAAAAATTACCAGCAGCAGTATTAGACCATGGGTTAACTTGGTGATCCTGAGTACTTCTTTATAATATAGGCTTCTACTCTTAAGTTCAGGGACAGTTTATAATTTCAAACACAAGGGTTCTGGGGCTGGCATTGTACCATAGCAGCTTAAGCTGCAGCCTGAAAAGCCAGCATCCCATTTGGCTGCTCCACTTTCAATCCAGCTCCTTATTAATGCCTGGGAAAAAGCAGTTGAATATGGCCCAAGCATTTGGGTCCGTGTATCCACATGGGAGACCCAAGTGAAGCTCCTAGTTTTTAGCTTTGGTCTAGCCATGCACTCTTGTTTGTGACCATGAGGGGCATGGACCAGTAGATACAAGGTATCTCTCTTTCTCTATGTAACTCTTTCAAATAAATCTTGAAAAAACATATGGGTTCTGCAACAAAGAACTATTGAATGATCCACTGTAGAAGAGAGTCTGACTTTAAGCCTATAAATTCAATAAACATTTTAAAAGTTCATGAAAAACATATACTATGAAAAAACTATAAATGAATTTTAAAAACCTTCTTTCCAAAATAAACATCTTTTAATTGTACTTTTTAATGAATTTGTTAATTCATAGAGCAGACCTATATCCATACCTATATAATTAGTGAAATCTGTGAAAAAAATCACATGTAAATTTTTTTCTTTTATATCCTTAGTAAGTGATCTAAAGGTCGCAGGCTAGTATTGAGGTTTCTTATATATTCTGATGCCAAAATGAACTATTTCACAAATGGTTCCATAGCTATTCCTTTCCTATTATCCAGGCTACATTCCACTGGAAGTTATATAAAACTCATATGGTGTGGTTTGCACATATACTTGTTGGCATTTAATTTGACTATTCATTGTAAGAGAAATGGAATAAATACATTAGAAGTGTAGGCAATATTTCATGTAAGAGTGGTATTTTTTAATGTATATATATATAAAGCATTTATTTAAAGAATATAAATTTCCAAAGTACAGCTTATGGATTACAATGGCTCCCCCACACACAACTTCCCTCCCTCCCGCTACCCACCCCTTTCCCACTCCCTCTCCCCTTCCATTCACATCAAGATTCATTTTCAATTCTCTTTATACACAGAAGATCCGTTTAGTACATATTACGTAAAGATTTCAACAGTTTGCCCTCACATAGCAACACAAAGTGAAAAATACTGTTGGAGTACCAGTTATAGTATTAATTCACAATGTATAGCACATTAAGGACAGAGATCCTACATGATTTTTTTAAAGAATTGATTAATTGTCTATGCAATTTCCAATTTAACACCAAGATTTTTTAATCATTTGCAATTATCTTTATATACAGAAGATCCATTCAGTATATACTATGTAAAGATTTCATCAGTTTGCACCCACACAGAAACACAAAGTGTAAAAATACTGTTTCAGTACTAGTAATAGCATTATTTCACATTGGATAACACATTAAGGACAGATCCCTCATGAGACGCAAGTACACAGTGACTCCTGAAGTTGATTTAACAATTTGACACTCTTGTTTATGGCGTCAGTAATCTCCCTAGGCTCTAGTCATGAGTTACCGAGACTATGGAAGCCTTTAGGGTTTGCCGACTTCGATCTTATTCCGACAGGGTCATAGTCCAAGTGGAGGTTCTTTCCTCCCTTCAGAGAAAGGTACCTCCTTCTTTGATGGCCCCATTCGTTCCACTGGGATCTCACTCACAGAGATCTTTCATTTAGGTCTTCTTTTTTGTTGTTTTTCAGAGTGTCTTAGCTTTCCATGCCTAAAATATTCTCATGGGCTCTTGAGCCAGATCCGAATGCCTTAAGGGATGATTCTGAGGACAGAGTGCTATTTAGGACATCTGCCATTCTATGAGTCTGCTGTATATCCCGCTTCCCATGTTGGATCATTCTCTCGCTTTTTCATTCTATCAGTTAGTATTAGCAGACACTAGTTTTGTTTGTGTGATCCCTTTACTCTTAGACCTATCAGTGTGATCAATTGTGAGCTGAAATTGATCACTTGGACTAATGAGATGGCCTTGGTACATGCCACCTTGATGGGATTATATTGGAATCCCCTGGCACAATTCTAACTCCATCATTTGGGGCAGTTCTGATTAAGCATGTCCCAAATTGCACATCTCCTCCCTCTCTTATTCCCACTCTTATATTTCACAGGGATCACTTTTCAGTTAAAATTTAAACATATAAGAATAATTGTGTGTTAATTACAGAGTTCAACCACTAGTACTAGGATAAAAAAAATACTACAATGGATAAAGTATTACATTGTACAACAACAGTCAGCACAAGAGCTGATCAAGTCACTGTTTCTCATAGTGTCCATTTCACTTCAACATGTTTCCCCTTTGGTGCTCAGTTAGTCATCGCCAATCAAGGGGAACAAATGATATTTGTCTCTTTGGGACTGGCTTAATTCACTCAGCATGATGTTTTCCAGATTCCTCCATTTTGTTGCAAATGACCGGATTTCATTGTTTTTGACTGCTCTATAGTATTCTGTAGAGTACATGTCCCATAATTTCCTAATCCCTCTACTGTTGATGGGCATTTGGGTTGGTTCCAAGTCTTAGCTATTGTAAATTGAGCTGCAATAAACATTACTGTGCAGACGGCTTTTTTGTTTGCCAATTTAATTTCCTTTGGGTAAATTCCAAGGAGTGGGATGGCTGGGTTGAATGGTAGGGTTATATTCAGGTTTCTGAGGAATCTCCAGACTGACTTCCATAGTGGCTTCACCAGTTTGCATTCCCACCAACAGTGGATTAGTGTCCCTTTTTCCCCACATCCTCTCCAGCATCTATTGTTGGTGGATTTCTGAATGTGAGCCATTCTAACCGGGGTGAGGTGAAACTTCATTGTGGTTTTGATTTGCATTTCCCCGATTGCTAGTGATCTTGAATATTTTTTCATGTGTCTGTTGGCCATTTGGATTTCCTCTTTTGAAAACTGTCTATTGACTTCCTTGGCCCATCTCTTAAGTGGGTTGTTTGTTTTGTTGTTGTGGAGTTTCTTAATTTCTTTGTAGATTCTGGTTATCAACCCTTCATTTGTTGCATAGTTTCCAAATATTTTTCCCATTCTGTTGGTTGCCTCTTCACTTTCCTGACTGTTTGTTTTGCAGTACAGAAACTTCTCAATTTGATGCAATCCCAGTAGTTAATTTTGGCTTTGACTGCCTGTGCTTCCGGGGTATTTTCCAAGAAGTCTTTGCCAGTACCTATGTCTTACAGGGTTTCTCCTATGCTCTCTAATAATTTGATGGTGTCGGGTCGTAGGTTTAAATTTTTAATCCATGTTGAATGAATTTTTGTGTAAGGTGAAAGGTAGGGATCTTGCTTCATGATTCTGCACGTGGAAATCCAGTTTTCCCAGCACCATTTATTAAACAGACTGTCCTTACTCCAGGGATTGGTTTTGGATCCTTCATCAAATATAAGTTGGCTGTAGATGTTTGGATTGATTTCTGGTGTTTCTATTCTGTTCCATTGGTCTATCCATCTGTTTCTGTACCAGCACCATGCTGTTTTGATAACTACTGCCCTGTAGTATGTCCTGAAATCTGGTATTGTGATGCCTCCGGCTTTGTTTATGTTGTACAAGATTGCTTTAGCTATTCGAGGTCTCCTGTGTCTCCATATGAATTTCAGCATCATTTTTTCCAGATCTGAGAAGAATGTCCTCGGTATCTTGATTGGTATTGCATTGAATCTGTAAATTGCTTTTGGGAGAATAGACATTTTGATGATATTGATTCTTCCAATCCATGAGCATGGAAGATTTCTCCATTTTTTGGTATCCTCTTCTATTTCTTTTTTTTTTTTTTTTTTTTTTTTTTTTTTTGACAGGCAGAGTGGACAGTGAGAGAGAGAGACAGAGAGAAAGGTCTTCCTTTGCCGTTGGTTCACCCTCCAATGGCTGCCGCGGATGGCGCGCTGCGGCCGGCGCACCACGCTCATCCGATGGCAGGAGCCAGGTGCTAGGTGCTTTTTTCCCTGGTCTCCCATGGGGTGCAGGGCCCAAGCACTTGGGCCATCCTCCACTGCACTCCCGGGCCACAGCAGAGGGCTGTCCTGGAAGAGGGGCAACCGGGACAGAATCCGGCGCCCTGACCGGGACTAGAACCCGGTGTGCCGTCGCCGCTCTTCTATTTCTTTCTTTAAGGTTTTGTAATTCTCATCATAGTGATCTTTAATGTCCTTGGTTAAGTTTATTCCAAGGTATTTGATTGTTTTGTAGCTATTGTGAATGGGATTGATCTTAGAAGTTCTTCCTCAGCCATGGCATTGCCTGTGTATACAAAGACTATTGATTTTTGTGCATTGATTTTATATCCTGCTACTTTGACAAACTCTTCTATGAGTTCCAATAGTCTCTTAGTAGAGTTCTTTGGTTCCCCTAAATAAAGAATCATGTCGTCTGCAAAGAGGGATAATTTGAGTTCTTCCTTCCCAATTTGTATCCCTTTAATTTCTTTTTCTTGCCTAATAGCTCTGGCTAAGACTTCCAGAGCTATATTGAATAGCAGTGGTGAGATTGGGTTCCCTGTCTGGTACCAGATCTCAGTGGAAATGCTTCCAACTTTTCCCCATTCAATAGGATACTGGTCATGGTTTTTTCATAAATTGCTCTGATTGTATTGAGGAATGTTCCTTCCATACCCAGTTTGCTTAGAGTTTTCATCATGAAAGGGTATTGTGTTTTATCGAATGCTTTCTCTGCGTCTAGTGAGATAATCATATGGTTTTTCTTCTGCAGTCTGTTAATGTGGTGTATCACATTGATTGTTTTGCGAATATTGAACCATCCCTGCATACCAGGGATGAATCCCACTTGGTCTGGGTGGATGATCTTTCTGATGTGTTGTTGCATTCTATTGGCCAGGATTTTATTGAGGATTTTTGCATCTATGTTCATGAGGGATATTGGTCTGTAATTCTCTTTCAATGCTGCATCTTTTTCTGGCTTAGGAATTAAGGTGATGCTGGCTTCATAGAAAGAATTTGGGAGGATTCTCTCTTTTTTGATTATTCTTAATAGTTTGAGAAGAATTGGAGTTAGTTCTTCTTTAAATGTCTGGTAGAATTCAGCAGTGAATCCATCTGGTCCTGGGCTTTTCTTTGTTGGGAGGGCCTTTATTACTGATTCAATTTCTGACTCACTTATGGGTCTGCTTAGGTTTTCTTTGTCTTCCTGGTTCAATTTAGGTAGGTTGCATATGTCCAGGAATCTATCCATTTCTGATAGGTTTCCCTGTTTGCTGGCATACAAGTCCTTGTAGTATTTTCTGATGATTCTTTTGATTTCTGTGGTGTCTGTTGTTACTTAATAGTGGTATTTAATGATGAGTACATTTAATACAAGAAATAAAGGAAGTGTAAAAGATTAAATATGAGATAGAAATTATAATTTTATCTTAAATAATGTATGTGTGTTATAGGAAATAAGGTAACTACAAAAAATGAAAAATCAAAGCAAAAGGTTCCCTATCAGACAAACTCTTCACACTATGGCATGGTTGCACAAAAGCTGTTTTTACTTTATCTTACATGTCACAATTCAAGTTACAAGGTCACCACCATTCTCAAGTGGCGAACAAGGCTCAGTAATCGGGCTTTGTCTGGGTAATATACAGCAACATCAAAGCCTGTGTTGTTTGTGATGTCTGACAGAGGTATTTCATATTTTAGTAGTGATACATTTCCTATTATGTCTTCAGACAAGGTTCAAGTTCCACTACATTGGTCCTTGTTGCTCTAGTATATTTATACTATGTTGTGATTCTGTTTTTGCTTTTTAAGTTACAATACACAGTTTCTACTCTTTCATAGATTTGTGTGAAACACATTCTTCTCCATTTCCTCAGACAGAAGTAGTTGATTTTCATTTCTTTGTTATGACTACAACAGTGCTTTCTAGTGTCAGTTTGAATATGAACACAACGACGTTAATAAACTACACTTTATAAGGTTTACTTGGAATCCTTTCTTAGTGCAGAAATAATTGTGACTAGATTGTACGGAGACTGATAAATCTGATAATGATTTTAATTTCATTATTTAGTTTTATGAACTTGATTTCTGAATTTCCATAAAATGAAGAAATGTGCACCAGTGTCTGAATATTTCAGTTGAGTGGAAAACTTCATCGCTGATAATACTCCTCACCCTGTATGGAGGCCATACTCAGAGCCACTAAAGAAGCAAATTGATATTTAACTCCGAGGCATTTCTTCCAAATGACTTTTTAAAACAGCAGAGTCTCTCGCTGGCGCCACGGCTCAATAGGCTAATCCTCTGCCTAGCGGCACTGGAACCCCAGGTTCTAGTCCCGGTCAGGGCGCTGGATTCTGTCCCGGTTGCCCTTCTTCCAGGCCAGCTCTCTGCTGTGGCCCAGGAGTGCAGTGGAGGATGGCCCAAATGCTTGGGCCCTGCACCCCATGGGAGACCAGGAGAAGCACCTGGCTCCTGCCTTTGGATCAGTGTGGTGCGCCAGCTGTGGCAGCCATTGGAGGGTGAACCAACAGCAAAGGAAGACCTTCCTCTCTGTCTCTGTCTCTCTCACTGTCGACTCTGCCTGTCAAAAAACTAATAAAAAATAATAATAAAACAGAAGAGTCTCAGCCAACCACAAACAGCCAACTGATGGGTAACGTACCTAAGACCCTCCCATCAGTTTACAGCGAATGCCTACATGAAGCAGCTTCTCCACTTCTAGACTCAGCCTGAAACACCTCACCATTCCCTCTGTTGGAGCAGACCTTGCTGACCCTCTTCTGGTTTTTTGAGTGCCACCTGATTCATGAATTGCCTTTTTGCTGGAAAGCTCTGCCCAATTTATTTTATCTAAAAGTTTTCTTTTTTGAGTAGTTAGCTTATTTACTTGAAAAACAACGAGACAGAGACAGACACACACACAGAGACAGAGAGACAGAGACAGAGCTTGTTCCTATCAGTTTGTTCACTCTCCAAATGCCTCCAGCAGCCCTACTGGAGCCAAAGTCAGGCGCTGAGAACTCCGTCAGGGACTCCCATGTGGAGGAGAATCCACTCACCGGAAGTTCCCTGCCTCCTCCCAGACTCTGTGCCAGTAGAAAGGCTGGAGTTAGAGGACAAGGGTATCAGATCTAGGTATTCCGCTATGACACATGAGCATCTCAACTGCTAGGCCAAATGCTCACCACTCAAAATCGTTCTGGCTGTCGCTCTAATCAGAAGATGGATTCTTGAATGCATGAACTTTTGCCCTGAATACTATTTGACCTTCAAACAGGGCATAATAGTTTTGATTCACAGTTCCTTCAACTTCAATAAAAAAATCCTTTTGGCTTTAATTTGTATCAGGAGAAACTTTGAGTTTAATTTTTTGATTCAATAGTACCTTGATACTAATTTTAAAAACTTTAAATTCATTTTAAGTTCTTTTAGTCATTTGCTGTATATTTCAAAAAGGGAAACTATTCCTTCTACAAATGAACTCTGTGAACATTTTTGTTGAAGATTAATTTATGCATCTGTTTTACATATTCCTTTCTAGGGTCTCCATGATACATTTCCTCTCCTTTTTTTTTAGAACAGAAATTTATTCTGTCACAGTTTTTTTTAAAGATTTATTTATTTTATTTGAAAGTCTGTACTAATATTCTGAATAAATAGCTCCAATTGATATTTTGTAAATGACATATCTATGTATTTCTAAGGTTTTTAAATCTCTACATTTTTCTTAAATGCATCTTAATATCTTTTGCTATTTTTTACCTCTTCAGCATATAAACTACATTTGTTTACTTGTTCCTTCCCTCTAGGATCATATAGCTGTTACAAAAAACAACCACAGAAAGAAATTAGACTTGTCACAGCTATTCTGTTCGTGTACTCTGTGAAATAAAATAGCCTTGTAGATTAAACCTAAGTCACATATATATGAAGTACTAGACACATGCCATACGTTTTCCCTTATATGTGGGAGCTAAAATTAAAAAAGGAAAATCAATAAGCCAAAACAAAAAAGAAAGAAATGCCTTGTGCAACCTTATTGATGCAAATATAGCTTTGTCAAACTTTGTTTAAATCTTTGTCAAACCCATTGCTAAGAGTGATATACTACTATGGTTTTAGTCACCTGTGATTTATAATTTGCTGTATATGAGAGAAATTGATAATTTAATAGTCTGATTATATTCCTGCTGAACTATGGTCATTTCACTCTTTGAACTCTGTGTTTTAAGTGGATAATTGAGCTGTTGATTATACTGTGAATTAAATAAATGCTGTCTCAAAAAGAATAAAATAAAATGCTCCCGAATTAGCACCAAATGACACAAATCATACAGTAAAAGGAGCTTCCTGGGCCTTTGCACCGTGACACACCGTGAGATCCAGTATCAGCCGATGGTATATTTTCTTGATTGAATTGAGGATTAAACTGAGTAGGCAGACTGGAGAAAGACAAATGCAGATGGCGTTCTTTCGGGCTCTTGGGATCACACACAGACTGTTCTTGTACCCTGGGATATCCGCTTCTCTCCCTAGAATGTTGTCACCTATTTCTGGGGCTTTAATTCTGTCTTTAATTCTGGAAAACTGAGTTCCTGATTGCTCTCTGTCAAAAAATGGTGTAAATACTGCCTGTTTCCTTCACCTGTTCATCCTAGGATGGTCCCTGGTCCTTTTGTATATTTAAAGCTCCACCTCTCCTTGTCTCGTTCTCTTGCTACATTGTGTTATCCATCTTGGTGACAAGTGGGACAAAGTAATCCCCCTTTGAGTTACATAAAGGACTGAGCATTGCCATTAATAAGTGCATTTAGTGCCTCGAATGAGTAACCATTTTCTGAGAAGCTGTAGGTAATGAGCATTAGCGTTTAATAGCCTCTGTTGCCATATTGGGAAGGTTACATTTAAGCACCTTTATTTATGCAAACTTAACTCACAGTATCTGTGTTTAACATCTGCCGAATGATTCTTTAATTAGTTCAGGCCACATTTTATCCCTTTCTCTTGAAATTTCTTTCTTGGTCTGAATGGATCTTCTGGAGCCAGGCTTGGCAGGCTTGAATGCACGTCTGGGGATCACCATGAAACAGGCCAATAGCCTAGCCCAGTGTCTGATCAGTGGGGTGGACACAGGCTTGAGAATTGACAGTCTAAAGGAGCCCTCGGGCCATGGGGATGGTGCTCCATCAGACCTGTTCTGAAGTCCACAGCTCTAGAAAAAGAGGCAGAGCATTTATCTTCTGTGAAGAGAAAATCACTACTAATGTGTAATTCAACTAGGATTCTTCCCCATAATTCCTTGTTAAGCTTATTACCTCAGGCTACAAATATTCATAGGCTCATAGAGCTAAAAAAGCATTTTGTTTTTCTTACTTATATGTTTTGACAAACTACAATGACTGAGATTAAAATCAAGACTCTATTTTCAGTTCACCATTCTTTTAAACCCCCCATAAATATATATATATATGGATTTTTTTAAGGGAAAGGGTTTATTGGGGAACACCCTACAGGCCGGAGTGAAGGGGCAGTGAAGGAAAAAGAGAGAGAAAGTATAAGAGAGAGAGAGACAGAAGAGAGAAGATAGAGTAGAGAGATGAGCCGAGAGAGCAGCCAAGAGAGAAGAACCAAGAGAGCACGTGTTCAGGAACAGGCCCTTTTAAAACTTTGCCGGAGGGCGGGCAAGGAAGCAGGAGCAGCGAATCCCATTAGGATGGGGGTGGAGCCTGGCTCAGGTAGCTGGGCCATGTGGCCACCTGGCTAAAACTGCGCCAGTTTTCTAACACCCCCTTTTGTTTTTTATAAAGCAGGGTTTGTAAGGGATTGCATTAGTCCCAAAAGTCCAGGAGGGGTAGAGGGACGATGATCTGTCTTTAGAGCTACTTCCTGCTGACATGGGGCGATGTCTCAAGCCACAGCCTCCTGGGTGGGGAGCCGAGGATATCCCGTAGCAGCATTTGGTTGACCGCCTGGTGTTGAAGCCTTGGTTCGTTCCATTGTCACCTGCTGTAAACACTTAGACACTGTAGTATAAAAGAGAGGGTGATAATAGTAACCAATGATCCTAAGAGTAGTATTAACCAGGTAATGAAAGAGGAAATGGGGGGGGAGGGTCTCTGGACCCTTATGGGGACAGGATGTGCTTTCAGCTCATTCCAGCCAAGACTGGGAGAAAGGCCATTCGACTTTTGTAGGTAGCAGGGTTTGTCTGTAGAGAAATTCTGAATAATCATACAACATTAAGTGGGGGAGAGGACCATCAGTACACACAGGTTGGGAGTAGAGCCATTGGTGGTAGAGTAGAGGTTATGATTACAAAGGAATAAGGCTCAAGTGGCCTAGAGGTCTAGAACAAAGGACAGAGTCATTATTAGAGGAGCTAAGAAAGGTGCTTTCTAAGCTACAAATAAGTTTTCTGATTGAGAGGCAAATAGAACCTGACAGAAGGGGCTTGAAAATAATTTGGTGGGCTTTAGGCCTTGTAAATTATGAGGCCAGACTCATCTGTCTCTTCATATAGCCTACATCCTAAGGGAGGTGTGAACCTCCTTGGGGAAGGCACCCTGAAATTTCCAGTAAATTCTGGACTTTGGTTTTTCCAGTTCGGGCCCCACTGAAAAAACCAAAGGACCTATGTCTCTCATCTTGTAGAGACACTAACTAATCAGGCTAGTTGGATTATATTAGAAGTACTGTCAAGGTGTGAAGTGGTACTAAATTTTAAGTTTCTATAATATAAAATGGCACTAATACAAATGTCTGAGAATTAAAAAGTCTAATGATCTTGTGTTACTAGACATGATAGTTATGTTAATGAGAAAGCCCCAGAGGTCTAAAGGGTTAAATGCTTTGTAAAATCCTACAGGTGCTTTCAAAAATACTGTGAAGTAAGCAAGTGCCCCTTGTTGGTTAATAAGTTTATAATTCTAAATGTGGCGACTTTTAAAGTCTTGTCATCTACAGTTTTATATGTCAGAATTGCTGCTCATAAAACTAAAGCATTGTTGGTTCTGTGTTTAGCTGTCCTCCTGTTATATATGGATTATTTAAATATATATAAGTATATACACAGGTTAAGAATATAAATATAGTATATAACTGTGTACAACTTTCTATATATAAAGTATATAAATATATAGTAAATTGAATATACTATATAGTATGTAAATCATTAAATGGTATATAATAGTATACAAGTAGTATACAGTATTATTCAAATATAAAATATCAGTTTAAATTGCTCTAGTAATTCAGTTTTTCAGAGTCACAAAATGCATATTACTGGTTTTGTTTAAACAATGCATATATGATTTACGCTAACTCATGCTTCCTTTGAATGATAATAAAATTCAGAAGGTTTATTAAAATGCCTTTAAACAGTTTTACATAGGAAATGAAAAAGCACAGGGTGGGAGAAAACTCTGTGCCAGGAGTTGGGAAACCAGAGGTCTCCATTTGGCTTTATCATTAAATAGCTGTGATAGATCACGAGCAATTAAATCCCATTTCCTAGGCACTTTTTTTTTTTTTTTTTTGACAGGCAGAGTGGACAGTGAGAGAGAGAGAGACAGAGAGAAAGGTCTTCCTTTTGCCGTTGGTTCACCCTCCAATGGCCGCCGCGGCCGGCGCGCTGCAGCCAGTGCACCGCGCTGATCCGATGGCAGGAGCCAGGTGCTTCTCCTGGTCTCCCATGGGGTGCAGGGCCCAAGCACTTGGGCCATCCTCCACTGCACTCCCTGGCCACAGCAGAGAGCTGGCCTAGGCACTTTTGATTTTAGACCCTAACGTGGGCCACTGGTGTGGAAGGATATTCAGTACCTCCAGGGGTCTCTGCCACATCTCTTTCTCTGTGTCTTTGACACAGGCAGCAGCAACCAGATGGGGCAAAGGCGTGCAGGTTGTGGCACCACTGCCGAGGGAGGTGGACACTGTGTCCTGTGGGGAGGACATGCAAGGGAGACGTGAGGCCATAGCAGGCAAATTAGCTTGTCAACTTCTGCCTGTCAGAGCTCAAACCCAGTAGCCCCTGCCACAAACAAATGTCATCTTCCAGCAGTGCCAATTGTCTACTTTTCTTGCCTCTCTTTGTTGGTTCTAGGATGCAGCAAATTAATGTACATTCTCAAGTTAGCATGATGGCTAAGGAATGCTTGGTGTTATTAAATAATTTATGTTATTCATAGCTTTGCATGTGTATATAAAAACACATGATAGGCGTGAAGAATTATATCTTCTTCAAAGTAGCTCCTAGATGAATGTTGAACACAGTAATTAAAGGCAGTTTCAATGTATCAAGATAAATTACATCTAAATGTAACTTAAATCGCAGCATTAGTTACCTTAACTTGGAATGTTGTCAACTATGAGCATGGCACTGACTCAGCATTTTGGTGAATCTAGAAGTATGTGAGGATACTTCAGAAAGTTCATGAAAAATAGATTTAAGTACACGTTTATTTTGGTGCAAAATTTGTTGATTTCTTCTTTTATGAGTTTTTACTATTGCTGATAGCAAGCAAGAGTTCATCCCCAATGAATATGTACAGAGCAAACAAAAATGAGCACAATTTATACTCAACAGAAACCACAATGCCTTGGCTTAAGAATTTTCCGTCACTTCAGTAACTTTTCTTATGAATCTTAATAAACTTAATAAAATTGCTTTAGTAGCAGGTGGCTGACATTCATATTTTGTATCGCAGAGTGCCTGTAAGGTCAAGTTTGATAAGTGTTTCATTCATCAAGATATTTCATCTTTGAACTGATTCAGAATATACCATATTTAATCTGTGAATCCTTCCAAAATTGTTATCATCATAGGTACAATGGAGGCCCATGTCTCCTTAAAGAAAATTCAGGCCAGGTGTTCTACCTAGCACTGAA
Source organism: Sylvilagus floridanus (assembly GCA_949820135.1). Classification (NCBI taxonomy): domain Eukaryota; kingdom Metazoa; phylum Chordata; class Mammalia; order Lagomorpha; family Leporidae; genus Sylvilagus; species Sylvilagus floridanus. Next base: position 7,943,307 of record OX463246.1, on the reverse strand, counting down.
TACACACACGTCAGATGTTTAAACGATTACCTATTCTTTAAATAAAAGAGAAATTGTTTCAGAAAAAATGGAGGCATGTTAGACAATAAGTGACTTCAAATATAAGGAAAATAGAGTAAGGAAATAAAAACATTTCTTTTACTATTGAAAGGAAAATTCTCATATAAGTAATGTAAATTTAATTAATATATAAGTAGTGTAAATTAAATTAATATATATGTCAGGTGCTTGGGCCCTGCACCCCATGGGAGACCAGGAGGGGCACCTGTCACCTGGCTCCTGCCATCGGATGGGCGCAGTGCGCCGGCCGCAGCGTGCCGGCCGCGGCAGCCATTGGAGGGTGAACCAGTGGCAAGGGAAGACCTTTCTCTCAGTCTCTCTCTCTCTCACTGTCCACTCTGCCTGTCAAAAAAAAAAAAAAATATATATATATATATATATATGTGTGTGTGTGTCAACATTTTGCTATTTAAAAATCAAGATATATTCCTGACAGAAACAAAATGACCAACATACTACCTTTTAAAATCTCTGCATAACCTTGAATTTAAAAAATTACAAAAAAATTTCTAAGTGATATGAAAATCACTTAAGGAAATGAAGATATTTTAGCTTCTTTGAGAATGAATTTGCCATATAGCAGCTCATTCAGTTGGTACATGATTTGTAAAATGAATGACTTATCTCTAAAGCTAAGGATGACTCTGTTAAGTTTATTACTTTCAGCCGAGTGAAATTTTGGCATACTGAAATTAATATTTAAAAGCCATCTAAGACTTCAAGCACTCAGGAAAAGTTTTCTCATTTGGCACTACTATCAAGAGATAATAAATTATGTGAAAAACTGAGTTATAACAACAGAACTTTTTATTTTTCTAAAATTGAAGTAAAAACACCCAGTTTTTCCAGCTTTATTCAGATGCAACTGACAATAGATATTTGGTATCTTTACGGTATACGTTTTGATGTTTTCATATTTGTAGACACTGTGAAATGATCACAATCAAGCCCGTTAACACAGCCATCACCTCACATGGTTATCTGGATTTGGGTGTTTTGTGGTGAGAAAACTTAAGATCAGCAACTTCCAAGCATGGGATTAAGTATTGCTAGCTACCATCTTTATATTGTACATTAGATCCCCAGAATTTATTACGCTGTATAACTGACGCGTCAATTTAACAGAAACTATAAAACAAAGATATGGATTTTAGGTCTTTGTTTTATTGTTCCTCTCAATAATGCATGAACATTCAGCAATGTGCAGCAAACAGTAAATACATTTGTTCAGAGTATTTTACCCTGTGTAGTTCATATTAAAACCATAGGTTTTCAAATATTATATCGGCATGTGAAGGCTAGTTGTCAAGGAATGAGGATAGAACATCTTTTATTTAAAATCTGTGGCTTGATTCATACCTCTTAAAGACTTGGATATATGGGGGTCTCTTCTGAATTTCTTGCCCAATGTCCTGAGGATGTTAAAGACAGGCCTTTGTGTGCCCATGTCTTTAGAAGCTTGTTGATTTGGCTGCTCTCTCAGAGCACCATACATGAGTTTATCCATTTGCTGCAGTTACCAGCAGCAGATCCTGAAAAGACTGATCAACTCTCAGCTTCTGTTACCTGCTCCCCACCTTCCCTGTCCTGTGAACTTAGTAGAATTCTAGACTTCTGATCAGGCCCCACTGTATAATGTAGTGAAGATTTGTGCTAATCTTTTAAGTATTCTTAATAATCTGCACTTGAATTTTTTCAAGTTCAGCCATCAAACACAACTCCAGAATCCTGCACTATGGTATGCCCGCTGATGAGAACAGCCGAACAGAGCATGACCTCATCTAAATATTTTACTCTGTATAGAAACAACTAATAGGAACTTCTGCAGCTCAGGGACGAATAAAAGGAGGATTTAAATAGATGTTTTCTGTCAGACACTGCACCTTATTCTCCAGCTTCCAAATCTGGAAATGAGCATATCATCAATGGGCTGCCTTCTTTGTTCAAAGTTCCCGGAGTCTGGAGGGAGGTGGAGGAGCACATTTGCATGGTTTAGCTATCAAGCAAATGGGACTTCCTTCTTTGTTCAAAGTTACCAGATCCTCTGGGGATATATTTGCATAGTTTCACCATCAACTGAAAGGCAAAAATAAAGGCATTCTATTTGAGAATGTCAATAGAAAAATAAGTAATTTCTCATTGTGGAATATTTTCAGAACTCATAACACAAATGGAATTTTCTGATTTGCTGCCAAGAACAGAATCCACAAATTAATAATACCCAGTGAGTGGATCCAAGGAGTTGCAGATGTTGCCACTTTTTGTTATTTCTATTTTTAATAGCATTAAGAGACTGAAAGTGTTTTCTTCTTTGAGATTATTGCAGGGTTCTGATCATGCATATCTGTCGACCTACAGGCTTCACTCCTGTAAATATTCTATAGAGATAGAGGAAGGTGCTTGCTGTCAATGGCTTATTGCTCAATTATAGAACAAGAAAATGTTCCTTTCTGCGTATCACAGGCATAAAATGAGTTGATACATAATAAATCAGAGAACAGGTTCTACTGTTGTTGGTAGATCTCATAGCAAGAGAAATCACTGATTTATTTTTTTCCTAGAGAATCTAAAGTTTTCATCAATTAGCTTTCCAAATGAGAAAATCTATTTGGTGCTGAAACATCGCGTAGTTATACCACTTAGCAAAATAAAGTTTAAATTAAGAATTATATCCACTGAAGAATCACATTAAGAGAGAGGAGAAAGAGAAAAAAGATTTTCAGAAGCTATATTAATGTCTCACTTTATTTACTTACAGTAAAGTACATCTCAGGTATAGCCAGACTCGCACATCAGAGCAGTCGTCTAAATTCTGAAACCCTGTTTTGCAAAACTAGCTAGGTGGAAACTTCTGGAGTGGAATACAGCCATCTTTCAGTAAGTTCTTTCCACAGACTCACATAAGTCTTATTTATTACCTTATTATTGCCTATTTGGCCTGAAGCAACTTCCAAGAGAACAATTTCAGCTGATTTTTTTCTATTGTGCTCAAAGAGATAATGAAAGTCTCTTTCAGTCACGCAAATTACCGCAGACCTGCAGGATTTTTGTTCTGAACAAAATTGGACTTCATCTAAAATGAAATAGAAGCTCCAACAGTTATCCCTCCACTGACATGGCAACTCAGGAATCTTTATTCAAATTATCAGTTTCTTTGCTGACAAGTCCTTCAATATTCTAACATGGATTTAATTTTTCTGCACTGATAATCAGAACTTTTTTCCCATAGCCATTTTCATGATCATGTCTACTTTGTCATCTGTGTGTCTGCTTAGTGCCTGTTCCCTCCAGAAAAAAAATGTAAGCTAAATATCTGCCTATTCATAAAAAAATCATGGTGGCATTGGAAAAAGCCTCTCTGTGATAGATTAAAAAACACAGTGAACAAGTAGGCTTATAATCTGGAGCCACAATAAGATATATATTTTTTAAAATTTTTAACATTTTATTCATACTAAGATTTAAGGTAAGTCTCACTTGGAGAACTGAATTCATACTTATTTTGGTGCTTTTTCTAGATCATACTCTTTTTTTCTGTTTCAGTGTTTACTATTTGTTTAAAATTGAGGCATTCTTTTGGAGAGGAATTCACCTTATAAGTGCTTAATGATGAGGTTGCAATGTTCCTAATTATCAAGATTCTCCCTCCTTTAATACCTATGAAAGCAGATGAAATATTATAAAATTTATATTTCTTTACTCAGAGTTTGGAAGAATAGCAACTTGGGAATTTTTCAATTGTTAAAAGAAACTTTAATGTCCTGACAGATTAAGCATAGGTGACATTAACCAGTGCTCATACCACATCCCCTATCACTGAGGGAAGCTTCCACACAGAGGCAGTTTGCCCTGGAAGCAGTCATCCACCGCTCTGACCAGGGAGCTCCCTCACCTCTTTCGAGAGCCTCAACCCAACCTGGGACCTGTCTTCAACAGTGAAGGGTTCTTTTATTTGCACTGCACCATGTTGGCCTCTTATCTAACTGTTGCTTCTGTGAAATCGAGTCTTGGTTTCACAACCAGCAAACACGCAAGGGCATGAAAAATGATGATAAATACTTATCATTAGGTCTGCTCTTCAGGTGCTGTTGAGACCACCCCACAGTGTATGGACAGCATCTCTTCTGTGAAGACTCACTGGAGAAATTTCCCTCCAATGTTTAGAAAAGGTTTCTTCCTTTCTTTGTTTCTGTTCCTCTCTCTCTCTCTCTCTCTCTCTCTCTCTCTCTCTCTCTTTCTTTATTAGAATTATTTATTTATTGGAAAGGCAGAGCAACAAAGAAACACACACACACAAGTCTTCCATCCACTGTGACTCCCACACTACCTCAGTTTTCCTCCCTTCCAGAGTCTTCTCCTTGTCAACCCACCTAGAGTTCCTATAGACACCCCTGTGACTCCATGCCGCTGTGTTATCTTGGATTCCATTGCCATACACCCTTGGTCTTCTCACCTGTCATCCCCCGTTCAACAGCATGGACATCATCTCCTTACTGTTGACTGTATAAACCACTGTTTGTAGTACTACTATCACTATGATTACTCTCCACGAATGATAATTGTCATTACACTCTCTGAGAACAGGGTCTGTACTGTGTGTGTCCATGTGTGTGTGTGTGTATGTGTGTTTAGAACAAGAAGGTTTGCCTATTTCCTGATACTCTGTGGAATTCAGTATAGATTTGTCACCTGCACGCTGGGTGAATGAATGAATGAATGAATACATACAGGAACATATTTTTGGCCACCACAGAATTCTATAGGAAGCAGCACAATTGTACCAAAACAAGGGCGGGGAGTGGACGCATGACTGTTCATCATGTGCTCAGTTTTTCTGTCTGTGGAACTATAATATATGAAAATAATAAAAATATGGCACATACTGAGGTCAAAAATTAAAAAAAAGGATTTATCTGCCTAATCTCTAAATTTTAAAAATGAAATAAGGGCACTACATTGTGACAATACATGCATATTTTAAAAAGTTCATGGAAAATGGAATTAAAAGCTAAATTTATTTTGCTACAAAAAAAATTTTTGAAAGCCATGCATAGTGTCTTCACAGTATACATTCTCTCAGGGCTGGCATGGCTGAACAGCAGGTTAAGCCACCACCTGCTATGCTGGCATCCAGTATGTGTACAGGTTTGTGTCCCAGCTGTTCCACTTCTATTCCAGCTCCCTGCTGGCTACCTAGGAAAGCAATGGAAGATGGCCCAAGTATTTGGGACCCTGCCACCTAAGTGGGAGACCTAGATGGAGTTCTGTGCTCCTGTCTTTGGTGGGGGTGATCATTTGAGCAGTAAACCAGAAGTTGGAAGATCTCTCTCTCTCTCTCTCTTTTTCTCTCTCTCTGCTTTTCAAATAAGTTAAAAATAAATAATAAAAATTAAAAAATAAACACAGTGGAATATAACTACATACTGCTATATTCTGAGGAACATAAATAATTAAATCTTACTATTTGGCTTATTTGTGTTCTATTAAATATGATTTTTACAGCTTTTAACATACATAGCCTGGCAGACTTCTTTAGTATAACTAGTATTTTACAAATGATAACTCTTTAATCATGGGCTCTGAGTTCATATACTCTTACGTATTGTTCTATATTGAAGACTTTTATGGATTACTATAAGCAGTTTCTTCATCAATACTGATTTAACTTAGGCCCAGATAATTTAAAAAACTGGCCAAATATCTCATAGACTTTATAACTTCAGCCGTGTGTAACTGCTTTAATTCTGTTCACATGATGGTCTATCAATCCATTCTTTATTTATATGATAGGATATTTAAAAAGCTGAATCACATGTTAAATCGAAAATATTATCAATATATAATTGGGGCAAAAGGATGGATTATAGAGTGCTGATCTCACTGATACAGGACTTAACCTTTTACAGAAGTAGTAATTAATAATATAGTAGTGGCTATCTTCACTATTGTTCAGTGTTTCTTTTTACTAAATATTTTAAGATTGAAAAAAATCCAGGCAATCTGATAAAAAATGTCAGTGCTTGTTAAGAACAGACAAACTTAAAAAGTTACTTTGGGCCATAGATGGCGTAATTAAAAGTTAACAAGATTAAGACTTTTCCTGAAATATTTGCAACCCATACCACAGTACCTGGTTAAAGTCCCTGCTCTCCACTTCTGATTTGGCAACCCTGCTAATGTCCCTCTCTCTCTTTCCACAAACCTCTTCTTACAGCAGCACTATTGCCAACTGTCAAGAGGTAAAAGTGACTCAAACGTCCATCAACCGATCAATAAACAAATTGTGGTGTGTTTGTTATTATGTATGCAGGAGGGTAGTTCAGAAAGTTCATGGAAAATGGAATTAAAAAATGAGTTTTGTGCCAAACTGTTGAAATCATATACATAAAGGATCTTCAAAATTTCCCAGAAAATGAGTATTATATAAAAACTGCAGGGCTTTCAATAAATTTTTGCAGCAAAATAAATTTATCTTTTAGTTCCACTTATCCACAAATTTTCTTTTTTTTTTTTCATTTTTTAAAGGTTTATTTATTTTATTTGAAAGGCAGTTACAGAGAGAGAGAGAGAGAGAGAGAGAGAGAGAGAGAGGTAGAGACAGAAAGATCTTCCATCCATTGGTTCACTCCCATATGGCCACAACAGCCTGGGCTGGGACAGGCAGAAACTAGGAGCCAGAAGCTTTGTGGATCTCCCCCGTGGATGCACATGGCCAATTACTTGGGCCATCTTTCACCGCCTTATCAGGCACATTAGCAGGGAACTGGGTCCTAAGTGGAGCAGCTGGAACTCAGTCAGTTATCTTCAGACAGCCAATTTAAATGAAATAAGAACAAAATTTAGTTGTCTGTATGGAGACGTGACAGTGTAAACTGAGTGATTCAGAGCTTCTGAAGGAAAGTTGAACAGGGAGCAGAAGCTGCAGTGGGAGATGAAGCTTCGTGTACATGGAGACGCCAACCTCTCTGTCATGTGATGCAGTCATGCACACAAAATTTAGAAACAAAAAAAAAGTCATCAGGTGTATGTGAAATAAAAATGTAAATGAAAACATAGGAAGTACGTTTTTTTAAAAACTAGACCGCATCAAATTTACCAATAAAAATCTGGATTCATTCAAAATTAACTCCAGCATCACCTTGTATAATTACAGATTTGTTATTTGAAGGTTGAGACAGACTTTTTAATAAGTTTATGCAGTAATTTTGTTTCTAAGCAGGATTTTATTTTATAATAGGAGAGTCCAAAAACAATGCATTTTAAAAGCAACATAAAGAATGAAGAAAAGTTTAAATGAAATGCTTTCTGATGAAAGTATAGTAGCCAGAAAACACATTTTCTTTGACCTTCTGAATTCTGCAAGCTTATTGAAAAAATCAAACCTCACTGAAAAGCATTTAAAGTATTCTCTTCTCAAATACTTTTTTTAGTTTTTTTTCCTTTGTCCCTTTAAAAATAGATTTCATACAAAATGCGTACTGTAAAGTATGTTTTGATAACAATATCAAGCATCAAGTAGATCACCCGTGATGGAAATCGTTGTTTCTAAGAAAAACCTTCCACATTTTTGATCTTCCAGTGCAAGTCCCCTGCTAGATGATTTAACCAGTCTGATGCCTGAGTTGTCTCCAGTTGGTCCTGTTTTCTCTGTACCTTTGTCCATTTTTAATAGAAAAAAGATACACTTTCCTAATAAAGTAGGAGAAGTCTCACACTATAATTTGTTTTCCTTGGATTTTCTACTTCTTCAGTAAAATATATCCTCAAACCCAGGTAATTCCAAAGTCGTATAGGAAAAGAAAGTAATCCTGGGACAAAACTGGACACCTGCGTGGAAGCTGGGAAAGATCCCTGGCTGTCTGCAGCTCACGTCTTCTCATACTCTCGGAGTGCAAATGCAAAGACTGTAAACCCTGTTTCTTGATGCATCAGACAAAAATCCCTCAAGAAATAAAGTCATCCCTTACCGCCACTACCAAGTCATTAGAGAGAATTTATAATCCCCAGACCTTTAGATAATAAGCCCGAGACCACTTGAAGCTACTGCAAAGAATCGAAGTTTGGCATTAGAATATTCAGTCACAGATGGCAGATGGGATTTCCACTGTGCGGTGTCCCAGAAAACAGAGATCCAGTCTCTCCCACTCCCATTCCTCTCCACGTCTTTTAAAGTTTTTTTTTTCTTTTTCTTCATTTTTTTTCTTCATTTGCCTCTAGGAGGTTTATTTGATTCTGAAACAGTTTTAAATTTGAGTTTCTGAAGAGATTGATATTTTCTCATGTTCTGGGGAGGTAAAGTGATAGGTTTCCTTTGCAAAATGAAGACACACGCTGTTCCTGTCTCCGGTTCGGGGCAGTCATGTTAGATCAAGCAGCACTTTTGTTGTGGGCTCTTATTAATTATGACACTTCCTGCTGCCATGCTAATTCTTTTCTCGTGGTGGCTGCATTTTGGAGAACCACAGTCTCATTCCAAGAAGCCCATCATGATGCGCGCAGCTCATTAACTCCAGCCTTCCTCCCAGCTTCCTGCGACAGCCTGAAAACCCGTTCCTAACTAACTTAGGGAAGAGATGATAAAGTTTTATTTCCCCTTCACAGCTCTCCAAGCCCAGTTCATCATGTTCTTTGCTGCCACAGAATCAGGAACGAAAGCGGAGGAACTCCTTTTTTGTATTTGACATTTAGGTGTCACTATGCTACTGTAAATAATCAACTCTCCACTTGGCAGTTTCTATATTTAATTTCCAAAAAATACAATTGTGAGCATGTCTGAGTATATATTTGCTTCAGCAATTAATGAGACAGAGTGAAGAAATCACATAGCTATCTTGCCAGCAAGATCTTCTGTGAATATTTTTATTTTCTTTCCCTTTTTTTCTTTTCTCTGTTTTTGCTCTGTTGCTGCTGCTGCTGCTGCTGCTGTTGTTGTTGGTTTGTTTGCTAACAAGCAGCAGAATATTTGTCTAACGTGAAATCCTTCAAACAGTAGTGTTCCTTATATCTCTCAAATCTCAAAATTGCACTTCTGTATTTCTTTCCTGTGTATTCTGTTGCTAAGCATTTTGTAAAATTGTTAGCACTTTTGGGTAGTGGTGCATATCTGGTGGTACAGCTGATACAAACAATTCAGTTTGAGTCTATGTCATTCTACGATAATAGACATTCCTCAAATTTCTGTGGCCAAACACCACAAAGAGTGTGTTTACCTCTCTGGAGGTAAGTCCAGTGTGGGTTGGCAAAAGCTTGTGCTCGTCGGTCGTCTTTACTCCAGAACGAAAGCCAAGGGAGACTGAGTCTGCTCTCAGGTTTCTGTGATTGCTGGAAAGAAAAGGGATGGGCACTGGGTTACACACTGGCTTTCAAAATTCCTCCTGGAAACGGCACACACCACTGCTCACCATAAGCCAGCCAACGTGCATCCCATGACCCTGCCAACTTCAAGGGCATGGAAAGAAAACAGCATCTGTGAACAGAGCCTGTGACCAATGCATACTATTGTCAATGAGTTCCTTAGGCCACGTGACAGCTGATAAGTATCCAGGATGAGGCAAGAAATTTGTCTCCCAAATGGAAGAATGTCAGCTGTGTAGTAGTGGTTTGAAGAATCATGCATAGACTAATAACCCAGGGCTTCTTAAGAGTGATATCATTTTGAAGTAAAATTTCTTCACTACTTACATTTTTGTTTACAATTTTAGTTTTCTCTGCCAAAATGAAGACTAAAATGTTAACACAAAGAAATTTCTGAAAGTTTGGAGTACAATCATATTACATTATCTGAATCTAGTGTTTATTTCCCAGTTAGATTATTGCCTCTGTTGTTCATTTAGAGTTATTTTCAGTTTTTCAACCAGGCTAGGCCAGGATGAAGCTAAGCACCAAGAACTCTATCTGGGCCTGCCACATGGGTGGCAGGTGACCAAACACAGGGACCTGTATCTGCTGCCTCCCAAGTGCATAAGCAGGAAGTCAGATCTGAAGCAGGGTAGCCAGCACCTAATCCAGCACAACAGTATGGGATGTGAATGTCCCAAAGGACAGCATAAGTTGCTATGGCACAATGGCTGCACCATTATTTTCAATTTTTTAAGACACAGTTTTGGCTTATTAGCAGATGAATTTTCCATTTCATCTGTGAATTCCTCCTCTCCCTTGTCTGCATGCCTCTGTCAATGCACCTGCCTCTTTAAACCTCATTCTTTTCCTTTTGAAAAAAGTTAATCTGTTTATCAAGTAAAACTCTTGCGTTTCCACTGAATCCTAGAATTCAGCTGTATGAGCAACGATATCTATTTCATAAATTCTAGAGGGATGGTAGGCCGTGGACAAGTGACAAGTGGGAATCTCAGATTCTAGGCCAACTTTCGACTAACAAGGTCATGAATGGCTAATTTCTTTACCTGGTAAATAAGTCATTCTGTCAAAACAAAACAAAACAAAACACTGTGCTCTTGTCCTGTGAGGCATCAGAATTGAATTCCAGTTTTTAATAAATCACATTTTGCATAATAATGAAACTGTGGACATGCCACTACAGAATGAGGAGTATAAAAGTTTCTTCTCTTCAACCTAGAACTTCATTAACATCTAATCCTACTCTTTCAGCTAATTTCTCAATAAAAATAGGTCAAAGTAAATTGCTTTAATTCAGAGTCTTGCTACGTAGACAGGTAGGCTTTTACTTTTGCCACTGAAAATCAATGAGTGAATTAATGAGTGAATGGTATTTATATTAGATACATCGTATCATGTGATATCATTTTTTGGGTAATACATATATCCTGTGTTCATTTTACTGGTTGCATTTATAGTGGTATGCAGACAACTGATTTAACTCTACATGCTCTGTCATAAAACTGGGCTTGTTTCCTCATAGACAGTTATTTGCAGGGAGGGGGCATTAGCTACACGTGCAAGCACACTTGCCTGCTGGGACCAAGTATTTACAGAGACGAGGCAGCTGCAGTCATTCGCATGCTAATTTACCATGAAATGTTTTCTCAGCCCCAGGGACACAAAAGCTTTATGTTTAATGTTTTAGTCCAGTGTAACAAGTAATTTCAAAAATCATTAGGACCAAAAACTGTTCATTTTTTTTTACTTCAGTAGCTTCTCCATATTTATTACTATCATAATTATGCCAACTCTTAAATACAACACACAAAGCTGGAATTCATCCTTGACTCTGTGGTATCTTTCCACCGACGTCCTTCATTGGATCATGATTATTTTGCTTCCTAAAAGTCCCTGGAATCAACAGCCTTTTTCATCTTCACTGGTACCATTTAATTCTTATGTCCAAATTAATCACTTCTGGATTATTAGGACATATTAAGCCTCTGTCTTCTGATTTTAAAGATTCCATTTTTCATATAATTCCATAATATCATTTGCATATAAATCCTTTAATAACCTACTATTGCCTTATGATTGAAATTTAAACTCTTGCATTATTTTTTTTTCCTTCCGAAATCTCCACCCTCAGCTGTGGCATTGCTTTACTCTCTGACTTGGGCTTTAGTATTCAGTTACACTGATCAATTTACAAATTTTGCAGTAGAAACTTGTTTAAACACTCATGTCTTTACAAGTCCTACTCCCTTTGCTTCTTAGGTTTCATCCCCCTCCATATAAAAAGACTTCATAAAGTTTGTGGAAAATGTGCATTATTTATAGAATCATGCATGAATTTCAAATACCTTTGCACCAAAATAAACTTATTTTTTGAGTTAGAATTTTCCTCAAACTTTCAGAAATTCTCTTGTACTTGGATAAAAACTCTGCAGTCTGCAAGAACTTCAGTGTCATTGCCAACAGATCACTTATTCTGGCCTCCCTAAAATACTGCATTGACGTGTATCTTAGTTATTTTAAACAATGTGATATTTGCCTCTTTACTCATCTGCCTGTGCATTAGACTCTTTCAAGTATTATTGCTGCATATTATTCCACTACAATTCCTCAAATACTTGAGGTACAGTATTCAAAAATATTTGTGGACTTAACAATGCATTTGGTAATTAAATGTCCTTTTTTGCTTTCTCAGGAAATAAACAAACATGTGAGGGTGGTTGCTTTTTTATATTTCTAAATCTTTGATGTCCTTTGTCCTCACTGAATTAGGGTTTTCTTGGATCTCACATTGATTTAAAGTGAGTCACAGTTAGGTCTCAATTTTAGATAATATACCAAGAAAATTTTCAATTACATCAAGATGCTCTAGCTGTTTTTAAATCCAGATTTTGGGAGTATGGAATTGTGCTATATTCACACAGAAGTTATTTTCTGGTAATGCAATCCAAGTAGATACCCATGCAGTACAGTAAACACAATTTTATGTCCTTTCTCCACTGTGCACTACTGTAAAATCCATTTTCACTTATGGTTTCCAGCATTCTTCCAATATAATGTAGTCTACCAATCTTTGATGCCTAAGCATTGGCGCCTCGCAACCTACTGTTTTGTGATCTTGGTTTCAAATGTGGGAGAAATGAGGGATAGAAGGGGGAGTAACAAAGGGAAGCAGAATTTGTTTATAAGTGAGTTGTGTCAGGTGCAAACATTACAGATTATTTTGGTAAGGCAGGTCCAGCTTTAGGCAATGGGGCATGAGACAGGAAATAAGAGGTTGCTTCTTCTATCAAGAAAATCTGTAGGTCTTGAAATATCAAACTACATGTGTTCACTGGAGTTTCACCAATGTTCTTCTATTCATTTTATTTCCCAGAACTTTAATCATTCCTATTCAATGCATTAAGCGTGTTCCAAGTATAAAAATCTTGAAGAGTTTAAGTTACACTCAACATGTGCCTGATTTCTAGCTATAACTGCTTCTACATCTGCAGAGATAAGAGATAATAGTATGGTCAATAGTTCTTGAGTCAATAATTTGAAATAGACCACATTTTCTTTCTTGAGGCTCACCAGTTTGGTAAAAAGTCACTGACCCATCCAATAGCAATGGCAGTCATCATCCCTACACTAATGTTCTCCTGCAATGGCCACTTGGTTCACTAATATTTTCCTTTAGTAGTCACTTCATTCCAGGTGACCACAACTCATTAGTCATCTTTGCCATGGTCTGCCTGTATAGTGTTTCCCGTGGAAAGCAATGCCTTACTACTATTGGATAGCATTCCCTGGTGCCAAAGGCTGAATTGGCCAGGTTTTAGGAAACAAAAGTAGAAGCCATTTTAGATATTTTAAAGGAGAGGCTGATTCAATAGAGAAGTATTTATAAACTTATTATAAAAGATGGGAGAATGTAATTTAGCCTGAATTTCACACTGTCACCTACAACCCTCTTTAAGACACAGTGTTATAAGTAGAACACCCCCCACCTTAAAATACATATCTTAATATTTATGCAATTGTGACACATCACTTTATGAAAGGTTCTCATTAAACTGATGGTGTCTTAGAGCCATGGACATGCAGTGTTCATCACAAAGTCATCAGCTCATTTCCATTCTGCTTGTAGCATGGCTGCCATAAGTGCATGCATCTTGAGTTCTCTGGTAGCCGCTTTGATTATCTTCCCATCTGAGCTGCTATATGAATGGCCTTCGTCTTCAAATGACCTTTTTTCTTTGCCTTTGTCCTTTTAACCTCTTCAAAGATTCTTTCCACATACATGTAAATGTAGGAAAAGAACATGTGTCCCTTATAAATTCACCAACTACAAGGAAAGCTTCATTTTAATTTTGATAAAGGCACAAAGTTAAATTGTAATCATGCAATATCAGATGAACTTTGTTTACATATGAAATCACATCTAATGAAATACTCACCTCTCCAGATACATACTTGTATGAATCCTGTTTATATTGGGGTTTAAGATTCTCATTGTATTATAGCTTTCTGTTGTAGCTATTGTTACTATTATTTTTAATGACTACTTCCAAGTAATGAAAGAAAAAAATAGAGCAGAGATTATGTAGATGGTGAATATAAATGGGGAAAATACAGGCTAAGAAGTAGGGTTATTAAGAAATACTCCTTTGGCAATAGTATTTCTTATCTGGAACACATCAGTGGACTCTTATTTTTGATATTTCAGAAGGGTCATGAATCTGAATGGAAGACATGAGCTCAAACTTTTTATGTTCATATTTTTGTTTATTTGGAAGGCAGAATGACAGAGAGACTTTCCATCTACTGGTTCACTCTCCAAATGCGAGCATAAGCCAGAGCTAGGCAAGGCTGAAGTTAGGAGGCAGGAACTCCATCTGGGTCTCCCACATAGGATTCAGAAATCCAAGTACTTGAGCCATCATCTGCTGTTTCCCAGCATGCATATTAGCATGAAACTTTTTAGGAAATGGAGACAGGACTCCTTCCCAGGCACTACAACATGGGATGTACCCAAGCCTTGGAGGTATTTAATCCACTATTCCACAATGGGCACACCTCAGGCAAATCACAAAGTATCTGAAACTCTTCACACTCATCTTCAGCAAAACTGGTAATAGAAATATCCCATCCTTAGAGTTTTAGGAACAACAATGATGCATTTGTAGTGACTGATATTTTGGCATCTGAAGGCTCAAGAATACAAGACCCTTGTATTTTCTTCTCCGGGTAATATTTCCAGCCCATACCACTAAAGATGGAGAAGATGACAAGTGACTATTTTCCCTGCTGATATGAGCAAGGTATTTGATGTGGGTTGAATTCTAACAGAGGTGTATATATTTGTTTGAAAAAGCTAATTTCCCTCTGATGTACTTAAGGTTTGTGATTGCACAGTATGAACTAAAATTCTACAAACAATAAGAAGAGATAAAAGGACAGAAATAATATAGCCTTGAAATTTGCATTTTGACATTGTTCCATCAATAAGCAGGGTGAAGCCCACAACTTTCACAAGACTGACACAGGAACATCACCCTTCTTTGCAAATTTTGTATCATGAAAGAATGATTGCTATAGCTTTCCCACTGTGAAACAAATGTGTTAAGTGGGACAGATTGAAAATATCATGGCATTTTCCCACAGACATGGGACATGTAAATCAACTTGCAGATTGAATGGGATAATAAAGAGTCATTTGAAAATGATTCTGAGAGTGTAGGTTGAAAGAGTGTGAAGTGATGGATAGAAAGTGTCAGCTCTGACTCAGGTGAATGACACATAAACCATGACAAAAGTCTTTTCCAATAGGTCAGATATAGTTAGTACACACAGGTCTGAAGTGCATGCATATTGAGTTTGCAGGACAGGATATCATACTCAACTATTTAGCATCGAGAGTTCCTGGATGGGCAAATGGCATTAAGAAATATTTGCCAAATGTATTGAATAACCCAACTAAACCAAAATTGTAACTCAACTAATCCTTCACAGTGAAGTTGAGGATGGAACAAGAAAATGGGAATTAATTCCTTACTTCATCACCAAGCCACAGAAATTCTCAGCCACTAGGTTTCTCATTCTGCTAAAACCAGACATAATAGAAAGAAAAATCATGGATTCCCACTATGGCAAATGGTGCCTGATGCTCTCCAGAGCTGGAATCCACATCTGAATCTGGCACAGATGAGGAACAGGTGAAAGCCTTTCTGTAGGGAGGCTGCACCTCTGATTTCATTGGTGGAAAGAGAAAATATCCAGAAAGATTGATTTTTATTCTAGGATAGTTGATTACTGTGTTTACTTAATTCATGGACTCTTTTAATTCAATTGGACTGAGTCCAGCCCTTTTAAGTGCATACTCAGAATCTTCAACAAAATCACTAGTACATGGCAATTTGATCCTGCTTGGCTAACTCCGGTAATAAAATCTCACTAATTCTAAAGAAAACCTATTCAATAATTAGAGCTTTGTAATTACTCAGGATCTCTTCTTTCTATATTAGCACTCTATTCAGTGTAACTTATTCAGTTTTCACATTATAGACAAGCACAAACTCACATGTATAAACACATACTCACATTAGCTTCTCATCCACAGGGCTTCTAAATGTATAGTTATTCTTCCTACTTCTCTTTTACCCAGGAGAATGAGAGAAATACGTATCTCCTTCACCAAACAATGTCGATAAAGGCAATGTAAAATATGTCCAGCAATGGGTGCTGTACTTGACTTGCTAAATAAAATTCCTTCCAATGTACTTCACCAGACAATGAAATTGAAATACAGAGAGGCTAGCAGCCTGCTGACTTTACAATGGAGGATTAGGGTCCAGATTTAATTCCAAGAATTTTATCTACTGGGCCAGTACTCTAAACCACATTATTTTTGCTGACCAAAAAAAAAATTTTTTTTAACACTGCTTTTTACAAGAAACTAACTCAAAATTCAAAAGCAAGGGGCCAGTACTGCAGCTCACTAGGCTAATCCTCCACCTGTGGCGCCAGCACCCCGGGGTTCTAGTCCCATTTGGGGTGCTGGTTCTGTCCCAGGCACTCCTCTTCCAGTCCAGCTCTCTGCTGTGGCCTGGGAAGGCAGTGGAGGATGGCCCAAGTGCTTGGGTCCCTGCACCCAAATGGGAGACTGGGAGGAAGTATCTGGCTCCTGGTTTCGGATCGGCGCAGCACCAGCCATAGCAGCCATTTGGGGAGTGAACCAATGGAAGGAAGACCTTTCTCTCTGTCTCTCTCTCTCTCACTGTCTAACTCTGCCTGTCAAAAAAAAAAAAAAAAAGCAAAAGCAAGTGTGAGTGGTAAATACTCATGATAAGAAAGAAATTATTAGAGAGGAGATGTGACCAGTATACATTAAAATTGATAGACATTAATGATATTCAGCAGTGGAGCAATACTTTTATTAATGGATTCTAAAAAATATGTTGAACTCAGAAAGAACAAAATGGAATATCAAAAAATAACAATTGAGGCAAAGAATCAGGAAGTGATTATATTTTTATTTTTTCTACATTACTCATATTTTATGATAGTAACTTCCAAATCAATCTTACTTCAAGAAACATGACATATACAAACATCAAAATATTCAGCCTAGGTAGAAATTACCAAAACTGAAATAAAAATGACATGGATCTTGCACATATGATTAGCTGAATTAGGTGTTGACTTGAAGCCTCTGTAGTCTTGTTGAGCCACGTAACACAAGAAATGTTCTGTTCTTTCAGGGAACAAGTGCAGTGCTATTCTAGATTCACAGGAAATAAATCAATTCATTATTCACCTTGTAATGAATCCCATGTCTTCTGAAACTGCTACTTTTGAGAATTAAGGTACCCTTGATAGATGTTCCTTTAAGCCATCTTTGCCATGGAGAGATTCTTTAGAATTCACAAGTAAAGGCTTAGTGATGGAATAAAACTCAGATGCTAATTGACCAGCATTTTTATTTGCCAAGAAGAAATGTTACTTTTGCTTTTTCATGTGCTTTCATCTTTCTGAAAACCTTGTAAATAACTTTCTGTATAATTCTGTACTCTTACGCAGTGGTCTCTGGCTCCAAAAAGTATTTCTGAAACAATTCATATCACAAACCCCAAGTCATGTTATAGCCTAATTTGACTTTTTTTTAAAGGTTTTTATTTAATAAATACAAATTTCGTATGTACAGCTTTTAGGAATATAGTATTTCTTCCTCCCATTCCCGCCCTCCCACCCCCACTCCCATCCCACCTCCTACACCCTCTCTCATTCCATTGCCATTAAGATTCATTTTTAATTGACTTTATATACAGAAGGTCAATTCTATACTAAGTAGAGATTTCAACTGTTTGCACCCACACAGACACACAATTAAAGACAGAGGTCCAACATGGGGATTAATTGCACAGTGACACCTGCTATTGATTTAACAACTGATACTCTTATTTATGACATCAGTGATTACCTGAGGCTCTTGACATGAGCTTCCAAGGCTATGGAAGCCTTCTGAGTCCACAAACTCCATCGGTATTTAGACAGGGCCTTACACAAAGTGGAAGTTCTCTCCTCCCTTCAGAGAAAAGTACATCCTTCTTTTGATGGCCCCTTCTTTCCACTGGGGTCTCATTCACAGAGATCTTTCATGCACAACTGCTTTTGTCACTGTGTCTTGGCTTTCATGCTTGAAATGCTCTCATGGAATTTTCAGTCAGAGCTGAGCAACTTAGGGGCTGCCTCTGAGATCAGAGTGTTGTTTAGAGTGTTTGTCATTCTATGAGTCTGCTGTGTGGACTGATTCCCAGGTTGGAACTTTCTCTCCTTTGTAATCCTATCTATTAATATTAGCAGATGATTGGCCTTATTTATGTGATCCCTTTGACTTTTGATCCGATCTGTATGACCAGTTACACACTTAATATGATCACTTTATCACATAAGATGAGATTAGTGCCACCCAGCTAAATGGAATTTGGATTCCCATGGCAAGTTTTTAGCTTCACCCTTAGGGGTAAGTCTGTGGGAATGTGTGACAATCTGTACAGCTTCTTGCTCTCTCATTCCCACTCTTATTTTTAACTGGGATCTATTTTCAATTGATTTAATACATCTATGATTAATTCTAGGTTAAGTAAGGAGTTCAACCAATGGTATTAAGTATAGAAAAAAAGAATTAAAGAATAAGTAAAATGAAATAATAAACTGTTCCTAAACAGTCAAAGCAAGGGCTGTTCAAGTAATTGCTTCTCATAGTGTCAGTTTCGCTTCTGCAGGTTACCTTTTAGGTGCTTTTTTAGTTATCACAGATCAGGAAGAACATATGGTATCTGTCCCTTTGGGACTGGCTTATTTCACTAAGTATGATATTTTCCAGATTCATCCATTTCATTGCAAATGACTGGATTTCATGTTTTGTTTTTAAACTGCTGTGGAGTATTCCATAGTTTCTTTATCCAGTCTTCCATTGATGGGCATTTGGGTTGATTCCATGTCTTGGCTAGAGTGAATTGAACTGCAATAAACATGGAGGTACAGATGACTCTTTTATTTGTTGATTTCATTTTATTGGGGTAAATTCTAAGGAGCGGGATGGATGGGTCATATGGTAGAACTAGATTCAGATTTCTGAGGTACCTCCAAATTGTCTTCCATAGTGGTTTTACTAGTTTGCATTTTCACCAACCGTGGATTAGGGTATCTTTGTCCCTACATCCTCACCAGCATTTGTTGTTTGTTGATTTCTGTATGAGAGCCATTCTAACTGAGGTGAAGTGAAACCTCATTGTGGTTTTGATTTCCATCTCCCTGATGCCTAGTGATCCTGAGCATTTTTAATGTGTCTGTAGGCCATTTGGATTTCCTTTTTTGAGAAATATCTGTTTAGTCCTTTGCCCACTTCTTGACTGGGTTGTTTGCTATTGTTGAGTTTTTTGATCACTTTATATATTCTGGTTATTAATCCCTTATCAGTTGCATGGTTTGCAGATTCTGTTGGTTGCCTCTTTACTTTCATGACTTTTATTTTTCTTTTGCTATACAGAAGCTTCTCTATGTTATGTAATCCCACTTGTTAATCTTGGTTTTTATTGCCTGTGCTTCTGCGGTCTTTTCTAGGAACTCTGTGGCTAGGCTGATGTCTTGCATGGTTTCCCCAAAGCTCTCTAGTAATTTGATGGTATTGAGTCATAGATTTAGGTCTTTAATCCATTTTGAATGGATTTTTCTATAAGGTATAAAGTAGGGGTCTTACTTCATATTTCTGCATGTGGAAATCCAGTTTTCCCAGCACCATTTGTTGAATAGACTGTCCTTGCTCCAGGAATTGGTTTTAGCTCCTTAATCAAATATAAGTTGGTTATAGATGTTTGGATTGATTTCCGGTGTTTCTATTCTATTCCACTGGTCTATCCATCTGTTTTTGTACCAGTAGCAGGCTGTTTTGATTATAACTGCCCTGTAGTATATCTTGAAATCTGGTATTGTGTTGCCTCCGGCTTTGTTTTTGTTGTATAAGATTGGTTTAGCTATTTGAGGTCTCCTGTGCCTCCATATGAATTTCAGCATCATTTCTTGTAGATGAGAGAATGCCTTTGGTATTTTGATTGACATCACGTTGAATCTGTAAATTGCTTTTGGGAGAATAGACATTTTGATGATACTGATTCTTCCAAACCATGAACATGGAAGATTTTTATATTATTTTTGCATCTTCTTCTATTTCTTTCTTTAAAGTTGTGTAATTCCCATCGTAGAGATCTTTAACGTCCTTGGTTAAGTTTATTACAAGGTATTTGATTTTTTTTTTTGCAGCTATGGTGAACAGGATTGATCTTAGGAGTTTTTCTCAGCCATGGCATTGTCTGTGTATACTAAGGCTGTTGTATTTTGTGTGTTCATTTTTATCCTATATAAATCATATCATCTGCAAATAAGGATAGTTTGACTTCATCCTTACCAATGTGAATCCCTTTGATTTCTTTTTATTGCCTGATGGCTCAGGTTAAGGCTTCCAGGACCATAATGAATAGCAATGGAGAGAGTGGGCATCCTCTTCTGGTTCCAGATCTCAGTAGGAATGCTTCTAGCTTTTCCCCATTCAACAGGATGCTGGCTGTGGGTTTGCAATAAATTGCCTTGATTGTGTTGA
The DNA here is from genome assembly GCA_949820135.1 of Sylvilagus floridanus. Taxonomy (NCBI): domain Eukaryota; kingdom Metazoa; phylum Chordata; class Mammalia; order Lagomorpha; family Leporidae; genus Sylvilagus; species Sylvilagus floridanus. Next base: position 7,922,753 of record OX463246.1, on the reverse strand, counting down.
GGAATGTTCCTTCTAGACCGAATTTGAATAGAGTTTTCATCATAAAAGGCTGTTCTGTTTTTATCAAATGCTTTCTCTGCATATATTGAGATAACCTTATGGTTTTTGTTCTTTGATTTGTTAATGTGATGTATCAGATTGATGGATTTGCAAATGTTGAACATCCTTGAATATCAGGGATAAATCCCACTTGGTTGGGTGAATGATATGCCTGATGTGTTGGCCAGGATTGTTGAGGATTTTTGCATTTGTGTCCATCAGGGATATTGGTCTACAGTTTTCTTTCTCTGTTCCATTTTTTCCAGATTTAGCAATTAAGGTGATGCTGGCTTCATAGAAGGGATTTGTAGGATTCTCTCCCTTTTGTTTTTTTAATAGTTTGAGAAGAATTGGAGTTAGTTCTTCTTTTAAAGTTAGGTAGAATTCTGTGGTAAATCCATCCGGTCCTGGGCTTTTCTTTGTTGCGAGGGCCTTTATTGCTGACCTAATTTCTGTCTGTGTTCATGGGTCTGTTTAAGTTTTCTATGTTTCATAGCTCAATTTAGGTAGGTTGTATGTCTCCAGGAATCTGACCATTTCTTCTAGGTTTCACAGATTGTTGGCATACAGCTCTTTGTAGTAATATCTGATGATTCTTTTTATTTCTGTGGAGTCTGTGGCTACATTTCCTTTTTCATCTCTAATTTTATTGATTTGGGTCTTCTCTCTCATTTTTTTTTTTGGTTAGTTGGAACAATTTGTGTCAATTTTGTTTATTTTTTTTTAAAAAAAAGACCTTTTGTTGTTCTTTTGTATTGTGTTTTTGAATTCAATTTTGTTGATTTCTACTCTAATTTTAATTATTTCTTTTCTTCTACTGGATTTGGGTTTAGTTTGCTGGGTTTTTTTTCTAGGTCCTTGAGGTAAATAAATAGTTCACTTATTTGGTGCCTTTCCAGTTTCTTCATGTAGGCACCAATTGATACAAACTTTTCTCTTAACATTGCTTTTACTGTGTCCCACAAATTTTGTATGTTGTGTTGTCATATTAGTTTGTTTCCAGAAATTTTTTGATTTCTCTTTTGATTTCTTCTATAATCCAATTTTTATTCAGTAACGTGTTATTCATTCTCCTTGTGTTTGCATATGATGTTGGGATTCTTGAGTTGCTGATTTCCAGGTTCATTGTGTTGTGGTCCAAGAAGATACATGGTATGACTTCAGTTTTTTAGAATTTGCTGAAACTTGCATTATGGCCTAGCAAGTAGTCAATCTTAGAGAAAGTTCCATGTGCCAGAGAGAAATATGTGTACTCTTTGGATGTAGAGTGGAAGGTTCTGTAGATATCTGCTAGTTCTATTTGGTCTATGGTGTCAGTTAACTCTGTTATTTCCTTACTGATTTTCTGTTTCATTGATCTGTCCATTACTTAGAGTGGGGTATTGAAGTTTCCCATCGCTATTATATTTGGATCTAAATATCCCTTTATATCCTTTAACATTTCTTTTTAAATAGCCAGGTGCCCTGTGGTTGAGTGCGTATGCATTTATAATGGTCATATCTTCCTGTTGAAATGATCCTTTGATAATTCTACAGTTTCCTTCTTTGTCTCTCCTGATAGTTTTTGTATTAAAGTCTATTTTGTCTGATATTAGGGTGGCCACACCAGCTCTTTTTTTGTTTCTGTTGGCATGGAATATCTTTTTCCATCCTTTCACTTTCAGTCTGCAAGCATCTTTGTTGGTAAGATGTGTTTCTTGTAGGCAGCAATTAGATGGGTTTTCTTTTCTTTTCTTTTCTTTTCTTTTCTTTTTTTTTTTTTTGACAGGCAGAGTGGAAAGTGAAAGAGAGAGACAGAGAGAAAGGTCTTCCTTTTCTGTTGGTTCACCCCACAGTTGCCACTGTGGCCAGCGCGCTGCAGCCGGTGGGTTTTCTTTTTTAATCCATTCAGACAGTCTGTCTTTTAGCTGGGGAGTTGAGACCATTTACATTCATTGTTACTATTGTTAAGGACTGGCTTTGCCTTGCCATATTTCTGTAAATAGTTTTGTTTATGTACTTTGGATTTCATTTGTTCTTTTGCTGGATAATTATCTGCTTTTCCAGTGATGTTCCTGTTTCTGTGTTTGTGTGTAGCACGTGTTTGAGCATGTTTCCTGGGGCTAGGCAAGTACTTACAACTTCTTTCAATTTCTGTTTGGGTCCTTATTTTCCTTCATTCATAAATGAGAGTTTTGCAGGGTACAGTAGTCTGGGTTGACAGTTTTGTTTTTCTCTTAGGACTTGGAGTATGTCTCACCATTCTCTCGTTGCCTGTAAGGTTTGTGATGAGAAGTCTGGGGTGAGTTTAATCTGGTTTCCTCTAAATGTGATTTCCTGTTTCTGTAGAGCACATTTTAGGATATTTTCTTTATATGTTACTGAGGATAGTTTTGTAACTATGTGTCAAGGCAAGGCTCTTTCTGGTCGCATCTGTTGGGAGTTCTGTGTACTTCCTGTACTTGGATGTCTCTTTCTTTCTCCAGAAGGCGGAAGTTCTCTGCTATTATTTCATTAAAAAGGCCTTCTAATCCTTTCTCTGTTTCAATGCTTTCTGGAATTCCTAGGATCAGTATGTGGATTGTTGGATAGAATCTTGCAGATCTCCAACCGTGTTTTTCAATTTCATCATTTCTTTTTCTTGTGTTTGGTCTGACTGTGTTATTTCCAGAAATTTGTTTTCTAATTCTGATATTCATTCTTCTGTTTCATTTATTCTACTTTGAGACTATCCACTGTATTTTTATTTTCTCTACTGAATTCTTATACCTATAATTTCATTTTGATTTCTCTTCAGTATCTCAATTTCTTGGGAATACTTTTCATTTAGGTTGTGAATTTATTTCTGATTGCTTCTAAGTAATCTGACAATTTTCTGAATTCTGTTTCTGGCATATCCTCAATCTTCTATTATTGGACAGATGATGTAGTGTTCCATTCTGGGGCTAAATACTATCTTCCTTAGTCTTATTAAAATTTTTCCCCTTGTTTTTCGGCATTTCTGGTTCCTTTTATCTTTAATATGTGTCTTGGTGCTGGTGGCTATATTTTGCTATGTGTCTGTGGTTGCCACTGAAAATTCATAGCCCTGTCCCTGGAAGTCCTGCTTGCTTCTGGACGGTGATGGGGGCAGACAGGAGAGCTATGGTGTGCTAAGCCTCGCCTACCTGGACCGGACTCTGCAGTGTGAAACGAGCTAGGGATTTTGATATCTAGAAATCCTCCCTGTGGTACAGCTTGTGTGGTGGTGGGGGGTGAGGGAATTACTCTGAAATGGTGCAGTCATTATTTTTGGGTCGAGTGTGTGTGGTGAAGTGGCCCCACAATTGATGGGCATGCAAACACGAAGCAAATGCGATAGCACTCTGTTCACATCCGGAGATGTAAGCAGACAATAGGACTTCTCCCTGTCGGCTGCAGGTACGGTTATGGGGAGAGGGAGACGTGGGTGGACAGAGGTGCGCCCGAGTTCTCTGTTCCTCTAGTCTTCCCACTTGGAATGTCAAGCACAGTTTGCCCAGCTCCCCCACCCACTGTTAAACGCAGCTCCATGGACTCACAACCCCACGTCTCACCTGGTCCACACAGGGAGTGGGAGAGGACGTGGCTCCAGTCACCCCGCTCGGCTTCACCGCACCTCTGCTGTGTCACTGTGGCTCTCTGCTCCCTCTGGGGTCCTGCTCCATCTCTGCTGGACTCAAAACTCCTGCGACTCTGTCCCTAGCCCATATCCCCTTTCCTCATTAACTATTTCCCACAACTCAGAATGGCTTGTTGCTATACTGCTGTCTTGGCTCTGCTCTCCTAAATTGACTTCTAAAGGGATAAGAAAAAAAACATACTAGACAGTTTTCCCTTGTGAGTCATGTTATTCATTATTTCTCTCCTTTGACAAGTGCTAATTTTGTAAAGTAACACTTTTTCTGGTAACTGAATTCCTCTAAAATTATAAAATAAATGTCTTTTGAAGCTGCCTTAAAATGTTCATTACTGACTATCAATTTAGAAAAAGTTATCAGCTAACTACAAGAAGCTTTGATCTGATGACTAGTACTGGTCAGTAGAGTATTTCTGAACTTTCCATCAATGGTGTTAACATCCTAATGCAACACTCAACAACACTCACAGGCTAACAGTACCACAGATAACCATGCCTCTTCTTCACTTACTGTTGGCCAACTAGGATATTTCAGCCCACATACACTTACCAAGGCTTTTCAATTATGCTTACGCTCTGGGTCACACCAATATTCATTATCCTCCCAGTTCCCACTGGGGCCAACCCACACCAATTCATTTCCAGGATATTCTCATATTCATCCTGACTAGCCAAATCCTTGTTCAAAATTCCTAAAACAGCTCCATTGACCCTCTGTTATTGGCAGACACTGACAGGAAAAATCTTTAGCCTCTGAGAGAAAGTATTTTCTGAGTGTTTCCACATATTTTCTGAATGTTAATAATTTTTTGTTTGTGCCACTTACTTTTGTCTGTCATCCAGCATCTGTTTACTTTCTCATTTACATACTTCATGTGTTTCTCTCTATTTCTAGCCAATGTATCTTTCAATATAAGTGAAGTATATTTCCACCATGTACTCCTAAATTTTGTTTGATGCATAATAAATGCACTCATAAATACAGATTTGTTTATCCTTCAGTCTCCTTTTCTCTTAGTGAGGGCAGGAATAATGCCTGTTTTACAGTGCTAGTGTAGGGAGTGAACGACTTAATCCACACAAACCATTCAAACTGTGAGTGGCACATTAAGAGTGAAATAAATGTTACCTATAACTAATAGTTTAGTTGGCTCATCCAACATCACTATGTGTTGGGTTGCATTAATTCGGTTGATATGGACACAACCAACAGTAGGTAGGGATGCAAAGCCTGTGTGGATTATGGGTGCTGGACATCTGATACAGAGTTTACCATATATATATATATATATATATATATATATATGTGCGTGTGTGCGTGTGTGTGTCCAACGCACAACATAAATTGGAGTAAGATCTTGCTTTTGTTAATAGGAACAATTGGAATGTAACTTACCCTTGAGCAGTGCCTGAATCAGTATCTCTAGATAGCAGACAATAAATAAAAACAATTTCAAACGTGTCTAAATAAGAATAAGGGAGAACTTTGAATCTGACAAAATTTGCCAGATTCCTATGGAAACTAAAGGAATGATTAACATTTTGTGAGAGTACCCACCACTTCCAGCCAAGATGGAGCAATAGGAACCAGACTTCATGCCTGAAACAAGTAAAACATTGACAAATTATATAAAACAATAGGTTTCTTAAAGATCCAACAGTAGGTAAAGAATGATAGTGATTCCTGGGAGACAATAAACCGGTCCCAGCATCAGGCCTCCGGGAATGGCAGGCCCAGCATCGTGCATTGGAAGGATTCCAGCATTTGGTACTTGGAGAGAGAATCCAAGAGAGACTGGTATGCTCCATGAGTTGAAGTAACAGAGATAAGAATCCAGGGAGCCCAAGCAGTGAGAGTTTAAAGGTCAGAGAATGAGAAAAAGAACTTCATTCTGGAGATTTGCAAAGGATCTCCAGGTAGTCTTCAGTGGGGTACCAGTCAGAACATACACATGTGTGAGGAAACTACCCAAGAAATTACAGGTAACAGTGCCAGATGTCCACACAAGTGGAAGAAACTTCATGATTCACAGACATTGGTTAAAAGACCTAGAAGGGTTACCCCTCAATAGTGGGGAACATTGACCTTGGATTGAACAGCATCTTTGTCCCTTCTAAGAATTTTTATAAACAAGACCTGAAAGGATCCAGCAGCTGCTAAGCAACATAACTATCCCAGAAGAGAGCTCCTTGAGATTTCCAGGAACATGAATATCAGAGGTGAAGCAAGGTAAAACACACACTGTCTCACACGGATCAAAAAATATGAGGCTTAGGAAGAAGCCATAAAATAAAACTCCTGGGGAGCAGAATAATCAAGCAATGAAAACTGACCCAGAACTGACACAAATTTTTAAAATAACAGACCAGTATATTAAAAAGTACTATAGTTGCATAAAATATGTTAAAATGTTGAAGTAGAGCCATAAAGGGACAGGATATAAATAGGCTCAAATGGAACTTCTGGAGATGCTAAGTGTATTGTGGAAAGTGAAAAAATTACACTGAATGGAAATATAGCTGACTACAGAAGAAAGAAGTCATGAGCTGGAACACATGGTGAGAAATAAGACGCTGATGTCTACTGTAACCACTCCTACTAAATATACTGAACGTCTGATAAGGAAAGGAAATCTAAAGTATACAAATTACAGAGTGAGCTACAACTGCCTTTTTAAAAAATTGTATACAGAACATGAGTTTATTTTCACTGATTATTCTAGACCCCAGATGTCCGTAAGACTGATAGACACTTCTGATGAAGTCCTCAAATTGCTTCAACTCAGGATGGAAAGAAGAGGGGAAAGGGGATAAATGCAGAGGGGACCAAAGAAGCATGAGCGAAGCCTGGTTTAAAATACCCCAGTCTAGTGGAAGCTAACTCAGTGTCACAAGAAAGGCATTCATTGTTCTTCAATACCAATTACCTCTTAAAAGTCGCAACTCTTTTTTTTTTTTTTTTTGACAGGCAGAGTGGACAGTGAGAGAGAGAGAGACAGAGAGAAAGGTCTTCCTTTGCCGTTAGTTCACCCTCCAATGGCTGCCGAGGCCGGCGCGCTGTGGCCGGCGCACCGCGCTCATCCGATGGCAGGAGCCAGGTGCTTCTCCTGGTCTCCCATGGGGTACAGGGCCCAAGCACTTGGGCCATCCTCCACTGCACTCCCTGGCCACAGCAGAGAGCTGGCCTGGAAGAGAGGCAACCAGGACAGAATCTGGCGCCCCGACCAGGACTAGAACCCGGTGTGCCAGCGCCGCAAGGCGGAGGATTAGCATATGGAGCCACGGCGCCATCCTAAAAGTCACACCTCTTAACACCACCACAATGGCCATCAAATCTTCAAATGAGTTTCAGAGAGAATAAACTATATTCAAAGCAGTGTGAATTTGTCTCTGCGGCCTGACCCTGAACTCTAAGAGGTGAGGTTGCCTGACTTTCTATGCCCTTAGCGTAGAACCCAGTAAGATACATGGCATCTAGTAGGTACTCACTAGTATTTGTAGAATTCAATTAGTAAGTAAACCATAGCAACATAAATCAGCTTTTTTAGGCACACATTCTAAATTCTCAGATCCATATTATGCACTATGGTTCTGCAGTTTTAACCTAAGTATTTGAATTATTTTTACCATCCTATACTAAGTATTTGAGTTTTGTAGTCCATCAGTTGTTTTACCACTGAAAAATTGAAGTTACCGGTTACATTTCTTTCCTTGTAATTTTGCCTTTAATCTGATATTTTGCTTTCTTATATTTCGATTCTTTTAAAATTTTCATTTTATAAATTTATTTTAAAATTTTGGTTTAACATGAAATACTTGTGCATTCTATGGAATATAGTGCAATATTGCAACATATATATATATATAGAGAGAGAGAGAAATATATACATATATATGTGTATATATATATATAGAGAGAGAGAGAGAGAGAGAGAGATCATAATCCAGTCATACTAGGGAATTATCCTTCCATTTCCTTTCAAATAAAATTGCCTCTTAAATAACATGATCAACTTTGTAGAAGATGTGATAAGATCTATATACAACACTTGAATTAAACAATGAACTTAGCAAGTTTACAAGATAAGCAAGATATGATACATACAAAAATTACACATACCTAAATACTATCAGCAAAAATAAGCAATAATCATGTTTTATAACAGCATGAAAACCACAAAATATTTAAGTATAAATCTGACAAAATGTATAAATTATGTATACTGACTATTACTAAGAGAAATTAAGTATATAAAAATAAGTAGAAAGATATATTGTATTCATAGGTCAAATAATTAAGTAGTGCTAAAATGTCAGTTCTTCCATAATAATTTAAAGAGTCAACACAATACCAAGAAAGTCTACAGAAGATTCTTATATAGGCTGGTGCCGTGGCTCAATAGGCTAGTCCTCCGCCTGCGGTGCCAGCACACCGGGTTCTAGTCCCAGTCGGGGTGCCGCATTCTGTCCCAGTTGCCCCTCTTCCAGGCCAGCTCTCTGCTATGGCCCAGGAAGGCAGTGGAGGATGGTCCAGGTCCTTGGGCCCTACACCCGCATGGGAGACCAGGGGAAGCACCTGGCTCCTGGCTTCGGATAGGCATGGTGTGCCGGCTGCAGCACGCAGGCCGCAGCAGCCACTGGGGACTGAACCAACGGAAAAGGAAGACCTTTCTCTCTGTCTCCCTCTCTCTCTGTCCACTCTGCCTGTCAAAAAAAGAAAAGACTCCTATGTACAAATTGATGAGATTATTCTAAAACTCTAATAGAAATGCAAGTGACCGATAATGGCCAAATGACTTTCAAAAAGAAATAAAATTTGGAAGACTAACAGTATTAGATCAAGACATAATAAAGTTGTCATGATCAACACATGATATTGGTGTAGATGGGCAAATATATCAATTGAAAATAGCATTCTAGAAGTCAGCCTACACAAATATAGCCAACTAATTTTGTCCACAATGAAGCGACATTTTTTGTTAAAGAGATGATGTTTTCAAGAAATGCTACAGCTATATACCTATTGACCAGAAAAAAGAAAAAAATCTTCAAATAATTCTTCTAACAACGTACAAATATTAACTCAAAATTGATCAGAAGTTTAACCTATAAATAAGCCTCAGACTATAAAGCTTCTAGAATAAGACATAAAAGAAAACCTTTGCGATCTTTTTCTGAGGAATGATTTGTTAGAAAGCACAATCCATAAAAGAGCAAACTGATCAATTTTCCTCCATCAAAAATTTAAAACTTCTACTCCAGAAAAGATACTGTTCAAAAAAATGAAAAGACAAGCCAAATCATGGGAGAAAATGCATGCAAATTCTTTTTCTGGTAAAGTATGTCTTTCTAGAATATACATGGAATAATCACCTAGCATACACCTGAGCAGTACTCCATTCTATAGCTTACTAGTTAACACCACAGTTCAGAAGTGTGTCCAGTAATAGAACAGTTCAACAAATGTATAAATGTATAAATGATGGTCAAGTGAAAAATACATACGAAGAGCTCATAGTAGGTAAAATATTCCTTCTATCTCCCTCGAAATTCAGTCACAATAGGTGGTCTCTGACCCCACTACAAAACCAGGGTCTATATATTATGATGCGTGTCCCAAGAACACAAGTATGCACATCCAAAACCCCATCTACACTATTTTTTAATTTTACTTATTTATTGTTAATTTTTAAAATGAATTTAATAAATGTTATTGTATATATTTTAGTTCTATGTGTACATAATTAGTGGAAACACAGAAAAGCAATCTTCAACAAGTTCATGGAAAATGTGTAACATGAAAGATTATGCATGAATTTGAAAAAACTTTGCACCAAAATAAACATCTTTCAATGCCATTTTTTCATGAACTCATTTACATTATATTTTAAGACAATTATGCCTTCGATAGTTTTTGAACTTGCTAGCATAGCTCTTTTTTTCTGAAGTCTCATTTAATCATCTGAAAGGCAGAATGGCAGAGAGAAGAGTTCTCTCTGCTGGTTCATGCCCCAAATGGTCACAACAGCCAAGTCTGAATCCTGGAGCCAGTAACTCCATTCTGCCCTCATAGGTGGGCAATAGGGACCCAAGTACTTGGGCCGTTTTTTGCTGTCTTCCCAAGTGCATCAGCAGAAGCAGGAGCAGCATGGCCAGGACTCAAACCAGCATTCTGATATGAGATCCAGCTTTGCAAGTGGCAACCTAAACTGTTGCACTGCAACACAGGCCCCTCTGTGCATTCTTTGAAGCACCCTTGAGAATAGTTGAATGGATACTACATGAAGCACATTAAAGTATAGTTCAGCTCCATTGGGAACATTTGTTTATTTTTTGGTGACTGGAGCCACTAAAGTCTACATATGTTACAAAAATCTGAAAAACTGTATTTTTAGCCACCTCAGTCCTTGTGTACATTAGGTCTCTGAACTTGTTCATTCCACTTATCTGGTGCTCTGTGTCCTTTAGCATAAGTGTTCCAATTTCCTCCATATCCCTTCAACAATCCCTAATGATCACTTTTATTTTCTATTTCTGCATGTTTTACTTTCATTTATTATAGATTCTACATATAAGTGAGATTATCCAATTTTTTTTTCCTGTTTCTGGTTTATTTCATTTAGCATGATTTCTTCTAGGTCTGTCCATGTTTAGCAAGTGAAAGATGTCCTTTGTTCAGGCTGAAAATATATTATAATATTTTTAGTTATATTGTGATAGATATATCTCATACACATTTCATTTTCCATTTGTTCATCAGTTGGTGGACACACTGGGTTGCTTCCACATCTTGCCTTCTGTGAATATTATGCTGCAGTGACGGTGAGAATATAAGAATCTTTATATTGTGGTGGCTTCATCTCCTTTGATAGTCTAAGGAGAGATTGATACTTCATAGGACGTTTCTATCTTTATTTAAATTTTTATTGATAAAAAGGGAACAGAGTTCATGCATTCCATAGGTATAGTTCCAAGAGGAACACCACACTTTCCTCGATCCCCTATTCTCCTCTATCCTCCTGCTTCCTTCCCCTCCCTTCATTAGTTTTTGCAAAGACATTATTTTAATCCACTCTATATTTGCAGAATTAAATTACTACTAATCATAATATTCAAGAAATAAAACGTATGAGGGCCACAGTGCCACAGGAGTATAAACAAGGGCTAAAAGTGACAATCATTTCTCAACATGTCCATTTCATTCCTATACGTTTTATGTATTTTATATTAACTACCGCATGTATGAAAAAAACATGATATTAGTCATTTTGAGACTGGTTTATTTCACCAAGCATAATGGTTATCAATTTTGTTGCAAAAGATAAGACTTCAGTATTTCATACTGTATATGTATGCCATAGTTTACTTAGTCATCAGTTGATAGATATCTTGACTGATCACATATCATAGCTAGTGTGAACTGAGCTGCCATAAACATGGGGGTAAAAATAACTTTTTCATATGTTGATTTCATTTTGGTTGGGTAAATTCCCAGGAGTGGGATGGCTCGGTCACATGGTAGTTGCATTTTCAGTTCTCTGAGGAATCTACATGCTGTCTTCCATAGTGGCTGTACTAGTTTATACTCTCACCGACAGTGTAATAGAGTACCTTTTTCCCTACATCCTCACCTGCATTCACTGTTGTTTGATGTTTGGATGATAGTCATTCTAATTAGGGTGAGATGAAACCTCATTATGGTTCTTATTTGCATTTCCCTGATGGTTAATAATCTTGTGCATTTTTTCACGTGTCTGTTGGTCATTTGAATTTCAACCTTTGAAAAATGCCTATGCATGCCCTTTGCCCATTTCTTAAATGAATTGCTTTGTTGTTCTTGAGTTTCTTGAGCTCTTTATAGTTCTTAGACATTAATCCTTTATTGATTGAGCAGTTTGCACGTATTTTCTCTATTTCTGTACGTTGCATCTTTGCTTTGTTGTGTTCCCTCTGTGGAGCAGAAGCTGCTTACCTTCAAGAAATCCCATTGTCTATTTTTGTCTTTATTACTTGTGTTTCAGGAGTCTTTTCCAAGAAGTCTTTGTCTATGCCAATGTCTTATAGATTTTTTCCTGTAGTGTTTTTGTAGTATCAGCTAGTAGATTTGGATCCTTGAACCACTGTGAGATGATTTTTTCATAAGGTGTAAGGTAGGGGTCTTGTTTCATACTTCTGCATGTGGAGATCTACTTTTGCTTATTACTATTTGTTAAGGAGACTGTCCTTTTTTTAGGGATTGATTTTAGCTCCTTTGTCAAAGATTAGATGTTTATAGATGTATATATTAATTTCTGGGGTTTCTATTCTGTTGCATTGGTATACATGTATATTTTTGCACCAGTTCCAGGCTGTTTTGATCATAACTTCTCAGTAGTGTGTCTTGAAGTTTGGTACTATGATGCATTTAGTTTTGTTTTTGTTGTTAGGATTGCTTTGGCTATTCGGGATCTCTTGTGTTTCCATATGATTTTAGCTTCCTTTTTTCTAGATCTGAGAATAATGTCCTCGATATTTTGATTGAGATGACATTGAATCTGTAAATTGCTTTCAATAGTATAGTCATTTTGATATTCTTTCTTCCAATCCACAAACATGGAAGATTTTTTTCCATTTTTTGTGTTTTCTTATATTTCTTTCTTTAATTCTTTGTAAGTTTCATAATTGAGATCTTTCACTTCCTTGGTTAAATTTATTCCAAAGTTTTTAAAAATTTTATAGCTATTGTGAAGAATGGGACTGATCTTACACGTTTTCTCAGCCATGGCATTTTCTGTGTATACAAAGGTTACTGATTTTTGTGTGTTGTTTTGGATCCAGCAACTTTATCAAATTCCCTTATGAATTCCAATAGTCCAGTTTCTTTAAGAATCTCCATACTGTTACCCAAAACTGTCATCCCAACTTGCTTTCCCACTAACAGTGTACCCTGGTTCCCTTCTCTCCACAATTTTACCAACATTTACTTCTCTCATCCTTTTGATAATAACCATCCTATCCAAGGGTGAGAAGGAAGGTTCCAAAAGAACCAATCAGTGGGGTTGCCAGCACCATCCAGAGAGATTGTGTGGGCTATTTTGTGCAGTGCTCAAACAAAAAGGCCATCCTTTGGATCCTGTGGTACAGAAGCACAGTGGAATAGTTTTTGAGAGCTTGAAGTTTGGAAGAACACACCTGATAACATAGACTGACATCATTTTTTCCTGGAAATTCTGGAACTAACAACACACCTGATAACATAGGCTGACATCATCTTTCCTGGAAATTCTGGAACTGACACTGCCTTACTTACTGGTAAGGAAAAGAGAGCAAATAGCAGAAACTTAACTTGTACTCCCATATGATTTTCCATGGATTAGAAGAATGGCTTGGATGGAAACCAGCTTTTGTTTTCTTAAAATTATAAATTCAAGAGAAACTATTTTATAGATGATGAAATATCATGAAAGGCTACAGATGAGCTGCTAGAGTTAAGTTGAATGAGGTTTCAGGAAGTTTTAGTAAAAGAGTATATTTCATAGAATAAAATCCCCGAGACTTTGACCCACAAATGTGGACTGCAAGAGAGCTTGCATTGGAATATCTACCATAAAGAGGACATCCTTGGCCATTTTGTAAAAGCGAAAATATTGTAACCTTTCTGCTTGACACTGGTCCTCATTTCTGAGCTTAAATAGAACCTCAATATCTTGATTTTTCATCATCCAGGCTGCTTGACATCTGTTGTAAGTTAGGAAATGACCAATAGCAAACTGTATTAAGGCATAAAGTAAGGCACGACTATATCTTAGTTAGGGGCAATAACTTGACACTACTGAGCTCAATAAAATGAACAACATGACCATTTCTACATGGGGGTCAAACTTTATTGCATTAACATTTTCTCTTTTATGTTGAGAGTCAGTCCATTTATAAGGAATGATGACAGATATAAAACATACATCTGAGCACTAGGCTATAGCCTGATGATAAAAATAGACCATGGCATTTACAGAATAAAATTTCCCCAATTTTTCACCCAAAAGTCTGCTCTAAGTTCAAGTGGATTTTAAGAGCACAACCCTTTGAGAAAACAAAAATGCTTGCAACAACCTGGGCTACGTCAGGCTATAATTGGGAGCTCAGAACTCCATTCAGGTCTCACTTAGGGGTGGCTGGGACCAAATACTGAGTCATCATCACTGCAGGTTCCGCATTTGCAGGAGTCTGGACTCAGGAAGCAGAGCTGGAACTCAAAACTAGGTACACTGGTAACACATACATAATGACTTTCATACATTTTGTAGTGCCACCTTGGATTTTATTTTTTTTTTTTACAAATTTCTGCTGTAATTGATAAACTGCATATGTTGTGTGGTGTATCGTTTGCTAAGATTTGGCATATGCATAGTAAGAGCAAGCATCACCATAATCAAGATGGTGAACACACCCCATCATTCCCAGATGTTTCTTTGTGCTCTTCTGTAAATTCTTTATCTTCCCCTTCCTCTCTTATCCACCCCATTCCCAGGCAACCAGATTTGGTGCTTCCTGTCACTACAGTTACTAATATCTAAAAATGTGTGCAGTTGTAATTATACTAATTGTATACTTCTGCTTTTCTCCGGCTTTGTTCATTCAGTACAATTATTTTGTGATTCAGCCATCTATTGTGTATATCACTAATTGATTCCTTTTTGTTCTTGACTGATTTCCACCGCACAAAGACCTGGACTTCATGTCTTCACTTGTTGATGGGCTATTATAAATAAATGTGTTAGGAGCACTTTTGTACCCATCTTTGCCTAGATGTATGCTTTCATTTCAATTGTGTCAATATCTATGAATAGAATAGCTTGAACATAATGGTAGATATTTGCTTAACTTTGAAAGAAACTCAAATTCTTTTCTAAATTTCTTACGCTATTTTGTATTCTCACTCATTCAAATGTCCCAGTTCTTCTGTTTTCATGAATACATGGTACAGTTTGAAAACAAAATTGATGATCAAAAAACCTCAGTGAGGTTTTCACTGTGCTCCCTGAAAGCTAACGATTTTAACACTATTATTTGCATTGCATGTATGTTTTATTTAGTAATGTGTTTGTTCAAATATTTTCACTATATTTGGTTATCTTTAATTTTTTCTTTTGTTTTGTTGTCTTAGTGTTAACTAGTAAGAAGGCAGTTATTGAAATAGAATGGAATATTGCTCAGGTGTATACTAGAGGTGGACAGACTGCTATGTAATCTCAGAGAAGCAATTTACTAAAATGCTGGAACTTTAAAGCATCCAAAAAATGTAATATTTAAAATTAGTGTTAAAAGTTAGATGTGACCTTGGTAAGCAGAGACAGCAAATACATAACATCTAGCCTATCAGCCCATGTTTGTCGGGGAGAGTAATCAGGTTAAGTGTATTTGACACAAAATGAAGTCAGATGTGTGGATTATTTTATGGTTTTTGCTCTCAAACTTAATATATATTCAAATAGGATATATTTCCAGCCTTAAATCCTATTAAATTGTCTTAGTCTACTACTCACAGTAAATCTTGTAGAATTTAGATAACATCAAAAACTTCTAAAATTCTAAATCAGAACATTTTATGTATAATATAGCATTCGAAGTACTTTATGCATTCTATTAGAGGAATCAGATATCTATATTTTTGAATCATAAAAGATTGTTCACTGCAATGAGGCAGCCATCCTCTAGCTATAAACTGTGGAAGCAGAATCTTAAGTAACACATTTTTACTATGTGGCTTTCAAAATAATTAAATCAATTTTAATTTTGCTAATTGCCTTAAATCACAGCTTTGCCTAGATATTTTAATTTAGAGAAATGAGAAAAAGAAAAACATTTTAAAATGAAGAAATTTATATCCACAAAAATAGTTTAGAAAAAGATACTCATTAAATGTTTCTAGCTTAAAGTACTTTGGGCATATTATTCTATTCATTTATCCTTTAAATGTACACAATATCACCAAATGAGATTTGTGACAGATTTTAATTATTAGCGAGTAGTATGAGGCTCTTGAAACTTTCTGTTGGCTAACAATCAGTGAGCTGGAAAATACAGGGGCAAGACTGGTACATGTTGTCATGCCCCATTAACAACGTCAGAGAGAGCATTGAATTATTTAAAATTAAATTTACAGAACATTTTTTGTACTCGTCAACCTGTCTCTCAAGCATATCATTTAAATTATTCATGCAGGTAAAAAATTGATCTTCCATGTTAGAGAAGGTAAGTATATAAGAAACCTGTGTTAAACTTTGGACTGAAGTCATTTTTGTTTAAAATATTATACTTCTCTTCCAACTGTAAAACTAATAAGTACGCTCTGAATTCTGTCTCTCTTTCACCCACACTTTCTTTTTTCCACTTTGTATATTTTGTTCTCTCTCTCGAAACACGCACATGTACTCATGCGCATACACACACAAATTTTATTCTTTTATATTCTAAAAGTACAGAATATATGCTAAATGAATTTACATGATAGGATGCATATATATATATATCAAGTAAATTCATTTATATATATAAATATAAATACATATATATATATATATATGGTCAGAACCCTATAGTAAGACAAATTTCTGTTCGAGTCCAATATTTGAAGTAATTTTCATATTGGAAAGCATCTGTAAAATATGAACATGAAACCATTTTATATACAAGTTTAACATATACAAATTGAAAATACTCTTTAAAAAGAAGCCAAAATAATTAATATATGTGGGGCTGATAATTTGAAACCATATTAACCCATGTATATATATGTAGATACACATATATATGTGATATACACATATACATATATGTGTGTATCTACACATCTATGTATATATGTATATATATCTATGTATATATATATGTATATGTGTATATATGTATATCTACATATATATGTCTTAATGCATATGCCTACATATAGCTACACATATTTACATTATGATGTGAAGAAATGAGATGGTATGAAGAGTTTCCAAGTATTTAGAAAATACAAAAATTATTAGCAGTGTGCCACTGATTAGGCTGGCTGTGTTTCAAAGTTCTTCTTAATAAGTTTCAGTGCATGAAGTGCTGTCTCTCCATACCACCCCAAAATGATTTGGCATTTATAAATCCAAGTAAAAAAAATAAAGAAATCAATGGGATAAAACTCCTCTACATTCTGATTCTCATATGGGGAGTGGCCTAGAGCCTATTTAAAATCCTTTAATATTAGAAATCTCCAAAGATCTCCCTTTGAGATGTCATCATTTTTAATGTATTTTATTGAGATGCAATAATTGACCATGTTGATTCAGTCTAGTGTGATAATTGATACATAGAGATAATGTGTGATAATCAAAGCATGGTAATTATATTTTCATCTTCTTACACGTTCATCCTTTTAAGATTTATGGTAAACCGTTGTGAGCTATAGTAATCCCTACTCTGCTGTAGAGCATTGAGACTTAATCATTTTATCTAATTGTATTTCAACACCTGTCATGCAACCTCCATCCATTCTTCCTTTCCCCTACATTTTCTAACATCTAATGATCATTGTCCTACTTCCTACTTCTATGAAATAACCTTCTTTTAATTAATCTACAAATATATATAGTATTTGCGTATCTGCACCTAGCTTGTTTCCTTAACATAATATCCGCCAGGTATTGCTACAAATAACAAAATTTAATTATTTTATGGCTAAATAATATTCCACTGTGTATATATGCCACCTTTTATTTATCCATTCATCCATTTGATTTAATTTCCTTTGGAGATACACACACACACACACACACACACACACACATATATCCAATAGGGAGACAACTGGGTCATGTAATAGTTTTATTTTCAGTTTTTTAAAGGAACTGATATTTTATTTTCATAATGGTTGTACTAATTCATGCCCTCCTAGCAACAGTGTTAATAGTTACCTTTTTCTACAACCCCAGCAGCATTAGATAGCTCATTGTGGCTTTGATTTGTATATTCTTGATGACTAGTGACACATGGCGTTTTTTCATATCTTGTTGGTTATATACACATATTCTTTGGAGAACTTCTATGCCAATTATTTGTCCATATTTTATCAGATTACTTGTTCTTTTCTTTTGTTTATGCTTTTTTAAGTTATTTTTTAGTTATTTTTGTATTTTGGATATTAGCATTTTGTGAAATAAATATAATGCAAATATTTTCTCCCATTCTTCACTGTTTTCATTATGTCTTTCTCTGTGCAGAACCTTCTTAGCTTGATATAACACCATTTGTCTATTTTTGCTTCTGTTGTTGGTGCTTTTTGGATCTTATCCAAGAAAACATCGCCTACACTGATGTCTTGAAGTATGTCCCTTGTATTTTCTTCTAGTCGTTTCAGTTTGCAGTTTTACATTTTAGATATTTGAGCCATTTGGAGTTGTATTATGGTTTATTGTGACAGACGAGTGTCTAGTTCCAGTCTAGTGAATACAATATCCAGTTTTCCCAGGATGACTTGCTAGTCACTGTTCTGTCTTCAGTTTGTGTTTTGATAACTTTCTCACAGATTAGTTGGCGGCAGATGTGTGGATTACTTCTGGCTCCTCTATTCCATTCTATTAACATTTATGTCAATTTTATGCTGTGCTGGGTTTTATAGCATGTCTGGTCTTTTTCCAAATTTTGGAGAAGATCAATTCGGTTTTTCCCTGTTCAGTATGACTTTAGCTGTGTGACTATCAGATGTGTAGCCTTTATTGTATTGAGGTGCATTCCTTCTCCACCCATTTTACTCCTGAAAGAATGTTGAATCTTATCAAATGCTTTTTCTTCATATGCTGAGATGATCATACTATTTTTCCCCTTCATTCTGTTGATACAATGTACTAAATTCATTGACTTGCATCTATTCAACCAGCCTTGCATTCCAGGAATAAATCTAACTTTTTTGGATGTGCTGTTGGAGTGTATTTGTTACTATTCTGTTGAGAATTTTGGTATATATATATATATATATATATATATATATATATATATATATATATTTTGGACAGGCAGAGTGGATAGTGAGAGAGAGAGAGACAGAGAGAGATTGTCTTCGTTTGCCATTGGTTCATCCTCCAATGGCCGCTGCGGGCCGGCGTGCTGCGGCTGGCGCCCAAAGCTGATCCGATGGCAGGAGCCAGGTGCTCATCCTGGTCTCCCATGGGATGCAGGGCCCAAGCACTTGGGCCATCCTCCACTGCACTCCCTGGCCACAGCAGAGAGCTGGCCTGGAAGAGTGGCAACAGGGACAGAATCTGGCTCCCCGACCGGGACTTGAACCCAGTGTGCCGGCACCGCAAGGCGGAGGATTAGCCTAGTGAGCAGCAGCGCCGGCCTGTATCTATATTTATAAAGGATATTACTTTATATTTTTTCTTTGCTTTTTTGTATTTTTTCCTGGTTTTGATATCAGACTAATGCTATCCTTATATAGTAAATTTGGAGGGACTCTCTCCTTTTGAAATCTCTGGAAAATTGTGAGAATTCCTGTTAGTTTTTGTTTTAAATATTTCTAAACATTGAATAGCAAAGCCATTTGGGAGATGTTTTATACTGATTCAACCTTGTAACACATTATTGATCTCATCAGATTTTATATGTTTTCATGGTCCAGTTGTAATTTTATTTTTACAGGCAGAGTGGACAGTAGGAGAGAGAGACAGAAAGAAAGGTCTTCCCTTACCGTTGGTTCACCCTCCAATGGCTACTGTGGCCAGTGCGCTGTGGCCTCCGCACTGCGCTGATCTGAAGCCAGGAGCCAGGTGCTTCTTCCTGGTCTCCCATGCGGGTGCAGGGCCCAAGCACTTGGGCCATCCTCCACTGCCTTCCTGGGCCAGAACAGAGAGCTGGCCTGGAAGAGAGGCAACCAGGACAGAATCCGGCCCCCTGACTGGGACTAGAACCCAGGGTGCCGGCACTGCAGGTGGAAGATTAGCCTATTGAGCCACAGCGCCGGCCTGTAATGGGTTTTATATGTCCAGAATTTAATCATTTCTTCTAGAATTTTAGTTTTGAGTGCATAAAAGTTCATAATGGTCCCTAATGCTCCTTTGCACTTCTGAGACAATGGTTGAAGTACATCCTTTCTTGTTTGATTGTGTGTGTTTGTGTGTGTGTGTGTGTGTGTGTGTATAAAGATTTTTATTCATTTATTTGACAGGTAGAGTTACAGACAGTGAGAGGAAGAGACAAACAGGTCTTCCATCTGCTGGTTCACTCTCCAAATGGCTGCAATGGCTGGAGCTGGGCATATCCAAAGCCAAGAACCAGGAACTTCTTCCAGGCTTCTACATGGGTATAGAGGCCCAAACACTTGGACCATCTTCCACTACTTTCCTAGGCCCTAGTAGAGAGCTGGATCAGAAGAGGAGGAGCTAGGATAGAACCAGTGTCCATATGGAATGCCGGTGCCACCGGTGGAAGATTAAACTACTGTGCCACAGCACCAGCTCAGTATGTATATGTATATATATATATATATATATATATATATATATATGCCATCTCCTTTTGATTAGTTTACCTAGAGATTTAGAAATTTTCTGCATCTTGCCAAAAACTCTTTGTTTTGTTGATCTTTTTATGATGTTAACAACTATTTAATTTATTTTGTCTCAAAATTTGTTATGCATTTTCTTTCATTTATTAATTTGAAATCTGTTTTATTTTGTTTTTTTCTGGTACCCTCAGTTACAATATTAGATTATTTGAGATCTTTATCTATCTCTGTATCTATTTGACTATTTAGTGTTATTACTATAAGCTTCCTTTTTAGTTCTTTTTCCCTTTTATCCTATAGGTTTTGGATATTGTGGTCCCATTTTTCATTTGTTCCAAGAAATTTTTTACATTCTATTTTGATTTCTTTTTGTTCTCCAATGTATTATCTGTCTTGGAAAATGTCTGTCTCCTGATGAGAAGATTGCATAATCTGTGGCTTTTGAATGGAATGTCTTATTAATATCAGTTAAGTGGGCTGCTGCTGTGGCATAGCAGGTAGGGCTACAGTTGCAGTGCCAGCATCCCATACGGGCACTGGTTCTAGTCCCAGCTGCTCCACTTCCAATCCAGTTCTCTGCTATGGCTTGGGGAAGCAGTGGAAGATGACCCAAGTCCTTGGGCCCCTGCACCTGCATGGGAGACCCAGAAGAAGCTCCTGGCTCCTGGCTTCAGATCAGCACAGCTCCTGTGATTGTGGCCATCTGAGGAGTAAACCATCAGATGGAATCTTCTCTCTCCCTCTCTCTTTCTCTCTCTGCGTCTGCCTCTTTGTAACTTTACCTTTCAAATAAATAAATCTTAAAAAAATCAGATCCATTTAGTCTACAGTGTTGTTTAAGTCAATATTTCTTTGTTGCTGTTTTTATTTAGATGATCTTTCCACTGATTTAAAGTGGAGCTTTGAAATCTCCAGTTAATATTGTGTTATAAACTGCCTCTCCCTTTACACCTAATCACGTTTGCTTTATATAATTGTGTTCTGGTTAAATAGATTTATAATTATTTTCTCTTATTGAATTGATCTCTTTATTATTATATAGTGACCTCATTTTGATTCTTTTTATAACTTTTGAATAAAAATCTACTTATTCTGATGGACATATAGCTACAGGATTCCTTATGGTTCTTTTTAGCTTCCAATTTTCAGTTTTAATCTCTGTGTATATTTGCCAGTGATATAATTATCTAATATACAGCATATCATTGGGACTTATATCTTTTATATGAAGCCAATCTGAATCTGTTATTTATGGAATTTAACTCATGTGCATTTTACCCAATTATTGATAGAAAAGTCATACTCCTGTCTTTTTGTGTGTGTGTGTGAATGATTGGAATATCCTTTGTTCTTAGCATTGTCTGTTGTTTATCTTTATTGTTTGGTGGTTTTTTTATTGATAAAGCTTGACTCTTTACTCTTACTCTTTTAAGTCTCTATCCTACTAGAGAGTTTTTTTATTTTCATATGTTTTCATGATGGCAGTAAATTATTATTTTGCCTTTACATATTGGTCTCCCTTAACCAGTTCTGCAAGACTGGTGATGATGGATTGTTCAGTTTTTAAATATTCTGTAACGAATCATTTCTCGAAGATATTGTGTTCCTTGTTGACAGGTTTGTTTTTTTCTGTTAGGATTTTCAATTTATCACCCCATTCTTCGTTAACATCTCAGGTTTCTGTTGAAAAATCCGCTTCCCCAATCAAGATTCCCTTATATATACCTTGAAGCCTTTCTCTTACCATCTTTTTAATTCTTTGTTTTAGACTTTTGACAGCTTCAGTGTGATAGTTCTATCAATTTTCCTTTGAGCTTCCTGATTCTGGATGTCTGTATCTTTCCCAAGATTTGTCTTTAGATAATATTTTGTTGAATAACATTTCTCTGCCTTTTCCTTATTCTTCTTCTGTAATACTGATCATGTGAAAACTTCTTTGCTTAATTGTGTCACATAAAGATTCTAGATAGTCTTCACCTCTAAAAAGTTTTTTTATCCGACTCAATTATTTTGAAAGCCCTGTCTTCAAGTTAAGACATTCTTGCTTCTGCTTTATCTAGTCTGTTGTTGAGGCTCCCAGATGTATATTTACTTCATTGATTGAGTTCCTGAACTGCTATATTTCTATTTGGTTCTATTTTTATTTTTCTAGGTTTTTTTTTTTTTTTTGGTTAGTTGGTTGAATCTCTCATGGAGATAATGAATTGTTTTCTGAATTTTGTTGAATTATGTCTAAATTCTGTTGTGTTTCCTTGAATTTTCTTAAAACAGTTCTTTCAAATTCTTTTTTAGACAGTTCAACAATTTCTTTTTGTATGGGCCTGATACTAAAAAACTCTGTTCCTCTGGACGCATCATGTGACTTTGTTCCTCCTGTTTCTTATTGATGTTTATACATCTGGAGATCAGTTGTCTCTAAAAATTTTGTAGTGTGTCTTTTAGTGTAAAGGACTTTCTCCTTAAGGCATCTCCTGGAGTTCCAGTTGGGGGTGTTGCTTGGGCTTTGGTCTAGTATAGTGGCTGTGTAGTTTCTCCAGCTGCAATCAAGTTTTTTTAACGTTTGCAGGTTTGCCAGTGACATGGAATCATGGATTTCGTGGGTTATTCTTTCAGCTGGGATGTAGCTGGATGGCTGGCAGTTCTGTGCACAGGTCCTGCTGCTGTGTGGGCATAGTTCTCATCAGTTTTCAGAGGTTAGCTGAGGGTGGAACCACTTTAGCAGGCAAGGTACAGCTGATACAGCAGCAAAGTAAAAGGTGCCCATCAGTTTCTATGGGACACAAGAGCAACGTCACTCCAATGGGGTCAGGCATGCTCAGTAGTGGGTGTGATCTGCCTAATCAAGAGTCAAAGGACCAGGGCCAGCATTGTGGTGTAGCAGGTTAAGCCTCCGCTTGTAACGCTGGCATCCAATAGCGCACTGGTACAAGACCTGGTTGCCCCACTTCCAACACAGCTCCCTGCTAATGAGCCTGGGAAAGCAGCGGAGGAGGGCCCAAGTGCTTCGGCCCCTGCAGCCATGTGAGAGAACTGGAAGAATCTCCAGGCTCCCAGCTTCCGCCTGGCCCAACTCCGTCTGTTGTGGACGTTTGCCTCTCAAAGATCTCTTTCTGTGTCTTTCCTCCTCTCTCTGTATCTCTGCCTTTCAGATAAATAGAAAGTAAATCTAAAGGAGAAAAAAAGAGATTTTTTTAAAAAGGTCAGAGGACCACATAGAGATCACTGTACCAATAAACCTGGGTGCCCATAAATATCTGAGGGCTGTGCAGTGTGCAGGTAACATTGCAGGGCCCCAGCGGCCAAGCGCTCAGGATGGGGTGTCCAGCTGCTTTCCAGAGTCAAGGGTAGGTGGGCAGGGCAACCTGTCTTCTCTCTGCGGGCCTCCAGAAGCTTGACCAGTCAACAAAGGCTGCCTGACTGCTTCCTGCGCTGGGTATCCCAGTTTTCATCCTGAATTCTTTTTGTCAAAGTAAGCCTCTCTTTTCTTTTATCTTTTACCTTTTCCTTTCTGGGATTTAATGCTACTTTTCCAAGCTATAGGCCTAAGTCCATTTTAATTACTTCGAGTATTTGCGTTATGATGTTTCTGAGTCTTGATTCACGTATCCTAGGTTTTTTTACACACAGTTCATTCACCTGAGACCAAAGGGACAGTTAGAAGGAAGAGCTGAAAAGATGTCAAAATAAGAACAATCGCTTTTGTTAAAGTGGAACATTTTTTGTTAATACCTTCCTTTACCTAAAGTTTGTAGTCTTTTGTTTTCCAGGACTTAATTAATTTACATATTTATTTGGTATGAACATAATTTTACAGCAACCCATTTCTGTATTAGCATTCAATAATTCTAATAGCAAGTACTTCCTAGTTGGAAGACCATTTAATTATGACTTTGTGAGGTGGAAGTAAAGAAAAAAAATTTTCATGCTCAAACACATTTTATTTACTTTTTGATACTGACTGAAAGATTCCTAGATTTAGATTTAAAAAAACAATTGTTTTTTAGGGGCTGGCGCCATGGCTTAGTAGGCTAATTCTCCGCCTGCGGCACCAGCACACTAGGTTCTACTCCTGGTCTAGGCACCGGATTCTGACCCGGTTGCTCCCCTTCCATTCCTGCTCTCTGCTGTGGCCCGGGTGTGCAGTGGAGGATGGCCCAAGTACTTGGGCCCTGCACCCACCTGGGAGACCGGGAGAAGCACTTGGCTCCTGCCATCGGATCAGCGCGGTGCGCTGGCTGCAGTGGCCATTTTGGGGGTGAACCAACGGCAAAGGAAGACCTTTTTCTCTCTCTCTCTATCTCACTGTCCACTCTGCACATCAAAAAAAAATGTTTTTTAGAATACCTGTATGCAGTTTCTTATGGAGAAAAAACACTTTCTATTTTAAGAAATTACTGGTAACTGGTTGAATCATTCTGCTATTTATGCAAGGATATGAGAGAAAAAATCTTTGGATGAAGAAGGAAAGTAAAAGGCTGTTATTTGCTTCTCTCAGCTTTAAATTACAGAAATAAACTCAATAGGTAAAAAGTAAACACCATCTTATTCCTGCAGTTTAAACACAAGACATTTTTCAAAGAATACAGATAAAAGAAACTGGAGAACTATCCACTGAACTGCATGGCCTGAAACACTAATGCCAACTTTAACCAAGACAGAAGTAATAAAATGGCTTCACTTCCATAGGACCTTAATGACAGTAGTCACTATTGTTGTCAACATGCTAACAGACAGTGATCGAGAGGCTGAAGTATTTTATTAATGGGAACTCTTGTTCCCCAAATAAAGAGCAGTCAGCAGAATGTCACAGACTCAACCCAGTCTCTGAACACAATTCTCTATAGCATCAGGAATGATTCCATCTCATTTCTATTTGATGTGCTTAGAAACATAGCTCTCTCTTGTTGAACTTATTATAGCTACATGGTGTAGCTTAAATAATAGGTAAGGAACATAGCAAGTGGTTTACTTTTGACAAATCACAATAATTATACACTTCTGTTTGCTCTCTGATCTACTAATTAACTATCAAATTTGCAGATCAATGTCTACTGCCTGGGTTATTTTGATACCTGTTCTTGATAGGTAGCTGTCAGGAAGAAAACAGCAAACATCAACAAACCCCAAAGGAAAACACGTTCCAGATGTTCCGAGTTGCCATTCAGTTATTTCCTGTATCTTCCAGCAACGGAGAGAATGTAGAAGGTGCCAGTATTTTTTGAAGAAGACTAAAAGAAGAGAAGAGAGAGAGGAAAGAGTAGGGACAGAGATAAAAAGAAGGAAATGAAGGAAACAAAGTAGGAAGGAACTAAGGGAGAGAAGAAAGAATGAAAACAAGAGAGGACAAAACTCTTTACAAGGAGTCGGCATTTTAGATCAGCAGTTAAGGTACCAGCAAACCATGTCAGAGTACCTGTGTCCAATTCCTGGCTCCAGCTTCTGACTCCATTTTCTACCAGTGCAGATCTTGCTCCAGTAATTGAATTCTTGTCACCCACCTTAGAGACCTGGATTGAGTTCCCCATTCCTGGCTGTGGCTCTGGCCTCAACCATTGTATGCATTTGGGAAGTGCACCATCAGATCAAATACCTCTCTCCCTCTCTCTCACACTCTCCAATAATTTTTTCACATTTTTATATTATTATAACACTGTCATAATTACTTGCAAATACATCCTATATTATCATTTTTAATATGTTTACTCGTCATTCATAGGTTGATAGCATATTTTTCTCCTAGGTTGTGTTTGGTCAGCTGTAGTCATCAGAGTAAGGCTTCATTTTAATAGTTTCCAATCTATGTACTTACACCTGTCAACATAGTCCCTTGAGGTAGAAGATGAGCGTTTCAAAACAGAGTCATACCCCACTGAAGGTTTGGCTGAAAGAAGGAAGCTGAAGGTAGGACATACTGTTGAAAAGAAAAGCTAATCAACAACTCAGAAAATCAACCACTTGTTGCAAGAATTACACAGAGAGAGATAACAAATATCTCAAGTCTATCTGAGCTTATTGTATTTTTTGAAGACATAGACTGACTTCAGTCTCCTTGCTTTTTTCCCTCTCTATGCCCCCTTCTTTAATATTACAAAATCTGTCTCTATCTCATTTCTTTAGTTTTAAATATTTATAACTTTTAGTATACATTTAGAAATAATGTATTTATCAAAGTGTTTCTACTTTAAAACTTTATTTTTTATTTTGTGATTAAAAAGGACTCCCTGTTCTAGAATTCTAAACTGTAAGCAAGAGAATGAGCTGTGTTTCACGTGGTCTCTGGGTTCCCTGTCTCCTTGTCTGAAAGGTCACTGCTTGCCAATAGAGAGCAATTCAATTATCAGCTCTCAGTGTGGAATTTTTCTCTGCATCTGGGCTTGTTCCTCAGAGCAACAGAAAAATCACAATGGGAGAGTGGGAGGTAAATGTTCTCCACCATTCCAGGGAGATGGATAGTAGGTTCCGAGAACTGTGAAGTGCAGCGTTTACTAGGGCTCTGCCTACCTGATGAAGGCGACTAAAGATGAACAGTAAGGCGATCTTGTGCAGGGAGCATCCAGGGTACACAGGGTATACATCCCTCACCTGCATCCCCAGTGGAACAAACAACAGCCATACTGTGAAAATAAATGACAACTCTATCACAAAAACCTATGCACAAAGAAAACAATGGCAAAGGGATAGTATTCGCCTCATCTGCTTCAGAAATGTCCATGTCAAAAATTCAGAGCTCAGTGGCCCTGTAGTATGTGTTGAAATCTGATTTTTGATGCTTTCAACTTGGTGATTATTGCTTGAGATTGCCTTTATTTAAAATCTTTTTCTGTTTCCATAGGGATTTCAGAAATGCGTTCCCTAATTCTGTGAAGAATGTCACTGACGTTCTGATGGGGGCTGGGGGCTGTATTGAGTGTGTAAATCCCTTTGGGGGCAGTATGGACAATTTAATATTTATTCTTGCAATCCATGAGCATGGAAGCTCTTTCCATTCTTTTGTATGTGTGCTCGTCAATTTATTTCATGTGTAGTTTGTAATATTTGCATTGTTCAGTCCCTATCCCAGATAAAAATGCACAGAAATTTTATATTAATTCAATTTTTAGTTAATTATTATAGTTGATGGTAAACTTTGAGTGGCAAAATGATTCAGACAAAATCTGTTCATTGTTCTGTTTTGTCAGTGAATTCAGGAATACAATCCCACATTTTCTCTTTAATGAAAAAACTGATTATAAAATCAATGCAGACTAGAATGCTTATAGAATAGATAACCTCATTGTTTCCATTGTATTTTCTCCCCATCAAGAAAATGCAGAAATCACACTCAGCTCTACGTGATTTGAAAGTAATAAGATGCTTGGTGATATAATGTCCACAGAATACCATGCTTTATCACCATCATTATCTAAATATGTAGTCCCTGTGCAAACTCATGCAAAAATAAGTGAATCAAAAATTTTTTCTTGCATGCCAACAATTAAAGAATGTCACTGATATTTTAAACAATGTAAATAGAAGAAAATTGATAATATTTAAATAGTATAATCTGAATACCAAAGCTCAGAATAAGCAAATACTATTTAATACACTGCACAAAGTCAATTCCCTCAGGTTGTATGTTAAGACAATACATAGGAAGCCCGTGGTTTCCTTCTTAAAGGAGTAAATGTATAGCGATTAGCTTGGTAAGACTACAATGTTACCTGAGGTTGTAGTCTTTAAGCCCCTGGACCATTGTCCTATGCATAGAAAACAATATGTTTTCTCAAATATTTACATTATTTATCTTTTTATGATATTTTTAAAAAGTCCTCCAGTAGAGGAGTTTTACTAACATATCATTTTAGAACTATTGCAAAGGGAAAAAAGATTTCTTTTTCCTCAACTATTGAAGTCTAATTAAATTATAAAGTAATAAAACCGAATTACTGAGGACAATTAAATTTGACATGCATTTTATTCTACTACAACTAGTTGCCAGTTTTCATTATATTTAAATGTAAATCTCTGTAGTAACTTTATTAAAATTAAATTTTGAAGAAAAAGTATACATTTTCCACCTCTCAGTTTTATTATTTCTCCTTCAGGGAACTTTCTTTCATGTATATTCAGTTCAAAACTTTGCTAAAGAATTTTTTATTAGTTTAGATGTAAATAACTTAGTAGACAATTTAAAGACAAACCTCATTAGACATTAAAACTATTCACCATGACTTTTTCTTGTCAAAGTGTATTATCTTTGTGGTCCTTGATTATTTAAACATGGAATCCCTGCTGTACTTCTGAAGCAGTACTACTAGGGTTGCAAATAATGGTCAAAGGCAGAACACACTGAACATAAGAGAATCCAATTTTGTATTTTCGTCCCTGATGGCTGTAGCAAGACCGTATTTAGAGTAAAGCAATCTCTTTTTCTACTCTGATGCACACAACCTTTGAAAATGCCTGCCACTGAGGTACAGGCCTTAATTCGAATTGCAAATAACCTTTAATGCTTTAAACTACCTTTTACATGTCAAGCCACCACAAAGTTTCACACTAAGGAAACGTCTTACTTTCCTGTGTCTTTGCATTTACACTCATGTATTCTTTTGCATATCTGATATTCACATATGCATATGTACAGGTGTACATTCTCTTTTAAGGCTATACACATTCAGGTTCTCTGGCAACACGCTGCAAAGCCTTTGAGTGACTTAGAGTCCCAGCAGAATCCTCTCTGTTACTGCCCCTCTGAGATTTCTCCAGAACATCGTAGCTGGATACCAAGGGCAACTGAGAGGCGTATTACAGCCCTGTAAGCATCTGCTGACTTGGAAATGAAAGGGAGGCTCGTATGTTTCAAATAGGATTCAAGAAACTGCTGTCTTTTATCCTGGGCAGAACAGGGGAATATAAAATCGGAACACTGAAAGGAAGATTTCTCTCTTTCTCCAAGCACTAAAAGTAAAAGCATCTGAAAAGTACACTGGGGTTGGGCCTTCTGTACAGCAGTTCACATGCCTGGGTTCTAGTCCCAGGTACGCTTCAAATTGCAGGTTCCTGCTCATGTACACAGTTACCTCCTTAGCAAATAATGGCTCCAGAGAGTAGTTCCCTTCCACCAGCAATGGAGACTAGGATTAGACTCCCAGATCCTGGCGCTTGCTCGCTCTCTCTCTCTCTCTCTCTCTCTCCCTCTTTATAACTCTTTCTTTCAAATAAATAAATAAATCTTTAAAAAAAGAAAAAGAAAATTATATTCCACATTCACTCATGTCTTAAGTATTTTAAGTGTAGAGGGCTCAATGCAAATTACATGTGATGTTTATGTGCCTAAAACTTGATCTGTCCCCACAATAGTCAATGACACCACATCCTGTGATATAAGGGATCGGTAAATATGACCCATAATGCAATGTTTGCTGTACAGGTGCTTCTCTACCTTTCACATCACAGTTTGTAGTCTTATACAGAAGTGATTTCATCCAACTACAAAGGAAAATTTACTTTGAGCTACATTTTACCACATTTTATTTGTCTCTGTAAAATATCAAAGGAGGAATTTTTCATCATTGGTTCAATTTCTCCATGTGGATTGTTTCTACTTTTGCCCCCAAGGCTCTTTCGTTTTTTTCCTCTGCCTCGGCTACTCTTTTGAAATTCTGTGATTTCTGTCACCTAACCCATGTTGACATGACAGCAAACAAATGTTTCAGCAGGAATAATTGGTTCCTAGAGGAATGGGAGGCAGCATCCCATGTCCAAAGCAAATCATTAAACTCATTCCTTGCTTTTGGAAGACCTGAAGGGGGTTTTTCTGAGGGAAAAAAATAGTTTGTAGTATTTTAATAGCCGAAAGTAGTGTATAACTTTACCATGAAGCTTCAAAGGCACTTACTGTAGTACTGGGACTGCCCACACCTCCCGCTCCTCCCAACACCACTGCCAGCACCCACTGGGAATCACCTACCCTTTTCCCTCCTACTCCATATCTTTCCTTATGACCCCTATACTAAGCTCTACCTCAGAGCTTGAATTAACATTGTAAGTTCAGTTAGAAGAACAAATATCATGAATTCTCCACTATTTTGACAGGATTGAAATTGCTCTGGTGATTCATTAATCAACTTTTCACATATGGAGTGGGATAGTGAATATACTAATTGAAAGTCAAGAAATAGAGCTTAATTGTTTAATGTCAAAAGCTCAGGGACAGATTTCAGGTAATTGCTGGGAAGCCTATTCGCATGAGTTTTGAAATATAAGCACTTGATCTAGGTTAAACTAAAGACATTTTCTAATTATTTGGAAAGGGCTTCTTGGACACACACTTCAATTTAGATTAAATAATTTAAATAAAACAATGTGCCCAATTGTGAATAAAATCTTAATTGAAGTCTGTACAAAGCTAAGAAAGTGAAAACAAATTATATATAGGAAAAAAAAAACTACAAGAAATTGTCCAGTTAAAAAATCATAAAAATTTTGCTCATAAAACAATGCTTATTACCTATGTTGAAGATATAATTTGTTTTTAACATATGCTGTAGAGTCATTATATATTGTGATGTTGATAGCACATATAAAATGAAAATGCCTTTAAACTTTCAAACGCAACAGAGGAATTTAAACATTTTAGTCTCAAGTTTGGGAGACCTTAGTTTCTATGAAGACACATGAAAACAGCCTAGAGATCTGAAGGTGATTCAACACACTCTGATTTTCTTTTTCTTCAGTCATAAGTCTAGGACATGAGAGTAAGAACAAGACAAGCCTGGAGCACTTTGAAGTTTAAGGAATTGGCTTTAAAATACAATGTCCTAAATGGCTTCAAATGTCAGTACTGTTAAGAATAACTTTCAAGTCCAGACATATTTCAGCCAATCGTGGTTCATACTTCAACCTACCTTCCCACCAGGATTTCTTGCCAGCACATGGGATCTTCAGCAGTGTTCCTTCTCCAAACGTGGCACTCCATTGTACTTACTTCTCCATATTTCTACTGCCCATACCACCCCTCAGTCACTGAGATTCAAAACCCTGGCAGCATTTGCATAATTCATTTTGTTGTTGAATGTTGAGGGAAAAAAATAAGCTACAAATGATTTTTCATGCATATGTAAGTATAAACTCAAAGATTGCAGATATGTAGATTCATGAATAACATGCTTCAAACTCATGATAGCCATTGAAACCAGAAGGATGAACAATGCAATCTTTGGGGGTGTTTTTGTATGTTGATTTTGAGAAGGTTAAAAATAAATTCAAATTTCTAAATACTAGTTCTGCATAATAGAAGTATAGATATTGTGTTTTATATCTTTCTACTTCTAAAAGTCATTTCTGTAAAGCAAAAAGGATATAAACATATAAGACAAAATATTAATGAATAAAGAACAGAGAAGAAAAGAGAGGAATGGAAAAATATGGCAGAGTTAGTACTAAAAGTATACAGCAAAAGACACTGCACAACACAAACCTTGCAGTTACAAAACTCCTCTGTAGTTTGCTAAGCCTTTCCCCATTCTCACCATTCCTACTTTTCTCTCCTGTTCTGTAACCCCATATCTCTGTGTCCATGCAGTGCTACAAAGCATCTCCATGGGTCACACTGATTACAGACTCTTTAATGCAATTGTGCATGATAATAGATAATCTTCCTTTACAGGGGCCAGCATTACAGTACAGCAGGTTAAGCTGCCATCTGCAATGCTGGCATCCCATATTGGAGTGATGGTTCTAATCCCTGCTGCTCTGTTACAGTCCTTCTCCCTGCTAAGGCACTTGGGACTCTGCCACTCATTTGGGAGACTCAGATGGAGTGCCTGCTTCCTGGCTTTGGCCTGGCCCAGCCCCAGCCATTGCAGCCACTCAGCCACTTGGAGAAAAACGCAGTAGATGAAGCCTGATTCATAGCCTCTTTCTCTCTCTCTTCATCCCTCTCTCTTTCCTTTCCACCTCTCTCCCCCATCACTCTGCCTTTAAGACAGACAAAACTTTAAAAACTATTACTTTTTATTTTTATCAATCCTAACTATAAATGTAATGGAAATCTTCATCTGATCTAAATATTCAAGGTCTGTGTTGACCTGGATCATATTCCCTTTCAGGAATATTAAATCCTGTAAACGAAGCCCATCCGGTTTGCCATTCTATCTCCTATCAGCTATCAACTGTCCTCAGTCAAGAAAGCGTTGCCCTATTCTGTACCAGGTGAGCTTGCACACTTTATAAATTTTAATTTCTAAAGCTCTACCCAACTACCATCTCATCTGAAGGATCTTCTCCAGTTTCAGATAATATTGACTCCACTTTATGCTTTTGTACAAAAATTAAGCTTTAAGCTTGGTGCTTCTCGGGTTCTAGTCCATAGTATAATTGTCAACACATATAACCTTTCTGTTTTTCTAGCATGTAAGATCTTGGAGGATGGTTTGTATCGACCTTTACTTACATTATCACCCAAAAGGCATAGTACAGTGTGTTGTGTTTATTAAATAACAAAAGCATAGTTTCTAAATGTATATTAATTATTCATAACTATCAGGAAATGCTTCTGGATTCAGCAGATTCAGCAAAAATGTCATATTTCTTATGTCATGTCCATTTCCTGTGTCAACCTAAACAGCCCACTAAGTTCTGGCTACTAACAGAATCCACAGTATAATGTTATATCCTTTTGTGTTTGTGTTCATAAAGACTTTCCTTTTTAAGAAAAGATTTATTTGTTTATTTGTAAGTCTGAGTTACAGTGAGAGAGGGAGGAACAGAAAGAGACATCTTCCATCTGCTGGTATACTCCCCAAACGACCACAATGGACAGGACTGGACCATCTGAAACCCAGGAGCTAGGAACTTCATCCCTGTCTCCCACATGGGTTCAGTTGCCCAAGGACTTAGCCATCCTCCTCTGCCTTCCCAAAAGCATTAACAGGGAGCTGAACTGGAAGCAGAATAGCTAGGACTTGAACCAGCACCCACATATGATGGCCACATCACCTCAACCCCCTACCCTATGCCACAATGCTGGCCCCAAGACCTTCCTTTTTAATCACTAGGCTTGTATCAGTGACAGTGAAATTGAAGAAAATGGGAACTGGTAACTCCTGTTCCTCAAGAGATTTTTTGAATATCATACGCACTTGTTGTAGGGTCCCAAGGGGCAGCAAGACTTAGCCCTGTTGAGTTCTGAAATAGTACAACTGCTTTGCTAAGCCAAAGAACTCTGCCTGCCACATATGGCTTTAGGAGGTAAATATATTGTCTTCCCAGCAATAGTGTCATATTTTAATCATCTCAGTATTTTTATAAATGAAAAATTCGAGACAGATACTGGAAATTAGATTCTTACTTTAGGAATAGAAAGGAGTGAAACTCTCTACCAGTGCCTATCACCCTTTCTACGTATGCTCGTGAGACTACTTAAAAAGAATGCATAGGAGGTGCATAGCAACAGAGCAGCTAGCGCTATGTTGTAGCGGGTAAAGCCATGGCCTGCAGTGTCAGCATCCCATGTAGATGCCTGTTCGAGTCCTGGTTCCTCCACTTTTTTTTTTTTGAAGATTTATTTATTTAT
The DNA here is from genome assembly GCA_949820135.1 of Sylvilagus floridanus. Taxonomy (NCBI): domain Eukaryota; kingdom Metazoa; phylum Chordata; class Mammalia; order Lagomorpha; family Leporidae; genus Sylvilagus; species Sylvilagus floridanus. The sequence goes on along the minus strand of OX463246.1, from coordinate 7,889,006 downwards.
TTGAAAAAGTTACACAGAGAGAGGAGAGGCAGAGAGAGAGAGAGAGAGAGGTCTTCCATTCGATGGTTCACTTTCCAATTGGCCACAACGGTTGGAGCTATGCCAATCCAAAGCCAGGAGCCAGGAGCTTCCAGGTCTCCCATGCAGGTGCAGGGGCCCAAGGACTTGGGCCATATTCTACTGCTTTCCCAGGCCATCGCAGAGAGCTGGATCACAAGTGGAGCAGCCGGGTCTTGAACTGGCACCCAGATGAGATGCCAGCACATCAGGCCAGGGTGTTAGCCCACTGTGCCACAGTGCTAGCCCCAGTTCCTCCACTTCTAATCCAGCTCTCTGCCATGGCCTGGGAAACCAGTAAAAGGTGGCCCAAGTCCTTAAGCCCCTGCACCCATGTGGAAGACCTGGAAGAAGCTCTTGGCTTTGGATTGGCCTAGTTCCTGCCATTGCAACCATTTGGGAAATGAACCAGTGGATAGAAGACCTCTTTGTGTCTGTGCCTCTGTAACTCTGCCTTTCAAACAAATAAATAAATCTTAAAAGAAAAAAAAAATAGAAACAGAGTTAATGGTTTGCTCCATAACACCAAGAAAAGATGACTAATTGGAAAGGCAGGTTGATGGGTACGATCAGCATAAACCATGCATATTTGTTAAAATGTTGCATTCTGTCCCTTAAAAATGTGCAAGCATTACACGTTAAAACAAACATCAAAACTAAATTTAAAATACAAGTAAAGGAATAACTTCATAACCACATTGCCTCATGTCTACTATCTAAGAAGTAAATCAACACTTCACTAAAATATTTTTCCAAGACAGTGTTAGTGCTGTGTACATGTAACAAAAAGAGATTTTTTTAAAGGCACTATTTTGTTTGTGACCAGCTCTTATCATCACAACAGCACCATGTGTCAGTAGAGTAGAATAGCTTTGATGAATGATAAAAATCATGAAAAAGAGTTTACCTGATTTACCCATATTCGTTAGTTGCGGTAGGGTTAAGAAACAAGACTGCTTGCTTTATATCCAACTACTAGAATACCTGCCCAGCCTTTTGCTCAATTTTCTTTTCAGTGTGTCATCTTGTCACTAGGAAATAAACTCCTCAAGAGCAGAGACCATTTTATCTTGCTCAAAACATTACATACACAAGATGATTGATTAATTTATTACATGAAGCAGAAAACGTACCCTCCAGTGCTCCCAGTGTCTTTCTGCCTTTATCTTCTCCATTGAAGAGAAGATAATTGCTTCCCTGGTAGCTAATACAGAAACTTGGAATTCACTCTGTTGACACTATTCAAAAAAATTAGATTAATATAATTAAGAGATTGTTTACTTTTCTATTTATTTACCTATCCCTTGGAGAGAATGTATATCATTAATCACAAATCCGTATAAAGCAATATGAAAGTCATTTTCAATTCAACGAGACCAACATATATTTATTAAATACATTTATTTAAAAAAAAAAAAAAAAAGAGGGACAGGGAAAGAGAAAGAGAGAGAGAGATCTTTCATCTGCTGATTCACTCCCCAAATGAACACAACAGCCAGCTTTGGGCCGGAAGCCAGGAACTCTACCCTTGGATCCCATGTGGGTGGCAGGGGCCCCAGTACTTGGGCCATCCTTCACTTCCTGCCCAGACACAGTAGCAGGAAGACGGACTGGAAGCAGCTAACTAGGACTTGAAGCAGCACTCTGGTATCAGATGACAGAGTCTAAAAGTAGCTGATTAGCTGGATGTAGCACAATGCCAGCATCGATGTGTTTTTGGTGTATACAAATATAGACAGTACATTCTCTCTCTCTCTCTCTCTCTCTCTCTCTCTCTCTCTCTCTCTCAATCCTAGTATGCATAATCCTTTTCAGTCTTCTTTGTTGCTATTTCACATAATATTTTATGATTACATTCACATGGTAATTACAACAAAATAATAACAAAGAAAATTTTTCAGTGTACCTGATGGAATAATATTCCAGATTTACACTATTGTCGTTGATCCTCAGGAAATGGATCTCTTCATTGTATATGGCTAATGTAGTTGAATTTTCTGTTTTCCAATTGGGTGCCACAACATTTTGAGTGAAAATTAGGTAGAAATTAGAGGTCTGGAATATACAAGGCAAAACAATCTATAAGTTTTTAAAATAATCACATAAAATTATCACAATAAAAATGAGTTAAAATATATAATGAAATTAAAGGCACATTTGAAAATTAATGAATTTAATTACTTAATTAGGAAATGTATAGGCAAGAAGATATTTGAAATAATTGAGGAGAAACTTGGTGAATTATAAGAACTGAAAAAATATTTATAAAATATCCTCAAAATAGATTTTCAAAATGTGAAGATGAAAAGAAAGTTTACAAAACTTGGAACATTGGAGTAGTATCTAAGGAGATGAAAGAGATATTGTAGAAGGAATCTATTTTCCATGGCCTTTTTGAGGGACCCTATTACAGATGTGTGTGTGACTTCTAAGAGTGAAAAAGACAGTGGTAGTCATACAAAATACTAAAGGAGCTGATTTGCAATAAATCTCACCTTTGAATCTTCACAATTGTCAAAAATATCAAGGACTAGGAAATAAATAAAATTAATTATCAGGGATAAAACAAAGTTCTGACATGCAGGAAAATTAATGATAAAGAAAAGTGTCAGACATTTCTGTAAATTCAACCATGTATTGACTATAAAAGAGAAAGGATGACAAATATGTTTCTTTTTTTAAAAAAAGACACAAAGATACAAAAAAGATACAAACAACATTTGAGGCAAGACGAGGAGTATCATCAAGGACAGATCAATCTAAATCCTTGAAGTAGTCAAAATACATAAATCTTAGTAAATTTTACCTTAAGCTACGTATACTGTTAAAATATGTATGTATGTATTATTTGAAAGGCAGAGTTACAGAGAAAGATGGTGATCACTCTCCAAATGGCCACAACAGCAAAGGATGGGCCAGGACTGTGTTAAAAACATTATCTTTTGAGGCCAGCACTGTGGCAAGTGACTTAAGTATTGGCATCCCATATGGGCACTGGTTCAGGTCCTGTGTGCTTGACTTCTGATCCAGTTCCCTGCTAATTTGCCTTGGAAAAAGCAGCAGAAGATGGCCCAAATACATCCACTTGGGAAACCCAGAGGAGTCTCAGGCTCCTGCCTCGCCTGGCCCAGCCCTGGCCATCGTGGTCATTTGGAGAGTGAACCAGCAGATTTAAGATCTGTCTCTCTCTGTCTCTGTCAACAAATAAATAAAACGCACCTTTTTAGAAAGTTGGTTTTCTCCACTCTCTTGTATTTCCTCCTTCATCAAAAACAGTTGAGTACGGATGTGGGTCTGTATCTGAGCTCTCCGTTCTGTTCTGCAGATCTGTTTTCCTACTCTCAACACCACACTACCTCTATTGATGCAGCTTCATAGTAAGGCTTGAAGTATGATAGTATCAGTCCTTAAATTACATTCCTCCCTTCAGGTTGGTGCTTTTGCAAAAACTGTAAAACCCCTGGAAGATAGCATGGGGAAGTATAGAGGACGTACAGAGCGGCAGTGACTTGTAAAATATGACACCAAAGATATGATCCATGAGAACATAGTTGATAAACTTGACTTCATTAAAAAGTTCTGCTCTATGAAAAACACTGTCAAGAGAATATAAAAATAAGGGATGGAATGAAAGCAGATATTTTTAAAAGAAATATCTCATAAGGGGATGTTAATCAAAATATGCAAAGAACTCAGAATTCAACAATGAGAAAAATTAACTAAAGAGATGAGTAAACACATCATCAAAGAAAATACACAGGCATGAAATAAGTAATATTAAAATATGCTCACCGGCCGGCGCCATGGCTCAACAGGCTAATCCTCCGCCTTGCGGCGCCAGCACACCGGGTTCTAGTCCCGGTCGGGGCGCCGGATTCTGTCCCGGTTGCCCCTCTTCCAGGCCAGCCCTCTGCTGTGGCCCAGGAGTGCAGTGGAGGATGGCCTAAGTGCTTGGGCCCTGCACCCCATGGGAGACCAGGAAAAAAGCACCTAGCACCTGGCTCCTGCCATCGGATCAGCGCGGTGCGCCGGCTGCAGCACGCCGTCCGCGTTGGCCATTGGAGGGTGAACCAACGGCAAAGGAAGACCTTTCTCTCTGTCTCTCTCTCTCACTGTCCACTCTGCCTGTCAAAAATAAAAATAAATAAAGAAATAAAATAAAGAAACACTCAATGTCTAATAGAAGAGTCAAAATCTAAAACATTGACCATACCAAATGCTGGTGAAGAATAAGAAGCATGAAGAATTCTTGCTCATTTCTGATGCAAGTGTGAATTGGGGCAAGCTGCTTGAAGGGGCAGTTCTGGACAAAGCTGAATATACTCATCAGATGGTACAGCAATCATGCTCCTTGGTATTTACAAGGGTTGGTCCATGCAAGAGCCTTAAAACCGATGTTTTTCGATGTTGTATTCATAATTTCCCAAACTTGGAATCAACCAATATGCCCTTAGAGAAAGGATATGTAAACTGTGGAATATCCAGACAATGGGACATAATTCAGCACCAAAAAGAAATGAACTATCCAATCGTGAAAACCCATGGATTAAATTTGAATGCAGATTCCTAGTGGAAAGAAGCTAATCTAAAAAGACTTTTATGAAAAACTTATTTTATGATTTAAGCTATACAACCTTCTGGAAAAGGCAAAAACACCTGAGAAATCAAAAGGATCAGTGGGTGCAGGGAATGTGTGAGGGACGGAGGGGTGAGTAGAAGCAGCACAGGCAATCCTGTATGATACTCTAATGGTGAGCACATGGCATACACTGGTCCAAACCCACAGACTATAACTCTTGGCTCTAACATAGACTTCAGGCTTGGAGTGATGAGGATCTATCAATACAGGTTTATCGATTATAAGGAATGTCCCACTGCAGTGCAGGATGTTGATCCAAGGAAAGCTCTGGAGTAAATGCAGGATGTGTGTGGGATCTCTTTGTATAACCTATTTAATTTTACTGTGTACTTAAAACATAAAAGAATATTGTTGGCCGGCGCTGTGGCGCAGTAGGCTTAATCTTCCACCTGTGGCACCAGCACACCGGGTTCTAGTCCTGGTCGGGGTGCCGGATTCTGTCCCGGTTGCCCCTCTTCCAGTCCAGCTCTCTGCCGTGGCCCGGGAGTGCAGTGGAGGATGGCCCAAGTGCTTGGGCCCTGCACCCCATGGGATACCAGGAAAAGCACCTGGCACCTGGCTCCTGCCTTCAGAGCAGCACAGCGCACTGGCCGCAGCGGCCATTAGAGGGTGAACCAACAGAAGGAAGACCTTTCATCTGTCTCTCTCACTGTCCACTCTGCCTGTCCAAAAAAAAAAATATCATAAGGTGTGACAAGTATTTGTGTAGCAATTAGAAATAGTAAAAATAAAATAACCAATTAATGATAGTGTAACACTTTAATAATTTTTATATGCTTATTACTTATTTAAATGTCAGAGCTACAGAGAGAGAGGGAGAAACAGCAACAGAAAGGCCTTCCATCCACTGGTTCACTCCCCTGGTGGCCCCAGATTCCAGGGTTGAAACAGGCTGAAATTAGGAGCCAGAGCTTCATCTGAGTTTCTCACATGGGTAGAAGGGACCCAAGCACTTGGGCCATTGCCTGCTGCTTTTCTAGGCCATTAGCATGGAGCCAAATGGGAAGAGGAACAGTTGGGACATGAACCAGCTCCCATATGGGGTGCTGGCATTGCAGGTGACAGCTTTACCTGCTATGCCACGATGCCAGTCCCTAATTACTTTTTAATATCAGAGAATTTCATCATATATTTTGGTACTTTGAGTTCAAAGATACACAACAAAAACGAACTGGAAGAACTGTGTGTCAGTTTTATGAGCTCTGTCTTTACTGGAGAGATTTAGCCACCTGGAACACAACACTTCCCAGGCAGCAGGGGAAAGCAATGGTGGGAAGGGTGGGCTGATGTGGGACCAAGAAGCCACAACCCCTGCACAACCCCCACTCTGTGGCTAATACCTTGAGGGTTCGCCTGCTATTCTGCTTCCACCTCTGTCCATCCTGCTGCCTCTGTCCTGGTCACAGCTATTGATCACCTTGCAAACTCTCACGGTATCTCCTTCCAGATAACACAACACAGAGCACATTAACTTTGTGAAGTATCTTTTAATATGTATCCATAAGTTTACTATTTCTGTGTTCTTAAAGTGTTTCTGATTTGTAACAGTGATGAAGTACCAATGTCTGTGGTTTTTCTGTCCTTCCTAATAGCCCCTTCACTAAAGCAATTTCTGTGAACTTGTTCAAACTTGCAACAAAATCTTTATCTCAAGTTGTGGCGATTTTAGATGAATATACTATAAGGTTTCTGGCATCACACATGTTTTTATTAATATGAGCTTCATCTAGGATCAGGAAAAGAAGGGTTTCATTGTTCTTTGTGCTTTCTGTTGTGTGGCAAATGAAATAATGCTACTCTTTGGGAATTGCCGTTACATTTAACACACAAGAGTTTCTAGGTATGTGCTTTTTTGATAATTCCATAAAGCTTTGAATTTCTTTAAAAATGTTTAGTATAAAGTGCATATTGAATTAAGAAATAGAAAAGACGATCGAAGGTAACTGCTAGCTACCGTGTGGGGAAGGCTTTGTCACAGAATTTCACTCCTGTCTTCTTTGGTGGGGGTGTCTTCTGGTGACCACATGGCGATGAGTGCATATTGACATAGGTTCACATCAGGTCAGATGTGGCACTGAGAACAAAGATCTGAGCATTGATGCTATCTACATGATGTTTTCTGGAATGAGAACAGCACAATATAATTTGATTTTTATCTAACATGTCCCAGAAGGGAGAAAAAGATTTTAAATATTTTCTCCTTTAAATGGGTAGTTCCTACACTCTACCATTGTAAAGTATAAAGTGGAAATGAAGTGCTAGTAAGTCATTTCAGTTCTACAAAATGGTTTTCTGTACCTTGAATTGAATAATTTTCTTCCTTTCATTTTCAGTTAGATGCAGTGTGCAACAACTCACCAATAGACATCATTTAGAATAAAACACCATGAGACTGGTAAAAAATCACTTTATCAGGGCTTGGGTGTGGCAAAGTGGGTTAAGACACAGCCTGCAACATGGCCATCTCATATGAGTGCTGGGTTGTGTCCCAGCTGCTCCTCTTCTGATAGAGCTCCCTGCCAATGGGCCTCAGAAAGCAATGGAAGATGGACCAAGCGCTTGGGTCCCTGCCACCCACATGGGAGACCCACAGAACCTCCTATGTCTTTGCTTAGGACCCAGCAATAGCCATTGTGGGCATCTGGGGAGTGAACCAGAGAATGGAAGTTCTCCATCTCTATTTCTCCTTCTCTGTGTGCGACTCTGCCTTTCAAACAAGTAAGTAAACCTTTTGTTTAAAGGTCACTATATAATTTAATTCTCAGATATGAACATAAAAATATTGCTTTTTCAAGTCTGAATAATTATAATTTTCATCATCACAATAATTGAAACCAAGTTCATATTTGCAATGGATATTTTTGGTGTTTACCATACATATCACAAAACTTCATGTGTTTTTTAAAAATTAATTTAAAATTTGATAAGCTTGGCCCCATAATTGATGCAGTGAATACAAATGTAATAGTTCATTCAACACATATATTATGATTATGCAGAAATTTTAAAGAGGATTTTTTTTAACCTGAATTTTTATCAGATGAAAACTCTTTAGGAGAAGAAAACAAAGAAAGAGAAACTGTGAAAAATGAGAAGAATATATACTTCAGTGGAGGCATTCATTTTATGAAGAGTCGCGATACAAATTATTTATGCTTGTTTAACTGCCTATGATTTACTGTCAGGGATTTTTTTCCATGACTATATTCAAATCAAATGAAAGTCTGGAAAATACATATTTTTCTGAAGTACTTCTGGCTTATCAAAGATGTGAAGAATAATACTTTGAACTCCCCATATGCTCAAGTATGAAACTGTGTAAGTATTGTTAGCATCCACAGGGATCTCTCACCAGTAGTACATGTCCCCCTGACAGATGAGTTTTATGGAATGTTTCCTAGGGCGCCAAATGCTGCTAGGTGTCAAGAATACAGAGAAGCCGCTAACATAATCTTAGCTTAAGTAGAGAGATAATTCTATTACTTTCTTTAGAAAAATCACAATCATATCTTTCAAGACTATATTAGAAAAAATAATTGTATTTACCTACATGAAAATTAGCCATGGCAAGTTTTGTAAGAATAAAATTCATTTGGTGGCACACTTGCCATCCTAGACAATAAATTATATACTTTCAGAAGTATCCTTACCAGGGACCAGGTCAATCAAGCCAGAAAAATCCATTTCAAAATGTCAAGTAAAATTGACTTAAAAGTAGTGAAACAAATATAGACTATTATAAATAAATATAAACTATTATTTAGAATTTTCTCAAGCAAGCTTCAATATGTCTGCACACAAGGACATATAAAAAACGGAATGGCAATCAATATATGAATGACCCACATTTTCTCTATAGCTCTCTGCATATAATTTAATATAATATTTTTTTTTAAAAAAAAGCCCTTGATTGATTTTTTCCTAAGCAGTGTGCTGCTTAAAGTCAGGTAGTATCATTTTCATTTCATATAAATGACTCTTAACTCCTCATATAATGCCCTGACAAAATGTAGACCATTCAAGTTTAAGGGCATAATAGATGTGGATTGCTGGCTTTCCAAGCCACTGGCAAGAATAGATTGAGAGAGGTTTGTGAAGCCACTAGGGGATCAGGACTCCAAGGCTTTTACCAGGTGCTTAGCTTAGAGTTCAGATGCCTGTTCCAAAGTGTCTACCGATATTTGACCAATTATTTTTCCTTCCCCTTAAAGTGTTATAAAATGTAAAAAAATGTTTAAAACAGTTATGATGATAGCAGGTTAATACACCAGTCTACTTACATTTGATATTTTGTTTACAAAATGAGATCAAAATTGTCTACTTTTTCATTATAATCCTTGCCAAATTATATACTAATCGTTTATAGACATATATGGCAGAGTGCAAAGATATTTAAACAGACAACTACATGTCAAAATGTAGAGATGTAAGATTCTTTGTAACTGAAGTCACTCATAGTTCACATGTTTGCTTGAAACTCACAGAGTGAATTTTTGAAGATTCATCACAGATAAAGAAAAAATACTAACTGTCCACGTGAAATTACCTTTAAACCACAGAGCCGTCTTGTAAATCTTATATCTATGATTTAATTTCTTGCCTTCAAAACATGTTCTCTTAAGGACTACAGGATTTTCAAACCCACCAGTAGACTTCTTCTAACATTTAGTTGTTAGAGCACACTTGATTCATGGATGCGCAAGAAGTCATCGAAACAGCAGCACTCCACTTTGTCCTTTGGCGGAAAGGACATGAAAGCAGAGATGCAGGTCTCTCCACACACGGCCCCGGGCAGGCCTGTTACCTTGAAGGCAGCCACCCAACACTCAGAACCATGTGGCTCCAATGCCAGGAGTGCAGAAGGCCTTGGCAGTGGTAAGCAACGTTTTGCATATTTGTGCGATGCCCATTGCAGTGACAGCTGCTGAGACAGATTTCAAAGTCTTTTACACTCCCAGTTACCCACGTATTTCTATCCTTGGCACCCCATCCAAGAATAGAAAATACCAGCTGTTCCTTCTGGCCACCAAGACAGTGCCTAAAACTGTTTTCTCCCCCAAATAAATAAATAGGAAATGAATAACAATGACAGGAAGTGAATCCTAAACAGGGTGGGGGGAGGAAGCAACCAAAACAGAGTTTCTGTTAGCACTTCCAACTAGCACATCCATACTTTTGGCTCACACTTTAACCAAAGCATCATGCTGCTCTTCTTTCCTGAAAATACAAACAAAACTGAAAACAAATCTACCAATGGCCGGGGTGATGTATTTGAGGGAGTGGAGAAAGGCCAGTGTGCTCATCAAGGAATGCCAGGGATGGCAGCATCCTCTGGACCACAGCAGTGAGTGTGGTGGTTTCCATGGACAGTTTTTTTTTTTTTTAATACTGTGACTATGACATAAGAATTAAAATCCAGTTAATAGAGAAAATCATCTTTGTCCACATAACTGAGACATGTGGGAAACAGCTAGAGAAAGGAACCAGTTGAAATAGGTTTTTTTTTCCTTATTCAGCATAAATAAACCACTGAGAGCACTGATAGAAATAAAGGTTGACATCATGTTTAGCTAAATTTTAAAATAATTTCTTATCATGAGAAATCCATAAATGTTTAGTGATCTTCTTAGTTCCCTCTTTGTAATATTATTTTTCATACTTTTAAAAATCTTTTTTGGTTTAAAATAAACTCATCAATCTATTACCATAACAGTGAAAAGATCTATTTTTACTGAACACCCACAGTCTGTCAGCAAAAAGAAGGGAGAAAAAAAAGTGAAATTTCCCAGTTAGATTTCAAATTCTACTGTGTGTGTGAGTTTTGCAATCATTTCAAAAAATTGCATAAGGGATATTAAAGTATTTGCTCAAATTAACATTTTGAGGTCTTCGTATCACTGATTACTCAAGAATTTGGTGGGATACTTTTCATTAAATGTTAAATATCAGTCTTAAATTGATTGAAGAAAATGAGAATATAATAATTTGTAGGATTGTTTTTTAACTTTCTTGGTTAGGCTTCGTTTCCTACATACTTTGTTAAATGAATATTGAAAATATGGATAATCGATGAAATGAATGGTCTGGCAGTCCAGTAACATGAATAACTATCTTAGGAATAGTTCTGCTCTTTTAACACTTTAAACTTCATTATACTTTAAGATGATTTCAGGAAAATAGGAGGATGCATTGTAAGTCGTGTTGCATGCCTGGAATTAAAATTAGAATGCACATTAAGAAACCTACATAATATCTGAGTCAGGATGAATGTTTGCTTTTCATTCCAGATGCTTTTTTACAAGGTTGTTGGTTGGTTCATTTTTTATCATTTTGTTTTCTTAGAAATTAAACAGTTGTGGGGCTGGCAAGCCACCCCTTGAGGTACTCCATCCCATGTTGGAGTACTTGGAAAGATTTCCACCTCCACTTCTGATCCAGTTTCCTGCTAATGCACACCCTGGGAGGCAGCTGATGATGGCCAAAGTGTCCAGCTAACCACACAGGAGACATAGATTGAGTCCCTCATTCCTTGTTATAGCCCTCGCCTTAGCCTGGCCTTGCCCCAACTATTGTCAACAATAGGGAAGTGAACCAGCAGATGGGCAATATCTCTCTGTCTTTCTATTTATCTATATTTCAAATAAAATAAAATAAAGTAACCAATTCTTCCACTTCAAGGAAGCCCAATGTTACTCATCCAACACCCCATGCCTTCTTGTCTGTTCTTCAAAACATTCATTCATCTCCGACCTATGCCATCATTTTACCCTTTAAGAATTGAAACCTGACCTGTTTCTCAATTTTGTTTTATTAAAGTTATTATATTGCATTTGGAAGGCAATAAGGGACTCTTGTTTCTTTTATTCCCATCAATGATTTTTTGTCAACATTCAAAACCCTTCCTTACGTGTCTAAAGCTCATATTCCTTAAAGTCGCAAGCATGCTAACTTCAACATCATTGGCTTAAAATGGTACACATGCAGTGCTGCAAACGTGGAGGGAACCTTCCCACTTCTGGTATTGTATGAATGGGACTCCTAGTGACTATAATCCAGACAAGAACAATCATGAGTTAGTGCTTTGAAATCAAGGAGGTTTTTGTGGCCTTAAGAGCAACCCTTGGACATGCTTCTTTAAAGACTTATTTACTTACTTGAAAAGCAGAGCAAGCTAGAGAGAGAGAGAGAGAGAGACAGACAGACAGATCTTCTGTCCATGAGTTCTCTCACCAAATGGCCACAACAGCCAGATACTGACCAGGCCAAAGCCAGGAGCAAGGAATTCCATCATGGTCACCCATATGGGTGGCAGTGGCCCAAGTACTTGGACTATCTTGGCTGCCTTCTCTGGCACATTAGCAGGAAGCCGTGCGGGAAGCAGAGCACCTGTTACTCTAACAGGCACTCCAATATAGAATGCTGGTGTAGTAAACAGTTTTCTTGCATCACAAATCCAGGTCCTAGACATCATTTTATTACCGATTTTTCCCCACCAAAAGTACTTTGAAAATTAAACAATCAGTGTAGCATTGGTTTCAGTCTACCACATCCATGTAGCTTTGAATTCTGACTATTTCTTCTGTCATGATAAATTAAGACAAGAAGTACTATTTTGTTAATGATGCAAATTTTACATTTTGAAAACCAAAAGTAAAGTTTGTTTTATTTTTGGTACAAAGTACTTTGGTTTTCCCACTGTTCCTAGCTGCAGAGATTCTTGGATAAAGAGCACTCCTGTGTCTGGAAGAATGTGGTCTGTGTCCTCGAGAATTTGTTCTGGAATTAAGGTGGGAACACTCCTTTATGGTTTCCTGGTGGAGAGTATCCAGATAAGCACTATGCTTGTGTTTCTTCCCATTCACGTCACAATCTTGTTTATGTTCCTTCTTGGTTTTCCTGTGGTGCTTCTTTCACAAGTGTAAGTATTTATTTATTACCTGTAGTATATAAAAATCACATTATATACATCATCTCTAAAGCTATATGTCCATTCTGCATTATACATTTACAAACACTGAAACTCAGAGCACCTTAAGTGTTCTCTCTTCATCACACAACTAGTAACTTAAAAATAAGGCTTGGAGTGCAAACTTATCTACTGCACAAACAGTATTTTCCACAACCTCACTACTTTGTCTTTGCCTGTTTATCATTCATATTCTTCACTTTAAATTTCCTATGGAGAGGAAGGGCTGGATTTATGGAATGCTCATTATAGGGGATTTCAACCATATCAGTAATAATTAGATTTATTATATAAGACAAGTGTCTGTGCATTATTGTTGAATAAAAATAAATTATGTGGTTTGACACAGATTGGTCTTAGGGTTCTTGAAAATTTATCACTTGAGTTAGTAAAACATGTTTCACAATGAAACTCCAGAGGTGGAATTAAATATCTTACAACAACTCATGACCTCATTCAGCTAAAATTATCTGCTCAGTTGTGGCAAAACTGGGGTCTGGTTTAGATTTTTTAAGTAAAAATTCTGCCTTAAAAGGGAATTTTATAGATGAGTATGCTTTTTTTTCCATCTAGAAGCAAATGTGAATAATAAGCAACATTTTCCCCTAGGAAAGCAGTAACCTGAGAGCTAAGTCTTTGGGAGCGTTTCCTATGTTGGTGATGTACACACACACATGCACAACCCTCTCATCTCATGGTTTTTTCTAGAAGTTTTGCCACTAACATGAAGTTCCTTGGGTTCTAGTTCCTGAGCTCTTGAGCAAATCTAGGGTAATATGCTTCTTTCTTCATGAGAGACTTTTGGCTTTTTGATAATCAGAGAATTAGACTCCATCTCAAGAATTTTCAAGCAAAAAACATCATACTATGCACCTAAATTAGATCAATAAGGAATACTTGATTAAAGTGGAAATTCTTTGCAGCATTCTTCAAAAATCACTGAGGCATCAACAGATCCCAGCCTCTTGTCATGAAACAAATCCAATAACAAAGATATTTCAGAAAATGATTTGCACTGCACGTTGCGGGTGGAGGGAGAAGGGCAGGGAGAATGGTCAAATCTAAGCAACGCCTGTCACATTAACAACAAAGTTTGTATTAGTAGACTTAGGGCAATGTTACAAGTACACCATCAGTTCACGAAATCCTATTTGGATAAAGCAAAATGCTTGGCATGACAGTGGCAAATCAGCAGGTGGTCAGCCAGGTGCATGCAGTCTGCATGTACAAAACAGCCAGATCTGAGCTCTCTCCCGGCAAGTTTCCTCTACTGGCCACCAGCACTGGTGGGTCTGTCTGGACTGAAATACACATCACAAATAATACAGAAATTTTAGCTATGGTGTGTGGAGTCAGGGTAATGGAAGCTGAGTCCAGATCAAGCATAAAGAACATCAGCATATCAACTAGGTTTCCAAGTGAAAGGTTTAAGCACAAACAGAAGATCTTATACGTAATACTGATCAGAAGCAACATCGGGGGCACTCAGTCTTCTGGGCAGAAAAACAAAGTGGGAAATTCTTTTCTTTAGGTTTATGCTTTATCCAAACCTGAATTTTTGTCAGAAATAATGAATGCATAATAAATTTAATATTAATATATGCAAACATAGATTTATTACTATCTACCTAAATAAAAAAGTTTGAAGCACCAAAGCTAAACATAAAATTTAACAATTTTGAGATGCATTCTTATTTCTCATTCCTATATGTTAAATTTATCTCATAAATACATTATTTGCACTTTTCTTTTAAGGATGTGACTCCCTTCTGAAAATCATGAGCCTTTGTTGCAATGTCATCAACACCACATGGATTAACAAAGCTCAGTTCACAAGGTGTGATCACTCCATTTGTTCAAGGATGGAGAAAGAAGACAGCCTGATTTTGTAAAGCTGGAATGCTGAGCAGCAAAATAGTTGTGATTTATCTCATGATTGTACCTAATGGAATCAGCAGTTAGAGAATAAAGAAATCAGATTATTTCTATAAAGATAGTCTCAAAAATATTCACCTCCAGCACCCTCAAAACACCATGGAAGTCATTCCTATAAAGGGCCACATTCATGTTTTAGGGATCAAGTTTTTGTTGACTGTCACTTAGTATCTGGTGGGATGGCATAATGAACTTGCAACACATCCATTAAGCTGCCTGTATGGTTAGTATCAGAAAATAACATACTAAACCTAAAGACAGAAAGGAAGTAACTCATACATTGACATTGAAGAGTCTCAAGTCCTTGGCAATCTCACAGCATAGTAGCAGAAAATCAGACTGATTGTTATCAAAGTGTTTGGCATTTGGCATTTAGCAGAACATTTTTTAACATTAATCATCATTATTCATTAACTAGTCTCATTTAGCATTATCCTACTTACCTGTCAATTAATTAACTACAGAAAAAAGAATAATTCAAACAAAATGTTAGATTAAGCTAGTTGTTTAAAATATTTGTGCTTCAAACTACTTACTGGTTTGTTTTTTTGTTTTGTTTTGTTTTTATAGGCCTTTTCTTAGAAAATAAACTGCTGGTTCCAGAATTTTCCTTTACTTTGACATGTACGGACTTTGCACACTTCCACGCTCTTGAAGTGAGAAGTTGGAGCCATGGATGGATTTCTGGAAAAGAAGCATTGAGAACACATGAGGTTAGGTGGAGCCCTGGGTTTCCAGCATCAGCAAAAGCAGGTCATTGAGTTTGAGAGACAGAAGCAGAAGACAGCAACCCTACCCTCTGCAAAGTCAGCTACTCCTTTACTTATGTGATTAGCTACGTATTTATCTAATTGAAGAAAAGGCAGATAGAGAGAAAGCTACCTTCTGCTGGTTCACTTCCCAAAGGCCAACATGGTCAGAGCTAAGACATGCTGAAGCCAGGAATTGAGAACTCATCCAGGTCTTCCATGTGAGTGGCACAGACCCAATTACCTGAGCTACCACCACTGCCTTCCAGGGTCTGTATTAGCAGGAAGTTGAAGTCAAGAGTTGTAGCTGGATATCGAACGCAGGTACTCTGTTATGAAATCTAGACATCTTGACTGGCATCTTCAATGCTGGGCCACACACTGCCAGTCCTCAGCTACCCACTTCAATAGCTTGCCTGCAGTGAGTCAGCCTTTACTCATTACCTAGGTCTACTCATACAGTTTGAGAAAAACAAAAGATGTGTTTGTGCTATGAACTCTGGTCATCATTTTCCTATCTTTGCTTTACTTTTGAAATAATAGAAGATACTCACTTGTTGTGTGAGGTGTCTGAAGAAAATTAGGAAGTGGTGTGGTGTCACAGTGAAGGACAGTCTGGGTTTGAATCCTGGCTGCTGGCACCCTGCAGCCAGGGGAGTTTGGACAAGTCAGGACCTCTCTGAACTTCAATTTCCTCCACCACATGAAATAGCTAACGTACAATTTTCTAAATATTAAACTAGGTAATGTATGGGAAATTACTTAATTCAAGTTGTGACATGGGAGTGTACACTAAAGGTAGCCATTTTCATTAATAATACTCATTTTAAGTAAATGAATTACTATCATATCCATTACATCACATTGATAACTATGATGCTTAGTTTTAGGTGTCAACTTGATTGGTTTAAGGGTCACCCAGATAAATGTAAAAGTATTATTTCTAGGTGTGTTTTTCTGGGTGTTTGCAGAGAGAGTAGCATCTGAACCAGTGGACTGGATAAGGAAGATTTGCCGTCAACAATGTCAGCTGCTGGCACATAATCAGAGCTCCAGACAGAACAGAAAGAGGCAAGTGGCATCCATCCACTTTGCTGGTGCTTTGCCATCCACTTTCTCCCACCCTTCGGTACCAGGTCTCTGAGTATCCAGCACCAGCCTGATTTGTATCCACTATCACTCCAGAGTTCCAAGGCTTTTGGCCTCTGAAAAACCCATCAACTCCCCTGATTCCCAGGTCTTTAGACTCAGAATGAATCACAACACTGGTTTCACTGGTTCTTCAGTTTACAGACTACATGCTATGACTTCTTGGCCTATATTAACACATAAGCTGATTTCCATAATGAATCCCCTCTTATATTTCTACTTATCCAGATGTTGTCTCACTTACTATGAAGTTACAACCAATAAATTGATCACAAATTGAAGAAGCCATAACTTAAAAGTGCCTCAGTACACAACCTACCAAAGAGTCTAGCATAGCGACACAGGTTACTACTGAATATAATTTGTTTCCCTTCCATGATCATATTGCTATCCAGCACTACAAGTCAATATTGTACCACATATCACTAGCTCTTGGAAATATCAAAACTCCAGATTGGAAGTCTGGTTTACACCGACTGTGTGTCGCTTTTACACAATTGAAAAGTTTAAAAAAAATCGTAAATTGATAAACACGATAAGTCACAGACCATCTGCATATGCATCCTTTTAATTCTGTTTCTCTGGATAATCCTTGCACAATAATTTTGTCTATAATTCAACTTTTACATTTGACTTTAACCAACTCTTCCTCTACATGGATTATAACCAAAATCATGCTATTTTGCATCCTCACAGGCAGTGAATGAGAACTCCTGTTTGTCCGTAACCTTGCCAGCAGTTGATGCTGTTGGTGGTTTCGGTTTTGGCCATCCTAACAGGGATACAGTGGTGTCACATTGGTATTTAAATTTTCAATTCTGTGATGACATCTGACGATGAACATCTTTTCAGTGTTTATTTGACATCTGTGTTTCTACTTTCCCATGAAATCTCAAGGAAGCTAATAACTTCTGGATCATGAAATAGATAACAAAGTAATTTCTAGACAGAAGAAGTGAAATCCTAAGAAGATCATGAAAGCAGTATTGGATGTTTATGCTATTTCAAAAAGAAAAGACAAATTGTAAATAGTTACTCATTATAATGACTAAACCTAGAGTAGGGGATAATTCATTGTAATCAATAAGTGTAATTTGTTTGTTTGACCAATTCATTTAAAACATGAGGTCTGATGTTCTTCACAATATACCTTATTCTCTCTACAGTATCCACAGTTCCTTTGTCCACTGCATTATTGGATCATCCAACTCTGATTCATCTTTTTTTTCAAACATACCTGTAATACAACTTTGTACTATTGTCTTTTTTCATAGTCTTAAAACCCTTTGCTATTTTAATTTATATGATGGTCATATAATTCACCTTTCTAGATGATAAGACGGGCGTAAACATGTCCACTTCCTGTGGTAAAAATGTCCTTAGTTGGAACAGTTGATGATGCTGCCACATGCCAGGGAAAACATCTATCTCTAACAAAGCCAATCATGTAAAATTCATTGTTCTAAATTAGATTCCCCTCCCTAAAACAAGTCTCCACTGTTGGGATTTCATAGTGTGTACAAACTCTGTGAATAAAGATTCATGAAGCTGCCG
The DNA here is from genome assembly GCA_949820135.1 of Sylvilagus floridanus. Taxonomy (NCBI): domain Eukaryota; kingdom Metazoa; phylum Chordata; class Mammalia; order Lagomorpha; family Leporidae; genus Sylvilagus; species Sylvilagus floridanus. The sequence goes on along the minus strand of OX463246.1, from coordinate 7,870,957 downwards.
GGAAAACTTACCCTCAATAACGCACCGTTACTTATTGATGAGCTATTGTCAACTTACCTTATGTCACCTTCTGCCAACTATTAGAGAAATTGTTCTTTAGTGAATGCACATCCCCAGTTGTGTTTTCCTATCATGGTTTCACTTCTAATTCTATTTCAGAATATTATGCTGTTGGATTCCTAAAGGAATGGTTTCTGGGATCTGCCTCTTGATTTATTATCATGGAGGTTACATCCACTCTCACTCTCACCGTATTCTCTTTCCAAACAATGCAGACGTGGGAGCTGTTGACAAGATAAAGGTTGTTCATTGTGGTAAACAGTTCCTTTAGGACTGTGGAAGGAAAATATAACGATGGATTTATTTTTGCACCTATAAAATATGTCAATTAAAGATACATGGGACAGCTGCATAACAGGAGAAAATAAAACCTGACAGAGTTCATGTTGAAGTACAGGGACCCAAAGAACTGAACAATAAAAAGTGAGGCCTTTAAGGCTGTGGACATAAATAAACCTCAGGACCTCTTTTTTTAGAAATGTGATATTGAAAATTTAATGCATAAGACCCAAACCAAGGAAATTATTAACTTAAATTGCATTGTGGATGTAAGCCCATTTTGTTTTATGGTTATGTATCCATAGGCAACAACCTAACTTTACTAGCTACACTTAGAAAATATACTATGGCTTTTTGTATTTCTGTATGTGTTTCCTTCTTTTAAAACAGAACTCTTTTCCTCTTTTTCTATTGAGAGGCCTTCCTGGATTTCCTTCTCCTTAACATCTAATTCTTACTTCTTCCTATAGCAGCATATTCTGACCTGCATTGCATTACTCTCTTGGTAGACTCATGGCCGTGGACGTTTCTCATAAATTTGGCTGTGAATTCCTTAAGAGACAGTCCATACCCTGTATATACAGACTTTCATTTTCTCCTGTACCACTTAGCACAATCTCTCTCTCTCTCTCTGTCTCTGTCTCTCTCTCTCTCTCTCTCTCTCTCTCACACACACACACACACACATCTTTCAGTAATTTATCACTTCCATAAGTGGAGAAAGTTGTGAAGCTCTACCTTTGAAAGAGGCAAACTATAAAATTGCCCATCATAATTACCTATCATGTGCAAACACAAAGACAAATGTGTAGGGTCTGCAGTTAGAGTCACTCTGTCTTTGCTTCTTGTGCCCAGCATCCACAAAACCCCACATGTGTCACCTAACACACATGGAAATGCTCAGATTCTCCCCACAGCCTTCAACCCAACAGTGAATCCACTCACAGAGCTGCCATTCAGGGACATGGCTCCAGGAACTGAGCACAAAGAATTCTCAGGAATTCCAGCTCCTTACTAAGGGGGAAAACCAAAGACAATTAAATTTAAATAGTGTTGCGTGGTGATATGAATAAAGAATGAGCTGTCCTCCCAGTTTTCCCACAAGATTTCTGTGAATGCTACATAGTGTTTTGAAAAAGCTGAATTTTTCTAGACTGTAGGAGGAAGGAATGAAGACAGTTTAAAACATGTCTTGTTTTAGAAAACAATATTATTGGGGTGATACTTTTTATGTGCCCATATGGCATTAGGGAATTGTTTTGGGGATGTTCAAGTACATAGTGGAAATAAATTACAGAAAAGGAGTAAAGTTTACTTTAGAAATAGTGCAGGCCGGCGCCGTGGCTCAACAGGCTAATCCTCCGCCTTGCGGCGCCGGCACACCGGGTTCTAGTCCCGGTCGGGGTGCCGGATTCTGTCCCGGTTGCCCCTCTTCCAGGCCAGCCCTATGCTGTGGCCCGGAGTGCAGTGGAGGATGGCCCAAGTGCTTGGGCCCTGCACCCCATGGGAGACCAGGAAAAAGCACCTAGTACCTGGTTCCTGCCATCGGATCAGCGTGGTGCGCCGGCCGCAGCGTGCTGTCCGCGGCAGCCATTGGAGGGTGAACCAACGGCAAAGGAAGACCTTTCTCTCTGTCTCTCTCTCACTGTCCACTCTGCCTGTCAAAAAAAAAAAAATAGTGCAATATTTTTCCCTTGCAACTTCCAAAATTGAGATGATCTGATTGATCAGTTTGAATGATGTACAAATTTTTATTGGAAACAAGTATCATGTGAATATTTCTTATATTTTTTCCTTTTTCTCTCTGATTATTATCTAAATGCTATCTGCTAACAGAACACCATGTTTTATTATAAACTAAAGCAATGCTTTTGAACCGTTTGTGTATTTAGCATTATAAACATTGCATTCTGCAGAAGAGAATCAGATGTACAGATTATGAAAGATTCCCTTTTCTTTTCCATATGTCTTCTGAGTAGAAATATTGGCAACCATTGTGGAACTTTGTTGATAAATGTAGCTTTTACAAAAGGGCTTCTAATTTGTGCAAAGCCTTTCCTGAAAGAAATGATAGAAACTCTTGGACTGATAATTGGGTAAGATGAAAATATTTACTACCCTAATTTGTCCACTTCAGAGACTGCCACTATATCTCCCAGAAGGATCCAGTGCTGGCCGCCATTTCTGAAAGCAAACTGACTCCAAGGAAAAAGGACTAAACCAGTCAACTCCCTCTCAGACTCCTGGGTGTATTAAGTGGATGCAAAAATAAGGTATGATGTGAAGTAGGGACAAAACAATTGATAGTGCTTTGCCACTTAAACTCAGCTTCTTTTGTTATTGAGCATTGTGTTCTGTTACAGTAGTTTTTGGAAAGGGGTAGGAAAAATGGTTCTGTGGAATCACGCGATGATTTCAGCATGGTATGTAACAGATGAGACAGACTTTAGACTGCTTCGTTCGAGGAATATCAAACGACTGTTATCATCATCTACTGTTGAGCAACAAACTATCCCCAAAAGCTTTGTGGCTCAAAATAACTGTAATAATTTTTTTCACTGACAAAATCTGCAATAAAGACAGGTTCAGGGAGCAAGGCTCATTTCTGCTCCACTGGGCATTACCTGGGGCTGCTTCACTGAAAACTGAGGGATCTACATTCAAGAAGATTCACACATGAGAGTTTGCAAATTGGTGCAGGAGGTGGCTGAGCACCTGCATTGAGTGTGAGGAGTCTCAGTTCCTCCTGTGCGGGTTTCTCTGTGTGGCTTGGGTTTCCTCATGGCCGGCTGGCTGGGTTTTCACCTCAAACCCCTAGATGATGTCAACAGAAGCTCCATCATGCTTTGTGTGCTCGACTCAGAAGGCTCAGCAGTCCCTTGCATTCTACTTTTTTTTTTCACTTTTATTTAATTCCATTCACATTAAGATTCATTTCCAATTCTCTTTATATACAGGAGATCAATTTAGTATATATTAAGTAAAGAAACATAAAGTGTAAAATACTGTTTCAGTACTAGTTATAGCATTAATTCACATTGAACAACTCATTAAGGACAGAGATCCTACATGAGGAGTAAGTGCACAGTTACTCCTGTTGTTGACTTAACAAATTGATACTCTTGTTTATGGCGTCAGTAATCTCCCTAGGCTCTTGTCATGAGTTGCCAAGGCTTTGGAAGCCTTTTGAGTTCACTGACTCCGATCTTATTTAGACAAGGTCATAGGAAAGTGGAAGTTCTCTCCTCCCTTCAGAGAAAGGTACTTCCTTCTTTGATGACCTGTTATTTCCACTGGGATCTCACTTACAGAGATCTTTCATTTAGGTCTTCTTTTTTTTTTCCCCAGAGTGTCTTGGCTTTCAATGCCTATAATCCTCTAATGGGCTCTTCAGGCAGATCCAAATGCCTTAAGGGCTGATTCTGAGGCCAGAGTGTTGTTTAGGACATCTGTCATTCTATGAGTCTGCTGTGTATCCTGCTTCCCATGTTGGATCGTTCTCTCCCTTTTTAATTCTATCAGTATTATCAGACACTAGTCTTGTTTATGTGATCCCTTAGACTCTTAAACCTATCAGTATGATCAATTGTGAACAGAAATTGATCACTGTGACTAGTGAGATGGCATCGGTACATGCCATTGTACTTTTTTCTTGAAGGCAACACAAACATCCTTCCAGATTCAAAAAGAAAGGAGATGCAGTCCAGCTCTTTCTGGAAGAACATGTGAGATAGGAAATGTTGTTAAAGGCAGTCTGTAAAAATGAAATCAGCCATAGACTACTGGGAGTTGTGGATGAGATTTGCTATGGGGATTAGCATTTTCATCATCAGGGAAGCTGGTCAAGTAGTCGATGTAAGCCTGAGTTCAGTGGTGGACCCTAAATCTGGAACAGTGGAAATAACGTGGGAGAGGGAACAGATACAAACTGAAAACCTCAATGATGGGCAAGAGCCTGCAGAATTTTTCTCTTTCTCCCTGGGATTGTGTCAATTTCTAATTGCTTCCAGGCCTCCAAACTGATGTTGCAGAAGTGCCGAAAAGGTGACTCACTTTGCCAAAGACCTGAACACAAATTAGCCCAGGACTGAAATGAAAGAAAGAGGCACACCAGTGTAGACTGGCAAGTTAATGACTCACCTGCCCCTCAGTGCAGCAAGATGAACCAGCAGATGCCTGCAAGGTATGTGTGCTGCTGTTTCCTTTCCAAATCCTACCCTGAATGCATTTTTCCTATGGCAGACACAAACCCAGAACCTTCCAGGGAAGGGAACTGTGCTTACAGCTGTGCTAAATGGACACACTACAAAGCTGACGTGTGGCCAGTTCTTATGGATGCGACACCTACATCTGAAGATAGGTTGTGTTATCTATTGGTAGCATGATGGCATATGCATAGATCTACTTCATTGATTGTGTTTGTAGATCTTCCACCAGATAACATGTTTACCTGTCAGTCTTGGATGGAGATAGCATATCCTGTCATTAGCGGGTCTCCATGGCTGCCTGCACAGTGTATGCTTGTATTTCCTGCTTTCAGAAGCTGTTGGTTATTTGCTCCTAAGTACTAATGAGTAAGTCTTCATTATAGATGTAGCCTTCAGAATTCTAACATTTCTTTGTCTTTTTAAATACTTTATCTGATTCTCTTATATATTTATATTGTGAATGAACTTTCCCTTTGTTTGCACTTATTTCCCTTTTATGTCTTTTTTCTTCTTTATAAACTTTTAACGGTATCTTCACGTGAGACGGAAACAGAAGGGGGCTGAAGTAGTTTTGTTTATCAGTCAATCTGAAGACTTTTTTTCTTCATATTGGGTGAGGTCAGCCCATGAGCAACTATTTATACTTGGTCAGCTATGTCACCTTGTTTTACTTGTTTCTCTTTCTGAGGAGAGTATAACTGTTTTGTTTTTTAGAATGTGGTTTAGCTTCTTTTTCAGATTTGTAATTTTATACTAAAAGTTTAATGTAAAATTCTTTTTAAAAAAGATTTATTTTACTTGAAAGGCAGAGTCACAGAGAAAGGGAGAGAGAGAGAATGAAAGAGAGAGACAGAGAGAATGAGAGACAGAGAGAGGGAGAGAGGGATCTTCCATCCACTGGTTAACTTCCCAAATGGACTGGGCGGGGCTGAAGCCAGAAGCCTGGAGTCTCTTCCAGGGGAAGTGGCGGTTTTACCTGCTACGCCACAACGCTGGCCCCAGAAAAGCCCTCCAAAGGCTGACTACGGTGGAGTATTGCCGTCACCCCTGGTTTTGGTACAGAGGAGCTTCCTTTGTCTCTCCTGACCAAAAAGGCAGAACTGCTCAGGCAAGTACTGGAACTCCCAGCCCTCCTCCTGGTGATTTTCATTGCTTCCGCGTCCACTCTGACATCATGGGTGTCCAGGGAAGGGCAGCTCCAAGGTCAAGGCTCTGGGGTGGAGAACAAAGACGCATGCGCACAATCCCATCCTCTTGGCATGGTTCCTCTTCAGAACAAAGCCTGTCTGTTCCTTCTGTCAGTCTCCTTGCCCAGACCCCCACGGAGCTCTGGAGCAGGTCACCGGCTCATCCCTTGCTGTTCAGCACAACTGTTCTCTGGGGAGGGTGATGCTGCTGTAGACATTCTTCATTTTGCCCTGGGCTTCCGGGGGCAACCATTAAACGACCGGAAACGCTCAGGGCTGCATAGCCACGCCCACTGCCGCCTCATTGGTGGGATTTTCCTTCCCTCAGCGCAAGCCCCGCCCAGCTCTCACCCTCGCCCTCTGCGCCTCGGGCAGCAGTGACGTCACTGCCCGCCGCCATGTAGGCTGCAGAGGCGCTGTGTGGCCGGGCGCCCTTTGGGCTCCCTTGAGGCAGACGCCAGCCCCGGCCATAAGGGCCGCCGAGAACGAAGCCGGCAACTAGGACCAGAGAAGGGGGGCCGTTTCCCGGCCGGGCTCCGCGGAGCAGCGTTTCCGGAAGAAAAGTCGCCGTCTGGGGGAAGATGGCGGGCGGGCGGGCGCGGCGCGGTGCGGGTCCCCGGAGGAGCAGCAGGAAGGGCCGTCGTGGAGGAGGCTGGGAGCCGGAGGAGCAGGGAAGGGCCGTCGTGGAGGAGGCTGGGAGCCGGAGCAGGGAAGGGCCGTCGTGGAGGAGGCTGGGAGCCGGAGCAGCAGGGAAGGGCCGTCGTGGAGGAGGCTGGGAGCCGGAGCAGCAGGGAAGGGCCGTCGTGGAGGAGGCTGGGAGCCGGAGCAGGCAGGGAAGGGCCGTCGTGGAGGAGGCTGGGAGCCGGAGCAGGGAAGGGCCGTCGTGGAGGAGGCTGGGAGCCGGAGGAGCAGGGAAGGGCCGTCGTGGAGGAGGCTGGGAGCCGGAGCAGCAGGGAAGGGCCGTCGTGGAGGAGGCTGGGAGCCGGAGCAGGGAAGGGCCGTCGTGGAGGAGGCTGGGAGCCGGAGGAGCAGGGAAGGGCCGTCGTGGAGGAGGCTGGGAGCCGGAGCAGGGAAGGGCCGTCGTGGAGGAGGCTGGGAGCCGGAGCAGGCAGGGAAGGGCCGTCGTGGAGGAGGCTGGGAGCCGGAGGAGCAGGGAAGGGCCGTCGTGGAGGAGGCTGGGAGCCGGAGCAGCAGGGAAGGGCCGTCGTGGAGGAGGCTGGGAGCCGGAGCAGGCAGGGAAGGGCCGTCGTGGAGGAGGCTGGGAGCCGGAGGAGCAGGGAAGGGCCGTCGTGGAGGAGGCTGGGAGCCGGAGCAGCAGGGAAGGGCCGTCGTGGAGGAGGCTGGGAGCCGGAGCAGCAGGGAAGGGCCGTCGTGGAGGAGGCTGGGAGCCGGAGCAGGGAAGGGCCGTCGTGGAGGAGGCTGGGAGCCGGAGCAGGGAAGGGCCGTCGTGGAGGAGGCTGGGAGCCGGAGCAGGGAAGGGCCGTCGTGGAGGAGGCTGGGAGCCGGAGCAGGCAGGGAAGGGCCGTCGTGGAGGAGGCTGGGAGCCGGAGGAGCAGGGAAGGGCCGTCGTGGAGGAGGCTGGGAGCCGGAGCAGGCAGGGAAGGGCCGTCGTGGAGGAGGCTGGGAGCCGGAGGAGCAGGGAAGGGCCGTCGTGGAGGAGGCTGGGAGCCGGAGCAGGGAAGGGCCGTCGTGGAGGAGGCTGGGAGCCGGAGCAGCAGGGAAGGGCCGTCGTGGAGGAGGCTGGGAGCCGGAGGAGCAGGGAAGGGCCGTCGTGGAGGAGGCTGGGAGCCGGAGGAGCAGGGAAGGGCCGTCGTGGAGGAGGCTGGGAGCCGGAGCAGCAGGGAAGGGCCGTCGTGGAGGAGACTGGGAGCCGGAGCAGGCAGGGAAGGGCCGTCGTGGAGGAGGCTGGGAGCCGGAGGAGCAGGGAAGGGCCGTCGTGGAGGAGGCTGGGAGCCGGAGCAGCAGGGAAGGGCCGTCGTGGAGGAGGCTGGGAGCCGGAGCAGCAGGGAAGGGCCGTCGTGGAGGAGGCTGGGAGCCGGAGCAGCAGGGAAGGGCCGTCGTGGAGGAGGCTGGGAGCCGGAGCAGGGAAGGGCCGTCGTGGAGGAGGCTGGGAGCCGGAGCAGGCAGGGAAGGGCCGTCGTGGAGGAGGCTGGGAGCCGGAGGAGCAGGGAAGGGCCGTCGTGGAGGAGGCTGGGAGCCGGAGCAGGCAGGGAAGGGCCGTCGTGGAGGAGGCTGGGAGCCGGAGGAGCAGGGAAGGGCCGTCGTGGAGGAGGCTGGGAGCCGGAGCAGCAGGGAAGGGCCGTCGTGGAGGAGGCTGGGAGCCGGAGGAGCAGGGAAGGGCCGTCGTGGAGGAGGCTGGGAGCCGGAGCAGGCAGGGAAGGGCCGTCGTGGAGGAGGCTGGGAGCCGGAGCAGGCAGGGAAGGGCCGTCGTGGAGGAGGCTGGGAGCCGGAGCAGGCAGGGAAGGGCCGTCGTGGAGGAGGCTGGGAGCCGGAGGAGCAGGGAAGGGCCGTCGTGGAGGAGGCTGGGAGCCGGAGGAGCAGGGAAGGGCCGTCGTGGAGGAGGCTGGGAGCCGGAGCAGCAGGGAAGGGCCGTCGTGGAGGAGGCTGGGAGCCGCTGCCTCGTCCCCAGCCGTGCCGGCCGGCCGCGTGCGCGCACCGAGCAGCACAGCCGTGGCTGCGCTCCCGGAAAATGTAGTGGAGAAGTCTTGACCGTTGTGTGGCTTCGATTTTTGGCCTCCCGAAGAGAAACTTAATGTTGAAACGAGTGAGCGCCCTCTTCGACGTCCGTCTCTCCAGAGTCTGAGTTATCCCGGTTAATACCAATACGCACTGCGCACGCCTGCCTCGTCCTCCATGTTCCGCAGGTGCAGTATGTACGCCTGTCCGCATACCACGTGACGCACTTACTCTTAGGTAAATGAATCAAAGTGTGCGAGACGATTACCGTCCCCTTCCGTGCCAATGCCTTGCCAGCGTTTTTATTTTGTGTTTGTAGAATCTTGAGTAAGGGAGTATCTGCACACTCAGAGTATCCAACAGCTACTTATGTAAAGTTCATCCTGATGGGGATGCATGACTCACATTTTCTCCCATTCGGTAACTTAAATGTGATGGCAATATCTTCTAGTGTCAAGTGTTCCTGTTGAAAAATATAAAGTCTGCAGCTCTTTCCTTTAAAAATATATATTTTTTTAAATGGAAAGGCACAGTTAGAGAGAGAGGGAGAGACAGAGAGATAGCAAGAGACATCTTCCATCCAGCTGTTCGTTTCCCAAATGGTAACGTCTAGGAGCTGGGCCCGGCCGAAGCCAGGAGCTTGGAACTTCACCCAGATCTCTCCTGTGTAGCAGAGGCCTGTTGTACCCAGAACATCCGATTCCCACCAATTAAGACCACCAGGAGCCGTGGCTGATGCAAACGCAAGGGTTTTATTTCTAACTCGAGTTTGATCCGACGTCTGCACCAGGCACAGCTGGGCTGAATCAGCGGCCCCTACTGTAAGGTCGTTAGGGTTTTTATACAGCTGAACAAACAAGGTCGGCTGTACGCATCTGATAGGCTTATATTTTAAATTTATACTTGTTGTATGATTGGATAAAGTATTGGGTCCGAGTTGCTAAATGTACGTGCCAGACTGCAGGGTTTCAGGATGTTACCAGTCACCTTAACTGTTTGAAAAGACACCTGGAACTGTGTATTTCCCTGCTATCTGATAATTGGCTGTTGCTAGGAGAGTTTATCGCAAGGGGAGCTTTATTTTCTTTTTTTAGGAGCTTTTGGCTTAGGGTTCAGGGCCCAGTCAGGCCCAAGTTACAAGATGGAGGCCTAGTCTAAAATAGCTGCGCCTTGATCCAGGCTCAAGTCTCTCAGGCCATCTTCCTATGCTTTCCTGGCCACATTAGCAGGAAGCTGAATCATAAGTGGAGCAGCCAGAGCTCCAACCATGAGCTCATATGTGAAGCTAGCATTGCAGGCAGTGACAAGCTACTGTGCCACAATTCCAGCCCAAACTCTTTCTTTAATAAATGACCTGCTCTTTATGCCTGGATGCCTAAAGGAATTTCTTTGCTTTTTCTTTAAGCTTCCATAATTGGATACATTTGACAGTAATATGTCTTGCTATTCTTGGCTGATTTTAGAAACATCCTTTGAGTATACAGACTCATGTTGTCTTTTATGTCAGGAAAGTTTCCTTCTGTTACTTTTTTTTGTTTTTTGTTTTTTGTTTTCTTGCTGCTTTGTTGTTTTGGTGTTGGTTTTATTCCTTTATTCTTCAAGATATCAACAGGTGGGGCCAGTGCTGTGATGTGCAGTGCAGCCACTGCCTGCACTGCTGGCAACCTATTTAGGTACCAGTTCAAGTCCCAGCTTCTCACTTCCCATCCACCTCTGTGCAATGGCCTGGGAAAGCAGTAGAAGGTGGCCCAAGTCTTTGGGCCCCTGCGCCCACGTGGGAAGACCTGGAGAAAGCTCCTGGCTCCTGGCTTCATATCGGTGTAGCCCCAGCCACTGTGGCCATCTGGGGAGTGAACCAGTGGATGGAAGACCTTTCTCTCTCTCTCTCTCTCCCTATCTCCCTATCCTCTCTATCTGTGTAACTGACTTTCAAATAAATAAATAAATCTTTAAAAAATATATCAACAGAAAGAGTGGGGAGAGAGGTAAACAGCTGTCTACATTTTATTTTTGAATACTTTCCATTTTTATCTTTTTTCTTTCACCTTTCCCTTAAGATATCACCTCTTTATTTACTGCCATATTCCTTCTAATTTTGTTTCAATGTCGGAAATGACTTTTTATTTCATTTTTGGAACCTAGTTTCATCAAATATTCTGTTCCCCCAGTCATTTTATTTCTGCATTGACTTATCCTGCTCTTTCTCAGCATCAGTCATTTTCCCGTAAACGTCACAGTTGTCATCTCCCAGGTGATAACCACGTGGGCTTTTACTGCTACTTGAGGGAATCTTCTTCTGTTCCTTATTCTACTGGTCACAGATTATGCATGGGATTTGAAACTTCCCTGTTGCTCATCTGTGACATGAAATAAATTTTTCCAGAGTTTCAGGTGTTTGGTGACCTAGGAGGCCTTCACTGGAGGTGGGGAGGGGCAGTGTTGTGTTTGCTTTTCCCTTCTTTGTTACTCTCTGTAGATTGCTCTTCTGTTGTTATGGTAAAGTGACCAAAAATAGATCGATATTATTCCTTAGGTTGCTTTTTCTGCTCCCCTCTCTTGCTTTTATCAGAAACTTCTCTTTCCCTATTTCCTTGTCCCGTTCATTTAAATTCAACTCCCAACAATTTCTTTGTGGCCTGAGGCTTTGCTCTGTTGGCCCGTTTCACAGGACCCAGCCCTTCCTTCCTTGTCACACCTCATCACATCACTGCCCTTGCAGGGGTGCCAGTGAATTCAGCTGAGCATCTCATCAGATAGGCCCACAAATCATTTTGGTGTCTCTGTGGGGAATATCTCAAGGCTACCAGAATTTCAGTTTCTTTCTTTAACTCCCAGCATGTTGAGAGACAGGTAATTTATGGGTCCTGTTCATGTTGATATGTGTGTGCTTGCCTACTGTTACATAGGATTCCCCAGGGATGCCTTATTGTCTAGTTTTCCCGTGAATATTGTTCAAGTGTCATTTGATTTTTCTTAATTGTTTTGTCTGCCTTTCTACAGAGATAAGATGGGTTCAGCTCAGATATCACCATCTTTCTAGGATCTACCTGTTTAAAAAAAGCAAAGCTGATCACTTTGAGTCTTTGAGAGGTTTTCTCTTTTCCTTAGGATCAGTATTAACAGATCATATACCTCAACATATTCGTGTAGCTTAAATAATTGGGTGAATGATGGCACCATTAGTCATAATAGGGATTATAGGAGTTCTTGGAGAAAGTCTGAAGTGACTTCACAGCACCCAGGGAGAGAGCCTGGCTGCAGGATGGACTATTTTGTTTCAGACTCTGTTCCAAGTTCCTAGAAAAATGTCCAGAAAGTAGGAAGTATTCCGAAAATCTTGGCTGAAGTATTTGAATAAATGAATTTGTTAATTAGTTGAGCTTGAAGTAATGTTTATTTGAAAATAACAAATTTCTGTATACACTCCCAGTAAGCAAGTGTTATTTGAAAGCACTAGAGAAGATAAAATTTTGTACAGAAATTTAGGAAACACTATATTATAGAGCACCTTCATATGTTAATGAAAAAGGTAACTTTCTATGTAAAATTTTTTATCTAAACATTTTTTTAAAGTTCGAGCATGACTGTCAGTTTCTTAGTTCATTTTGTTTTATGACAGTAGAATCCATTTTTTCACAAAATAGATGTCAAGGGATGCAAAGAAAAACATAAAATCTGTTGAGAAGAAACTAAAGAAGTATGAATAGTAAAAAAATGAAAATTAGCTTTTAAATAATTGTAATTGGGGCCAGCATTGTGGTGTAGCAGATAAAGCTACCACCTGCGGTGCCAATTCAAATCCTGGCTGCTCCATTTCCCATCCAGCTTTCTGCTATGGCCTGGGAAGGCAGTGGAAGATGGTCCAAGTCCTTGGGCCCCTATTCCCGCATGGGAGACCTGGAAGAAACTCCTGGCTCTTGGCTTCAGATCTACCTAACTCTGGCCGTTGAAGCCATCTGGGGAGTGAACCAGTGAATGAAGACCTCTCTTTCTCTCTCTTTCTGCCTCTGCCTCTCTGTAAGTCTGCCTTTCAAATAAATAGATCTTTCAAATAAATAAATGTAACCATATGATGATAGAAGGTTTGGAAATGACCTTGGTAAAATTTCCAAAGAACTTTCATAGAGAAACCAGTCGAGAATATACTTCAAGTTATATGAAAAGTATTATTTCATAAAAATGTTAATAAGCAGATAATAAAATAATTTCTGTAAGAAAGAAGTGGCATAGAAATACAAAATTCATTACATTTCTTAATGAATATATTTTCATGAAGATTTATTTCCAGAGTTATCTTTACACTGCCATACAAATATCTATAACTTTCTTAGATTGTCGATATGTATGTTTAAAGGCTTTTTTTTGCAGATGACAATTTATTATTTTTAAGATTTATTTATTTATTTGAAAGTCAGAGTTACATAGGGAGGAGGAGAGGCAGAGAGAGAGAGAGGTCCTCTATCTGCTGGTTAACTCCCCAATTGGCTGCAACAGCCAGAGCTGTGCTGATCCCAAGCCAGGAACCAGGAGCTACTTCCCGGTCTCCCACATGGGTACAGAGACCCAAGGCCTTGTGCCATCTTCTACTGCTTTCCCAGGCCAAAGCAGAGAATTGGATTGGAAGTGGAGTAGCCGGGTTTTTTTTTTTTTTAAGATTTTTTTTTTATAAAGCTTTTATTTAAAAAATATAAATTTCCAAAGTACAGCTTATGGATTACAATGGCTCCCCCCCCACAACTTCCCTCCCTCCCGCTACCCTCCCCTCTCCCGCTCCCTCTCCCCTTCTGTTCACATCAAGATTCATTTTCAATTCTCTTTATACACAGAAGATCAGTTTAGTAAATATTACGTAAAGATTTCAACAGTTTGCCCTCACATAGAGACACAGAATGAAAATACTGTTGGAGTACTAGTTATAGTATTAATTCACAATGTACAGCACATTAAGGACAGAGATCCTACATGATTTTTTTTTTTAAAGAATTGATTAATTATCTATGCAGTTTCCAATTTAACACCAAGATTTTTTAATCATTTGCAATTATCTTGATATACAGAAGATCGATTCAATATATACTATGTAAAGATTTCATCAGTTTGCACCCACACAGAAACACAAAGTGTAAAAATACTGTTTCAGTACTAGTAATAGCATTATTTCACATTGGATAGCACATTAAGGACAGATCCCTCATGAGACGTAAGTACACAGTGACTCCTGAAGTTGATTTAACAATTTGACACTCTTGTTTATGGCATCAGTAATCTCCCTAGGCTCTAGTCATGAGTTGCCGAGGCTATGGAAGCCTTTAGGGAAGTGGAGTAGCCAGGTCTTAAACCAACACCCATATGGGATGCTAGCACTGCAGGAGGTGGCTTTACCTGCTATACCACAGCGCCAGCCCCAATAATTTATTTCTTTAACAACTTATTTTGGAATTAAATGGTTTAATTAAACAAATAGAATATTTAATTTTTAGACTAATGGTCAGACTCTCACATTAAAAAGATAAAGTTATGTCCTTTTCAAACTTAGCATGTCGTGAAGAGTTTGCCGTAATTTTACTTGTAGCAAATTACAGATTTATCATAGTACTTTATCAGTGAATACTTTATCACATGGGGCACCAAAATGTTAGGAAAAGAGGTACAGAACAGAAAGGAGACAGGTTACAAATCTATAGCCAGATCGAATTTATTAAGAGAAAATAAATCTACAGAAGTGGGTGATCAAGCCAGTGTGCACAGACTGGACATGGGGCAGGGAGCCCAGACCCCAGGGGTCAGGCCTTTTTATATCTTAGGTGGGCTGGGGGTTGAGGTAGGGGGCAGCTGGGAGAGGTGAATTCCTCCATACTTGTTTTCTGTGGCTGCTGGGTCTCTGAACCTGGGGAAGAATGCAGGGATGCAGTGTAAAGACAGTAGGGTGTGAGATCAAATTGAGACTCAGGGACAAGGAATAAATTCAGATATTATCGATCTTTTGGGCAGTGAGCGAGGATGCCTGAGGCTTAGGTCTTTGTTCCATTAATTCTGACTCTGAGTATAGATAAGGAGATGGGGCACCAGTTTCTTTCTGGCTGCTTCCTGCATATGGGGCATAGATGTGGGGCAAGGCTTTGAGCCAGGATCTCTACTTGGGATCAGATTGATTAAGGAAGAGAAGCAGCTTTGTGTTGCTCCTGCGAGATGGCTTGAGATAGAGCAGTTATTCATTCCTGCAAGACCTTTGAGATAAGTTAATTATACATGGAAGAAATAGGAGCACTAGGATTATGAGGACAAAAGGAGATATTTAGAGACTTTGCGAACAGCAGAAAAGATGGGCAAAATGAGCAGAATTACCTTGTGAATACATCCCATTAGCGCATCTTTTTATGTGTTCAATCACATCCCTTACCATACCTGATTTATTGATGTAAAAGAGACATTCTGCACCCAAAAAGAGCCTAAGTCCACCCCTTGGCTGTGAGGAGGTCCAGTGCCCAATAGTTCTGGAGAACTGCTGTCAGTGAATCCACCTGATCCTCCAGATGAGACAGTTGTTGTGCTAGATTATTTATGTTTTCTTTGAGACTGAGAGATAAACGTTCAATTTTATTTGCTTTGTCTACTGAAATGGGTAGTTTCAGTGCCTGTTCTGATTCCTATCAAGATACCCAGTGAGATTATCAAGGGGGTGAGTCCAAAATCCCTGCTGATGCAGTGGGTTATAGGAACAGAAAATAGAGATTGGTCTAGGATATAGGACAAAGGAAATAGGAAGGTGAGTGTACAGATTCCTGTCCAGTTGGTGGAGAGGCAGGTGTATGCTGGTTACCACAGAGAACCAGTTTGTGGTTCTATACACGCAGTCATATGGTAAGAGATAACCTTTATGCTTTCACATGGCCGGGGAATATGATGAGTAAATGCCATTGCAGCTTCTTTGATTGGGTGTGAGGAGTCGTGGTAGCTATGGGGAGAGTGACAGCCAGGTCACAGGTGTCATGAGGTAATGAAGCCACATTATGGGAAGAAGAAAAGGAAGCACACATGTGTAAAGGGGCTTGGCCAGTCAGTGAGGCCATAGCAAAAATCCTTGGACAAGTACACAGACGGATCTTCCAGTGTCTTCCTGTATCAGTGCTGGCATTTCTCCCTGGAAATTGTAGAAGACATACATATATCCTAGGGTTCTGCCAGGAGGTCTGGTCCTTGTAATATAAACAAGTCCATGGGCCTTTTCCCAGAGCAAGTAGGGCTGGGGAGGGCTTGCCAGCCCTCAGGAGGAGTGTGTGCAGATCCAACATAAAGAGACATTGGTGGGGGATGTGGGGAGGCACTGTGGCATAGCAGGTAAAGTCACCGCCTGCAGTGTTGGCATTCCATGTGGGCGCCGGTTCAAGTTCCGGCTGCTCCACTTTGATCCAGCTCTGTGTTATGGCCTGGGAAGGCAATGGAGGATGGCCCAAGCTCCTGGCTCCTGGCTTCAGATCGGCACAGCTCCAGCCATTGTGGCCAGTTGGGAAGTGAACCAGTGGATGAAGGACCTACCTCTCTCTCTCTCTCTCTCTCTCTGCCTCTCCTTCTCTCTATAATTCACACTTCCAAATAAATAAATCTTTTTTTTTTAAAGAGAGACATTGGGATTATCATTAAAACACATTCTAAAGGCCAGTGCCGAAGCTCACTAGGCTAATCCTCCACCTTTAGCACCAGCATCCTGGGTTCTAGTCTCGGTTGGGGCGCCGGATTCTGTACCCGTTATTCCTCTTCCAGTCCAGCTCTCTGCTGTGGCTCGGGAAGGCAGTGGAGGATGGCCCAAGTGCTGGGGCCCTGCACCCTCATGGGAGACCAGGAGGAAGCACCTGGCTCCTGGCTTCGGATTGGCACAGCATACTTGGCCGCAACATGCCGGCCGTGGCGGCCACTTGGGGGGTGAACCAACGGAAAAAGGAAGATCTTTCTCTCTGTCACTTTCTCTCTCACTGTCTAACTCTGCCTGTCAAGAAAAAAAAAAATTCTAGAGGACATATTAATGACAGGTATATAAGAATTTGAGGAAGAAATGTGAGTCAGAGGTATGTGGGCGATCTGAGCCACTATAGGGGACCAGCTTAGAAGCATCCTATGCAGAAGAGATACAAGATTGCTAAGAGACGTTTCTTACCACAGGTCCAGTCCATGGGGGCAATTGCTGTTAAGCTTATGGTCAAATGTAGGGCTAGTAAGTTGTTCCTTGACAGTCAGGACAAGGGCTGATCAAGTCATTGTTTCTCGTAGTGTCCATTTCACTTCTACAGGTTGTATGGTTGTATGGGTTGTATGGTAGGGCTATATTCAGCTTTCTGAGGAATCTCCAGACTGACTTCCATAGTTGCTTTACCAGATTGCATTCCCACCAACGGTGGGTTAGTGTCCCTTTTTCCCCACATCCTCGCCAGCATCTGTTGTTGGTACATTTCTGAATGTGAGCCATTCTTGCCGAGGTGAGGTGAAACCTCAATGTGGTTTTGATTTGCATGTCCCTGATTGCTAGTGATCCTGAACAATTTTTAATGTGCCTATTGGCAGTTTGGATTTCCTCTTTTGAAAAACGTCTATTGAGGTCCTTGGCCCATCTCTTAAGTGGGTTGTTTGTTTTGTTGTTGTGGAGCTTCTTGATCTCTTGTAGATTTTGGTTATTAATCCTTTATCAGTTGCATAATTTGCAAATATATTTTCCCATTCTGTCAGTTGCCTCTTCACTTTCCTGACTGTTTCTTTTGCAGTACAGAAACTTCTCAATTTGATGCATTCCCAGTAATTAATTTTGGCTTTGACTGCCTGCGCTTCCAGGGTCTTTTCCAGGAAGTCTTTGCCAGTGCCAATATCTTGCAGGGTTTCTCCAATGTTCTCTAATAACTTGATGGTGTCGGGTTGTAGATTTAGGTCTTTAATCTATGTTGAGTGGATTTTTGTGTAAGGTATAAGGTAGGGGTCTTGCTTCATGATTCTGCACGTGGAAATCCAGTTTTCCCAGCAGCATTTATTGAATAGACTGTCCTTACTCCAGGAATTGATTTTAGATCCTTGATCAAAAAGAAGTTGGCTGAGGTGTTTGGATTGATTTCTGGTGTTTCTATTCTGTTCTGTTGGTCTATCCATCTGTTTCTGTACCAGTACCATGCTGTTTTGATTACAGCTGCCCTATAGTATGTCCTGAAATCTGGTATTATGATGCCTCCAGCTTTGTTGTGCAAGATTGCTTTAGCTATTCAAGGTCTCCTGTATCTCCATATGAATTTCAGTATCATTTTTTCTAGATCTGAGAAGAATGTTGTTGGTATTTTGATTGGTATCGCACTGAATCTATAAATTGCTTTTGGGAGAATAGACATTTTGATGATGTTGATTCTTCTAATCCATGAGCATGGAAGATTTTTCCATTTTTTGGTATCTTCTTCTATTTCTTTCTTTAAGGTTTTGTTATTCTCATTGTAGAGATCTTTAACGTTCTTGGTTAAGTGTATTCGAAGGTATTTGATTGTTTTATAGCTATTGTGAATGGGATTAATCTTAGAAGTTCTTCTTCAGCCATGGCATTGCCTGTGTATTGATTTTTGTGCATTGATTTTTGTGCATTGATTTTTGTGCATTGATTTTATATCCTGCTACTTTGCCCAACTCTTCTATGAGTTCCAATAGTGTTCTTTGGATCCCCTAAATAAAGAATCATATCATCTGCAAAGAGGGATAGTTTGACTTCTTCCTTCCCAATTTGTATCCCTTTAATTTCTTTTTCTTTCCTGATGGCTCTGGCTAAAACGTTCAGAACAATGTTGAATAGTAGTGGTGGGAGTGGGCATCCCTGTCTGGTACCAGATCTCAGTGGAACTGCTTCCAACATTTCCCCATTCAATAGGATGCTGGCCATTAGTTTTTCATAAATTGCTTTGATTATATTGAGGAATGTTCCTCCTCTACCCAATTTGCCTAGAGTTTTCATTATAAAAGGGTATCTTGCTTGGCTTTGTAAGGTGAGTGGAGAGAGAGGCTCGTGTCCATGCTATTTCCCCTTATTTATTCATTTTTTTTCTCTCCTCCAGTCAGTCTGGTGAACTTTCCCCAGCGGGGCTTCAGGCTCGTTCCCTCTAGACTCTCTGCCATTTCCCGCCAATGTCTGGGGCTACCGAGGTTTTTGTCTCACCTCTCCTTCCAGCGCTGGTGCACAGACTCCATGGCTGGGCTTCAGAGCCGTGGGCGTCCTTGCTCTCCCCGTAGGTCCTCCGTGTCACATCCACTAGATCCGGAAGAGTTTCCTCTGCAGTTTTTTTCCCAAGCCTTTCCCTTAGACTATAGTAACTCTGCTTTTATTAAACTATCTTTTCCCGGACTATCAGTGCATGCCCTCAGTATTCTGCCATCTTGGCTCTGCTCTCAAGATCTAATTCTTAACAGAGCTACAGGAAATAGTTTTACCCAGTCTAAGTGGACCTGGACTGAGAGTTTAGCTAAATTTTAAAATTTGAATTTTTTAAATTTCATTCATGTGGTCTACTTTTCCTATAGAGGGAGGATGATAGGGAATGTGAAAATGCCATAAGATATGGAGAGACACAGATACTATTGGAGTAATTTAAGAGGTAAACTCCTGTCCCTTATCTGATTAAATGGAATAAGGTAATCCAAATCTTGGGATAATATCATTCAATAGTATAGTGGAAAAAGTAGAAGCTCTTCTTAGTAGTAGGGAAAGCTTCCGTGCACACCAGAAGGTGTCCACCATAACCGGAAGGTAACCTGTTCACCTAAACTGTGACATATGTGTGAAGTCAATCTGCCAGTCTTCCCCTGGGAGTGATCTGTGGACCTGTTGAGTGGAGAAGGGGAGTGGCCTGATATTGGAGTTGGTGTTGGTGGTTTGACAGTTGCTACATGTCTGAGGTATGTTATGCAGAGTTTCTCTATGGCAGGAGTTAGGTGTATGTGTGATCTCAGGAAGTGAATAAGAGAGTTTGTGTCTGAGTGATAGAGAGAGGGGAGGTTTTTTAGAGAGGTAACTTAGAAAGAGGAAGGGATTATTAGCTTTTCATCTAGAAACCACCATGAGTCCTTTCAGATGCCCACTGTTGTTGGAACTTGGAGATTTCTATGAATATACAGGAGCTAAGTTAAAGAGAAAAAGTGGGATCATTTACCAGCAAGCCGCTGCTTTTGCTGTCAGATCAACCTGGTTGTTAGCTTCAGATAAGGATTGTTTATCTTTCTGGTGGCCTTTGCAGTGCAAATAGTGGCTTTTGTTGGCAGCTGGGCAGCATCAAGAAGAGCTTTAATCAACTTTCCATTTATTATAGGGGTTTCTAGGACTGTCAGAAAGACCCTTTCTTGCCATATCTGGTCATTGGAATGGATGATATTGTAGGCATGTTGGGGACCTGTGTATAATATTAACTGTCTTTACTTTGGCTAAGGTGAAGGCTCAAATCAAGGATAGCAGTTTAGCCTGTTGGGAGATAGTGCCTTGAGGTAGAGACCTAGCTTCTGTGACCCTGTGGGGGAAAGAAGAAATATCATCATGGTACCCCTCAATTATTGCTTACCCAATGGGAAACGGGAGTTTTAGGAGCACTGCTATCAATGAACCAATTCAGTATTTGGGGAATAGGAATGTCTAAGAGGTGGTGAAATGTAATCAGGGAAAAACCAAGGTAGTCAGGACAGGAGTGGGGTTTTAGGGGATCAGAGAGGGTAGTGGGGAGGAGAGTAACTGGGTTGACAGAGGAGCAATAGTGAAAAGTAACAGTAGGCTGGAGAAGGGTAGAGTGAAGAACTTGGATGTGAGGTGGTGATACAAATTGAAGAGCCCAGTGGCTGGGGAGATTCTGTAACCCGTGAGGGGAATAGATTTTTAAGGATTGATAAATGGTCAGCTTTTGGGCCTCGGGTATGGAAAGGCTGCCATGACCAGGACCACTCGGCATTGGGGCCAGCCTTGATAAACCCCATTTAATTGTTTGGAGAAATACGCCACAGGTGTAATAGAGTCTCTGGTCTTTTGGGCCAGGAGACTGAGTGATTGTCCCTTAGAGCTATGGATATAGAGGAGGAATGGTTTAAGTGGGTTAGGAAGGCTCAGGGAGGGTGCTTGTGGATGAGCTTTCTTTAGGGTTTGGAATGGGGTCTCAAGAGAGGAAGTCTCTTGCAAGGTATTGTCTGGATTGCTGTTCGTAGTTTCATAGAGAGGTTTAGCAATAAGAGAAAAGTTTGAAATCCAGATGTGAAAATATCCCACAAGTCCCAAGAGAGAGAGGAGGTCATGCTTAGTCTATAGGAAAGGAAGAGAGTATATTGCCTGTTTTGGGGCTGGAGGAACTGCGTGAGTCTCTGGCATCACGAGAAGTGCCAAGCAGGTGACTTTGCACCCCAGCCACCTCCCTCAAGGAGAGGGGTTTGGGTTATACAGTTCAGGAGCACATGTGAGGAGGAGAGAGGGTAGTGGGAGGAGGCAGGGTGGGATCCGATGAGGAGCTAGGTGGGTGAGGCAGGAGGCTGAGGCTGAGGCTCCAGAAGGACCTGGGATGGAGATAGGGTGGAGAGTCATCCACAGAGTCAGGGTCACAGAGGGAATGAGGCGAGGGAAGGAATGGTGGCCTGGAAATCTCACCAGCAGTTTCTTCTTTCTTGGGGAGAACTGGGTGAAGAGATTTGCAGGGAGAAGAGCATGGAGGGGCAGTAACTGCCCCTGCTGCTGCCCCGGGGTGGGGGTGGGGTGGGATGGGGTGGAATATGAGGAGGGGCTGGAAAGAGAGAGCAATGGAGTGAGCAAAAGACAGTGTTCCTCAATTATTGGCCTCTCAGGATTGGGGGGGTATAGAAAATTTAAGGGGAGGCTGCAGTTCTTTCCCCATGAGAACCTGGAGTGAGGAAAATTCACCCCAGAGGTGGAAAAAAGCCTGGAACTAAGAGACCTCTGAATATTTGCCATTTCTCTGTGTAAAACATTGAAGGTTGTGGAGAGTTTGGAGATAAAAGCTGCTGAATTCTGGCCATTTTGAGCCATTGTCTGATTCATATTGAGTCCAAAGTTTAGTACAGAGATTAATTAATTTCTTCTGCTTTATCTCTTCCTTTAAGGCCCAGCATGCCCAAGCTTTTTAATAGGCAGAACAGAGGGGAGTCAGGTGAAATGCAAGAAATTTTGGAACCCATGGATTAGGCAAAATACACCTGAGGGAATTGAGAACCTAAGTTCTGAGTCCTCTGAGAGGAGAGAATGAGCATCCCCACTCTTAGACCAGTGTCGCAGTTCTAAGCTGTGGTAGATGAGCATTTCCCCAAGTGAGGGAAACCGAATGAACACCCCTGGCCCTATGAGGGGGCATGAACTGACCTGACCTAACCCACCCCGGGCCTGAAAGGGGGGTGGACCAGTCATGAGCGTCACCCCAGTGTGCTTGCAGTGACCGAGGCCTCTTAACAATCCGATGGGTCAAAACTGAGATATGATGCTGGATGCAGCAATGAGATTTGGCAAAAGGCTCTGGCTGTATATTCGTTTGAGAAAAAGAGAAAGTACAGTGGGAATGGGAAAAATGACTAAGGCTGTCTCAACTCCTGTGGGATATTTTTGGAGGAGTGTCTCCCAGGCCTGTTCGGGCCACCTCAAGAAGGACAGCTAGGGGAATCCTGGAAGTTGCACCCCACTCCCCTACCCTTTAACACCTCCCTCCCCCCACCAGGAGAAGCCAGGTCAGAAATTTAAGTAGAAACGGAGATATGTTCTAGGATACCCTGTTGAGCTGTCAGGGTCCAGTTTTTGCCTTGGGAAGTTCAAGCGTCACCAGAGAGTCACCCTGGTTAGAGGCTCTCAGTCATTCACCAGGTTACTCCTGGTTCCACGCATCCATGGTCTCTGTGTTGAAAGGAAAATGAAGATTCAGCATGCCACAGAGGGAAGGCAAGAGAGTTTGGAAGAAGGGAGCCATAGCTCTTATCCAAAAGCTGGATCCTTTGCTCCCCTTCTCAAATGGGGAATCAAAATGTTAGGAAAAGAGGTGCAGAACAGAAAGGAGGCAAGTGACGAGTCTACAGCCAGACAAAATTTTTTTAGACGAAATACATCCACACAGGTGGGTGACCAACAGCTGGCATGCACAGACTGGACATGTGGCAGACCCGAGACCCCAGGGGCCAGGCCTTTTATATCCCAGCTGGGCTGGGGGTGAGGTTGGAGTTAGGAAGCAGCAGGTAGAGATGAATTCCTCTGTACTGATCTTTCAGGTGGCCACTGGGACTCTGAACTAGGGAAGAATGTGGGGACAGGGTTTACAGACAGTGGGGTGTGAACCTGCACTGAGATTCAGGGACAAGGAATAAATTCAGATATTTATCTATCTTTTGGGCAATGAGCGACAATGGCTGAGGTTATGTCTTTATTCCATCGATGTTCCTACTGAAATTTTAAGCACTAGAAAAGATATGTACAAATTGAAGAACTAGAAGATAATTCACTATTAAACATAGATTTCTGAAAACATTCTGAAATTCAGAACACAGAATAAAATACTGTGAAAACAAACTGGAAAGGTTTGTGCAGCCCATGGATATCAAAGGAAAGATGATTACTTACCCATTGCATACACACAACTTGGAAAGTTAAATATGAATTCCCCATTTATGGGTTGCAAAACAGGCCAACCTTTTTAAGTAACTATGTATGGTCCACATATAATAAGGGATGACAGCCTATTTTCATTGAGTCCAAGTCATTCTGATAACAAAGTTTCTTTTTTATCTTCTGTATTATCACACCTTTCCAACACGTAGTCTCTTATTATAATACAAAACTTCCTTAGTAAAATATAGACTTAGTGGCTAAAATAGAATCCCGCACAGAGAAAAGGAAATTTAGTAGGAAGGAACAGCATGGGAACACAGACTCAGCATGTTTTTGGGGATGCAATGCAGAGCTCAGCCTTATCTGAGCTAAGGCCATGGGATGGTACAGAATGAGAGCTAAGTTTAACACAAAGGACTGATCTGTCATTTTTAATATACTTGCTTCTTTAGTAAGTGTTTTAGTGAAATACTATTTCTTTGATGAGTTTTATAGTTGTAAAGTATTTCAGAGGAAACTGAAGCTACCAAAAATAGTGGGTGGGTGATAAGCAAATTCTCCAGATCATCATCTCAAATAAGAACAATAATTCCTTAAGTATGATGTTACTACATGAAAATAATTCTAAAAAGACTTTATGACAAAAACTCCATAGACTAAGTCATAATGCACTGACAAACACAGGCATGTGTGCAACTCTGTTTTAAAGGACTAATATCCTGATTTGTAACTAACTCCTACAGACTAAGAGATAAAGCACCAAGGAGGTAACCTGCAAATGAGAAAAACCTATGAGCAGAGACTTTACAAAAAAGACAGAAAATTTCCCTCAAACAAGTGAAAAAAAAATCAAGTTCATTCATAGTTGTTGAAATACAAATTAAAACAAAGCTGAGATATCCTTGCTCATATTGCAAACAAAAATCTTCTTCAGTATAGGATGCAATGCACTCATTTATTACTGGTGAGAATGCAAATTAGCATAACTTTCTGGAGAAAATTTTGACATTTTCTGATAAAATTATATGTGACTTTCCTGTCAGCACAGGAAATACACTGCTAGGAGTCTAACCTAAACATTCACGTATTTTAAAAAATCCACAAAAATATTCATTGATGAATTGTTTCTTATTGTTAAATATTGGAAACTGTATAAATTTATGTGATTGAATTATGTACCAAGAGAAACTCAAAATAATTATTTTTGCTAAAATTGAACAGTGATATTCCATTCATGAGAAAACATCAGGCGACTCCACATTAAGGCTCATTTATGAAATACCTGATGAGCACTCTTCAATCATAGCATGTTATAAAAGATGAGGGAAGGCTGTCATGTTAGAGACTATAGGTAACTAGGGTGAAGTAACCATTGAGTCAAACGCAGAATCCCCTGTAGAATGCAGGACAGGAAGAGGACAGTAGGTAGAAATTCAGTGATAGCTGTGCAGGTAGTAAGTTTATAATAACGAATCAGGGGAGATGCCCTATTCTTGATAACTGTACTGTAGTTATATAAGTCGACAAAATTAGTAGAAACAGGGTGATGAATCTAAGTGAATTATGAAAAATTTTGGCAACTTCTCTGTAAATCTAGAATTAATTCATAATAAAAAGTGAGCATAAAGTTTACTGTGTTCCGTAAGCAATCATGGCGTTACCAGGTTGTTACTGGTGCAGGATAGATGGTTGCTCCACATAGTCTTCCACCTGCCTGCCACTGATCCCTACCTCCCAGTGGAGGTACCTTCCCTGGAGGGCTCTCCATTGAATATGTACTGATCTAGTGAATTGCTGCGCCTAAGGAGATGTGTCCAAGTGATAGGATACCACTTCTGTTACTCATTCATAAAAGACTTTGGCTTTCATCTTGCAGGTACTCCAGCTCTGGCTCTTCTCACAGGCTTTCTCTGACAGAAGGAGCTACCAGTAGGGAAACAAGGAGGCCTCTGGCCACCAGACAACAAACAAGAAAGAGTTTCCATCAGCAGCCTACAAAGAACCCTAAAGATGACTCTGACCCTGAACAAAGCTTTCAATGCAGCCTTGTAAGACTCAGTCAGAGGATCCTGCCCTATTCCTGACCCACAGAGAATGTGAGACAATAATGTGTATGTTGTTTTAACCTGCTAAATTCTGGTACAGTTTGCCAGGCAGCAATAAATACTTAATACAATAAGAATAAAGACAAAAAAGTGCTAAAACAATGACTGTGTTCCTAAATTAGAAGAATTTGGGGGGAAAGAAGATGAAAAATCAATACAAGACTCATTTAAAAGTATTACCATGGCACAGTCTCAGGAGTACCTGGAGGACACTCAAAGAACAGAGATATCCAGTCTCACCACACACCCATAGTCTAACATTGAGTTGGCCACATGTCGAAGAAACTTCTGTAGATGAGGGGACTTCAGAATGTTCGTGGAGGGACGAGTATTTGGCCTCGCAGCTAAGACCTCACTTGAGAAGCCTGCATCGCACTTCAGAGACCCTGACTTGAAGCCCAAGCTCTGCTCCTGACCTCAGCTTCCTGCTAATGCATACCCTGGGAGGCAGCAGGTGATGGCTCCAGTACGTGGGTATCTACCCCTGAAGTGGGAGACCTGGATTGAGTTCCTGACTCTGCTTTTGTCTGGCCCAGACTCAGCTATTACATGCATTTGGTAAGTGAACCTGCAGATGGGAGCTGCAGGAGCTCTCTCTCTGTCTGCCTTTCAAATTAGATAAATATTTTTTTAAGTTGGTGGAAAGTGAAATTAAAAGATGAGTTTATTATAGTGCAAAAATTTTAGAAGTCTGTGCACAGAAGGGATCTTCAAATAGTTCATGAAAATGGGTGTTGTGAAAAAACTGCATAGTTTTTTTTTTAAATTCCACCAAAACAAACTTATTTTTAAATTCCATTGGCTGTGAACATTTTGAAGTAACTTCATATTATGTATAGTTCTGTACTTTAAAAACATTTTGAGTCATTATTGAATTACATTCTATGTTTAGTATAAATATTTCGGGGTCACAATGGCTTCGATTTGAATACCACCTCTGATCCCAAAAACAAACTGAAGAACACTGGAAGAAGAAAATATCTTTTATTGATGCTAAGATCTTAGTTCAAATTTAAGTCTCTTCATTTTTTAAAATAAGATTCATTCTTCTTAATTTTGGACAATCTCTAATATGTCTATATTATTAGTATTCTTTCACTTCTTTGATAAAATATAATTACCTATGCCAAGATAATTCAGTTGGTAAACTCATTTGTAAGGGGCAGGGGGAGCCATAGGAAAATACCAAAATCATCAGATAAACTTAACAACTTGGATAGACTTTTCTTTTCTTTTCTTTTCTTTTCTTTTCTTTTCTTTTCTTTTCTTTTCTTTTCTTTTCTTTTCTTTTCTTTTCTTTTTTTTTTTTTTGACAGGTAGAGTTAGAGAGAGGGAGAAAGGTCTTCCTTCTGTTGGTTCACCCCCCCAAATGGCCACTATGGCTAGCGTGCTGCACTGATCTGAAGCCAGGAGCCAGGTGCTTCCTCCTGGTCTCCCATGCGGGTGCAGGGCCATCTTCCACTGCCTTCCCAGGCCACATCAGAGAGCTGGACTGAAAGAGAAGTAACCAGGACAGAATCCGGTGCCCCGACCAGGACTAGAACCCAGGGTGCAGGCGCCGCAGGCAGAGGATTAGCTTAATGAGCCGTGGCGCCGGCCCTAGATTTTCATTTCTTCATATAATAGCTACCTTTTCTAATCATTGGTTTTGTTTTTGCTTTTCTTTTTGATTTTGATTTGCTATTTGAAGTCAAAATCTAATCGTAACCTGGACTAATGATTTTATAGATGTATGTTCTTAGGTACTAGGGAAATAATGAGGGTGGAGTGATGTGGCTGTGCTGGCAGGAAGTTCTCCTTGAGGGAGGGCATTTGTGTGTGGAAATGGTGGTGTACAGTCCTCACTCTTCCTGTAAACCTTCCTGAAGCTTTCCACTCACATGATCACTCTATCTAGCATCAACTGTAGCTCTCAAGGATGTTTAATATCATGTAGAATTGTGCTCTTCGTACCTAAAATCTAACCCTAGAGAAAACAGTCTCCCACTTTTAAAATATTAATGTATAAAAAGCATAGTCTAAAATTGAATCAAATATGATTGACAAATAAAAAAGTCATTCTTCTTTGTAAGTACTTTGTGATCTTACGTAAGTACCATCACACAATAATCTCTATTATTCATTTGAATTCAAAATAGTAACCATTATTTACTTTTCCAAATCTAGAAAAAATAGCATTTGTTCAAATTTTCTCAGTTGTCTCAGACTCTCCTCTGTCCCCGGCTGTACAGTTTTTTATTTCTTGAAAAGACCTCTGTGGATCCCATTGTCCCTATTATTTCTGCAGGAAATCCGTTTGGAGTGCAATTCTCTTGGCACAGCTGATTGCATTAGGTGTGGGGATGTAATCAGGCCATGTTAAGGAGTCCACTGCATGTGATTCTGAACTTAGTCCTCAGACGAGTGAGTCTCAGGTTCAGGACCGCAGTATAGAACTGTCATGATAAGCAGAACCACTCAAACTGGATTAAATTTGATTCCTTTCTCTACAGAGAAACATCTGTATATTACCATAAATTATTAACCTCTATATCTCAGTTTCCACATGTGTAAATTGCTGATAATAGGAGCTTTTACTTTACTGGGTCCTGTGGGAATTACATAGGATGAAATATGCATGGAGTGCCTGACACTTAGTAAATACTCAATAATTGATGGCTGCAGTGGCTATTTCTTTGTTATTGCTGTTTAGGAATATTATGGGCCGAAAATTGGAGCAAGTCTGGCTGTCTTTAAAGAAAATGAGTCACAAAAATGGTGGACTAGGGCAGGCTCTATCCTAGTAATAATGTCAGATAGCCGCACCCTTGGAGGAAAATTTTGTGCTGCAAGAGTCCAAGCCCTACCTCTACTTACCATCCAGCTTCCTGATCATGCAGGCCCCAGGAGTCCACAGTAATGGCTCAAGTGATTGGGTTCCTACTACCCATGTGGGAGCCCTGGCTTGGGCCCCTATATAGACACCATATATATATATAGTATACATTCTCTGAAATGTTTATTTGTGTACATATAAATATATACAAGGATATTTCAAAGCATTTACAGGAAAATGGACCTAAAATCTTACTTTGGTACCAAAGATTTTGAAATCCATGAATACAAGTGATCTTCAATAAATTCTTAGAAAATGTGTATTATGATAAAATCTATGCATGGATTAAAGTTGATTCTGAGAAAAGGATTTGAATATACTTGATACATTTAAAGGTTTTAAGTAAGAACAATTTCTGCATACCAATTTTCCTAACAATATAAAAGCTGAAGGCAACAAGTATTCATCTCACACAGTTTCTAAGAGTTGGGAAGTAAAAAATGGCTGAAACACTGGCTCATGCTCATTCTTGAGGTTGCTTAACTTGATTGGAAGATCTGCTTCTGACAGGCTTGTGAGAGCTTTTAAGATAAACCCCATTCACAATAACTACCAAAAAATGTAAATACCTTGGAATATATTTAACCAAGGAGATGAAAGATTTCTATGATTAAAAATTACAAAACATTAAAAAAGAAAAAGTAAAAGACACAAAAATTTGAAAAACTGTTTCATGTTCATGGATTGGAAGAATCAGCATCATCAAAATGTCTGCACTTACTAAAAGCAATTTACAGATTCAGTGCCATCCCAATCAGAATACCAATGACACTCTTCAAAGATCTAGAAAAAAATGATGGCAAAATTCACATGGAAACACAGGAGACCCTGAATAGCTAAAGCAATCTTACACAGCAAAAAGAAAGCCAGAGGCATCATAATGCCAGATTTCAAGACATACAATGGGGCAGTGATAATCAAAACAGCCTGGTACTGGTACAAAAGCAGACTCGTAGACCAATAGAACATAATAGAAATTCCAGAAATCAATCCGTGCATCTACAACCAACTAGTCTATGCTAAAATCAATCCCTGGAGAATGGACAGTCTCTTCAACAAAATGGTGCTGGGAAAACTGGATCTCTCTGTGCAGAAGTATGAAACAAGACCCCTACCTTAAACCTTCTACAAAAATCTACTCAAAATGGATCAAGGGCTTAAATCCTTCAAATTACTAGAGAACATTGGGAAAACTCTGCAGGACACTGGCATGGGCAAATCCTTCTTGGAAAAGACCCCAGAAGCACAGGGAGTTATTCATTTACATAGCTATTGGTAGAGGCCTTAGTTCCTAAAGCTTCCATCAAATCATGCCATCATTTCTGCCCCATTCCCTTCACTACACCTGTGTGATTAATTCCAGCTCACACTCAGGGGGAAGGAAATTAGGTACCACTTCTTGAAAAAAGTATCACAAACTATTTCCATTTATTTTAAAACCACCACATTAATTTAGTCTCAGGAGGAACTGGGAGAGGAATGAGGATATGAGACATGGATTGAAAAGAATCCAAAACAAGATATGTTAATGTTCAGGTTAATTGCTGTGAGCAACTTGGCTTTCTTGTCCCCGAGGACGTCTGAAAAAAGGTTTGGAACAGAGCTATTTTAGTCGAATATTCAGAGAAACAGGGTGAAAGTCAAGATGAGACGTGCAATAAATTTACTGCAGGAAATATCTGTGCAGGATAAACGGCAGGCAGAAAAAGGAGGCAGGGAGAGCATTTAGAATACAGCTCAGGTGTGCCGCATGTGAAAGGAGTGGGCAAAAGAAGGAAGGAATATTTGACAGGGAGGGTCTTAAACCAGGGTAAGATTCTGAGATTTTCACGTCAACTG
The DNA here is from genome assembly GCA_949820135.1 of Sylvilagus floridanus. Lineage (NCBI taxonomy): Eukaryota > Metazoa > Chordata > Mammalia > Lagomorpha > Leporidae > Sylvilagus > Sylvilagus floridanus. The sequence continues at coordinate 7,841,147 of OX463246.1, read as the reverse complement.
GGAGTGCCCATTGGACTCTGAAATCCCAGACCTGTAAAGATGGGATGGTCATTCACTGAGAGCCACCCTGAGGAAGCACAGCTGTAGGACGGATGTCACAGTGGTACCAAAGGTTGTCAGCTAGAACTATGGGTCAGCTATAAGGTCCGAGCTGCAGAGAGTCACAACCCTCCTGCCTCCCCACTCTATCCCCATTGCACTGCAAAGCCTAGTTACCAAAGCAGGTTAAAAGAACAGTTGGGGGCCGGAGCTGTGGTGCAGTAAGGTAAAGCTCCAGCCTGCAGTGCCAGCATCCCATACGGATGCCTGTTCAAGTCCCAGCTGCTCCACTTCTGATCCACCTCCCTGCTAATGTACCTGGGAAAGCAGTGGAGAATGGCTCAAGTCCTTAGGCCCCTACACCCACATGAAAGTCCTGGAAGAAGCTCTCGCCTTTGGATTAGCTCAGCTCCAGCCATTGCAGCCATTTGGAGAGTAAACCAGTAGATGGAAGGTCTCTCTCTCTGTCTCTACCTCTCTCTGTAACTCTTTCAAATAAATAAATCCTTAAAAAAATAGAAAAGAACAGCTGCACCATGGATTCCACTTTATTCATTTGAAAGTCAGAGGTAGAAGGGGAGAGAGAGACACAGAGACAAGGAGACAGAGAGAAAGATCAATCTTCCATCCACTGGTTCACTTCCCAAATGGCCACAGTGTTGAGGGCTGGGCCAGGCTGAAGTCAAGATCCAGGAGCCTCTTCCAGGTTTCTAATGTGGTGCAGGGGCCCAAGCTGGTTTCCCAAGCACATTAGCAAGGAGCTGGGTTAGAAGTGGAGCAGCTAAGACTTGAACCAGTACTCATGGTATGCTGGTGTTACAGGTGGTGGCTTACCCCTCTGTGCCACAACACTGGCTCAGCCCCTCCCTTCTTGAAGGGAAGCTAAACTTAAAAGTGAGAAGTTGGTGACACCTGCCACTGCAGTTGGTTTTGGAGGTCCAAGTAGTACTCATTCTCTCTTTTCCATTATCCTTTCTAAAATCCCCTTTCCCTTGGGTCTCCCCTTGACACGACTTGGTGATTAACCAATGTTGTGATCAAACTCTCATCTCTGAGGGTCTAAGTGCTGAGTAAAACTATGCTTTTATGGGACCATACCTTTCAGAAATGTCTATTCAGTCACACTGGGCATAGGGTGTTGGGAGAACCCCGTGTGGATCAGCCACCTTCCATGTCCTACCACCTCCTGCCTGGGAGCCAGGATGGTGACTCCTTTTTTCATGTGGAGTCCACAGTGCCTTGGGAGGAGCTGTTGCTTGTGGTTTGAAGGGGTGCTGGCCAAGTCAGTGTCTTCTTCTATGCACAGGGTGAGATTAGTTGTTCCATCTCCAAATTTTGCAATGGCTTTCTTTCCTCTATTTCTGACAGTGATCGATTGTTTAGAGTATTGGAAAAGCTCTAGAATAGGATAATACATGCAAGAGATGTATTGAGGGAAACACTTGTGAAGAATAAAGGGGAGGCAGAGGAGTTGGAAGTCAGAATGGTCAGACCGTAATGCAGATCTGACGTCTGTGAAGAGTGGGGACAGGAAAAGGATTGGGTGAGAAGAGATGCAGTCAAGTGTTGCTGTGCTACTGGTGACCCCTCCAGTCTAAGCTTCCCTGGAGTATTCCACATCTGAAAGGAATGGGCCACCACAATGTCTTAGATTCATCCCACTGAACAAAGGAAACCAAACAAAGGAGACATCCTTTGACTCCCGTAATATCAGCCAGGGGTTGGTCATCTCGGTGCTGACTCAGCAGCATCTCATCTGCGAAGATGTTCTTAGGAGGAGCATAGTAAGTGCCTTCCCCCCATTTCACAGGCAGACGTCTCCAAGGTTCTTGGGGATATTTAAGCAGCACAACGGAATCTCCTCCAAACAAGTTTATATACACCCAGAGTTCTGGAAAACTCTGAAAACTGTAAGTTAATATGCTAATTATGATCTCTGAGTAGCTAGATTTGGGGCTTTTTGTTAGCTTTTCAATACTGTTAGGCTTCTCCAATAACCTAATATTTTACACATAATTTAAATATGGTTTGGTAATGATTTAAATGCCATCTGGCAAAACACAAAATACATATATAATACATTGTTCCTGGGAATTGAGAGAATACAAAGGTATGGATTACATCTCTGTAAAATATATGTATGCAAACACACAGAGAGGAAAAACAAAAATGATTGCTATTGTTTTCAATTTGTTTAGAATCTCATTGGAAAATAGTAATGCTCACATTGATATAAAATTTCATATACACTGCAGCTAAACTGGCATTTCAATACCACAGATGAAACGTGTGAACACAGAATGCGTCAGAACATTGCCATTCCTGCTGAACACCACGTGGGCTCCGCTTCCGCTGTCCTCCCACGACGCTGCAGGGAGGCAGGCAGCTGAGCCCTCCCCCTTCCTCCTGCAAGGCTGCTCCTTTCTGTTAGCAGCAACGGGCGAGGGGATGCTCTGCTTCACAGTGCTAGAGATAATGAAAGAAAAGGAAAACCATCTCAAGTTCAGATGAAGCCAGTTCACACCAGGGGACAAAGGCTTGATGCCATCCCAAACTAAATCCCCCAACTACTTTTGAACATATTTGAGCTTTCCTTCCCACTTTGGTTTGTTTTGGGTCCTAAACTGAGTAGAAGTTGGGTATCCCACCAGAAGCTTCAGTTATTCTGCTTTTGGTCCTAACTGCCGCCCACCTTCATCTTGACCTCACCCTCTTACCAGCATCTTCCCTAAAATTCACTCACTCATTCTCTCTCTCTCTCCCCCTCTCCCCCTCCCTCCCTCCCTCTCTCCACACACACACATACACACACACACACACACACACACACACACAGATATATACACTTTTTTAAACCAGGGAAACTATACAAGGATCTACTATAACTGCTATGTCATGGTTTTCATTTTATGATTTCCATTTTCCCATTCCTTGATATATCTCTTCTTATAAATTTTCCTTTGATTTTGACATTCTAATATTATGGTTTGTGGTTTCCTTCTGGCTCCTGTGTTATAGTTTTATTCTTGTGACATTGTTTCTATGTCCTAAAATGGATTTAGTGTGATAAGTGATAGTGTTTTATTAAGGTATGTTTTCTTTATTTTGTTCCAAACTATTTAACATTTTCCACTGAGTTTGGAAGGTCTGTGGAATTTTCCAAACATACTCCTAAAATCCCTAAACATTCAATAATAAGGCCTGAAAAAAGAATTTTAAGTGTGTATTTGACCATCTGGATCCCTAACTTCAAATATCACCTTATTGAGTGGCAACATTTGTGTATATTGTACAATTGATGTGACAACGGTACTGTTTATCACAGGCTAATGAGGAAAGAAAGCAATAAGATACAATAACTCAATTCACACTGAGAGAATAGTAAATAGTGTCACCACTCTGTACATAAAAATACAGTATAATTTGAAGTTGAAAATGCCATGACAGTTTCAAAGAACCTGTGTTGAAGAAACAGGTATTAGTATCACAAAGAGCAGTAGTTTCAGCAAAAACATTTATGAAACAGAATTGAAACCATCCATTTAAATTTTATAAATTTTGTAGTGTATATTTAGTTTATCTAATTGTTTGGCTTTTTTTTTTGCAAGTTCTGTAAATATGAAGAACTTAGATCCTATTTTTCAGTCATATGTAGTAACATTGCCATTAAAAGATTTTATGTTGCTTTCTCTCTGTCTCGCCTTCTCTCTCTGGCTCTTCCTCTTAAATAAATAAATAAATAAAACTAAAAAAAATATATTTTATGTTGGGGCCAGCCTGTGACATAGTGGGCTAAGCCTGCGCCTGCAGCATCAGCATCCCACATGGGTGCAAGTTTATGTTCCGGCTGCTCCTCTTCCAATCCAGCTTTCTGCTAATGGCCTGGATAAGAGGCAGATGATGGCCCAAGTGCTTTTGCCCCTGCATCCACGTGAATGACCTTGAAGAAGCTCCTGGATCCTGGTTTTGGATCAACTAAGCTCTGTCCATTGCAGCCATTTGGGGAGTGAAGCAGCAGATAAAAGACCTCTCTCTCTGTCTCTGCCTCTCTCACTCTGTTACTCTACTTCTTTTAAAAAATATATTTTATGTCAATTTTGTAGGTGACATGCATTTTTCAAGTACTGTCTAATTAACTCTGTACTAGGATATAGCTATAAGTGAAAATTCTGAAAATACAAGATGGAAATACAATATTTCCTTCTATCCTCTAGAAGACCTGTGGACACAGATTTCTTTTCCCTAGTACTTCTCTCTGAACTATTCCAGAACATTTGAAGGGCATGAGTTAGCTAGCTACCTAAATTCATAATATTGTCAACATTTTCCTTCCAGTTAGTGATTGGATTCATACTTTCATCTGTACCCCCTCATCTCTGAGTACTGCCGAGTATATCTCAATATTTGTTCTCACATTTTACCTGTCCCTTTTCCTAGAGTTGCTCAGTTGCTTCTGTGCCTCTTGTTTTTAGTTAATTCTTTTTTAAATAATACAAATTTCTTATGTACAACTTTAGGTATATAGTGATTCTTCCCACCATACCTGCCCTCCCACCCAAATTCTCACCCCTCCATTTCCTCCCTCTCCAGTTCCCAGTACCATTCTCCATTAAGATTCATTTTCTATCAATTTCGTACACAAAAGACCAGCTCTATACTAAGTAAAAATTTCAACAATTGGCACACACGCACACACACGCACAAACTGAGAACAAGTATCACAGTTAACTCTCATAATAGAACTCATTGAGGACACAGGTCCTGCACGAGGAGTTAGTGCACAGTGACTCCTGTTGTTAATTTAACCATTAACACTCTTATGTATGATGCAAGTAACCAACCGAGATTCTTGACATGAGCTGTGAAGGCTGCAGAAGCCTTTTGAATCCACAAACTCAGTCAGTATTTAGATGAGACCATAAGCAAAGTGGAATTTCTCTCCTCCCTTTAGAGAAAAGTACATCCTTCTTTGATAGCCACTTCTTTCTGCTGCAATCTCCCGCACCAAGAACTTCACACAGAAAAATTTTGCCACAGTGTCGTGGCTTTCCATGCCTGAAATGCTCTCATGGGCTTTTCAGCCAGACCAGAAAGACTTAAGGGCTAATTTCTGAGGTCAGAGTGTTAACTTAAAGCAATTGTCATTCTATGAGTCACCTGTGTGGATTGCTTCCCGTGGTAGAACATTCTATCCTTTTTAATTCTGTACATTATAATTACATGACACTTGATCCTATTTATATCATCACTTTAACAATTTTATCTATACGTTCACTTTAACACTTAATGTAATTACTTCAATTCTTACAATGACATTTTTATCACCCAGCTTAATGGGATTTGGGGTCCCATTATAAGTTTTTAAACTGTACCCTTAGAAGTTAGTCCTTAGAAATGTATGCAGAACTATACAGATTTATAGTTGCAAACCTCCTCCTCCCTCTCTGCTTTAAGACTTATTTATTTATTTGAAGGTCAGAGTTACATAGAGAGAGAAGGGCAGGCAGAGAGAGAGGTCTTCCATCTGCTGGTTCACTCCCCAGTTGGCTGCAATGGCCGGAGCTGCACTTTTCTGAAGCCAGGAGCCAGGATCCCCCTCCAGGTCTCCCATTTGGGTGCAGGGGCCCAAGTACTTGGGCCATCTTCTACTTCTCTCACAGGCCACAGCAGAGAGCTGGATTGGAAGTGGAGCAACCAGGACGTTGCCCATGGCCAAAAGGGATGCCAGCACTGCAGGTGGCAGCTGCACCTGCCGCACTACAGTGCCATCTCCCTCCTCTCTCTCTTATTCCTACTCTTTTTTTTTTTTTAACCAAGATCCATCCTCAATTGACTTTACAAACATATGATTGACTCTATGTTAAGTAATGAGTTCAATAGATACATGAAGAAAAAAATCTGTTCCTTGACAGTCAAGACAAGGTCATTTCAGGTCATGCCTTCTCAAAGTGTCAATTTCACTTCTACAGATTTCATTTTAGGTGCTCTATTCATTCTTGCAGATCAGTGAGAACATATAGTATTTGTCTCTTTGGTACTAACTTATTTCATGAAGTATGATGTTTTCCAGATTCATCCATTTTGTTGCAAATGCCCAGATTTCTTTTTTTCTTTCTCTCTTTCTTTCTCTCTTTCTCTTTCTTTCTCTTTCTCTCTCTCTCTCTCTCTCTTTCTTTCTCTCTTTGCTGTGTAGTATTCTATAGTGTACATATCCCATAATTTCTTTATCTAGTCTGTGGTTGACAGACATTTAGGTTGGTTCCATGTGTTATCTATTGTCAGTTGAGCTACAATAAACATGGCATTGCAGATAACTCTTTTATTTACTAATTTCATTTCCCTTGGGTAAATTGCACCCAAGAGTGGGATGCTGGGTCAAATGGTGGGTCTGTATTCAAATTTCTGACGTATCTCCACACTGTCCTCCAAGGTGGCTTTACCAGTCTACAATCCCACCAACAGTGGATTAGGGTACCTTTTTCCTCACGCTCACCAGCATTTATTGTTTGTTGATTTCTTTATGAAAACCATCATGAAAGAGTTTTGTATTTTATCAAATGCTTTCTCTGCATCTATTGAGATAATCATATGGGTTTTGTTTCTATCATTTATATGAAAAACTGAAAAATGCAATTAAAAATGAAAAATATAAAACCTCAGAAATAGAGTAGAAAGGTAGTACATATTAGTGTGCATTAATATAAACAAAGGTTTAAGTATTTATATGAAAAACCATTATTTACTTCACTCTAGAAACATAATAATAAAAGCAAACCTCTGACCACCCATGTATTCATTTCTGCTAAGGTCAATCTCTGCATGATCTGTGTCATACACTGACAGCTCAGTAAGTTGTGCTCAGTGGCTTGAATAATAACAAGATAATTGATGTTTATAATAAAAACCTCCAAAAGTTTCCAGCAGTAATTCTTGGAATGTAATACTCCCTTTCCTAGTATAACTATAATACTAAATGCATTATGTTACCTACCTAGTATGTAGAAAGTCATTAATACATAACAAGTCTATACACTAAAATAATTGGTTCATAAAATTACTGTTTCCTGTTCTTGTCTTTTTAGTCTTCCAAAGGTTTAACTTTATTTTAAGTTCTGGATATGTAGATGATAAATAGCACTGTGTTAGTGAGAAAACTAAAGTTCCAGAAAATGGTTTTGACTAAGATCTTTGTAGAGCTTCTTCAGAACCAGAATTGTCCAATTTGATTAGTGAATCTCAAGTTACCACTACTTGCAGTGCATTATTTGTGTGTCCCAGAAGTTTTTTGTCTATGTGTGCAACCAAACTTTCAGATGTAACTGAGTGGAACCCAAAATCTTCACTTACTCCATGTCTTTTAATGCTGAACCAGCAGTTACAGCCTCATCACTGTCCTGTGGGTATTGTCAGTGCAGAGTCTTTCACTGACTTTGACTTTTTGTTATCTAGCAGAATTTGCATGAACTTTACAATTAGTAATCTGTATTTGCATGAGGAATTTTCTTGTTTCTAAAAACTATGAAGAATAAGCAAAAGAAAGAACCAAATAACCAAGGTACAAGGGACATGGTACAAAGCAGATACTCAGCCTTCCTAAAATGGTCAGTTGTTGGCTTGGTTTGTTAGAATATGGTAATAGATGAGGTCAAAGACAGAACCTTCCATAGGTCTGGGCGAGGTATGTATTTCAGAGACAGCCTATGACAAAGCATGATGCTGTCAGCAAGGGTTCTGATAAGAATGACGCTCAACATTTCAGGTCATTTTATGTGTTACTGGCTATAAGAACACAGAAAACAAGCACTATGTCACCTGTGTTGGAATACTTTCACTTGAACAGATATCACTTCTACATTATGAAAAATACAAAATATTGTCATACTGCTATCACAAAATAAGCTACAGAACCAGGAAATTCTGGTAACAGTAGTGGTAGCAAATAAGCAAAAAAGATGACAAACTTTATTTTTTACTTTTTTCTAAGATGTCGGAAATATCTATTCCATTTAATAAATAAGTCAACATTAATAGGTTAGATATCTTGATGATTTTTCATTTTTTAAAAATTTTCTTTAGGTTGTTGAAAAATAAGCATTGTTTCTTTATGTATTTTCTGGCAGAAATGGTAGGGAATTGGAATATGAGGATATTTCAATACCATATTTTCTGCAAGGAAATGAAAAACAAGAATGAACATTCAGATTCTGTGATGCCACATTATTTTAGTAAATTCAGACACTTGCTATGGCTGTATGCCTCTTCTGAAAATCTTCTTGTTTATTTATTAATCCTATGAAGGTTACCATGACACCTTCAGCAACAAATCATATTTTCTTGTCTCTGAGAAATTCATCAACTTTTTAAAAGAAATGTTGGCTCTGCCAATATAAATGTTCTGCGTGTATCCATTTTTTTCTTTCACAATTTTTTTAAAATTTTTATTTTACTTTTAGTTTTTAACAGATTCAATAGTGTTCATGGATAGAATTCTAAGAATATAATTTTAGTCCTTTCATTCCTCCTCCTGTCTCATTCTCACCTCCCTAACTTTCCCCATTTTTCTTTTATTTTATTTTAAAGAAAGCTATTTGCTAGGTTTACACCTCAGATTCCCAATTATCATTTATTCCCCTACCTTGCCCCAATGTATCAGGTGGCATTTGTCTTTAAAAAATAACCAAGGAAAAATGAGTTAAAACACAAAGATTTGGAAGGGATGCTAAATAAGACAGATGGAGCAAATGCATTTTTTCCCCAGTTCTTTCCAGATACTCCAGTAAAAGTAAAGCTACAGTCTTCTATTTTGGAAATCTACTATAAAATATCATCTTCCCTGTAATGAATTCTTGATCAATTTGTGATATTTCCAGAACTCCTTTTAAATCTAATGGCACTATACGTGTATCCTGTTCTAGTGTTGACACTTGTAACTAATATGCTTAAGCTAAAAACTCAGCATGTTTATGAGAAAGAGGTAGACTGCTGAGCAAGGAGAAAGTAGCCCTGCCAGAGCAGACTGAGAGGTTGTCCATCATGGTCTAAAGGCTGTGATGGGAAGGGCAACAGGAAGCTAACACTAGGCTTACTCCTTGGAATGTGCAGTTACTCGAGGAAGTACAACTCACAAAAAGAAGATCAAAGCATGGGATGAATGTATGCTTATTTTTAATATATATTCCTTCCCTGACCACAGGCAGAGTGATGTGTGCAAGTGGAGTCTGGCAGTTCCATGGCCTTTTCATAACAAAATGACTTTCCTTTTTAAGTACTAATTATCACAGGTATTATACGTGAGGTCAGATCATGGGCAGAAGTAGTCTCAAAAATTAAAAATGAGTCTTTCAAGAGTTTCTGACTTTAAAGAGGAAGGAAATAGGGGCCACTGCTTTGAACACATTCACAGAAATATTAGGGAGGGGGAAGGGGCGAGAAGGAAGGGGCAAGGGAGCAGGTGAAGAAACAAGAAAAAAGAACACACATGGAAGCATCTTTTCTCCTAAGCCCTTAGCCCCACATGTAGTCAGTACATTTCAGAAGCCCAGTAAAATGAATATAGATTCCTAGCAAACTTCACCCAATTTAGGCGATCAATATTCAGTCACTAAAATAAATCCTAAAAGCAGGATGTTCAAGAAATTAACAACTTTCCAGCAACTCTCGCATGTGTGCGGAAGCCAGTGCCATAGATTTATCTGTATTTCCATTTATTTCCATGAAAAACAAATGAAATTCGATTGTTGGACAGAACCTGTTAAGAAGACAACATCAAAATAAAATAGGCACATGTTCCATCTTTAAACCCAAGTGCTGTGTGATTTTCCTGAGTTTTCATTTGAAGAGAAGCAGCACCTCAGATTTTTCCCTAAATTGAAGAAGTTCACAGAAAATAGATGAGAATTTTTTTTAGGGCATCACATTATTTTTCCTAGTTTATCTTCACATTAAAGGCTGATTAGCTCTTTAAGCCTCAAATCTACAAACAACACTAGTGTAACTTTCGATTGTTGTATACTCTACAGTTTGCCCTCTGAGCCTGTTGTTGTGCCATTTATTTAGCCATATGTTCATACAACCTTCAAGGCAACAGTCCAACCTAACTCTGTTAATCTTAGTTTTATTCTTTGTTCTTTTTGCCTTACAAGAAAAATGATTTTATTTACCTACGGACTTTCATTATCCATTTACAAGTCTTTTTTTTTTTTTCTCTTATCTAAATTGATAGAATTTGAGTCATAGAAAGTGCACAATATAAAACTATTTTTCCTTAGAGAACAGTAAAATGTGGCCATTTTTTTTTGTTTGTTTATCTGTGGGGTTTTAGGATATGGTAAACATTTTACAGTTACTGAATTTCTACCTCAGCAAGGTATTATATTTGTCCATTTTTACTAACAAGAAAATCAAGACTAAAATGATGATTTAATTTTGTTTTCCTGCTCCTCCCTTTGTTAAAGCCTGTGTGATTTCTAGGCTTGAGCTCCTAACAACTTTCCTGTTTGCCCTGTAGGTTCTGACCCGTTTACTCAGGTGTCAACTGGAGGGATCCAGTTCCCCACAGTACTCCACACACTGAGCACGGTAACACTCAAATGAATTCATGATTGACTGAATAATGCTGATGCACCTGCCGTTCACAGTGAGCAGGAGCTTGGCTGCTGCTATGTGATGTCTTTGGAAAATTGCCCTTTCAGATTTTTATTAGACCTGTTTTCATAGCCCTTAGAATATATGTCGCTTGCATAGAGAACCTGTGTAAATACATTTCACAAATAAATATATAAGCCTCAAACAATAGCAGCCAATGACTCAGAGCAACATTCGATATGTTCCATTTCTCATCTCATGATGACAGATTTTTATTTCATACTTTGTGGTATAAATTTGTATTATAATTTAGATGATCTTAAAAATACTAAAGGCCACATTTTTATGAACTAGGTGTTTATGCATAGCCGTAAGGGGTTAATTGAGCATAGACAGCATACACTTGAGACTCCAAATTGAATAATTTGATTTGCAAACAAGTACTTAGTGTACAAGAAGCCATTACACATGCAATTATCTGTCTTCAATTAATTGTGTGCATCTCTAAGGAGCGACTTAAGAATGTTTGTTTCAATTTTCCTGGCTGTAAGGCCTGATATCTCTAAACATTTATTTTACTTATACCATAGCTTCCAACTTTGGAAAAGACATTGCTAACAACAATTACTACTCGTGCATGAGGAAACACTGAGGCTGGAGTAATCCTAGCCCAGCTTTAGCTCCTCTTGCAGTCAGCCCCTTTTAATACTCCAACTTCGACACATATACATGCTCAGAAAGAAAATACACTCAGGCTTTTCTCTAGGATGCCAAACCATGTGTTCACAATATATATTTGCAAAGAAGGAATTGTTCTCAGTGTAGTAACTCTTCACTGCATCTCCCATTGAACTGTAGAACAGTAGAGGCTGGATATGGTTACTCCATCACCTGGGACTGCCATTCCCATAATGAACTGGACAGCACTTGGCATCAGAGCTGAAACAAAGACATACTGTGGGTTTAGAAGATGTCTTCTAAGCTGTCATTTTACGATTGTCTTTAGCAAGAGCTCTCTTAATCTTTGCTTATGAAAAAAACATGTCTCACTTAACTAATAAGAGGTCCTGTTACATTCTTTCTTTTTATTTTTAAATGTGTTTATTTATTTAAAAGGCAGAGTTACAGAGAGGCAGAGGCAGAGAGAGGTTCTCTCTCTGTTTGTTCACTACCCAAATGGCTGCAATAGCCGGAGCTGGGCTGCTCCGAATCCAGGATCCAGGGATTTCTTCTAGGTCTCCCACATGGATGCAGTGGCCTAAGGACTTGGGCTATCCACTGCTTTCCCAGGCACATCAGCAGGGAGCTGGATTGGAAGTGGAGCAGCCGTTTCACAAACCGGTGCCCATTTGGGATGCTGGCACTGCAGGCAGCGGCTTCACCTGCTACACCACAGTGCCGTCCCCGCCCCGTTACTTTCAGTGTTTCTGTTTTTGCGTAGGAATTGTGTTCCTCCATCCTGTGATTGATCCTCCTAATGCTTGTTTTCTCCTGATTGTTTTCCACCTCTCCCTCCCACCCCGCTCTGTATATCATGACTTTAAAACAGGAAGAAGATTCCCTATAGACAAGACACAGCCACCTTAAGCAGGTGTTGTTTGTCTTCCTCTCCCAGCATCAAAAGGAATGATTGAGACTTGCATAATGATCAGTGAATTATTAATAAATGGTGACTAATGTTCACTTAAGCATCAGAATGGTGATGTCATTCTGGACATCCTTTCTGAAACTGCCTATCTGAGGGTGCCATCTTCCAATTTGCTCATTCATTTTCCTGAGCTTTCATCTGTTATATGCAGTATAATAGATGGACCTATGTTTGACATCAGATTATGATGAAATATTCATTTTCTATCACTGCCACTCATTGAGGCTACAAACTATCATAAGATGCATGCCAAAAATATACATCAGAAACTGTGGATCCCTCATAGCTGGTTTGCATGAGACAAGGATTGGAACACAAGTTGTTTACCTGGAAAGATCAAAGAACAAGGGAAGGGAAGAGTGGAGGTGACATAAGAAAGAGAAGCCGCCAGGACAGATGTTCTACAGAGGCAGTGACTGAGGCTTTTTGCTTTGAGAAAACTGGAAAACAGCACCACAGACAGCTCAGATTACCCCACAAGAGAGTTGGGGAAGCTCAGGTATCCATCAGCTCTTGTTAGTCACTCACTGGTCATTGCGTTAATTCCACAGCACCGTTGGCATCAGAGTAACTTTTCACAGTTTGAAGAAAAAGAGTACAGAGGCTTAGAAATACAAATACAGACCAGCCCCTGAAAGTGGGAAATCAGCAGACCTTTCCTATGATGGACATTAAACAAGGTTAAGTGAGAAAGTGGAGGCTATAGAGGAGCAATGGCAGAATTTGTTACAAGGAGCAGCAGGAGCTGATGTGGAAAGTGAGATTCTGCTACATGTCCAACTGGAATGTCAACAAATTCAGATCTATGAGTGACTGCTAAGAGAGAAGTGAAAACATTGGCAGTGTGACAGAGGATGAGGCAGTTTTAATCTATGGGTAGAAAAAGGAAGAACTTCTCTTGAGGAATTTGAATTTCAATATAGTGTTTATCCCTGAGTTTAGCTCCACTATTTATCAAAGAATGTATTTCACATTTACAAGAGAAAAAAATCTCCATTGTAATTTTCATAGTACTTGGTGTGGTTATATCAAGTAACTAAAATCTTATATTTATTTAGGATTCAGAATTACAGTAATTCGTCATCTCCCAATTATCAAGCTTTAAAAGTGGTTGGTTTTACTAAAGAGTTGTTTATTAGAAGGTCAGTTGTTTAAAAATGGAGTAAGAGCAATGACTCAAAGTCAAGTTTTATATAAATCTCTGTTCTAAATATTCATAAAAGTTTGACAAGAATTTTGAAACAGCATTTATTTTATTCTAATTAAATATGAATATTTTCAGAAAGGCTCATAAACCTTAATCTTCACATACTTCATTTTAATGTTTATATATAATATACATTTTAATGTATTGATTTCAGTGGTTAACTTTTTTTTTTGACAGGCAGAGTTAGACAGTGAGAGAGAGAGACAGAGAGAAAGGTCTTCCTTCCATTGGTTCACCCCCTAAATGGCTGCTACGGTTGGCGCTGTGCTGATCCAAAGCTAGGAGCAAGGTGCTTCCTCGTGGTCTCCCATGTGGGTGCAGGGCCCAAGCACTTGGGCCATCCTCCACTGCCTTACTGGGCCATGGCAGAGAGCTGTACTGGAAGAGGAGTGACTGGGACAAAACTGCCGTCCCAACTGGGACTAGAACCCGGGGTGCTGGTGCCGCAGACAGAGGATTAGCATAGTGAGCTGTGGCACTGGCCAGTGATTAACGTTTTAAGTATTGTTTTAAAACATGAAAAGTATCCTTAATTAATAACCTAATCAACATTAAAGTGTTCATCGAATGATTACATTATTCCTAATTTTTCATTGGAAACAAAAATTTTCTCAGATACAAATTTCTACAACCAATTTCTAGAAGTAGATATTCACCAATGCTTAAAGCTCAACATGTTAGAATATGAACCCAATACAGCCCGTAGAAAACCTGTCCTTCCTTATGAAATAGGCATGCTTTTGCCTCCACTCATTCTCCCAAGCAAGCATGTTGAGAGTCATTCTTCCTGTCTTTATTGTCTCCAGTATAGCACATCAGTATGTCTTGCCACCTTGACCTCCAAAGCATATCTGAGTGTGGATCTAAAAGAATGACTTCCATCTTCACTGTGGCCATCCTGGCTAAATTCCCACTGTCCTGGATGTTGCTGCAATACCCTCCATACTTATCTTCTTCAGCCTTTAACTCCACATATAGTCAGTTGTCCATACAGCATTCATGTTCTTAAAATGGAAATTAGCTGTGGGACCAGTGCTGTGGCTTAGCGGGTAAAGCCACTACCTGTAGTGTTGGCATCCCATATGGGTGCTGGTTGAAGTCCTGGCTGCTCCACTTCCCATCCTGCTCTTTGCAATGACCTGGAAAAGTAGTATAAGATGGCCCAAGTGCTTGGGCTCCTTCACCCACGTGGGAGACCCTAAAGAAATTTCTGGCTCCTGGGTTTGGATTGGCGCAGCTCTGACCGCTATGGCCATCTGGGGAATGAGCCAGCAGATGGAAGACCTCTCTCTCTCTGTCTCTCCTTCTCTCTTCATGTAACTCTGACTTTCAAATAAAGAAAATAAACATTTAAAAAAATGGAAGTTAGCTCCTGTTGGACTCCCCCATTTCAGCTCTCAAATGGCTTTTCATGACATCAGAACAAAATCCAATCTCCTTAGTCCAGTCTACAAACTTCCACATCATTTGACTCCTGATTACCTTTCTGACATTATTTAACACCATACCTTCTTCAATTCTGCTCGTATTCACTGATCCTTCAACTAACTTTTAAGTCCTTCTATTTATTTCCCAATTCTTGGCTAAGCATGTGTTACAAGGAATGAGAAGTACATGAACAGAGAAGTGTAGGAATGATCAGTCATAAAAACATTTCACTGTGTGGTGACTCTGAGGAGAGCCTTGGGTGTGCTGGGAACCACAGGCAGTTTAGCGTCACTGTTCGGTCAGGAGGGAATTGTGAGATGCAATGCTGAGAAGCCAACAGAAATGAGATTGTGGAAGTGTTCTAGGCCTTGTTGGGAACCTGGGATTTTATGTTTCATGGCATATGTGATATAAAGTCTCTGGGATCTGACAAAAGCTGATAGCTTTTCGAAGAGGAGAGGGAAATCATTTAGGAGCATTTTAACAGCATTCTGCCTAGGTGTCCTAAACCCACCACCACCTCGACCCCCTAATACCGTGCTTGGGTCAAAGTTAAAACCCTTGCTAGAGGGGCTGGCATTGTGGCAAGGTGGGTGGAGCCACCACCTGCAAGGCCAGCATCCTATTTTAAAGTGTCGGTTGGAGTCCTGGCTGCTCTGCTTCAAACCCAGCTCCCTACTCATGTGCCTGGGAAAGCAGCAAAAGATCAATCAAGTACATGGGCCCCTTCCACCCATATGGGAAAATGGGATGGAGCTCTGCGCTCCTGGTTTCAGCCTGTGCCAGCCCAGCAGTTGCAGCCATTTGGAGGATGAACCCGTGGATGGAAAACTCTCTCCCTCTGTCTCTTTCTCTCTCTCATTGTGTGTGTGTGTGTATGTGTGACTATCTTTCAAACAAATACCTAAATCTTAAAAAAAAAAAAAACTTTCTAGGGTACCCTGCAGTAATGAAAGAGTGTTAATCAGTGTGGCATCTTAAGGAATGCATCATGGTAGAAGCTGAGAAAAACAATCTTGGGGATGGGAAGAAAATTAGGAAATTATTCAGTATGTCCAGAAGTGATGAGAGAGGAAATGATGGATTTTATAGACATATTATGTATCTAATAATTGAAAAAAATCCATTTATCCCCAATAAGGATCTAAATGGGATAGAATTTTCCTATTAAAAAGAAGCTCTTGGGCGCCTGCACCCGCGTGGGAGACTGGGAGGAGGCACCTGGCTCCTGGCTTTGGATAGGCATAGCTCCGGCTGTGGCAGCCATTTAGGGGGTTAACCAATGGGGGGAGGACCTTTCTCTGTCTCTGTCTCTTGCTGTCTAACTCTATCTGTCAAAATAAAAAAAAAGAAGCTAACATTTTTGATATATTTTCATCTTCATAGTATCAGTTGACATGGCTTCCATCCCAATATGAATCAAAATACAAATGAGAATTTCCAGTGAGGGTTCTAGATGGCTGAGAGCCTAAGAGTTCATTAAAAATGCACAATCTGATGTCATCCCCAGACCAGAATTAGCATCTACATTTGCACAAGGTCCTCCAGGGATTGGTAGGCCTCGCTCTCTCCTTCACATTTCCTCATTTCTCTGTTGGTTTGATCATTTTAGAGTTTGGCAGAATTGGTTCTCAACATTGGGGACATGTTGGAATCATCTAGTGCAGTGGAGGTGGGGCGGGGAGCAGAAGTGGGGGGATCAGTTCCCTCCCCACAGAAACACAGGCCTGTCTCTAGAGATCAGGTGATCTTAGGTATGACCTGGGCATGGTTGTTGTTTTCAGCTCCTTCAGGAAGTGCTAATGTGAAGCCAAGGATGAGACCAGCTGTAGTACCAGGAGCCATAATATCCGGGTGTCCGTCACACAGTGATACTAAGAATTATCAGCAAGTTCCAGTGAGGACTGCAGAATCCATCTTCAGCATCACCAGCCACCTGAGTTTAAGATTTTAGGACAGACATCTATAAAGTCAACAGCCAAACCGACTGATTATCTGCTCCTCTGGCACCTTTAAGGGCTCACAAAATAGGATAATCTCTAATATATATGAAAGCAAAATTGAATATTTAAAATACAGCTTAAAAACACATAACTCAGATTTTTGAAAGAGATTTCTTTAGAGTATTCGCTGGTTTGAATTAAATCTTAAAAGATTAAAATTCCACCTATTAATTTAACAAATCAAGCAAATTAACAGAATGAGCTTTAAGATAGCATAATCCCCAGTGCTTGAGCAAATGGGCTACAAATAGAAAAGATCACTGTGGTCCTTACAACATGAAACTCATCAAACGGATAACAAGGCTAGAACTATGGGGAATGCTTAGGAAAGAAGAGAATATTATTTTTATATACACAGATGAGAACGAAAATGCAACATTGTTTTTAACAAGGATGCCATAAGTTTTGAGTTGTTTGCAACAACCTGACTTAAAATAAAAACCTACTTTTACATTTTACTTTTGACAACATAGAAATCAAAATGCTCACCTTCATCAGGAAATGTATTTACTTGAGCAGAAGAAAAGCCGAGGAAGACTCCGCAAAGCCACCCAAACACCGTCTGTTGTACATTGCTTTCCAGGGAATTTGTCATGTCTTTCACAAGAATTGATGGACAATATAAGGCCAAGTTTATTATCCCCAAAGAAATGGATGTTTCATTTTGACTTGCCCAAGGTTAAAAAAAAAAAAAGTGCATTTTGAGACTCTTATCACTTAGAGATCAAGAGATTTGCAGTGTGACTGTGTGCAGATGATGGGAGCCAGGTTTATTGTAGTGAGAGCTGTATTTTCACCTTTTTTACATGCAGAGACAAGAGCTATGAATAGCTCATGCTAATGCTCTCTGGGATCTCTGCATAAAAGTTCCACAAAGTGGAAGGAATCACAAAATAAACTGCAGAGAAAAATAGAAAATAATCCATAGAATAAGAAGTTAGAAATGAATGTAGAAGTATATTATTCCTTAGGAACAAAGGAAAATGAAAACCAAATGAGTGTGGGTTATAGACTTGTACATGGTAATAAGCAATACAATTTAATAAAACCATAAATAAAAGCAGCATGACCTATGGATGCAATTATCTCTGCCTCGGAATTCTAGAACATCACCTATTCCAATGAAATACAGCTCACTTTATTTTAATTGAATGAACCTGCCCAGTTCTTCTGCTTCTCTGACAGTTATTCTGTTCAAGTTCCCAGAGCTTTGTGAGTTCACTGAGAGATGTGTCCAAGAAGGAAGAAACAAATGTGACAAGGACAGGAGTGAATGGGGGAAGTGCAGGATGAATAAAACCCACTGTTCACATATGTTAACGACCATGATGTTGGGGTCAAAAGCACATATTAGAGGTAGATACAGCTGACAGAAATAGAGGCAAAGAGAGAGAGAAAGAGACAGAAATAGAGGCAGACACAGAGATAGATAATACAATTTAACAAGGAATGTAATTATAATAAATTGCCTATTTTATTACTCTGAAGACAAAGATTCAACTTAAAGACTACCTGCATCCTTATATTCCACTATAAATCCCTTTCTAGACTCTCTGGACAAGAGTTAAGTACAAAGATCTGATCAGATTTCTGGCCTTCAGTAAAGAAATGAGTGCAATTTAAGAGTAAGGGGTTAGAGGCCGGCGCCGTGGCTCACTTGGCTAATCCTCCGCCTGTGGCGCGAGTACCCAGGGTTCTAGTCACAGTTGCTGCTCCTTTTCCAGTCCAGCTGTCTGCTGTGGCCTGGGAGGGCAGTGGAGGATGGCCCAAGTGTTTGGGTCTCTGTACCCGCATGGGAGACCAGGAGGAAGCACCTGGCTCCTGGCTTTGGATCAGCACAGTGTGCCAGGACCGTAGCGGCCATTTGAGGGGCGAACCAACGGAAGGAAGACCTTTCTCTCTGTCTCTCTCTCGCTGTCTGCCTCTACTCTGCTTGTCAAAAAAAAAAAAGAGTAAGGGAGTAAGGGGATAAGTAAAGAAGGCTGGGTAGGCCTTATGTGGGTATCCATGTGGGTAAACAAGTGTCACTTAGTTAGGAAGACCTCCAACTAAATAACAGAAGTTGATCAAGTTCAGCGAAGACATGCTGCTATGAGATAGGACTGAGCTACGGTTAGGACCTGATGGACTAGGGCTATGACAACCCTAAATTATGCCTTGTTAAAGTCCAGTCCGCACATTAAAAAATAGTAATAGGGGCTGGTGCTGTGGCACAGTGTGTTAACACCCTGGCCTGAAGCACCGGCATACCATAAGGGCGCCGGCTGCTCCACTTCCTATCCAGCTCTCTGCTGTGGCCTGGAAAAGCAGTGGAAGATAACCCAAGTCCTTGGGCCCCTGCACCACGTGGGAGACCCAGAAGAAGCTCCTGGCTCCTGGCTTTGGATTGGCGCAGTTGTTTCCATCTGTGGAGTGAACCATCGGATGGAACACCTCTCTCTCTCTCTCTCTCTCTCTGCCTCTCCTCTCTCTGTGTAACTCTTGACTTTCAAATGAACAAATAAATCTTTTAACAAATCTTTTAAAAAATAGCAATAACTTGGTAAAACCGAAACAATTTTGGAAGATTTTTGAAATCTAGTTTGCATAAAGGAGAATTTCAGATTTACAGATAGATAGATCTAGGTAGTAGTTCTTCCATGCACTAATTATGTGGCATCTAGACTTTCATTTAAATTCTGTAGTCCTCAGTCTTGCCTCTGTGTTAAGGTTGGATGAAATCCTATGGTGTCTTCACTTCTTTCTGATAATTAGAAATATAAAAAATAGGTGATTGGACAATTAGACCTGTGTTGAATTAAAAGTGCACTTCATTGTATTAGAAGCAAATCACATATGGATGCTATTTTATTGATGGATTTATTTCTCTGAAAGACATGTTAGACACTGCTAATTTAATAAAGCTTAACAAATTATTTGGTAGCATATGTACTAGCATTTAAAAAATAATATTCCAAGATGGGTCAGCTTGCCAGCTAGGATCACAACACATTCATTTCAACACTTACCATGGAGTAATGTCTGTGGTGTTGGTCTGTGCCTGCCCAGGTGTGTGGTGGTGCTCACCACTGCCTGCAACATAAAATGTAAGGACAGAAACAAAGATTAAGCGAAAGCAAGAACAAAAGAAGTGATGAGAAGAAATAAAAGAGGGGCTCTGAGAAGAATAATGAAGAATCTGCTGTAGATTTGGAGAAACGGAAAAAAAATGAGACTGTCAGGCAGCCTAACTGCAGAAGTGAACCAAGGCCTCCGGAGAGAAAGGAGGTGTTGTTTGAGGAAGTGAAAGTAGGCCCTGGCTTAAGGACCTTGAAGAGAAAGATGGCCGCAGGCAAGAGAGAGCAGCAGGATGGCTGCAGGCTATAGACCCTTGTGAGCTTGCTCAGAGGTGTGAGCGGTGACTTAGGGCCAGCTGAAAGCCAAGATGCAGAAGAGTAATTTACATTTCATAAACCTCACTGTGGAGCAAGTCAAGCACTGAGACAGTGCCAGGGCAGAGGCAGGAAGCAGAGGCCAGCAAGGAGCTTGAGGAACTGCATTTATGGCGACACCAAGCTCCCTTTTGTGGGGCTGCATTTTGTTTGGGATTGGCTTGTTCTTTCAAGAATTATGCAGTCCATGAGTCCAAGCACGCAGAAAGCACACAGCAGAAGGTAAAGAGTGAAATGTGGTCACTGTGGATCAGGGAACACAGATCAGGAAAGAAGAGCAGTAAGGCAGGAGGAAGTGACAGGCAGTAGTGCAGGGCCCATGCACTTGGGCCATCCTCCACTGCCTTCCCGGGCCACAGCAGAGAGCTGGCCTGGAAGAGGAGCAACCGGGACAGAATCCGGCGCCCCAACCGGGACTAGAACCCGGAGTGCTGCCACCACAGGTGGAGGATTAGCCTAGTGAGCCGCAACGCCGGTCCAAAATTATTTTAAATGTAGATTTTGCTTGAAAAATTTTAACACTATTTTAACAGTGGTAACTCTAATATTTATTTTATTTATTTGGATGGCAGCAAGACAGACAGTCCTGCAGTGTCTGAAACAAGCAGGGCAATGCCTGCCCAAAGCTAAAAGCAAGGAACTGAGTCTAGTCTCCAGTTTTGTGGCAGGGACCTAAGGATGTGAGCCCTACCTGCTGCCTTCCGAGGTGCAAACCATCGGGAAGCTGTGTCAGAAGTGAGCTGGCACTGGAATTCAAGGGCTCCCAAGCAGCATCGTAACTGCTCTGCCAAGCACTCTCCCCGGTAACACTGTTTTGAACTACACAGGTTTATGATCACAGCAAGGATACAAAACATTTGATACAATTGTTACAGATACATTATTTAAATGTATATTAAAAATCCTATGAATAATGGAGAATATTTCAGTAGGCATACCACATCCTTGTTTTGTTTTTCAAGTCTTACTCTGTTTATCTTTCTGCTTCTTCTCAGCTGTGATTGATAGTGTTCCTCTCCCCTTTATTACCCTTTCCTTTGTAAGAAGAGAATCTTTAAGAACATATCTACCCAACTCCCTACAGCTAGACATTCCCATGCACTATGCTCAGGAAAAGAAGGCACAGTGGGGCTGGTGTTGAGGCTCAATGAGGTAAGCCTCCACTGAGACTCCTGCATCCCACTTTGGACTGCCTGGGATAAAGTCCAGCCCCCACCCGCCATGCAGCTTCCTGCTAATGGGCATCCTGGGAGGCAGCAGTGCTTGGGTTCCTGCTCCCATGCTGGTATTCTCTTGGAGTTCTTGCCTCTGGCTTCTGACTTGCCTATCCTCCAGCTGTTGCAGGCAGTTAAGGAGTGAAGATCTCTCATTCTCTCTCTCTCTCTCTCTCTCTCTCTCTCTCTCTCTCTCTCTCCTCTCTCTCTCTTTCTCTCACTGTGTTTTTCTAATGAAATAAATAAATAAAAGTAAATAAACTTTTACAAGACAGAAAGCAAAGTGCAATGCAGTCTCTTCCAGAAACCATTCACAAGATATACCAAGCATATTCTTGCCATATTGTCAGCTTTTTTATTCCTATTTGCAGTGTTGACCTGAAAGTTCTTGCCATGGAAGAATAGGATGGTAACTTGATTATTACACTGGAAAGATTATACAGGAGATGAACATTAAACTTACGATCGAGGCACATTGAGTTCTCCATATATGTGTGCAATTCTAACTGGTCAATATGTTAGCACATGCCTTCACTGCAAGGAAACTATTTGATGTTCCCTTAAATTTGAAACTCCGGTACACTGAAGAGGAATGTCAGGGAATGCATCTGTTTAGCAACTTGCAGTGTGGAGAACTTTCTTTAAGAATACTGCATTAGCATCAGAATGGCAACGTGCAGACTGGAAGAATGTTATAATGGTTAGCAGAGTCTCACCCTCCCTCACTTGAGAACATGAGGCTCTACCAGAGCCATCTGGGTTGGGAGCTGTTAGTTATCCGTGTTCTGATGTTGCTGCTACTGATTGCAAAGGAGAAAGTAAAAAAGAAAAAAAAGGGGGGGGTCCCTGTATATGCCCTCCAGTGACACCAACCTTGAGAAGTTAGAGACACTATTGAATTATGAGCATGCAAAACCCCTTAATAAGGAGCTAGGATTAGTGCTTTCTCTTCAAAAGGCCGCCTTGAGTTCAGGCTCCATTTGTAGAAATAAATGAGAATAACAGAAGCTGCCTAGTAAATGATAAAGAAATAGAAAATAGGAAATAAGAAAAAAAGAGCTGAGAGCTCTAGGCAGGGAAGGTGGCCTAAGGCCAAAGTATAACTTCCCTTTCATAGCTAGTGAAATGTGGAAAAGCCATTTCTTAATGTCTCTGTACAGAATGCCATGATGTTGTGCTAAGCTGGACATTCACCATGAAAGGTAAATATGATGATAACATGATGGTCTTGAGGCCTAGAACACTCAATGCACAGCAGACAAACTTTAATTTACAGCACTGTTAAATAGATTACATTTTTGGGGAATACTGGGCATCCACAAAGGTGCTGTTCTTTGCTGTTGTTGGTGTATTAATTTAGCTAGGAGTAAAGATTCTTGCATCTCGTATTGTGAGGATCACAGAATCCGAGGGGCAGCTTCCGAGGAATATGACTGCTTTCCTTCCCGCTTTTGACCCAGCTCTTACTACACTGGATTCCAGTCATAATGCGCTTCCATTCAAAAGACCCTGGGTCACTCCCAGCAGGATAAGAGTACTGTCTTACAACTTGGGGGTCAGGCTACACTGTAACA
Organism: Sylvilagus floridanus; assembly: GCA_949820135.1. Lineage (NCBI taxonomy): Eukaryota > Metazoa > Chordata > Mammalia > Lagomorpha > Leporidae > Sylvilagus > Sylvilagus floridanus. The sequence goes on along the minus strand of OX463246.1, from coordinate 7,818,019 downwards.
TTTTAAATCATCACCCTGTGCATTTTAAAGGGACTTCACAATGACCACCCTGCTGGTGCTGTCATTAGCATTATCTCAGCTGATTATAGTGACTGCTTGGTTGCAGTGTGTCTTGCATTTAACAGAAAGGAGGTATTTGTGGATTTATTAAATATATAATCTTCTTGCTAATGCAAGCAGTGAAACGTTCAGTAACCCTGGTTACATCATTACCCCAGCTGTCTGGACTATCATGATAATGACCACAGGGAAACAGCCTCTGAGAACAAACACTACAGCCTTCCTGAAAATGGGAAGGGTTAGCCTGGTGATTAGAAAAGGGTTGACTTCTGTGTTATGCAGACAAAAGCAGCTGCTTTGTCTACCTGGGCTACCAAATGCAATACTTTGAAGCTAGGACTGGCCCCATTACTATCCCAGTCACAGTGATTTGTTCTTACAGTATTTTTCATCACGTTAAGCTATACTTAAGTGTGCTTTGGCATCAGATTGCTTTTGGGTTTTGTTCCATAATGTTTTCATTAAATGTGTATACTGAAAGGGGAATGAGTCCAGGAGTCAAAATTACCAGTGGAAGACTGTATCCAGGGAAGCTTCATAAATAATGCTTTGTTTTTGCTACTGATGTCAGTCCAGGCAAGGCTTTCAGTGCCCATCTTTGGGATTCTGACAGCTGAACTTGCTAGCCCTAGAACTCACTCTCACTCTCCCTTTTTGTAAGAAAACTGAACGATTGTAGATGAAACCATTACTGAAGATCAAAAACCTGTTTTGTTGCAAAAAAAGAAAATGCCTCAGGATATTAGCAAGTGCAAAATGGAACAAATTATAAGTTTATTTACTATTCCATAACAAAATTTTTACAAATGAGAAGAAACTGAAAAATGGAAATGGTGAGTCTAATCCAGTTGTTCTCCTAAAATGCAGTATGCAGTCAGTGAGTGAGAGGTGCTTGTTTTAAAGCAGTTACAAGATACTATTGAAGGACAGGCTAAAGAGCCATAGGGGAGGGCCTGGATTTGATGCCCATCTCCAATTCCCAACTCCAGCTCTCCATCAGTGCAGACCTGGGAGGCAGCAGGGATGGCTCAAGTAGTTGGGTTCCTGAGGAAAATGTGGATAGAGTTTGGTTCCCAGCTTCAGCCCTGGCCCTGGCCCTGGCCCAGCCATTTGGGATTTGGGGAGAGAACCAATAGATGAGAGCTATCTCTTAATTAAAAACATTTTAAAAAAATTAAATGTATCGAAAACTAAAGTACTATAATATGTTTGCAACTAACTTAAGATGCATACTTTTCATACAAAACAATCTGACAAGCCCTCTAAAGGGACACAGTAAATAACATGCGCTACGTTAAGTGGCTATAACCTGTCATTTCATCCTGAGCTGGGAAGATGCTCAGAAGTCCCACGGTGCAGACATACCTAAGGTGAACCCTCCATGACTTGTAGCTTTTTCTGGTCCCTTCCCCTAATGTGCAGGGGAACCCAAGCTTGTTTCACACCAGTGGAATGCAGTCAAAATGTTATATGTTGATACCCAAGACTGCGGTCTGCATTTTGTTTGTATATTTGACTGGGCTACACGATGCACACAGAGCTGGCAAAACACCATTTCTGAGTTTGTCCATGAGGGCGCTCTGAAGAGCCTAAAATTTGAATCAGTTGACTGAATCAAGAGGACCCACTTTGGTAAAGGCATCCTTGATTTTGTTAAGGGCCCAAATAGTACATTTGGGAGGAAAGATAAGTCAGCTTTTGCTTCTTGAACTGGGACAGCATCTTCCTCTGTCCTTAGATGCAGGCCTTTGAACTGCAGGACCTGGGGTTGTGTCTCACCCTCCATATTCAACCCCCATTCCCATGCACTAACACCACAACCCTAGGGAATGTATCATGGACATAAATTCAGTGGCTTATTATGCTGGAAGCTGGGAAGTCCAAGATGAAAAGGCTGCATCTGTTGAGCACTTCTTGTTACATCATCTCTTGGCAGAAAGGAAAAGAGAGGGTGCAGGAGACAGAGCAAGAGGAGGCCAAGTTCATGGTGTCATGAGGGATGCACTCTGATGAACCACTTCTGCAATAAAAACATTAATCTATTCATGAGAGTAAAGGGCCCATGACCCAAGCAGCTCTCATTAGGCCTCACCTCACAACACCACCACTCAGGGATCCAGTTTCCAGCACAAGAACTTTGGGGAAATCATTCAAATCGCAGCACCCCATTTCCAAGACTATTACATGAGAACTCAATAACACCACTGGCTGCCCTTATTCTTCCACTTGCAGAGGAGGGCATGTTGTGAGACTTCTTGGCCTCCATGTTCACACAAGTCTATTCCCATAATGTACACACACACGCACACACACAATGCACACTTAGATACAGATGTATACACACATACATATCTATGTGAATCCTATTGGTTCTGCTCCTCTGGGGAGCCCTCACTAATACAATCTCAGTGTCTAGAGGGAAGGATTCTCTAGGAGCCCTTCAAGAAGCAAACAGCCAGTTGGGAATTTCTTGGGTGCCAATGCAGGGAACAGTAAGCAATTTGAGTCCTGTCATACATCTGCAAGAAATTAATTCTGCCAACACCTTAATGAGCTTGGAAATGGAGTCTTACTTAGCCATAAGATGAGTTTGCAATCTAGATCTTTAAAAAATAATTTATTTGTTTTTATTTGAAAACAGAGGAAGAACAGATAGAAACAAAGACAGATCCTCCATCTGCTGGATCCCTCCCCAGGCTGAAGACACGAGTTTGGAACTCATCCCAGGTGGTCCATGGGGATGGCAGGGACACAAGCACTTGAGCCATTGCCAGCTGTGTCCTGAAGTGTTCATTAGAAGGCAGCTGGAATCAGAAGCAGGGCCAGGCCTCAAATCCAGCAACTCTGATATGTGGGCATCCCATGAGGCATCTTAACTGGGACACTGAAAGCCTGCCTCAAACTGGTTGCATCTTGTTGTAAGCCCCTGAGACTCTGAGCAGAGGACCCAGTTGACCTGTGCTGGGTTAGCTAACCAGTGCTGCAGAAACTGCGATGGCACAGGTGTCATTTTTAAGCCCCTAAGTATGTGTCAGTTTGCCAAGAGATAACAAAAAATGAATATACTCAGTGTCATCAAATTAGACAAAATTAACCACATTGGTAATACCCATGCAGCTCTGCTAATTCATAGTAGTGGACTTTGGTGAGGGGCCTTTCCAGAACAGCTTGATATTCTATAGAACAAAATAAATGGTAACAGCATTTTGTGGTTAAAGAAAGTAAGTCTAAAGAAGTAGAATTAGTTATTAATTTCCAGCAAAATGAGGGTAAAGTACTACAAGTTATAAATTCCATGTTATATGGTAATGACATAAGGTTAACATTTTGAAAACCAATTCAGTATGTCCATTATAAAATCTATACTACTGGAACGGCAGAAATAATGCCAGTTATAGAAAATAGGAAGAGCTTTATTGAGTAAAATTTAAAGCAGCAGAATCTTAAGTTGGGATACAGATAAGGTTGGATAAGAAACCATGGGGTTATCTTCAGCTTGCAAAGCATAAGAAAGGACTAGGAAAACTGTGCAAACATCCCCAGTTTTCATAAAAGATAGGTTTGAAGGATTTGCCTTTAAATTTTCATGAAGTAGAATTTGGTGGGACATGGGGAGAAAGCCAACAGACAGTGCTTGCTAAAAATTGTATTACTGCTGAAAGTGATAGAGAGTGCTGTATGTTAGGTAAAAGAATGAACCAATGCCGTTTGTCTTGGGAGATACCCAGATATCCTTCAGCTTCTCCAGGGACCTGGACACCCCTGGTTTCTCCACCAGGAGTGCTGCCTACAGAAGCTGAAGCACAGGAGAAAGCTGTTAGGGAGCTCTTCCTGTGCTGCAGGTCAAGCCACTCCTGCTGTGATGGACTGGCTTCCCTGAGGTTGGATACCAGCCCTGGCTTGAGACTGGGGAGAGCAGAAGGGAATGAGGTGCTCATGTAGCCACCCTGGAAGTGGAGGGGTGCCCCTTGGTGGCCCTCACCTTGGGTGGGCAGGGGCTATGCTGCCAACACCTGGTGAGATTGAGGTCCCCTGTGCCTTGGGTCTGCTGGATCATGTTCAACAGGCTGCTGTCTCACTGTTATTTCATTTCAAAAGGAAGCAATATCTGAATCTTATTTTCACAACTTGGTGGTGTCAAATTTCAAAGTATACTTAGGAAAAACATGATCTATCCCAAAGACTTGAAAAGTCTGTCTTATTACATAAAATGTTTACTTGATTTGAAAGACAGAGAGGAGAGAGGGAGATCTCCCATCTGTTGGTTTACTCCACAAAAGCCTGCAACAGCTAAAGCTGGACCAAGCCAAAACTCAGAGCCAGGAACTCCACCAGGGTGGCAAGGACTGAACTGCTCGAGGTATCATCTGCTGCCTCCCCGAGTCTGCATCAACAGGGAGTTGGAATCAAGTAGAACTGAGACTGAGATCCAGGCACTCCAGTATGGGATGTAGTGTGCCTAACCACTGAGCAAAATGCCTGCCCCCAAAGTGTGTGTGTGTGTGTGTGTGTGTGTGTGTGACTGTATATGTGTGTGTGTTTGGGGGGTTCATTGTCTTCTCTGTTGAGAACTGGCATGACTTTGAATGGCTTTGCTAGGCTTCTCTGCAGCCCCTCTCCCACCTCCCTTCCTGCTCTCAGACCCTGCTCCATGGTCTCCTAGGTCTATTGTCTTGGAAAAAAATCATCCAACTCACTTCTTTTTTCTCAAGCACCTATTCTAAAAATGGAGAAACCATCTCATGGCAATGATGTAAGGATGAAATATAATCAAAGATTCACAGTACTCAAATTTTTCCATCCTTTTTTCTTCCATAAGTATACAATTTTAAATTATGATTGCATTTACAGCAAAAGCTCCAAATGTTTATCCCCCAATTTTTTTGCAACACAGATGCCTGCCTTATTTCAGAATTCTGCAGAAATAAAATTTTTATTGTACCACAGTAAATTCAATAAAATGTGGACTCACATATTTTCAACACAGACATCTTTTGAACTTTTCATGAATTACCTGTGAGCCTAAAGAAATTGCTGTCGCCCTTAGTTTGCTCCTCAAATTTGCAGTAAAAGATTTGGAAGGTCAATATTCTTTTATTTTTCCACCTTTTTATTTGGTTGCTGGAATAATTGCAGAGGCCTAAATGTGGTGAAATAACAGATAAGAATAAAGTTCCCAGTCTGCCCTGATGTGACAACTTTTTAAGTCAACATTTCAGAAAATGCGTTCTCTCTGTCCTTACACCTGCAAGTACCACCTGGGCATCTGTTAAACAAATGTTCACATAATTGTGCCACTGAATAATATTTGTTTCCCATAGCTTAAATCTTTTTTAGTTTGCTTCAGATTTCATTTTATCATAATCAAATGTAAGATTCTGGTAATGCCAGATCCCATTTCTGGAGATTTAAAATGCTGGTAACTGTTGGAAAAACTTCTCCCAATGCTCTTCTAATCTGTGTGTGTTATGAGTCAGTGCTTTATTTTTAACCTAGAATCCTTTTATTTAAGGTGTACAAACTTCATTTCCCTTCTCCTTTCCTCACAATGCTTGTATTGAGGTGGTTAAACAAAAACACATTTTCTCCAACATATAGAAAGATAATTAGACTATAATCAACCAACCGTGAATACAGGAGACATCAACATTATATGTCAGTGGTGAGTTTTCTATTATGGCATCACTTCCCAAATGCCCATAACAGCCTTGCCTGGGCCAAGTTGAAGCTAGGAGCCTGAGACTCAGGCTGGGTCTCTGACACGGATGGCAGGGATACAAGTCCTGGAGCCATCATTTTTGCATCCCACGTACCTTAGCAGAAAGCTATGTCTGAAGTGGCGTAGCGAGAGACTCAAACCAGGCACTCCGATATAGGATGTAGGCTTAACCCATTGCATTACAACACCCAACCCTATTATGTCATCATACAAGAAAGTTCAGAAAAACAATTTTTTCCAACATGAGATGAGATTCTACTTAGATAAAATCAGTAGAAATTAGTGTTCTAATCACACTGGAGTTTCCCAAGAGCAAGCATGCCAAAAATATAGTGGAAGGTCCCAACTTCAGCTGATGCAGCAAACTTTACCATATCCTCACGCTGTGAGGTTTCTGTTGGCTTTTTGTGGCTTTTGTCTGGCAGGCAAGATTAACCAGCCATTTCTGCTGTATAGAACAGATAAGAAAGACACACTTTAGAAACATCTTTCTGGTCCTCCTAGTCACAGAAGAGAAGAACAAGCAGGGAAAATCAGAATGAGAATAAATTGCTGTCAGCATTGAATGGCCATGATTTGGATGAGGAGGAACAAAAGCACACTAGAGACTGAAAGATGGAGTAAGAAGGGCTAAAATGCCTAGGTTAACAGCGTTATGGGTGATACCACTTGCTCCAAAGCAAGACCCCTTCACTGTTTTAACCTTTATTTTGATTCTTGTTACTTGGAACCTGCATTGTGGTGCAGTGTATAAAGCTGCCGCCTGCAACAATGGCATCCCTTATAGGTGCTGGTTCAAGTCCTTGCTGCTCTGCTTCTGATCCAGCTCCCTGCCAATGGCCTGTGAAAAGCAGCAGAAGATGGTCCAAGTATTTGGGTCCCTGCCATCCGTGCAGGAGAACCAGAAGAAGCTCCTGGCTCCTGGATTTGGACTGGCCCAGCCCTAGTCATTGTGACCATCTGGCTAGTAAACCAGGAAATGGAATATTTTCTTTTCTCTCTCTGTCTCTCTCCTCTCTCTGTAATTCTGACTTTCAAATAAATAAATCTTTTACAAAAAGAATCTTGCTGCTTGTATTAATCTCAGCTGTTTTTTGGCATTAGTTCAGCCATATTTTTCTTATATATATGATAATATTCAAAGACAGTTCTAAAGTTTGTGCAGAGTTTTGCTTCAACATATCTTTGAATTGGAAAACTGAAAGATTTACAATTCATTTGATGGTAAGTATTGTCTTTTTTATATCTTTGTTCTTGTTTGTTTTTATGTGTTTAAGAAATTAGTTAAAAATAAAAATATGTGTATACTTCATATTTGAGACAGGTGTACATTGGGAAAATGCTTAGTAGAACTCATTTACGTATATTACTTAACACTTTTCATTTTGTACTGAAAACACTTAAAATCTGTGAAGTTACTTCAAAAAGTTCATGGAAAATGGAAACTGAAGACAATGTGCATTTTCTGTGAATGTCTGAAAGCAGTGTCATACTCTTAGCAATTTTCAAGAATACAGTAACTTGTTACTATTCTAGTTATTTTGTTAAATAATAGGCCTCTTGAAATTCCTATCCACCAATAGAAATTATTTAACCTTTAACCAACATCTCCCCATGCCCCAACTAACCACCTAAGCCCCTCGTAACCACTGATCCACTGTCTTGGCTTCTATGAGCCCAAATGCTTTGGCTATGAGATCATATAATATTGTCTTTTTTTGACTGGTTTATTTCCAATAAAATAATGTTCTCCAAGTCCATCCACATTGTCAGAAGTTTTCCTTCATTCTAGAACTGGAATAGTATTTCATTCCATGTATTTTCTTTATCAATTCATTTGTTGATGTTCAGTACACAATAATCAAGATGCAGAGTCTCTTTGTTAGTCTAAATTGGCCTTTTGTGTATTTACCTTCTTTTTTTTTTTTTTGACAGGGAGAGTTAGACACTTAGAGAGAGGGACAGAGGCAAAGGTCTTCCTTCTGTTGATTCACTCCCCAAATGGCTGCTACGGCCGGCGTGCTGCGCTGATTCGAAGCCAGGAGCCAGGTGCTTTCTCCTGGTCTCCCATGCGGGTGCAGGGCCCAAGCACTTGGGTCATTCTCCACTGCCTTCCCGGGCCACAGAAGAGAGCTGGTCTGGAAGAGGAGCAACCTGGACAGAACTGGCGCCCCGACCGGGACTGGAACCCGGTGTGCTGGCGGAGGATTAGCCTAGTGAGCCACAGCGCCTGCCTATCTTATTTCTTAATTAGAGCAAGGGATGGGAAGAGAAATAGAGAGATGGATAGAGGGAAAAGAGAGAGCAAGAAACAGAAAGACAAGGATCTTGTTTTTAGGACAATGACAAAAAGAAACCAAACAGTATAATAATATGTCTTTTTTTTTTAGTTTTGTATCTTATTTGGAATAAATGTGTAGCCTCAAATTCTAGCTTGTAAAGGAGCCATTGTGAACAACAGGATCCCCATCAAACTCAAGGAAGTTGAATGTAAAAATGAAATTAAGTAAGAGTAAAAGGAAGTAAGAAGCAGAATTGACAAAGTGGAAGGGAAGAGAGGGGCACAAGGCAGGCAGTAGAATGATAATAACACCCACATATCTGGAAGACTGTTCAAGTGCTGGTCATCGACTGTGCACAACATGCTTGCAAGCACTGCATCTTCACCCCGCAGCAAGTCGAACGACCTCACAGCTTTGCAGCAAAACCCCATCCGCAAACATGGCTGTGGATCCCCATGTGCCAGAACTCCCACATGACTTACATGGTCTCTTCTTGGTCTACCACGGTTTCTGCACGGATCTTTCCTTTGGTTCCATGACAAACGCCTTTCAAAATAAATATAAACTTCATCAGAGGTAAAAATGACATAACTTCCAGGAATAACTGCCAAGGTACACTAATTCATGAGTGACCTTTCATGTAGCCCTGAATATAAATTTTCATGGAGTAACTGCCTGGCTTTAAATTCTTAAGTTTTTAGTTTAATAAACATGAATACTTTTTGACAAATGAATCTATGCCAGTCATTTTAAGGAAGATAATTTTATTTGGTTGATAGATTTTTAAATTATATCTAAAATTTTAAGTGTCTATTATAACATTAAGAATTTAAAAGGTATAGGTCTTTTTTAGATGCTCTAAAAATATGCTTCCTGATTTTTAAATGAATCCCAGAGCAAAATGAAAGCATGCAATTGAAAATAGGTGTTTCAGAAGTCCACAAAAATTCAGCTTTTGAGATTTATGCTGCTATCTCTATGTGTATTAAGCAATGAGAAAAGATTGAGGAAGATTTTAGATTTATGATGTATCAATTAGGTGATAAGTGAATTGCTAAAGATTTTATGGAGTTTTGATAAGCATCCAGGGTTTCTGGAAGTTATTAGAATTTTATCTCAAATCAAATAAATTCTTATTCAAAAATAAATCAGACAGAATATCCTGAGACTCTAAGCTCCTACATATAAATTGGGTCTTATTTACAGTGAGAATGATAGGTTTTTGTTTGTATTGGGAATCATTCATTTCCTCATTAGCTACCCAGTAGTTTAATGGGACTAGGAGAAGGCTCAGATGAGGAAGACAGGGAAACAAACAAAAGAAGGACACTTAGTCTCAGGAGCACACAGTGTCATAGAAGGTGGTTACACGGAGACAAGAGGGTCAACCGGGAACAGAAAGAGTCAGATTAGGGGCATGGCAGGAATGGCTGAGGTAACACTGCTGCCAGGAAGTTCTTTTGAGAAGAACTGGCATTTTAGCAGAGTTTTGAGTATATTAATTAGATAAAATGAGTCTCATCCAAATCCCAGACTGAAGAACCCTTCACTGTTTGGTAATGTTCCCAATAGACTCTCATGAATGTCCTACCTCTTGTTTCCTCCAAATACGGCCTGTGGCATTGCGGGACATGCTTTAACAGCTAGGGTTATTTTAAGTGAGGTGACCCAATCCTTATATTCCTTTTTTCCCAGAAAAGCCAGTGTTTTCCTTAAATGTGAATGATTCATTTTGTCAATAGAAAACAGTAAATTACTGGCCTATTCTTTCATATAAATGGGACCCCAACACAGGAGACACAGCCCTCGAGGAATTTCCCCAGCAAAGGACTTTGCACCTGCGCAGGTCAGAGCGTAATGAAACGCCCCTGCCAGTTCAGGCTTCCAGAATTTTCCTGTCATTTCTCCCTCTGAAAACTCACCTTTACTCCCTCAGTATCAACATATCCCTGATCCACACCTCTTACTTGTTTTTTAAGATTGATTTCATTTATTTATTATTTATTTATTTATTAGAGAGAGAGAGAGGGAAAGAGAAAGAGGAAGAGAAAGAGAAAGAGAGAGATCTTCCAACTGCTGCTTCCCTCCCCCAAAATGGCCACCACAACCATAGCTGGGCCAGGCTGACACAAAGGACCAGGAACTCCATCCTTGCCTCCCACGTGGGTGGCTGGGAGCCAAGTACTCAGACCATCACTTGCTGCCTCCTAGGTCGTAGCAGGGATCAGAAACAGAGCAGCAAGAACTGGAAGCAACACTCTGATACAGGATGGCACATCACACAGGTGGCCCCACACCTTGGTCTCCCTGGACGCTTGTTCTGGTTCCAGGGACTGACAGAATATTGTTTTCTCTCTTACCTCTCTGCAGATTGTGCTTCCTACAAAGTCAACCAGCTCAGCCCAGCTTTGCAGGTGACATTCTGCAGGCCTGAACGCCTAGAGTGTTTCACAAGAGTCTTCTTGGTTGCAGGCACCTTCCAAGCAACGTTTGCACAGCCGCACACACAAGTTGGATTTCACTCTTCATGGAAGTATGCCTGTTCCTTCATTTTTATTTCTCTAGAAGTGATGCTGTAACAAAAACCCATTGGTATGCAGGATGTTTTAAAACTATGAAAAATGAGTTAAAGAAGTTTTTAGCCAATTAAATAGAATAAAGTAGTTAGTAGAATCAGGGAAATTGAGACTGTTACAGACCCACTATTCCTTCCCCCAACTACTGTATTTCACCAATGGAGAAACAGACTCACAGATGCTTACCCAGTATAACTTGTCTTTCAACTTTCTCACTGTGTTTATAGCACAATTTTCACACTTTTTTTTTATAATAGAGTTAGTATTACTCCCTAGCTATTTCAGTTATTGCTCCAAAAAACAAAAACACACAAACACCACCAAAAGAGGCATCTCCCAAACATCTGATTTCAAAGAGCACACATTTTTTTTCCTTTACACTAGAAATTGCTGCTTATTTTTAACTCTGTTTTGCAGATAGATGGCTCATCAACTGTGACCTCATGGGGAAAAATGGAGAGGTAGATGTTTACAATCTGTGAATATGTCAGGCCTGAAAGTGAAGGTGTCCCTCCTTGTGGGTTTTATTCCTTGACCAGGAGCAGCACAGACTTTCCATTTGTTGCAAAACGGCTGGATGTGCTTCATCAGGAGTCACGGAGGAGGAACGGAGAGGAGAGGGAAGCAGAGTTCCAAGGAAAATGACAAGGAAAATAGAGCAAAGCCAGGGACAGAGCAAGTTCAAGGGCTCCAGTCCCAACAATGGATCGCTGCGTCTGAGAGCAGGAACTCTGGCATCCCTTTGGTCCACTTTTTGTAGCAGTCACTGTATTCACAGGTAAAAAAGTCACATCAGTTATAATGCAGCAAGCAACATACTCTTTGAATTAAGCAGTCTCACTGCTTTTATTTTTAATCAAGTCTCAGGACAATAATTGCTACATGTTCTGCAGTTTTGCTACTTATTTATTAATGTTGATAAAAGTGAAATTTTTCCCCTGTTGAGAAGTAATTCTTAGCTGGAGAAAAATTGCATTGTTCTCATGGGCGGTCATCAGGAAAACGGTGAACAACAGTGAATCAGTAACAGTAGCAGAGTAGAAGTGTGCTATCAGTTTTCTTAAGAAACATAATCCACAGACCTCTGACACCCTATGACATATCTGGTACAGAATTTTCTTTAATTAATAATTTTTTTCTACGAAAAAGGACAACCAGAATAAAAATTATGCAAATGACAATGTCTTTTTCACCCTCTGGCAAATGATCAAAACCAAATTCAGCTACTGTAGATCACATTTCATCTGGACCTTTTCATAGGATATGAAGCTTTGACTTTAATCTCTATCTGAACTTTATATTTATCTGTTAATACGAGGCATTTATAAAACAGGTAATAAGGCAAAAGTCTCTCAGAGGTTTTTGAAAGTTGAAAATAATTTTCAAAGAATGATTTTCATATCAAATTTTGTATCATTTCAGATCAAATTAACGTCAAACAGTTAGACATCACTTAGTGCTTATGATGGGATGTGCAGATGGGAAGAAGATCTAATTTATTTTTTAACAGAAAGGAAAAGGCTAGGTCAGAAAGTGTGATTAAAATGTAATGCTTGCCTGTTAGAGAGACTGTGCAGAAGAGATGAGGACTTGGAAAGTAGGTGTGAGGTGTTAACCTATTATGCAGATGCTTCCTAATTCCCTGTGTTCAATCATTTTCACCCTGTGATCACCCAAAGTAAAAGTGGAACAGCTGTCATTAGTATCCAGTGGGGTGAGGAAAAAAGGAATAGATTTGACCTCTGCTGGAAAAGGCTAAAATAGAAGCCCATCTGCTAAGTTGAATTTCAAGACTCAAACACATAATTGATGAATACAGATTTTAATACAAATAAAACACAATTTAATCTTAAGAATCAACATACATAGCAGTGAATGGATCCCTAATTTTATCAAATACTTGTTTTTTTAATGCTGTGAAGCTGAAAAATAATACTATAGACTCTCTCAGTAGTAAAGAGGACATGCTTCAGGAAGTAGAGAAATTGATTCCTTAATATAAAATCCAACATTCATGGCACAATAAAAAAAGCTAATTATTTTGGAAAACTGGAAGAGAAAAAACAAAATGTTAATTCAACACTAATTTACTGATTTTCATAGCAGTTTTCTGTTGTTGTTTAACGTTACCACAAACGTTATGAGGCTTAAATTAGCACCCACTTAGCAGCTCACTGTCCTCCAGGTCAGCAGTCCTGCATGGTACAGCACACCAGTATTCTCCGCTTGGGCTGGCATCCACATGTCAACCTAGCCAACTTCTCTTCTGAGGGTTCTGGGGAAGAATCTGCTTGCCAGATTCTCAGCAAGATTGCTACAGTTAGGTTTCCTGCCACTGAGGGTTGAGGTCTGCATGTCCTTTTTGTCTGCCACTAACTGGATGCTGCTCTCTCCTTGGCATGTGGCAAGTGGCCACAACCACTGCCCAGCTAAGAAGGAGCACGGCTGCTCATGTCAAGTCCCTCTTGCTTTGGTTTCTCTGACTTCATTTGTGTGGTTAGATCTGGCCCTCCTTATTTAACTGTAGCTGTGACCCTAATTATTTCTACCAAGTAGTTTCATGAGTACCTTGGCTTACTGGAAGACATTGTGTCCACATTAGAGATTGAACAACTCCTAGCACACTGGCTGCTATGTGTTAGTCCCTATATTCTGAACAGTGAGCATAGCAGTGGAGAGGAAGACACACCCCTGCCACCATGAAACTTAGAATCAATGAGAGGATAAAGACAATTTAAAAATTCAAGAGTTAACTACATTAGACATTCCATTATAAATCATTAATAAGCATAGTAATATTTTATGAATGATATTTTATATTGAGAAGAAGTAAAAAGTGTAACAGAAAAACAAGTCAGGAATTACCAAGGAGTTCTGTGGGGAGCTATGATTTCAGGTAACAGTATTAGGAGGGGTGTAAATGTCAGATTCTAGAAGGGACACTGAGCAAGATGTGCAGAAGTAGAAGGGGATTGCCAGCACAAAGTCTCTGGGGCAGGAGCACGTCCAGTGTGCTTGAGGTTTTCCACATAGACCAGATGGGACAGTCTGGCTGGCACTGAGTGCCTGAGACCGAGGAGATTAGGAAACACATTCAGAGAAGGTAAAGGATCCTGAAGTAGGCAGGTTTCCACCCAGGAAGTGACTCTGGCTTATAGTCTAAGTGAGAGAGGAAGACACTGATGTCTGAACACACGCATCACAGGACCTGACCTAAGGATCATTCTTCCTGGTGAAGACAGAATCAGGGATTAAGCGAGGGGGGTGTTTGAGGCTACTCTAAACATAAACATAAAGATATTGGTGGATCAAACCACAACAGTAGCAATAGATTTTTTTGAGAATGTTTCTATTGAGAGAATACAGAAATTAAGAATAATTCAAGAGTTTTAACCTAAGCTACTGAAAGGATGTAGTAAACAATTCACACAAGGGGCAATTTATATGGAGCAGATTTGGAGTCAGGAAGAAGCAGGACCTCAATTTTCTTTTTTTTTTTTTTTTTTTTTTTTGACAGGCAGAGTGGACAGTGAGAGAGAGACAGAGAGAAAGGTCTTCCTTTGCCGTTGGTTCACCCTCCAATGGCTGCCGCGGATGGCGCGCTGCGGCCGGCGCACTGCGCTCATCCGATGGCAGGAGCCAGGTGCTAGGTGCTTTTTCCTGGTCTCCCATGTGGGTGCAGGGCCCAAGCACCTGGGCCATCCTCCACTGCACTCCCGGGCCACAGCAGAGGGCTGGCCTGGAAGAGGGGCAACCGGGACAGAATCCGGCGCCCCGACTGGGACTGGAACCCGGTGTGCCGGCGCCGCAAGGCAGAGGATTAGCCTGTTGAGCCACGGCGCCGGCCAGGACCTCAATTTTCATGTCTAATAGATATTAAAAGAGAAGTATCAGAGAGTTGCATATTTGGCTCTTGGAATATGAGCTGTCAATCTAATTATCTCGCCTCTGGCCCATATATTAAGGATATATTAAAGCCATAAGGCTAGATTAGATAATCAAGTAAATGTATTTTAAAAAATGTAAAATTAAGAACTGGGCCCTGGGTCACCAATAATCAGAGTTTGAGGATTTGAGTAAACCATAGTAAAGCATCCTGAAAGAGCTGGCCAGTGAGATGGGAAAAACACCGTAAGACTGTGGAACCATGAGTGCCAGTGAAACAGATATGTCCAAAGAGAAAATTGTGTGCCCCATCGAAACGTCTGATAGGGTGTCTCAGGGCATTTGTGCTGCTGTCATCAAGTTTCACAGACTGGATAATTTATGAACAATTCCATTTGTTTTCTTGATGTTCTGCAGGTTGTGACATTCAAGATCAAGGCACCAGCATCCAGTGCCTAGTGAGAGACTCCTCCTGAGTCCTCACACAGGCAGAACAGAAGAGGCAAGAACGTAAGTGAATTCCCCACATCCTTTATTAAGACACTGATCCACTCACAAAGGCAGAACCCTTGGCCTTAATCAGATTCCAAAAATCACCACCTCATGACACCAGCGCAGGAATTTTTGAGAAGACATTTCTAATCGCTAGCATAGGTCAAAGTAAATTGAGAACTGAGAAGAGAGCATTGGCCTTAGCATTGTAGAGAATGAAGTTCACCTTTGTAATGACTTCAGCTTGGGTGGAGGACATCTCAGACAGCCAAGGAGAAAATAAACTGAACAAGGAACACTTTTGTGATAACTCTTCAAGAAATGTTGCTGTGAAAAGCAACAGCAATGTATTATTAGAGTACCGGGAGTGTGGAGGGACCAAAATAAGTTGTTGGTAAATGAGAAAAATAACAGCACGTTTGTATACTCATGGGAGCAATCCTTTATAGTGTGAAAAAAATGTTTTTGCAGGAAAGAAAACCTGAAATAATATCCTTTAGTGTCCAGAAGAGCAGAATGTTCCACACACTGGAGGATCGTGGAGAGTTTTTCAAGTTGACCTTGGTGGAGATTCCAGCCACGGAGCAGGAGAGAAGATAGAATGTTCAGGTACAGATGCTAGTAGCTGGAAGATGTGAGAGGTGCCTGTGCTTGTGTGTCTCTGATTACTTATGTTGTCGTAGTTCAATAGTTATCAATTAGTGTTCTGAAGACAGGAAAACCTAGTCTAATGGGAGGAGAACACCTGTTAGAATTAGGAAGACGGAGTGCTCATACTGTTGCTACCCTTAAGTAATGCTATGGTTACCTGGAACAGCCAGGTAAAGCCTCTCCACCCTCATTCAAATGTCTCCAAAAAGTGAGAATTTAACAAATTTCCTTCACATCTCTCCTAGCATGGAAAGGTGCAGGTTGTATAATAATACTCTGCTGGGATATTTTACTGGGTGAGAAATTTGGTTTTAATTATCAACTACAAGGAACTCATATAATATTGTACATTTATCAGATAAAGTTAATGCAAAAAAAAAAAAAAAAAACCAGGGAAATGTGCAAGTCTCCATCATTCCAACAGGAAATACTTCTTAATGAGGGCACAGAGTATTTCTGTTGCAAGTTGTCAGGGCAAGATCTATTTTTAACACTATGGGTGTATAGGTCAGTTCTCACAGAAAATGCCATGTGATCTTCTATTACCTACATATTACCTAAAATATTAAGGAGTTTGGACATGGAAGAAATTTTTATGATAATATTCCAAGGTTTTCACTTCTCAAAGGAAGACTGAGGCTTGGAGACCATAAAGTAACTCATCTCAAGTGCACAGATAAATAGACACTCAAAACATTCAAGAGCACATCTCCTAGCTGCCGGTCAGATGTGTTCACATGAGGCCAGGCATCAGGCGTTTATTTGGTGCCAAATCTGGATATGACTTCTTGCTTACTGAGCGTCAGTTTTTCTGTCCCTTTGAATATTTGTTGATTCAGATGAGGCAATATGCTTACTCATTCAAAAATCAGCAAGTGTTCATCAAACATTCATTATTCACTCTGAGTGCTCAACCTCAGTTTTACAGTGGGGGTAGAGGTTAGGGTCAGGTGTTTGGCACAGCAGCAAAGACACTACCTGGGATACCTGCATCAGAATGCATGGGTTCAGGTTTCCCGTTTTAGCTTCCTGCTGATGCGCACTGTGGGAGAATAAGGTACTTGGGTACCTAATGACAACACCCATGTAAGGAGACCTGGTTTTTAATTCCAGGCTGTTGACTTCAGTCTGGTCCAACCATGGTTGATGCAGGCATTTCGAAAGTGAACCAGCAGATGGAAGATCTCTCTTTGTCTCCCTGTGTCTCTGTTTCTGCATTTCAAGTAAATAAACGTAAATCAATAAGAAGTTTCAAAGAGGGCATCTTTAAAATAAAATTGTGACACAGCAAAACTTGATCGATGATATCAGTGACCTCATGCAGCTTAATTCCAGTAATATAAATTTATCCTTACTCTTCAGAGAGGATACCACTCGCAAGAAACCTTTCATTTTCTCACACATTATAAATCATGGTGCAGTAGGCTAGAGGCAATAGAGGGACACATAAGATGTGCTCCCTGTTCTCAAAGAGCTGATAGTGTATCAGAGCAGACAGCACCAGAGAACAACTGAACCTGACATTGATAAATGCTGGGACAAGAGCGTGCACAAAGGGGAGGCCTGAATTAAGACTAAGAAGTCAACTCTGCTTCCTGCTATAGCTGATGGCTGTGTCCAACAGGATTAAAAACATGTGAGGAAATTAATCTGATTACGGTGGGGAGTTAAACAGCTTTTTCAGTTCAGTGTAAAAGCCAAGAAGCTGGAAAAGAGAGAGCACAATGCAGGAAAGGCCAGACAGGTTGCAGAAGAAGCACATCAGGCTGAGAAGCCGATGAGATCGGGGTGAGGTGAGGTGAGAGGAGTACCTGGAAACGTGGCAGATGGGCTCCTGGAGGTTGGCCGTGAACTGTGCTGCTGTTTTCACTGAAATCCTGCCATCTGACCAAATCAACAAGTGAGCCCTATTTCACAGATTAGAAAAATGAGATTCAGAGAGTAAGTAGCCAGCTACACCTCAGTGAGAATAAGAAATGTAGTTCATTAAGGTCTTCTTAAATTCAAGGTCAGGGATTTTTATTACTGCCTCAGAACATTTCAAGTCCTTTTTTTTTTTTTTTGTCAGAATCTGGGCCTTGTTTATTTGCTTTTGCTTGCTTATATGCCTTTGTTTGTTTATATGAAAGGCAGCATGACAGATACCAATCTGCTGGAGCGTGCCCTGCAATATCCAGGGCGGGGCCAGGCACGGCAGACTTTAGCAACTCCAGCTCAGTCTGCTACACAGGTGGCGGGGCCTGCACTGGAGCCGTCATCTGCACCTCCCCAGGCACGCTGACAGGCAGATGACTCAGAAGCAGAATTTGGATGCAGGCATCCTAAGAGTGGCTTAACCTAGTGCATCACAATGACTCAATTACATTTTTAAATGCTGGCAAAGGGATGTGTTTGAATGGTTTGTAGCAAAGATTGATAAGATTCAAGGAAATTTAATAACCTGACTGTAGAATGGGTTTAAAAAGAATGGATGTATGGGAGAAAGCAATATTAAAAACAAAGGGGTATGTTGAGAGGCTCTTTGAGGTGGTTCTAAAAATAGTGAGGGCCACATAAGTTAAACTAATGTAAGAGTGTGTGAGTAGAATCAGAACATCAAGAAATAGTACAGATGCTAAATTGGCAGTGCTTTGTAACTAGAGGTGGAATGTAATGACTTAGGACAGGTTTCCATCACTAACATTGGATGTACTGATGGCACATGTAGTGGGCTGAGTTGTGACTCCCATAAAGATGCAGTCAAGTCCTGACCTCTGAAATCTGTGAATGTAACCTTATTAAAATATGATCTTTGCAGCTGTCATCATATTGTGAGATCATACTGCAGTCAGGTGGGCCCGAGGTCCAATGGTTTGTGCCATTAAAGAAGAGGACAGGACATACAGGAATACACACAGAGGGAAGAACTGCACATGAGGATCAAGACAGACACAGGAGTGACAATGACAGGCCAGGAACACCAGGACTGGCAGCAGCCAACAGCCGCTGGGAGAGCAGCACGGGACAGATCCAGAAGGGCACCGTCCCAGCACCTGCATGGACTCAGACTTCTGGCCTCCAAAGTTCTACAGCTGTACGCCTCCAGGCTTGGGGTGATTCGTTACCGCAGACTCAAAGGCAAGCAGTGTAGCAAGGAACATTCTTGGCAGTGAAAGACGTTGCTGATTCCCATAATGTTTTCTGGCCAAAAGTGGGGTCATTGTGAAGAAATCAGAAGGAAATAGAAATCTGAAATATGAAAATGAGGAAACCTGCACAGAACAGTGAAAGGAATTTCTTCACTTTAACCTCTGTCTTCTGTTGACTGAGGAGCCCTTGCTTTGCTGAAGTCCTCAGGTGCATGTCATGTCTCGATCAGCAGAGGAGGCTGATGGTAAGGAGAGTGGGGGAGTCCAGGGATGGACACTTGACTGGGCACAAGACAGACATAATCCCATCAATGAAAAGCAACTTCCAGTGAGAGTTAGGGTGTACCATCCCATGGGCATCTGCAGCAAGGGTCACGGTGGTTTTAGAAGACAACAGTCACTCGCCATGTCCCTGTATTTACACATTAAGAAGAAACTAAGGTTAGTCAAGCTGAAGGCTGAGGTTACAGCTGTAATTACATTATCGCAGCGTCTCGTCTCACCCAGTTGTCAAATCTAAACTGTTAGCTTCCAATAGGCCTCCCTCAGAAGCTGATCCACACACAAACACTGAGGATGTGGTAGAATAGACTAACACTGTAAGAAGGTAGAAAAGAGGCAGACATACTGTGGAACATTCAGAAATCAAGTAAAAACAGATTTGTTGAAGTAGAGGGATAGAAACTATTCCCTGATGCTTCAAAAGGAATTTGGCAGCAGTAAAGGGGGGGGCACATTCCTGGATCAGGTGGAGAGCGTTACAATAGAAAACTGACTGGGTTCAACAGCTGAGCACCAGTCAGTTAAAAAATAATCGCAAAGTGTAACCTGGTGTGGCTGATTCAAGCTGATTCAAGAAGTGGCTGCTTCTCCCACTGAGAGGTAGAGACTAACTCATTATCTCTAAGTCAGGACTTCTGTGAGCTCCACAACAGTTTCTTACGAATACAACGGAAATGAGAATTCTGGGACTTCTGAGGCTAAGGCACAGGGGACGGTGTGGCTTCCACTCTGGAAATGCTCACTGTGGGGATTCACTTGGAATTTAGCGCCGTTGCCTTGAGAACGCCAAGCTGAGCTCCCAAGCTACCAACTAGCGTCAACCATCAGCCAGGTGAGGAAGCCATCCTGTGTCTCCTGCAGCCAAGCAGTTGGTGAAATACAGTCCAGCCTGCCCAACGGTCACCTTGTAAAAGCCCACAAAGAAGAACTGCCAAGGTGAGTTGACCGAATTTGTGGATTCAGGAGAGGTAGCATTTTCAAGCCACTGTATTGGTTTCCTAGGATAATAGTAACAGATAACCACAAACCGGATGGCCTTTGTTTCACAGTTGTCTTTCACAGTGGGTGATAGAGAGGTTCACAGAGACAGATCTAGTGTTCTCTGGGTGACAGGAAGATGCTGGCGTATGATGAAGTCTAAGCTTTACCTGTTGCTCAGGTGTGGTTCTTACAGACCAGAAACTGGCAACTCATTCGCAGTGTAAGAATGAGAGTGGCCACATATCTTGATGATAGGGTCGCGGAAGGGGTCACTGGGCTCCCACTTGGCTCTCCAGGCTTCCAGTAATGCTCTTGCTGATTGTCCTCCGCTGCCCTCCTTGGAGCAGCCCCGTGACTGATGACGCCTTCACTCTTCTGTCCCTTCTTGTCATTTCCTGCGCATCTTAGGAAATCCTTGCCACATGAGGACTTCAGAACTCCCCTCCTCAAACAACAGTCCGTGCCTACTTTTCTTTCAACATACATTTTGCTGGCTATTGGTTCCACCTATTAAACCACAGAATTAACTTCTATTTCCTTTTAGGTATATACTACTTAATCTTACGCTTCTTCTGTACATCTAAGATAGGAAAAATATTTTGTGTTAAGGTAGTCTACACGTCAATATCTGGAGATAAATGACTGCAAGTAAATTATGTTTGTATTTTTTATTACTTCCAACTGAAACAGCCAGTCTGCCTGGAGAATCAAAGCTGAAATTCATTCAGCTGGTCAAATTGAGGATTTAAACCAAAACAACTGGTCAGTTGCCTGGCTTGTCTGTTCCAAAAGCCTGATTTTGGTTATAGGGTTTATACTTTACTTACAGGGTGGGTATATGCACTGAATCAGGTTTAATCAATACAGTTACATGTCTGGTTATCAATCCCATTGAAAATCCAAGAACATTTGGAAATAGTTAACAAACTTGGTTATTGATTTAAGAGGTACCTCACATTCACACACTCATTCCCATACCCAATGTGACATAAATGTAGGGAAAGAATAAGGATAAGGTCATTAATCACCCATCCTAGAGTGGCCCTGAGAAATCAAGCTCACTAATTCTTAAGAGACAGTAGATGGGCCAGCACCCAGGCTCACTAGGCTAATCCTCAGCATGCAGCACCGGCACCCCAGGTTTTAGTCCATGTCGGGGCGCCGTATTCTGTCCCCCGTTGCCCCTCTTCCAGGCCTGCTCTCTGCTGTGGCCCAGGAGTGCAGTGGACAATGGCCCAGGTCCTTGGGCCCTGCACCCCCATAGGAGACCAGGAGGAGGCCCCTGGCTCCTGGCTTCAGATTCGCACAGCATGCTGGCTGCAATGTGCCAGTTGTGGCGGCCACTTGGGGGGTGAACCAACAGAAAAGAAAGACCTCTCGCACTCTCTCTCGCACTCTCTCTCGCACTCTCTCTCGCACTCTCTCTCGCACTCTCTCTCGCACTCTCTCTCGCACTCTCTCTCGCACTCTCTCTCGCACTCTCTCTCGCACTCTCTCTCGCACTCTCTCACTGTCTAACTCTGCCTTTCAAAAAAAAAAATTAAAAAAACACAGTAGAAGATTGTTTGTCATGTTAGAGTTTGCGGATAGGTCTTGTCAGCTGTGAACCAGCTGCATGGCATCCTGACTGCAGGAGACTGTGTCCTGGCTGACGTAGGTCTCTGTAGGCACCATTCCACTCAGAAAACCACCTTATAAAAAGGGACATAAAGCCATTTAGCAACATTATAGGGTCATGAAATTCACATAGCATCCTGCTATATGGGGGGGGGGTTAATACATGATGGAATCAACAAAATAATTTTCTTAATTTATAAAATCTGCACATACATTAAAGACAACTAATTAAGTGTAAAACTTTCAGCTTTCCAGTTTTGGGTTCTTAAAGGAAGTTTAAAAAGTCCAGAGTCTTTATGTGGAAAAATTTTCCTTCCTGTTTAAAATGAAAAGGAAAGTCCACACCCAAGAGGAGGCCAGAATAAAGAATGAAACCTCCCTGTCCTCTTAATAGCAAAGCCCTACCCTCCACACCCCCCCCATTTTGTGTTATATTTTGTGAATTTTCATTCATTAGCCAGTTTTATTCTTTATATTTGCATCAATGATTTAATGACTAAGAAATATTTCACCCCATTGGTTATGCTTATTGGGAAAATATTTAGGAAACAAAAGAAATCAATGGTGGGAGTCTGATTTTTTTTTCTTGTTAAAAGAAGAGGAAACTTCTAACCACTTTTTGCCAGTAAATGATTTTAAAAAACCAACTCAAACTTTGGGTTTTTCAGACGTAGGAGTACAGTTTCAATTTGTGAAATATTTTTCTGAAAGATCAAGTTACTCAAGACAGCCTTACATAAGAATTTGTCTATTCAGTATTTGGAAAATATATTCAAGTCTAGGTCAGTTGATGGCAAAATTGAATATAAGTTCAAATGGAATCAATTTTAATACAACCTTCTGTAGGAACAAAATCTTTTCAATTCTCAAGACAACTTGACATCAAGTGGAGGAAAGCTTGGGTGAACACTATAAATTAGTTTCAGGAACAGTGATTGTCAGGGGAAACTAAAGGTAAAGACAGCAAATCATATCACTACTGTTAGAATGTATTGCCATATCAACTTTAGACCTTCCATTTACACTCTTGTTAAATACCCTAGATCACAAAGTTTTCTAAGAACAACTTAGCTTGTGTGATAGTGGAAGATTGAGCAAATGTCAGTTAAATCATAAGGCACTGAATTTTCTGCAGTTGAAAATTGATGGAAGAAGAGTTTTCTTGGCTTCTGTATTATCTGGACTATAAATTGTTGGATTCACATTTTGGACAGAATTTTTGGAAAAAGATAATGGGATAATGCAAAAATGTTATTAACCTGGGTGTCAGCCTTTTTCTATAATGCCACATAATATGGATGCCTTGAATTTAGAGTGTTTTTAGTTGGCTGTTAAAATCTGTGTAGAGGCCATGAAAGAAATTTTAAAAGGTAGTAGAAATTAACAGAATTTTACAAATAAACTCATATCCCATATTCGTAGTAATTTTACTATTGTGTGGAAAGCATTGCAGTTTTCATGATGCAAATGTCAGGTGTTTCTGCACCTGACTTTGTTCATTTAAGTGTCCTCCAATACTAAAATGTTGGGACAAAGCTGATGTGAGTAATGCAAGTCCTCCATTAGTACTCTGGCACAGCCCGTCATTCTCTGTGTGATTTTTATCCATTATTTTAGCTCACTTTGCTCCAGTTTCCACATGTGTAACAAGAGAGAAGGATGGTAGGTGGTACATTTTGCAGAAATCCTTTTGTTAAAGAATAGTAGGAAGTACTCATATTCACTGTTGAATATCATCAACAATCACCATCTTTTAAAAATTCTATATTGATGAAATATGCACAATTTTGGAACAAAAGTTAATTTATCTTGAACAGCCCTTATACTTCTATGTCTGCTTTATAGAACACGTCAAATTCCAAGACCAAACATCCCCCAACACTATCAAATTTAATGATTTCTGGCCGGCGCCATGGCTCACTAGGCTAATCCTCCGCCTGTGGCATCAGCACACCAGGTTCTAGTCCCGGTCGGGGTGCTGGATTCTGTCCCGGTTGCCCCTCTTCCAGGCCAGCTCTCTGTTGTGGCCGGGGAGTGCAGTGGAGGATGGCCCAAGTGCTTGGGCCCTGCACCCCATGGGAGACCAGGAGAAGCACCCGGCTCCTGCCTTCAGGTCGCGCAGTGTGCCCGCTGCGGCGGCCATTGGGTGAACCAACAGCAAAGGAAGACCTTTCTCTCTGTCTCTCTCTCACTGTCCACTCTGCCTGTCGAAAAAAAAAAAAAATCTAATGATTTCTGGATTGCTGTGTCCAGAAACTGTTAGAGTCAAAGCGTTGAATCCCTACATGGTATTTTCTGTCCGATGCTGAAGTAGTTCCAACTGCAGGACCTTACTATGTCTTCATACCTGCTAACTACTTTACAGCTGATCTGACTTGGAAGTTTTCAATTCTTGAGTGTCTGATTATTTGTATATGTCAGTTCTTTGAACACAGTGAACAGTATTTCTTGTGGGTCTTTTCTGAAATTAATCCCCCTCATCCCAGTGTGAAAACCTCCTGTACCCCTGGCAGCCACTGATCTTTTTGTTATTAGGAAATGGCTTGCATTTTTTGAAAATTTATACCCAGTATGCATTCATTTTTTCATATGACTTCTTTCAGTCACTCACCAAGATATTTTGAGTTTAATTTATGGTATTGCAAGCATTGGCTATTGGTAAGTGATTACTAACACATGAATTATAAGAACTGTTTTAAGTCAGACCCATGAAAGCAATCATTCTGGACTGGTGATCCTGCACAGTAGCTCTGTTCATGCCTGAGAATGGTGACTGATTGATCTGTTCCCTTTGCGGCATTTGAAACTGAGATAGAAAAAGAGATGCACCATTACCAACAGGAGCAGAATCTACAGAATAATGTTTCTCTGCTTTTCATCCTGGCAGAGCAACAAGACCAGACTAGCCACCAGGCTTATAACTGTAAGGCTGGGGTAGGTTCTCACGTGTTCCTCAGGACCCATAGAGCACATTTTGATAAGTGGATTTTCAGCTGAAAATAAGTGAAAATGTGTGTGTGTGTGTGTGTGTGTAAATGGAGGGGAACATAGAAAAGTTCATGGAAAAATGGACTTGAAAGAATACCCATTTTCCATGAATTTTGAAAGCCCATTCCTGTATGGGCATATTAAAAACGAAAAGTTTCCTAGTGTGAATATTAAACCCTAGGTCTCTTTAATCAATCAAATAACTCACTAATCATGTGAGGATATTTACACATCTATGTCTTTAAACATGCAGCTTTTTTTTTTTAATGAATTAGTTGATGGAGGAAAGGAAACAATTATCAAAGAAAGTAGTTTATAAAAGAATTCTGTACGTTGAGGAGTGACAGACTCAGCAGTCACCATTCTGATCCCTTACTGAAATCATTGGCCCACACATTGCTTGTTACCGAAAACTATTCTCAGTAGAATGGGGACTGAGGTGCCTCAAATAAGATGGGCAAGCTTGACGCCATATGATTCCACCATTGGAATTCCATCCCTAACCACAAGGCAACCACATGTGATACACCTCATGCTGTATGTTCATCCTTAAAACCTGCACTTAAATGTAATCAAATGTCAACACAATATACTCTGAGTGATACAGGGCATGGAGTGATAAGATAACACTATGAGGATAATTCTTAAATATCTGGACTGTGGAACATTCATTATAATTCAAATAGAAATGACAGTTTCTTCAATAACTCAGTGGCATTGAAGAGGGTGGTGGAAAATGTTTTAGAATAAAAGGAGATGAGTCACACCAACTAATGAGGGGAACTTTCATAAAAATTCTTGATTTAAAGAAAGCAGGAAATGGACAACTTGATGAAAATTGATGCCATTGAATATTGATTTGCCTGGGAAAGAATTGTATTAAGCTATAGTTAATTGTTTTCATGCAAAAATGGTATAATTCATATGTAAGCAAGTTTGGGTTTCCTTTTCATCTTCAGTTGCAGGTACATCCTGAAATATTAAGAAGGACATGATACAATGCAGGGACTTTATTTTTAAATTCCCTTGAAACAGCCAATAAGATTAAGCCCTTAGGGGCTAGCGCTGTGGCACAGTGGTTAATGCCCTGGCCTGAAGTGCCAGCATTCCATATGGGTGCTGATTCTAGTCCTCGCTGCTCCTCTTCTGATCCATCTCTCTGCTATGGGCTTGGATAGCAGTGAAAGATGGCCCAAGTCCTTGGGCCCCTGCATCCATGTGGGAGACCCGGAGGAATCTCCTGGCTCCTGGCTTCAGATTGGCACAGCTCCGGCTGTTGCAGCCCTCTGGGGAGTAGACCAGCGGATGGAAGAGCTCTCTCTCTGTCTCTTCCTCTTAACTCTGTTTTTCAAATAAATAAAATAAATCTTTTTTAAACAATGAGCCCTTAAAAACATTAGCAAAGTCGTAACAAATATTGGAATTGGGTGATAGGAATCTATGTCTTTATTACATATTCTTACTTTGTGTATGTTTCAGATGTTCTAGAATAAAAAAATAAAATCTATAATCTCTTCCATTCCTAGCTTTCTCTTTTTTTCCCCTAAATTAAGCTGAGTCCTAGGTAGATTCTCCTCACCCTCTGGGGAATCAGGCAGTCTCCTTACCATCTGTATCCCATGGGAATAAGTGATCGCTTTACTGTCTGGGCCAGTTTTTCTCAGATGGCCATTTATAATAAACTTGTCAGTGCCCTTTTATTTCCTCTTAGCCATGAGTTCTATTGTGTACACACCTCGTGTACGCTGTGGTATAGTAGTCTCTGCAACCCCATGTCTATCATTCTTCTTAGTGGAACAAAGCAGCACCCTGATTTATAAACCGTGATTAATCTTCACATTTTACCTTAGTTTTCTCATCGTTGCCTCAGTTAAGACTTGAATGTAGATATATGATTGTTGATGTATTAAAATGTGAAATGAGTGAATTGAGTAATTTATGATGAAATAATAGTAAAGTTAAAATCATAATTGATACACAATACAATCTTGAAATACAATAAATATGCTACTGTGAGTGCATTCATAAAAGTCAAACAACAGATTCCATTTTGTAGTGCTACAAGAAGGAGTTGATGACTAGCATCTGGGGTCATCCTATTCAGACAACAAGTTGTAAGTATCATTAATTAAGTATAATATAATGCTGTAATTATAACTTCCAGGAATTGCTGTAGCCCATCTAAACGAAATGTTTTACTTTCATAAGCAGAAATAGATATTCCCTGAAAATTTGTGGTAAAGGAATCATTAGTTTTAGTTGTAAGCATCGTCATCCAGAATGCCTTGACTTAGTTAGTTAGTTAGGTATACATCTTGGTGCAAGGTGGAAAGTCAGGAGGTTATTTACATATTCCTTGATCAGAAACACCAAAAATGTTCCAGAAAGTGCCCTGCTACATCATTAGCTATATTTTTTATTTTAATTCTATGTATGTTAACACATCCCTCAAATATATGAAAATATAAGCATTCCTTTTCTGAAAACAGCTCTTAAAGGGACTTTTATTTTTACAAAGCTACTTATTTCATTAACAACAATAAAATCAAATGAATTAAGAAATGCCAACTTCCTGATTCTGGCTGACTGACAATATTGAAAGATTTAATTAGTTTCAAAGGCTGTTCTTAGTGACAAGGGAAACATCTTTTACAAGGTTATAAATTCCTTTGTAGAATATAATAATGTTTTTTTTTTGCTCTATTAAAATCATAGTGGATAATGCTTGAAAGAGGAATAAATGTTGCTAGTGAGTAATAGAATAGGAATGTTCACATGGGTACCTTAGGGGTTCAGTAAAATTCCCCAACATTACTATGTTAGGGAAGCCCACTGCTTATAATAGGAGAGCTATTACAAATTTTATCAATATTTTTACTTCTCATGGAATCATTAATCCTTCAAACAGACCTATTGTAACAGCCCTCCCCAGAAGACTGCTATGATCAGCTGTATGTTGGTGTTTGGGCAGTTGATATTTCACCCCTATGAAAAATATGCTCTGGGCTTCCCTAACATAGTAATGTTGGGGAATTTTAATGAACCCTAAAGTATTCATGTGAATATTCCTATTCTATTACTGTCACTAGAAATATTCAGCAACATATGAGACAATTTATCATTGCATAGCATTAATCAGGATTAAAATTCAACAAGTGTTTGTATATGTGTACTATAAAATCACTCTTAATAACTGATTTTTCCATGCAAGAATGGATATGCAAGCCCATAACACCTTTTTCCTATGTCCACTCTAACATCCCTCATAAAACTAGTGTTCAGAGTATCAAAAAGAATCTATCCCTCTTTCCTTAATACAATTCTGTTTTTTAGGAATACAGTTCTTATGTGGGATTAATTCTCTTCCCAGTGGTATGCTCTCATGTTTTCTCTCATGTGTTTTGTTATGGGGTCATGCAAAAAGAATGCAATTCCTGTTCTATATGGGACCCTGAGTATCTCTTTCCTGTGCTGTATAGTCTTGCAAAAGATCCTTAGTGTATCATATAATCTTCTTTTTCATCTTACTAATTTTCCCTTCTTTTAGGTGTTTCAGGTTATAGACAGTCCTTTTGATGCATGGCTCCCAGAGCTAAACACAATATGCTCACTGGCAGTCAGCAGTCTGTTTAAGTGATATAAATGGACTTTGACAGAGTACATTAGATTATAGGAGAAAAATTAGTACTTTGAGGAGTTTACCATAATAGTGTTCAATCTGAATTTTAATGTAAAATAACTTAAAATTGGAGTATGGTCTAAGATATAAGACATGTAATAAGTGAATGAGTTGCAGTGTTAGGATAACCATATTCAAAGATTTATGTCCTGCTTTATAAAACAGAGCTTATCATTAGAATACTCTAATTTATCTTCCTAATCGTTAAATCAGCAATAATGAGCGTTGCTAGGGTTTGGCTGTGTCCCCAGAGTTTGTGGGTTGGAAACTTAATTTCCAATACAACAGTGTTGGGAAGTGGGACCCAAAAAAGAGCTGCTTCGCTCATGAGGGCCGTGTCTCAGCTATCATTAGAAGGGGACTTCAGCCTCCTCTTGCTCATTTGCTCGCTCACATTTCCATGCCCTCCACCTCTGACGTAGGATGATGCAGCCAGAAAGCCCACACCAGGTGCAGCTGCATGTTCAGACTTACAGCCTCCAGGAATTCCATGCCTAATGCCTTTTTATTGTTTATAACGTCCCCACTCTGTGTTGTTCTATTACAGCAACATGAGATGGATTCAGACAGGTGTTGTAGAATTTTTACTTTAAAATTACCAGCAGGATAAATAATTGACTCATCATAAACTGTGCGATATTTTTGTTGGAAAATGTCTGAAAAAATTATAAAGTTGAATTTCACTTTGTTCAATATCAGAAATGTTTAATGTTAAATACTTTGGAACCAGAGTCAAGGGAAATTTTAACAAATCTATATGAATTAAATTTACTAAAATTCTTTGCTAATCACAAAAGGTGAACCAGGTGGCATTCTGAAAGATGTATACACAGATGATTATTTTTGTAACGTCTTATGTACGCACCCACAAGACACAGACACACACACACACACACATATATCATGCCTCAAATATATTGTTTGTTAGAACTAGTTTTCTAGTGTTACTCCATTTTTTTGATATTTTAGCCACTGTAAATATATTAATACTGTTACTTTAGTCAGTCTTTATAACAGACATTACTTAAATAAAAACTGAAAAAAGTAGTTTTATAATCACATTAATTATATAACTCAGTTTGTCACATGAAAGATTTTCTCACATTTTTTAAGAATCGGCATTTATAATTGGCAAACTTGTCTAAAAAATTCCATATCATACTGCCAATTCAGAAATAACATGACATAATGATGAACATTCATCTAATTTTAGCTATTTTTTCTGCAGCATTAAAGTAATATTAATGTTTAAAATTGCATTGAACTAAATAATTGAGATCCTGGAATGCATGCATATAAATCAAACATGTAGATGCATATATGTAAATATTTTTCTACTTCTAAATATTGTCACAAAATCTATTGTTTCCAGAACTGAATCTTCCTGCAAATCATCCACTCGATTTTCATTATGTATTGAACATTCAATAACTTTTTCATTTGTATTATATATATATACACATATATAAACCATGTATATATATATAAACCATGTATGAAAATACTTTACTGTTGCTGGCGCTATGGCTCAACAGGCTAATCCTCCGCCTTGCGGCGCCGGGACACCGAGTTCTAGTCCTGGTCGGGGCACCAGATTCTGTCCCGGTTGCCCCTCTTCCAGGCCAGCTCTCTGCTGTGGCCAGGGAGTGCAGTGGAGGATGGCCCAGGTACTTGGGCCCTGCACCCCATGGGGAGACCAGGAAAAGCACCTGGCACCTGGCTCCTGCCATCGGATGAGCGCGGTGCGCCGGCCATTGGAGGGTGAACCAATGGCAAAGGAAGACCTTTCTCTCTGTCTCTCTCTCTCACTGTCCACTCTGCCTGTCAAAAAAAAATACTTTACTGTTGATTATTTTTCAAAACAATTCCCTGCATTAATCTTTAGAGTTTTCAGCTTAGAACTCCTATTTTCAAAGCTGCTATCTATTGAACTTATCAGAATGAGTCCCAAAAATGAAGACTTCTCATAGGGCTAAGGGTGATAATTGTATCTTTTTGGTTTTTAGAGGAATTTAACATTTAGAAAATCGGGACAGGCATTTTGGTGCAGCTGGCTAAGCCCACATCTTGAAAACTTGCATCCCACTTTGGACTGCCTGGGCCTCAGTTCTGTATCTGCTTTCTATCCAGCTTCCTGCTTGTGTGCACCCATAGAGGCAGCAGGCGATGGGTTAAGTACTTGCATCCCTATCACCCCTGCAGGAGACCTGGATGGAATTCCTGCTACTGGCTTCAGCCTAGCCCAGACTTGGCTATTAGTGCATTTTTGAAGTGAATCAGTAGATGGAGGATCTCTCTATCTCTCTCTCCCTCTCTCCCCCTCTCCCTTTCCCCCCTTTTTGTCCCTTTGCCTTTCAAATTTTTTTTTTCATTTTAAAAATAGAAGCCAAATAGATTTGCCCAGATTCCAAAATTAGATGACATCAATCCATAAAAGGGCAAATAGTGTTTCATATACAGATAGCAAGTATATGTATGTATATGACATGGGAAGAATTATAATGATTGAACAATAAAAAGCAATTTGCTAGATATAAGCTCTACAGTTCAATGAGATTATTGCTAAAAGGAAGCTGGATCCATATATGAAAGTGTTATAAAATAAGGCACATATTTTAAAGACAAGAAAAACTTCTTTAAAGTCAGCTCACAAAGTTATAATGAGCATATATTTAGTGCTAAAATAGTGCTAAAATAAAATACACAGACTGAGGTTGTTAGATTAATTAGTCTAACCCTTTCCAATATATCTACACCACATTAACAGAAATAAAACCCATACACACACACAGACACTAAATTTCATGAAGGTATTATTGTATTGCTATAAATTTTGAAATTATATATAACCAACAATCAATGGAAATAGGCAAAGGAGAAATTTCACTTTCAACTTCGTCTGATTTGTTTACATCAGGCTGAATCTGCTTTAAAAAAAAAGGAACTATAAAAATCTATTTTAAAATCATTACAGAGACAATGATGGCCAAATTTGAGGACTCAGAATATAAGAGAAAAGAAAAAGACAATGATATAAACCCAATGTTCCACATCCTTGTCTCTCAGTGCCATCCCCTTGGCACATTTGCCAGTTTGATACCTCTGGTAAGACGTTACTTTGTTGAGAAAAGATTTGGGGAGTTGAGTGGAGCTCAAAGATAAAAATTAGAATTCACAACCTGGCAAGGAGGAAAGGCATTAGGAAATCTTCATGTTTTAAATTAGGGATTTAAGTTAGTGACTCTGGAGGGCTGTATCCTAAAAGGAAGAGTATATGAAAATCTATCAGCTTCCATGGAAAGCAATAGGAGAAAGATGTAGGACTAACAGAATCTGAGTTATATGAATTATATATCCACCCTCACCAATACCTGAAGCCTGCTTTAATAAGCTCAGCCACTAATTGGATTAGGAGCATGTTCATCAGTGTAGCTGCCCACACAAAACAAAATATTTTCTGGGGGATATAACCACCAATGAGACCTAAAAATATCTCTGTAGTATTTCAGACACAACATTGTACATGTAAGCAAAAATTACCAGACACACCACAGATGGCATGAAATAACAGAAAACCCTAGGGGTGGGATAGTGGTGGGAGACACGAGGTTTAAAATAACGATAATTAGTAAACAGATACAGTTCAACTTAAAACAGAGTGATATTCCAATAAACCCTTTGTAAGTTGAAAATACACCTCGAGACCACATATGTTGATACCTCAACATCACAGCTTAGCTAGACACAGTGCTATGTGGAGACTCCATTTTTCACCCTCCTGATACTGTCACTGACCTGGATCTGCTGTCCAGTGTTAGAGTACATATCATCAGCCCTGGCTAAAAAAAAAAAAAAAAAAATACAGATTTGAAGTACAGTTTCTACTGAATACTTCACTGCTTTCACACCAATGTGAAGTCTAAAATTCCTAAATCTAGTCTTCATAAGTTGCATAGACTTTACCAAATTCTCATAAACACCACAAAAATGCACCCATTTAATTATTCTGTGATTACATGTCAATCTCTTAGTGCTAAAAGGTTTAATAAGAAATGGTAAGCTCCTCCCAAGTAAATTGGAGTCTCAGTTAACACTTGGACAATATGTACAAGTAGTGAAATACCTGGCTGGATGTCACTAAGAGATCTTCAAAATTCTCGTGAAAAATATGTGTTCTGAAAAAAAGCTATGAATGTATCTCAAAATTTTTTGTGCGAAAATGAGCTTAACATTCAATTCTATTTTGCATGAACTTTCAGAAGTGTCATCGTATTTTGCTGTCTCTCCACCCCTACCCCAGTTTGAGTCCTATTTATTTTTATTATAATAAAAGGATTGATCTCAGCTCATGAGACTTAGTTTATATCTCAGTTATCATCAATCTGATTCCTAGATTACAGCTGTTATTTTTACTAATTGCTTAGGCTTCCTGGAATTATTTATGTATTTGTCTTCAAAGATATACATTTAATGCCTTCTCTCCATTTAAAGACTCCTTACCATTGTATATTTCACACTCTTTTTATTGTTCTTATAAATCATTTTGAATTGTTTTGACTCATTTAGCTAACAAGAACTGTCACTTTCCACCTTGTTCCCCATCTTACAAATACAACTTTTATACATAGAAAGATGAGTTCCTTTGGATTTCTCATACATCTTGTGACTTCTGACTCGGAGTCAAGCTCTCAAGCAATGTGGATAAGAGAAACTAAGTCCATAGTCAGTGCTGAAGCCGAGCCTGAGCTCCTCTACTTGGAGTTGGCTTGTGCACCCTCAGAGAGGTACCTTGCCAGAGATTAGGTTGTGCTTTCATTGTTATTTTCTACTGAAAAATTGCTAGTGCACTACCTTGGAATGATTGAGTAAATGTTCAAATCTTTATAAGAAATGGAAACGGTTAAATCCTTTGACTTTTGAATGGTCAACCCGAAAATCTTTAAAACCACTGTAGAGGGTAGGGGATGGGAGGTTAAGCAGGGGAATCCCTAGGGAGTGAATTCATGTCCAGAATTCTTGTGCAGGACTCAACTAATGTCATTGTAGATAGTTGATCCAGAGAGCTTAAAACATCTGAGTATGTAAGAGCTACAACTTTGGTTCTTTGGTCAGTAGCGAATCATAGCACATTATTTAAAGGCTGTGTATGCCTTACCAAATCTCAATAGCAATATAATTTGGAAGCAAAACAATATATAGAGGGTGAACTGACAATTCTAAAGGCTTGGTTTATCTACTGATAGAAATTGGAATTACCACTGCTGAAACATTTAAGCTATACAAATTTAAAAATTGGAAACTTTGTGAGGTTATGAAGAAAGGATCAGTGGGTTTTCAACACTAAATAGAAAAATCAAAATTTTTTTATTTATTTATTTTTTGACAGCTAAAATTAGTCAGTGAGAGGGAGAGAGACAGAAAGGTCTTCCTTCTGTTGGTTCACACCCCCAAATGGCCACCTTGGCCAGCGCACTGCGCCCATCTGAAGCCAGGAGCCAGGTGCTTCCTCCTGGTCTCCCATGCGGGTTGCAGGGCCCAAGCGCTTGGGCCATCCTCCACTGCCTTCCTGGGCCACAGCAGAGAGCTGGGCTGGGAGAGGAGCAGCCGGGACAGAACCGGCACCCCAACCGGGACTAGAACCCGGGGTGCCGGCACCGCAGGCAGAGGATTAGCCTAGCTAGCTGTGGTGCTGGCCAGAAAAATCAAATTTATAATTCTGATTCCCCAAATTTCACAGACAATTTATAAACACAAGAATTTATCTGAGAAACCACTATGTTCTAAATATCTAAATATATTTTCTGGAGATGATAGAGATAATGGAAATACAGCTTTTAAATGTTTGAGATTTGTGTCACAAAAAGCAAACAGTGACAACAGAATGCCTTCTGTCAGCCAGCCCCAGGGAAGGGCAACAGTGGCAGAAGGAACAAGAGCAGAATATAAGCTTTTTCAGAAGGGAAATTTTGAAGTTTTGACACAAGCAGTGCTAGTTCATAGTCCACATGCCGATGCACAGTGCGGGGTTGAGCAGTGGCCTTCCTCCCCCTCTCTGCCCTGGGCATCTGCTCAACTTTGGGAACCAAGGGGCCACTGTGCCTGTAGGAGAGGCATCATACCAGGAGGAACCACACTGACCAGCACCAGCCACTGGCATGCAGGGTAGAGCAATCCTGCAATGAAACGCCAGTCGCAGCAGACATCTCTCTGTTTCCCTTCACATGCCTTCCAGAGCTTCCCAGAAACAACTGAGAGAGATCTTGAAATGGCTATTGATTTCTTCAGATTATGCAAGAAAACAAGCCAGCAATATTTGGGGATTTATATTAGTATGACCTGCTTGGACCCACAGGCTGGGGAGTCATAAGGACATTGTGGTTTTGAATCAATTATTGAATATGTATGTGCAGTTCAAGGTATACTTAGCTTCTGCACTTTCAAGGGTGAATAAATGTTTTGTTTCAGTTTGACTTTTAATCCTAATTATTAAAAATTGATTTAAGGGAGGTCATGTGAGTATGAGCAGTTCTCTCTCTGCTCCACTCAGTGTCATAAACTGTATTACTGAGTATCCCCAGTTCTATTCAACGAATGCCTAATAAGCTGAGGTAGAATAAATATGGGACTCTGTGACACCCTGGGGAATGCACCTGGGACTAAGCAGGGTTTTCCAAAAACAAAAATTCTGAGGAGGGAAGGAAGTTTTCATTCTATTAAGAAGTGATTATTTTCAATTCCATAGGCCTCACTATGTTAAAGCACTATTGGTTCATGCTGTATTGGTGTATCAGATAACACTAATCTTTATGAAGTGTTCCTGTTTGATGGATCTTCAAAATGTTCATGGATAGTTTCTATTATGAAAAAAGCTATGCACTGATTTCAAAAATTTTTCACAAAAATAATCATTTCCCATGAATTTTTAAGACATCCTTTTATGGTAAGCACACACTTAGGTGATTAATATATCATATCATTTAATTATTTTAACAACCCTAATGTAGGACTATTTTCACAACTTTATTTTACATGGAGATATTACAATAACTGAGAAAAAGAGTTCCTTAGTAATTCTATTGAGGTATTAACCAAGAAGAGTCTGAGATTGTCTCTTCATGCATGTTACTGTGTGTGTGCCACTGTTTCATGGATAAAGCACCAGACCACAACATCAGAGACAAAAGACTTTGTTATTGCACAATAAGAAACATGAATGTCATGTTCATGTCAGTCCTTTTGCCCTCAAATCTGATGTTGACAACAGCAAAGGATCCATTCAGATGTCACACACACTGTGGGTCTGTGTCACAACAAGGAAATCTGAACCCATGGAACTCAGTGTTTTATGATTACACAACTACAAGCCTTTGCTCTGGAGAGAGATTCTGTTTTGATTTTACTGACTTTATTTTACTCTACTCGGGAGGGAGACTCTGTAACCCAAGGACATTTACTACAAGCATCATTGTAAAGATTCTCTGGAATGGGAGGTTTTAGTGCTCTTCGTGCAAGGTGTATCCATTGAGAACTGTTTCCTCCCAAGGATATATTGCTTCTTTCTAACCATCTTGCCTTGTGAGTTTTCTAATAAGTGTGCTGCTCTGGTGTTAGTCTTGTTAATACTCACTTCTCAGGGAAGGGAGCTAGAAGTTAACCTCTGACACATTCTGACTCTGATGTCTCTAAAAAGATACCTAAAAATACTGAGGAAGTAAGGATCTAAGGTAGCTCCAGGAATTGGCATATGGTAGCCATTAGAGAATGACCGAGGCATCTAGGGAGGGCATGAGACAAAATAATCACACAGAGGAAGAGAATTATGTGAGCTAGAGATCAGAAAGTTGGAATTTCATTTTTGCTATTTTTATTCTCCCCAGAATTTTTCAATACCAATATAGGCATCAAAACCTTGACTTACTGTGAAAAGTAAATTTGTTTGGCAACATTGAATTCTGACATGTTTCCTTTTAAAAGATGTACTTTTCATACAACAAATATATATACTTAATACTGATATTGCAAATACAGCAAGAGATGTAGAGAACTTTTTTTAGAAAAGATTGTTAGATATTTAGATCTAACTCCTGGGACTCTGATAAGTTTGTTTGTTTATATCTTTCCTCAGTCAGACACAGCAAGTCTAAAATAAATGGGAGGGAAGAGGATGACAGCTGCTGTCAGGGGATTACCAAGGAGAAAAGTACAGGCAACATTCAGGCAGTATTTTCTTTCACAGCTCTAGTTTATGTCTGTTTTAGGTTCTTCAATATATTTTTAAGTAATCAGACTATTTTATTATTACTAATTTTCCTAAAAGGACCAGGTCACACCTTTTCCATTTTGCTTTCTTTCTTCTTTCTCTCTTTCTGAATTATCATGCTTCAATTGCTTTCATTTTTCTATAGCCTTTTTTTTTAATATAACCATTGTCGACCTCTGGTAGTTGTTCCAAGGAACAGTGTGGTCCTCAGGGCACTGGGAATGATAAATATCCAGATGGATGGGTGGATACACACACACACACACACATATATATGGAGAGAGACAATAGAAAGATGATAGATAGATAGAATAAGGATAGATGACAGATAGAATATTGTAAGCAGTACTATGAGAAAAGGCAATGGTGTCCCCAACGTGTTAATCCTACCATCTCCATGTGGGACACAGCAGAGGGGCTTGTGCTTGAGCAAACATGCTCTGTAAGTAGCTGAGAGAAACAAATTGCTGAAGTGGAAGAAAGGCAGGTAAGGGTGGGATGCAGAGGAGAATGTTTCTTCTACCTCCAGGAGGCTGGGACTCCAGCAGCCTTCAGAAGCTGTGCTTCTCTGGAATCGGCCCCTGGGGGCTTTGGGGTCTGACGGATTTCTGGGTCTCTGTGGGTGGAGAAGACTTTTCTCCCTACAGGACACTCCTGTAAATAGAATCAAACAGTTTTCATCTTTGGTTCTTGGCCTTTCATGAAGTTTTTTTTACAAAGAATAGAAAAGTACTCTGAACCTAGCAGTTGTTCCATAATTCTTTGGGAGTTAAAGGAGAAATGCTGACATTTATTTATTTATTTAGAGATTTTGAGTACCTTGACTTGACCTGAAGTTTGGATTTAAATTCATTTTGTGTTTGATGCATGTTTTCAATGCATTGCATCTGTGCTTTACGTATTTCCTTAATGTTATTCTATATTATATGTGTATATATATATGTGTGTGTGTGTGTGTGTGTGTATGCCCATATATATATGCATATATACTTGTCAAGAGCCAATATATATGTATGGGTGCTTATAATGTGTCTATATTAAGATGCAGTTGAGAATAAAACCTACAATGAATTATGGATTGTCACACAGAAGGGGGGGATGAAGGATGTTTCTCGCAGTATTTTAAAACACAAACAGAAGGGGCAGATCAGTTTGTGGAATGATGTACGTCTGAGGATACAGATCCATATAGTTTATTTTACAACACAGTTCCACATGGCAAGGATGAATCCTCAAAGCCATAATTTAGCTTTGGTGAATGTTCTAACCTACACCAACTGTCCTTCAACTTGTAACATCATATGTCTTCCTTCAGTCCAGAGGAACAACTTTGGAATTCCAAGCAAGAGCCTCCTGCAAATGGCTTTGTGCTGTGGGACTTAACATCAGCTCTCCGAAGTGTGATTTGGGAAAGCAACACAGCTAACCAGACTCAGAACAGGAACGCTTTTTCTCCTAGCTCTGCTGTGGACAGTGGACATGTTTCAAGAAACTGGCACTTTGGCTTAGCAGTCCTCAGGATGGCACCCTTAGAGTAGTTGTCTCTAGAAAGCAGCTTCAGTCACTTTGGCATGATAAAGATCAGGTCCATTCTTGAAAAGAATTGGAGTCACCTTCTGATGAAATAGGTTCTCTGGACATCTTGCCCTGCTCTGTGGAAGAAGCCGGCTGCACGTTCTTTAAAATGAACACCACAAGGGCAATTATTGGGGAAGTAGCAGAGCCGGAATGTGAGTGAGTGAATGGATTGTGGCTCCCCCAAAATTAGCCATGACAGACATCAAGAATTTCCTGCATGTGTCTTTCAGTCACTCTATACACACCTATTGGAAGTACACAAAGCAGTTTGCTAATTAGCTGTCCCAGAGGAGGACTCCCGCTGTGTACAGAACAGCCAGCATCATCATTATGCCAGGCATCAGTAACAGCAGTCCATGCGCTTAGGCCCACTGCAACCTGGGCTGCTATTTTAGGTCAACTATAGCCTGGTTACCTATTTGTCTGAGTCCAGGAAGACCGAACACACTCACCTATGAGTTACATGAACTGGGTTTACAGCAAGGAACAGAAAATGTCTTGGCTCCATTGTGAACCAGTCTCCCAAGGGTAAAGAAGTTGCCCAGGTGGAAGGCATCTTGACCGCACACACCCTACAGTGCACTAGCTGAGGCACTGCTAGATGTGGAAAATGGAATTAAAACAAAAAAATGAACTTATTGTGCTGCAGAAAAACTGAAATTCATGCATTTTCCATGCACTTTGCAAGGACCACCTCACATCATGCACACATCCAGCTTTTAATACCAGATCTGATGCCACAGGAAGAGACACAGGAAAGCAGAAGATGGAAATAGCAAAGTGGCAGAGAATTCTTAAACACCTTAAGGAGACAAACTTGCAACATTTGAAACCCTCTTTTTAAAGTTTTGTTGATATAAAGAGAACAGATTTCAGGTATTTGGAAAGTACAGTTCTGAGAAGATAACTGTATAGTTACTCTTGAGAACTATAAGCAAGAGGAGAACTGGTTGGGCCAAGGTCACAGAGAAACATTCTGCAGAGAGAGGGAGACCTCCACCCATCCCAGTGTGCCCACATTTGTATGTATTTTTAAATATCAAACCATGAAAAAACAGAATATTCAGGGTTTAAGATATCATTGCTTTAAAACAATTTGCTTTGCTCTATACAGATTCTCCAAAATTTTTAGAAAGCATTTTAAAGGATTCAGTTCTGTGAGTTTCTGAAAAACAACCTTCTGTTAAGTTTGTGTTTCTGAAACCTAAGTTTGTAATGCACTTCGTCATAAATATTCTTTACCAGAAACCCCATGCTCTAATAAATGACACCTTTCATTGTTTTCTGTGGCTATGGGAAAATGCTTGAGACAGAGTAATTTATAAAGAACAAGAGTGTATTTAGCTCACAGTTTTGGAGGCCTACAAGTCCAAGAGCCTGGTGCTGAACACTGGGGAGTCTTCTTGCTGCACCATAACACAGAGGAGGGTATCCCATGGTGGGACCCAGAAAGTCCATTAGCTTGGGACTCTCTTCTCCTAACTAAGCCACTAATGCATCATGTCTTTATCTCACCCTAACTGTTGCCAAGGGTCCCACCTAGAGACACTGTCAACAAGTAAATTTGGGGACTACCTTTACAGTATAAGAACTTCTAGGAGACACATTGAAACCATAGCAACAGTGAATCAAATACTCAAGGATTTTAAGAAAAATTAGAGAAAACAGCTCAAGTTTTTGAAGAATCCTAGAATATACAAAGTAATCCCAAGACACTAAAAAAAAATTAATTTGTGATGTTTAAAAGGCATCTGATATAAAAGGCACTTTTTTCCATCTTAAAAGAGGAAATATACTGTATTTATAAGGAGTGGACTCTACTATAGAGAGAGCTTTTATATTTTAAGAAGAGCTCAGTCTCTAAGCCTTTTCAATCATTGGGGAATACGTGACTCTTCAGAAAAATTAACAACTGACATTACAACTATTTGAGGGGAAAAGGTATATAATCAAAATTAGGGGAGAATATGCTTCATTGTTTTGTTTTCATTTCCCCCTGCAATTGTTTCTTGTCAGCTAGATCACAGTTATTATACAACATGCTACTCACCCTTGTAATTCTGTTAGTTGTGTTTAGGATCCCTTTTAGCTGACTAGAACTGTCAAGTGACCCTTGCATTTTTTAAAGGTTGAAAGGCATAGTGAAAGGGAAAGAAGGAGAGACAGACAGAGATTTTTGATCTGCTGACTAACTCTCCAGATGGCTACATCAGACAGGACTGGGCAAATTTGAGTCAGGAGCCAGTAATTCCATCTGGGTCTCCCATGTAGGTGACAGGACCACCTTCTGCCTTCCTAGGTAGATAGCAGGAAGATGGTTGGAAAGCAGAGCAGCTGAGATTGAAACTAGCCCTCCTTTATAGGGTTCTGGCATTAGAGGCAGCGACTTAAACAGATGTGCCATGACACTGGCCCTTGATTCTGATATTTGAACTTGTAATCTGTAATCAGTTGCTACCACTAAGTAGACCATGTGTATACAAACCATTCTCCATAATTCATGGTGGGAAGGCAGAGAAGAGTTAAGGGTATCCTAGACCTCCGAGCAAGGCACCTCTTGGGAATCATGGCTTTTACCATAGGCTGTAATCAAAATTGCTGACTCTGCATTTATTCAACATATGATTCTGAGTGCCTTGCATGTTGCAAAACCTGTAGTAATGTTGTAGGAATTCAGACTTGGCTTCAAGGGAAAAAGACTACAGCAGAAATCTCAACTCATTAGTGACAAACCCTGAGAAGGAAAATCAGCATACTTTCCCATTCTTCCACAACATAACCACTGCACTGATCATGCCAACATGTACTCACTGGAATCCCACACATCCACAGAACAAAAAGAAATGCTGTCCTTGAAAACTGCGAATGTCTCGCTCATATTTACTGTTTGCAATCACATTCAGTAATTGGCTTGAATAGGAAATTATTGAAAGTTAAAATCTAAAAGATAGGACCTAATCCAGCAGGAAGTCTTTTACTTCTCTTGGTTCCAACTACCCTGTCTTTTCCCCTATAGGCAGTTGACATTATTCGCACCTTGCGAATTCTCCAGAGACATTCTGGGTATATACAAATAATTTCCCCTCCTCAAGTGTAAATGCTGTGTCCACACTGTTAAACACTTGTGACTGTGAGGCACCACAGAGATTCTAAAGGACTTCTTTCAACGCATTCCTCATTCTTACTTCATTGAGAGGATGCACCATAATTTACTGGGTGATTTACTGATGGCATTGAGGTGTTTTTGAGAGATTTTTCCCCCCAGTCTTCTATTACAAGTAATGCTGAAAAATACAAGTCTATAAACATCTCACTTCACACATACTGATATATCAAGAATTATGAAACTGGAGCACGAGTTTGTAATTTTGATATGTATTGTATTTCTCTTGAGGGCCATACCAATTCAAATTCCCGCCAGCAATATATGAAAATTATTTTCCCCACCACTTAAACAAAACAGTATATTACCAAAGTTTTTTTGCTTGCAAATCATTGGCTAAGAAATGGGTGCTATGTAATGTTTGAATGTGAACTTATCTCTGGTGAAGTCAAGTATCAATAGTGAACTTCAGAGCTGTTGGTAGTCCTTTGCCAGTGAAGGCTCTGTCCATCTCTTTTGACATTTTGATTGAGAGGTGTATTTATTCCCTAGTAACTATAAAATTTAGAATGGTAAATTCAAACATACCTATTTGTATCTTCATGATCATGTATATTCATGTTCACATTGTATATATTCATAACTTAGATTGTATATAATTTTGTTTTTCCCAGATGCCTACTCAGTTATGTACCAACAATAATTGAAAAATCCAGTTCTTGTTATGCATGTACATAACTGCTTCTTGATACTTATCCTTACTTTTATATTCTCTTTTTTTGTAATATTTGATTATTTTTTTGAAATAGTTGGAGAGGGAGAGGGAGAGGAAGATGTGTAGAGGAAAGGGAGAGGGTCTTCTGTCCACTGGTTCATTCTCCAGATAGCTGCTGGACAGTTCTGGGCCAGGTCAAAGCCAAGCTTTGTCCATGTTTCTTATGGGCAGCAGATGCCCAAGTACTTGGACCATTTTCTGCTACTTTCCCAGGCCATCAGCAGGGACAGGAACAGACGTCCATATGGGATGCCAGCATTGCATGCGGCAGTGTGACTCTGTGTGCCACAATGTCAGCCCCACCTCCTTTTTATTTAAAGGTTTATTTATTTGAATGGCATTTATATTGAGGGAGAGAAGGAGAGAGATCACGAGATGTTCCATCCATTGGTTCAGTTCTCATATGGGTACAAGTGCTTGGGCTGGGCCAGGTCAAAGCAGGAGCCAGGAACTGCATCTAGGACTCCCACATGGGTGCAGAGGCCCAAGCACTTGGATCATCCAGCACTGTTTTCCTAAGTGCATTACCACAGAGTTGGATCAGAAGTGGAGAAGCTGGAACTCAAACAAACGCTCATATCAGATGTCAGCATTGCAGGTGGCAGGTTAACCCACTGTGCCACAAGGCTGTTCACTCATTATATATTCTTAGATCATAATTTTAATTATTGGTCGCTTATAATGTATTGTAGTTTTTGTCGAGTTACTCCCTCATCACGACACTCCTTATTTTCCTTCATTTCCCTGTTTCCCTCTTTATTAATTATGTTTAATACAAATTTTAGAATGAGTTTGTTTCCATTCAAAATGCAGTAATATTATTTTATTGAACTCCTGCTAAATTTAGCAATTAACTAACAGACTTAGTATCATAATAATGTTGAGAATCTCATATACATTTCCAGTTGCTTCAGTCCTCTTTCTCTTTTTTTAAAATATTTATTTATTTAAAAGTCAGAATTACACAGAGAGAGGAGAGGCAGAGAAAGAGAGAGAGTCTTCCATCCGCTGGTTCACTCTCCAACTGGCCGCAATGGCAGGAAATGTGCTGATCCAAATCCAGGAGCCAGGTGCCTCCTCTGGGAGCAGGGGCCCAAGGACTTGGGCCATCTTCCTCTGCTTTCCCAGGCCAAAGCAGAGAGCTGTATGGGAAGTAGAGCAGCTGGGACCTGAACCAGCACCGAAATGGGATGCCGGCACCACAGGCAAAGACTTCACCTGCTGTGCCACAGCCCCAGCCCCTCAATCCTATTTAAAGCCCTTCATATGTCTTTAAATCGTCTTTAGTTACCTATTTTAGTGTTTTCCACATACACTGCTATAGCCTCTGCAAATGATGATAGTGTTGTCCTTCATCTTTCAAATTTTTGTGTTTTTCTGTAATCTGAGTGTTGTGGA
Source organism: Sylvilagus floridanus (assembly GCA_949820135.1). Taxonomy (NCBI): domain Eukaryota; kingdom Metazoa; phylum Chordata; class Mammalia; order Lagomorpha; family Leporidae; genus Sylvilagus; species Sylvilagus floridanus. Next base: position 7,774,565 of record OX463246.1, on the reverse strand, counting down.
TTCTGCTTCCAGATCAGTGCTAATAGTAAAGGTGGCAAGGTGCACAAATGTTTTCCATGGTGTGAATCAACTTTTTGGAAAATGCTGGTTACTGGTTGTGACAGATACCTTTTATTCCACTGCTATGAAATATCCCCTGCTAAAAACTTTAAACCATTTTAAATATGAGAATAAAAAAAGGCCAAGATCTTTTTAGTTTGGAACACATGAGCAATTGTAACAGTTTCCTTTCTCCCATCTTTTTTCCTTTTGATCCAAATTGCATATGGCTTTACACTTGTTTTCCAGAACACAAATTTCAGAGTTCATCATACCCTACTTAAATATCTGTAATGGCTTCAGTTATTCCAGAGAAGTATCAAAACACCTAAGCCCCTGAAGCTCACTACCCTTCAAAATATCTCCTCAATAAATCTTGGCCTCTTATTTTCCAAATTTACATGTGAAAACATTACCACCTTGCTATGCTAGAAAATCAACCAGCATTATTACTCTTGCTATTTTCAAAGCTAAGCAGCTCTCAGTCCTGACTCTACCAACCTTCTCGTGTGTTTGATTTCTTAGCTAATCTTTCTCTGTGATACCACCAAGCTCCATATACCCATTCAGAGAAAATAACTTAATCCCATAGAGAGAATTTTATACCACTTTTTTTCTATCTTCTGTTATGACTTATCACATTACAGTGATAGTTTATTCAGCATGTTTAACTTAAAATAGACTTACTTCCTATGCATACATGGATCATTATGAAGATAGCCATAGTGTCTTAATCATTTAGAGTCTACTAAATTCCAAAGTTTAGACATTACCAAACATATGCCCAATGGAGCACAGTAAAAAGAACAATCAATATAGTGAACACACAGTTTGCAAAATGAGAGAAAATATCTTCAAACTGTGCATCTGACAAGGAACTAATATCCAGAATAGATAAGGAACTCAAGCAACCCAACAACCAGAAAACAAACATCAGGTAATACAAATGTAACAGATAATCTCAGAGAAATTTCTCTTAAGAGGAGCCACAACTTGCCAACAGATGAATGAAAATAGTTGAGTATCAGTGGTGATCAGGGAAAAGCAAACCAAACGTCTGTGAAATATGTTACTCCGGTTCCAAAAGCTATTACCCAAAAGCCCCCAAAATTGGTGCCACCTCTCGGGATGCATGTATCCTATATCAGAATGCCAGTGTAAGTCCTAGGTACTTGGCTTCTAATATAGCTTCCTGCTAATGGCATCCTGAGAGACAGCAAATGCTGGATGAAGTGGGTGGGCTCTTTCCACCCACATGGGAGAACTAGATAGAGTTCCAGGCTTCTGGTTTGAGCTGGCTCAGACCTGAGTGTTACAGGCATTTGGGAAGTAAGCTAGAGCATTGAATATCTGTCTCCTCAGCTGCTTCGTTTCTCTGTCTTTTAAGTATATGAAAATAAGCATCTTTTTTAAAAAATAAAGACAAAAGTAACATGCTGGCAAGAGTTTAGAAAGGAGAACTATAATGCTTTTACTGGGAATGTAAATTAGTGCAGTCATTATGGCAAAGAGTATGGAGGTTCTTCTAAAACCTAGTCGTAGAAATATGACCAAATCTAGAAATCCCACTACTAACTCATGACCAAAGAAAGGCAATTGATATGAGGCAACATATCCAATCAATGAATACTCTCATGTTCATTGTGGCAGTGTTCACAATAGCTAAGATATGGAACCAACTAAACTGTCCATGAATGGATGAAATATATATATATATATATATATATATATATATATATATGTGTGTGTGTGTGTGTGTGTGTATAATGGAACTCTATTCAGCCATAAAAGAAACAATATCCTGTTATTTGTGGCAACATGGGTGAACATAGAGGCCCAGAAGGACAAATACCACAAGGTCTCACTGATGAGGAAGTTCAAAACCTTGATCTCATAGAAGCAGAGAATGGTATAGTTGGTCCCAGAGGCTGGGAAGTGTACGAAAGAAAGGGAGACCAGGAGAGACTGGTTAACAAGTACAAAATAAGAGATAGACACAAAGAAACCCTTGTGACGTGTAGCACAGTAAAATGACTATAATTGGCAGTGATTTATTGTATATTTCAAAATAGCTAAGAAGAGAGAATTTTTAATGTTCCTGCAACAAAGAAATGATAGATGATAGAGGTGACGGATATGTCAATTACTCTGATTGGATTATTATACATTGTATATACATATCAAATTATCACACTGCCCTGTGTGCAGGTGCAATCATTGTGTGGCCATTAGAAAATAAAATTTAAAACAGAATCATGAATGGTCTGTTCAGTCAGCATTAGTAATATTTTGGAATGATAAAATATAAAGTTATACATTATAATAATAGTGAATATAATGATTAATTTTTAAAATACTGATATATGCTGTCATTAACTGTTATGTGAATGTGCAAGGTTTCACAAAATTGCATTTGCAGATATAGGCATAATTAAGTGCTTTAATTATTTTATACAAATGTACTAATGCCAGACTCTTAAAATATTTTACTATAGTTTCTAAAACATATAATTGCCATCCCTACTTTTCTTGTCTTAATAATTTTTGTAGAAACATTTCTTAATATATTTCATAAAGGCAAACCTTTTAAAACTATCATATAGAACAAGGTGTATGGAATTTGAATAAATATGGCTTACCTAAATTATGAAATATTATTGTGACAATTATTTGAGTCACTACTACACATGCTAAAGTACAGGCAAGTACAGAAATATGTAAAAATTTGAATACTCTGAAGATACAGATTGTCTTGGAAACTGAGAGAAAATATATCGTACTTCATCTTGTTAGCTGAAATGCTCTGGAGTAGAAAGGCCTCAAATGTATTCAAGCTCAACATTTTTCATGCTAGAGAGTTCCATGACTGACTTGACTGGCTCTAGTTTTTCCCCTGTAGTTGATTGAGAAACATTCTGGCACCATTGTTTCTCTTTTAAACTTATTACCGAGTTCCTTCAGTAGAGCATGGAACAGAAAATGTTCAATACTGATGACATTTTCCACCAATCATATGGTGTTTTACTTGCTATTTTAACTACTTTTATAGCTTTCAATTTCACATGAAATTTCATTTGCTAAGACAGTTTCAGCATCAATGCAAGTTTTCCTCCGCTTCTGGAGATTACAGTTCAGGATTTTTGTCAGTGTGAAAGGACATACAGAGTCTCAAATGTAGTGACAGACAGGGCCGAGGTTAGATGGTTTAGTTCTTTCCTTTCTGAAGTCCAGGCATTGCTTCTAGATCCAACAGCCACTAACTTCAACTGCTATAGAGCTGAGTTTTGACAAAGATTGATTTTCTTCATTTTCTGATATGCTGAATGAGTGAAAGACAAATCACATCATTTTAAATTTTGTCTCTATCTAGGAATTAAAAATTTTCTCTTTTTCACTGCTGCAAAAAAGTTGAGATTATTATACTGCAGATGCAGATCTTTTGAAAATGTCTACACATAACAATATGAAGGAATCCATACATAAACTGATAAATCTGTCCTCTCCAGCATAAACTGATATATGAGTTTGTTTAAAACAAAACACAAAATTTAGAATAAAGAATAGAAATGAAATGACAGAGTGGGAGGGGAAATAAAGGCAAGGCCCTTGATATTTTTATTTAAATAAATGCCACTAAGAAGAAACAACAATAGGGAAAACAAAGAATCCTGTGTCCCACTCTAAAACCTATTCCATGAAAAAACTAAGCAACTAACAAATTTAGACAGGCCCAAACTGGCCTACACATCAGTCAATTAATATAATTTGAGATCCTCAATGTAAAAATGGACATAGGTCTGATATGTCAATGTATTTGAAAGTAAAAAGCCATAACTTAATGAATGTTCACTGCTTATTATATTTATATCTACTTAAAGGCTTATGATGGGATATCCAGATAGCAGGGAAAACATTATATCTGAGTGTCTGGGAGGATGTTATGGGGTATATTAGTCCTGAATCAGTGCACTGTGTATCGAACATCAACATCCCTGCTGAGGGTGAGCAGCGCCCAATCTGATGAAGACACATTCACTCTCTCTCCTTGAGCTTGGACACCCATCTTCCCCTGCCCTCAGACGTCAGTGCTCCTGGCTCTGGGGCCTTCAGATCTGGACTGGAACTTGCACCATTGGCTGCCCTGGTGCTCAGGACTTTGGACTTTGTTGTGAATGTTACCATTGGCTTTCCTGGGTCTCCAGCTTCAAACAGCAGACCGTGAGATCACTCGGCCTCTGTAAGTGTGTGAGCAACTCCTTATGTAAGTCTCTGTCTATTCACCTACATTGGCACAGGCATGGTTACATCCATTCTGCTCTTGCCATTTTGTGGGAAAACCTTAACGTAAGCACTAACAGAAGACACAGATGACTGGGTCAAGGAGGAGGACATTTCTTTTTCTCAATGCGGCAGGCAGCATGCCTAGCAGCATATTTGGTACCTCTTTCTTGCATCCAGATTTTACCAGTTGATAGAAAAGAGGACGATGACACCTGCATGTGCAGTAGGAGAGGAGCTCTGAATTCAAGAACTTGAACCTTTTATACTGGACAGTAAGCCTGCTTGTCCTTTGCTTCAGAGAAAAGCACCACCTGGCTCTTTTTCAAGGCTTTTTGCTCTAAAAATAACGCTGAAAAGATATTCTGGAAGAAAGGCCTTCAGAGATCTTTTTTGCAAGATGTTCAGAAACTCATTTCATCCTACAAAATTCTCTCTCTGTCTTTGGGATTAATTATTGCTTGATATATGTAGATGAAGGTACTTCAAGACTTCCATAGAAATAGAATTCAAAGATGAAAGAAGTTTATCTTTAAAATTTTGAAGTCCAGGAAAAAGAAGATTCTTCAAAAAGTTCATGGAAAATGTACATCATAAAAAAATCAGGCATGGATATAAGTAATGTTGCAGCAAAATACATTTTTCTTCTATTCCACAAACTTTTGAGGTACTCTCTTTTATATATTCCGATGTCTAACATAAATATGCATGATTGCTTAACACTGAACTCTTAGGTATTGCGTCCTTGTAGAAATGTTATTACATCTGATTTAGTCTTTGTAAAAATACTACATCCTCTCTATGTTTATCTTGTAGAAGGAAACAGTCTTTCACAATTCCATGTCTGTATCATTATGTCTTTCTTTTCCTCTTGTTCTCAGTTAAAAAACATGAACTTCTTCCTATTAGAAATCTATTTATGCCAATTATATTTTTCGTTTTCTTTTAAAAGTATTAACTGTAAGGTCATTTTTTTATATAAAGCTTTATTTAAAGAATATAAATTTCCAAAGTACAGCTTATGGATTACAATGGCTCCCCCCCACACAACTTCCCTCCCTCCCGCTACCCTCCTCTTTCCCGCTCCCTCTCCCCTTCCATTCACATCAAGATTCATTTTCAATTCTCTTTATACACAGAAGATCAGTTTAGTACATATTACATAAAGATTTCAACAGTTTGACCTCACATAGAGACACAAAGTGAAAATACTGTTGGAGTACTAGTTATATTATTAATTCACAATGTACAGCACATTAAGGACAGAGATCCTACATGATTTTTTTAAAGAATTGATTATCTATGCAATTTCCAATTTAACACCAAGATTTTTTAATCATTTGCAATTATCTTGATATACAGAAGATCGATTCAGTATATACTATGTAAAGATTTCATCAGTTTGCACCCACTCAGAAACACAAAGTGTAAAAATACTGTTTCAGTACTAGTTACAGCATTACTTCACATTGGATAACACGTTAAGGACAGATCCCTCATGAGACGTAAGTACACAGTGACTCCTGAGGTTGATTTAACAACTTGACACTCTTGTTTGTGGCATCAGTAATCTCCCTAGGCTCTAGTCATGAGTTGCCGAGGCTATGGAAGCCTTTAGGGTTCGTGGACTTCAATCTTATTCCAACAGGGTCATAGTCAAAGTGGAAGTTCTTTCCTCCCTTCAGAGAAAGTTTCCTCCTTCTTTGATGGCCCCGTTCTTTCCACTGGGATCTCACTCGCAGAGATCTTTCATTTAGGTCTTCTTTTTTTTTTGTTTTTCAGAGTGTCTTAGCTTTCCATGCCTAAAATATTCTCATGGGCTCTTGAGCCAGATCCGAATGCCTTAAGGGCTGATTCTGAGGCCAGAGTGCTATTTAGGACATCTGCCATTCTATGAGTCTGCTGTGTATCCCGCTTCCCATGTTGGATCATTCTCTCCCTTTTTCATTCTATCAGTTAGTATTAGCAGACACTAGTTTTGTTTGTGTGATCCCTTTGACTCTTAGACCTATCAGTGTGATCAATTGTGAGCTGAAATTGATCACTTGGACTAATGAGATGGCCTTGGTACATGCCACCTTGATGGGATTGTATTGGAATCCCCTGGCACGTTTCTAACTCCATCATTTGGGGCAGTTCCGATTGAGCATGTCCCAAATTTTACATCTCCTCCCTCTCTTATTCCCACTCTTATATTTCACAGGAATCACTTTTCAGTTAAAATTTAAACACCTAAGAATAATTGTGTGTTAATTACAGAGTTCAACCACTAGTACTAGGATAAAAAGAAATACTACAATGGATAAAGTATTACATTGTACAACAACAGTCAGCACAAGAGCTGATCAAGTCACTGTTTCTCATAGTGTCCATTTCACTTCAACAGGTTTCCCCTTTGGTGCTCAGTTAGTCGTCGCCAATCAAGGGAAACAAATGATATTTGTCTCTTTGGGACTGGCTTAATTCACTCAGCATGATGTTTTCCAGATTCCTCCATTTTGTTGCAAATGACCGGATTTCATTGTTTTTGACTGCTCTATAGTATTCTGTAGAGTATATGTCCCATAATTTCCTAATCCAGTCTACTGTTGATGGGCATTTGGGTTGGTTCCAGGTCTTAGCTATTGTGAATTGAGCTGCAATAAACATTACTGTGCAGACGGCTTTTTTGTTTGCCCATTTAATTTCCTTTGGGTAAATTCCAAGGAGTGGGATGGCTGGGTTGAATGGTAGGGTTATATTCAGGTTTCTGAGGAATCTCCAGACTGACTTCCATAGTGGCTTCACCAGTTTGCATTCCCACCAACAGTGGATTAGTGTCTGTTTTTCCCCACATCCTCTCCAGCATCTATTGTTGGTGGATTTCTGAATGTGAGCCATTCTAACTGGTGTGAGGTGAAACCTCATAGTGGATTAGATTTGCATGTCTCTGATTGCTAGTGATCCTGAACAATTTTTAATGTGCCTATTGGCAGTTTGGAGTTCCTCTTTTGAAAAACGTCTATTGAGGTCCTTGGTCCATCTCTTAACTTGGTTGTTTGTTTTGTTGCTGTGGAGTTCCTTGATCACTTTGTAGATTCTGGTTATTAACCCATTACCTGTTGCACAGCTTGCAAATATTTTTTCCGTTCTGTCGGTTGCCTCTTCACTTTCCTGACTGTTTCTTTTGCTGTACAGAAACTTCTCAATTTGATGCAATCCCAATAGTTAATTTTGGCTTTGACTGCCTGTGCTTCCGGGGTATTTTCCAAGCAGTCTTTGCCAGTGCCTATATCTTTCAGGGTTTCTTCAATGTTCTCGAATAATTTGATGGTGTCAAGTCATAGATTTAGGTCTTTAATCCATGTTGAGTGGATTTTTGTGTAAGATGTAAGGTAGGCGTCTTGCTTCATGGTTCTGCATGTGGACATCCAGTTTTCCCAGCAGCATTTAATGAATAGACTGTCCTTGCTCCAGGAATTGGTTTTAGATCCTTGATGAAATATAAGTAGGCTGTAGATGTTCGGATTGATTTCTGGTGTTTCTATTCTGTTCCATTGGTCTATCCACCTGTTTCTGTACCAGTACCATGCTGTTTTGATTACAACTGCCCTGTAGTATGTCCTGAAATCTGGTATTGTGATGCCTCCAGCTTTGTTTTTGTTGTACAAGATTGCTTTAGCTATTCGAGGTCTCCTGTGTCTCTATATGAATTTCAGCATCATTTTTTCCAGATCTGAGAAGAATGTCTTCAGTATTTTGATTGGTATTGCATTGAATCTATAAATTGCTTTTGGGAGAATGGACATTTTGATGATATTGCTTCTTCTAATCCATGAGCTTGGAAGATTTTTTCATCTTTTGGTATCCTCTTCTATTTCTTTCTTTAAGGTTTTGTAATTTTCATTGTAGAGATCTTTAACCTCCTTGGTTAAGTTTATTCCAAGGTATCTGATTGTTTTGTAGCTATTGTGAATGGGATTGATCTTAGCAGTTCTTTCTCAGCTATGGCATTGCATGTGTATACAAAGGTATTGATTTTTGTGCATTTATTTCATTTTATTTTATTTTTTTGACAAGCAGAGTAGGCAGTGAGAGAGAGAGAGAGACAGAGAGAAAGGTCTTTCTTTGCTGGCATGCTGCCGCCAGTGCACCGCGCTAATCCGAAGCCAGGAGCCAGGTGCTTTTCCTGGTATCCCATGCGGGTACAGGGCTGAAGGTCTTGGGCCATCCTCCACTGCACTCCTGGGCAACAGCAGAGATCTGGCCTGGAAGAGGGGCACCTGGAAAGAACCGGCGCCCCAACCAGGTCTAGAACCTGGTGTCTCAGTGCCACATGCGGATGATTAGCCTATAGAGCCACAGCGCTGGACTGCAGTGATTTTATATTGTGCTACTTTGCCAGACACACTTCTATGAGTTCCAATAGTCTTTTAGTAGAGTTTTTTGGATCCCCTAAATAAAGAATCATATCATCTGCAAAGAGGGTAGTTTGAGTTCTTCCTTCCCAATTTGTATCCCTTTAATTTATTTTTCTTGCCTGATGGCTCCTGCTAAAACTTTCAGAACTATGTTGAACAGCAGTGGTGAGAGTGGGCATCCCTGTCTGGTAGCAGATCTCAGTGGAAATGCTTCCAACGTTTCCCCCTTCAATAGGATGCTGGCCCTGGTTTTTTCGTGAATTGCTTTGATTGTACTGAGAAATGTTCCTTCTATACCAAATTTGCTTAGAGTTTTCATCATGAAATTGTATTGTTTTTTATTGAATGCCTTTTCCGCATCTATTGAGATAATTGTATGATTTTTCTTCTGCAGTTTGTTAATGTGGTGTATCTCATTGATTGATTTGTGAACCTTGAACCGTCCGTGCATACCTGGGATAAATCCTACTTGGTCTGGGTAGATGATCTTTCTGATGTGTTGTTGCATTCTATTAGCCAGAATTTATTGAGGGTTTTTATGTCTATGTTCATTAGGAATATTGGTTTGTACTTTTCTTTCAATGCTGCATCTTTTTCCGGCTTAGGAATTGGGTGTTGCTAGCTTCATAGAAAGAATTTGGGAAGATTCCCTCTTTTTTGATTGTTCTGAATAGTTTGAGAAGAATTGGAGTTAGTTCTTTAAATGTCTGGTAGAATCCAGCAGTGAATCCATCCGGTCCAGGGCTTCCCTTTTTTGGGTAGGGCCTTTATTACTGATTCAATTTCTGTCTCAGTTATGAGTCTCTTTAGGTTTTCTATGTGTTCATGGTTCAATTTCAGTAGGTTGTGTATTCCAGAAATCTGTCCATTTCTGATAGATTTCCCAGTTTGCTGGTATACAACTCTTTGTAGTAATTTCTGATGACTCTTTTTATTTCTGTGGTGTCTGTTGTTATATTCCCTTTTTCATCTCTGATTTTATTGATTTGGTTATTTTCTTTTTTTAGTTAGTTGGGCCAATGGGGTGTCAATTTTGTTTATTTTTTCAAAAAAACAGCTCTTCATTTTGCTGATCTTTTGTAATGTTCTTTTGGATTTAATTCTGTTGATTTCCTCTCTAATTTTAATTATTTCTCTTCTACTAGTTTTGGGTATGATTTGCTGCAGTTTTTCTAGATCCTTGAGATGCATTGAAAGCTCATTTATTAGGTGCCTTTGCAATTTCTTGATGTAGGCATCTATTGCTATCAACTTCCCTCTTCACACTGCTTTTGCTGTATCCCATAAGTTTTGATATGTTGTGTTGTTATCCTCATTTACTTCCAGAAAGTCATTGATTTCTCTTTTGATTTCTTCTATGACGCATTGTTCATTCAGGAGAATGTTGTTCAGTCTCCACGTGTTTGCATAAGTTCTAAGGATTCCTGAGTTGCTAATTTCTTACTCATTCCACTGTGGTCTGAGAAAATGCATGGTATATTTCAGTACTTTTGAATTTGCTGAGACTTGCTTTATGGGCTAGTATGTGGTCAATTCTAGAGTCAGTTCCATGTACTGCCGAGGAGAATGTGAATTCTTCAAGAATAGGATGAAAAGTTCTGTAGATATCTGTTAGATCTATTTGGACTATAGTGTCGTTTAAATCTGCTGTTTCCTTGTTGGTCTTCTGATTGATCTGTGTATTGCTGAAAGTGAGAATTGAAGTCCCCCAATGCTATTGTATTGGATTCTAAGTCTCCCTTTAAGTCCCTTAACATCTTTTAAATAAACCGGTGCCCTGTAATTAGGTGCCTATACATTTATAGTAGTTACATCTTCCTGTTGAATTGAACCCTTAATCATTGTATAGTGCCCCTCTTTGTCTCTCTTAACAGTTTTTGTGTTAAAGTTTATTTTGTCTGATATTAATATGGCTACACCAACTCTTTTTGGTTTCTGTTGGCATGGAATATCTTTTTCCAAACTTTCACTTTCAGTCTGCATGCATCTTTGTTGGAAAGATGTGTTTTTTGTATGCATCAGATAGATGCATTTTGTTTTTTAATTCAGCCAGTATGTATCTTTTAACTATAGAGTTGAGGCTATTTACATTTAATGTGACTATTGATAAGTAGTGACTTTGCCCTGCCATTTTCCTGAAAATATTTTATATATGCTTTGAACTACCTGTAATCTTTTACCGGGAGATTTTCTTCCTTTACCTTCTTTCATATTGATGGCTGTGTTTCTGTGTATAACACATCTTTAAGCATTTTTTGCAGGTCTGGACAACTGACAAATTCTTTCAATTTCTATTTGCTATGAAAGGTCTTTATTTCACCTTCATTCACAAATGAGAGCTTTTCAGTATATAATATTCTGAGCTGGCAGATTTTTTCTGTTAATACTTGAGCTATAGCTCACCATTCCCTCCTAGCTTGTAGGGTTTCAGATGTGAGTCTAATTGGAGATCCTCTGAGAGTAATCTGATGTTTCTCTCTTGCACATTTTCAAATCTTTTCTTTATGTTTCACTGTGGTAAGTTTGATTACAATGTGTCGTGGTGAGTTTCTTTTGTTCATGTTTATTGGGGTTCTATGTGCTTCCTGTACTTGGATGTCTCTTTCCTTCTCCAAACCCAGGATGTTTTCTGCTAGTAGCTCACTAAAAAGACCTTTTTTTTTTTTTTTTTTTTTTTTTTTTTGGACAGTGAGAGAGAGAGACAGAGAGAAAGGTCTTCCATTGCCGTTGGTTCACCCTCCAATGGCTCCCGCGGATGGCGCGCTGCGGCCGGCGCACCGCGCTCATCCGATGGCAGGAGCCAGGTGCTAGGTGCTTTTTCCTGGTCTCCCATGTGGGTGCAGGGCCCAAGCACTTGGGCCATCCTCCACTGCACTCCTGGGCCACAGCAGAGGGCTGGCCTGGAAGAGGGGCCACCGGGACAGAATCCGGCGCCCCGACCGGGACTAGAACCCGGTGTGCCGGCGCCGCAAGGCGGAGGATTAGCCTGTTGAGCCACGGCACCGGCCTAAAAAGACCTTTTAAGCCTTTCTCTGTCTACCTGCCTTCAGGAACTCCTAGAACCTCAGTGTTGGTTTTTTTAATAGTATCCTGTAGCTTCCCAACAATATTTTTTAGATTTCTAATTTCCTCTTCTTTTCTTTGGTTTTATTGTATACTTTCCTGTGCTCTGTCTTCTAATTCCGATATTCTCTCTTCTATCTCACTGGTTCTGTTTTTGGCTCTCAAAACTGTTTGTCATTTGTTCCATTGACTTCTTCATTTCATTTTTATTTCTTTTCAATATCTCAATTTCATGTTTACTAAATTGCTCAATTCATTTCGATTCCTCCTTAATATTTTATTTTCATGAGAGAGAATTTCTGTCCTGTCCTTTATGGATTTCTGTAGTTCATGCATTTGTTTTTGATAACTTCTAAATGTTCTTATCATAAATTGTTTTTTTTTTCATTTCAGTTTTTAATGAAAGTTGCATATATAAGATGATTTTATTCTTGCATCTTCTCAATCGTTTCCTCCTTATATTTGCCCTTCTCCTTTCCTACTTGACGAGACTTGGCTTTCCGTTCCAGGATCTTTTTGCGGTCTTTGTCCAGCTTTAGCCTAGTGATAACCACCTTGCTGGGGTGAATGCCCACATGGACAGTTGTGCCATTGGCCTTTTCTCGCTGCACCCGCTCAATGTAGATGACGTATTTCTTCCTGTAAACCTGGACTACTTTGCCAATTTGCTGACCCTTGTAGTGTCCTCGCACAACTTGCACTTCATCATCCTTTCGGATAGGCATGGATCGCACGTTGTACTTCTGTCTCAGCTCTTTGGAAAGGGGAGAAGACATAATCTTCCGGCGAATGTGGGAAGGGGCATTGAAATGCCTTTTCCGGTTCTTGCTCCGATCAGAAGTCACAAAGGGATTGAACTTCATTTTGGCAGCTGCCGCTCCGGTGATGGCCACCAAAGGGCCATAAATTGTTTTAAATTCGTATCTTGCATTTCTTCTATCTCATCATCTTCATAATCTTGTATTGGAATGTCATGTACCTCTGGGATTGTCATGATTTCTTCCTTGTTCTTGTTTCCTTGGTTTCTGCGTTTGTTGTTTGGCATTGTGGAGATATTTTTTGGTTTCTTTTTTTTTTTTTCTCACTGTGGTGGCTTTTCTTGTTATACTGTGACTCCAGCTTAAGTGGACTGTCTGCTTTTGGTGAATCTCTAGAGGTTTGTGGTGGGTGTGGCCAGAGAGCTCTGTTCAGTTCTTCAGGGTTAAGGTTGTGCCAAAGGTGACACACCCAGGTTTGGCGTGGTCAATCAATCTCTATCTCTCTCTCTCTCTCTCTCTCTCTCTTTTATTCAGAAGGGAAGTAATTTTGCTCAGCTGAGCTCTTCGCCTCAATGGCAATCAGTGCCTGAGTGCTAGCCCCAGGTATAATATTCTTCTGGGTATAATATTCTTCTGCTCTGTCTCAAGGACCACATAAAGCATCTGTGCAGTCCTCAGTGTAAGCTCAGATTCTCCTGCAATGCCTCTCACCTCGTAGCCAAAGCTACACAGATTGGTGGCATCTCCCACTGAGACTACTCATGTCTCAGCTACACTGTGAGTTCTCCCACACACCCTCAATTTTTTTTTTTCCCACAATTTCGGTTCATAAGCTCCATAAATTCACTAGGGCTTAGTCTCCTGTTATTTCTCCCCAACAGAGTCCAGTTTTCTGCTTGGCTGAGGGAGGGTACGGCCCTGAGCTGGTGCAGCTCTTTTGTATGTCCAAAATGTCGCTTGCTCTATTGTCTTGCTTGCCTTTGTAAAGTGAGTGGAGAGAGAGAATTGTGTCTGTACTGGTCCCTTTTATATTTTTTTTCTGTCCTCCTGTTTGGCTGGTATACTTTTCCCCACGGGGCTTCAAGCCTCGTTCCCTCTAGGCTCTTCCTGCCACTCCTCTGCCAGTGTCTCGGGCTACTGCAGTTTTGCCTCACCTCCCTTTCCAGCACTGGTGCATAGACTCGGCAGCTGGGGTCCTGCCATGGGCACCCATGCCCTCCACATAGGTCCATTGTGTTCCACTAATTCCAGAAGAGTTTCATCTGCAGTTTTTCCCCCAACTCTTCCATGAGACTACAGTATCTCCACTTTTATTAAACTATCTTTTCCTGGACTATCAGTGAGCTCCCTCCCTATTCGGCCATCTGGGAGCCCTCCAAGTTTCCTTTAGAATAGTCTTTCAATGAAAACATACTGACTGAATCCATGAGTTAATCAGCTGATTTTCCTGGCATTATCTTTTTTTTTTTTATAAAGCTTTTATTTAAAGAATATAAATTTCCAAAGAACAGCTTATGGATTACAATGGCTCCCCCCCACACAACTTCTCTCCCTCCCCCTACCCTCCCCTTTCCCGCTCCCTCTCCCCTTCTGTTCACATCAAGATTCATTTTCAATTCTCTTTATACACAGAAGATCAATTTAGTACATATTACGTAAAGATTTCAACGGTTTGCCCTCGCATAGAGACACAAAATGATAATACTGTTGGAGTACTAGTTACACTATTAATTCACAATGTACAGCACATTAAGGACAGAGATCCTACATGATTTTTTTTAAAAAAATTGATTAATTGTCTATGCAATTTCCAGTTCAACACCAAGATTTTTTAATCATTTGCAATTATCTTTATATAAAGAAGATCGATTCAATATATACTATGTAAAGATTTCATCAGTTTGCACCCACTCAGAAACACAAAGTGTAAGAATACTGTTTCAGTACTAGTAATAGCATTATTTCACATTGGATAACACATTAAGGACAGATCCCTCATGAGACGTAAGTACACAGTGACTCCTGATGTTGATTTAACAATTTGACACTCTTGTTTATGGCATCAGTAATCTCCCTAGGCTCTGGTCATGAGTTGCCGAGGCTATGGAAGCCTTTAGGGTTCGCTGACTTCGATCTTATTCCGACAGGGTCATAGTCAAAGTGGAAGTTCTCTCCTCCCTTCAGAGAAAGGTACCTCCTTCTTTGATGGCCCCGTTCTTTCCACTGGGATCTCACTCGCAGAGATCTTTCATTTAGGTCTTTTTTTTTTTTTTTTCAGAGTGTCTTAGCTTTCCATGCCTAAACTATTCTCATGGGCTCTTCAGCCAGATCCGAATGCCTTAAGGGCTGATTCTGAGGCCAGAGTGCTATTTAGGACATCTGCCATTCTGAGTCTGCTGTGTATCCTGCTTCCCATGTTGGATCATTCTCTCCCTTTTTCATTCTATCAGTTAGTATTAGCAGACACTAGTCTTGCTTGTGCAATCCCTTTGACTCTTAGACCTATCAGTGTGATCAATTGTGAGCTGAAATTGATCACTTGGACTAATGAGATGGCCTTGGTACATGCCACCTTGATGGGATTGTATTGGAATCCCCTGGCTTTTTTTTAAAAAAAGATTATTTCTTTTACTTGAAAAAGTTACACAGAGAAGGAAAACGAGAGAGAGAGGTTTTCCATCTGCTGGTTCACTCCCCAATTGACCGCAATGGCTGGAGCGGCACCCATCTGAAGCCAGGAACCAGGAGCTTTTTGCAGGTCTCCCATGCGGGTGCAGGGGCCGAAGGGCTTGGGCCATCTTCTACTGCTTTCCCACGTCATAGCAGAGAGTTGGATCAGAAGTGGAGCAGCTGGGACTTGAACCGGCGCCCATATGGGATGCCAGCACTGCAGACAGAGGCCACAGTGCCGGCTCCCTGGCATTATCTTAATAACATGTCTGTTCTGATGATACATGAGCAGTATTAAACCATTAGAATTTTTGTGTCATTGGGTAAATACAAAATAGTTAATCAGAATCAAGTATAATGTGATCAAAGGGTATGTGAATGTCCCCATGTATTGATTTCAAAACCTTGCACCTGATTTCAGAAGCTGTAGTTGAAAATGTGTTTGTGTAAAGGAAATTTTGGCACGGCACTGACAGTAATCGTTGACTTCCCACATGAACGTTGAGTGGTTGGCAAAGAACAGACTGTGTGGGGATGAGCGTTTAATGCAGAAGGTCTTTGCTGAAAAGACATACCATGTTCTAATGAACTGTGGCAGCCTGAGAATGTCAGCAACATGCTCTGGAGTTAAAAAAAATCTGGCAAAATTTAGATGATCTCTGTCGCAATTAGGGGGATTTTTTTCCTTTTAATTTGAATTGGTGATTTCTAAATTGTCTCAAAACATCAACTACGTGTATATTTTTTCCTCTCAAGCATAAGAAAACACACAAGTATCACCAAAACAAGACTATCAGCATCATGAGTGGGTCATGTTGACATATTTTTTTCCTTCCAGCTCTTAACATGAAGCTTTGAAATGATGCCCAGGTTTTGAAAATCACAGAAACAATGTAGACCATTATCAGTGTGGCACTGATATGCTGATAGTTAAACAGCACAGACCTTTCATCTGTTTAACCAAAAGCACGTTACAACAAAACATGAGCTCCTGTGTGGCTTTGTGTAAACTGTTACATCCACAAAGAGAAACTGGAGCCAAAATTCTCATTTTGATGTTATCAGCAAATATAGGAGAATTCTCCAGTATTTTTAAAAAATATATTAGCTATTGTTCAGATCGTAATTCATTTCAGATAACTTGCTAATCATTTCCTGCATATCATTTCCATATCATCTTATGATATGAAGAAACTGATCTTCAGAAAGGTTAAATAACAGGCCAAGGTCACCCAACAACAGCCTTGGGTTCTTTGTGACTCCATTGTCTAGGCTCAGACAGATCAGGTGGCCTCCTTTTTGTTTTCTTGCTACAAACCTTTTATTTAAGGTGTACTAACTTCATGTATTTCATATAAAAAACTTAGGAGCACAGAGATTTTTCCTACACACACTCCCACTCTTCCTCCTCCTCCTCCTCTTCCTCTTCCGTCTGCTATTTCCATTCTTATTTTTTACAGAGATCTTTTTTCATTTAACTGTATACACATAAGATTAATCCTACACAGTAAAGAGTTCAAAAATAGCGTGGAAAAAAACTGTTTCTCAACAGTTGAGACAAGAACTGTTCAAAATCATGGTTTCTCAAAGTGTTAATTTCACTTCTATAGATTACCTTTTAGATACTCTTATTAATTACCACAGAATCAGGGAGAACATATGGTATTTGTCTTCTGGAGACTGGCTTATTTCACTAATTAATTTCCAATTGCATCCATTTTATTGGAAACAACAGGATTTCATTCTTTTTTACTGCTGTGTAGTATTCCATGGTGTCATATGCCATACTTTGTTTTCCAGTCTTCACTTGAGAGACAGCTGGTTTCATTCCATATCTTAGTCAATGTGAACTGAGCTGCAATGAGCATGGGGGTTCAGATAACTCTTTCATCTGCTGATTCATTGCTTTTGGGTAAATTCACAGGAGTTGATCGCTGGGTCATATGGTAGGTCTATGTTCAGATTTCAAGGTATCTCCATACTGTCTTCCACAGTGACTGCACAAGTTTACATGCCCACCAGCAGTGGACCAGGGTACCTTTTCCTCCACATCCTGGCCAGCATTTGTTGTTTGTTGATTTCTGTATGAAGGCTATTTTACCTGAGGTGAGGTGAAACCTCATTGTGGTTTTGATATGCATTTTTCTGATGGCTAGTGATCCTGTGCTTTTTTCAAGTGCCTGTTGGCCATTTGAATATCTGCTTTTGAAAAATGCCTGTTGAAGTCCTTTTCCTGTTTCTTAACTGGGTTGTTTGTTTTGTTGTATTTGAGCTCTTTATAGTTTGCAAGCATTTTCTCCCATTCTATCAGTTGCCTGTTCGTGTTGCTGAGTATTTCTTTTGCAGTGCAGAAGCATCTCAATTTTATGTAATCCCATTTGTCAATTTTGGCCTTGATTGTGCTTCTGGGGTCTTTTCCAAGAAGTCTTTTCCTATGTCAACGTCTTGCAGTGTTTTCTCAAAGTTCTCTAATAACATGAGGTTTTGGGGACATAGATTTAGGTCCTTGATCTGTTTTGAGGAGATTTTTATGTAAGGTGTAAGGTAGGAATCTAGCTTCATACTGCTTCCTGCACAGATCCAGTTTCCCAGCAAGATTTGTTGAAATGACTGTCCTTGTTCCAGGGTTTGCTTCTAGCTCCTCTATCAGATATATTGGTTATAGAGGCATGAATTGGTTTTGGAGTTTCTGTTCTGTTCCATTGGTCTATCCATCTGTTGTTATGCCAATATCGAGATCAGGTGGCCTTCTACAAATTCAACTTTATTTCCAAAAATAAGGTGTCAAAAATGTTATGGATCTGACCTGTGGAAGGCCTTTCAACTGGCGCTTGTTAGTATATCCAACAGAAACTTAGTTCCTGCGAGCCAGTCTTTTCAAATGCTTTTTTGTATTTGTCTCCATAGTGATGTTAACAGTCATCTCCAAAATACTGATAATTTAATGTAAAGACAAACAGAAAAGATGCTAGGAATGGATTTCTTCTAAAATTATGATCAAATGTATTTAATAATGGTCGGAACTTGTTCTTCAAGAAAGTAAATGAGGCCGGCGCCGTGGCTCAACAGGCTAATCCTCCGCCTTGCGGCGCCGGCACACCGGGTTCTAGTCCCGGTCGGGGCGCCGGATTCTGTCCCGGTTGCCCCTCTTCCAGGCCAGCCCTCTGCTGTGGCCCGGGAGTGCAGTGGAGGATGGCCCAGGTGCTTGGGCCCTGCACCCCATGGGGAGACCAGGAAAAGCACCTGGCTCCTGGCTCCTGCCATCGGAGGAGCGCGGTGCGCCGGCCGCAGCGCGCCGTCAGCGGCGGCCATTGGAGGGTGAACCAACGGCAACGGAAGACCTTTCTCTCTCTCTCTCTCTCTCACTGTCCACTCTGCCTGTCACACACAAAAAAAAAAAAAAAAAAAAAAAAAAAAAAGAAAGTAAATGAAAGTAAAAGAAAGTAAATCAGGTAAATGATAAACAAACCCTAAAGCTCTTTATAGGTGCCAAGAAGCACTTCAAAATCTCATTATTTTATAATCTATTTAAGTATTACTGTTACTCTATATTATGTATATTTTTATTTCAATAATTGGTTTTCATTATTATACATTTCCTGTTTATTTTGTAAAAAATATTCCTCATGAATCCAAAGAATTAATTTTTTATTTATTTTATTTATTTGCAAAGCAAAGAGACAGAGCTCTTTTCCAGTGGTGCTCCTCCCAAAATGTCTGCAATAGCCAAGGCTAGACCAGGCCACCCTGCAAGCCATGAACTGAATTCTGGTGTCCCAGTTGGGTGGCAGGGACCCAACAACTTGAGTCATCTCCTGCCTCTTTCCAAAATGTGCATTAGCTGGAAACTGGAGTTGGGAGCTTAGCAAGTTCTTGAACCCAAGCACTCTGATATGAGCTCCGGGTGACCTCAGCTGTACAATAAGCACTATGCCAAATGTTCACCTAAGTATTAATATCCATGGTTCTAAAGCTGTGTTTAAGTCAAACATACAGGAGATAGAATATTTCAAATAGAAGATGCAAAATGGCATCCTCTGATTTCCAAAACTGGGAGACAAGCAGCAGCCTACAGTGAAGCAGCCACTGAGAGCAGGCCAAGTCCTGATGGTTCTACATTCTGTCAGTCATGTTCCAGTGTCCTGTTTACTCTGAAAATGCACCATGGGAAAACGTTAAACTTTTCTGCCACAGTAAAAGCTAATTAGAGTAATGTTCTTACTGCCATACTGCTTCAAAAATTTAGTTCAACATTGGTGTTAATTTAAAGTAGGTACATGATAAAATACATAAATACTTTCTCATCCAAATATTGTTTGTTTTTACACCAACAAATGCAGACAGTTTGAATGAATTTTGAGACTTTTTTTTCTAAGTAAATAAAAATGAGCTAATTAGTATTTTTGGATAGGAGAGGTTTCCAAATTATTTATTTTATATCAGTTTGTTGGAGACATACCTTTTGCTTTGTAAGTAATTTGAAATAGTATAATTATCTGCTGATCATATTCTTTCTACATGTATTATTATTTGAAAAGGATGCAAGTTCCAGGAATCCTGGGACAGTCCGTTTTCCGATTTCACCTTGTGTTAGGCAGCATTCCCCTCGTCCTGGGTTATGGGTGGGCCTGCTGATGAGAAAGGACAGTGATGCTCACGATTAGTGTACCAGGCAGAGGTGAGAGGATCTAGACGATACAAGCAAGTCTCTTTCCTAGACAGCTGATTTATGTTAATAAAGAGGGAGACTCTTGCGGAGGTCCTCACCTAATCCTTTGAGCCCACCGTAAGAGGATGTAGGGGTCAGAGAAGGAAGAAGGGGTTGCCAAGGACAAGTTCCCTTTAATGTGGGTCTTGGAAGAAAGAAACTGCTCATCGGTGGTGTGGGGCCACAAGAACCGGAATCCTGGGTGGCCCCTAGGCCTAGACGCTCTCATTCTTTCAGCTTCAAGGAACCAAATGCTGCCAGAGGCCAGTGAACACCGGAGAGAATATCAAGCTTCAGATGAGATTACAACTAAGCTCAGGGCTAATCAGCACAGGTTGAGTCTTAAACCATAAGTACTGTGATGTAATAAATATTTGTTGTCTGTAACCAGTAAGTTGGTGTCATTTGTTAGACAGCAGTAGAAAATACACAAAGCTAGTTTTAACTATTTTCCCTAAACTTAAACTGTAAGAATTCATTTGCATACCCTTTTTTACATTATAGAAGGGAGAAAATAATTGCAAATGCGTATTCACACCTCGTGTGTTGTGCTTATATAGCCACTCTTAATATCCTTAGTACCACTTACTCTATCACCATTCACATAACCAAATAGGATAACTGAAAGTTTAACTCCAAATCAAGAGCAAAAGGAGGACAGAAAAATAAATAAATAACCATAAAATTGGTGGGAAACCAATAATCTATCTTAGTTCTATAGCCAGTAAATTCAAATCACATCCCAATTCTTTCCTCAGAAATTGAACTTGAATTTTACTTCATTTCCAAATTCGTCAAACTATGAAAAATAACATCTTAAAATACATTCATTTCAAGCAATCCCATTTCAATTGGACCAACCAATTTACATGCCCTATGGAACTGATGATACAGAAATGATAAGCTAAGGACATGATGAAAATAGGACTTATTCTCTGGGCTGAGACAATTCACTTGTCCTTCGGTTCCTTCAATCTTGGTAATGTATGTGACTCACTCAATAACATAATGATGATTATTTTGTGTATGATGGTTCTGATTTTCCAAGCCAACTTCTAAAGAATTTTTGAATTATGCAACAGGAATATATTTCTAAAAAGATCCTTTTTGTAAAGTTGGATTTTGTAAATTGAGCATTATAACCTTATTGATTTTTTTAGAAATGCATTTCTGAAAGAATAATCATAAAATCATCATACTTTCTGAAAAGTACAGTTAATATTCTTTTTTAAGTTCTAATTATCTTATAAGTCAAAACTATATACATCTTTAAGATAACACTATGTAAGTTTAATGTTTTATGGAAATGACTATTTCAAAGTCAACTTAAATGGCTTAATATGAAAATTTAATATCATCAGATTCAATAAAATTAATTTAGCTGAGTATGATGATGTATTAAATTAATTAAATAATTAAAAAGTCTTTTCTGGACCTCAGCGTAGGTCAGGCCCTCTGTTTCAAGTTCTCCAGCACCTTCCTCCTGTCAGCAGTTGGCTAGCAGTATTTTAATTACTTTCTAAAGCTTACCACCACTGAAATCAAGCCCCTAGCCAGTGCCTTGAATGCAGATGTAGATACTGGTGGATCTTGGTTTCCCAGCCTCAGGCTAAAATACCTTTTCCCTGATGCTTTGTATTGCACCTCATCTTCTTACTAAAACGAGCTTGCTCAGTTTAGGAAGTGTTGCAGCTGCCTCTGTAAGGTCCATGATCACTGGACCCCATGAGATCATTTACTTTCCATACAGTAACATCTTGATATTCAGCCTTGTCTTAAGAGATTTCATTCCCAGTGACCCCAGGTCCTGTGCAAAAATTACCTACCCTTTGCACATAGCCCCTAAAGAAAGCCCACTCTACCATAATCCAAATTCTCTACACAACAGGATGTCACTAACCCATTGAAGGAGAACCAGGCACACTGAAGACTAGCCAGGAGCTTGGACTTGAGCTGAACATGAGCTTTTCAGCCCCAACTTGAATCTCTAAGAACCTATATGCCAACCCCTCAGGGAACCCAGGAATTAAGCTATAGCTGTCCACCTCCTTGCTCTGCACTTTACAATAAACACCTACCTTGTTCATTGCCACAGTGTTAGTAAGTGCCTTGCTGTGTGTTAGGAGACAGCACCCAGTTTGGGAGGCAAGGGCTTTGTAGCAATTTATCCAGCTTTGCAGGTGTTCTCTAAGACCTCCATCCCCTACAATAAGCATGTGAAGCATATGTCTGACTGATTCATCAACTAATTTTCATCCGGATTTTGACACTTAGCAGGATGACTATGGGCCCAAAGAAGGAGAGGAGGGAAGGAGTAGGAAATGAAGGCAATGAGGTAAAGGAAGGAAGGACAGAAGGGAAAAGGCTGGTGAAGACTGAGGAGGGAAGAAAGGCTGGGAAGCAAGAAGGAAAGCAGACGGACGGAAGACGAAGGAAGGAAAGGAAGAAGGAGGACCTACAAATTGGAATTGTAGTTCAGTTATCAACAGTAATAAAAGAATGCCTACTTTTTTGGAGCATTTATTTTAGAGGCAGAGTCACAAACAGAGGGAGAGACAGCAATAAAGAGAAAGCTCCCGTCCACTGGTTCACACCTAAAATAGCCGCAATGGCCAGAGCTGGGCTGATCTGAAGCCAGGAGCTTCTTCTGGGTCTCCCACATGGGTGTAGGGGCCCAAGCACTTGGGCCATCTTCTGCTGCTTTCCTAGGGGATTAGCAGAGCTGGATTGGAAGTAGGGTAGCTGGGACTTAAACCAGCACTCATTAGAGATGGCAGCACCACAGGTGGAGGCTCAACCTACCAAGCCCCAGGGCCAGTCCCCAGTGCCTACCCTTTAATAAGTGCCCAAGAATAGGTACTCAGCATCTCTTTAAGAAAAATAGTATCTACGTTTTAGGAATCTACATATTGTATAATTCAAAAATATATTCATGAAGTCTAATATACAAGTAGTTTTCTTGGGCCAATTATTCAAAAATTAGTGACTCAATTTTCGTCTTCTGTGAAATGAGAATGATTAATTACACTTATCTTCTTTGATTTTTTGAGAATTATTTTTTTCAGATTTTATTTATTTGAGAGGTAGAGTTGCAGACAGAAGCAGAGACAGAGAGAAAGGTCTTCCTTCCGTTGGCTCACTACCCAAATGGCTGCAACAGCTGGAGCTGAGCCTATCTGAAGCCAAGAGCCAGGAGCTTCTTCTGGGTCTCCCATGGGGGCACAGGGGCCCAAGGACTTGAACTATCTTCTGCTTTCCCAGGCCATAGCAGAGAGCTGGATCGGAAGAGCAGCATCCGGGACTAGAACCAGCGCCCATATGGGATGCTGGCGCCGCAGGTGGAGGATTAACCTACTGTGCCACAGTGCCGGCCCCAATTTTTTGAGAATTGAATAAATATTAGCAATTTAGAACAACACCTGAGACAGAATAATTGATCAATGAATAGTATTATTATTGCTACTTTCATGCGGTGCTACTATAATAATTATTTTTAATTGTGATAATTATTAAGGTGAAGGAACATGATCATTGTTTCCTAAAGCCACATTGAACGATACGACAGCTGAACATGAATAAAGGTAGATTTCCAAAGCCTGGACCTGTCCTATTACAACAGGAAGATGCGTTACTATACATGATGTCTCAGTGTGGACTCACAATAAGTACCAAATCCCAAGTGCTTATGAACAACAGGTTTTATTTTTCACAGTTCTGGAATTCTGGGTGACAGCACACTCAGGTTCTGAGGAGGGTCCTCTTTCAGGTTGCAGATTGTTGACCGTACTTTATATTCCTATATAGCAGAGGAGTGAGGGAGCTTTCTGGGATCTTCTGTTTAAGGATGATAGTCCTACTGAAGAGGGCTCTACTCTCAAGACTTAATTCTTTAGTGACCTAATTACCAAAGGTCCAGCCTTCTGATATAATCATATTGAAGATTAGGATTTCAAAACCAGAATTTCACGGGGGACACTAGTGTGTAGTCCATAACACATAGTAATTTAAGTATGATGTATTCCAAAAACTATGGCATAAATAAGGTGTCTTATACTATTTTTATAATATAGAGGGACTGATGTGGCCGAGTAAGTTAAACTGTAGCATGGGACACCCATGTCCAGTATCAGAGTGACTGGTTTGAGTATAAGTACCTCAGCTTTTAATCTAGCTTCTTGCTAATACATCTGGAGAGGCAGTAGATGATGGTTCAACTGTCTTAGCTCCTGTGACCCACGTGAGAGATTCGGATGGTGTTCTGGACTCCTGGCTTCAGTCTGGCCCATCGCTGGCTGTTATGGGCACGTAGGGAATGAAACAGCAGATGGAAGATATCTCTGTCTTCTCTCTCTATCCCCCTCCCTGTCTCTTCCTCATACTCTGCCTCCCAAGTAGATAAAAATATACTTTTCTAAAAAGTGTAGGCTTTATTATTGTCTAGGAATGGCCTGCCCAACAGTCCGGGATGTGACTGGCATTGAAGAGACAGCATTTGTGACTCGCAGTTTCCAAGAGGAGGGGCACAGGACAAACTCTGGGCTTGCCTGAGGACGCACCAGGGCCCCTCAGGATGTAGGAGTGATGGGACAACGTGGATAGGGCTTCACTGTGGTTTTCATGGAAGAGAATGTACAAAGCAGAGTAAACAGAGCTTGGATTGGCTGGTTTGAGGAATCTGACAGTCTTTGGGGCCAATCAGGGGCTGTTCCTGATTGGCTGTTTCTGGACTCTGAGATGATGAAGGCAGAGGAAGAGAGGCCCCGAGTACACAAGCTACATAAAGATGGTGGTTGAAGAGTAGGCTCCAGTTTGGCTGCTTTGTATATGAACATCATACCTGCACCCAGCTCCTTTACTCTTGTTAGGAATTGGCTGATCGGGAGAAAGGGAGTCCCTGGGGAGTGTGCAACGCCTGAAGGTGTTGCAGCGTCAAATCCAGAAATGGAAAATACAGTTATTCCATGGACTCACTACTGGGGAAAGGCAAAATGTGAGTGTAGATGAGGAGTGAACGTAAAAAGCCTTTCCTTGAAATATATCCTCTTTCTGCACAAGTATTTTTAACAACTGGGATTCACAGTTACTGTAGTTTCAAATTGCATTTGTACCACTAAAACACTTTATGACAAAGTATTTCCAAAGATTGTGGGAGTAATAGAAGTTTCTACCTTTATCATTCTTGCACAGTAAATGTAAAAATTAAGCCACCTTGGGTTCATCCAAATATACTGCATATCTTAAGTTTTGTTCTGCATGACACATACTACTTAGAAAAAAATTAGTGGAAAGTTAATAAGTATACCTTATTTTTGCCAAAAAGCATGATGATGAAGTACTACCTTTTATAACATATTTATGTGATGATTAGATGGATAAAAAAGTCATTGTCCAAAAAAGGAATAATTTAAGAATTACAACAATTTAACCATGAATTGAGTCAAAAGTATTTAAAGTACAAAAAGAGCAAAATCTACAAAGTAATGGTATTTTAATAAAAATCTTTCTATAAAAAGCTTATCAAGATTTGCTTCCCTCTGGCTTTCCTTGCCCTGTGTGAGTTCTCTCTCTCAACTCAATCTTAGTTTGACCTCCTCCACTGGGCTCCCATGCTCTCCCCTCAGTGCTGCAAGCCTTCCACAATTCTGTGAGACTGCAGTTTCCACATGCTGATTCTTTTCTCAGACAAAGAATGTCAAAATGTGGTGTGAAGCTGGCTCCTCTCCTGTCAAAATCTTTTTATCACTCTAATTGCCACACTTAGGAGCTTATCTTTATTTCAAAAAGTTGAACCTCCAGCCCAGAGTGTCTCACAGGTGTAGACCAGCTGAGCATTGACCTGGAGTCAGCCATTATTAATCTCTCAGAAACACCCTCCCCATTTCAATTTCATCTCCAAGGTGATCCTGATCCTTACTTTGTACCCAGCACTTTCCCTTGGGTCATGGCAATTGTACTTTAGAATCCTGTTTACTGGTCCTTTATGAATAGCTTTGCAATGCTCAGTTTAATTTTTTTTCTTTCCTTAATAACTTAGGGTGGTCAAATATTTTTTCTTTAATTTTCTCAGTACATAAATGAGTCAAGCATTTCTCTTCCAGATAATTGTAACAGGTTAACATTTCCACCCTGCCACCTACATTTCCTAAATTCTGTAGCAGCTTTGCATCCTTATGTTTTCTTTTTTTTGAGCTTTGAATCCACTTCACAAGAACTTAATTTGGTTGCAAGGTTATCATGTCATATTCATCTTACTAATTCTTTTGCTTCTTGGTATTTCCAGAAAAATCTTAATGAGCATATGCATGTCTCTGTATCATGCACCCACAGATGTGAAAACTGAAATTAATAGCAGTTTGTTTTCTTTCTGCTCAGCAAAATGATCAGCCATTTTTTATTGAATGTAACTTTGAGAGTTTTCATTTGGATGTTTCGATTTCATTTGGATGTTTAGTGCTACAATGAGAAGCTCTGTTAATCTCTTCACCCTCTGCCTAACTCCAATACTGTTTCATCCTTGGTTCAGATGAAGGTCATGGTTTTCAGAAACTTTGTGACTTTTTTAGGGTAATCCACCTGCTGATGAGTGATCTGCATTGTAAGCTGCTTGGAAGGGATGAACAAAGTTTGGAGGTTCATTGCTTTGTGCAAGGCACCGTGGTAGGCTGTGTTCTGGTTGACTTAGCATTTCCTGCAGCTACCTCAGGTTTGCGATAGGGAAAAGAGACAGGGTGTTACAAGAGCAGGTATACCATCAGAACAATTCAGAAACTGTGTACTGAAACACATGAATTCATACACAAGTAGTGTGTAATGACTTAACAGGATCATGAACATGGATGTGAGAGTGAGTGACAATATTGGTTGTTTTTTAAAAATGTAAATGAAGAGATAGAGACAAAAGTAAATGCATGCGGGTGAGTGATTTGTAGAGAATTCGGACAAATGCTATGGTGCATGTGACAGGGCAGTGACTTCTGGCTGGGTGGAAAGGGAAGCCTTCCTTGGGGAGCAGCATACATCTGGAATGTGGGTAATGAGAATCACCTAGCATCTAGGTTTCTGGCAAGGATATTTCTAAGAAGAAGGTAGAATTAGTGCAGAGTTCCTGAGGTAGAGCAAGCTTAGCTTCTCCTAGCAATGGAAGGAAAGAGCGTAAGGGCAGACGAGGCTAACCATGTGCTGTGAGTTTGGAAGGTGGAGGTTGTAATGAGTTCAACAGTGCCCCACCCTCCCCCCAAAGGTGTGCCCACATCTGAGACCCTGAAACCCGTGACCATCGCCTTATTAGGAAAAAGAGCATTGGAGTAGAAAGAAGGAAGCTGGGAAGGGACCATCCTGGGTTGCCCGAGTAGACTTTAAGTCCAAGGATGCGTGACACAGAAGAGGGAAGGATACAGAGGGAAGAGCTAAAACGCACAGAGAAACGGAGAGGTTATATAATGGCAGGGCAGACATTGGAGTGGGGTAGCCACCAGACAGGGAGGCCAAGGAGTGCCGGCAGTTTCCAGAAGCCAGGAGACATTCTTCCCTAGCATCTCGGAAGAGTGAGGTCCTGCTGACACTTTGATTTCAGACTTCTTTCATATTGGCCTCAAAAGCTGTGAGAAGTTTGCTGTAATTTTGAGCCAGCCAGTCTGGGGTGAATTGCTCCTTAGGAAACCAGTACAGGGAGATGAGCACGTTGAGCACTGTAAGCAAGGGTCGAGGTGGGCATGGGGCCTGGTGTTGACAATTGCAGGCAGGACACCTGCATCCCATATTGGAAAGGCTGGGTTCAACTCCCAACTCCACTCCCTATTTCAGCTTCTAGTGTGCACCTGGGGGCAGCAGGTGAGGGCTCAAGAAATTGGATCCCTGCCACCCCTGTGGGAGACTTAGCTTGAGTTCCCCAGCTGCCAGCTTCTGCCCCAGTCGGGCACTACTTGTTGCAGGCATTTGGGAAGTGAGCCAGTAGATGATAGCCATATGTCTGCCTGTCCATCTGTCTGTCTACCTCCTTTATTCTTGTTTCTCTGCCACTCAAATAATAAGATACTTGTGATTTTATGCATAAAAAAATTAAAGGCTTGAGTAGAGATTGGAGGATGAGAGACTTGCTGTTAGAGGACAAAGATAGTTTGATTTTCATGGCAGAAGAAAAATATTAGTTATGAACTCATGCTCAGATGCTAGAGAGCTTTAGGTTGAATCCTAGATTGCTGTGGGTCTGCTCTCATCAGCTGTGTGACATGGACAATGTATTGTAAGCATCTAGACCCCATGGTTCCTTTCCTAGTTGATCATAATGATGCCCTAATTCATAGCTTCATGGTGAGAATTCAATGAGCTTCAAATCTCAAACTTTGGAGTAGTTCCTGGCATTTAACAAATACTTCAAAAACATTAGATATTATTGTATGTCTTTTGGAAAGTTTGGAAAATAGATTTTAGGATGCAAGCAATGAGGAAGAGCAAAAGGGATGCCATCATCTTAAGAGGTTGGATAAAATGATCACAGTGGGAAAATGAGTGGGTCTAGAAAATATTCTAAAATAGAATCAACTCTGTTTCGATCTGAAAATGAGCAAAAGACAAACAAAGATATGCCTAGATTTTTAGCTTGAGAAAATCAGATTCGTGTAATATCGTGAAAGACAATACAGACTCTTCAAAAGGTCAGATTTTTACAGCAAGATTTGGTTTTGAATCTGTTACTTCAGTTGCTTATTCAGCATAAAGTCAAGGAGTGGCTGTATTCATGATTGAGACATCATGGAAAGACTGTGGAGCTTGGAAATTAAGACTAGAGACACAGAAAATCAAAGGTAGCAAACCCCAAATTCATCACTTCCTTATAATGTATGATACTTTACAGTCATCTGTGCTGCTTGGGTTGATAACGCGGAACGACATAGACCAAATGGTCTAGATGAAGAACTTTTATTTGACACCATTGTGCAGCCAAGATCAAGGACCAATAGATTGAGTTCTTGATGAGGGCTCTCCTTCCTGGCTCATATAGGGTGACTTTGCTTGAAAGAGTGAGGTGGGGATGGGGGAAGGAAGTTCTGGTCTTGCTTTATCTTTTTTTTTTTTTTAACTTTTTGACAGGCAGAGTTAGATGGTGAGAGAGAGAAAGAGAGATAAACAGTGAGAGAGAGACAGAGAGAAAGATCTTCCTTTGATTGGTTTACTCCCCTAATGGCTGCCATGGCTGGTACTGCCCTGATCCAAAGCCAGGAGCCAGGTGCTTCCTCCTGGTCTCCCACGTGGGTGCAGGGGCCCAAGCACTAGGGCCATCCTTCACTGCCCTCCTGGGCCACAGCAGAGAGCTGGACTGGAAGAGGAGCAACCGGGACTAGGATATGGCACCCCAACTGGTATTAGAACCCAGGGTGCCAGTGCCGCAGGCAGAGGATTAGCCAAGTGAGCCACAGCGCCAGCCTCACTTGATCTTTTAAAAGGAAGATAATTCAGTCACAAGAGCCACATAGTCATTTATTCATCTAAACCTGATTATCGCCAAAAGGCCGCACATCCAAATACAATCACATTGCAGCTTCAGTGTGGGGCTTCAAGCTATGAGTTTGGGTAGGGGTTGAGAGGCAGTTACAGACACCCAGTCCATGACAGCACACATTTGAAGTCATGTACATCTTTTGCATCTGTATGGTAGAAGTGCCATGTGCAATGTTATGCTACTGCGCTTTTCTTATCAACCCTGTATTCAGCAATATTGCACTGGTAACTTAATCAGCCAGGAGGAATTATTTATACCATGGACATTGGAAGATGTGACAAGCCAGCGTCCTTCTCTCCCACCCCTGGAAACTTGCTCAGCTTCTGCTAACCTGTCCACCACTGGACCAAGTGAGACACAAGACACTGATTATTCTTAGGATGGAAGTTATATCTTTTTATTTGACAGTTGTGAAGCACATTTTTCCATATCACTAGAATAATTTCACTTGCTGTTAAGGTGTTAATTCTCTTATGATTGCATCTATAAGACTAAACATTCACCAGAGCAGTGTTTTGGAGAAGACAAGAATGGCTAGGATCCAGAACTGAAATGAAGAAGCTGGCCTGGGACTGCTGGGCAGGAGTCATCACCAGTGATGTCAGAGAGCAACAATGCAAGTATTGGGCTGGCGCCTTGGCTCACTAGGCTAATCCTCCACCTGCAGCGCTGGCACCCTGGGTTCTATTCCCATTTGGGGTGCTGGATTCTGTCCTGGTTGCTCCTCTTCCAGTCCAGCTCTCTGCTGTGGTCCAGGAAGGCAGTGGAGGATGGCCCAAGTGCTTGGGCCCTGCACCCGCATGGGAGACCAGGAGGAAGCACCTGGTTCCTGGCTTCGGATCGGCGCAGGGCCGGCTATAGCGGCCATTTAGGGGGTGAACCAACGGAAGGAAGACCTTTCTCTCTGTCTCTCTCTCTCACTGTCTAGCTCTATCTGTCAAAAAATAAAAAACAATGAAAGTATTTATGTCCTCACTGGACAGTGCTGAGGACGTTGCTTCCTGCTCCTGCTGGAGGGGGAAGGCATCCTGCCAAGCCTGTGCACGAAAGTGAAGCCTCATTTCCCCAAGTGGCAGCCACAGTGGCTGCCCTTATGACCAACCACCTGCCCATATTTCCTCGTGGTTTTACCCATAGAGAAAACCACTAGATAGAAAACATTATTTTCCAATTATTTATGGCAGGCTTACAAAGTCTTAGAAAGGAAGATATTAGCTAACCGTTCTTACCCGGACTTCTTACTTGTAAAAATTAACCTCTGTCACAAATCCTAACATACCCAAGAAGTAGCCTCATGACACACTTGCCTGGTTCACATAAATCTGAAACTGCCTTCAGTATTTTGTGAGTGGAATGTTTAGCCCTCAATACAATCAGAGCTAAAAATTCTATTAGAGTGTAGAGCCCTTGATGAAATTTTCTATTTGTAGTATTCACATAAAACATTAGAACCTGGTTTCTGTAACATGGAGTGAACTTCAGCTACTGGGTGGCCTTAAGGGGATGGGTAATCTCCGAGATAATCAGCCTCCAATCCCATTGGGTGTAAAGCTTCTAGCTGTAGCTGGCTGTCAGTGGAGAATAACTCAAGTGAGCTTAATATTCAGGATAGCAAAAAGCTTTTCATATTTCATTAAATTGCCGCCTGTTATAAATGATAGAGCCCAACTTGTAGATCGTGGTTTTATGATTATGATATTAATAACCATTAGGAAGTATTCTGATACCTCTAGATCACACACAAGATAACCAACAGGGTCTGAATTGATTTTGAGCTGCTGAACTAGGCTGAAACTTTTCTCATTACTAGGGGAAATTTTGTTTCTTACTGGCTTAAACCTGAGCATTCTTGATGAGAGGACGTTTTAAAATCATCATCTATCACAGTTATTGCAGCAGAACTATCCAAGGGAGCAACTCACTAGTCTAATAAGTTATTTCTACCAAATTGGTTATGTTGCGTGAGTGAGAATCTCATCAAGGTTAGCAGAGAGAGAGAGAGAGAGAGAGAGAGAGAGAGAATGAATTGTAGAGATTTATCTGGAGCGAGAAAGGAGAGAGAATATCACAGAAATTAAATCCAGGGTGAATAATTGTTTGAGTCTCATGCAAAAACAGTATTCTGGGTCCAAAGGTTTTGTTCTGATTTAATGTTAATGAAACTGTAGTTGCTGTTTCCTATGCACTTAGCATTAGCCTGAGTCATCTATTCTTTGTGTGACAGCTGAATTCTCCACTCAGCCCTCTCTTCTGTGTATCTCTTAAAAGTTTCATAGCTTGCCTCATTCTTTGTTTACTGAATTCTTTCATATGCCATACAATGTTTGGCAGCAGTAAACAAGACAGAGGTGGATCTTGGCATCACAGAGTTGACCTAGTGCAGGAGATGTAGAGTAAAAACAGGAATTCAAAACAAGTTAGGTAAATACAAATTGTGGGAAGTTCGGGGGAAAAAATAAACCAAGCCTTGGGATTACAAAGGTATCTGGGAGGAGTAAAACAGGAATGAGTGATGGGAATGGATAGTACTACTTTAGGTGGAATGTTCCAGGTAATGTGTAGGGGAATGGGTGACGAACGCAAGTGAAGAAAGCAAGTGCGTGAACAGCAATGGGTGAATCAACCTCCAGGTCACTGACAGCCCATTTTGACAAAGCATGTTGACCATTCACACATCTAGCCTTTAATGCCAGGCCATGTGCTAGTTGACCCAGCCAAGGAAGTGCCACACTTTCAGTTCAATTTCTTTATTGATTCTGAGATTTTCAGCTCCATACAGAATATATTTATAAAGGTTGAGACTTGTTTTGTTTGTTTTGTTTGCTGCTGTTATCTTGAACACCTAGAACTGGGCTTATAAGCACATGGTATGGACTCAAGAGATGTAGAAAGAAGTATCTATCTAGTTAACTGTTGAAAAGGGATGGATGGGGATTTGTCTATTGTGTATCCCAAGAGCCTTTCACCTGAAGAAAGTATACTAGAACTGTTACATGTCTTGCATTTCTTTGGTATAGAGGTTTGACTTGGGAAAAACAATAAAATCATTGCTTCTGTTCATTTAGGTATACATGCATGAAGTCATAAGGACCTGCAAGAAAACTGCTATTAATGTAAAATTCATATTTATTTATTTTTTCCCAGTCGAAGCAGGGTCTCACTTTATTGTAAAAGGGAGGTGTATATATAGTTGAGGTACAGAGCAGATGTGCAGATGCGGCCAAGGGGTGGGGTGTTGTGATGCAAAAGGGTCCTAGCCACTCCTATTATACCGCCTTAATGATCCTTAGGCAGAAGCGCCCTGGGGCAGGGTGTTTGCTACCAGGGATTTGAAACTTACAGACAGTTTTTCAATTTCAAGGCAGGCTCAGGAAGTTTCCTCTAGGCCTCTCTGGATTCAGCTTCCCCCACATCTCCCCCTTTTTGTTTTAGCACGCGGTCCCTGTCTTAGGTTGCCCCCAGCCGTCCTTGCCCTTACCCGTCATTTCTACATCCCAAACACAGATACCATGCTTGCATTTAAATGATACTATCTGATGAATAACTTAATAATTGTGCAAATACATTTTTGTTTTATCTGTTTTAATATTGTCTTGGTAAAAGTAATAATATGTATTTATTCTCTATTAAAATTATAGAAACCTGAGATCTTTTAGAATTAAATATACAGAATGTTTTTAAGCATAGAATTAATGATGCTGTTCAATTTTGGAAAGACTGCCCCCTTAAATCATAACTTCTGAATGTAGCTCTCAGAACTTTTTGCAAATTTATGTGTCCTATGAAATGAAAAATTCATTATTTTCACAAATGTTACTCACAGAAAAGCAGTCAGAGAGTAGATGAACATTTAATTAGATTTTTTGATATATTTCTTGCAGTATATTTTTATTCATTAATCAGTTAAAAATAGTGTTTTAATGCTGCTGAAACCTCCACAGAAATTCCGGGGACTTAGTTTTTCAAACTGAATCAAAAACAGACATCATTATAAATTTATAAGAAAATGATTTCCAACTGTAACAATTCAGATTTTCTTTTGACAAATTGGTATAGGTTTCCTCTGAAAGTTTCAAATTGTCAGTGTAATACTGTGAGGCCATTTGTCCTTTGTTCCCTGGAAACACTGATAATCATTGAACCAGTGACCTTTGCCATCTGATCATCAGTGAGTTGATAAACCTGTGCCTCTGCAGCCACTGAGGGAGGAACAGGAGATGAGGAGGAGATGAGGTCCATGTATCCCAGCTTCTGCCTAAGCAAGAACCCTACTCTCCAGGTTATTAAACCCACAGGTACTTGAATAGCTACTGCAGCTCCATCAGGGCCCAATTGCATACTTACAGCTTAACCACATTCAACATTATCTGAACTGTCAGACTTCCAGCCAACTCCTATAGTAATGGAGATGGTTTCCAAGGAGTCATTCACTCTGTGGACCCGTTTGGTGTCCAGTTGCTGTCACCCACTTTTCTACAGGCTACTGGTTTATTCAGCAGAAAAACAAAAGTTACAGTCCATGGAACAGCAAATCGTGCAGCATCATGATATTTTAATGTGAATTATAGTCACATCTAAAAGTTTTACCCTATAGAATATGCCTCCAGATACCACCGAAAGGGGGATGGTGTGGAATATATATACTTCCTAGCACTACCATGGGGCATTAAAGTTTGATAGTTATATTATTAAGACATAAATATGTCAAAGTGAAATTTCCCAAAATAAAATTTTGAAACACAGATGTCTAAAATTTTCTTTTGCTGAAGTGCATTGAAACATCAATCTGAGCATCCTAAAATGTAAAAGAAAATTAAATAGAGATACTAATAGTGCAACAGTATAATGAAGTGCTAGGTCAATAGACAAACTCACTGATTTTAGAAAGACATTTTGTTTTTGGATTAAACGTAAAGTATACTCGTTAATTCTGGGTAGGTTATTATCTAGCTAGGTTTAGTATTAATGAGAACATTGTAAGTTTGATTTCAGGAAACTGTTTAGGAAAAATCTTAAATGATGATCAAGCAAGTGATAAACTATATTCAGTGTAGATATCAGCCCATCTCAGATGTCCCATACTGCAAAGAGCTCAGCAACTACTCTGTTAAACCACTTGGAGTAACTCACATTGCATAAGTTTCAAATATTTGCAATGCAATTTATCATTTAAAGCATATTCATGAAGATGTTAATGTCAGCAATGAGTCTTAAAGTTGCAGAGAAAAATCCTAATGTATAGTAAAAATATGGTGCTATTATGAGAAATACATTCACGTTTCTTTCACTGTACATTTTTTTTTTTGCTGTGTCATGAATGAAAAAATGATTAAAGTCAAAAATAATCATCCAGTCACTGGATTTATCCCTAAAAGATGACATATCCATCAGGTCAGGGGATGAGTGATGAAATTGTGCCTAATACTGGAATAATCCCTGAAACCTTTAACTTCTTAAAGCTTTTACTCAGAATAATAATGATGACATTGGAAATAGTGATAATGATGATAATAAATACATTATATCAAGGGGACAGTTAGAGGATAGAGAGAAACTAGAAGTGCCTTTTCTAATCCTCTTTCTTAGAACATAACAATACTGAAGATAAGGATGTGAATTTACTTATCAACTGATAGAGACAAAATTTCAGATTGATTTTTTTAAAATTCCATGTTTATTTACAGTTATGTTAAAATTTCTGCAATCTCTTATTCTCACCTCGAGTGGCTCCATTTCAAAATGTTAGAATTTCAGTGATCATGTATTTTATGAGAAACCAAACCTCATAAAGAATTTAGTAGTAATTAAGTGATCAACATAATAAATGTAATATTCCCTTTGGCTAAAAATGCTAGTAAATAAAATCAACCCCAATAATGTCTCGGTTTATAAGATTTATGTATTTTTAATGACTTCCACTTTGTGTTTGCATTGAGACTTTCTCCTTGCTGGGATAGCATCTTAGTATCACTAAACCCATCTGAGAGTATATTTCCTGTTACTGCAAGCGATTGGCCTATTTACAGATTACTTTGGTTGGTAGGAAATAATGCTAATCTTAGAGAAATTGAGTCATTACTCAACTTAAGATCTCTTAATATATATAGAACATAGCATGGATGTGAAAACTTTTGGCTACCTATGCATGATAGCCAGGGATAATATGATTTTAAGCTTTGCAAAAATTATATGCCATTTAAACTGAACAGATGTATTTATTCATCTATTTATTTAGACTTGAACAAGTTTATTATGTAAAAGAACTTCTAAAGTTCTGATTTTAGGGACAGGCATGCTGTAAGTCATAGCTTGTGAAACCACATTCCACATGGGAATACTTGGTTTGAGTCCCAGTGTCTCTTCCTCCAGTTCAGCTTTCTGCTTATGTGCACCTGAAGAGGCAACAGGTGAAGTATTTGAATCCCTGTCATCCACATGGTAGACCCAGATGGAGTTGCAGGCTCCTGGCTTCCAGCTGGTCCAGCTCTGGCTACTGTGAGCATTTGGGAATGAACCCAAGGCTAGAAGACGTGTCTCTCTGCCTCCCTCTGTCTCTTTTTTGCATATATGAAATTAAATAAATAAAAATATATGTAGAAAAAATTTCTGACTTTATATCAAGTTCACAATAAGATACTTTTGTGCTAATATAGTTTGTACAACTAATGAAATAATTAAATTAAATATGTGGATTTTAAACTATTCAGGATATTTGTGAATTCATCTATTCATTTGGTAAGCATTTTTAAAGCTCCTATGATGTAGCAGACATAGGGAAACAAAGGTAACAAAATGATATCTTTTAAAACATTAACAATATTATTTAATATGAATGGTCCTCAAAATTCATGAAAAATGCTATTAAAAAAATGCAAGTTTTTTTTGCAGCAAAGTCAATTATCTTCCAAACCTTTTCTCCACAAACTTCTTTAAATACACTCATAGAAGACAGTCATTGTGATTTATAGAAGCACAGCTGAGGAAAGATTTCACCAAGGAATTGCAAGTTTTTGAATGTACCATATTAGCTGTCAACTCCCAGGACCATCTGAAACCATGCTTATCTAAGCAAGATTATGAACATAGTTGTACATGGCAAAAAGCAACTAATGATATTTTTCTAATTATAAAGATGTATTAGAATTCAATTTGATGAGATTTGCGTTTGTATTTTCTTTGTCTGCAGTAATGACCCCCTAACGTTGAACAATTCTATCACAAGGAAGTTACCCTTTCACTGAATATTTATATATATTATGCAAGTGTAGAATCACACATGCAACTCTCAGTGAACCATAATATATACTTGGCTTTGAATTTATTATAATTCAAAGACTCAACTGCACTTATTTTATTATTAAAATGGAAATATATTTCTTTTTAGAGTTATTTATTTATTTAAATGAATGAGTGACAGAGAGAGCGTGGACATAATGGCTGGGACTGGGCTAGACTGAAGCCAGGAAGCAAGAATTCCATCTGGGTCTCCCAGATGACTGGCTGGGACCCAAGTACTTGTGCCATCTTCTGCTGCCTTCCGCAGATGCATTCTGATCCACAGGATCGGAAGTAGAATAGCCAGAACTAGAACTTGCACCATGATATGGGCTGCACAAGCATCTGAAGAGGTAACTTACCCGCTTTGCCACAGTATAAAATGGAGATAGATTTCTATGAAGAAATAA
This sequence comes from Sylvilagus floridanus, assembly GCA_949820135.1. Taxonomy (NCBI): domain Eukaryota; kingdom Metazoa; phylum Chordata; class Mammalia; order Lagomorpha; family Leporidae; genus Sylvilagus; species Sylvilagus floridanus. Next base: position 7,737,465 of record OX463246.1, on the reverse strand, counting down.
GAAACTGAAATTCCACAACCTACTATACTTCAATTCCAATAATTTAGCTTCAAGTAAAATTGAACAGAAGTCATATGCTAAAAATATTTTGGCTCAAAATTTATTTCGCTCTGATTATCAGAACAACCACATTTGGTTATGTAAACACAGAGAAAGCAATAAATATCCCTTGTAATCATAAGAGTCCCACATTTTCTAATTTCTCCCTGTAAATAACACCAAATAGTTCCATGTATTTATTTCACCATTCCTTGGCACTTTTTATAACTGCATGCCCATAAAGGTAAAAACAGTATTCAGTGAAATGCCTAGAGCAGCAGAAACTAACCACAGTACAGTATCAAGGACATCCAGTTACTTCCCAGGGACCCACTACTGAACATAAAACTGAAAGCTCCAAGATTTTTGTTCAGAGTCCTATGCATCTTATGTTTTGGTGTCTGATGGGCAATATCATAACCTTGCAAATGCCCTCAACTCTTACAGACCTTTCTAATGTTGCCTTTTGGTGGCTAGGAAATTAACAAGTACATATATGGTATTTCCCATATTAAAAATGCATCAGTAATTCTGCCAGATTTTCCCATAAAATAGTTGTTCAAATGTATTTGGCTTTTGTGATAGGATCCCAGTCCTGCTGGACTTGCTGCTTGGTGTCCTCGTATTGTTAAAATTATTATTTACCATTCCCTGGGTAAAACATCTTAGGTGGATTTCTTTTGAACTGTTGTTGGAGTACCATGTTAGAACTAGTGTAGAAGGCCAGCACCGTGGCTCAGTAGGCTAATCCTCTGCCTAGTGGTGCCGGCACACCGGGTCTAGTCCCGTTCAGGGAGCCGGATTCTGTCCCGGTTGCCCCCTTCCAGGCCAGCTCTCTGCTGTGGCCAGGGAGTGCAGTGGAGGATGGCCCAAGTGCTTGGGCCCTGCACCCCATGGGAGACCAGGAAAAAGCACCTGGCACCTGGCTTCTGCCATCGGATCAATGCAGTGCGCTGGCCACAGCGCACCAGCCACGGCGGCCATTGGAGGGTGAACCAACGGCAGAGGAACACCTTTCTCTCTGTCTCTCTCTCTCACTGTCCACTGTGCCTGTAAAAAAAAAAAAAAAAAAGTGTAGAAATTAGGAGTCAGTACTGTGGCACAGCAGGTTAAGCCACTGCTTATGATGCCTATCTTATGTAGGATTAACAGCTTGATTCCTGGCTGCCCTGCTTCCTATCCATCTTCCAGCAGTAGCAGAAGATGGCCTTCGAACTTGGTCTCCAAATACTCATGTAGGAGACTAGAGCAGAGTTCAGAGTTCCTGGTTCCTGGCTTAACCTGGCCCAGCCCTGACTGTTGCAGGAATTTGGGGAGTGAGTGAATGAACGGAAAATCTTTCTCTGTCTCTCCTCTCCGTCTCCTCTCCCCTGCCCTCCCCTCCCCTCCCCTCCTCTCCCCTCCTTTCCCCTCTCCTCTCCATCTCTTTGCCTTTGAAATAAATAAATATTTAAAAAACTAGTGTTGAAATTACCATTGAGGATGATTATGATAAAGATAATTGTTAAAAAACAATCTGACAAAAACAATCATTATCTGCCATTACACCTGTTCTGAGACCTGCTATTCATGACCCATCCGTCCAACCTGGAAAACACCAAGAAATTAGATAGAAACAAGTCTTAGCTTTCTGCACATTTGTAATGAGATATAGTTGTGAACATAGGGCACATCTCTACGCATCAGCTGTTCAAGTCCTATTAGATTCATGCAGTGATTTCCATTGAATGACACTGATTCCTTTGAGAGCTAGGTATAATTCCAGGAACATGGAGCAAAGTCAGTAGCAAATATAGAGCAGTGGAGTACCTTTTGTGTTGAGTGACTCAACAGAAAAGGCTGGGTTTTCCCCCATGCCAAAGTCTAGTACTTGTTTATATGCTTAGGAGAGCCCATCAATTAAAGAATTGAGCTTTTGGGTATCATTTATGTGTACTGACCCTATGGATTAGTCTCTTTAATTAAAATAAACTATATCATGGCAAAGCTAAATCACTGGCATCTAATATGTAACAAACCATGTTGTAAATGATCTTCTATCATTGGCTCTGCAAGTAGAATTCTACTTGGTAAATGGACACAGACATATGTGAAAAGATGTTCATGGTTTGGTGGCATAGAAACATAAGCTATCCATAGTTATTTATTTTAGTGTTTTTGGATATTTTGTCATCAGATAGTTCTAGCATTTTGTAACCTAATTTTGTTGGTCATTTAAAATTTATTACAACAAGAGAAAAATGGACAACAATGTGTATGGTACTAGGGTCAGTTAACAGAAGACAGAACTTCTCTTATTTGCTTAGAGTATGGCTTTGAAATCATTTTCCTACTTGAATAAACCGTTAAGTTACTGCTACTTGGGGATAGAGTGGAGGCTATGTACATGAGAAACAATATTTTTGTTGGATGAATGTTTTTATGTTGTTTGGCTTGGATTTTACTAACTGTTCCTTAATGATGATGTAAGAAGTACAAACATTAATCTCAGAATAGACATAAAGCATATTAATAGCTCAAGTTATCTGTTCACATTTTAGTGATAATTCCATAGATAAAATGAATTATAGCTAGTAATTCCTTAACTTGTTCATAAATCTAAAGATGTTTGATGAACATTTCTAAAATTTTTAGACTTACTTCTTACAGGATTACTCTGGGACAGTGTAATGGAGTACTTCAAAAATCAGTCCAATAATCTCTTATTTTTCTCTATAAATTGACAAGCTTCAGTCATTTGTTTTCATATACAAAGAACATATGAAAAACAGAAAGGTTCTTAGATAAGTCTACAATATTTCAAAATTAAGAGAAAATAACAGTTGTTAATGCTGTTGAGAATACACATTCTATATTAAAACATTTCAAAATAATGAACTCCTTCTAATGTAACTGCATTTATAATTGAGAAGCCACTAATATAAAAAGAACCAGGTTGCCAGCAAATTGGTTAAGAATCTCTCCCACCCACTTGCCTCTGCTTCTTCATCTTCCACTCCATACTAACTCTGTGAGTATGATGCCATGCCATCTATTCTGTCCCTGAAATGAATTATTTTTCCATTCCTCCAACACTGTCTTCCCAGTTAGTACTGAAAATTTTACCTCCTAATTAAAAAAAAAAAAAAACCTTTCACATTTCTTCATAATTGCTATCATATTCCTCATTTAGTCTCAAAGTATATATCTCATAGACTGCTTCAGCACTGTCTTAACTTTGCATTCTTTCAGCTTCTAACCTTAATTTCTTAAGACTATTCTTTATACCACTGCCAGAGTGTCCTACTTAAAACACAAATCATCTCTTAAAACCCTAATGGGTCTAAATGGCTAAAATTCAAACCACCATGTGTGCCATAACTAACGGACCTTATCCTGGATCTTTTATAATTCCCCACACACAAACGTACCTCCTCTGATGGCACTTCATGATCTAACAATATCAACTTACAGTTTTCCATTTTTCTCCACATCCTCACCAGCATTTGTTATTTTTTGTATTTTCGGATGAGTATCGTTCCAGCTGCGGTGAGGTGAAACCTCATTGTGGTTTTTCTATGCATTTCTCTCATGGCTAGTGATCCTGATCTTTTCATAACTGGATTGCTGGCTTTGATGTTGCTGAGATAGTGAGCTCCTTATACATTCTGGATATTAATCCTTTTTTTATTTTTTATTTTTGACAGGCAGAGTGGACAGTGAGAGAGAGAGACAGAGAGAAAGGTCTTCCCTTTGCCGTTGGTTCACTCTCCAATGGCCGCCGTGGCTTGTGCGCTGCAGCAGGCACACCACGCTGATCTGAAGCCAGGAGCCAGGTGCTTCTCCTGGTCTCCCATGGGGTGCAGGGCCCAAGCACTTGGGCCATCCTCCACTGCACTCCCAAGCCATAGCAGAGAGCTGGCCTGGAAGAGGGGCAACTGGGACAGAATCCGGTGCCCCGACCGGGACTAGAACCTGGTGTGCCGGCGCCGCTAGGCGGAGGATTAGCCTATCAAGCTGCGGCACCGGCTTGGATATTAATCCTTTATCAGAATTTTGGCTTGCAAATATTGTCTTCCATTCCGTCAGCTGCCTCTTCATTTTTTTGAGTGCTTCCTTTGTTATGCATAACATTCTTAGCTGGAGATAATCGTATTTGTTTTTGCTTTTATTACTTGTCCTTCTGGTATCTTATCCAAGAAACTGTTACATCAAAGCCTTGGGTTGTTTCCCTCCAGCAGTTTGATCGTTTAAAGTCTTAGGTTTAGATGTTTGATCCATTGTGAATTGATTTTTGTATAGGGTATAAGTTAATGGTCTCTTTCTCACATTTCTGCATGTGAAAATCAAATTTTCCCAACACCATGTGTTGAAGAGACTATTGTTCCACTAGAGAATGAGGTGAGGTTGTTTTTCAAAGATTAGTTGTTTGTAAATTTGTGGATTGATTTCTGGAGTTTCTAGTCTTTTCGACGGTCCACATGTCTAATTCTTGGCCAGTACCAGGATATTTTATAACTGCCCTCTAATATGTCTTAAAATCTGATATTGTGATGTGTCTGACTTCGTTTTTATTGTTTAAGATAACTTTGTCTCTCTGGGTATCTTGTGTTTCCATATGAATTTGATGGTTCTTCTTAGTTCTGAGAAGAATGTCCTTGGTATTTTGATTGTGACTACATTGAAGTGTAAATTCTTTGGGTAGTATAGACATTTTGATTTTATTAACTCTCCCAGTCCATGAACATTTTTCCATTTTGGGGGTTTCTTATTTCTTTCATTCATGCTTTGTAATGATCATTGCAGAGATTTTACATATCTTTGGTTCAATTTATTCCAAGGTATTCAAATATTTTTATAGCTATTGTGAATGGGATCGATTTTTACAAGTTCTTTCTCAGCCATGACACTGTTTCAATATACAAATGCTATTGGTTTTCATGTGTTGATTTTATATCCTGCAACATTACCAAACACTCTTATAAGTTCCAGTAATCTCTTATTGAAGTCGTTTGGTTTTCCCTATGTGTAGGAACAAATCATCTGCCAACAGGGAAAATCGACTTTTTTCCTTTCCAATTTGTATTTTTTGATGCATTTTTGTTACCTAATGGCTCTAGCTAAAGCTTCCGGAATAATGTTGAATATTAACAGTGAGAGTGGGAATACTTGTTGGGTTCTGGATCTTAGTGGAAATGCTTCCAACATTTCTGAATTCAGTATGATGCTGGCCATGGGTTTATCATATACTGTCTTGATTTTGCTGAGCTACGTATCTTCTAGGTCCAATTTCTTTAATGTTTTCATCATGAAATGTTGTTTTATTTTATCAAATGCTTTCTCTACATCAATTGATATAATCATAGGGTTTTATCCCTCAATTTGTTAATGTGATGTACCAAGTTTATTGATTTGCAAATGTTGAACCTTCCCTGTATCACACAGATAAAGCCCTATTGATATAAGTGGATGATCTTTGTGATATGTTGTTAGATTTGATTAGCTAGTGTTTGTTGAAGATTTTTGCATCAATGTTCATCAGGGATATTGTGTATACTTCTCTCTTTGTTGTATCTTTTATCAAGTGTTGGAATCCAGGTGATTCAGACCTGATAGAAGGAATTTGGGAGGATTCCTTCTCTTTCAATTGTTTTGAATAGTTTGAGAAGAATTAGAATTAGTTTAGCCATCTAGTGCTTGGCTTTTCTCTGTTGCGAGGGTCTTTATTACTGATTCAAATCTATCTTGCTTATTGAGCAATTTAAGTATTCCAAGTCTTCTTGCTTCAATTTTGATAAATTACATGTATCCAGAAATCCATTTCTTTTAGAGTCTACTCATTTGTTGGCATAGAGCTATATGTAGTATTTCCAGGTGATTATTTTATTTCTGTGGTATCCATTGTAACATCTTCTTCATCTCTGATTTTATTTATTTGAGTCTTCTCCATTTTTTGTTAGTTGGGCCAATGGTGTATTAAGTTTTTTTTTTTATTTTTTCCAAAAAAATTGCAACTGTTCATTTCATTAATCTTTTCTGTTTTCTTTATTTTAAATTTTGTTTATTATCTAATTTTTATCATTTCTTGCTACTAATTTGGGGTTTGGTTTGCTCTTGTTTTTTCTAGACTTGTTTTCTGAGATACATTGTTAGATCATTTGCTTTATGCCTTTCCAATCACTTGTTTAAGTCCTAATTGCTATGTTTCCTTTAATACTACTATTTCTGTATCCCACAAATTTTCTTTTTTAGACAGGCAGAGTTAGACAGTGACAGAGAGGCAGAGAGAAAGGTCTTCACTCCATTGGTTCACCTTCCAAATGGCCGCTACAGCTGGCACACTGCAGCTGACATGCTGCGCTGATCCGAAGTCAGAAACCAGGTGCTTCCTCCTGGTCTCCCATGCAGGTGCAGGGACCAAGCAATTGGGCCATCCTCCACTGCCTTCCCAGGCCACAGCAGAGAGCTGGACTGGAAGAGGAGCAACCGCGACAGAATCTGGTGCCCCAATCAGGACTAGAACCCCAGGGTGCCTGTGCCACAGGCGGAGGATTAGCCAAATGAGCCATGGCGACAGCCACTCACAACCTTTGAAATGTGTGTTGTCATCTTCATTCATTTCTAAGAATTTGTTTTAAATTTCTGTTTTTATTTCTTCTATAACCTACTGTTCCATAAGGAATGTGAGGTTGAGTCCCTTGTATTTGCATAGTTTCTAGAGTTTTTTGTTGTTAATTTCCAGCTTTATTTAATTGTGGTCAGAAAAGATATGATATTTCAATTTTTTAATTTCTTCAGACTTGGCCTAGCATATGGTCTGTCCTAGAGAATGTTCTATGTACTTATAAGAAGAATGTGCAGTCTGTAGCTATGGGGTGAAGTATTCGGTAGATATCAATTAGATACATTTGGTCAGTAGTTTAGATTAGCTCTGTTATTTCTTTGTTGAATCTTTGTCTAATCTATCTGTGCATTGATGAAAGTGGTGTGTTGAGTTCTTCAATTATTACTGTATTGGAACACTTTGAATCCATTAACATTTATTATGAATAGCTGGTTGTCCCAGCATTGGGTGCATTTGTGTTTATTATAGTCATATCTTACTGTTGAATTGATCCCTTGATCATTATATAGTGCCTTTCCTTCTTTATTTTAACAATTTTTGTCTTAAAGGCTACTTTGTCTGATATTAGGATGGCTACTCCAGCTCATTTTTTTTTCCATTTGCATTGAATAACCTTTTCTATTCTTTCACTTTCAGTCTGTGTGTATCTTTGTCAGTAGGGTGTGTTTCTTATAGGGTAGCATATAGATTAGTCTTGTTTTTAATCCATTTAGCAATTCTGTATTTTCAATTGGATATTTTAGGCCATTTATATTCAATATTATTATTGGTAAGTTTTCCCATAAATATTCTTACTGATTGTTTGGGATCTCCATTAAACTTTTTTTTTTTTGATAGGCAGAGTTAGACAGTGAGAGAGAGAGAGACAAAGAGAAAGATCTTCCTTCTGTTGGTTCACCCCTCAAATGGCTGCTACGGCCGGTGTGCTGTGGCCAGCGTGCTGCACCAATCCAAAGCCAGGAGCCAGGTGCCTCCTCCTGGTCTCCCATGTGGGAGCAGGGCCCAAGGACTTGGGCCATCCTCCAACGCCTTCCCGGGCCACAGCAGAGAGCTGGCCTGGAAGAGGAGCAACCGGGACAGAATCCAGCACCCCGACTGGAACTGGAACCCGGGGTGCCAGCACCACAGGCAGAGGATTAGCCTAGTGAGCCATGGCACTGGCCTACATTATACTTTTACTAGGAGGTTTTCTGCTTTCACATTCTTTGAAGCTGCAGATGAACTTTCTCTGCTTCTGTATGTAGCATATCCTTCACTATCATTTCTATGGATGGCTGCATGGTGACAGAGTCTTTAATTTACAGTTTATCTTGGAAAGTCTTTATTTCACCTTCATTTATAAATGAGACCTTTGCAGGGTATAGTATTCTGGGTTGAAAGTATTTTTTCTTGGCCAGCGCTGCAGCTCAGTAGGCTAGTCCACCACCTGTGGTGCCGGCACACCGGGTTCTGGTCCTGGTCGGGGCGCCGGATTCTGCCCTGGTTGCCCCTCTTCCAGGCCAGCTCTCTGCTGTGGCCCTGGAGTGCAGTGGAGGGTGGCCCAGGTGCTTGGGCCCTGCACCCCATGGGAGACCAGGAGAGGCGCTTTGCTGAGAGTCTCTTTTGCAGTGCAGAAGCTTCTCAGTTTGATGAAATCCCACTTGTTCATTTTGGCTTTGATTGCCTATGCCTCTGGGTCTTTTCCAAGAAGTCGTTCCCTATTCCAATGTCTTATAGGGTTTCCCCAATGTTCTCTAGTAATTTGATGGTATCATGTTGTAGATTTAGGTCTATGATCCATTTTGAGTAGATTTTTGTGTGCGGTGTACGATAGGGTCTTGTTTCATGCTTCTGTTTGCTGAGACCCAGTTTTCCCAGCACTATTTGTTGAACAGACTGTCTTGGCTACAGGGATTGATTTTTGTTCCGTTGTCAAAGATAAGTTGGTTGTAAGTATGTGTATTTATTTCTTGAGTTTCTGTTCTGCTCTATTGGTCTACACATCCGTTTTGTCCCAATATCAGGCTTTTTTAAGTATAACTGTCCTGTAGTATGTCTTGACATCTGGTGTTGTGATGTTTCCAACTTTGTTTTTATTGTTTAAGATTGCTTTAGCTATTCAGCATCTCCTGTGTTTCCCTATTATTTTTAGTATCACTTTCTCTGTATCTAAGAAGAATGTTGTTGGTATTTTGATTGGAACCACATTGAATCTATAAATTGCTTTTGCTAGTATGAACATTTTGATGATGTTGATTCTTCTAATCCATGAACATGTAAGATTTTACCACATTTTATGTCTTCTTTTTTGTATTTCTGTGTCTTTTTGTAACTTTCATCATAGAGATCTTTGAAGTCATTGATTAAATTTATTCCAAGGCATTCAAAAATTTTTTTGTAGTTGTTGTGTGTGAGATTAATCTTACATGGTCTTTCTCAGCCATGGTATTGTCTGTGTATACAAAGGCTCGTGATTTTTGTGTGTTGATTTTATATCTTCCTTATTTTACCAAACTCTTTTATGAGTTCTGATAGTCTCTTGGTAGAGTCCTTTGGGTTCCTTATATATAGAATCTTGTCATCAGAATATAGGAATAGTTTGACTTCTTCTTTCCCTATTTGTATTCTTTTTGTTTCTTTTACTTGCCTAATGGCTCTAGCTAAAACATCCAGGACTATATTAAATAGAATTGGTTAGAGTGGGCATCCTGGTTTGGTCCCAGATTTTAATAGGAATGCCTCCAATTTGTCTCCATTCAGTAGGATTCTGGCTGTGTGTTTGTTATAATTGCTTTGATTATGTTGAGAAATGTTCCTTTTATACCTATATTGCTAAGATTTTCATCATAAAAGAGTATTGAATTTTGTCAGATGCTTTCTTTGCATCCATTGAGATAATCATATAGTTTTTGGTCTTCAGTTCATTAATGTGGTTTTTCACATTTATTGATTTTCAGATGTTGAAACATCCTTGAATACCAGGGATAAATCCCATTTGGTCTGGGTAAATGATTTTTCTGATATGCTGTTGGATTCAATTGGCTACTTTATTGTTGAGGATTTTTGCATCTATGTTCATCAGGGATATTGGACTATAGTTCTCTTTCTCTGTCATATATTTTTCTGGCTTAAGTATTAAGATGATTCAGGCTTCATAGGAATTTTGGAAGATTCCCTCCTTTTTAATTGCATACAGCAAAGAAGAATTGGGATTAGTTCTTTAAATTTCTGGTAGAATTCAGTGGTGAAGCCATCAGGACCTGGGCTTTTATTTGTTGGAAGAGTCTTTATTAATGATTGAATCTCCATATTGGTTATTGGTCTGTTTAGGTGTTCTGTGGCTTTATGATTCAATTTAGGTAGGTTGTATGTGTCCAAGAATCTATCCTTTTCTTCCAGATTTCCCAATGTGTTGGCACACACTTCTTTGTAGTAATTTCTGATGTTTCTCTTTATTTCTATGGTATCTGTTGTTGTGTTTCATTTTTCATCTCTTGTTGATTTAAGTCTTCTCCCTCTTTTTAGTTGGCTCAGTGGAATGCCTATTTTGCATATTTTTTCAGAACAACAGCTCTTCATTTCATTGATGATTTGCATTGCTTTTTTGTATTCAATTTTATTTATTTCTTCCTTAATTTTAATTATTTTCTCCCTTCTAATTTGTGGTTTGACTTGTTGTTGTTTTTCTAGGTCCTTGAGCTGCACTGACAGCTCACTTATTTGGTGACTTTCCAGTTTCTTGATGTGGGCATTAATCACTATAAAACTCCTTTTGAACACTGATTTTGCTGTATGCCATAAGTTTTTGATTTCTTCTGTGACTTGCTGTTGATTTAGAAGCATATTGTTCAGTCTCCATGTATTTGCATATGTACTTGAGATTCTTGAGTTGTTGGTTTCGATGTGATCAGAGAAAGGGCATGGTATGATTTTTATGTTTTTGAATTTGCTGGGACTTGCTTTATGGCTTAGCATATTGTCTTTCCTAGAGAAAGGTCTATGCAGTGGTGAAAAGAAAGTGCATCCTGCCACCGTGGGGTGAGTGGTTCTGTAGATATCAGTTAGGTTCACTTGGTCCATAGTGTTTATTAGTTTTGTGTTTCTTTGTTGATTTTCAGTCTGTTTGATCTATCCAGTGATAAAAATGTGGTTTTGAAGTTCCCTATTACTATTGTATTGGAGTCTAGGTCTCCCTTTAGATCCATTTACAGTTCTTTTACATAGCCAAGCACCCTGTAGTTGAGTGCAAATACATTTATTATTGTCATATCTTCCTTTTTTATTGATCCCTTAATCATTATATAGTATCTCTTTTAGCAGTTTTTGTGTTAAAGTCTATTTTGTCTGATATTAGGATCACTACACCTGCTTTTTCCCCCGTTAGCTTGGAATATCTTTTTGGATCCTTTCACCTTCAGTCTACATGTATCTTTGTTGGTGAGGTGTGTTTCTTGTGTAGGCAGCAAATAGATGGGTCTTGTTTTTTTAATCCATTCAGTCAGTCTGTATCTTTTAACTAAAGAGTTGAGGCCATTTACATTCAGGATAACTACTGATAAATAGCTACTTGAACCTGCCATTTTTTGGCCAATGTTTGTAACATTTGCTTTGGATTTCTTTTGTACTTTTATTGGGGGATTTTCTGTCTTTGCATTGTTTCATGATGATGCTTTTCTTTCTGTGTTTCTGTGTGTAGCACTTACTTAAATATCTTTTATAATACTGGACAAGTGGTTACAACTTCTTTCAATTTCCATTTGTTATGGAAGGTCTTTATTTCACCTTCATTTTTTAATAAGAGCTTTGCATGGTACAGTATACTGGGTTGAGTTTTTTTCTCTTAACATTTTAGTATTATTTTTCCCTAGCTTAAATCATACTGCCCTATTGATATTCCACCATCCTGGAACCCCTGAAAGCTTGACTTTAATGTGTTGTGGTAAAGATATTTTTCAAAATTTTTACCCAAGTAAAATCCAAATGTAAATAACTTAATCCTCACAGTTCAGTCAGACCTTCACTTAGTCATCTGTGGAAATGCCAAAATGGAGCCCAAGTGCAAGGATTGTTCATTAAAAGCAATTCAGTATGTGTTTTTCCTGTAATAGATAAAGGAAACACATCCCAAGAATTTTTTGCCAGTTTATCTACTTCCTCCTGGGAGCATGCTGTTCTATGTGCTGAAATGCAACTCTTAAAACTTCTGTGGTAGAAGTCAGCGTTATGGCTTAGCAGCTGAAGCCGCCGCCTATAATGCTGGCATCCCATATGGGCACTATTCAAGTCCCGGCTGCTCCACCTTCGATCCAGCTCTCTGCTATGGCCTGAGAAAGCAGCACAAGATTACCAGAGTCCTTGGACCCCAGTACTGCATGGGAGCCCCAGAGGAGGCTCCTGGCTCCTGGTTTCAGATCAGTGCAGCTCTGGCTGTTGTGGCCAATTGAGGAGTGAACCAGCAAATGGAAGACCAACTTCTCTCTTTCTCTGCCTCTCCTCTCTCTATGTAACTCTTGACTTCCAAATAAATAAATCATTAAAAAAAGCTACTGTGGTAAAAATTATTTTGTGTGAATTAAAATTTTTTTAAAAATTGCTTTGGATCCTTTCAGAGGTGAAAGCAAAGACCCTTACCCCATCTCAGTGGTCTGGTGGCACATTGCTAAAATCCTTTTAAACTCCCTATCAATATGTACATGATTTTACAGTTTTTGAAACAGTGATGCAACTTTAATCATTCTTGTGTGCAAGAAAATGATCATATTCATTGAACTGTAGCCAAATCATTGACCATTTTCTTTTGATCTTACATTCTTTAAAAAAAAATTTAAACTCTTTCCAAGATAAGGTTTAAAATGTTAAGAGGAAAGTATTTATATACTTGAAGTTCAATCAAACATTCATTTAATAGTCAATATTATTTTCAGCTTGTACAGTTCATCAATTCTCTGATCTCATCTCTTCTCATATTCTGTGACCTAATAATGTGTCAAGGTCAATGCAATATTTGCTAACGGCTTGTGAATGTATCTTCCAGATAACTGTGTTATTTTATTGGCATAGATCTTTGCCTTTTTCAGTTTTCAAAGGTAGCGGAGCTTTCATCAATAGAAAATGAGCATTCTATGAAATTATTTTACCACTGTAACTCCTCAGATTCTGTCACTGAATAGCTCTCCAGAAAGAAGTGAGGGTGCTAGCCAGAGTGTTAGGGAAACAGCCTCAGGGCCGAGGTTTTCTTCTTAGGTCATAGAGTGTCCTGAGGTGAAGGTGTTGATGTTCGAAAGAAAAATTTATTTCAATTCAAAGAAAGATGTTTTAACGCACATGGAATTTCATTCCTTGTGCAGTTGTGTTTTGTAGGAAACATGATTTGGAGGTCGAAGGACTTAACTCTCTTAGCTGTCACCATCGCGTTGCCTTAGATTATGGGAAGTCAAGACAGCAATGTTCCCCAGTTCTTCCATGTGTATGCAGAGAGACATATTTGCCCATAAATAACTGAAGATAATGTTGGGCCTTTATTAAATTTATACTTTAGAAGGCTAGAGGATATGCCACTGAACCCCACAAACTCCAGTGTCTAGATGGAAGAATGTAAATCTGAATGATGTATATGCTGTGTGCTTCATAAATTCACAAGTCTGCAGAGAGATAAATACAAAGTGGCATACCCAAAAGGCTGGATAGAGATGAGTTCAAGGGACCGGGATCAGGCCAATATTGCTGCAGTATAAAGTAAATTAGAACTGGGAAAGAGCAGAGAGTGTAAGTTTGAGGGAGAAGCCCTCTTGTATTCTAGGCTAACGCAAGTTATTTTGGGAGTAGTGGGCATACACTTGTAAAGGTGGTTTTGACCTAGATTATGAAAAGCCTTTAGCAACAGCTTGAGAGTTGAGGAATAAGCTAGTAAATGAAAGCAGGCTCAGTGCAATGTTAGCACTTTTTGCATAAAATTATACCAATACATGTGGTATCTGGGATTGAATAAAAATGGTTGAAAAGGACAAGTATAAATGGAACTTGACAACTGACTTGATAAGGATGAAGAATAACTCCCTGAAAGTAAGAAAATATTCTGAAAATTTTAACGTATTAGATGGCTTAAAACTGAAATGTAATGTATCCGAATGAAGTAGACATTTTGAAATTCAATGATTATTTATAGCCCTTTTCTCTTCCATTAAGGAACAGTGGTTTTCTTTTTTTTTTTTTTAATTTTCTCTTCATACTTTTTGTTGAACCCTTCTACTTAGTGTAAGGTTAACAACATGATAATTAAGTAAACTGAAAATAGATCTTTGTAAGAATTAATAGTGGAAATGTGAGAGGAAGGAGGAGGAAGGTTTGGATCATAAGTGGGAGGGACAGTGCGGGGCTGGGTGGGAGAAGTATCAGTATGTTCCTAAATCTGTATATATGAAACACATGAAACTTGCATAGCTTAAATGAAATTTTTAAAACTGAGTCTTGATAGATAACTGTGTTTGGAGGAAGCATAGTAGGAGTGTACAGGTTTAGTTTAAGTGATAGGGAAAATTTGATAGTCTAAGAGAGAATCATAGTGGCAAGTCAGGGAGAGACCAGGGAAATTGTTTTCTTGGCAACCAAGGTTCTTCTTGATAAGATCCTCTCCTACTCTAAGACCCAGTTCAAAAATCACCTCATTTGAGGAGACTTCCTTTGAATCTCCAAAGTTATCCCACTGTCCCAACCCCCACAGAGGCAATAGATCTCATCCTTTTGCCAATATCCACTATTTCGTATGTCTTGGTGTTCACAGCAAAGCACTAACATTCTGGTGCATTACATATTTCAGGTGTATTGCTCACAGTAGGCAATGAGGTCGTCATGGCTGCCCTTAGTTTTCTCGTAGGAAGAGACAGAATGTGAGGAAAAGTGCATGGAAGGACGTGTATCTTCACTGCAGTTGGAGAAACTCACTGGGAAGCTAGGAACTGACAACCAGAGAAGGATGCTAGTAACCCATACCAGAAAATAAAATGAGTAGAATGTATAGTGGGCTTTTCCACAACCATACTCAGGTAGCAGAGACAAGGACTAATCCCATATAATTCACACTTGAAAATTGGAGTGGTTAAAATCAAGTTCACTGGGATGTTATAGATAACAAAATGGAAGTCCCTGGTCAAGGACTTCTGGCTGCATATGGCTCAGAAACAAACTGGAAGATGATCGATGATCTGTAAAAAGTTGGGTGTAAAAGGTTATTACATGATTGTATGGTGCAGTGAAATATAAAAAATAGAGTCATAGTTAAGAATGAGGTAGTAGATATGCATAGAGACTATGGCTAGAGAGAGAAGATACAAAGTTCAAAGTTTAGAAAATAAAACAAACTCAGACAGAAATTCTCAATGTGAGGCAATGCTAGTTCAAGATCAATGTAAAGGCCGGTGCCGTGGCTCAATAGGCTAATCTGCCACCTTGCAGCGCCGGCACACCGGGTTCTAGTCCTGGTCAGGGCGCCGGATTCTGTCCCAGTTGCTCCTTTTCCAGGCCAGCTCTCTGCTGTGGCCCGGGAGTGCAGTGGAGGATGGCCCAAGTGCTTGGGCCCTGCACCCCATGGGAGACCAGGAGAAGCACCTGGCTCCTGCCATCAGATCAACATGGTGTGCCAGCCACAGTGCGCCGGCCGCGGCGGCCATTGGAGGGTGAGCTAACAGCAAAAGGAAAACCTTTCTCTCTGTCTCTCTCTCTCTCACTGTCCACTCTGCCTGTAAAAAAATAAAATAAAATAAAAGACCAATGTACAGTAAGGAGGAATTCCATTTAGCTCTGCTGTGGATGATGCAGGTCACCTGTACTGACCAGGGTCTTCACAGAAATAGAATCATAGGATGTGCATTTACTTGCATATGTAGAAGGAAATTGTTATTAAGGAATTGGCTCATGAAATAATGGAGGCTGTCTCATCGAATACCTGCAATGCATGCTGGCAGATGAAGATCTGGGAGAGCCAACAGTGCAGCCCAAGTTTTAAGGCCGCCAGACTGGAAAGCCAGAAGAGTCACGGCACAGATGAAATCTGAAGGCAGGTCTGCTGGAAAAGTCTCTTGCTTGGACAGGCTAGTCTTTTGTTCTATCCAGGCTTTCAACTTATGGATAAGAAATAACCACTCTATGGAGCAAAACAGACTTTACCTGTGGTTGATGAGTGTAAATGTTAATTTCATCCAAAATCACCCTCCAGGAACAGGCGTTTAGCTTGGTACTGCAGGAAACCTGCACCCCACATCTGATTCCTGGCTCCAGCCCCTGATTGCAGGTTCATGCTAATGCGAGTCCTGGGAAGCAGCGGAGAAAGCTCAATGGGTGTGGGTGTCCTCTCCCTCTCCATCTCTCCATCTCTCTCTCCATCTCTCCATCTCTCCATCTCTCTCTCCATCTCTCCATCTCTCTCTCCATTTCTCCATCTCCATCTCTCCATCTCTATCTCCATCTCTCTTTCCATCTCTCCCTCTCTCCATCTCTCCTTCCATCTCAAATAAATATTTTAAATTCACCCTTCAAATCAACCATCACATCATCTGTGCTGAAATGGCGCGCAAGTCTGTTTCGTGCACAATTTCTTTATGTTTTACCATTTCCTCTTTTGCTGCCACCATTCATATTTCTTACTTTCTAAGTAATAGTATAAGCTAAAATCTCATCAGAGGACAAGAAGCATCTTCAGGAGGAATATAGAGATGAATGGAGTCAAAAGGTGTCCTTTTTTTAAACAAAAAGATTTATTTATTTGATAGAGTTACAGAGGTAGAGGTAGAGAGAGAGAGGGAGTGAGGAAGGGCGGGAGAGGGTCTTCCATCTACTGGTTCGCTCCCCAAATGGCTGCAACAACTGGATCTGGGCCGATCCCAAGCCAGGAGCCTGGAGCTTCCTACAGGTTTCCCACATGGGTACAGGGGCCCAAGCACTTGGATCATCTTCTACTGCTTTCCCAGGCCATTTCAGAGAGCTGGATCAGAAGTGGAGCAGCTGGGACTGGAACCAGTGCCCATATGGGATGCCAGCACTTCAGGCAGTGGCTTTACCCACTGCACCACAGCACTGTCTCCAGCTTCTAAAGTAGGAAGAAATGGGTGGTGATCATTAGTACCAATGACAAAAGCCACTGCAAAAGGATCAACTGTGGTATAAAAAAGACTTTCATTACTCTGTGTATATGTAAAGTGCTATAGTGAAAGGAAATTAGGTTTTAAAGATTTATTTTATTTGAAAAACCAAGTTAGGGAGAGAGGTAGAGACAGTGAGGTCATTCATTCTTCTGTCTGCTGGTTCACTCTCCCAGTGGCTGCAATGGCCAAAGCTGAGCAGATCAAAAGCCAGTAGCCAGGAGTTTCTTCTGGGTTTCCCATTAGGGCGCAGGAGCCCAGGGACTTGAACCATCCCCCACTCTTTCCAAGGTGCGTTATCAGGGAGCTGGATGGGAAGTGGAGCATCTGCGACTCCAACTGGCACTCATACAGGATGCTGACACTGCGGGCAGGAGCTTTAACTTGCTGCATCACAGCACCATTCCCTGGGAAATTGATTGTGTATATGGAAAATAAGATTACTCATCAGGTGACCTTAAAAGACATATTCTCCTAGATTGTCCAGTTAGGCTCAGTAACATTACAGGGATCTTTACAAGTGAGAGAGAACAAGGAGAGGTGAGTGTGGAAGCAGGATCTGGGTGCTTTGATGTGAAAGGCTCAAGCTGTCATTTCAGGCTTTGGGGATAGAAAGGAACCATCAAAATGTGGTTAGCCTCTAGAATCTGGAAATAGCAAGCACATGATTCTGCCTGGGGCTACCCAGGGAGATCTGGAGCAGATGTCTAACTTCCAGAACTGTAAGATAATAAAATCATGTTGTGTTAAGCTATTAAACTTGATGCAGTTTGTTATAGCAGGAATATGAAAATAATGCAGACACTTCCATACAACAAAATCCAATTTCTTTAATACTGTTAAACTTGGTTAAGACTAATTTAAATGTAACCTTGTTTAGACTAAGTTGATTAATTAACTTGATTACACCTAGTTGTTAAAAAGGGGGAACACCACGGTTCACTAGGCTAATCCTCCACCTGCGGCGCCAGTACTCCGGGTTCTAGTCCCAGTCGGGGCACCAATTCTGTCCTGGTTGCTTCTCTTCTAGTCCAGCTCTCTGCTGTGGCCCAAAAAGGCAGTGGAGGATGGCCCAAGTTCTTGGGCTCTGCACCAGCCCGGGAGACCAGGAGGAAGCACCTGGCTCCTGGCTTCAGATCAGTGCAGTATGCTGGCCAAGGCAGCCATTTGGGGGGTAAACCAATGGAAGGAAGACCTTTCTCTCTGTCTGTCTCTCTCACTAACTCTGCCTGTAAAAAAAAAGGGGGGGGGGGGCGGGAACACTTCAGTACAGTAGAAATAATGTTGGACTTGGAGTCAAGAAAACCTGACTTTGTCTTCAATTCTACAAAAATAGCTAAAAATGGAGTTTGGCAAGCATTTATTTTTATTGTTGTTGTTTTGAAGGTTTATTTATTTATTGGAAAGTCAGAATGACAGAGAAAGGGAGATGCAGAAGGAGAGACAGCTCTCCCATCCACTGATTCACTCTCCAAATGGCTGCAACAGCCAGGACAGGCCCAGGCCAAAGACAGAAGCCAGGAGCTTAATCTGGGTCTCACACAAGGACAGTGGGTGCCCAAGTATTTGAGACGTCTTCCACTGATTTCTCAGGCTCAGGCAGCAGCTTAAACCACTGGACCATAATGCTGGCTCCATTTGGCAAGCATTTAAACCTAGCAAATTTCTCCCATCCCATATAAAGTAAATAATTTGATTAGGTGATATCTAAGGTTCCTTGCAGTTATAAATTATCATAAGTAGATGAAAAAGATGTCTGAGTCCATGCAAATTAACCTGTACATTTCTATAGGTCTGTATTAGCATGTGGAACATTCACTTAAGGTTTTTTAATGTCTAAGATATGCACTTTCCTCCAAAATGAATGGATTTCAGACCAGGATGCTCTAGAGGTAATTGTGTAAGGGTGTGTGGGATGAGGGGCTTTCTTAGCATTTTAAAACAGCAAGTAGATGGGAATTTTAATCTTTTATATCATCGGCCTTGGATCTCCTCTGTTGGAGCAGCGTGAGCTACTGAGATCCTTCAATCGCCAGGCAGAACCTACCTTCACCCATTCTGAGAGTGTGCTTCCAGGGTGCTCTCCCATTGTGACCAAGACTGTGTTCCCTTCTCTATAGGACAATTGATCGGTGCTGGTGCGGGGTTGTTTGATTTGAAACTCAAAAGCATCCGTTTTGATTTTGTTCGGTTCTTGAACTTAGAGGTTAGTAAGAACCCCCACTAGGGCAATCACCTATGGAATGTGGGTGAGAAAAGCTCAAGAACTTGGTCTAAGAAGAGAGTAGAAGAAGCAGACGTGTAATGCTTAGCAAAGATGGGAGTGGTGTGGGAGTGGGTGGTAGAGAAAGAGAGAGCCAGATATGGAGATGGAGCCAGAGTGTGAACATGAATGAATGGCCATGAATGCTGGCTGCCAAAGTTGGCATTAGGGAGACAGTCGCTTTTCCTTCCGAGTGACATAGAATGGACTTGCCACTAACTCACATTTTTGAGGAACTAAGTTGCACGGCTTTTTTCCTTGCAAACAGATAGTCTCTGCCTGTAGTAATAGACTTTCACTAATTCAGCACTGACTTTCCATGCAAATAGCTAATCATTTATAAAAAATTCATTTTAAATGATCTCATAGCATTCAATGGGCAGAACACCTAATTATGAAATAATGACTACTCAATTATATAACAAAAATTTCAATTCTCAGTATTTGAGTTAAACATTGAAGTGTGCTGTTTTTTTCCTCTATGCCTGTTGCCGATTTATTATTTTCTATTGAAAAATCTACGCAGGTATAGAAGAAACACATTAGTGTTTTTCATTAGAAATTTAACTCTGTTATGGAAAAAGAAGCAATACATTACTCAAGTCATCCTCTTGGGTTTGCAAGTATTTTTTATTTTTTAAAAACAAAAAATATTTCCATTGACTTCTGAAGGTTATTTTGTTTACACCTAAAAATGATGAATGAGAATATTTACCCTAGTATACAGTTAAGTGTTCTTTGCTTTAAGAAAAGCATACAACCCTCTGTTTTGCATTACATTCAAAGATGTGAATGTTTTAAACATTAATATTCTCTCTTGGATCCATAAGAAATTGTGTCAGTTTCTATTGTACCTAGGGATTTTTCCATTTCTTTTGGTATAAATATACAAAACCCCACAAAAGGTGGAATTTATTGATGTATTACTAGTGTTACAGCAATGACAGCTTGTCATATGCTTTGCAAAGAGAGTCATTAGCCAAATGGAAATTTAGGTCAGCTAACATTTCTGAATGATATTTAGGGGATCAGTGAAATTATTGGAAATGTGCTTCATATTTCATCACGCAAATGTCAAACTCGATTCTTCATTCATTTATTTACAGCCATGCTCCCAGTATTAGCTGGTTATGCAACCTGTGAAGCTCTGTCATTTAATAAAGCTTCACTCCCCACATTTCTGATTCTGAGCAATTGAAGTAAATCTCTATTTCTTATATCTTTGAATAAGCCTGTACACACACACAATTACTCATGTGTATTATATATAAACACACATGACAGAGAGTAACTATATTAAGATATAGATGCTCATAGCTTTCTTCTCTTGTATCATTTAAAGGAAGGGTACATCTCCATTGACAAACGGGTAAAGCCACAAATGATAGAAGTCAGGGTCCCCAGTTTGCCATGCAGCTTCATCAGGGTGACCAGACAGACAAGACTGCTAGGCAATAAAAAAGAGACATGAAGTAACATAGATGGGAAAGGAAGCCAGGAAAAAGAAACAGACAAAAAGGTAATTAAGGGAATTTTTTTCAAGTGTTGATGAGGGCCGTGTGCCATTCTTCCTTCTTGGCTGTGTTGTTGTTTCTTTGTATATGGCCGTGCTCAGATTGACTTGGCATGAGAAAAAGGCCCCTTTACACTCCTCAGATACACACATGTACACATGCAAGAGTACTGAGATGTCTGAATATCTGCTATATTAGAATGGTTTTATGTACATTGATTTAGTGGAAAAGAAATCATATAATTATGTGAGTATTAGAGACTTGGATTTTATCAATCCTCTCAGCCTATGACCCAGGATCAGAACAAATACCTTCTGATTAAAATCAAACTCTTTGTGACTGATCTTACCAAAATCCTGGTTTAACTCCCTCATTTCCATCTTGTTCTCCTTTCCCAGTCAATGCATTCTCATGTTCAGGCTTTAGAACTTGTTATTAATAATGACTGCACACCCTCCATACTCCCAGTTAAGTGTACGGCTTTCCGTTTATAACCATGCGTCTTTTTAACTTATTCTCTCTAGAATCCCATTCCAGTAATTCTTTGACTTCATGGAAACCCCCAATACACTGATCCTGCCCTGTTTTCATTTTGTTCTCAATCCCATCTTTTCCTCAGTCCCCTCTTATCTGGCTTAGATTTCATGATAATCACTGTGGTTGTTCCTCTGCATAGAACCTTCTCCACCTTCCCTTTGCCCCTCTGTCATATTTGCCAAGAAAAATCCCAACTATGTTGTTTTTTAAAGATGTGTTTATTGATTTGAAAGGTAGAGTGACAGAATGGTGGAAAACAGATTGATCTTCCATCTGTTGGTTCACTCCCTAAGTGTCTACAACAGCCTGGCTGAAGGCAGGAACTGGGAACTCCATCTGGGTATCCTAAGAGGATGGCAGGAACCCAAGTACTTGGGCCATAATACACATTAGCAAGAAACCCAGTCAAAAGCAAGGAGTAGCTGAGACTCAAAACAGGCACTCCAACTTTGTATGCCACGTCTGCCTGGAGAAATACACAATTTCAAGGCCGATTTATGGTTACAAAGCTTCAGGAGTTCTGCAGTGCTGCCACATGGCTATCCTCCTCTCCTAGATGGATTTGTCACTTCTCTGTCTCCACGTTATCTACTCTTTGCCTAGGACACATTCTTCTGATCAAAGTCATTATGGTTTTGAGAAAACACAAGTGGCTCAAAGAGACGTTCTTTATACTTTCGCCATCAGAATGAGTCTTACATGCAATGCCCTCTGACTTCCCTCCGTAGTAAGTTTCATGAAGGTTGTTTACTCTGTTTCTTTAGTTCATACTGAAGCGGCTCATAAGAAATTGTGGATGAATGAGGTCTAATCCCTGATGCCCTCTATAGCCTGGGTACTGGCTTTCAACATCTCATATTTCATTCTTCAGCTTATCTGATTAGTACTGAGGAAAGTGCCAACAAATTATGCTACCTCATGGGAATTTATGGAATATAACCATGTTTGTAGTTTCTGAATATTTAATGAGAGTCATTTCAATAAAATCAGCAGAAAGACAATTTAATTATATTCTGTATATCTTACTATGATTTGTTATAATTTTAGTTTAGGAAATTTTCAGAACATGGGAGTTATTTTTCAGTTAGAAAATTCAAAACACTACCTTCTTTTACAATTTAAATATATTCAAGTTCAGTTGTTATGTTTTTGCTTATAATTGTTATCTGTAAGGGAGCACTCCCTTCTCCAACATTTTTATTGTTTTATGTTTTTTACATAATGGACTATGATGTCTTTGAAACAACAGACAAATGAATACAAAGCATCCTGAATTAATTCTGTTTAAATCATTAAGTTGTTCCCAAGCCATTGGCTTCCTCTTTCTGAATGCTTCTTACTTCCTTGGAGACAATCTCTTTTTAGATTGAAGAGGCTTAAACATCAGGGAACTTCAAAAAAATCATAGAAAATAAAACAAAATTTATTTTGGTACAAAAGATTTTAAAATCCATGCAGTCTTTTTCAAAATACACTTTTCCCATGAACATTTTTTTGAGAATGAGACTTTGAGTTTCATTTCTTTTGATTTTTATATTTTAAAGACAGTTATTTATCTGAAACTCAGAGTTACAGAGAGAGAAAAAGAAGGAGAGACTGGAGAAAGAGATCTTCCATCTACTGGTTCACTACCCAGATGGCCACAGCAACTGGGGCTGGGCCAAGCTGAAGCCAGGAGCCAAGAGAATCTTCCAGGTCTCCCACATGGATTCAGGGTCCCAAGGTCTTGGACCATCCTCTGCTGCTTTCCCAGGTGCATTAGCAGGGAGCTAGAGCAGAAGTGGAGCAGCCAGGACTTGAACCAGCTCCCATATGGGATGCCTGCACTGCAGACCATGGCTTAACCCACTGTGCCATACAGTGCTGGCCTTTCCATGAGCTTTTAGAAGACACCTCATAGAAGCTCATAAAACTCATCTGGACTCCTAAATTCAAGTTTTTATCTATAACTCAGACCTGAAAGAGCCTTTATGGTCTGTAAACTCATCTGTGAACATCATAACACAACTTCTGCAGTTGATTTCTCATTGTTGTAAACTTTCTCATCTTAACACTTGAGAGGTTCTGTGATTTCATTCTCTGATAAGTTCATTGATGAAAATAGCAAAAAGAGAACAATCTCTTGAGACTATCTTTGTATTTATTGACATAAATAGAAAGCTTCCACTCAATAACAATTTCCAATTTGTTTTCTTCATTCATTTACAGTCCATAATGTTACAGTTGATATGTTACTTTGCACATAAAACTAGGGGTAAAGATGCATACTGATAATTAATGTATTCAACAAAGGTAACTTGGTTTAATTCATAGATATATGTATATATGAATTCATGTATACATATGCATATATATGTATATGAGAAACCTTATAAGGCAAATGAATTCCTGGAACCTCTGTCAAAAGTAATATTCATAAAATGGTTCGTATTTTCTCCAATAACAATAGAGTATCTTTCCAAGGTAATCACAGACATAAGGAACAATGAATGAGAAGAAAAAAGATATATTTCGTAGTCCTGCTGTCTAAAGGAATGTTGGATGTATCTATCCATCCCTTTTCTACCTAATAATCACGCAGTTTTTAAAGCACTAAAATGTTCTACCATTTGATTATTCTTTTCTCCAAATTAAAAATCTTCATATTCTATCTATGCTGTACTACCCTTTTAATACAAAATTTTTATTCATCCTTAAAGATTTAGATCAATGTTACTCTTGTTAAAATCTGTCATCTCAGCGGTACCATGGCTCACTAGGCTAATCCTCTGCCTGTGGCGCTGGCACCCCAGGTTCTAGTCTGGTTCGGGGTGCTGGATTCTGTCCTGGTTGCTCCTCTTCCAGTCTAGCTCTCTGCTGTGGCCCGAGAATGCAGTAGAGGATGGCCCAGGTCCTTGGGCCCTGCACCCGCATGGGAGACCAGGAGAAACTCCTGCTCCTGGCTTCGGATCAGCACAGTGCGCTGGCCATAGCAGCCACTTGTGGGGTGAACCAACGGAAAAAGGAAGACCTTTCTGTCTGTCTCTCTCTCTCACTGTCTAACTCTGCCTGTCCAAAAAAAAAAAAAAAATCTGTCATCTCAAAACAGTAATAATGACTTCTTCTGTGCCTTAATTGGTACAACCCTAGACTAAGGTTAATCCTATTTCATCTTTCTCTGACTTGTATTATGAATCATGATATCTCTGTATCTGCCTCCAGGATAGGCATCTCCTCATCCTTGTCCCGGACCTACTATGGTATCTAGAGCATATAACAGGCACTCAGCAATGTGTTCTAACTTTAATCCAGTTAAGTCCTAATATATTCTAAAATCAGTGAAACTTAAGCTTTGAATTTAATAGGAAGAGGCAGCTCAGGTCTATCTTGGACTTGTGTGCATATATATATATATATATATATACAAGTATTTAATTATCATAAGGCATTCTTAAAATTAATGTTCTGAGATCTCTATTTCCTGTTAATTTTGCAAGGAACATATCGTAATTAAAGGTAGAAACTGGAATTACAAATTAGGTCAGTAGTATTCCATTGTGTATATGTACTCCATTTTCTTTTGTAATTTGCAACAACTTGGATGGATTTGGAGGTCATTAGGTTAAGTGAAACAAGCTAGGCACAGCGAAATAAGCATCATATGATCTCACTCATGTTGAACTCATAGAATTAGAGAGAATAATGGTAGTTACTGGAGGCTAGGGAGTGTACTAAGGGAGCAATGAGCATTCAATGGGTGCTAAGTTATAGTTACATAGGGGAAAGTAAGTTATGCTCTTTATTGCATGGAAGGGTCACTACAGATAGTGATAATGTAATGATGTCCAGAAGCTAGAAGAGACAACATTGAATATTTTCACTACAAATGGCAGTTAGAATATCTGTGCTTACCCTGATTTGAGTACTATACGATGTATATGTGTATTAAACTATCACAAGTTTACACATATTTATATATCAGTTAAAAGTGAAAAGAAGAAATAAGATATGCAAATGAGAAAAATGAAAAAAATGAAACCCTCTGAAATCTAGATAACTATGCATTCTTCTTTCCAGACATTATTCTGTAATAACTCAGCTAAATGCTTCCAAATATAATTAATCTAATGATAACACACAATAACCTCAAGACGCCCTAAAATTGATCATGAGAAGTATTACATTTTTTCTTTTCATAATTAACATGTTGCATTGTTTAAGAAAGTTCAATAGAATTAAAACTAGTGAATTCAGTAGAATTAAAACTAGTGAAATATATCTATTTGTGTCATCTAAGACATTTAACTATTTTATGTTTTTCAGATGGTATAGAAAATTATCTAAAATTTTAAGTCTTGTCCAAGTTCTTGGGTAAAAACTGCTTCATCATTAACATTGAGTGATGTTATTTTAAGCAGTTTCTCCTGTGATCAGTCTAGGTCATATATGTGTAAGGACTGTGCTCTTTAACAATCTAGGAAATGCTTGGCAACCATCTAAAACGTGTCGTGTGGAAGCTTTAGATTGTCTCAGGTCACTTGACCATTGTACATTGCTTTGCTCGAGTTAAGAAGAGGCTTCATTTTTCAGTGCTTTTGTGCCATATTCTCCTGATTTGTGGCACAAAGCATTCCCTCAGCATCTCTCTCACAGGTATGCTCCTAAGAGGCCCCATTTTTCTAAGGACAAGTGAGTCGCATGGGTCTTCAGAGGTCTGTTCTGTCTGCCAAGCAGTGAATCGCCCTCCTAGAAAGAAAAGATAATCTAGATTGTGAGGAGGTCAGGGAGGAGTGCTGGGGATATGTGCACTGTAGGGCCCAGCAGGATTCAGAATGTTTTTATGAGAGTAATTACGACTGGGGAGCAGGCTTCAGGTACCACAGCTAAATTCTCACCACTCAAATCCAGAAGGGCTGAGAGAGCAGTCACCCCATATGGATGTCAAAGACGCCAGTTTGAACTGACAGAAGCAGTGACCTTAACTCAAGGAACACACTGTCCTAGATTGAACATGTTGAGATGGAGTTGGGAGAGTGAACGTTGCACTCTCTTGCTCCCTCTTTCCTCCCTTGTTCGTGTGACCACACCTAATGAACATCTTGAGGCCTTGGACATCCCTTGATGTAATCCATTCATGGTGAAGAATGGTAAAGACTTGACCTGGAGGGCAGACAGAAAACAGCCAGAGCAGTTGATACACAGAAGCTTGAAAATGCAGGGTCCGTATTGTGATGTAGCAGGTTAAGCTTCCACTTGTGCAGCCAGCATCCAATCTGGGCGCTTGCTCAAGACCCAGCTGCTGTACTCCCAATCCGACTCCCTGCTAATGTACCTGGGAAAGCATCAGAAGGTGGCCCAAGTACTTGGGTCCCTGTACCCACGGGGGGGATCCAGAAGCTCCAGTCTCCTGGCTTCAGCATGGCACAGCCCTTGGGGAGTGAACCAGTGAACTAGCAGATGGACGATCTCTCTCGCTCTCGCTCTCTGTTTCTCTCTTCTCCTGTAACTATGTTTTTCAACTAAATAAAAAATAAATGTTTAAAAAACTGGAAAATGCAAAAAACTAAAAAGCAAATTAAAATCAAGGGGAAAATAACATCTTTATTTTACTGTAAGAGAACTTAGTACTTATTTGTGAAGAGAGGTCTGAAATGGAAGGAAATTAAAGAAAATGTGGAGAAAGGAAAACTGAGATCTAGAGTCAACAGCTGCCATATTGAAGACAAATGTGTCTAAAATGATCAAAGAAATGGTTAATGTGTCTATTTAGCATCATCTTTTAAAAAAAACCCAGAGAGGGGTCGATGCTATGGCATAGTGGTAAAGCATCCGCCTGCAGTGCTGGCATCCCATATGGATATCAGTTCGAGTCCCAACTGCTCCACTTCTGATCCAGCTCTCTGCTATGGCCTGGGAAAGCAGTGGAAGATGGCCCAAGTGCTTGGGACCCTGCAACGGTGTGGGAGACTCAAAAGAAGCTCCTGGCTCCTGGCTCCAGATCTGCTCAGCTCTGGCCATTGTGGCCATTTGAGGAGTGAACCAGTGGATGGAAGACCTCCTTCCCTTCCTCTCTCTCTCTCTCTCTCTCTCTCTCTCTCTCTGCTTCTGCCTCTCTGTAACTCTGCCTTTCAAATAAAAACATCAATCTTTAGAATAAAATTCACAGAAATAACTTTATATAGACATTTGGCAGGTGATTCCTAAATTCCCTTTATGTTATTGATAGTGACGTCCCTTCTGCAATTTAGAGTGGGTCCTCTAGGCTTCATTCACAAAATATTTAATAACACTTACATATAAAGCATTGATGTGTGACATAAAAATAAATAAATTATTGATCTCTAAGAATTAAAAATATAACTCATCATTCTCATTACTTTGCAGAAGCACTTAATGAAAAACAAAACTTCAGGAAAATGTAATAGAAAAATGGATTTTAAAGAATAAGATGCAAAAGATTTGATGAAAAAAAGACTATCTGAGTTGTACATTTAAAAATAAAATGTCCAGTGATAGAGAACAGTTAGGTGTATTTTAGTAATAGCAAAATGCAAAAAGGGAACAAATACAAAGAACTATGAAAATTTTACTGTAGGAGTGGTGAGGAAGTCCAGTGCAATGGACACGGGGTGTGCTGTAGAGGATTTGACAGGGACTTTGCTTTGCTAAGCTAATGTCTGTTCTTGTTCACTTTCTTCCCAGCAGGACTCTGGTGAAAATACTACCAGGCATGAAAATACTTCAAAAAAAAAAAAAAGATTTATTTATTTATTTATTTGAAGGGCAGAGCTACAGAGAGGTAGAGTCAGGGAGGGAGAGAAAGGTCTTCCACCTGCTGGTTCACTCCCCAGGAGGCAGGAGCTTCTTCCAGGTCTCCCATGTGGGTGCAGGGGCCCTGGGATTTGGGCCACGTTCCACTGCTTTCTCAGGCCATAGCAGAGAGCTGGATCGGAAGTGGAGCAGCCAGGGCACGAACTGGTACCCATATGGTATGCCAGCACTGCAGGTGGTGGCTCTACCCACTATGCTATAGCGCCGGCCCAGGATATAACAATACTTACCAAAGGAAGTGTGATGAGATTATGTTCCAACCTTTGCTACACAGCCTATAGGGAAAAAGTCTTCAATGAGCCTGACATCTGGCAGTCAGTTTTTTGCCCTTTGCCTTTCCCTTTTTCCTCATGTACAGATGTGAAGGGTGCTTTATATGTAACTTCAGCTACATTCTTGTAACAAAGGAGGCAGTGTTTTGTAGTGGAATGAGAAGGCTGTGCCAAGATGGTGCTGGCAAGTGAGTGTCAGTTACTCAGGAAATAGCTTTGGCACCCACCTGGCAAAGGAGCCTACCTGGCAACAAGCAGTGATTGGTTACAGTATAAACCACCCCTTGACCAGATTGGCTGCCTCAGCTATATAAGCTTCTGTACCAACTGAAATAAATGAGTCTGCGAGCTGCTCGCCTCTAGCCCACTTTCCCCCGACTCCCAGTGGCTGTGTTGTGACTCTGGACCTCTTGCCCCCACCATGCTTCTCTCAGAACAAATCCACAGCAACTGTGTATCCTACAGAAAATTAAGTGGACAACCAGAGCATTCTTCAATACCCTTGCTACCAAGACATGCTGTACCAGTTTTGGAGTGCCTATTCCCAGACACCACCGAATATTTTCATATATTCTTTTCAAAAAATGATTCTCTATTTTGTTAGGTTACTACTCCATGAGTCTCTGTTCTGAGAACTAAATGCAATATTAGCTGATAGGTATGGAAATCAGATTGACAATGTGTCATTTATATTGAGTTTATATAATACCTTTCAGGCTATAAATTCATACATTAAAATAATGTTTAGCAGATATATGAATAAATGTATTAATTCATTTATGGTGAATCCTCCCATAAATCCTGATGGCATAGGTTGAGAAAAGAATAAAGAAAATTCTTTTAGGATTTCTTAAAGGGATATGTACTGGATAAAGAGATGAAGAGATTGTAGGTGGATGACATTTACTCCATAGGAGCGTACTTTAGTAAAACTAAAAACACATGAGTTACATTCTTTTGAGGTGCCTATTGGGGAAGGAGACTGCAACGTTCTAGATATTTAAAGAAAAAGTAGCAGTTGGATAGACCATTGGGTTGTTCTTGAATGACATTTCTTATGTTGCTTTTATAGTAGGTTATTAAGATGATGATTCACCTCATTTTAAAGGCCTGTAACCTTCCCTTGCTATAACTTACCCCAATGTTTAACAGTTCACACTGTCAAGAACAGTTCCTTTATATGTAACTTACATCCTTGCAATGTTCTTAGAAGACATAGAGAAAATATGTACCTATTTTCTGAATAAAAGTCCTAACAGAGGCCAAAGGTATATTAACTTTCTCTTTAAAACAACCAACATTATGGAGAACCATTCAAGTGATATGAGTAAGAATGTCTGAGAAAATTCTCAGAAGAAGCTTAGAAATGATTAGGGAAGATGGCTAGTCAGCTTCACTGATCAGTTGATGTAGTATCACTCTACTCAGTTCACCACTCTCATTAGAAAGTTCCTCTTATGCAGGAAACACTGTCACACACTAACATAACCCAAATAGGCACCTATTGGTGGACTACTATGGATAAATGGACTAGTACATTTAACGATGAGCAGATCTTTGCAAGTTACCAGTTATCTTATAACTTTATGTTGTTGACAACATTTAGGTATGTAATATATTTGATTGATAGCTCTTCATTGTATATATATGAGGATACTTTAAAAAATTTATGAAAGCAGAGAATTAAAAGAAAACTTTATTTTAGTATCTAACAATTTTGAGAGCTATGCTTAAGAGCTTCAAAAAGTTCATAGATATGTATTATAAAAAGATTGAATAGATTTCAAAAATTTTTGCACTAGAATAACATCTTTAATTGAAATTTATATGAGCTTTTTGAAGTCTGCATGTATATATAAACACAACTCTCCATATATACATGCATTAATGTGAACTCAATGATTTACTCAGAAAATACATATTAAATGACCACAAATATGAGGTATTTTTGTAGGTAATGTGCATTCTATAATGAAAAAGAGATGTAATTCAAGATAGTTATCAGTATAGTTAGACCAGTTTCATAAAGCACTGAAATAGATCTGAGAATTCAGAAAATCATATCTACAATGGTAATATGTTACAAAATGAGTCCTAATTTTGCCTGCGAGTAAAGGAGACTAATGCGCTTTGCAAGAAAAAAAAATCATTCTATTGCATTATCATTGTTAAATTAAATGTTTAAAGCACTCCAGACAGATCCTGGCACAAAGCGCTTACTAAAAATTATTAATTGTATTTTCCATTAGTGCCCCATGTATCTCAAATTACAGATAGAAGTGATAGCAAGAATTTAATCTTTCTAAAACTTGCCTTTTACAAGCGTACTTGCTTATTTTTGTCTTATGATCAGTGTTCTCGTTAGACCTCAGAAGTCTCAATATTCTTTTTTTAATGATTTATTTATTTGAATGTCAGAGTTACACAGAGAGAGCAGGAGAGGCAGAGAGAGATAGAGAGTGAGTGAGAGAGATAGAGAGAGAGAGAGAGAGTGAGAGAGAGTGAATCTTCCTTCTATCTGTTGGCCAATTGGCCAACAACTGCCCCAATTGGCCGCAACTGCCAGAGCTGCACCAATAGGAAGCCAGGAGCCTCTTCCCGGTCTCCCATATAGGTTCAGGTGCCCAAGACTTGGGTCATCTTCCACTGCTTTCCCAGGCCACAGCAGAGAGCTGGATCAGAAGTGGAGCAGCTGGTATTCGAACTGGCACCCAGATGGGATGCTGATACTGCAGGTGGCAGCTTTACCTGCTACACCACAGTGGCAACCCTGTAAGTTTCCATATTCTGCTACTTCCTGTCTACCTAGAGTTATTTCTACTTTGCCCAACATTTTGCCCAAAACATTCAGCACTGTTTTGCTGAATGCCATGTTCATTTCCACTTCTCCACATTTCTACATACTTACTCTTGTTTTTTAACAAGTGAATTTTTTATTCACGTTTAATTGGTGAAATTTTAAAATATAAATTTGGATATAAGTTTTGTGATACAGTTCTTTTTTAAAACTTTAATAAATATAAATTTTGAAAGTACAACTTTTGGATTATAGCGGCTTTTCCCCCCATAACCTCCCTCCCACCCGCAACCATCTGTTTTTGGTATGTTAATGTATTCCCTTCTGCAACCCATTCATCAAATCTACGTTTACTGTTTCCACAGCTGTTAACACTACTATGTGTGAGCCTTGACTAAATATTGTTCTCTACACAAACTCTTCCATCTTGAATTCAGTACTTCATTTGTAATTCTCATCCTGGAAGTTAATATTTTATTTATCTTTAAAAGCATTTAAAAATCTTCAGAAGCGAAAGACAAATAGTGACTATATTATCAATTATGATTTTGGTTTTCAAATGTATTTGAAAGGCAGAGCGAGAGTGAGATTGTCCATCAGTTGATTCACTCCCCAAATGTCCACAATAACACAAAATCAAGGCTGGGCCAAGGTAAAGTCAGGAGCTGAGAACTCAGTCTTGGTCCTCCACGGGGACGGCGGTGACCAGTACTTCAGTCATCGCCTGCCACCTCCAAGGAGCTGAAATGTGGAGCAGAGTTTGGAATGAAACCCAGGCGGTTCAATACGGCGGACCAGCCTCTCAAGTGGTATCTTAGCCTGTGCCAAATGCCCTGGCCATATATATATATATATATATATATATATATATATATATATAAATTTCACGAATAAAATGAAATAGAAGAGATACTAGGCCATTTGTTCACTCATTGATTATTAATTGAGGATTGACTTGTGTTGGCCAGTGTTCTAGATACCTAGAATTAAATTATTTGTGGCAAAAATCAGATCTCTGGAAGGAGATAGATACTAAATGGTAAATCTTAAAATGGATGGATTATCTGTGAGTTACATATGATATCTGTAAATACAAAAGAAAACAGTAAAGTAGGATATAGGGATATATATATATATATATATAGAGAGAGAGAGAGAGAGAGAGAGAGAGAGAGGAGAGAGAGAGATGGGATAAATTCATCTTGAATTCATTGTAAAGGCAAATGTATTACAAAATGTGATTTTAAGTAGAGCAAACCCAGAAATAATGTATTAATCAGGTTTTTTTAGGTTGAAAAATTCTGAAAATGTAGACATGACCTTACTGTTAATTGGAAATAGAAGCAGTTAAACAATGGCAGAAGAGACCATCATCTGAGCTGACCACACTTCCATAAATGATCATTTGAAATTTTCTTGAGATAAGCCAAATTGTGGTCCCCACCTTCATTTGATGTTATAATGAGTTTTTGTCCACACACTTGGTAACTCTATGATCCTTTCCTCCTTTGTCATGTAGTAAATGGTTAACATAGATAAAGAATGATATGGGTCTATGCACCACTACTCTTGATTATTGGCTTCAGGGGACTTATTAAAGAAATCAGAAACAACAGGGACACATGAATATTTCTCCAAAAGTGAGGGTTTTTAAGCACCCAAAAGCATAAAAGATTCAAGACAAACTGAGAGGTAAAACACACTCCTTTGACTACACTGAACGATGTGGAGAAATGTTTGCCTAGAATAAAGTAACACAATATTTGAATCACTATATTGCCTAATAGCTGATGAGTTGGCACATCAGCAGAAAAACACTGGTGACCCTAAGTCCAAATGTGAAGAATTTACGTACAAAGTGCTTCTTCAAAAATATTCTAACGAATTTTTCAACTATGGCTAAAGAACCACATCCCACTGAAACCTTAATGAGGTACTAGATGAGCAATTACACATATTGTTAAAAGATCAATCAGCAGTGAATACTTTTTCAATTCAAGTGGAACATTTATATTAAATTTAATGAATATGTAATCTCTTTCTGAAAGCTGAAAGGACAAGTACATCTTTATAATTTTTAGAAAAGGCTGTACAGGGGAGGAAAGAAAACAGGGAATACACTGTTCTTAAAAGTTTCAGAACTTGGGTCAGAAAGATCACAGTGTGTCATAATTTGTTGAGATTCGTTCCTAACTCTGCAGTTTCCCTTACTTTAAGACCTCAAGGAAGTTGTTTGCCTCCTCTGAGCCTTTTTCCTCTTCTTGAGATAAAGATGCTAACAATAGTGGCAAATACTATTATTTGTATGCAGGTAAGATGCTTCACTCGTAGCATACATCAGACATTGGTGCCATAAAGATTGATACTGGTGTTGCCATGGTTATTGGTGTTGACACTGTGTCACTGTTAGGATTTATATTTGTAAAGGTATTGGTTTTCAAAGTGGTGTCAAAGTGGTTGTCAAAGTGGTGTTGTTTTGATGTTGGTATTAACACTGGCATTGGCTTTGATATCATTGTAAGGTGCAGACTGAGAGAAAGTAGTAGGATAGTAGGAAAGAAGACTTAGGCACAAATTTTAGTCATCTACAGGGGCTAGATCTATTAAGAAACAGTATAAGAATGATCAACGATAGGAGTCATGGTGCACTTACTCCCCATATAGGATCTCTGTCCTTCATGTGTTGTACTATGCGAATTAATGGTAAAACTACTATTCAAACAGTACTTTATACTTTGTGTGTCTGTGTGGGTACAAATGTTTGAAATCTTTACTTAGTATCTACTAAGTTGATCTTCTGTGTATAAAGATAATTAAAAATGAATCTTGATGAAGAATGGGATGGGAGAGGGAGTAGATGGGATGGCTTGCAAGTGGGAAGGTGGTTATGGAGGGGAAAACTGCTATAATCCAAAAGTTGTACTTTTGACATTTATATTTATTAAAAGTTTTTTTTTAAAGTCAAAAATGTAAATATAAGGGTCTCACAGGAACAAACAGGGTCAGAATTCCATGCATCAGATACCATGAGCAAAGGAAGGGTCTTTGAATAATTTGTGTGAATATAATTTTGGAAAAAAAAATCAAATCTTTCTTAAAAAAAGGACTCATCTTAAAAAACTGTGAATGTGAAGATGTTTGCAATGAAACAGAAGAGGAAACTTCCAAAGTATGGCAACAAAACTATTTCAAGTTCTTATGTGGATGAAGACTTTCTTGCTGCGTCAGGACTGGAGTATTAGCTAAAGAGTGGGCCTTTACAACACCTGCCAGAAAGGGTTACAGAGTGGATGCAATGAAAGACAAGTACAAGTCTACAATGATGCCTGGTGAGTGCTGGAGAACTTAGTATATTGTTTCTCTAATCAACCCTCCTTTTCCCATGTAAATTCATCTGCCTCTTCTCTCCCAAGTCCTCAAGGAAAGAAATCAACCGTAGTCCTACTTCTTCTAACCCTTTCTTCGTTTCCTGTGGAAGTATGATGGTATTCATCCCCTTAACACTAAAAATAAAGTCACTATATATGAACAAACACTATGGCATATTCTGGAATCGAGATAATTTTAGATACTTCTGTATACATGAATGGTCTTACGGTAGGTGTGATTAGGGGAAATGACTGCTACCACATGGGGTTAAATGGAGCACTGCTTCCCTCTATTTCCCGTGCCTTCAATGAAATCCTCAGAAATAAAAGCATCTGTTGACTTTAAAGTACGTTAACACAAATTTGAAAATTGTGGGATAAAAAACACACAGCTGCTCAAAGATGATTTCTGATTTCTACAAAAATATGGACTTAATATTTGACATGTTTTAGAAATTGGGAAAGCAAGCTAATGGATTAGAAATTTGGCTGATGTGTTAATTTCCTCCTGAAAGCTGAAAAAAAAAATACAAAGGATTGTGACGATAGATAGTCCTGAGAAGAGAGCCAAAAAGACAAAGCACTTATTTGGCTAACATAAAATGAATGACAATTTTATCATTGGTTCTTCGTAACTGATATAAAAAAGGTTCACTACAAAAATTATCAGGCTATTATTATTTCACTGTATCCCTTTTATACTACTGTCAATTATCATCTCAAAAGACGTAACTCCAAAAGCCATAATCCTGAATGTTCCAAAAAACCAAAATTCCTGAACTCTAATATCCCATAAAACAGAGTCCTGAAAGACTAAAATCCCATGTGTTAAAATCCTGAATGACAAAATGATAAGAAATGCACTTTCCTTTAAAAAATAATTTTTAAAAAGCTGTATAAAAGGGTAGAGAGCTGAGTTGTGGGGGAGGGATTTTGGTTGCATCATGTTGGGCAGAAGGGCTTCCTGGAAGCCTGGGCTAGAAGAATGTGGGGTTTCTGTGAGGGTGTTTCCAGTATGCTGAGTGCAGCAGATCGGGAAGATCCACCTTCTCATGGCAGGGGCTCCCAGATAACCTGTGCCAGGGCCTCCTGGAGGCTGCCATAGGGTTTGCTTCTGCTGCCCTAGGCATCAGGACTCCCAAGATGTTAATACAAGACCAAGGGATTTGCATCCGTCTGTCTCACAGTGAAATACTGAAGCTTAAGATCGACACACACTGAGTTCTCTGGAAGATTTCTTTTTAAAAAACTTTTTTAAAAAAACATAATTTGAAAGGTAAAGTGATGTACTGTGGCAGAGGAAAAAAAAGAGATAAAGAGAAAAAAATCTTCAATGCAAGGGATACTCCTCCTCGAATGCCCAGATGCCCACAGCAGCCTGGAACTGTGCCCCAAATCTCCCCCATGAGATTCAGCTTGACAAATATGTGGGCCGTCTTCTGCTGCTTTCCCAAGCACATTAGCAGGGAGCTGGACTGGAAGTGGAGCACCTGGGACTCGAACTGCACTCCAATATGAGATTCCTGCATGGTAGGCACCAGCTTAACCTCCTGTACCACAACAAAGCACATTGTCAATGTCATCTTCCCCTTTCTCTTTTAAAATAGCAGATTCTGCCAGATTTCATCTTTTTATACCTATAACACATAAATACTTCTTTTCAAACTATGAATTTGTACTTCCTCACTAATAGACAATTCTTCAAAACAGTTTCAGGCACATAGAAAAATTGAAAAGAGAGTCTATTTTTAAGATTTATTTATTTATTTATTTGGAAGGCAGAGTTAGAGAGTGGGATCTTCTATCTGCTGGTTCATTTTCCAAATGGCCGCATTAACCAGGGCTGGGCAAGGCCAACGCCAGGAGCCCAGAGCTTCTTCCAGGCCTCCCATGTGGGTGCAGGGGCCCAAGGTTTTGGGCCATCCTCCACTGCTTTCCTAAGCGCACCAGCAGGGAGCTCTATAGGAAATGGATCGGCCACGTGTGGAACTGGCACCATTATGGGATGCTGACACCACAGGCAGAGGCTTAGCCAATTATGCCACAGTGCCGGCCCCAGCAATAGAGTATTGTAGAGAACACTGCCCTAAAAGTTCCCATGTTTATCTATCCCTAACCACCACCACCGCCAGCAGCACCATCACCCCCCAGAAGCCACAGTCTTTGTTCGTTTGCCTTGTCTGCAATGTAGGATAACTGGAATCATATGGAACACATTCTTTTCAGACTGGCACCTTTGACTGAAATGCAATTTGCATTTAATTTTCCTCCACCTCATTGGATGGCTTTTCACAGACACTGCAATGTGTAATATACAGTAGTTTGTTTCTCCACTCACCAGTTGGTGAGTATCTTGATGACTTCCAGTTGTGGGTCATTATGAATATAGCTGCTATAAGCTCTCATGTGCAGGTTTTCACACATACATTTCAGAATAGTTGGGTAAATACTTAGGAAAATGACTGCTGAGTCATATTGTGAGACTTTGTTTTAGCTCTGTGAGAAATTACCAAATAGAAAAGTGACTGAATGATTTTTGCCTTCCTACAAGCATCCTAGCAAGCATTAGGTGTTTTTAGTTTCTTTTAGGATTTTAAGCATTTTAATAGGTATGTAATGGTACCATATTTTAATTTGCAGTTGCCTGATGACATACAATGTTGTGCATCTTTTCATGGACTTACTTGCCACTTTTGTGTCATTTTTGGTGACATTTATGTTCATATTTTTAAAAGATTTATTTATTTGAGAGAGTTATACAGAGAAGTAGAGGCAGAGAGAGAGAGAGAGAGAGAGAGAGAGAGAGAGAGAGAGAGAGAGAGAAGGAATTTTCCATCCACTGTCACTCCCCAGATAGCTACAATGGCTAAAACTGCGCCTATCTGAAGCCAGGAACTTTTTCCGGGTCTCCCAGGTGGGTGCTGGGGCCCAAGGACTTGGGCCATCTTCTGCTTCCCCAGGCCATAGCAGAGAGCTGGATAGGAAGTGGAGCAGCTGGGACTCCAACCAGTGCCCATATGGGATGCCGGCACTGCACCCACTATGCCGCTGTGCTGACCCCTCTGTTCAAATTTTATTATTGAGTTTTAAGGGTTATTTGTGTATTTTCAATGCAAGTTCTTCTTCAGAAATAAGTTTTGCGAACATTTTCTGCCACTCTATGGCTTGTCTTTTCATTGCCTTAGC
Organism: Sylvilagus floridanus; assembly: GCA_949820135.1. Lineage (NCBI taxonomy): Eukaryota > Metazoa > Chordata > Mammalia > Lagomorpha > Leporidae > Sylvilagus > Sylvilagus floridanus. Next base: position 7,699,963 of record OX463246.1, on the reverse strand, counting down.
AGTTCATTATACATAGAAAAAGTTTTCAGTTTTTATAAAAATTAAGCATAATTTTTTTCAGAAAAAATGCTTTTTTTTGGTGTTGAATCTAAAAATGCATTGCTGAACCCAGGGTCACCGATATTTTCTCCTATGTTATCATGTAGAACTTTTAAAGTTTTACACTTCACATTTAGCTCTATGATCCACTTAAACCTTTGTGAAGGTCTGTGTCTGCATTTGTACTTTTGCACGAGAATGTCCAGTTGTTCCAGCACACTGGATGAAAAGATTATCCTTTTTCCACTGAATTGCCTTTATCCATTTCTCAAAGATCAGTTGACTATTAGTGTGAGTCTGTTTCTGGACTCTCTTCTGTTCTGTTGATCTTTTATCATTCATCTGTCTATTCTTTCATCATTATCAGACTGTCTTGACACTACAATTTAATGGTAAATCTTTGTTATGTCAATCCACCAACTTTATTCTGGCTCAAAATAGGTTGGCTTCTCTGGGTCTTTGTCTTTCCACATGAATTTTAGAATCAGTTTGTTAATGTCCAAAAAAATAACTTGCTTGGATTTTTATTGGTATTGAATTGAATTTGTGGATAAAGGTGAGAATAGTTGACATCCAAATTATATCAAGTCTTGTTATATAAGACCATAATACACCTTTTCGTTAATGTCAATCTTTGATTTTCTTCACACGAGTTTAGTACATTTCCTAATATATAGTAATATATACATATATATTAGATTCATATCTAAGTATTTGATTTCTTTGACAGTAATATAAATGAGATTGTGTTTGTAATCTCAGATTCCACTAATTTATGACTAGCATATAGGAAAGTAATTGACTTTGTGTAAACTAGCTTTGTATGTATGATCTTGCTGTGAGGAACCTTCAAAGCTTGTAGAACATAGAAGCAAAATAGATAAGTTGATTTTCGTGCAATGTTTAAAAATCTGTACAGAGTTTTTTCATAATACATATTTCCATCTACTTTTTGAAGATATGGGATTACTATTTCCAGAGAATTTGTCTCTTTATAGAGACAACCAAGTCATATATTTTAAAGTTTTATTTCTTCCTTCCCAATCTGTGTAGTTCTGTTTCCTTTCTGTGTCTTATTGAATTTGTTAAAATTTTCCTTTCCTTTTTTTTTTAAAGATGTGTTTATGTTTTTCTTTATTTAAAAGAGCAACAAAGAGAGCTGGAAAGAAAGAAGGAGAGAGGGAGAGAGGGAGTTAGGGAGGGAGGGAGGAAGGGAGGGAGGGAGAGATATGTTCCATCTGATAATTCACTCCTCAAGTGGTTACAACAACCAGGGCTGGCCAGCCTGAAGCCAGAAGCCAGGAACTCCCTCTGGGTCTCCCTCATGGGTGGTAGAGGCACAAGCACTTGGGCCATGATCTTCTGTTGCCCTCCCAGGCAAATTAATGTGGAGCTCGATCCAAAGAGAAGTAGCAGGGACTCAAACTGGCACTTAAATATGGGATGGCAGCATTGTAAGAGGTGGCTCAAAAATTATTCTTTTCTCATATAATTTAGATAGATAAGGGTTCTTCCAGTACTGAAATTAATAAGGGACCATCCATGCCCCTTCCCAATTTTAGGGGCAAAAGTATCTAATTTCTTACCATTGAGGGTAGATTGCCCAGATTTTACCAGGTTGTAGATAAGGCCCCCAATTCCTAGTTTGCTGATAGTTTTTATGATGATTCATTGTTGAGAGTTTTGTTACATGTTTGATATATGTACTGATGTGATTCTGTGATTTTTGTTCTTTAGACTGTTGTTAGAATACATATTTATACATTATTTGAATGTTGAATCAGTTTTTCATGCCTGGGATAAATTCCGCTTATTTGTGATACATGATTCTTTTTGTATTTTGGTGGATTCCACATGTTAATGTTGATACTTTTTAAAGAATCTGCATTTATGAGAGATACTGGTCTATAATTTCACATTCTCACAATGTTCTTGTCTGATTTTCACATTAAGGGAATACCAACCTCATTGAAATAATTTGAAAGTGTTTTCTCTGCTTCTACTTCCCAAAAGCCAGTACAGAAATCTTGATATCATTTCATGGCTTACTAGAATTCACCAATGAATCCATACAGTCCTTTAAGATTTTTCCCTTTCTTTCTTTGAGAGGTTATTCATGTAAAAGTATTATTTCATACATGTAGGTTTAGTCATGTTCTCTTTCTCCTTATGTAAATTTTTGGTACTTTGTGTTTTTCAGTGAATTGGATCATTTCGTCTATATTATAAAATTTATGTGCATAGAGTTCACATTATTCCTTTATTTATTATCCATTTAAGGATCACAGAACCAGTAATGATGACCCCTCATTAATTTCTCTTTATTAACTTTTTGTTTATTTATTTTTATTTACTTTAGAAAGAAAGAGAGAGAAATCTGATTGCGTGGTTCATTCCCTAAGTACCAGCAGCATCCAGGGCCGAACCAGGCCAAAGCCAGGAACTCAGAATTCAATCCAGGTCTTACACAGGGATGTCAGGGACCCAAGTCCTTACACTGTCACCTGATGGCTCCTAGGGTGTGCACCAGCAGGAAGCTCAAATCAGGAACACAGACAGGACTTACAGCAGCCACTGCAGTATGGGATGCAAGCATCTTAACCATGATACCAAATGTCCTTCTGGCTCAGTTCTCCCAACAGTAAATTCTGTCTTCTCTTTCTCTGGCTGGCTGATGTTTTATTAATGATATTGATCTTTTTGATGGACCAACTTTTGGTTTCATTGATTTCCTTTTCTTTTTATTTCCCATTTTAAATTTCTAATTCTAGTCTAATTTTTATTCTTTCTTTTCTTCTTTATTTGAAATTCTGTTGTTCATCTTCCTATAATGTCATAAAATGGAAGCCAAGATTAATTATGTTAGATCTTTTCAACTATGTACATTCAATGCTATCACTATTAATCTACTGCATTGCACTACTTTTTTAAAATCTCACATGTTTTGGTAAAATGTATTTCCATTTCATTCAAGTTGAAAATACTTTTAAATTTTCCTTGAGACCTCCTTAACCAAAGTGTTATTTAGAACTTGTTATTTACTATAAAAGGTTTAGAAGCCCACAGCTGTCTATTACTGATTCTAGCTCACTCTAACTGTGCTCTGAAAGGTCCTGGTATTATCTAGTGGTTAACAGTGGGGTGGGTGTTTCTGCTAGCAGTTGACACCCACGTCTCCCACTGGAGTACCTGTGTTGGATTCTGAGCTCTAGCTCACACCCGCAGTTTCTGTAGTGTGGAGGCTGGGAGCCATGACTCCAGTGGTTGGGGCCCTGCCATCTCTGGGGGGCACCTGGGCTGAGTTCCTGGCTCCTGGCTTCAGCCAGGTTTGGTCCTAGCCATTGCAGATATCCTTGAAATGAAGCAGCGTACGGGAAGGTTCTTCCTCTTTACCTGTATATGTCTGTCTCTATCTCTGTGTCTCTGTGTCTCAATTTTAAAATATATATATATATATTTTTTAATTTTAAGCATATTTTATGTAGTCTGTGTCGATGAAGCTTCTATGTGAACCTGACAAAAATGTATATTCTGCTGTTGACGGATGAAGTGTTCTATAAATGTCAGTATGCCACCTATTAGGATTTTAACCATAACCTTCCTGGTTTTCTGCCTGATAGAACTCTCAATTACTGATGAATGGGTGCTTAAAAACGCCATCTGTGTTAGGTGGTTCCTTGCCTTCCTATCAGGTTTTACTTCACTTATTTTGACACACTGCTGCTCTGTAAATACACATTAAGTTCTGTTACCTTTTCTTAGCTCATTGGCCTCTTTAATATTATACCTTCTCTATTCCTGAAAATCTCCCTTTTTCTGAGGTCCATCCTGTCTAAAGTTAATACATCTATCCCATCTTTCTTATGAATAGTGTTAACGTGATGGGTTTTTCCCCATTGCTATACTTGCAGTCTACTTTGTATTTTTGAAGTGAGTTTCTAGTGACAGTATATACTCAAGTCATTCTGTTATTTGTATTACATTGATATGTTTTCCTAGGTGGTATATTTAGACCATCTAATTGTAAATTGATTACTGACATAAATTCATTACCATAAACCATATTTCTAACTATTTTTATTCCTTAATATTTTTCTTGTATCTGCATTTTTTGCCTTCTACTTTTTCGCTATATTTACTGTCTTTAATTGAACATTTTATGTGATTCTGTTTTCTCTATTTATTCATTTTAAAATTATTTTAGTGTTTAAAGTTTCCCATATACATTTGTCATAAATCCAAGTTCCCTTACAAATAACTCTATACTACATCATAAACAGTATTCATATCTATGACACACTATTCCCAATCTCTTCTTGTTCCTGGTAATATTCCTGTCATTAAGTTCTAGTTATCCACATGCAGAATTCACCCAATAAATTATTGTTCTTGTTAATTCAACAAATGTGTTCTATTTGGTCAGCTGAATAATATAAGAGAGATTATTTCATATTTTGCTTTTCTGGTATTATTTAATGTACATCTGAGTTTCTGACATATGTCATTTTCCTTCTCCATGGTAAACTTTAAAAATGTTTTAGCAAGGTGTTATCTGTTACTGACAAATGTTTTCAGTTTGCTTGTCTGAGTAAATCTCTATTGTTGCCCTCACTTTGGAAGAGTGATATCATTGGGTATACAATTCTAGTTTAAGCTTTTTTCCCTCTCTCAATAATTTCAATATTTCACTGCACTATCTTCATGCGTGTATTGCCTCTGATGGGAAGGAAGTTCAATGAATTCTGTTCCTTGTTCCTCTGTAGATAAGAGGTTTCTCCTCCCTCTGTATTCTTTCAAGAGGTTCTCCTTGTCTTTGACATGCTGCATTTTGAATGTGATATGCCTAGATACAGATTTTCACTACTTACCTTGCTTGGTTCCCTCTAAGCTTCCTGAGTATGTGGTTTAGTGTCTGTCATTTATTTTGGAAAGCTGTCCACAATCATCACTTCAATCCTTTGCCCTTCTGAAATTCCTGTATCTGTATGTTATACTTTTTGCAATTGTCCCATAGTATTAGATATCTGTTTTCAAAATTTCTCTTCATATTTCTATTTGGGAAGTTACTGGCTATATACTTTCACGTTCACTAGTTATTCCTTTAGCCTTGTCCATTTTAATACTGAGCTCATCAAAGTATTTTCATTTCTGTGATAGTGGGTTTTTTAAATTTCTAGACATTTCCATTGAGTTCCTACCTCTCTGCCTAGATTATGTATTAATATGTCATACTGTCTAATTTTTCATTAGAGATCTTAACACATTAATTATAGTTATTTAATTTTCCCATCAGATAATTCTCTTATCTGTGTAATATATAAGCGTGGTTCTGATACTTGCATGCCTCTTCAGACAGTGTCGTGTTTTCTTGTGTTTAGTGTGCCTTTGTTGTGAACTGATGCAATTAAGGTTTTTGCTTGAGGATTTTGTTAATTGGCCGGGAACGGGGGCCCTTATTGTTCACTGTAGCTATGGGTACAAGAAGCCTCAGTTTTCTCAAGTTTCCTTCTTTTGTTTTTTCTCTCTACTTTTTTTTGAGTTTCCTAAGAACTCCTTCTCAAGTAGAATCTATGTCTCAGTCATTTCTGCTTCAATATATTCTTATTATACTTTTAATTATTATACTTTTAATATGTTAGTAAAATGTTAGAAGTAGAAACATTCTATTATGATTAAATTTGAATTTTTAGTGAGCAAGATATCATCATCTGTGACCTTCAGAAATGCTTATTTTAAAAAAACTAAGGTTTTTCTAAAAAGATTTATTTATTTTTGAAAGACAGAGCTACAGAGAGGCAGAGAGGCAGAGAGAGAGAGAGAGAGAGAGAGAGAGAGAGAGATGTCTTCCAGCCTCTGGTTCACTCCCTAGATGGCCAAAATGGCCAGAGCTGCACTGATCTGAAGCCAAGAGTTTCTTCCAGATCTCCCAAGTTGGTGCAGGGGCCCAAGGACTTGAGCCATCTTCCACCACTTTCTCAGGCCAAGCAGAAAGCTGGATTGGAAGTGGAGTAGCCAGGACTTGAATTGGTGCCCATATGGGATACTGGCACTGCAGGCGGCAGCTTTACCCACCACACCACAGCACCGCTGCCCTCCACCCCCCAAAAAAAATTTTAATGTTTTTGAGAGGCAGAGTGACATAGGTAGATAGGTAGAGTTCTTATACATGAACTTATTCCCCAAATGCCAACAGCTAGGGCTGGATCAGGGCCAGAGCCAGGTGCCAGGCACTCAATCCAGGTCTGCCACCCAGAAGGGGGGAACCCAAGTACTCCAGCAGCCATCGCTGCTGCCACCTAAGGTCAGCATCAACAGAAGGCTGCAGTCAGGAGCCAAGGCTGGGAAGTGAACCCAGGCCCTCCAGTATGGCGCAAGGGCTTCTAGAACAGTAGGCTAAACCCTTGCTCCAAGAAGTGCTTTTTTGAACAGTTTCACTCTTTCCTTTATATGAATACGAAGGCAAGAGGGTTATTGGAGCATTTACTGTAGCTTCCCCACGTTCCACAGTGATCTGGTGACGTAGTTCACCTGGAAAGGCGGGGCTTTGGTGTAGAGAACCCTCTGGGTTTATTTCAGTATCTTCACTATTCCGCTGGGCCTTTTCTACATGATGGCTTCTTCCCTCCTCTTGCTTCAAACAGGAGAGGAATTTTTATTCCGATAAGTGCTGAAAGACACCATTGGGATTCCTGGAGGTAGAACTCAAAAGTGTGGGACCATCTGAAGATTGGGCCCCTAGGAGTTTCAACTCTGAATCTAGTGCGCACTCAGCTCCCAGCAGGTCACCAAGATGAGATGGAAGTGGTCCAGTGGTCCCTGGGTCCAGCAGCCTCTGACTCAGTAAGCTGGTCTCTGCTGTGACTCTGTGTCCAACACTGGCTTCTGATCTTGGCATGGCACTTTGCCCTCTCCCTCAGTTTTCTGTTGGATCCCATAAAGGTGGTAGGATCTGAGCTTGCTCAGCGTGTCTTCTATCTTGTGAGGCATTTGGAGTGACTTCTAAGCTTTCTTGTGGAATATAGCTGAAATTCAAAGTCTTTCTCAAAGCCTGAAATCTTTTAAAAATATATTTAGAAGTTTTCAAAAATTAAATATATGCCAACATCTGAAGTGAAAAATATAAATGTATGCCTGAAAGAGTATCTAATGTTTGTGTTTAAATCAAAATATCTATTTTTATTTCCAATAAACGTTGGAAGAAATTTTGATGGGATTCCAAAATCATAACATTTTTTCACTTCCTTAACTTCAGATGGGTACTAGTGAAACCTACACATTTTTGTAGTGACAGGACAGGTTAAGTCTCATAAGATATATTTTTACTAATTGCCAGAATGGCTAATAACCATTAAAGTCAATGTGATTTCTGTGGTATTCAAGGACATTTTACATTGTTGGTTCTTATATCAAAGAACTATGAAGTCCTTGAAATGAAGCATTTTTATTCCCTCCTCATGACACTGGCTCTGTCTGGAAGCCTTGTTACATAACTCTGGCTTCTTTCTCTTTCATTACAATTGTTTGCGTTTCTGACTCATCTACAGCTTTATAGCTCTTTGAGGTACAGAAAAAGACACTTTATTGTCAGCATCTCACAGACACACCAAGCATGAATTCTCAGCCATAAACATCATATTGGGAAAATCAGAAGTTTCTAAAACCATGTCCTGTTTATTTTCCAGAGAAAAAATGAAGCAATCAGAACAAAATCACACTGATCAAGTGTGTGAAATGAGCCAAGTGTTCGGCAGAGCAGCAAGGGAATTCATGTACTTTTTGTTCACCTTCTAATGAGTCCATCACATTCCGTACCCTAGTCATATTTTATGGCTATACTCATGAATTCTAATATAATTCCCTTGATTGGTCCCACACTCATAAGAGAAATAAATATTATTTGTTGAGTTCCAAAATCTAAACTATGAGTAATATCTAGGATACCAGATGTCAGCTTTGTATTTCTGTTTTCTTACAGAACAGATATGAGTACTGGGTCGTAATGTCTCTGAGAGACATAGTATATGTAGAAAGTGGTATTTTGAATATTTAAAGTTAACTTTCTCACAGCCATTTCTTAGCTTATTTGATCTGCAGTAGCCAAATATCATCAACCATGTCATTTATAAATAACACAATTTTATGTCACAGTTCTCAAGACTGGAGAGTCCAGCATTACGGCCCTGGGGAAGGCTTCCTTTGCAGGCATGGATGGCCACCCACCCCGTGCATCCTCACGGGGATACAGTGGCAGGGCAGCTCTCTGGGGTCCTTTGATATGAACCCTCACCCCCCTCGTGAGGGCTGCACACTCATGATGTGATGCACCCCAACAGTTGCATCTCTGACATCATCACATGGACGCTTACTTGTCAACGTATGAATCTGGAGGGGACCCAAACGTTCATGCTATACTGGGTTTTCATATTTGCTGACATTAGCAACAATGACAGCTGCATGACGGATGCTTCCTCTTAATAAGGGGCCATAGGAGGCATCAGAAGTAATGCTTCTGGTGTGACAGCAGTGATGAAAAACAAGTGGTGGGGCAGCCTTCTTCCAAATGTCTCCTGTGTTAGTTGTTGCCAGTGAGTCCTTTAGGTCTTTGCCTAAGCCTTGCCTCATAAAAGAGGCTGGTTTTCCTTTTTAAAATTTTTCATTAATATAAAGAAATCAGATTTCATCTATTTCATAGATGAAATTCTAAGATTACCTTCTCTCCCTCTTTCAATCCCACCACCTTCCTTCCTTCCTTTTTATCCCTTTACTTTTTACAATAACATAATTTCAATGTACTTTGTAATTGCACTGTAATATGCCACTAGCCATAATGTTCGACAAGTAGGCTTTCAAAATATAAACCAGACTTCAAGTTTCTTTACCTAATCATTTGGTTCTTACCAAAGCTTATACATTCAGACTGGCAATTCTGAGCCCTAATACATGTCTTTATCAAGGAAAACTCACCGAACTGGTATTGGCTTCAAAATTCCCATGGAACATATGCACCCATGAGAAGATGTTCCAGAATGCCCTTATTCCTTTTCCTGTAGGAGATGTTGCATTTCGGGGGCAGTTCATTGTACAAGATTTGCAGACATCTGAGACAGATGATGTCCTTTTGTAAAAAAGATACTTACATTCTAATTGGTGACAAAATAAAGTGCCCCTAAAAATCCTGCAAAATATTCAAGGAATACATCTGTTGAAACCTGTCTGAGGAAGCTCACATATAGTGATATGAATCCTGTTGACCAAGTCAGTTTGACTTGGGTGATGTGTATTGTAGGGTCTGCCTTTGTCACAGCCTTCTGCAATGACATTGCACAATCCTTTGTTCTTTTTCTGTGCATTCTTTTCTGTATCTATTCCCAGAAATGTTCTTCTGAAAATAATCAGTAGTCTTCTTTTCAGCATATCTTGTCACATCAAAGGTTCTCTTTGCCATACACAGCCCAAATCAGAGGGATGCCTCAGGGGGATGAGCTACAGCTGCCCCTGACTTGAGGAGAGTCCTATGCTTGTGCAATTCTGGCTTTTCAGAAAGACACTGGCTTCAGCCCACAACCAAACAGAGCACCAAATGATCACCCAAATTATCACTTATCATCTCTTTTTCACTTGGTTTGTGACTACAAATATTACTCTCATTGATTCTAAACACACATATACCCAAAAGTTGGAGCTACTCCTCCCTTCCACAATGTTTGTCCTGCAACTTCTTCAGCCCACGACGACTTCAGAGATGGTGTCCAGTGCTCCTGCTGTGCTCCCTCGCCTCTGTCTTGGTGATGCCTGCCTTGAAATCTTCATTTCATGACAAACTTCTCCTTGAAAACATTCATCATGTGATCATATTTTACACTTATCTGTGCAATTCTCAGTGTGACCACCTGTCCTTAGCTAGGTTTTAAGCTCATAAAAGCCAAAAAACTATACATTTTCACTGACCATTTTGTTTTACCACTTACATAATACCTGGTCAGTAAAAAAGTTGTCAAAAACTTGGTGATTAAAAGAATAAATTTAATTTAAATCCATCATAGAATCAATGCAAAACTAAAATTAAAATTGAATGATAAATTTATATATTTTGTTGCATAAAATAATTTTTGTTATTATATGTCACTCTTCCACAGAAAATGAATTGAATATATTTAAAATACTACAAATAAGTAAAATAAAAGATTTTTAAAAATCTAGAAAAGATGGAAAAGCCTTCTAACTAAGTGAATACATGAAGCTTTGAGAAACTCGAGCTACATTATAAACATGATTTATATTCATTGAAATATTTGCAAATTAACATATCAAATTAATAAACACATACCAGATTCACCTAGGTAATAATTTAGTAATGGAATAATATAATGTTCATATTACATGTTAATATTATGCGTAGTCATTTGAGTTCTCAGATATGAAAATAAAATTTTCAAAGCAGATTTCACCATTTCTCTTCTTTTTAAAAAATTATTTTTTTTACTTGAAAGTCACAGTTACACAGAGAGAGAAGGAGAGGCAGAGAGAGAGAGGTCTTCCATCTTCTGGTTCACTCCACAGTTGGCCACAATGGCCAGAGCTGCACCGATCTGAAGCCAGGTCAGCTTTTTCCAGGTTTCCCTCACTGGTGCAGGGGCCCAATGGATTGGGCCAACTTCTACTGCTTTCCCAGGCCATAGCAGAGAGCTGGATAGGAAGTGGAGCAGCCAGGACTCAAACCGGCACCTGTATGGGATGCTGGCACTGCAGGTGGCAGCTTTACCTGCTATCCCACAGCACTGGCCCTTATTTATTTTCCTTCTTGTAGGACACAGTGTCTTGACTTTCCATATCTGAAATGCTCTCATGGGCTTTTCAGCCAGACCAGAATGCCTTAAGGACTGATTCTGAGGTCAAACTGCTATTTAAAGCAATTGTCATTCTATAAATCTGCTCTGTGGACTGCTTCCCATGTTGGAGCAGTAATCCTATTAACATTTTCTATATGTATTAATTCTCCATACATATCCCATTACATTTTCAGTTTAATTAGATTTTTGATAAAAAACTGAAAAGTTAGAATCATTACATAGTTTACATAAACAACTCAAGCAGCATAAACACTTAAAATAATTATATATATAAACTAATGAAAGGATATTACTTTCAATATGTTGTGATATGAAGGGGCTTTATAATAAGATGTTATAATATGAAGGGGTTTTCAATAGTTTCTGGGAAATGGAGATAAAATATAATGTATAGTTCTGCATACATTCCTATGGACTTACTTCTCAGGGTACAATTTAAAAACCTGTCATGGGATCCAAATCCCCTTAAGCTGGGTGGTAAAAATACCATTTTAAGTGTTAAAGTTATCATATAGATAGGATTAAGTGTTAAATTGATCATATAAATAGGATTACAGTTCTGGTAGTAAGAACAGATAGACTTAAAAAGGAGTGAATGCTCCAGTGTAGGAAGCAGCCCACAGAGCAGATTCATAGAATGACATCACTTTAAACAGCAGTCTGACCTCAGAATAAGCCCTTAAGGCATTCTGGTCTGGCTGAAAAGCCTATGAGAGCATTTCAGGTGTAGAAAGCCAAGACACTGTGACAAAAATGTCCTACATGAAGGACCTCCGTAGGTGAGACCCCAGTGGAAAGAAGTGGTCATCAAAGAAAGAGGTACTTTTCTATGAAGGGAGGAGAAAACTTCCTCTTTGCCTATGGCCTTGTCTAGTGACAAAGTTTGTGGAATCAAAAAGCTTCCATAGCCTAGGCAGCTCATGCCAAGAACTTCAGGTTGTCACTTGTGTCACACATAAGAGTGTTAATTGTAAAATTAACAACAGGAGTCACTGTGCACTAACTCCCCAAGCAGGACCTCTCTATCCTCAAAGAGTTGTATTATAAGAGTTAACAGTAAAACTTTTCTCAAAGATTTATTTCATTTTAGCATATTACGTGTAGGATATTCTTATGTCTTGTAAGTTTTAGTTATGCCTAAGTGTCCAGTTCCATTGCTAGTTTTCTTAAGTGCTTCCTTAATTAATGATAAAACTCATTCTCAAGGACTTAATTTCTTTTAATGTATTAAGTGAAGGGTAATCTTATGTCTCACAGTTGTAGTTATGTCTAAGTGCTCACAAAAGATGTATCATTCTTGGGTGCTTCTTTAAAGTAAATTATGTTTCTAAAAAAAAAAAAAAGACATGAAATTAATTTCAAGATCCAGTGATTGAACAGCTCTTGTCTCAACTGCTGAGGAACAGTGTTTCTTTTTTTTTTTTTTTTTTTTGTACAAATTGTTGAACTATTTACTTAGTATAGAGTTGATTTTCTGTTTGTAAAGTTAATTGAAAATGGATCTTAGTGGAGAATGCGACTGGGATGGGAGAGGGAGGAGGAGGAGGGGTTAGGAATATGGGTAGCAGGGTAGGAATAGTGGAAAGAATCACTATATTCCTAAAATTGTACTTAGGAAATGCATGAAGTTTGTATTCCTTAAATAAAAGGTTTCTTTTGGAGAAAAAGATAATGCACATTTTCCATGAACTTTGAGGCCCCTCCGGTATTAAAATATATAATTTTATAGATTATGTGGTAGCCTTTTTCAGCACCTGCTTATAATAAAATTGCTTTTGAGATGACATTGTAATATTTAAAATAAAAATATCAACTTTCCTAAGAACCTAATATTGTTATAAAAATTTGGCCGGTGCCACGGCTCAATAGGCTAATCCTCTGCCTAGCAGCGCCAGCACCCCGGGTTCTAGTCCCGGTCGGGGCACAGGATTCTGTCCCGGTTGCCCCTCTTCCAGGCCAGCACTCTGCTATGGCCTGGGAGTGCAGTGGGGGATGGCCCAAGTGCCTGGACCCTGCACCCCATGGGAAACCAGGATAAGCACCTGGCTTCTGCCTTCGGATCAGCGCGGTGCACCGGCCACAGTGCGCCGGCTGCGGCGGCCATTGGAGGGTGAACCAATGACAAAGGAAGACCTTTCTCTCTGCCTCTCTCTCTCTCACTGTCCACTCTGCCTGTCAAAAATAAATAATTAATTAATTTAAAAAATTTAAGCTCTTAACATTTATTTTTTTTAAAATAGGTTTATTTTATTTATTTATTTGAGAGGCAGGAGTAGATGTAGAGAGCGAGGTCTTCCATCTGCTGATTCACTCCCCAGATGGCCCCAGTGGCTGAAGCTGGGCCGATCTAAAGCCAGGAGCCAGGAGCTTCTTCCAGGTCTCCCACACAGGTGCAGGGGCTGAAGGACTTGGACCACCTTCTTCTGCTTTCCCAAGCCATAGCAGAGAGGTGTATCAGAAGAGGAGCAGCCTGAACTCAAACCAGCACCCATATGGGATGCCAGTGCTGCAGGCAGCGGTTTTACCTGCTGCACCAAGCACTGTCCCCACTGTCAGCATTGAACACCTTTTCTTCTCTCTTCTGTTATGAGCTGGACAGTCATGGTTTCTGGAAAATAGAAGTTCTCAGCACTATTTTATAAATGACAAAAAGAGACAATGAAAGGTTGACTAAACCTGCCCATGAATTTAATTTTAATGTGGATCGTTTTTACTTCAGAATGTATTCTTCTCCCATTACATACAATTCTTTCTTGGAAAAGTAATGTTGTCATGGGTAAAGACATGTGCATATGTTACCATAAGTGACTTTGAAAAACATTTCCCATATATACTGGTTACTAACTGGAACTACTGGATCTTAAAAAGAAATTGACTCTTAATGGTTAAACTATTAATTATAATTAAATCTGGAATGTAGTTTCTATCTTTTTGTCTTCAGAATTCCTCAATATGTATATAGTATATAAGAACGATAGGATTATCCCTATTTAGAAATGAGAAAATGATGACTCATCAGCTCTAGGTGACTAACCCCATCTCTTGTCAATTGTCCATTGCTAAGTTAGTACACAGCACAGCTAGGGTCCAGTTACCCATCAGTTGTCATATTACTTCCTCCGAGGAGAAAAGAATACAGTTTTTCATAAATCTATTGCATTTATGAGCATCTCACAAGTAAAGGCTCTGTCTGTTCCATTCTACCTCTTCAAAGATGTTTATATAGGTATTACCCGTGAAAGATTCTTATATGTTGCTTTTGAAGTATAATACTTTAATTTTTATAAAGTCTCTGCAACTAGTGTTTCACTTTAATTTTATTTGATAGTATATATTTTGACATAAATCCTGGCCTTTCAGAATCCAATATAAAGCACTATGATATAAAACAAGTATGATTATAAGATCTCTTTATCTGCCTTTAGTTTGAAGTTATTGTGCATCATTCCACTTGTACAATGCTTCATTGGGTTCTGAGTTCTGAGATAAGTAGTCAAGTAATGCCATCTCCACAAAGGTTAGCAGGTGTTAGGTGTCCTGATCATTCCATCTCTAGTGAATAGTTGAAGAATTAGTACCAAAATAGGACTGCCTTTTCAAGAACATCATTCAATGACAGAAACTTTTGTTTGACAAGACCTTGGTGGAAAGTACTTTTCTGTTTTTGGTTATATCAGTTAACTATAGGGTATATCAGTTATTTAAAATAAGTGGTTTCTTCTTTCATGAACTAAATACTCTTCTTATGTCAGTTATTTCCATAAAAATTGAATACTTGCTCCAAGTATGTTTATTTTTTCATTAATGCAACTACTGATTTAATTTTTGAACGAAGAATGTTCAATATTTTTAGTTCTTATGAATATCTAAAGTGTATAGCCATACGCATACACACACACAAACACATACACACACACATATATATATATATGTTTTACCTCACCAAAAAAGCAGTCTTCATCTTGGAAATCATAGTCATCTTCCAAATACAAAACAATACACTTCAGCAATTTCAAAAGTTAAAATAATAAATTTAAATTTAAAATGCACATAATCAGACATATGGAAACATCAAGGACAAAAATCAGAGCAATGACAATTGTACAAACTGGAAGGAAACCAGTCTGGGCTTAGCAGGAACTGTGTTTTGTAAAATAGTCATAGAAGGCCGGCACCATGTCTCAATAGGCTAATCCTCTGCCTTGCGGCGCCGGCACACTGGGTTCTAGTCCTGGTCGGGGCACTGGATTCTGTCCTGGTTGCCCCTCTTCCAGGCCAGCTCTCTGCTATGGCCCGGGAGTGCAGTGGAGGATGGCCCAAGTGCTTGGGCCCTGCACCCCATGGGAGACCAGGAGAAGCACCTGGCTCCTGCCTTTGGATCAGCGTGGTGCACCGGCCACTGTGGCCATTGGAGGGTGAACCAATGGCAAAGGAAGACCTTTCTCTCTGTCTCTCTCTCTCTCACTGTCCACTCTGCCTTTTGAGAAAAAAAAATAGTCATAGAAAAGGTTTAGAGGACAATGTGTAGAAATGTAACTATATCTGAATTCTATGCTGGAGTCAGTGGCATCTTTGGACAGTAGCTACTCCAGTCAGGTGTTTAAGTAGTCATTTGTCCTGCATAATTTTTATGTTTCCGAGGTTACTATTTGCCTCATTTTGGTTTCTTTGTTTTGATTACTTATTCAGTCTGCAACTCTCCCCTAGTTGTATACATCTTGAGAGTCATGCAGATGAAGTATTCTGTTTCTTTTATCTTCTTGAAAAAATATTTCTTCCTATGGTTTTATGTGATGAAATTCAAACATATTCCTCTCTAGACCTATTTCACAGCAATTATCTGAGACTACCTCTTCACTCATCATCCTAGAGATCCATATTACCATGCAGATTAAATCTTTATTGTTGCTGTGGATTCGTTCTGAGAGGAAGAGTGTGATGAGGCCAAGAGGCACAGAGTCACGACACAGAACCCAGGAGTCAGGTGAAAGCTGGCCAGAGATGAGCAGCCCAGAGACTCATTTATTTCAGTTGGTACAGCAGCTTATATAGCTGAGGCAGCCAATCTGGTCAAGGGGCGGTTTATGCCCTAACCAATCACAGCCCGTTGCCAGGCAGGCCCCATTTCCAGGTGGTTTCCCATGTTCCAAAGCCATTCCTGAGTAACTGAAGCTCACTGGCCAGTGGCCATCTTGGCATAGCCTTCTCATTCCACCACAATTTATTTCTTGAATATCAACATTTTCTATCCTGTTTTGAACTTCTTTCTTATTTTAATTAAGAATATTCTCTAATAATTTTCTTTACAAGATGCATATGATGCAAATTTTTCTGATTCTTGTTTTATTTGAATGAAACATTGTAATGATTCTCAAAGATTTATTTATTTTTAAAAGTTAAAAATAGAGTGAGAGAGAATGAGTAAGAGAATCTTCCATCAACTAGTTCACTCTCCAGATGGCTGCAACAGCCAGAGCTGGGCCAGGTCAAAGCTAGGAGCATGAAACTCCATCCACGTTTCCCATATGGGTGGCAGGAACCCAGGAACTTGGGCCATATGTCAGTGCTTTTCCCAGGCCATCAGTAGGGAACTGGATGGGATATGCAGCAGTCAGGATGCAAACTGGCACCCATATAGGATGCCAGTGTCACAGGAGGTGGATTTACCCACTATGTCATGACACTGGTGCCAATCATTTTTCTTCTTACAGAATATAGGATATGCAACATTACAGTGGTGTGATAAGATGTAAATCTACCTATCTAATGCTCCTGGTAAGTCCTAATAGTTTGAAAGCAATTACCCTGAAGATTTGGGAATTTTCTTGATTTTTTCTTTGATGATTTAATCTTTTCTCCCTTCCTCCCTTCTTCCCTTCCTCACTCCCGCCCCCTCTCCCTCCCTCTCTTTAAGGTATTGGACAACTGGGCTAAGCCTTTTGTCTTCTTAGCCTTTCTCTGTATCTTTTATTGCACTTTCTAGGAGATTTCTAATCAACGTTTCTGTTTCATTTTTTCTTCTTTTCAATTGTATTGCATTGTGATTTGTTCTTCATGTTTTATCTTTATATAGCATTTTATTCTTATGACTAAAATAAGTTATTTTATCTTTCCAGAATAGTAGTTACAGATTTTTTCAGAGATTTTATTCTCTCTGTATATTCCGTCTTTCTTAAACTGTGCTTTATTTGTTTAGGATCCTTGTCTCTGTCTCTCATGTGAGAAGCTTTCCTCTCACATTGCAAAGCATTTGGGGCCCTTTATATTTCAGTGATAATTAAGAAATTCTAAAGCCAGTTAAAAACCATGGATCTCTATGTGTGATTTAGTAAATACATGGCTCTGTTCGGAGTGATCTGACTCCAGTTAGTTTGGAAGAAACCATGCTTTGAAGTTCTGAAGTTTTATATTAGTGGGATCCTAGCTCCAAAGAACGCTTTTCTAATTTCCTTCCTTGAGTTACAGAGTTCTAAATACCAAGGTGTTAGAGGTTGGTGGAATTCTAGGGGAGCTCGACATTCAGCAGAACTTTTCCCACGTTTTATATTGACTATGTAAGATTGCCCTACAGGCAGAGTCTTTCTATTTTATCTTTTCCAGAGGAAATCTTTTATCCTGTGGGAGCCTAGAGTGTGAATATTTGGAATTCTCCTACTAATTATATGGTTTTTTTTTTTTATTCAGTGAAATCTGCTTTCCAAAAACATCTGTGGTTTTTTTCCTAGACATGGTACACTAGTCAGGGTTCTCCAAAGAAACAGAACCAACTGTGTGTGTGTTGTGTGTGTGTGTGTTGTGTGTTGTGTGTTCTTTCTCTCTCTCTTTCTCTCTCTTGTGCGTGCTCTCTCTCTCTAGCTCTAGCTCTATCTTTTCTGTATGAGAGAGAATTATTTTAAAGATTTGGCTCACATGATTGTTGAGATTTAGGAAGTTCAAAAGCTTCAGGAAGTGGGTGGGAGACCCAGGAAAGAACTGCCTTTGAAACTAAAGGCCCTTGCTGGCAGAATTCCCTCTTGTCCAGAAAGATGTCAGTCTTTACAGTATTAACGCCTGTAACTTAATGGGACACTCACCCGCCTTGTGCACTGGAATGTGTTTTATTCCAAGTTCACTGGTTTGAATCTTAATCTCATCAAACAACACCTTCACAGAACATACACAGAATGTTTGATAAAATATCTGGGCACCACGGTCCAGGCAAGTTGACATATAATTAACATTCTTAGCTGCCTATCCCTTGATTTATTTACAGGTACTTGGATCCCATTAGCCTTTTTGGAGCCAATAATCATTTTAGTACACCTTCTTCTAGTTTAAAGAGTTAAACAGAAATAGCCTTAATATTTTCAATAATTTTAAGCAGGCTGCCACATCCACAGTGTTCACTCGGTGTTCACTTTGAGCCTGTGTCTCACTGGCAGCAGGCTGGACTGGCTCTTTCCCCTGAGACTCTGTGGTAATGTGTGGGCCCCTGACTCCATAGGAAAACAGCTCAGATTTTCTGATGGCACTTGTCGGGAGTTTGGATTTCTCTATTATCCTTCTGAATTTCGTTTGCAATCTGACCTTTATTTTATTGGTTCCAATCTTTCACTAATACTGGCTCATACTTTTCATAATCTAACTGGAAATATCTTTATAATTCTTTAAAGTTCTACAGATGTTCTTTTTCTTCCTTTCCCTTCCTCCCTTCCTCCCTCCCTCCCTCCTTTCCCTTCCTCCCTATAGTGATTCACTATACCACACTGCTTGGCATTTTACTCAGTCCCCTAACAATTTCCGTAGACTTTTCCCAGGACCTTATAGCTATTTTCTCATTGGCTACCCAGTCTTAAAGTGTTTCTGAAGAATCAACCCAACTTTAAATGCTAATTTCTGTGTTACTAGACATTCCTGTACATATCACAGTGTTGCCTAGTTCTGTTTTAGCAAATTACTGCAAGCTCAATGGTGTAAAACAGTGCGAATTTATTGTCTGAAAGCTCTGAAGGTCAGGAGCCCAAAATGGATATCTCGGGCTTGAATCGAGGTGTTGTTGGGGTGGAGTTCCTTCTGGGAGCTCTGCAGAGGAATATGCCTCCTTTCCTTTTCCAGCTCCTGGAGACAGCCCACACTCCGGGGCCCAGAGCTGCCTGCCTACACTTAGCATGCAGCAACAGCAGGCTGACCCCTCCTCAAGCTGCCACCTCTCTGCTTCTCCATAGTCAAGTCTTTCTCTAGTTTTTTAAACATCATTGTGATTATGTTGGGCCCACCCAGGTAACCCAGGATAAACTCTGCATGATGAGGTTAACGACTTAGGCATTTTAGTTCCATCTGCAAGCTTCAATTCTCACTGGTTTTCACGGGTTCCAGGGATTTGGCCCTGGGCATCTTGAGGGGGTCGTTAGACTACTTACCACACTGAGGAATAAGCAACTGTAAAACCTCAGTGGTTGAAAACAACAGACATTTATTTATAGTTCCCACATATGCTAACTGGCTGGGATTCAGCTGAGGTAGGTCAGTCTGTTGGTCTTAGGTCAGTTTTCAGGGTGAGTGGAGGCTTGCCCTGTGCGTCTCAAATCGTCCTCAAGCCATGGTTGTTTCAGTCATGTTCCCATGCATGAATGCGAAACAAAAGTACAAGAGAGCAAGCCCAACCTCACAGGTAGTTTTCACATCTTACAGCAACCCACTGATACCCAACTGGCCAAATAAGTGACATGGGCAAGCCAGGTATCATTGGAGCAGGAAAATACACTCTTCCATAAGGAAGTGGGGACACTTTCAATATTGGCTGAAAAATGGTCTGGTCTATCTTATTTTCCTAGCAAGGAATTACAAAAAATGGACAAATACCTAAAAACACCCATTCAATCCCCTCTACTTAGATAAGAGCAATTCAAATCCATAGTACCTATTAGATACTTTGGCACATATTTTAACTCATCTCTTTGTATTTTCAAGCTAAAAAAGTTAAACAAAACAAAGTTAAGGTACTTTAAAAAATAAGTTATTAAGCTTCTTGCCAATTACCATGCACATAACTATCCTCACTTGAAAAATATAAGGTTCACAAAAAGGTGAAAAACTATTGTTAAGTGGTCAGACTCCTGAGGAATTATCTTATTTATAAGAAGATTATAGAATTTTGTTTATTTGTGGGGATAAAATCCTTTCAAGTTAATGCTGACATAGAAGTATCCGGCTATGTCTCCCTAATGCTTCCAAGTCAAGACAAGATTATCCATGCTAAATGCTTATTTTTGAGGTCCATTTCACTGAAGACCATCTACTGAAACCACAGTGATCTACACTAAAGCGTATCTTAAGTCTTCATTCTGGCAGTGTTATTTTTGCAGGCAAAATACCAAATTACTATTAGAGAAAATAAAGCTATCTGAAAGAAATCAAGTTCAAAGTCAAAAGCTATGATGAAATTTTTTCCAGAAGTTTGTGCCTTTACTTCTGAGTGTTGTTTCTTGATGCCATTGCATCTTGAAAGGTATGGTTTATCATTTTTGGTCAGTCCGTATTCTCTCGAGCTGGTTACCTGTCTTACTGCTCAATGATACAGAAATAAATCCGGGATAAATAATGGTTTCTGCCATCTTCACAGAATCTAAACAAGCATTTGATAATGTAGACCTCTTGGAAAAAATCTGATGAGAAGTTTTATTAGGCATATCTAATCTACAATTTAGGTAATGATTTGAAACTTTTAAACATGATTGATTTTTATTTTATTGCTATTAGGCAAGCACAAACTTCTGTAATTAGAGCTCTTTGCACTTGTTTTATTTTGAAGTAGTTCCTAGCTTGCAGAAGAGATATAAATGCAACATAAAGAACTTTTTCCTTGCAACATTTCAGTGTGAACTTCCTATTCCCAGCTCCTACCCCTGTACTGCCTGGCACGGACCCCATACTTTTTGCCTCACAGTCAATTCCTCCTAATATGCATCCCCTCCACAGCAAAGCCAACCTCACTGCCCTTCTTATTCTTTGGGACAGAGTTACCCACACCTGGAAGAAGAAGGGGCAGCTGTACTTACATCTGGGTTTCCTACGTGGTCAGGCTGGGGAAGGAGTGCATACTCTGTGGTCAGCTACAGAACTTACTGAGGAGCCCTGGAAAGCTGTGCCCCAGACAGTGGCAATTAAGAATACCTTTGCTTTGTTTTGTGTATTTTATCTTCCAACCTTGAAATTTCTTACGTAAAAATATTACAAAATTAATCCTAGAACTCGATTCAGGCATGTCTGCTATTTGACTGATACCTATTATCTATCTTTATATTATATATAAACTACATAATAATATAGTAGCTATTTGGCAGTAATCTAAATTGATAAACTCCAGATATTTTAGTACATTATTTCAATTATATGAAGGTAATTTTCACGTATTTTGCTACAATTATCTATTATATTCAGTCACATTAGTCTCATTACTGCTGTCCTCTTTATTTTTAGTTTTCCACGTTGTAGGTTAATTTGTTTGGATAACCAATGTTAAAGCATGGTAGGCCTCAAGCCAAACATCAGCACATGGGGAAGGAAAGCCTATTCTACAATAAAAACATGCCCATCTTATTTCTGGAAAAAGGGGCTATTTCTGCAACATCAGGGCAGGGAATCAGCATGCTATTAGCACTAAGTGCATTTTCTACAAGGAAACCACAAAGTGCTTTGGTGAATCAATAGGTTCTGAAAAATATATATTTTAAACCCTATCCAGAGGGGAAATCACTTACAAAGGCAAGGACAGTAGGAGATAATGTGCCCTGTAACGTTTCCCTCTCTCTCGATTTAGGATGCCCCTGTCCTCTCAGGCTGGAGGCACGGAGTTACAGGACTCCGTGAGGGAGCAGTACGGCTCAGCAATCCCGGGACAGGAATCATGGCCCTGGAAACCACCAGAGGGGTGGGAAAATATTTGATTTGCCATGAATCCATTCGATTTTTGTGGGTGTTTGTCCAGTGTAGTATAAGTGCCACCGTTTAGATGTAGTTTTCTGCTATTTTCTACAGATTCTCCTCCAATGATATATTTTTATTTCCAAATTTTGATAAATACTATCGTTCATTCTTTAAAAATAATTTTTCCACAATTTTTGACTCAAAGAAAATCATGTAATATTTTCCTATATGCCTGAGAAATCTGTGCATGTCAATATTTTTTTTTTTTGTTACGTTATAGGGAAGACACAGGAGGGATGAGCCACTTCTGTTCAGAATCATGTAGCTCCTAGGAATCAGATCATAAATATTTATATTTACCCATTATTCTCTGATCATTCATTCAGCAGGCCAACACTCTTTGAATAACATCCTTTTGCCATCAAATTGTAAAATATTGGCTCCAGGAACCCAGTGATAAATGAGATTGCATCAGGGCCTCAGAGCTATTCTGACTCTAATGGGTGCCTCCATGGAGCAGCCTTCAAAATGTTTGGAAAATTGAAAGTGAAAGTCATTCTATCTCATTGTATTAATATCCATGAGAAGAGAACATTCACTTTAGAGAGAAGTAAATTCTGAGAGTTCATGTTCCTATAAAACATTGATTACATATTAATAGGTTTTTATGAGACATGAAAACAAGTAGAAGCAGGAATCAATATTTCCTATAGTAAATCATATAAGAGCCTATAATCTCCAAAAAGCGGAGTTCAAAATTCTAACAATATGAAGTCTTGTGCCCCTATGTCTGTAGCTGCTTTCCAGCTATCAAGGCATTAGAGAATTAATCTCATATCTGATGATTGAAACTTTGATTCATTCAAAGTCTTTTCTGCTCCCTTAATTGAGAACATTTCAAAATATATGTTTTAACAAGATAATTGACTATTCTCCTCACTTTAAATAATTTTACTTTGTAGACATTCCTCACAATAGTCTGAGATAATGGTATACTTCATTATATGTTTTATTCATTCAAAAATACTGACTAAATATGTATGTTCAGCAAGTAATAAAACTGTTCACCTTCCATTTGGCTGATGGATAGCTTCTCTTACTTTTGTTATTGTGCATCTCAGAAGAATTGCACATTTATAGCATCATTTTTTAAAAAAATCAATAAATTCTGAATTGATTTTCAAACACCATAACTTCCTGTGCCCTATTATATGATCCAGTAAGAGCAAGGAAATGTATCAGTTATCTATAGCTATGTAACAACCACTCCAAATCTTAGTATCTGGAACATATAATTCATGACTTTGCAGAGCTCTGTGAGTGTGTTATGCTGGCTATGCCTGGGCTTGTTCACCTGGCTGCATTCCACTGGAGGGTGACTTTGCTGAATCGTCTCAACCATATCTGACGTCAGTGCTACCACTCAGCTGTGGTGTCTGGTTTTCCACCCCACGGACCCCTGATCTTCAAGTGGACTTGACCATACTTCTTCCTGACAGTTGTCTCTGGCTTCCAAGATGGAGAAAGCGATAGCACCAGCACAACCTCACACCAAAGGAAAAATCAAGATCATCCTAGGTGTAAGAAGGTTCACCAATAGAATACACACCGTGAGGGGTAAAGGCCCATTGCAAAGGGATGTAAACCCAGGAGGATGTTACTCACTGGCAAATGTTATTAAGACTTTCTATTACAACATGGAATAATCATAGTAATTCCAGATGGGAAAATAATTTTTGTAAACATAAAAAGCCATACATTTATATTATTTGAATATACTTTTAGGGCAAGTAAAGCTGTAGATTTAACTTGTTGCACTAAAAAACTCAAGCAAAAGATTATTTTTCAAAGACAAAGATAGAATGTATCAGTAAAAACATTGGTAGTCAGTTATATTTTGGAAAAAAATGAATGTAAATAGGGTCATGGAACCCCCAAATGTACATGGGGTCAGGAAGTGGATTAATTTGTTCTTGTTGCTGATGATTTGGGTTTGATGCTTTATTTTTAACATGAGTGTATAATCAGCACCAATCACCTTGAACCATATAATGGTTGGAATGGATGGAATAAATGCAGTAGGCTTTTCTGTTGGCTTGTTATAATACATCTTATGTATTGAGTCGGTATGATATAGTAGACTTGTTTATTGCAAAATTTTTGTGTTGTTTTACTTTTGTTTGTTTTTCTTTGTTGTTAGCTTGTATTTGCACTTCAAAATTGAATTTATTTGTTTCATACATGAGAATCCAGAGAACTTAAATTAACCATACAGATTTATATATTTCAAACACAACAACAATTTGATCTAACCTCTCAAAATGGGGAAGATACGTGTCAATAATTTCCTTCCAAAATCCACTTCTTCCCTCTCATGTCTTTTAGGAGAAACAAGAGAAATGTCCTATAAGTAATATATGTCATTATTTTAACGAAGGAAACTTAAGTATCACTTCAATAATTACAATATTTATTTTGATAAAGCATTATTTTATCAACAGATGGGTTTTCATTTGACAAAAAACAATTAATTAAATCAGCATGCACTGAAATTCTGTTCCATTATACTTGTCCTTGTCCTTTCTTAACCTTTTCTATGGAGAATATCTCCTGTCTATTTCAAAGCCCAACTGCAAACACGTGTGTGTACATACATACATGAGCTGAATTTGATGTTGGCTTTGCCACTGCAAAATATGCTAAGAAATTAACTGAAATTTTATAGTTGCTTTAATTGTTGAGCATAATTTACTTTAATTTAAACAAAATACCAGGTTATGCCTACAAGGATCATGGTTCTAAAAGGAATTGCATGGCTGACGCCGCGGCTCACTTGGCTAATCCTCCACCTGTGGCACCAGCACTCCGGGTTCTAGTCCTGGTTGGGGCTCCAGATTGGGTCCCAGCTGCTCCTCTTACTGTCCAGCTCTCTGCTGTGGCCTGGAAAGGCTGTGTAGGCACCCACATGGGAGACCAGGAGGAAGCACCTGACTCCTGGCTTTGGATGGGCACAGCACGCCGGCCACAGTGCACCAGCCATAGCGGCCATTTAGGGGGCGAACCAATGGAAAAGGAAGACCTTTCTCTCTGTCTCTCTCTCTCTCTCTCTCTCTCTCTCTCTCACTATCTAACTCTGCCTGTCAAAAAAAAAAAAAAAAAAGGAATTGCACAAGAAAACATAAAGTTGTTTGATTGCTTTCAAGTCCTAAACCAATATTTAAGACTATAATGGTGGTTATCAGAGGCTGCGGAGAGCGGAGGGTGCAGGTGGGTGGGATAGAGAGGGAGGAACGAGGCAAGGTTGATTAACGTACTAAGTTACAGTTAGATAGAGGTAGGGAGAACTGGTGTTCTGTTGCACAGTAGGGTGAATATAGATATTTAAAATGTACTATATATTTATCTAAAATAGAAGAAAAAATCTAAAAGAAAGGCATTCACATTTTTCCTCCATAAAGAAACAATAAATGCTCGAGGACACAAGAAATGTTTACCCAGATTGAACATTGCGAAATGTATGCATGGTGGGGCAGACATTTGGTTGACCAGTTAACACTTGGCTAGGGACAGCCACATCCCGTATCACACAGTGCCCTGGGTTTGGGTTCCTGCACAACTTCTAGTTTCTTCCAAATTCACACCCTGAGAGACAGTAGTGATAGCTCAAATAGTGGGGCCCCTGCCACACACATGGGATATCCAGACTGAGTTCCAGGCTCCTGGCTTCATTCTGGCTCAGCCCTGGCCTCTGCAGACACTCAGGGAGTGAACCAGAAGATTGAAAATCTCCATCCATCCTTCTCCCTCACTCCTTCCCTATCTCTGCCTTTCAAGTAAATTTTAAAAATAAAAAAAAATTAAAGATTTATTTATTTGAAAAAGAGTGAGAACAATCTTCCATTGACTGGTTCATTCCCCAAATGGCTATAACAGCCAGGTCTGGGTCAGGCTGAAGCCAGGAACCAGGATCTTTATCCTGGTTTCCCATGTGGGTGACAGAGGCCCAAGCACCTGGGCCATCATCTGCAGCTTTTCAAGGAGCAATTAGCAGGAAACTGGATTGGAAGTGGAGCAGCTATAACTCAGGACTCGAATTTGGAAACCCTAAAATGAACAATGGAGATATAGGATGTTTAACCCACTTTATTATAATACTGGTCCCAAAGGATTTTTTTAAAATCAGAATACTCCATAAATATGTAACATTCTAAGTGCCAGCTAAGATAAGATTATTTAAAATAATTCATTTATAGAAAATTGAATTTTAAGATACATTAAACAGCATTCTACTTTAAAGTTAGAAATAAGATTGCTATGTGATTAAAATCTGAACTTTTAACTTCTCATCAAAGTCTCATTTTTTGAAACTGTATTTTGTCATGTTTTCTTGATACTAAAATGAATAAGAAAATTTTTCGTATTTAGGAAAATGATAGGACATGTTTAAATATGTCAGTCTTCTCATGAACAGTTGTGTGACAAAGAACTCACCATTTCTTTTTTTTTTTTTTTTTTTTTTTTTTTTTTACAGGCAGAGTGGACAGTGAGAGAGAGAGACAGAGAGAAAGGTCTTCCTTTTTGCCGTTGGTTCACCCTCCAATGGCCGCCGCGGCCGGCGCGCTGCGGCCGGCGCACCGCGCTCGTCCGATGGCAGGAGCCAGGAGCAAGGTGCTTTTCCTGGTCTCCCCATGGGGTGCAGGGCCCAAGCACCTGGGCCATCCTCCACTGCACTCCCGGGCCACAGCAGAGGGCTGGCCTGGAAGAGGGGCAACCGGGACAGAATCCGGTGCCCCGACCGGGACTAGAACCCGGTGTGCCGGCGCCGCAAGGCGGAGGATTAGCCTGTTGAGCCACGGCGCCGGCCAGAACTCACCATTTCTTTGGTGGCTTCAGACAAGTCTTTTTTTTTTTTTTTAATTTTGACAGGCAGAGTGGACAGTGAGAGAGAGAGACAGAGAGAAAGGTCTTCCGTTGCCGTTGGTTCACCCTCCAATGGCTGCCGCGGCCGGCGCACTGCGGCCGGCGTACCGTGCTCATCCGATGGCAGGAGCCAGGTGCTAGGTGCTTTTTCCTGGTCTCCCATGGGGTGCAGGGCCCAAGCACTTGGGCCATCCTCCACTGCACTCCTGGGCCACAGCCAAGGGCTGGCCTGGAAGAGGGGCAACCGGGACAGAATCCGGCGCCCCGACCGGGACTAGAACCCGGTGTGCCAGCGCCGCAAGGCGGAGGATTAGCCTGTTGAGCCACGGCGCCAGCCTTCAGACAAGTCTTAATAATAAAATCTTCTTCCTTTTACTGGCTGAAATCTATCTCCTGATGACTTCCACCAAGTAGTTCCCATCACTTTCCAGAAAGATCTATCCATAATTGAACCCACAGCTGTCTCAATCCCATCAAGTGCTGCTGCTTCTTTTTTTAAGATTTATTTTATTTATTTGAAAGAGTTTCAGAGAGAGGTAGAAACAGAGAGAGGTTTTCTATACACTGGTTCACCCCCCAAATTGCCACAATAGCTGGAGCTGAGCCAGTTCTAAAGCCAGGACCCAGGAGCTTCTTCCGGGTCTCCTGAGTGGGTGCAAGGGCTCAAGGACTTGAGTCATCTTCTACAGCTTTCCCAGGCACTTTAGCAGGGAGCTGGATCAGAAATGGAGCAGCCAGGACTTGAACTGGTACCCATATGGGATGCGGGCTCTTAGGCCATATCTTTAACTCACTGCGCCAAAGCGCTGGCCCCTATCAAGTGGTTTTTTTCCTGTTCTTTGTGTGTATGGTAGTCTTGGTATCTACAGTTATTCTGGTGGTGTTTACAAAGTCTGATCACACAAACTTATATAGTTCCTCGGACTATAGGAAGTGCCTTTTGCTCTTGGCATCGTATTTTTAATGTCTCTCTGAGGTTTTGTTCTATTTACTTGATTCTAACAGAATATACACACCCCTGAGGTGATGGTTACAGCCTGACAGGTATATAACACTTATATCCTAAACTCATACTGCTGAATAGGAAATCTTAAAAGAGATCCCTATCAAGGAATAGCATATCAATAAATATCCCAGATGGTAATCGATAATGACTAAAGACTCTTCGCTGGGACTAGAATGTTGCTATTGTTTTATGTGCATTTTACACTGACAGTGGAATATACATTTACACGAGCCATCCGATGTCATTAAAAATAAAAATTAGGCTTCCTTAAATGATTATGAAATCTCATAAAAGAAATGCCCACCTAAGCCCCTCTGTGGAGTGAAAAGGATGGGATATACACTTCAGAAATTTAGACAAAAATGTGGCTGACGGAATTTCTTTGTCATCCCATTGCTTAGATTGCCCAATAAAATTTCCCATCTCACTGTAATAAAAAAAAACAGATGCTGTTAAATATAGTACAAGATGTATGTTTCTTAAATACACTAAATGGGGAAGTATGAATCAGCATCTTGTATCCTAGACAAAATTGCTTAAATCGTCTTCTAAGACAAGAGCCCGAAGGCAGTCACCTCATCCATGTTCATAAGATGTTGAGAGGTTGATCACTTCCAGTTCTGAGCAGAAGAATACAGCAAGATCATGTGTCAACCTGTATATATTCAGCTGTTCATATGTTATGTCCAAGACTTAAAGTGCTCATAATACTTGGAGGTAAATATGTATCCATTATTACATATTATTATATAGTTTTTAAAGATATTATCTAAATATTTTATCGCAAATTATTTAAATAGTTAAAATATGTGAAAAGGGAGGCTTAGAGAGCTTTACTCACATGTCCCAAAGTTACAGCTTATTGGATCCAAAGTAGATATTCTCTCCTTGACGCTACAAATCATTGTATGTCCAGACCCATGAGAAGGAAAATCCAGGAGTCAGGGCTCATTTGTGGCTTAGCAGCAAAAGCAGAGGACTGTGATTCATGCGATCGGTGCTGAATTTTCTTTCCCCAAGAAGCTGCAGAACCTCGGGGGAATCATTCTGCATCCTGGTACCCAGTTTGTCATGTTAATAAAACACAAGCTTTAAATGAGAGGATCTCTAGGTCTTATTCCAGATTGGAAGTCCCGTGATTCTCCCATAATCCTCTTTGAATTTTAGTTTCCTTTGAACTCAAGAGTTACCTGGATTTAGATACTTGTATTTATTTTATGTTAGTTATTATAAATATTTGGAAATATGGTAGGTTTTACTCTCTAAGATATTGGCAATAACCTTGCAATAAACTTTTCAAAACCTTATGTTGATATTCAGTGTTACATTTCAAAATGAGTGATGTGTGATTGAAGGTTTTTTGATGCTTCATAATTCTCTTCTTATTTGGAAACTGCAAGGTCTTTTAGCTCAGGTATACAGTTGTTTCTGCAACATAATAACAGTGCTACATTTTATACATTTTATGTGATTCAGTGGCATGATTGCTGGGGAGAAACTGAGCTTGTTAAGTAAAATTTCTTGTTTCAATACACACTCAACACCTACGAGCAAGTACCATAGACTCACATGATGTGTTCTACCCAATCTCATCTATGGACACAATTATATTTTGTTCCTGGTAAAACACAAAATGAGTAAGAAAGTGACAGCAAAAATGCAATATATATTGTTGAACTACATGTTGTTAAATTATCTCAGTTGTTGTTAAATATTATAAACACCCCATAGGCCATGAGCTTTGAAAGGTATGTTTTCCTTTCTCTATTCCTTTGCCTTTTCCTGAGAGTCTTGCCTTTAACAAAATAAGAGCTCAATAAAAAATTTGCTGATTGATTAGAAACAAGAATTTAATAACAAAGAAGTAACAAAAAGGACCTTTTCATAGGATAGCTGATAGCTCTAAGAGCTCAGGAATCTATATAAAGATAGATAAATGGAACCATAAAATTCTGCAGGCTATCCTGGCTACAAAATCCCAAAGATTAGTAATATCGTGTTTCCAAACAATCACACCTAACATAAGCTATCAAATACAGTTGATCAGAGAACTGTATTAGCCTGATTCTATTTGAGGTCTGTTAATTTATTCACATCTTTTAATTTCAAAAGTGCACTGCTTTTCTTATCTTTGAATATGAGAAAACATGTTTGCCTATAAGCCGTTTCTATACTAAAACTCGTAAATGGATAATTCACACAAATGTTGTACTGTGCTGTTCTCCATCTAAAAACAGTTTCATTTCTCCAACCTTGACATATACTTTAGGCAGAGTAGAAATGGAATTTTTATTACAAACAGAGTTTTTGATAATAAAGCAGGCAAGCCTCAGATTATCATCAGCTTCATCAAGATTTAGCTCAAAAAATGTAGAAAACCCATGGGCTTATCAAGACATACAGAAATGTTTTATGATGATGCAGGAGTCAAATAACTGGAATAAAAATACTCCCTGAATAACAAAAGGCTTATATAAATGTATATAGGGTTCTATTAGCTGGAACATTTATGCTATCTTCCAACTTGCATGCTGAGAACTACATATTTTATTGTTTTTAAATAAAAATGGGTTTATAATTTTATAACATTTCAAAAAGATATATGATATAAAAACATTTTTAAATTAATTTTCTAAATATTCTCATGAGGGAATACTTTAGAGATAACCTTTGCCAACATTAAAAAATTTTCAAAAATGTTTCCTGAGAAACTATGAACACTTTCAAAAAATTATACCTTATTGTATGTTGTATATAGGTTAAAAACTCATTATTCACAGAATGATGACTATTTCACTATTTTAATGAATACTTTACTGTAATATAATACTGGGATCATCATAATTTAATCAATAATTCCGTATTTACATATAGCTAGCTTATTAACATTTATTAACTATTAGAAACCAAACTTCAGTAAACACTACCAAAGTTCCCATCTCTTAGAAAAAAAGACTTGCCATTTTTCACCTGTTAAGGAACTGGGTGGTTTCATGATACACCCAACAGAAAATCTTTCAGTTCCAAAATGTTTTAGCAGTTATTGCACAAGTTACTGAGCAGTTAACATTAGTGCAGGTCACTCCACAACTACTGAGCCATTGACTGACAGGTTCTGGGGAGCACAGTGCAACTTTATGGGTTCATCACTGTTCCCCATGGAGGCACATTTACCTCGGTGCCAATGAAGGGAATGCTTGAGGGCTTGGCAGGGACCTAGCGATGTGTTCAAGGCATCCTATGACTCTGTAGGATTTGAAACAGTGACCTTTTCAACCTCTGTCTCTCTCCACTCCCATTCTCCCTTTGTCAGCTCATTGCTCTATGCGGGGTGACATGGGAGAGGCTGTGGAAATTCTGGGGATCTGATTATGAAAAGTTGAGTTGGGGGTACATCTATTTGGAGTGCAGTGGTGTTTATTTTTATGGTTGGCAATCATTCCTCCATGCAGTCAGTAACCACTCCCTATTGTAACGTAACAATAACATCGTGAACATTCTACCACTTAGTATCCTGACTAATCCAGTGTTGAGCCTTAAGATGTTGGGGCAGAGTTAGACCTTATGGTGGAAACCTGCCCCAGCTGTGAGTGGATGGTGGGAGAGCAACACAGTTTGACAAATAAAGACAGAGAAATTCAGTCTGAAACATTTCTTGAAATCTTGTGCTTCATTCATAAAACACAGTGGTAGAGTTTTCAAAACTTAAATATCAACTCTAAAAGTTTAAGACATTGCTGACAAGGAGTTGTGAAACATAAGAAATTTTACTACTTTAAAAATTTTTGTCCTCATGCTAGAAAAAGTCTCAGATTATTTTCCTATTCTCTCTTTAGAAATACATATTTAAAAACTGTGAAATGGGGGCCAGCATTGTGGTGCAGTGGGTAAAGCCACGACCTATGACACTGGCATCCATATGGGTGATGGTTAGAGCCCTGGCTGCTCCACTTCCCGTCCAGTTCCCTGCTGGTGAAGCTGGGAACACTGTGGAAGATGGACTGAATCCTTGGGCCCTTACTGTCCACACTGGAGAACCCAGTGGACTTCCAGGCTTCTGCCTTTGTCCTAGGCCAACCATGGCTGCCATCTGGGGAGTGAGCCAAGGGATGGAAGCTCACTCTTTCTTTCTGTAACTCTGCCTTTCAAATAAATAAATAATCTTTAAAAAATTGTTGTGGAATAAAGATATGACAAGAAAAATATACACCCAAAAATGAGAGAAAATTTGTGACTTGTCCCAGGCTATTTAATATTTAAAATAATTATTAAAAATTCTAAATGATCATATTAAATCATTGATATAATTTAAAATAGTAATGCTAAAATTATTTTTAATTTTGTATTGCAAATTTTGAAACTTTTAGTTGTCAATTTTTTTATTTAAAAATTCTCTGCAAGTCAGCAAATATTCACTCATTCCTCTGATGTCTAATTCACAGCTTGACATTCTTTCTCTGGGAGGAGCAGCAACATTGTGTGTGTCAGATCCTTCAAGACCTGGATCCACTCCTGCTTCTCACTCACCCGTGCAAGCAACAGGAAAAACGTGACTGACTACACAAGGTAGAGTTTTTGTACTTCCTTCCTTTTCTCATTTCATACATGGAGGGGATAACATTAAATGCAATAATAATACATTGCTTAAGAGTTTAGCAAAGAATTATAGTATTTTTTCAGGAAAGCAGGCATTGTCCACATCCTATAGAAGCTAAGTGGATTTCAAAAGGTTTTCCAGGACTGAGAAGCACCAAGGGAATATTACAAAATTGGCAAAGTTTAGACAACTCTCAATTTACTTCTAAACTGGAAAGCATTTTTCTGTCTTTCTAAATATTAAGCTAATATAGGCTCTTTTAAGTGATTTTAAATATAAAGTGTATATAAAAAGCATGTATTATAATATAACACTTCTTTTTGTTATTTGATAATCCTAACTAAAGATATAGCTATAGCATATAAAATGCTGGCACAAGAATCAAGAGCAGAATTTGATCGTCTTTTTCTTTTTCACCTACTATAGGGCCGTGATGCTAATATTAAACCAATGAAAAGATAAATAAACTACATAAATTCCTTAAATCTTCTATTCACCAAAGTTAAATGATAAAAAAAAAAAAACCTAAGAGAAAGTTGAGACATACTTGAGAAAACGTTATATTACCAATCTATTAAATTAAGGCTTCTATGAAATTATATGGAAAAAAACAAGTATCAAAAAATGAGCATGGAACATAAAGTGTTAACTCATACATGTAGGGAGAAGGTTCCAGTAAGACACAAATGCAGTTGTTTAAGCACGTGAGTAACCAAGGAAATACAAATTACAGTGATGTGGGGTTTTTAACTGTTGAATCAAAAATCTTTGCTAATGTCAGTGTTGTAGGTAATAATGTATATTACTGGTAGAAATTTAACTTGGTACAAACTTTACAGAAAACATCAGAAAATTCTATTGGAATTCAAAATGTGTATTGTTTTTGACGAGCAACACCTCAAATAGGAATCTTCCCTGAAAAATTAGTTGCTGGGTGTTTCAGGGTGTACCTGTCAGTCGCCTGTTGTAGTATTGTCTGTGCTACAAAGATCATCAACAGCAAATATTTTCAGACAACTTAAAAAAACCAATCAGTAAGGGATCAGGTTGTGTTGTGTGGTTTTACAAAGGAATGCTATACACTATTTGAAAACTGTGACTAATACTGCAGTGAACCATAAATACGTCTATGCTACAAATCAAACGTATAATGAAAGAGCAAGAGAGAGACAGAGGAGGAAAGAACAGGTCTTGAAACAAACTCGTGTGCTCTGTAAGCACTTAGGAAACATGGATTCTGGAACAGGTATTCTAGCAGTCATTAAGAAAACAGTGATGGATGGTGAGAGTTTTTTCCCCCTAGTCTTAATGAATCTGTTAAACATTTACTTTTATCTGAGAAATTAATTAGAGCCAACATGTATGAAGAGCATCAAACTTTTTATTAAGTTGGAAATATTATCATTTAGTTAATCCTTAACATTTAGCCTGTCTAATATTTGATAAATATACTTGATATGATAAATATTCTAGAATAACCACTCTCGCAATTGAACTTTTATCAAATATTAAGTAATATTATTAAGGCAAAGCCTTAGAAATTGTATGACTAGGTCAAAGCTTATATTTTTATTCTTATAGTTACCTTTATTTGAGAGACAGAGAGACAGACAACAGAGCTCCCATGGTTTACTCCCCAAATACACAGTATGTCCAAGGCTGGACCAGGACAAAGCCAACAGCTGGGAGCTCCATCTAGATCTCCCACATGTGTGGCAAGAACACAGTTTCCAGAGCAGAACGCTGTCATGCAGAGCAGAGCTGGGACTTGGGGCCCAGGAACTCTGATATGTGTTCAGGCATCACACCCACGTCTTCACTGCTACTCCGAATGCACACACCTCCTGAAAGCTTAGATCATTGGTAAGGTCCCTCACACATATCACCAAATTGCACCTGAGAAAGGTAGAAGCAATTAATATGAGTGCTGGTGAAATATGAGAGTCATTTATCACTGAGAAGTGTTCTTCTTGCTTGGATATTTACCTTGTAACTATTTTTATGATTTTTTTCTAAGGACAAAGTTTTTTTTTTTTTCGTTTTTATGTAGACAAAGAAATTAGTCTATATCTTCCTTAATTACTTGCACTTTTTAAAATGTTCGATGTACCCAAAAAGTAGATTAAATATTGACACAAAGTTTTTCTGTCTTGTGTGGTTTCCTAGTAATTAGCAGTTAATTTATTTATTTTTATCCAAGAGGAAGAGAAACATAAAGAGAGATAGACAGAGTTCCATCTGCTGGCTGACTCGGCAAATGGCTGCCAAGAACTCAACTGAGGCCGTGGCTGGAAGACAGGAAATAACACAAGTATCCCATGTGGATGGCAGGAACCTAACTAGTCGAGCCATCCCTCTCTGCCTCCTGGAGTAGCTGGAACCAGGAACTGGAGATGAAAATCAAACACTGATATATTTTGGGTCACAGGCATCTTAAGGGGTGTCTTAACTGCTAGGACAAATGCTCACCCATCAATCTGTTTTTAATTGATTTTGGCCAGTTACTCAAATGGAAGACCTTTTAAAAATGTTTAGAATAGTATTTTCTTAAAATTGTCATAATTGTAGATATTTATGGTATACAATGTGATGAGTCAGCCCATGGGTTCAACATGTGAAGATCAAGTCAGGTTAGTGAGCATGTCCATCTTTTTAAATATTAATTATTTTGATTAATAATTGTACATACTGATGAGATGCAGTGTGACATTTCAAGATTGAATTCAGGCCAGCACCATGGCTCACTTGGCTAATCCTCTGCCTGCAGCACCGGCACCCCATGTTCTACTCCCGGTTGGGGCCCCGAGTTCTAGTCCTGGTTGCCCCTCTTCCAGTCCAGCTCTCTGCTATGGCCCAGGAGGGCAGTGGAGGGTGGCCCAAGTGCTTGGGCCCTGCACCCGCATGGGAGACCAGGAGGAAGCACCTGGCTCTTGACGCTGGATCGGTAGCAACCATCTGGGGGGTGAACCAATGGAAGGAAGACCTTTATCTCTGTCTCTCTCACTGTCTAACTCTGCCTGTCAAAAAAAAAAAAAAAAAAAAAAAAAAAAAGATGGGTTGGTTCAGTGTGCTGATAAAACCAAGATTATTAACATTTTCCCCTCTTGGTCCTGACTCTATCATTACTGCCCATGAGCTCCTCTCTTCTGTTTGCTCAGAAACATCTCATAGGTTATTGTGAACTGTACTCGCCCCACTCTGCTTAACACCATCTTCTTCCTCCTTTGTACCTAACTTGGTACTCATCATTGCTTGGAGAGTGAACCAGTAGATGGAAGTTTTATTTCTCCCTCACTTTGCCTTTCCAATTAATTAATTTAATCTTTAAAAATAATTGGTGGTTGGCCATTCTCAGTCCATAATCCCACAAGGAAACAATTAGCTACTGTTCCTTTTAGATCAGGCGAGTGTTTAATAATTTTCCACCGCTCACTACTGTGTTCCACTAGGTCCTTCTCTCTCCTGTACAGACCTTACCTCAGCACCGTAGGCACTGAGTGAGAACTGTCAGGTCCAATAATAGATTAGACAGATAGTCACAGGGAAGATTTATCAGGATTGATCTGGGTTCTGGTTTCCTTAGGAAACAATGTTTTCCCTGCTCTCAGGAACAAAACCATTTAAAATATCTGTTGAGTTCAAGATGTGGTCTAATCCTGGAGGACCAACATTTAGGGGTACATATGGGGAAGATGGAGTAAATGCAGGTCAGTTTCTTGATAACTAGGAAGATTCTAGAATATTTGGACTGCATAGTAACAGCAGATATATCTTCGCATTTCACAGACCTTACATTCAGTGGCTTAAAAGAGACTGCTTTTATATTCTTGGTCTGAGTTAGAATATGTGATAGAGTAATATTTTAGTAATGCATGAAAGAGTAGATAAATGACTGAATATCCCATGATGCAATTTCATGACTGGTAAGCTGGAGATTAACTGAGAGTAAGGATCAACTCGGAATGCGTGAGACTGAAAATACAGTCAGTCCTCCATGTGCCAGGGCTCCATGCAAATTCTGAGTCAGCCAGTTGCAAATCAAAAAGGTTATAAAACAATGCACCTGTTGTAAACATGTTCAGACATTTTCCTTGTCATTCTTCTCATAGTAGGACAACTATTTGCAGGACATTTGCAATGCATTAGGTCTTATAAATGACCAGGTGAGGATTTAAAGGATGCAGGAGGACATGGGCAGGTTATGTGCAAATACTGTGCCATTTCGTACAAGGGACTTGAACGTCCACAGATTTGGTGTGTGCAGGTCTTGGACCCCATTCCCTATGGACACTAAGGGATAGCTACAGTACAAAAGGATGGAGGAGCTGGTAGTTAACTCCACCCAGAAGACAAAATTCATTGTCGATTTTA
Organism: Sylvilagus floridanus; assembly: GCA_949820135.1. Taxonomy (NCBI): domain Eukaryota; kingdom Metazoa; phylum Chordata; class Mammalia; order Lagomorpha; family Leporidae; genus Sylvilagus; species Sylvilagus floridanus. The sequence continues at coordinate 7,663,275 of OX463246.1, read as the reverse complement.
CCAGAGAGATCCATGGGTCAGAAAATTTAACAAATGAAAATGTTATTAGGTGATTTTCCAAATAGCAAAATAAGATACAAAGTTTAAACCACTTAGATTATTCTGATTTGGGGGCAGTAACTCAAGACAATGAGAAAAGAATGACCATCTTATCTCCTAAGCAATGTATCTATAGTGCATGGCCACATCCTTTGTTAAGAGAGTTTACTTGGCACATTGGTGATGAAGTTGAGAGAAACAAATTATATGAAAAAGAAAAAACCAACACTCCTTTCAGCAAAAATCCTTAATAAAATTTTACAGTGTGAAGTGTTGTCATACTGAATAAAGAATACAATCTTAAACTTTCAGAGTACAAGTGAGAAGCAGACAAGACTGACCACTTCTAACTTCTGTGATTGTCACGTGGTTGTAGTGTCAAGGAGATTGAGGCCTCTGTACTTGCTATCCAACTGTTTGGTTCCAAGTATCTGCCCCTTCCTAAGATAGCACCATCCCTTCTCCCAGCTCAGCAAATTCGTCCATTCCAAGGATGTATTCTGACCTCAGGTTGCCCAAACATCTAGGAATCTACCTCATATCCAACACCCCAGAAAGGAATACTTCTCAATGTCTTTCTTATGAAGTCAAGATGCAAGTTTCCCCTCCACTTTTCTTTTCTATGCTGGTTGTTTCTAAAGAAGACATCAAAGTCAACTGAGAAACTCAACTTCTAGTTTAGAACTCTTTACCACAAAGCAGCTTACTTGGTCCTAGGAACAGAGTCATTTTTCTTTTTAAAAGACTTATTTTCAAGCCTTGGACCATGGGAGAATCCTGCAGGAGACACACACAGTCCTGCTCAGAATATGGTCTCTAGATCACAAACATTTGCATGCCCCTGACCTTGTAGTCTGGTAACAATCCTACCAGGAGTTCCTAGTATTGACAGTTTGGATTTGTTTTGGACATTTTACATGACATGGTGAGTAAAGTAGGTGAAATAAAATGCATATAAATAAGTATCACTTCTCGACCTTTTGGCTAAGATCAAGTGTAGATAAATAGGTAAATAAGAAAAATTTTTGAAATCAGTATTTTTATGTAAGATTATTTTCAAGAAAAAAAGGACTCGGAAAACTGCTAAAAACAAAGACTTCGGAAAGGTGGAAAGTTATATGCTACAGTAGTTTCTAGTTTATCAAAGAATCCCTTGGGAGGCATAATGACAAAAGGAATTCAGAATAGAAATGAAAAGCATCTAGTATTGGGATTGATGAACACCTACAAAATTGTAGTAAGTGGATATATCTACAACTCAAGAAGGTAATAGGTGAAGAGGTCTATTTCAGATCAAAATAAAATAATTCTGTAAAGTTGGAAGAAATTTTCTAAGTAATCTGTACAATTAAAGCAACCCCACCAAATTTCAGTGGAACATAGTTTAATTAAAGATATCTAACTTCCTCTTGTAGATTAAAGACCTAAGCAGACCCAGTAAAACTTGAAGTTTACTAACTTAGTAGATATCAAATGTGTTAGACATTAGTAAAAAGTTAAACTATGAGGCCTTGATTCAGGAAGGATGGGATGGAAAATGTGGTAACATTGAGTTTGTATAAAAAATTTGAAAAAGGTGGCATTTTAAATCAGTGGATTTATTAAATAATTAGCTATGGAAAAATAAATTCTAAATGGCCGAGCAAAGGAAGAGACCATGCAAAAATTATTTAAGAAGTGTTGAAGAATTAAAAATGTCATAGGGATGCTATGAGGACATCTGCAGCTTATAATACATTTTATGGAATGGTTATTTTTAGATGTGTGTCTACAAAGGAACTGTGCTTCTATCTTACTCATTTTCACCCCATGCTAAGTGCTGAATGGAAGGTTTGACCCCTGTCAGAAAAACACCTTTAATTTATGGATTACTTGACTAAGGATGGAAAGCGCACAGAAGTTGGAGAGCATCAGGGTCCCATGCTCCTTAGGCAGAGCTGCCTGTGAGCTGGCTTACTGCTCCCACGGGAAGAATCCTCAGCCAGGAGCCAGCAGCTGCAGCTACAGCCACTTCATCTCTAGCCACCCCCTTCTTCCTCACGGCTAAGGTGCCATCTGAGACTGAAAAGGGAGATCAGTTTAAAGCCTTAAGATGGATTCTACAGAACTAATTAGAAGCATTTGGAATGGAAGCTACTCAGAGTGTGCCTTAGATGATGTCTATTCTGCATTTGAAATAATAATCAATAAGCTAAATGAAATATAATAATAAAAATATCAGCACAGCAGACTATAAAGCAGATGAGACATCAATAGAGTTTGCTGTGGTCTATCAAGTCTGTATATAAAGTGGCTAAAAGTTGTGGTCTGCACATTTAAGGAGCCAAAACTGGGGTTCTTCTATGGAACATTTCCTGGTATTTTCAGTCACAGCTCAAGCAGAGTCCTGCACAGAGGTGAGTCATCGACTCAGGGTATAGCCGGGAATGACGCATTATTTAATAGGGGAAAGGAAAATGTGAAGGCAGCACAGGCCTGTTCTCAGCTGATGCTGAGTCAGATCATCAAAGGCAAACCCGGGAACATTTCCATCCTCCTCCCCAACCGCTCCTGTCTCCTGCTTGTAAACAGAAAGACTGGAAAAATGCTGCTTTAATGACTTCATTTCTAGAAGGAGACATCCAGTTGTAAAAGTTGCTAGCAGAGGTCCTTGCCTTCCATTTTGATGCTCTTTTGGCTCATGCATCTCCAGTTTAAATGCTGAAGGAACTCTCTAAATTCATCATTGAAAAGAAATGGACTCTGGTGATTCCAGAGGTGGTAGGGTGACCAGCTTTCTGGTGCAGCATAGATGAAAGCAGGCATTCACACATCCTTTATGAATGGCAACTGGGTGGTTTCTAACACTTTTTTAAAAAAGATTGATTTTATTTATTTGAAAGGCAGAGTTTCACAAAGGGGAGGGAGAAACAGGGAGGGGGGAGAGAAAGAGAGAGAGAGAGAGAGAGACATAGAGAGAGAGAGAGAGAGAGAGAGAGAGAGAAAGAGAAAGAGAAATAGGTCTCCCATCCATTGGTTCACTCCCCAAATGCCTGCAGCAATCAGGGCTCCACCAGGTTGAAGCCGGGAAACAGGAGCTTCTTCCAGATCTCCCATGTGGGTGGCAGGGGCCCATGCACTTGGGTCATCTGCTGCTTTCCCAGGGGCATTAGCAGAGAGCTGCATGAGAAGTGGAGCAGACGGAACTGGTGCCCATAGGTGATGCAGGTGTCACAAGCGATGGCTTTACCCACTACACCACAGCGCCAGCCCCTCCATTGCTATTTTAAAAGCACACACACTCAACCAACAATGCCACATCAAGCAATTCATCCAAATGAGCTTATTCTGCACATATGTACAAAATGTTTGTCCATTGTACTATTGATTATAGTAGCAGCTTAAACATCAAATGGATTTACATAATGGAAATATGATTTAGCTCTTGATACAATTCCAAAACTATATAATTTTTGGTAAAAAAGCAAGATGCACAATGTTTATATAATTTAGTGAGTTTTGTAAAAAGTGTGTATGTACATCCACACTACGTGTACCCATACATGTGTACAAATTCATCCAGGGTGATATGCATATGTATATCTGGGTGATTATAAACATATATTCCAAGCATTAGCTAGTAGCTACCAGAAATTGGCCCTGGTGAATCAACATTGTGTAGGAAGGGAACATTATGAGGAGAGAAATGTCTTTTTCCTGCACATCCCCTTGTGCCTTTAAATTTTAATCTTGTGCATGTATCAATGATTGAAAAATACATGAGGAAACTAAAAACAAGTCACTGAAATGGGTCGACTGAGATACTGGAGGAGAATAATTAGAAGCGCCAGGAATTTTTCTCACCAGGGTTAGGGTCTGAAGGCCAAGGTGCAGTCTTGCTTAATGACCCTGTATGTCTTCTGGAAGCAGTGTCTATCAAATTGGGAACTGAGGGTTTGGCATACAATTTGTGGGCTTCAAATCCACTGTCCTCAGTGCTCCTGGGGAGACTGAAGACGTGTGAAACACGGCACTCCGCTGTATGTCTCATGTGTGCAGTTACCTAAATAGAAAGAACCATTTTAAATCTGCTGGAAAAGAGAACACAAACGAAAACATGAGGACCGAACGAAAGTGTTGGTAATTCCAAAAGAATGATGGTTCTGTGGTGTTGGAGTAATTTGTGTAGGTGTTAAGGGGGCGCAGGAATTCAGCTTAGAGGATTTGTAAGCATGTTGAGGGGATGACAGCATGAGCAGAGGGGTACAGGAAAACAATCTGGTGGTTATGGGCAGAAATAAAAAGAAATGCTGCATATTCTACAGATATTTCAGAGCATTTAAAAATACGCTGGTAACTGTGCATTCCAGCCGCACACATTGTAAACTGTGAGCACGGAGGTCAGAGAATGCAGACCGCATCAAGGAGCTGACAGCCAGGACTGTGGGCACTTAAATTGAAAATGTAAATAAAGTGCGTTAAGACACTTTCTAAACAGGCATTGTAAGACCATGGCTATGAAAATGGTTCATGCAGTCAGCTTGGGATTCAGATCCTGGCTCCCGACTCCATCCCTCACTGCCACCCTGATCTTGGGCAAAATACTTAAAATGTTTTGACCTTTGGTTTCCTCAACTGTTAACTGGAAATGATGATCATATCTGCCTTGGAAAGGTTAAGGAGATGATATAGGGACACACGTGGTGGGCCATCCATGACACGTGCAGTAGATTCAAGAGTTGGCTTGCAGAGCTGCTAACTTGAAACCAGGGACCATTAACCCAACACTCAGCATATACCTCCTCCAGGAACTACTGTATCAGCCTTTTATTGCTGCACAGCAAATCATCACAGCTTAAAACCATCCCACTTTAGTAGCTCATGGTTCTGGAGGTCCCAAGTCCAGGTGGTGTTGACTGGGTTTTCTGCTTTGTGTCTCAGAGGCTGAAATAAAACTATAACCAAAAAGCATTTTTGTTATTAAAAAGTTTTTGAAATGCAAAAGTTTAGTAGTGCAAAATGATAAAATACCATAGTACTGAGTCTAATTTGAACAAATAATCTAATCTTTCTAGATCTTTCTTGTAAATATCACTTCATAATTGTAATGGTAATATTGCATGTTATCGTTGGTTTCTTGACTAATTGAATGGTAATTTAAATTTTTCTAGTTAATTTAATGGGGGTGGGAGAGGAGGAAAGGAGGCATTCAGCTATTGAGGAAGTGTTTTTGGATTCTGTGTATGATCAGTGCTGTCTCTTTATTTATTATCACCGTCCATCACCATCTGTGCTTGCCCACTTCTGGCGAAGGCCCTTTTGTGCAGGACCACAGCCTCCCACTGGGAACTTGGTTCCCTTACTAACTGCAGAATACTGAGCCTTGGCAATGAACTGACTTTGAGTAAAAGGGCTTGTAGTGGTCGAGATGTACGTGTGTCCTGCTTCCAAGCTGAGCCTGAATCCAGGTGTGCTCCAGCACCCACGCTTCTAGCCTTTAAGAGCAACTCTCACAGTCTTAGCTGGAACAAACTGCCATAGGCTGAGTGGCTTAGACTCTTGTCACCGCCCTGCAGGATGGGAGGACCAAGATGGGGCATGGAGGTGGTGAAGGCGTGGGTCCTGCTTCCTGTGTTCTGAGTCCTCCTGTGGCAGGCAAATGGCATGTCTCCTCTCATTTCTCACGCATGAGGAATGCAGGAATTTGGGGAGACAGAGACATTCCCTACAGTGAAGTCCAGCAGACTTCCCATAGTTTATCTTCTGTTTGTTTTGCTGCTACTTTATTCTGCTTTGTATTAACGCGACATTTCCATTACTTTCCTTGTAACACTAAATCTACAAGACGGTGCTAACAGATGCTATAAGGAAAAAAAAAAACCTTGTTGTAAAAAAAAAAAAAGAGGGGGGAGAAAAGTTTGCAAAATGCTGGATTAAGCACTTTTGAAGAAGTTTCTTAATCACAGAGCCGTTCAGGGTACTCACTAAGCTACCATTCACCATGAATCTCTAAGAAGCTGCCTGAATATGGGATGTTTCCCAAAATTATTTGGCCATGAAACTTTTTATTTTCCAGAAACCTATTAACAACTCGTGGAAAAAGAGGTCTGCAGCAGAAACAATTTGGGAAGTGCTGACTTCACGTGATGTATAGGTTCATTTTCAGCACTTTAGGTACATGTTTGAAGGCGCCATAGAACTGTAGGCTGGACCCTTCGTGATCAGTTCAGTCCCTCAGCACTGAACGCACGGGAAGAGATTCATGGCAGAGTCTTGTCCTTTTCTTTCTTCTCCTTTTTTAAAAGAATATCTCAATTTCTGTGGCCTTCTAACTGTCTTATCCTCCTCTTGGGAGGAGCCTACACTTGAGTTCAGTGAGAGTAAAATGAGCCCTATAAATGTACATTAGAAAAAGGGACTGCTGTCTTCCAAATGAAACGCTGATAGATGATTATTATCATTAAGAAAGGAAATAACTGCCAGTGTTACTATGGGCCTTGCTCGCTCGCGCACTCTCTCTCTCTCTCTCTGTCTCATACATACACACACACATACATATAACTACTTATCAATTTTATTGAAAACGGAACTTGAGAAAGTAGAGATACTGAACCAGCAACACTGTTCATAAGCTGTCTGCTAAGTAATAAAGACATTGAATGCCACTGCTCCAGGCGTTTGGGCAGAGAATATGCAGCTAACATAGTTTTGTGCCCCATGGAGTTTTTTTTTTTTAACCTTTCTTGAAATTACAAAAAAAAAAAAAGAAATGTTTACTAATGTACTCCATTGCCAAGTATCGCTTAACTTCCTAACATGCTTATTAAGATTTATGTCTTTATCAGAAAAGTAGAAATAAACAGGGAATAAAATGTGAAATTGAGCAAAATTGTTAGCATGCTCTTTTTCCTTAGATCTCTCATGAGAGAGGGACTGGTTTCTAATTTTATATTTTGGAGATTTAGCACTATTCTCCAGGCACAATATTAGAAAACTAATATTGCACATCTTGTTTCAAAAATTAAAGGCATACTTTCTGATGCACACGCCACAGAGTGGCGGAAAGCACGCTTTGAAAATGCAGTATTGCTAATGTAGCAGGAAGTCTGACACTGTTTGAAATACTTTGCTACAACTCTGGATCTGGTACTCTAACATCAGTGGCTTTAAGCATAAAAATAGTAAAGAAATGACTCGGCTTTCCCTTGGCAAAGGGACTTTTTAAAGCGTGGTGTTTTTACCCGCCCACGAAACAGGAGATTTGAAGGACCCTTACTCAAAGGGTTTTTCTATTGTGGCTGTTTCTTTGTTTGCAGTGAATACCACAGCTCACCTCCTTCTCGGTCTTTAGATTTCTCGCTCAGCCTTGCTCCCTTGATCTCAGTCTAAACTCCAAAAGGCAGGCAGCAATCGAAGTTCAAGAATTCAAGGAGGTAGACGGAGAGGAAGTTAGAGCTCTGATTCACCTGTAATTTTCTTGGGGATGTCTCCTTTCCACTTCTCCTCTTCCAGAGGCGCCCTTCAATTTCTCTCTCTCGCTCTCCCTCCCTCCCTCTCCTTCTCTCCTTCTCCCTCCCTCTTCCTCCCTCTCTCTCTCTCTCTCTCTCTCTCTCTTTCTCTCTCTCTCTCTCTCTCTCTCTCTCTCTCTCTCTCTCATACCTAGGGGGAAGAAAACGTACTAGAGCAGTGTTTCATCCTGGCAGGACCTGCAAGGGCCGGCACTGGATCCATGCCCCGCAAGCAGTCACGCAAACGGAAAAACACAGGCAAAAGCGCAAGCCAAAGGCTCTAAGCTTGGTTCAGTCGCTGGCTTGGCAAAGACGGGTCCATTTGTGTCGGTTTTGGTGGGCAGCAGTGAAAGGCGAATCGGCTCAGGGATGCTTCAAGCACCTGTCCTTGCCTCCTGCTTCCACGCCTGCTCCGGAACGCGCCCCAGTGTTTCCCGTCTGAAACAGAGCGCGGTGACCGGCCCCTGGCCTCTGCCCTGGCCGTGCACACAGCGGCGCCCGCAGCCTTCCCCGGGCTCCAGGAGCGAGCTTGAGCGCGGACGCAGCCAGGCAGCCTGGCCGGGCCTCAGGACAGTCTGGATGCGGGCGCAGCTGCGTTTCCGAGAAAACCCCGCACAGTTCATTGTGCTGGGGGTTCGCGCTCTCTGTGCCCCAAGAGACACTTTCCAAAAAAAAAAAAAAAAATCTCCCAACTTCTTTTCCTGGCTGTGCTGAGAAAGGAAGTTCATGGGAGTCCCTCCACGCGGGTCATTGTAGAGTCCACGGCTGGGGACTGAAAGGCGGCAAGGTCGCCCCTCGAACCCCGGGCCATGCTGGGAAGTCAGAGGGGGCAGCAGGTGCCAGGGTGTGGCTGCGGCGGTCCCCTTTCTCTCCCAGCATCAGGGAGGGCGGGAGCCGGGGAATGAGCTGGGAGGGAGGGGGAGGGGGAGGGGAGAGGGAGGGGGCGAGGCGCGGAGCGCGGGGAGGAGCAGCCGCGGCCGGGCTCACACGCACGCCGCCTCTGTTTGTACACAGTGCGCTCCCGGCAGCCGCTCCGCTCCCCTCGGGCTCACGCTTCATTGTTCTCCAAGTCAGAAGCCCCGCAGTGGCGGTGGTGAGAGCAGCGCCAGCCCGCGCCTGGGGGGCCCCTGGAGCCCGCGCCCCGCCCGCCTCGGCCGGGACCCACCCGCAACGCAGGCTGCGCCCGCCCGCCAGCGGCTCCGCCGGCTGCCTGCCTCCGCGCCGAGGCCGGAGAACGCGAGGACGCCCGCCCGTTGCCTGCGACCGCCGCTCGCGCGCGCCTCCCTCTCCAAGAACTGGTTCAAGAAAGCGCTGCGGGAAGAAGCCGTCCGCTGTGCTGAATTCGCCAGCAGGGGCGGGTCCGCTGCCTGCCCTGCGCTGCCGCCTCGGCTGCCCTGCTCTTCGCGACGACCCCTGACCAGCCGGGGTCACGGCCGGAGACGCGACCATGAAGCGCTCCGTAGCCGCCTGGCTCCTGGTTGGCCTCAGCCTCGGCGTCCCCCAGCTCGGCAGAGGTGAGGCGCGGGGCCTGGGCGGCCGGGGAGACCCCGGGACACGCGCGCGGGGGCGGGTTGCGAGCGCCGCGGGCGGCGTGGAGGAAGCGGCGCGCCCGGGATGCCCCGAGAAAGTGCTCGCAAAGTGCGCGCGGAGTGCGCGGGGCTGACCAGGGGGACGAGGGGTTGTGGCACCGGCATGAAATCCAGGGATCCGGAGGGGAAGGCGCCAGAGAACCAGCGATGCTGCCGGGATCTCGGCTCGAAGCCTGACCAGGCACTGGTGGCGGCGGCCAGGAGTGCCTTACTTGGTGCCGTACTCGGTGCGGGATGAGGCTGGAGAGCTGCAGGGCCAGCCGCCCCCGGCTGCGGCGCCTGGCGCAGGGCTGCGGGGATGAGCCCTGCGCTGTGGGAGAAGTAGAGACGTGGGAGAAGTAGAGACGTCTCGCAGGTCCCTCCCAGCCCGCGAGCACAGGATCCGCTGGCCACGCAGCAGCCCGGGGGACCCCAGGGAGCATTGGAGCTGGCTGCGCGCTCCCCTGGGCACCACGCGAGGCCAGGCGCGGAAAAGTTGTGGGAGCCGCGCGGGCAGTGCTCTCCGTGACCGGCGGCTGTGTGGTGAGGTGGGGAAGCCTCTTCAAAAAATGTGCCGAGTTGCCCAGGCGACTTTCAGGTCTGCGAGGCGTGGCCGCCGGGTCCGGGCGAGCCCGGTCCGACCCGATCTCGCCACCGGCCTGGGCTGGGTAAGGGGCTGAGAGAGGGCCGAGGACGCAGGGGCTTTGGTGGCACCGTCCTCGTCGACAGGCTAGAGCTGGGCATCACCTCAAGACCACACACTGCGTGGATGGGTGGATGGTGTGCACCCTCCATCCGCGCGCCCATCTGCGGGTCCCTGAGGAGAACCAGGGCGTCTGGGGCGCCTGCTTGCCCCAGACGCCGGTGTGGCTGGGCAGGTGGCCCTGGCGGCCCTGCTGGCTAGGAGGCTTGGCTGCACCTAGCCCAGGGCCTTCTCCCCGCCCGGGTCTCGGCCCTGACGGGCGAGTGCAGGTGTGCGCCCCGCTGCGACCCCCACGTGCGCCGCCTGCGCAGGCCCAGGCCACCCCTAGGAGCGGTCAGGTCCCGTGGCCTACTCCCTGCGCAGGTTTTTCCCTGCTCTGATTTCCCCACTGGATTCCTTCCGCACTTTGATCCTCCCCGGCGAAGAAGAACCTCAGGCACCGGCGCTCCTCCTCCCTTCCCCGCCGCCCAGCGTGAACGCACAAGCACACTCACCCCAGCTCCCACACACCCGCGCCGCGCTCCCGCTGCCGCCCTCCCGCGCCGGCCGCTGGCAGAGGTGCGGTGCCGACCCGGGGATGTGCGGGGTGGGGGGTGCGGTGGCTGGAAGCAGCAAAGGTGTGCCCTGCGCGTGGGGCCGCGCCCATGTCGCGAGGTCGAGGCTCTGGAGCGCCCTGGGGCGCGCCACTGAGGCTCCGCGGGGTGTAGCTGTCCGCGTGAAACGCACGCTGAGCGCCTGGCTGCCCGCAGCGCCTGACGGGCTCACTCCAGAGATGGGGTCCGGCCTTTTAACTGGGGTCCCCTCGGACCCGGCGGGGCGCCCCAGCACCCAGTGCGTGCGCCCCGGGAGGCCTCTCCCGAATGGAGAGGGAGCCTAGAGCTGTAGGAAAGGAGCGGTGTGAAAACTCACATCTCCGCCCTGTTTTTCTCCCTCGGTTCTGCGGAAGGCAGCGTGCACCCAACAATTGAACTTCGGGCAAACTTGCTGCAGCCAGCATTGGCACAGAACATTTTCCTTAACGCCCCACCCCAAACCCGTCTAAAGCCTGTTGGGAGTCTGTGTTTCCCCTGAGTGCTGCTTGCCATTTAAGCGCATTGATGCTTGCGATTTACCGTGTAACTTCTTTCATCAGTCGCCTTTATTTTAAAATTAAACCAATGGATCAGTCAGATTGAATATTTTATTAACTCCTAAATTATTCATCGTTATGGGTTGCTCCGGAAAATTCAATAACATGCATGCAGTTGCAGCCGGCACGTGACATCTTATGCAATCTGCCCTGGAGCCTGTAGTTTATGCCTGAAGTCCTTAAGCAAATGGCACTAAAAATTTCTGGATGTGAACCAAGGCTGTGTGTCCCTGACATTCGCGTTTTTTGAATCCACCAATGGCGATTTATCGTCCATTCTGCCTGAGAATAAATGGATACCTGAACAGCCTCACTTGGGATGATGACACTATGCTTCTATGATTGGTATCACAATGTTTGTGCAGTCATGACAGGTTTCTGTGTTTTTATTATTCTCACACATTATCCAGTTTAAATATCAACGCTATACCTTAAAATTAAGTGTGGACTTCAGATTCAAGGTGAAGCATCTTTAAAACATAGTGTGTGGGAGGACCGACTTAGCAAGCATAATACAGTGCCATGTAGCACCCTGCTGTGACAGTTTTGCACTTGGGCCGTGCCAGGCACTGCCATGGTTCAAGGCAGGTGTCCCTGGGGTGTTGAAAAGTTTATTCCTGGAATACTTTGTGAGAGTTGGGATGTACTTTGTTTTGAATATGGATGGTTTTGAGAGCACCTTCATATGAAGTGGTAATGGTGAAACAAGTTGAGTGGCCTGCTCTTGCTTCAGTCTAGCAGCTGCGGACAGCTCTGAAGCCAAGCAGACAATCCGAAGCTCTGCACTCCCCTCTCATTAAAACCTCTGTTGTACTTTCCTCCAGTGTCTCAAGGTCAGTGTTCATAGGAAACAAGTATTCAGATTCCAGGATGCTTTAAGTGGATATTCTAATAGAGTTTTTCTCTTGCAGCACATTTAATTTTTCCTTTCTGCAGAATGTATAGCAGTATAAAGCAATAGGATATACATGACTAAAACAAAATAGCATGGTTACCCAACACCACGGCAAAGTCTGACAGTTTTCAGAGTCTAAGCAGGCACTCCAAAGTGAATTTCATTGTTGTTGATCAAGATAAAGTTATTAATTGGGTAATTTTTTCTCACAATTTTTTGATCTGTTGAAGTTTTGTATGATGGGGATGGACATGTATGTTATAGTTTGTGTGCAGTGTTAGAAAAAACTGCCTCTTCTGACAGTTTCCCGAAGCCTAAGAAAGTGATCCTGCTAGCCGTTGTTTACGGCATCATCCACATGCAGGTGCAGTAGCTTGGAGTATGACTTACGATGTAGTCGGCTCCTTGTACGCCTGCCAAGGAAAAAGAAAAGAAAAGCAACACAAGATTCAGAACTCAGTTTAAGCCAGAAGTAAATCAGAATGTGTGGATGCTGACTGAAACACAGCAAATTTGGGGACTATGTAATTAGCTGTGTGGCTTCTGTTGTAACTAATCAACTTTTTCCCCACTTACTTGCTAAGTAGCTTGAAAATAGACATTGTTTTTTGGGCAAAAAGCAGAAAACTAAAGCCAAGCTGTTCCTCTTGTTCAATTCTGACCCTGTGGTTTCAGGAAGATATGTAGCGGGGTTTTGTTGTTGTTGTTGTTGTTGTTGTTGTTGTTGTTTTCTTTCCTCAAAGCCCATGTAATGATTATGATGTCTTTTTGGTAAATAAAACCACATTTGCAAAGAGTCAAATGGCTGTCCATGTGAAATGGAATAATGATTGCAAGGCTTCTCATGCTTTCCTACATAAGAATGCTGGGGGTTAAGTATTATAAATACTTGAACTGAATGAGTGACTGCTTAATTGTCACGGAGCATACCTTGAAAGGATCTTTGCTTTTGAGAGCATCCTAGAAGGGAAAAGGAGACTGGCGTCGACTGTCTCCTCGCCAGCAGGTGTCAGGATAATCAATGGAGATCTTATAAAGGAAAGAGATAAAAAAAATAAAAGAAGTAAACAGTGAATGCTAATCTACAAGTCCACGCAAAATGACTTTGTACCCTCTATGATGCCGATGTTACCAGATTTCCGTACCCTGAGAAAGAGAGGGAGAACCCACTGCTTGTACCATGGGATTTTAACAGTTGCATCTCCAAGTGTGCCAACCACTGGCACACTGAGGTTGAACCATTAGTTAACAAGAGTCTCCTGTGTCATTTACCAAGGAAATACACCTGTGAGCAACTAAAGCAATTTACTGTTGAACTTCCCACACCCTTTGCAGGCGTACCCTCCATTTTCACCACAGGCTTTGATTATAGAAATTTGTGGCCTTGATTCACATGGATATGTGCATTCAGCTTCATCCTTGCACACATCTACCGCATTGACAAAGAGGAAAGCTGTTGTTTTAAATTTGTCCTTTTCTCTGCTGACGGTCAAGGGTGTGTTTCCCAGAGGTGACAAGTTTCTGTAGAACATAAGTCACGCAGCCCCAGAGACTGCAGGACATGATAAATATGGCTTTGTCACTACCCACTGCAGGCAGCCATGAATCCCTTAATAGGCACCTGTTGTGAAGCCATAACTGTCAGTGACTTGAGGGCATTTATTTTGTTTTTAATTGACCTTTAACTGATAACTTTTCTTGGAAAATTAGTTCTAGCATCTGCTGGTACAGCCCTTACGACTGTTACAGATTTGTTATGAGTTCTTTTTTTCCGCACTTGCTGTCTCCAAGCCAAGCAGATTGCTTCCAGTGACATCCTTTGTGTGTCAGATTCGTCCGGAAATCAAAAGCCTCCCTCCACCCCACAACTCCCTGTCCTTGCCGGATGTCTGTCACTTGTACAATTGATGAGGTATCCACTCCTCATTACTACAAGGTCACAAATCAACGAAACCTGCAGAAATTGGAATGTATCTTCTTGTGAAGAGGAACATAAAGAGGGGTGATAATATAAAGCCTCGTCTACACAATCCTGAGGTTTAAAAATTGAGAACAAAATGGGATGTGAGGTATGAAGACACTTGGGGCTTCACACCTTGGTTTGGTCCCCGTGTCCTGCCTGACACTCTCAGCTGGGCAGCAGTTTATATCCACCCACTGTGGAGCGGCCACTTGCATCTTCATCCACACTGCACAAACTGAGAGCCCCAAAGAAGGAGTCAGAAAACTGCTGACCACCTAAAATAGATGCCACATGGAGGCCTCGGGGAGTGCGTTGTAGATAAGTCTCTTTCTCTTGGCTTTCCAGTTCCTGGGCTCTCTATCAAATGCATTGAGAGAATGAAAAGCACGTGAAAAATGCACACTCTTAGACCACAAGGAGTCTAGCAACGTATGTGGGAAAGTGACGCCTTAGAGTGTAGGTGGATTCATTTAGAGAGAAAGAGAGAGAGGGAGAGAGAGAGAGAATGGTGAGAGAAGATATAAAGGCCCACATCCATTACTCTGTGGGTGAATAGAACAATAATTGATACCAGTATTGGGTCTGCATCCTAGAGAAAGGCTCACTGTAGATGTTCAGCATGTCAAGGGCACCAAGTCTGTGCAATGTATACATTATTGAAAAAAGATGTGGTCAGAATTATTTAATCTTGCAAACTTGCTTAGTGGTTGAAAAGGTATCTGAAGGGTACCTTATTTTTTCTTCATGCCAGAGAAAGTGTTATTACATAATTTTTATCGATTTTTTTTCACCCAGAAGTAATGAAGTAACAGCACTGTAAAACACAGAACTGAATTGTGTAGGAAAGAAGTGGACCTCACAATGCAGAAAACATCCTGCAATCATGCGGTTGTGTTTTAAAAGAAGCTGTACTGCTGTTTTGCTTTTCAATACACATCACTGCAGTGATAGTAACTGTGTAGGATTTATTCAACAGCAGGTTTATAGTGCATGACACAGAAGAGCGGATTTAAGTAAAAGAATTTAGGTGAAAGCTTTTTAAGCATTAAAGCACTTTTGAATGTGACTGTTACTATGGAGAAGGAAGATTGCCCGAGCTTACTTGTTCTCTCTTCTTAAACAGATATGTATCAAACTGATGGATCTCTTGAAAATGATTTCCTACGGCATCCTATACTATAAATGGGAAGGCCAGGTCTCAACCTCTTGTTAGATGATGACGTTCTTGATTGGAAGGTAATCCGTACACAAGGTTAGACCACCCTGCCTTCTTCAAGATTGCACTTGGCATTTGACAGTGGTTTATTTGGGGCATGCCAAGTAATCCTTTAAGCCCCTTCTTGTACTGAGGTCAGAATGACATTTAGATTTTACTGAAACTGGAGATTATATGAGGTCAGCCAGGGTCAAAAGATTCATCACAGAGAGAGGGAAAAGACCAGAACAGTCAAGTGGAAACAATGGAGAATGCTGTCATTGGAATAAATGGACAACACCCTCCCTATAATGCCAAGCAAACCTCTCCCCACCCCCAAGTCGGCAAGAGTCTTCTGTTTGTCCTCACATCTGGGATACCCATTGGATTTTTCTCTGCAGATCATACGTGAACTTTATCCACACTATTTTTCCTATTTTTTCATTTTTACTTTCTGTAGTTTCCCGTATTTTAAGCCCCAACTTTTGTAGACTGCTGTCTACAAACAAAAACCAAGTTACCCTTCCCAGTCCGTTAAAGTTGATATTTGAATTTCTTGTTCCATATTTTGTGCTTCAGAGCCAGAGTGTAGACAAGTGCCAGGCAGCACAGCACCACCACCAGGTAGCCGCAGTAACAAACACGGTATGCTCACCTGCACGGAGCTGCCCCTTGCACACCCGAGGAGTGTTCCTGTGGAAGTGCTTGCACGTTTGACACAGCTGTACATCTTTTATACAGAAAATAGGTCAGAAGTGGTTGGAGGAACTTGAAGAGCTTTGTTTCTGACTTTCTTACATAACCCTTTCTTACAGTGTGTTGTTAAATGAGCCTACTTTGGAAGCATTTTTTTTTCCCTGCTCCCGCAAGAGCACTGTTAAAAGTATAATGTTAATGTGCAGTCCAGATATAAAGTGCTTTCTGTGTGTGTTAAGAATCTTCAGTTAGGGGCAGGCCTTGGACTTGGTGCTGAACACATCCATGTGCCCCCATCGGAGGGCCTCATTCAGAGTGCTGGCTCTGGCTCCGGACTGCAGCCTCCGGTCAGTGCGGATCCTGGAAGGTAGCAGTGGTGGTTCAAGTAATTGGGTTCTTGCCACCCACATAGAAGATTTGAATTGAGTTCCTAGTGCCTGGCTTCAGCCTTGTGGTTATCGTCGGCATGCATGGGAGCTCAGTTTCTATCTATCTTTATTTGTCTGTGTGCCTCTTAAATATCTCTATCTGTATCTGTATCTCTCTCTCTCTCTCTCTCTCTCTCTCTCTCTCTCTCTATCTCTATGCAGGAATCCTCTACTAAAAAAAAAAAAAGAGTTCCTTCCAAGTGATACATTCCTTAGTTAGATACAAAGTTCTAACACTCTGGATGACTTGAATTTTGACCTACAAATAATATCTGTTGAGGGCATCGTTCTGTCTTTTTTTCTTTACCTGCGACCTGCTGCCTGATCAGCATATGTGCTAACAAGACACCTTCATCCTGATAGCTCTTCAAGTGCAGGAGCTAAGTCTAGTGCCTATTGAGTGCCTTTTATGCATTCCACTATGGTGGAAACTCTAGGAGGCAGGGGCCCTTACTGCTGATTATCTGAATGAGAGAATGCAGAAGCAGAGAAGTTTAATAGCATCCTTTGATCACGCAGCTACTCAGTAGCTTGTTAGAACAAGAATCAGGCTCAAACCTAGAGCCTGCCCTCATCCTCGAAAGGAAGCTTGTGTCGCAGTGAGTGACACATGCTGCACATCAGAGAGGTATTTTGTGAAGCGACTTTATTTTCTGTCAGTCACACACCTCATCTGTAACCCAGTAACTGGTAAAAGTGGAAGATTGTTCCCTGGAGACAGTGATTTCAAATTTTAAAATTCATGTTGACAAAGTGTCTCAGCTCTTTGCATCTTCGGAATTCAAGGAGTATGCTATTTTGGTTAGAAAGAGTGAATACAGCTTCCAGGAGGCATTGTGACCAGGTACACTGAGGACCCCAGGGAGGAGAGGAGCATGTGGGAGAGATGCTCTCTTTAAAGTCTTGCCATTGAATTTGATTTTGATGTGAACTTTAGGGTTTCTTTTGATTTGTGAGGATTTTAATGCTTCTCCTCATTGCTGTTCAATATGATGTGTAGGGACAACTTTTTCTGCAATTCTCAGATACCTAATAAGGTACAAAATGATTCAAGAGGTTAGCGAGATTTTTATTTCTACTAGTTTAATGAGGTCTTTTAATTTGCCTCACTCCTCTTCCTTATTTAATTTTATTTCTGTGTAACCTTGTTAAGAAATTTTAGCCAAACGGAATCCCCGAATGATCTCATGCCAGACCAGCTTCAAAATCATGGGTTGCTTGAACAGTTGTTTAACCAAAGTCAGTTGATTTTGAAAACTCATAGTTGATTACCTTTAAATATTTTACAAGATCATGAAAATGTCACCAGCTGAGACCATCCTCACATCCTCATTAATCTTTCTGTGTGCATCAACACAATGTTTAACAATGGAAATGGACCTCTAATGATTTCCCTAAAATAATCAAACACAAGTTAAAATTCCAGAAACATTGCCCACCTGTACCTTAGGGAGCACAAATCCAGCAGGAATTCTTAGTCTTCATGAACAACATAAAAGAACCCGAGATTCCACAAAGGCCTGTGATTTGAGCCCAGGGAGTTGGTAGAGTTTGATCCTGAGATCAAATGGTCTGGACCATGGATGTTGTATTCTGTGCTAAGCTGCCTTGTGTAGGGTCAAATAGTCGTGCTTGCTTTTCAGTTCTGGGCCTCCTGAGAGGAAAAGTTTTGCCTTTTTTAAAAAATGCTTGCAAGTCCCTTGTGGGTTCAACATTAACACTCTGTGCCAGTGGCATATGACACCTCTTTTCCTCTTTGGAG
Source organism: Sylvilagus floridanus (assembly GCA_949820135.1). NCBI lineage: Eukaryota > Metazoa > Chordata > Mammalia > Lagomorpha > Leporidae > Sylvilagus > Sylvilagus floridanus. The sequence goes on along the minus strand of OX463246.1, from coordinate 7,645,410 downwards.
CATTTTAGGGTCCTGCATGGCGCCAGCTACCTCTTCAGTGGCTCCAGAACTTGGCGCTTCTTTTTCCATTTGCAGTCGTCCCAGAGCTTGGCTTCTTTTTCCATTTGACCACTGAACCAAACTTTTACAAGTGGGTGTGGGGCCCTTTTAACAGTCTGCAGTAGACTTCCAGGAAGTTCCCAACACCAGTGGTTCCCACCTCTATTTTTAGGGTACCCACTGGCAATACTTTTTATTAGACTTCCTTGTCACATGGAGTTACTCAGATACCAGTAACTCTTAAATTTGACTTTCCATCTCTTACCAGAATTTTCTATATTTTGCCATTTTCACCTCCACTTTCATGGACACTGTTCTTGGTCTCTATTCTGAGTTCCAGTTCTTCTCCTTGCTTCTATTTGGCAGCTTGACTTCTCGGGTCATCCATTCTTAGAAGGACTCCGACACATAGGAATTTTCCCAGTGATTTCACCCATGTTTGCTTTATTTGCCCAAATTCTTAACATCTTTTTCCTCTTTATTAAGTCTTTGACCAAGGTAGTTCCCAAAGACCTTTGCCATTTCTAGCACTCACAAAACATCAGTGCTGTGAAAGGGTGGTGGGATCCATAGACCAGAATTCCTTGTAGGACTGAAAAGTATGGATTGAAGTTGTAAAGGGAATGAAAAAGGGAAAAAAGGGCATGGTGGTCTGAGGAAAAATATCACAGATGGACTGGAATAATCACACTGTAAACATAACAGAAGGAATTATAAATTTGGGAGGATAGCCACAGAAGTTATGGTTGAAGGACAGTACAGGACAAGATTCTTGGAAGAGGAGTGGAGGCACTGGAAATTCAGATGTTGGGAGAACTCACCTCTGTGGGTATAAAAATCCCAGAAACATTGTGGCCTGAGAAGTGTGGAGTGGATGACGGGGAGCCAGGAGGTGGAAACTTCAAGGAATGGGGTGGGCTCAGTAGTAATTATAATATGTAGGGGGTGTTGAGTGGAGATACGCGATGGGAAATTTGAACTGGGTGTTTCAGAAGGGAAGCAGGGAGAATGTTCTAGAAGCAGAGTGGAGGAACAGGAGAAACTAACGCTACACCTGGAGACCTGGAAGTTGGGTGAGAGAGAGGACAGCGTCCAGTGGCGAGAACTACCATGTAGGCAGTGATGTGGAGCCCAGGGAAGCCGGTTCCGGTCACTGTTCCCTTTGGTGGTCTTTAGCTTATAGCCTTTTATGTTAAACTTGCACCAGAAATGAATGCACCTCGCTAGAATCAGTGCTTTGAAGCACATAACACGTGCATGCAACAACTGTTAAACTTGACGACAAACATGTGGGGCTGTCCTTGTCCTCACTGCTGGATGCCACTATGGACTGACAGCAGGGAAGGTTGTTGGCACTCAGAGCTGGGTTTTATCGCTCCAAATCCAGGAATCTGTGCAGTGTAGCACAATTGCGGAGAGAAGCCTCAAATCCCCGGAAGGATCCCGTCTAAATTTAACACGCGGCTGGGGACAGGAGATTTCTGCAGTTGCGCACTGACCTACTTTATCTCCTCTGTGCAGTTAGAGGGACATGGAGCTTAGGCTCCCGGGCATGGCTGCTGTGTCTGCACCTACCCTGCATTGTCGCCCACCATTGAGTGGATCACTTGCCTGAATGGTTCCTACTGGAAAACAGTTAGCATTGTTACCACGGAAGTGGTCCCCCCCCCCCTTTCTAAAATAGATTGTGTAACCCTGTACATGATGAATTCTTTTTCCTCAAATTTACACGTTTCAAATATTTGTAAACCATAATGTTTTCAGTTTCTGACATGCCGGAGTTGTACATTTTTCCCCCTTTAATCGGCCCTTGTAAACCATTCCTTTCATCATTTTAGTTGTTTCATTTGGAATCCGTCCAAGTAGCCTACATATTTATTCTGCACGCTTGCCAAGAATTCAACAGAGAATTCCAGGGAGATGCTTCTCTGAAATCCTGGCACACACAGAGACTGTATTTTTCTTAAACTACATTCTTAATTTTTTGATCTATTCTTTTTGTCTTTTATGTTATTTCATTAGGCAGCCCTTTTCCAATTAATATGCAGCTAGATCATGTGTTTTTTCCCCCTAACTTTGTTTCGCATTGGACTGCCCTGAAGTTTACTTAATGCTTCTTCATGTGTACTTCATAGAATTGTTGTGACTGTTGTGTGAAGTATGCTTTCCCCACAGCGATCTTGGAACAAACTAACCTCATTTCCTGCAAATGATACTCCCGTGCTGCTTATTGCTATTTTAATATGTACATATCTGCTTATAATACTGCAGTGCACAAATCTTTATCCCCCCAGCTTTGGATTTTATATTGTCCTTTTTGGGGTCTTTAAAGTACGCTTCCTGACACTATGCTCTATCTCATTTCCAGGCACATTTGTTTCTTTCTGTATCTTTCTGTGGTTGTCTTCTATATGTTCCCATTCCTGTGCTCCTAGCTTATTCCTCAGTTTGAACGATGCAAACCTCATCCATCTCTCTCTGATCCTCTTCTGCAAATAACCAGTGCTCCACCACTCTCCCTCCCTCCCTCTTGCTCTCTGCCTGCCCCCTCCCACGTACACATACCCCTCCCTGACATTATTCACTAGCATTTGTTTTAAAAAAGCTCCTTTCAAAAATTATAGTGATATAATGTTATTTCATCTCCTGTTTATTTACTATTTCTTTTTGACCTTGTGTCCAGGGTAGATTTGAAGAATATCCAGCGTATTGTTCCTTAATGGATATTGAGCTCCAAACATGGTGTCTTACACGTAGTAGACACTCAATTAATATTTGTTTGCTGAATTTATGCATGCATGCATGCATGAGTGAAAAGCAACTCTGCTGGTATGCACATCTTTTTATAGTTAATGTAATGTGTTCTTTTGATGGGCCTATTAAGTTATTTAATAAATCCTTATCTACGTGATGCACTGATGCATTGACTTGTGAGTCATGTTTCAAGGGATACATTTTTAAAAAGTAATAAATACTTGAATGGTGGCAAACTCTAAGAACTGACTGAATTAATGTCCTGTTTCTATAGCTGTTTAATTTATGATCACTGTAAAAGAAAGATTTGGGTTTTAGCTTAAATAATCAACTTGCAATAAAATAGTGGTAAGTTTATGTAGAAGCTAGCCTGAAACTGTCATTTTATTACTAAAGTTGACAAGAAAAGTATGTGCAACAGTATCCAAACACTTGGTGGTATTTTTAACTGTCAGATGGAGGAGCTGCAGGTAATCCTTTGATCTGCTAATTGCCCAGGGTGATGAAAATCACTCCCAGAAGCAGTGGCAGCAATAGCATTCCTCCATCCAGGGCTTCTTCCCCCTCCCACTGTGCACATACATCTGCTGAGCCCAGAGGTGCAGGGCAGAGGGCAGAGGAGAGAGGCTGTGCCCCCCAGGAGCCCAGAACCTTGGAAAGGGCTGTGCCCCGAGTTGTTGGTGTGATGTGGATCTCCTTGTCACTACAGTCTGCTGTTGGTTCCCTTCCAGGCGGCTCCACCTCCACCTTTCTTAAATCCCAGAGGCTCTAATATAATTTCTGTGCTTGGGACCCCACACTAGTTGTGTGATTTCCATTCCTGGCCTGACAATCCTAAAAAGGACCTGTTTTTCCAAAAAGTTCCATAATGGAAAGGACTGTGTAGTGTAAAAACCATAAAATCTACCACTTTGCTCTTTTTTGATGAGATAAGAGAAAACTTTTGGCAATGACTTTTTTTGTTTTAGGGCAGAGCAATTAATGTCTTAGCTTTTCTTTAAAGTATTAATTTTTTAAAAGTTTCTTAGCTAGTAGACTCTCGTCTTAGAAAAATTGTAATGGTAGAACTTTGGTATCTATTTAGAGACTTGCTTACTTCTGGGACTGGCGCTGTGACGCAGTAGGTTAGCCCTCTGCCTGTGGTGCTGGCATCCCATATGGGTGCTGGTTCTAGTCCTGGCTGTTCCTCTTCCTGGCTGCTCTCTGCTATGGCCTGGGAAAGCAGTAGAAGATGCAGCTGTGTGGGAGACATGGAAGAAGCACCTGGCTCCTGGCTTTGGACCAGCCCAGCTCCAGCCATTGGGGCCATCTGGGGAGTGAATGAACAGATGGAAGACCCTTCTCTGTCTCCCTCTCTCTGTCTGTAACTTTACCTCTCAAATAAGTAAATAAAAAATCTTTAGAAAATAAATAAAATAAAAAATACACTTCTTACAGTAGAAATATTGAGCAAGTAACCCTCCATCCCTCCCTTCCCCCATTCTTACTCCCTCCCTCAGTCTATCCCTCTCTCCCTCCCCCTCTTCTTTCCTTCCTTTGTCTCTTTCAAAGACTGGGAGACAGTAAGGAGGAGACAGAGAGACAGAAGTGCTCCTCTCTGCTAGTTCACTCCCCTGAAGCCCACATTGGCTGGGGCTGGACCATGCTGGAGCACGGAATTGGGAACTAACCTAGGTTTCTCGTGTGGATGGCAAGACCCAACGCCTTGAGTCTCAGGGTCTGTATTGACAGGAAGCTGGAATCAGCTGGGGAGCTGGGCCTTAAATCCAGATACTCATATAGGATGTGGGTGTCCCAAGCAGTATCATCACCTCCCTCATCTTTAAATTTTGCAGTTTTCATTATACAAGACTTCAACTTCTTTGGTTAAGTTAATTTCTATATTTATTATTTTCGATGCTATGGAAAATATAAAAGTTCTCATAAATTCTTCCTCAGATTATTTGTTGCTAGTACATAGACATGCAGCTACATTATATTGTATCTTGTGACTTTTCTGAATTCATTTATTAGTCCTTGTAGCTCTCTCTCTGTGTGTGTGTGTGTGTGTGTGTGTGGGTGGGTGTGTGTTTAAAATGAGAAAGCAAGGTTCATATAGTAGCCATACTACTTGGAAACAGATAAAGATACTGCATCCTTTCCAACTTGGATGCCTTTATATATTTTTTTCTTGCCTAATTGCTGTGTCTAGAACTTTCTGTAACATGTTGCACACAAGTGACCAAAGTTAGGTATCTACCTTGTTCTGAGTCTTAGAGGAAGAAATTTCAGTCTTTCATCATTGAGCATGGTTTGTTTCTTGTGTGTTTTTTATTCTATTTATGGCTTCTACTATGTTCAGGTTATTTCCTTCTATCCCTACCTTGTTACGTGCTTTTATCATAAAAGGATGATGACTTTTGTCAAATGACTTTTCTCCATCAACTGAGAAGACCGTGTGAATGATTTCCCTAATTCTGTCCGTGTTGAGACATCCTTGAATTCCAGGAATAAATCCCAACGGCTCATGGTCTATGATCCTTTCAGTGTGCTGCTGAGTTTGGGTTGCTGGAATTTGATTCATGATTTTTGCAACACTGCTCATTAGGGATACTTGCCTGTGGTGTCCATTTCTTGGTCAGGATCTTTGGTTTTGGTTTCAGGGTAATGCTGGCCTCACAGGATGAACTAAGGACTGCTCCCCCCTCTGCAGATTCTTGGAAAATTTGGAGAGGGGTTGATACCAGTTCAACTTTAAATACTTGGTTCAGCTCAGCAGTGAAGCCATCTGGCTCAGGGCTTTTCTATTTTGGGAGATTTTCAGTTGCTGAGTGTGTCTCCTGACTTGAAGGCCCCTCTGATTCTTGAGCTCCTTGGGTGTTCCTGTCTATGCACTTGTGTCAGATTTGGGAAGGTTTCAGCTACTATTTCTATCACTACTGCCGTGCCCCCTTGTGCATGGTTTTGCTATCCATCATTTCAGTTGACCCACAGTCAACCAAGATCTGCAAATAGAAACATGGGAAACTCCAGGAATAATAATTTATAAATTTTAAATTGTACAGTGTTTTGAGTAGCATGATGCTGTCTTGTCCTGATGCATCTCACCTGGGCTATGAATCTTCTCCATGTTGAGCAAGAGATTTATGCGGTAGATGCTCCCACCCGTCAGTCACTGAGTGGCTGTTTCAGTGGTCAGATCCGTATTGTGTTATCACCATGTTTGTGTTCAGGTCACTTCTTTCCCTTACATTGGCCCTAAAGCACAAGAATAATGATGCTGGAAATTTGGTTATGCCAGGACAAGGCATAAAGTGTCTCCTTGAAGTGAAGAGGGGGAAAGCTCTTGACTTTAAAAAAAGAAAAGAAAAGAAAAATACTCATATACTGAGGTTGCCAAGATTCATAGTGAGAAGTGATCATCTGCCTGTGAAACTGCAGGAAGGAAAACAAACTTGGTGGTTTTGCTGGTGTACCTCCAGCTGCAAGTTACAGCTGTGGCCCCAGTGAGTGATCAGTGCTAGGAGAGACGGGAAGGGTATTAAAGGATGGACTTTGGTACTGGCCATGGCCCCAGTGGGTGATCAGTGCTAGGTGAGACGGGAAGGGTATTAAAGGATGGACTTTGGTGCTGGCCATGGCCCCAGTGAGTGATCAGTGCTAGGTGAGACGGGAAGGGTATTAAAGGATGGACTTTGGTGCTGGCTACAGTTTCTCTGTCCACGGGGGATCTTGCAGCATACCCAAGTGACTTCTCAGCTTCTTTACATGACAACACACAGTGGATGTTTAAGTTCATTATAGAAAACAGTAGGTCATTTGGCAATATTGGGAATGTAAAGCAGTACTTCCAAATATTGAACTGTTAGCAGGCATACCTGCACAGTGTAATTGAGTCGGCGACTTTATTTGATTCATGTAATCTTCAAAAGACACTGGTATAAAAATTGAAGGGCTGTTCAGATACTTCATTCCTTCCCTAACTCCTATAGGAGGAAATTAAAGCCAACTAAGTTGATGAACCACTTGGTTGCACTACAGGGCCTTAAACCGGGCCGTTTGCTTTTGTTGTAGTAAACATGAAAGTATGTAGGAAAGGAAGAGACATCATTGTGTGCATTTAAGTCTGCTAATCCAGGAATTAAAGTGGAAACGCCTTCAGAAAACCTATTAATGCACGTTTGAGATTAAAACCGGGTTCTCCTGGCCTTGCCGCTGTTTTGGAAGTTAGGTTGTGAGGTATTCTGCATCACGTGCTCTGTGTGGGCGTCTGCTACAGCTCATGACTCTGGAGGATGTCATTCCAACTGCAGCCGTGAAAGTATTGACAGAGGGGCCGGCTCACTTGGTTAGTCCTCCGCCTGCGGTGCCAGCATCCCATGAGGACGCCAGTTCTAGTCCCGATTGCTCCTCTTCCAGTCCAGCTCTCTGCTGTGGCCTGGGAGGGCAATGGAGGATGGCCCAAGTGCTTGGGCCAATGCACCTGCATGGGAGACCAGGAAGAGGCACCTGGTTCCTGGCTTTGGATCAGCACAGTGCCGGCCGTGGTGGCCATTTGGGAGTGAGGGTGAACCAACGGAAGGACGACCTTTCTCTCTCTCTCTCTCTCTCTCTCTCTCTCTCTCTCTCTCTCTCTGTCTATAACTCTACTTGTCAAATAAATAAATAAATAAATATAAAGAAAGTATTGACAGCAAATGCATGTGTTGAGCCAGCATCTCAAATAATGAAATCTTTAATGCAAAAACAAAATAAAGATGTGAAGTTTGTAGAAAAGTAAGCTAAAGTTCCTAATGGACCCCTTGAAAGTTAAACAGCCTTTAAAAAACATGGGAGGTAATTAATGGAAGTTTAGCATTTCCTGCCATCACTTTATTTGCTTTGAAATGAGGATAATTTAACCATGTTACAGAGATGATTACCTCTTCTTTTTGCGAAGATTTTAATAGTTGTAGTTATTCCTAGCTTTTTTTACAGAATCGTTCACATATCAAGGAGACTTTGTAGAGAGAGGGTTCATTCTGCCTGGGAAGGTTTTAGATTGTGAATTATTCAGTTATCCTTGCAGGACCTGGACTCTGACTTCATAAAATCTCTCAATTTTTCTTCTTTTATTGATTAACCCTCCCCCTGCTTTGTCTTAGAGTTTTTGTTCAGTGTCCCACTTTCACCACGCTGCCTGGGTGCTTCGGTTCCTGGGATTCGCTGGCCTGGGCTGCTTGCACTCAGAGGTAGTCAGCGGACGATGGTAGGCATCACTAAGTTGTGGAGATGTGGGTTGGTCACCGCTCTGCGAACCCATTGCTCTTGCAGGTGTCATGTGACTCTGCGAAGTACAACATCAGAATGAGAGCTTTAAGTTCTATCACAGTGATCACAATGACTGAGATGTCTACACAACAGTGAGACTTTCTGGGCAGGTCATTCAGTCCTTGTGGACCATAGAATCGGAAGAGAGGAGATCAGTGGGCTGAACTAGACGTTCCGTGGCTCCAGCTCCTGTTGTCCCGGCCAGGGTGGATGGACAGTGCCGAGGTCAGCCTTCCTGCCTTTCAAGCTCTGGTGTTCTCACTGCTGAGCAGCCTCTTCCCATCCTGGTCATCCACCAAATCACTTCGATTGCCACCTTCTCGTTTTTGATTGGAAATGCGTTCCTTCAGATCCAGAGCAATGTTAGCTCTCCTTACTTCCGTACTCTCTGTTGAGCTTTTACAATTTAACCATCGGGTGGTTGATTTATTTTTCACATTTTCAAGCTCTCAGAGGATTCCTAACCTGATTCAGATTGAAATAGTATGCCTGAGCCACATAACTAGAGACCATCATGTTGAAGTTTAAACCATGGTTTTGTTATTTATTTCAGGAATAAAATTGCATATTTTAGAAATGCGATTTGGGCTTGTACATTTAGTGATTAGCAATGTGCTCTAATAAATTATTTATCTAATTTAGTGCTTATCTGAACGAATTTGGCCCAAAAGTTGGTCACTAGGGATGATATTTATCCAACCTCTTGCTGTGTTGAGTATGCCTGCTTTGCACATTCTATGATAATGCTGGGAAGACGGAAGTGTATGCGGATGTTTTAATCAATCAAATGGCTGATTTAAAAATGTTTCCTCACATTTAAGTTATCTTTGATGAGAACCACGAGCTCTAAAATGTTCCTCTTAATTTGTGTGTGGCAGAGTAGCAACATGATTAACAGAGCAGTTTTTACTAAACAAGCCACAAACCCCACACCTCCAGGAGTGTCTTCTTTCAAAGTAATTGCCCAGGGGGGCTCATCCTTCTTTCCAGAATGCTCCAGGGTTGCCCCTGTGGTGTCTCCAGCTCCCTCTGAAGCTGCCTTCAAAGCCGCTAGATAAAATGAGGACCATCTTTTCATGCCATAGTTAGCCTCTGTCACGAATCTGTTTGCTCAGCTTCTCCTCAGCCAGTTCTCTCGGCATGATGCCGGGAGAGGCTTCAGCCGTTCTGAAAACCATTTATAGCCTCAGACGATCAAACTCTGCCTGCACTTAGGTCCGTTCATCCATCGCAGCGCAACCCGTGAAAGCGGTTCCGAAAGGGAGTCCCTCACTCCTCCAGAGTGAGCCTGTGTCGGCTGCATCACCTCACACAGTGGTGTAGATGCTTGAGATTCTGAGCAGCTCTTTTCCATCGCCTTCTTGTTTATACATCGTCAGCAAATGTTGCCCTGTCGAGGGCCCAAGGAAAGATTACATTAACTGCTTAGGGAAGACCAGGTGTATTTCCCAGTGCACAGCCTGCATGGGTGGTGCACACGCTGGAACTAGCCTCTAACCAGCGAGGTGGCAGGGTCTACAGAGCTAATCACTGTTGTTCAGACTGCTCCTGGGCTGTGTGCAGGACTCTGTGCTTAGTCTAAGATTCTCATGAATTCCTGTGGCTGCCAGCACAGAACCGCAGCCCTGGAGAGGAAGCAGTGCATAAGGCCACTCTGTCCACTTCACTAGTGATTCACAGGAAACTTTTGATGGATGATATTGTGGGGCCCAGGGAAGGAATGGGGTGGGGTGCAGAGCTCCCTACAACTCATGTGGGAGCATGGTTCTCCCACCATCCAAAGAGCCGAATCAGTGGTATTTGAAGAATCAGACCTGGGATCCATGTAAGGAGCATTGGTAGGGATTGCTAGATCTAAGATTACAGCAGACAGAAATGACAGCACTGCATTTATCAGATTGTGGTAGGAAGAAAAACGGTCCCTGAAGACGTCCACGTCCCTATCCCTGAACCTGTAGAGGAGCGACTCTGTAGATGTGATTAATTTAAAGATCTTTTTAAAAATACTTATTTTCATCTACTTGAAAGGCAGTGAGAGCAATAGAGACAGATCCTCCATCTGCTGGTTTACTCCCTGAGTGCTTGCAACAAGTGAGGCTGGACCAGGCCAGACCCTGGAGCCTAGAGCTCTGTCTGTGTATCAGGGTCTCTCCTGTGGGTGGCAGGGGGAATTCCTTGGGCCGTGAACCTGCTACCTCCCAGGATGTGTGTTAGCAGGAAGCTGGGTGGGATGCAGAGTAGCGGGGACTTGAACCAGGCACTCTGAGATGGGATGCAGGCATTCCAGGTGGTAGTTTAACCTGTGCCGCAATACCCACCTCAAGTTAAAGATCTTGAGATGGCGGAATGATCCTGGATTGTCAGATAGGCCCAATGTAGGTGCAAGGATGCTTCTGTGAAAAAAGGAGAGTCATAAAGTCAAAGAAGGACATGAGATGCCAGAAGCAGAGAAGAGGACTTTAGGGAAGAGACTCCCCCCGCCCTTGTTGGCTTGCAGAGAGGGGGGAACCAGTCAGGCAAGCTGAGAAGGAAGAAAGAGGTTGTCCCCAGAGCCTCCAGAAGGGAGTGCAGCCTGGTGACGCCTGGATTTCAGTCCAGTGAGAGCCCCTCTTACTTTTGTTCACTGGGCCTGTATGGTAAGTGGAAGTGTTTGCAATCCACGGAGTTTGTGGTAATTTGCCACAGCTGCAGTAGGAAAGTGATAACACTGCCCCACTCAACCCAATCCCCCATTCCCTCTTTTTCATTGTGTGGGGCCCCGGAGCCTGGGAATAAGATTGTTTTAAAACATGATTTCTCATGCAGTCGGCTAGCATTTTGTAAGACATTCATAGAGTGAACTCATGTGGAAGAACAACTAAATTAGAGAATAATGTATTTAAGCATGTTTTTATCAGTTCACTCATGATGTAACAGTGGTAATAAACCGACACAATTTGCTAGGAAGATTTAGTTTCTTTTTGTTTCATTTTAATGTGAAACTATGCCTTCCAGCCCCCTTGTCACTTGGTTAAAAAGAACCTGGAAAGTGCCTGTGTAATTTCACAGTGCTAAAATGCTGTTGTGTCTAATATTGCTGGATATAAGAGGGCCATGCGCTCTGATTTGGAAGCATTTTTTTTCCTCACAAAGATCTCTGTATCCATAGCAGTCGTTTTGGCAGAATTTGATAGGTGATTGTTAGTGAGGTGCTTAAAAATATGAGGCAGACATGAGCAAGAGGGGTAGCACCAGGATTAAAAAAATTCTCACAAGAAAATGAAAGCTGTTAAGGTATAAAAATTATAGAAGGTATAAAGTGGAATTCTACACTAAATTCATCTTGAATGTAACTCAGATACTCATGCTCGGGGAACTGTAACACAGATAAGCTCTGAAAACACAGTTTATTTATTTTTAAGAAATGCTGTCTCATGTGATAGCCATTTAGCTATCATCAATTGGCCAGCTGTCTTAAAACCCGTTTTCAGCAGAGTCACTGGCAGTTAGACAGTCCCTTCTACTGTTGGTTCCTAGGCATCGTCACCATGGGAAGGGTCATGGGGAGGCACTCATGTGGCTCCCTCCCCACTGTCACTGCACACCCTTCTTAGCCACAGATTGGTATCTGCCACCCCCGCCCAGCCCAGTGATGCCACTAGAATGTGGCTTCCATTGTGCCCCTGGAGTGCTCTGGTGGACATTGTTCTGTTTGATCCTTGCCAGAATCCCAGGTGAACACTCTACATGGCCCTTGTCCTACATGCGGTCATTTCCCAGGCACCTGGGATTCTTGAGGTTGTGCAGGGAAGCAAAAACATCTAAGGAGGTAAACATAGGAATCAGTGAAAAGATGACAAAAACAACTAGTCATCTTCACGAGAGGCTCTAACCCAACTTCTCGATAGTGCGTGTCTAGATTGTTTTCTAGGCAATTATTAGATACAGTACATACTGACGTACGTAAGACAAACACAGTGTTAACCTGTGTAGGATTTCGGATGAGAATGATAAAGGTAGCAAAGAAGAAAGAGCAGTCTTTGGGATAAATTATGAAAACCTACAAAATTGTTTTCCCGTATGACCCTCTTTGTGGTGTTGGAGTCATCACTAAGGTAAAAATTATCCTCATACAAAAATATCCCCAAATCTCCCCCTCTCCAATCAATGTTTGATTCCTTGTTGTGAATTCTTAGGGCCATCACAAGTTAACTTTGCTAGGTATAGGATAATGCAAACCCATTTCCATGATTTTTAGGTTAAAGTAAGTCCCAATCCAACTTATTTTTACATCAAGATTTTTGAAAAGTTTTATTAGATTTACTTAAAATTACTTTATCAAGGAGTTATCTTGGAATAATATCCCCTTGTAAACACAGAGGGTTTTACAGATGACCGAGCCAGAACTTGGCCAGCTTAAGTTAGAGACTCAGAGCAAGCAAGCATTGTGGTGAAATGGATTAACCTGCTGCTTGTACATGCCCATGTCCCATTTTGCAGTGCCCAGTTTGAGTCCTGTCTACTCTGGTTGTGATCCAACACCCTATTAAGGGCCCTGCCAAAAATGATGGCTTAAGCACTTGAGACCTGATTGGAGTCCCTGGCTCCCTGCTTTAGCTTGGCCCAGCTCTTGTTGATGTAGGCATTTGGAGAGTGAACTGCTGAATGGGAGAAGACTCTCTCTCTCTGCTTTTCAAATCAATCAGTCAATCAGTCTAAAGTTACAGGCCCAAGATCACACATTGAGTTAGTTTGAAAAGTTCTTTCTCTTTCCTACAACCTGCCTTCCTGGCAAGACTGACACACAGGGCCAGAAGACCCCATTGTGGCCCTACTTACATTTTGGTTTACTTGAAATTGCCTTCACTTTTGATTGGTTGCAACAGCTGTTTTTATTGGCTGGTGCCTATAACACACCGATTGTTAAATGTGGTGACTATTCCCCTCCACACTCAAGTGCCTCTGAGAAGCACCCCACACACCATCCGCCTGACGCACAACATGCTGTACCTGCCCCACGTCCATGTTCTCACATCCATCCAGAAACACAAGTAGCCTGCCATTCCCCGTGGTGGGAAGCGAGGTAGGGAGATTTTCTTCAAATTCTCTTCAATCATCAGCATACTACGGTTTTAGAGATTTCACTCAGTTACAAATATTTTAGTTGGAAGGAATCTGAGCATCCTAGTAAATACCCAGTACGCATTTTTATGGATGAAGAGAGATAGGTATAACGATTGTTGAATGTTAATGAAAATGGTGTGGAGTGTGGAGTTCACGTGTGGCCTTGAGTTCTAGCGGCCCCTCTCCAGGCTAGCGTTGTTCCATCTGATAGTTGGGGAAGGTCAGAGCTTCCATGACCTTCTCCAGCTCATCACCAGCCTGCCATGAAAGGACGTGGGACTACAAATCTAATTCAGTGTTTGGCCTGGGCCGTGCACTTTCCACAAAGGTGAAAACAGCACAGGTTGCACACATTCTTACAGCTGATAAGTGCGGAAGATGTCAGATTCTAGATCTGATAATATTGTAACACAGGAAATGATAATGCTAACTTATTCTCTTGAAATCGTGAGAAGAATCAAAGTGGATAACCATGTGAACATAGCACTGATCAGAGCACAGTTTCCTACAAACGTCTGTCCATGCTGACCAGCGAGTGTATTTTAAACTACATTAAGGGGGGAAGGAGGCCTGCTGCAGCTGAGACAACCAGAGGCTGCACTGCCCGGTGATTGGCCATCTGTGGATGCTGGTTGCTTACAGCATGGCTAGTCTGAATTCATATGTGCTATGAGTGTAAAACACACACTGGGTTTCAAAGACTCAGTACCAAAAGAACATGAAATGTCTCATTCATTTGTACATAGATTATAAGTTAAATGCTGTCTTAAGAATTTCATTATATTGATTACATGTTTAAAGGATAAGTAAATAAATTATTGAAATTAACGTTACACATTTAGTTTCCACTTTTAAAAAATTTATTGATCTGTTTGAAGTGGATAGATAACATGTTATGTTTTTGTCATGGGCTTGATGTTGAAGTCTATCCATGGTGGGATTTTGATAAATCTAGCTGATTAACAACATCTCCCCGACTCTTCGACCACAACACCCCCAATCAATGCAACCACTGGTAACCATCATACTACTTCCTACTTCTGTAAAAAATCATCTTTTAAAGATCTTGTGAGTGATCTTTTCCTCTTTTTAATGTGATTACTAGAAAACCTGAAATGCTGGCATAATTCACCTTACATTTCTATTGGGTAGTGTTGTACCACAATCTGATTGAATAGGGTAAAATTTCAAATGAGAAGTAGACAGCCTCTGTCCGTATAGTATTTATGTGTGCAAGTTGAGTGTGCACTGCCCTCTGACAGTTCGGAGGTACTGTTCTTTAAGAAGCTCACAACTGTGGCTGGCATTGTGGTGCACGGGGTTAAGCCATGGCCCATGACACGTCGGTTTGCATCCCAGTTGCTCAATTTCTGATCTACCTCCCTGCTAATGTACCTGGAAACGCAGCAGCATGCGACCCGTGTCCTTGGGCCACTGCCATCTGTGTGGGAGACCTGGCTGGAGTTCCAAGCACCCGGCTTTGGCCTGACCCAGTACTGGCTGTTGCATCCATTTGGGGAGTGAACCAGTGTGTGGAAGATCTCTCTATCTCTGTCCATGTCGCTATCTCTCCCCCTCTCTTTCTGTTGTTTTACTTTTTAAATAAATAAATATTAAATAAATAAGAAAAAGTAGTTAGTAATTACATAGTATTTTTTGTAAATTTTATCAACCTCTGGTGGATTTTTTAAGTAAAAAGAAAACATAGAAGTTTAAGTATAGTACAGTGCATATGATTGCCCTAAATATTTTAATTTAACCAAATTTTGGGTGCTCACTTACTCTAATTTATCCTTGAAAAGTTTCTATTAGATGTTTCAAAGAATACTCAGCCTCACTAGGAAGTAAATAAATAGAAATTAAAATTATGAGACATAGCCTCTGCCATCTGTTGGTAGAAAAATATCTAATGATATTTGGAGCATAGATTGAGGTCATGCATCTATAATATTTTCTCAGTGGGGAAATGGACAGGAGTAAAAGAATCTGAGGCATTCAGTAACTAAACATGTGGCATACTCCTGAAGATCAGTATCCTATGCTCTTGAATCACATGACATGGAGCGAGAAGTACACCCCAGGAACTTGCTCTTAGTGCACATCCCAGGGGTTTGGAACACAACTGCCCGAGCCTGGCTGCCCGGATAAACAGGGTCTCCTCTTACTGCCTGTGTGACATCGAGCTGCTCACTCAGCCACTGCACACTTGTTTCCTCATCCATGGAGTGAGAGCGAGAGTGGCATCTGCCGTATGTAGCATTACGAGGGCTAAGTGAGGTAGTATTGCTGAGGTTTTTGGCACACACTGCATTGCACTGTGTTTTTAAGTGAATCAGAAGTACTGTTGAGAGGCATAAACATCTATAATATTACATGTAATATAACACTTCAAAGTGAGTATTTAAATGAACAATAGTGTGTGCTGTGAAATTTTACTCCGTCATTAAGATGGTGTGAGCTGTATGGAGGAATGTTGACGGTGTACGAAGAAAGAAAAGGAAGTCACAGAAGAACATGATGTGTGTACTGTTGTGTTTTGTGTGTGTGCATAGGAAAATGGAAACATAGCAGAACATGATTCCATTTGAAAATGCAATTTTGCTTTATTAAAATGTGCTTGTTTTCATTTGTGAAACTGCGCCTTCATTACATTTGTCAGTCACAAAACAGTAGTTCTTTCTTCAGTAATGAATCGTGGTTTTCGAGTCACCAGATGTCTGAGCGCGTTGCTGTTGCTAGTTATCTTTGCAGTTAAGTTCGCTGGTTGGGACGTAACCAGATCAATTCCTTACAATCCACCCTAAGCTGCAGGTGGTGCGGGGCCAGAGATCACAGCTGGAAGTGTTCTCAGTGTGGTCTGAGCTGTGACAGTTACACAACGCCAGGCTGCAGAGATGTCTGGGACCCTGGTGCCTCAGGACCGGGGCTTCCAAAAGCAAGTGGTTATCTTTTATCAGTATTGCCAGTCGGATCTGTTCCTCGATTTTAATAGAAGTTAACGAGAGTGATACCATACCCAGCTTTTAGAAGATTTATTTTTATTTATTTGAAAGGTAGAGATATGGGGGGCAGGGTAGGTCTTTAATCCACTGGTTCACTCCCCAAATGTCTGTAACAGCCACATGGGTGCAGGGACCTGAGCACTTGGGCCATCTTCTGCTGCTTTCCCAGGTGCATTAGCGGGGAGCTGGATCAGAAGTGGAGCAGCTGGAGCTCTAACCAATGCCCATATGGGATGCTGGCACTGTGAACAGTGGTTTACCTGCTACACCTCAGCACCAGCCCCAGTACCCAGCTCTTAAAAAGATGGTTACATTATATGGCAAAGACAAGAGCAAAAGGGACTATAACTTAGTTGAGAAGTCAAATGTCCAAGACTCACTAGTATTATGGACTGCCTTGGAGACAAAACTGAAATAGGAATCATTTTTTATTAAAAATACTATATATAATTTTTAATTTTAATAACCTACAAAGAAATCAAATATGAAACATGTCTTAAGTATACCACTGCTAAATGGATGCTAGAAGTGTGAGTGTGTGTTTTGTAGCAAGAGTAGAGGTACTGCTTTATACGTTGTGAAAGTACTAGGATACATCTCCGGTAGACACTGAGGTACTTCTTTGAGTTGATGCATTTTCTGGGTACCAGGGCCAAAGAGAACAGTGTAAGCTGCCTTAGTCTATGCATGTTTAATCCAAATAGCTGTGCATCTCAAGTTCACAGCTTTTGTTTTAGGTTTAGTTACTCATTGATATTTATTTGGAAGGCTGTGTGTGAGAGAAAGGGGGAAGAGGGAGAAACTAACAGGACTCCAACCATCACTCTGATTTGGGACGCCAGTGTCAGAAGCAGCCGCTTAATCCCCTGCACTACAAAGCTGGCCCCTGTAGTCGCATCCCCTCCAAGGGTGCTTGTACTCCTCCCTTACCCATGTTTTCAGTAGCTGGGCTGGAACCTAGTCCATCTCTGGTCTTCCCCTGGGGACCACAGTGCAGTGGCAGGAGGTGGAGAGGTTGCTTGCTTAGACCTCCCCAAGTCTCTGTCATAGAAATGTGGACGGTGATCTGTGTTAATCTCACAGAGGTAAGTAGAAACCAACACGTTTCAACAGGGAAGAAACTATGATGATGCAAAAACTTGTGAGACACATGTCTGCCCTCAGGAAAACTCAGCTCACTGTTGGGTGGGAGGCTGACTATGAAAATAAATTGGCATAAGATTTGACATCAGGTTAAGGAGATGTTTTTACTAGACTACAGACCTTAATATGACTCACATTCTCCTCCAAAAGTAATCCAGCCCTTTACTTAGAAGCCAGAGTCTGAGAGTATAGGGGAAAAAAGCCAACTATGGTTATGTATATTTTAGACAGATCAATAGACAAGTCACTTGCATTTAGTTACTATAATTAATGATGTGTGCACAAGGCCTTGTAATAAAATTAAAGGTAAATATTGCTGGAAATGTCAATTAGCTATTCCCAAATGGAGCATAACACACACACAAACACACACACAATTCTAACCTTTCCTTCATAATCCAACTTCTGAAGTCATTTAGGCCATGTAAGAGGAATACTGTTTTTCAGTGGGAGGAGAGATAAATATAAGCATTGGATTTGATGACGTGTGAACAGTCTCAAAGTTTTTCTGTCTTCCTCCCATTCATGTAATTGGTGCTTCCTAGGACAGAACATGTGGGCAAAAGGACACCATTCACAACTTACTGAACATATATGTAGATGAAGAGGCCTTGGCATACCTATGCAGCTTGAATTCTAAAGCTAGAATGGAGAAGGTTTAAGATATTATAAAAAATCTCTTCATGTCTTTTTGTTCTTGTTGGATTCAAAAGACAGAAAACCGACTTAAACTGACTCAGGCAGAAAAAAGGACTGCATGGATCATGCAATTGTAATGCTTCCGACTTCAGGCATGGAAGGATCCAGGGGATTAGGTAGGAAATACCCCCAGGACTCGGTTCTCCGTCCCTTGGTTCTCTGTTGGATTCACTCTCAGGCAGGCTGCCTTACTAAGAAGGTGCCGCTGCTCTTCAACAAGCATTTTCGCTGGTTGCAAGCCTAGTAGCAAGAGGGTGAACCTTGCCTTTGGAGAGTTTCACCAGAGTCCTGCAGTGAGTGTCACTGATGGGGCATCCTGGTTGCTTCATCTTGGCATCCCTGAGTTGCCCTAACAGCCATCAAATTCAAGGATACTGATTGGAAAGGGAGCCCTCGAAGAAATATCATGGACTCATTAACAGACATTAAAGAATGGAAATCAAATAGGCAAGATAAAAAATGTCTGCTATACTTAGCCGCTCAGTGAGAAAACTCAGGCAGATACCACGAGGAGCAAACCTGAATTGACAAGATCAGTTGTTCAAAGAGGTGGAACAAGAATTAGTCAACTATAGCCCGAGGGTCAAATTTGCTTCCGCAGTCTGTTTTTGCAAATAACATGTTACTGGACAACAGTGAGGTTATGGACAAGCATCATCACTGGCTGCTTTTATGCTATGACAGGAGATGAGGAATAACAAACTTGGTGGTCCTCGAAAGAGGGATTTAAAAGAAGAATAGAATTAAAGAGCTTTACTTTCAAAGAGTCAGTGAAATTTGTGCAAGCATCAGTTTTTCAAACAATGGCAAGGCAGACACAGCGCTCTGTCCACCTGTCCCAGCAGGCAGTGTAATAGAGTCACCTGCCTCAGTAGTCTAGGACATTCTGCTGTGGTTGCATAGCCGTCTGCTGAGTGACACTCTCCTCTGGGTTTTACATTGTTCAATCTTTAGCTATTTTTAGATAGTTTGAACCAGTTTTTACTGGCTTGGAATGTATTACCCCCTTTTTCTGTATTGGCATTTGGCTAAGTTTCATTTTTTTTTGAAAATTTTGCAAAAATGGTTAATTTTCTAGACCCCATTTTAAACTTTTTTTTTCTGGCATCTGTTCTTCCATATGAATTAAAAATGGAACATAAACAACACATCTCTTTCTGTACAACCCGAGTCTTGTACAATTAGGGAACAATTAATCATGATTTGATCTTTTTAAGGGAACCCTGCCACACCATCTGTGGGGAGTTCAGTATTTTTCAAAGTCAGCATTTGCCAACCTTGTAGTTGGAGAGCTATTGACTTGTTTATGTACAGTTCTTAAACTCCGCCTAAGAGATAGTTTTTAGATCTTTTCTTCTCATTTTACTATTTGCTGTTCAATGTTTCCCACTAAACACTACCCTAAGAACAATGGATATTTTGAAAAGAATATTTGGGCAACGTTCCTTCTTTGTTTTTGAAAATGGGTGAGCTCAGATGACTTTCCCTTGGCCGATTGTGTAACCCAGGTCTCTGATCAGCAGGTTCTGTCTCCCTATGGCAACAGAACAAGTGGCATGTGTTACCCATAGTGTAATGACAGAAGGACTCAAGTCACTAAGTACTTCCTCTGTAGTGAAACAGGAGAAGAGATTTATACTGTACTGCCTGTAGAATTACATGCATGTGAGCCAGGAAGATGAGCCAGAGGAAAAGATGAGAGAATAGTAGTTTAGTCATTCAGATGTTTATGTGACAATACATGAGTTTCTTCAAGTTCACCATAAGCAATTACAAGAGTTTTTTTGAAATTGCAACATTGGTTTGCTCTAAGTGTAGATGTTATCACCAACTGGTTGAAAATAATGCATCATTTTGAATCGACATAAAATGTTTATGTGAAGAACCCCAGTGTTTGACGTAGGAGTGGCTTGTGATTGTCTGGGTTTGTGCTGTTTAATAGAAATATAATGCAAAGCACTTGTGGAATTTAAAATTTTCTAGTAGCTACATTAAAAAAATCAAAAGGCATGGGTTGGAATAATTTTAGTAACATTTTATTTCACCTAACGTCAAAATTTTCTAATTAAAAAATTAACAATATTGCTGAAAATATATATCATTTCATTGCTTTATTCTAAGTATTTGTAATTGGGCATATATTTTATATTGTTATATTTCAACCTGCATGCCAAATTTCCATCAGAAATATTTATTTATATTTAGATTTCATATAATTTATAGTTGACAAAGGAGATAATTTATACTGGTTGTTGCTAATATATTTACCTTTTTTCAATACTTAAATTGAGTGTTACGTTTTTACTTAAATTCAAATTAATTAAAATAAAAAAAATAGAAGTTTTGTTCTTCATTAACACTTGACATGTTTCAAGCACGCAAGGTGCAGATGTGGCCAGTGGTAACCCTTGCACTGTGTAACTGGAGGGCGTTCATCAGTCAAATACGTTGAAGTCTTAGAAATGGTACTCGGGATTTCTTTATGATAGCAAGACGTATGGGAAGGAATTTCTACAGTATGCATATTATAATGATAACAGAACTCCGTACTAAAACCTGACTAGTGCGTGTTCTCTAGGCATCTTGGGATTTGTCCAAACTGCATCTGGACTGGGTACCTTTTGTCTGACCAGAAGCTCCTGTTCTGTTCTACGTGTGCCCTTGCACGTGTGGATAGATGGGCTACGTGAACAGACAGTAGGACCCTGTAATGGAAGAACCGTCCTCTGAGATGTGGTGTTCTCTGTCTCCAACTTCTGAAGATATGACAGTTTCATGTCAGAACAGAGGCGGGACCTCCATCTACGCTCTACCTGACTGGTGGCTGTAGCATCTCCTTGGTGACGAGGCTGGTGGCACAGCATTTTTACCCACGAGGGAGACGAGGCCTCCATTTCTTTCCCAGGTTCCATTCCAGATTGAAACATTAGCTTTCCAGAGACTGTGAGTCAGAGTCCTTGGAGAGCAGCTTCTTCCTGCATCTCCTGAGGACCAGGGCAGAATAAGTCAACTTTAACTACTTGTGCACTGTGTTCAGGAATCGCCCTAATGTTTGGTTTAGTTGGGGTGGTCTTCTGACACCTCAGAATAAAAAAAAAAAAGATCTTCTGGAGATATCACATCACTAGCAAATTCCCAGTTTTCTAAAAATTAAATGCAAGTACACCTCCTGCCTCAGTGTGGATGAGCTAGCACATCTTAAAATAGATGAACTGGACGATTTTATTTCTCTCTTAGAAATTGAAATTCACTGATGACAAAGCATAAATGTCAAGGCACTATTTTTTACTTTAGGTTAAAAGAACGTGAAGACCTGACCCATTATTAAAGCAGTTTGGGAGCATGGTTAACAATGGAAGTTATGCAAAGCACAATTTTTTTTTTTCAGTTTAGAATATACTGAGGCCCCTGCTAATGTTAAAGGAAAAGCAAGTAATTTCCGAATGTGGGCTTTTTTTCTGATGAATGTTTCCTACTTAAGAAATATATGGATATTAGGAGGCAGAGAAATTGCACATTTTAGATGTTCAGTGAGCCAAGTTTGAATGACTTCTCACTGCCCCTCTCAGTTTCTCTCTGAAGAAAACAGAGAACAGGCAAAGAGTTCACCATTCCTTGATGTATGTATGTGTTAACCATGAGTCCCTCAGAGGTGAAAACGTGGATATGCATGGCCAAGCATCGTGCAGATTTTAAGTTAACCCGTAAGAACACGTAAAGGATTTGGGGCAGGATTGGGGAAGGATTTCCACTCCGACTCTTCACTACCAACATTTTGCTTTAGAGTAGTAAAATTCCACTGACGCTGGAGTCAGTAGTTCGAGCCATTTGGGTTCCTGACCCGTGACCTTGAAGAATGTTTAGCGCCAAGAAAGTAGAGCCAGCAGAGAAGCAAAGTGTATTGAAGCAAAGGAAAGCTCCCTCCGTGGGAGGGGTCCCTGAGTGGGAAGTTGTCTAAAGGTTTACATTGTTTGGGCTGTGAGGGTTTTACAGAGTTTTGTAACTAATGGTCACTGATGACCCCCTTGCTGGGATGTCAACATCTGTAGCTGGTCAGGTCCAGCTGTAAGCACATTAGGTTTGGATTGCGGTTTCTTGATCTTGTTTTTGAGTAGTGTGGGCGTTTTGTCTCAGGTGTGTTCCTCTGAATGTGGGACTTGAGTCGCCTGGGCCCTTTGTGTCCCTGACTGTGCCTAGGGTCACATCTTAGCTGTCTCCTGCCTGTCTTCACAGGTAGGAAAAATGGATTAAAAGATTTCAACAGAATGGGAATTTTTACAAGCTACTTTTGTAGCAAAGGATTAACATCCAGATTATACCAACTATTCAAAAAAAACTCAACAGCAGCAGCAAATAACCTATCCCGTGAAGTAATAGGCAAAGGATCTCAGTAAGTTCTAAAAATAAGAAATAAAATGGCCAACGAATATAAGAAAAAATGCTCAGCATCACTTGCAATCAGGAAAGTAGAAATCAAAACCACAATGCGATATCACCTGACTCCTGCCAGAATGACCATTATCCAAAAGACCAAATAGCAAATGCTGGCTAGGATATGGAGAAAGGAATAGTTACACACTGTTCATGGGTATGTAAATTGGTGCAGCCACTGTGAAAAACCATAAGGAGTTTTCCTTAAAAACTAGAAACAGGATTGCTGTATGGACCAGCAGTCCCACTTGTGGGTATAAACACTAAGGACGTGGACACATTGTATCAAAGAGATACCTGCTCCACCATGTTTATGTCAACCCTGCTCACAATAGCCAAAATAGATATTCAACCAAGGTGTCCATCCTCAGATGAATGGATAAATAAAATGTGATATAAATACACAATGGAATATGTTCAGCTAGTAAAAAAGAATTCAATTTGCAGCAAAATGGATGGAGCTGGAAGACATCATATTGAGTGAACGAAGTCGGACTCAGACCAATGCCACATGTTCTCCTCTACCTGTGGGAGCTAAAGAAAGAAAGAAAAAAATCAAAAAACAAAATAAAGAAATGCCAGTGTTGCTATAAGGATGGTTTTGTCAAACTTTGTTTTGTATCATTGTCAAACCAATGGTTAAAAAGCTTATACCAATTTAGTTTTAATGATGTGTGATTATTTAAAAATCCATTGTTTCTGAGTGAAATGGAATCTTTTTGTTTGACTGTTGTAGGCCTCACCTGTATTCCTGCTGAACTATGGTCTCTGTTACTTTTTCTTTGTTGAAGTCTTTATTTAGTGGAGCATTAAGCCTTTGATTATAATGTAAATGGGAAATATATTATCTCAAAAATAAAAGAAAGAAAAAGGAGGGAGGAAGGAAGGGGAGGTGTGGAAGGGTAAGTAGGAGGAAGAGGAAAAGAGAAGTATTGCATTCTTAAGATTTTATCAGTGCGCTACATTAAGTCCATTCTTCTTGTATTAATATCACATTAACATGAGAATGAATGATAATTGTGTTGCAGTAATTATCATGCATTTGCTGTGACCCTTAGACTCTATTAATAAGTTCCTTTAAAAAAAGAATATACAGGTATTTAACAAGTGGTAAGTTCCAGAAAAATGCCCCATAGTTATAAAAGAAAGGTGGTGTCAAGATGGGAGGGTAAACTTGATTACAAAGGAATGAATAAGTTAACTTCTAGGTTTACTTTTAGCTCTAGAAGTTTGAAAATCTCAGAAGTAAGGGGGAAGCATTGAAAACTTGGGAATGAGATTCTGGAAAGTAGCTTGATAGTAAGCCCGAATCAGAGCCCTCACAAAGGATAGGATCTATTGTGCAAAAATTGACTTGCTTGTCTTTCTGTGTTCCAAGAATAGAGGAAAGACAGTTTTATGTAGCTCTAAGAACCTGAACAGTGGGGGGTCTACAAATATTACTGACAAAATTCTTTCAAAGATAAGAAGACAGTTCACCTCCCAGCACCAGGACCTGGCACATTGTGGTTATAAACCTTCCTCATTTAAAAATGAGGAGAGTGGCTCTATTTTCATTGAGTAACTAAGGATGGTGTAAGGCAAAACATATACATTGATGATACACTTAATGTCTGTTCAGCTTCTAGGGAGAAGGAATCGATTTAAAGTAAATTCCGTTTAAGCAGGCATTGCATTCTTGTGGAATACAGGGGACAGTGGGCACATACAAGGAGAGTTATGCCCAGTTGGGCCTCCCAGGTGGATGGCATTGACCCAAGCATGTGGGCCATCTTATGCAGTTTTCACAGGTGCATTAGCAGGAAGATGGATCAGAAACAAGAGTATCTGGGACTTGAACCAGCACTTTGGTATGGCATGTGGGCATCACAAGCAGAGGCTTAATCCACTGTGGCACAACGCTGAACCCTAAATTATTCATTTTATCTTCTAGTTAGCTAATCAGAGTTAGCTGTCACCCCAATTACAGATATCACTGAAGCGTGCTTCATAGTGTTATTGCTGTGTTCATGTTTGAGTTAAGAGTAATTAGTATGTATTTCAGACAAGGACAAGTAGGATTTTTCTCTTCTTAAAAATTTTAAAAATCGTTCATAATATCTTAAAAGACAGTGTAGCTCAGGCAGTAAGTCAATAAATCAGTAAGTAGGTTGGAAAATATCCTCACAAACTTCTGTAAGTTTGAGCCAATTTGTATTCAGTAGGAAAGCATCCAGTTAAGAGGGGAGAGATTAAATTCAAAAAAATAGAGGGTGATGGATAGGACTCCAGGAAGAGGCTAGAGGAGATCAAAGTCAGCGCGGGCCCTGAAAGCATGGAACTGTAATGATGATACTGATAACACTAAGTTCTGTAGTGCGTGGTACGTGTCAAACTCGGTAATAAATGCATGTAACAGATTTAACACTCTGAGAAGCCCTGTGAAGCGGAGCCTCTCCGTGTGTTATCCCTGCTGCACAGTGATCCAGGGAGCAGAGAAGTGAAGTCAATTTCACAACGTAGCACAGGTGTAGAGTGGCAGAGTGAGACTGGATGATCAGTGGCACCGTCGACTGTATCGGAAAGTAGAGTCCTCGTCAGAATTTACCGGCTCCTCGATATCACACACAGGGCCCAACACAGAGGTCAACAGTGGGGAACAGAATGTAAGGGGAGGGAGGCATGGAGAGCTACAGGAGAGGCTATATTGTTTGCAAGGCTCTGTGCAAAATTAAGATGTGGGGCTCCTTGCCCAAGCATGATTATGGGTTATAAGACATCAGTGGGGGAGCACGAGACCAACCATGGGACTCTTTCCAGCATGGGGCTCCACATGGCTGCCAGACTATGTGCTCACGTAGCTGGACCTGAGGAGCTGCCTTACTCTTTGGAAAGAGTCAGGGCCAACTCTTACTCTAGAGAAAGAATTCAGTGGCTGGGATTATTTCCCAAGATTGACTTATAGCTGCCTTTGCATGACCTGATAGTACACGGACGTGGAAGGAGTTTTCCCTTCTCACCCCACTGCCGTTGGGTTGTGTTGTGAGCCTTCTCAGCTAACGATGGGTGTTGAGTATGTGAAAGTCCCAAGGCAGCTCTGCCTTGCTTCCTCTTGGTCTGCCCTTGGAGAAGCAGGCTGAGGTGGAAGAGGGGAAGGGAGGGGATTCTAGGTGGTTTAGCCTTTTCAAGACGCCTCTGAAGCTGTAGAGTATGGGAGAATAAATTAATAAATTTTCACTAGCTCCCGCTAGTACACAACAGGAGGAAGTTAAGGGGACAACAACGGCATTGGGGTTAGAGTAAGTGCTTTAGTAGGGTCAATATGGAGCGGGGCAGGCCAGGCTGCCCAGCCCACTGCTCCACTGCTTATGTGCCAAAAGGTAGTGAGTGTTGTTCTGCATTTTATCTCATTTGATTTATTCAGCAATCATTGAACCTAGCTGTTGTCAACAGATACGATTTTTCCTTTTTGAAAATGAGAAAAATAATTTAAAAAATTAAGTACCTTGTTCAAGGTTATGTGTGTTGTGTATCACGAGGCTATTGCAAAACTCAGGCTGTAAAACAAACATAATTCCAGCAGCGTAAAAGAGAACAGCACCATCATCTTCATCATCACTCTCATCATCGCCATCATCACCATCATCATGTTAACTCAGGAGCCTGCAGACTGACTAATGTTCAGAGCTAGGCTGGGCCCAGCCAGGTGACTTCCGCTGCTGCTGTGGTTCACTTGGGCTTGACCTTGGGCTACCACTTAGGTTCATGTCCGCTGCGTGTGTTCTGTCTTCCATGAAATGATTCCTCGTGGCAAGTGCTGGAAGTACAAGAAGCCATCAATTGTACAAATGTATTTTTCAGTCTTTGTGCTCCTCTCATGCCTGCTTCTGTTCCATTGGCCAAAGTCAGTGACAAGGGCAGCCAAATTTGGTTGGAAATGGACTTCTAAAGGGCTGGTGTCCTTGGTCTTCATATTCCCCTGGACTAGTGTAGCTTCTAGGGGTGGTTGCTTATGAGATTCTAGCCTGAGTAGTAGTATTAGGAAAAAGAGTAAGGATTTAAGTTAACACAATTCCAGAGTTTGCTTTTACAGTGTTTCTAGGGCTGGCATAGAGGCACAGTGGGGTAAGCTGCCCCCGTGATGCTGGCATCACACATGAGTATCAGTTCCAATCCTTGCTGCTCTGCTTCTGATTGAGCTCCCCACTTAGGCACCTGGGAAAGCAGCAGAAGATAGCCTTAATGCTTGGGCCCCTGCCTCCCACGTGATGGACCAGGAAGGAGTTCTTGCCTCCTGGCTTGGGGCTGGCACAGTCACAGCCCCAGTTGTTGTAGCCATTTGTGGAGTGACCAGTGAATGCAAGATCTCTCTGTCCGTCTCTGTCTTTCTCTTTGCCATTCTGCCTTTCAAATAAATAAAATAAATCTAAAGATTATAAAATGTTTCTATATCTGATTATTTGACTGCTCTGCATACATATCCCTGTGTATAGGTCAGCGTTTAATTATGGTTATGGAACCCCAGGGAGGTCTAGACGCGTGTCTCCCACAGAAGGGAGATGCACGTTCTTGTCAAGTTGCATGAAGAATGACCTCATATTTTACTATGGCACAAGAAAGCACAAGCCCATAGCTTTGGCAAAGTGTTGCATATGATTAGGGTTTCCTGTGCAGCCTGGAATTAAAGACTGTAGTTCGTCATTGAAAATGAAGTGTTTGCACCATTATAGAAGAAATCACTTTTCCAATTTTGAGTCATCATTTACCATGATCAAAAAATTATTACAGAAGATATTGAAGGTCAGCTAGACTGTGAACATTGAGTCATAAATTTGTAGGTAATGTGAAGTAAAACCCGGAAGGTGCCAGGGAAGGGTTTTTATTCTTTGTTCTTTCTGAATCTTGTTTCTCTCTCTCTCTCTCTCTCTCTCTCTCTCTCTCTCTCTCTCTCTCTCTGTGTGTGTGTGTGTGTGTGTGTGTGTGTGTGTTTTATAGAAGCAGGCTCAGGGTGTAGGGTGTTTTCTTCTAGTTCCAGGAGAGTCCTGCCCTAAAGAAATGGCCTGTATATATAAAACACTCGCAGTTCATTTTAGTCATACTAGGATAAGTGCTCTTCGTAGTGGTTGCCTGTGGCCTCTAGTTCGGGAGCCTGTCTGCCATTGAATGTAGACTTCCGAATCCATTGTTTCCCTACATAGAAATTTAGTTGTACTCCACTCCCTGGGCCCTGGCTGTCGGTTTGAGGAGCGTTTTCCCAGGCAGATCAGTGTGCACCTGCCCAGAGCAAGCTCTTAAAATACAGTGGCTCGCGAGCGGCAGCTCAAGGTGATAGCAGCTTTGGTGGCTCAGTGCAGGTTCTAAAAGAACATCGCCTCTGAGATGACAAAGTGCTCAGTGTACAGGTGAGTCACCGGGAGGACTTTTCTGTGAATTGGAAGAAGGCGTCTCTCAGAGGTCTGTTGGCAGGATCAGTGTCCAGGGTGTGGCTGCTGGGGCATAGCCTGTGGTTGAGTGCTCTCTTTGTCGCCTGGCCTGGTGCCCCTTTGCAGTGAACAACTTGCACAGCTGTGTGAAGTCTCTCTGGTTAAAAGAACTACTCAGCCTAGGCAAAAGTGATGTTGGAGTTCAGTTCTACTGCTCACCAGGAAAGTGACTCTGAGCAAGCTCCATGAACTCTTTTTTTTTTTTTTTTCAAAAATTGTTTTGAGAGTCGTGAGCTAAGATTTCACTTTGAGGAAGACCAGGGAAAGCTATGGCCTGGACAGCTCCTTTGGAAAATGTCTTTGATTATCTAAGATACATCAAGTTGCAGGAACTTGTTTTTCCAGTGATATTTTTAGCATCCTCTCTCATTTATGGATGCAATATGCCTAAGTTAAAGACACCACCCCCTGCTGTGTGCCCCAAGCCTGAATCCAGGGACCCAGTAAGCACTGCCTCCCCCTTTGGCTGTGTGCCCACTCAGAATGACTGTGCTGTATTGATGCCCTTTGTGAAAATATTGTTCAACCTTCACTGACCTTGCGTCACCATTCTCCATAACGACCTTTGCTCTGTAGAGGTCCCCTGGGTTGGAAATCCTGCAGGGACAGCCCGTATCTCAGAAGTCCTCTTACCCTAAGGGTACCTGTGATGTGTCTCACACTCTGACCCATTCACCTTTCCAGGCCCACCTGCTTCTCTTCTGTTCTTCTGCTCCATGAAGACCTGAACACACAAAGCTCTTTCATACCCGGGCGTCTTTGAACTTCTACTTCCTACTGCACTCCCATTTCCTCTGTACCTTAATCCATTCATGACATTTTTATCTGCTTGTCGGTCAGGAGGCCGTTCAAATATTCCCAAGTGATGGCCTCAGCCTGGCCTCTCACCACCATTTGTTGGAACTTCATGGCCAAGGGGAGACTTGGGAGGGGTGGGCCCTGTAGGAGGTGATTAGGTCAGGAAGGCAGAGCCCTCCCAGTGCCATCAAGGGTCTTTGGAGAGAGGTGCAAGAGAGCTGCTCCTCCCTCTCGCCTCTGCCTTCCGGCCATGAAGAAGAGAGCAAGTCTTCCCAGATGCTGAATGTGCTGGTGCCTCGACCTTCCTCTGCAGAGCCATGACAGACGGATGCTTGGTCTCTGCAGCTCTCCCTCTCTCCGGGGCTTTGCAGTTGCGGCAGTGACAGACGGAGGCACCCTCCCCTCAGGGAGCTTCCAGGACACCACCCTGTCTTCCCCACTTTCTTCCCAGGGTGCACACGCCTGGCTCCTTTACAGCAATGAATGTCTCTCCCCAGCATAGTTTCACATTTCACACGTCAGGGTCTCCATCTAATTGTGCCTAATTAGAGGTAGAGGACCTGGCAGCCGTCTGGTCTGCCTCAGCCTCCAATTGGTGCTCAAGGCTGACTCGGGGCACTTGTTCCTCCAGGGGTTCCATTGAGGGGCCCCAGGGAACACTTTGATGCTCAGTTACAAACAGGAGCATAAAAGAAGAGAGTGTGGGGGTGAGGCAGAAAGAAGGAAGGGCCTCTGGGGGACTGGCGGGTGGGGAGAGGGTTCGCTCCAGCTGGGAAGCAGGGGTGCATGAGGCATCCAGCTGCAAAGTAGGAATTCCCTGCAGGGGAAAACTTGTCCCATCTGAGCCTTGGCAGTGCAGACAGAGATGGAAGATTTCCAGCAGACAGGTATTTCAGGTGCAAATGTTGCTAATGGGTGGTGGTTCTGCCTGGGGTGGGATAAACAAAAATGAAGAGCCCAGGACCTGAGATGAAAGGGGAGTCATGGACATAATCACTGTGTAAACGCTGAGCAGTACCACAAGGCTCCAGTGGAACAGGTCCTTGGTACTGGCCATCTGGAATTAGGAGGGAAGCGGGGTTCCCTTCTTTCCTACTGCCTGAATGCTGGGTAGAGTTGCATGATCACCAACACAGTGGAACAAGAGGGCAGCAAATGGCACAGGTACTCTTTGGTTTGCTGCCTGACCCTGTTCTTCCCTGCAAACAGGGCGAAAGGTGAAGTTCTGGTGCGCTGGGGTGAATGGCAATGACAAACAATAACAAGGAGAGTATGTGTGAGGCCCTAGGTGCCAGGAGCCCTTACTATCGGTGTGTCCTCTCAGTGCACACTCTCAACCCTAGATGGTCTGTAGAGGGGAGGAGAAGCGCCTGTCTCACTCTCTAAGGGCAGCAGTACCTGGGAGTCCAGGGTTACGACTTGCCGGAGCATTCTAGAAGGTACGCTAGTATCTGGTGCTGGCTGGCTCATTGGGCAGGCCCGGCTCCTGGTCTCGTGAGCCAGATGAGCCTACTGATTTCTGCACACTCACCTAAGGTACTGTTTTGCCTGGCTTTACCCCCAACTCCTGCCTTGATCTATGTTCTCTGAGTCGAGGATTTTTTGTCACAGGCTTCACTTTTTAAATGTATTCATCAGCAGCCAAGATAATTCATTTTTTCAATCGGTGACCGTGGCTCATAAATGTCATATCATTTACGACTAACTGTTTAAAAGATGAGGTTATATGGTGTTGGGTCAGCCAGGTAGTTTGGGAATTCAGCAGAGTGTCAGGCACTTTTACTGCTGTTGCATTGAGATCATTTTGTACAAGATAGGTGGTTTACATGCTGTAAAATAGTTACTCTTGGTTATACAGACATATCTCAAAATGCCCAGTGAAGTGGATTCTGCAGGAAAATTGTCCCAAATCGTCCTGTCCAGTGAAAGTCACTAGCAATGAGTAGTGTTAGAAAGGATCGGGATAAGGGTGAGGCTGGGGTTGGGGTTTCTTTAAACTTCCAGAACTGCAGTTAGGTGGTTGAGTGTGCTTTCTCGTTGGTCACTGCAGCATCTCTCCTGGGTTGTAGCTTTGTGGTCTCATTTGTCTGAGGAGGATGCTGAAGTGAGAGAAAGCAAGCATTTTGCAACAAGTGATAGAAAAGCATTCAGACCTGTCCAGTGAGCCCACCCTGCCCTGGAGAGCTGTAGGTCAGTGAACAGAGGCATGGCTTGATTTTGCTGTAGCCAGAGATGGATGCAGAGCCCTTTTGCACTGTGGCCCTGGGTGGTATCTACTGTGAGCTCTGGGGGAGGTAAGGACCCAGGGCCTGGCTGCTGTGACAAAATGGGAATTTCTGGAATGCGCTGGCCACCCGCAGTGCCTGTCCATCACAGCCCCAATCTGGCTGATGCTGGCAGCTGGGAAAGGCCAGTTAAGGACTCCTACTGGGAAATGACTGAGTTAGAATGACAATGAGAGGTAATGAGGATTCCTTTATATAAAATTCGTATGTTACATTTTTTTAATGTCTTCTCACCTGGAGAATACAACTGGAAAAGATTTAAGGTCCTCTGAACCAACTGCAGTTTAACATTGTATTGTACAAAAACACGCGTGAACCAGATTCATCAGTGCTTATTCAATTGTTGTTTAAAAATATTATCTACTGAGAGAGGGTTTAAAGGAAGAAATCCGGAGGGAGTTTGGCGCAGGGGTTAAGATCCCACTTGGCACTCTTTCTTGCTGTTGTGGAGTTCTTGGGTTCAGGTCCTGCCCCTGCTTCCAATCCAGCTTCCTGCTAATGTGCACCATGGGAGGCAGCAGGCTAAGGTCCCTGCCACCTATGTGGGAGACCCAGACTGAGTTCTAGTTTTTCTCTCTGTCTCCATCTCTCTGCCTTTCAAACAGAATGAAAATACAGAATTAGTAAGACATATGGGTATTCATGGATTTAAGTGTTCTTAGCCAAATAAACTTATTCTTTAATTTCACTTTCTGAAAACTCTTTGACGCACCCTGGTAGATAGGATGGGATTTGATTGAAATGGTTTTTCCACAGAGCACATGGCTGAGAGTGTCATTTGCAGATAATGGGATCTCATCAGGACAAGAAGGCTTTAAGCTCCTTGAGCACAGGAACCAGTTTTGTTTCTACCAATTTTCTTTTCTTTTTTTTTTTTTGGCCTTGAACATAAAATACATTTGACAAATCTGCTTAGCTAAACAAAAAGTACTTATCTATTTTTTAAAAAGGCTAGAGAATTACAAGCCAAATATTGAAAAGACAGGAAACCATGGCAAGTTAGCAACAAAATCTTGATGGCAGCTGTTTGATGGAGAGTAAAGAGAGGAAAAGAGAAGAGCTTGGATGGAAGAAAACGCTGTCTCCTGATGCGTCCTCTGCACTCCCGGGCAGGACGGATTCTGTGCGGTCAAGTCCCGCTCCTGGTCCTGCTCCCTGAGCACCCATAATGTCACGCCTTCGGCGTCTTCGGTTCCCCAGTGTTCCATCAGGCAGCACCGGAAATCCTCGCAAATAGAAACCCTGGACATGAGAAGTGATGGATTCTGTTGGTGGTATTTGTTGAGGCAGAAGTTCAGGTCAGTATGTCTTTCCTGTTAGGTGTGCTGTGGGAAGAAATAGGATGTACTGCTGTATTTGTGGAAATTAATAGCGTACTCGATTATTAATTTACCTTAAGGCCTCATAGTCTGATTAATTAATGAAAAGTGCTTCCAAGATTAAAAAGTGAAAAATGAAAACCAGTTTTTGCTACGAGAGAGTTTTATGCTCTAAAAAAAATACCTTGTCCCCAGTTATTTATTACTCTCGACACAGAAATTTATCTTTCAGTTCCAGGCAACTCTTCCATTATGTTTGTGCTTTTTGATCTCCTTGTTAGTTTGTTTGTTAAGAAAGCCATAACTAATGACTTCATTGTGAATATTTCAGTTTCCCAGGACTATTTTTCTAGTCTGTTTTTCAGTGAAAAGTTAATTTCATATCCATAAGAACCTTTTCTAGGAAGCTCTGCTTTTTTATCATCTAATGTATTATATATAAATTTCTATTCAAATGTGCAAGCGATATATTATTTAGTGATATTCTAATGTTTGAAATAGTTTCATTGTTCAATTTTATGGCTTCTGAATGTATAATAATAACTAATCTTCAAGAATCCTTATAGAAATAGGACTCAGTAGTCTGACTTAAAAAATATATATATCTTAAGGATTTCTTTATAAAAGGATGGGGATCTAAGAGTATTGCACTATTTTTCGCTGATTATAACTTTCTAGCTGCTTTATAAGCTTGCTCCTTTGAAATTAAGCCAAGAGGATATGCTGGGGCACGTGTTTGATCTTTGGGATCTTGGGTAGTTATTTTCAGTTGTAAGTGTATTTTTATTCTTACTTAGCCATCAGAAACTGGCAACCAACCCCTCTCAATCCCAATTTGAAAAGTCAAGTTGCATTGATTCTCAAGTGGGGACAAATGGTTGTATTTAAGCAAAGGACATACATCAGTCACTGTTGAGATCCTTACTCACTGCAGCTTTAATTCTGCATGATCAGCCACAGTGTTGTTCGCAGCTTTAAATATAAGAAATTGATTGTGACTCACTGAAGTCACAGAGACAAGTAAGGGGAAGTGGCCACCTCACAGTTAACGGTGTGAGCTGGGAGTCTGGGTTTGTGTTTTCTGTCCTGTGCTCTTCTCTCACAGGCTTTTGCTTGGTAGGGTTTATTTTGGGGGAGGGGGGGCTGGAGGGCGGGGTGTGGTGGTGGTATATTTTTTATTTTGTTATTGGCCACTCTCCTTTTCACCTCTCTGTCTCAGTTCTTCTTGTTTGATATACTTCTTCCTCCCTCGCGCTCTCTTGCTCGCTCGCTCTCTCGCTCTCTCTCTCTCTCTCTCCCTCTCTGCATAGCTCTCCACCTATCTATCTAGCCATCCATCAGGTCTAGGAATGTACACACACCTTTCAGATAACTCTATTGTCCCTCTCCTCAGTACCAGAGGGAACAAGGGAGTGTCAGGTTCACTGCCATCTGCACCTACTGATGGGCAGAATCCCCAGGGTGATCCTCCGCCTGTGGGCCCTTTGTGTCCATCATAGCCTTTGGAGGAACTGTACAGTCACTCGCTGAATTTGTGTCTCTGCCATCAAATTTGGGATCCAATCGGTGACAGAACGTCCGTCATGCTAATTTGAAGATGCCTGCCCTAGATTCTGTTTTCACAGGGTGTTATGTCTCTGTCAGTTAAAATCCAGACACAGCTTCTCAGCATACGTGGAAAAAGGGGGAGGTCTCTTTCAGTCTAGTAAGGAAAGGTTACTTTAGCTCATGAAGTCTTGCACTGGAAACTGAAAGTCTGTAATTGGGTCTGTCTGCCTTCCTTCATTTCTCTCTTAAGATTTATCTGTTAAAGGCACACTTAGAAAAGGAGAAAGAGAGTGGGAGGGAGGGAGAGAGAGAGATCCTCCATCTGTTGGCTCAATCCCCTGACTGTTGCAATGTCCAGGGCTGGGGAGGACAAAGCCAGAAGCTTCTTCTGGGGTTCTCACGTAGGCGCAGGGGCCCAAGTACTTGGACCGTCTTTTGCTGCTTTCCTAGGCACGTTAGCAGGGAGCTGGATTGGAAGTGGAGAAGCTAGAACTCAACCAGTGCCCATAGGGGATGCCTATGTCACAGGCTGCGGCTTGACCAGCTATGCCACAGTGCCCCCTGTAGTTGGGTCTTTATTTTGCGACCCTTGAAATTTTTAGGAATACAGCCATTGCGTTCCTCGGTTCACTTTGTTTTCCTGGAGTGAGTCTGAGATTAGATTCCCTTTCCTGTCCATCAGACAAGGCCCTCCCATAGATTGGCTGGAGGGGCTCAAAGGAAGCTTTGTCAAGGGGTGGAGGCATCCTGCTTCTGGGGGAGTTTACCAGTCTGCCTCTTAACTCGAGGGTGAAGAAGCCAATACTTTCTTGGCGCCCTTTAACAGATGCACTTCCTTTTTCATCATATTTTGATTGAGGATACATTGTTTCTGTTCTGAATATGTATGGGAACCACTATGGAGAATATCAATACATAGTCTCTGTACCCAAGTGGATCCTACTGTGCAAGAAAAAAAATAGTATGAGGAGAAATATTTATTTAATTCTTCTTATAAAAGAATCTTTTGAAGATAAATGTCAATGAGGACTGAAAATGAAATGAGCAACAGAAGTGGCTGGAAGGGCTAGTCCATTTTTCTTGGCCCCACAACAGAGCACGGAGTGCCCCTTCTTTCTTGGAAATGAAAGTGGTGCTGCCTCCCAGGGCTGTGAGCCTGACCACAGGTGCACCTGCCACCTGGTATTCTTCCCTGCACACCTGCTTACTGGAAAGAGAAGAACCAAGGGACTGGAATACAAATAAACAAACTAGGCAATTATATTGATGTTCTATCCCTATATTGTTAATATTGGCTGTATTATATATAAGTTTATACCTTCATCTAAGTAATGCTTTTATTGGCTCTACTCCTCAAAGACAGAAAAAGGAAGAGAGCTGAGTGTGAGGAACCATCGTACCTGCTAGGGTCTTTACTTTCATAAAAGATGTCAAGTATGCATTTGAGAGCCATAAGTATACTAGTTCTAGCATCATAATTGCATGCGTGGGCCAAATTCGTTTTGTTTAGAAAAACACAAAAGAGGTCTTTGAGAAGCAGGAAATGTGCGCTCTTTGAAAGTTACGAATGGTCCTGGTCTGAACCTGGAGAGTAACCTTCTTAAAGGTTGACTGTGAGGATGACTGGTGGTGTGAACACAGCTGCAGCCCATCCAGCTCTCAGAAGGCACTGTCGCTGTGGCCTGATTCTTGCCTCTTTAACATCATCTCAACCTTTCCACACTTCGGAGTTCCAACCATTTCAGACCCTCCCCTGCCTTTCTCTTCGCATTGAAAGAAAAGCATCAGGTTATTTTGGGAGAAGCTGGTCCTTTCCTGGGAAAACTGGTCTCTCTGGTTTGCCTTCTTATTTGTATGTTACACTTACTTGAGTTGAATTAATTATTTGAGGGCTAACATTAGAGTTTAGTAACTATAACATATACCTCTGGAAAATGATAGACTCATTTTTTCCATGCTTTAGATGCATATATAGAAGCATTTAAATATTTAAATGAGATATCTGAAAGTCAATGAGATGGGGATTTGATGCTCTCTGAAACTGAGTTCTGCAAATGTGAGTACTCTGTATAAAAAATGACCACTTGTATGATTTTGTGCAGGGCACCAGGTCATTCCGAGTCTATCTTTTTCTATTTTGTGCAGAGGAGGTGATATGATCTCTCTTCTTACTTGAAAGTACTTTTTAATGGTGTATGTGAAAATTGTTTGAAAAGTGCTGATTTTGTGTTTAACATTTTATTTGTTATTATTATTATAAAAAGGAGCCTTAGCATTATTATAATAATGGTGATGTGTGGCAATTATGAAACAAAATTGTCATGTAATTTCTATGGAAGAATGAAGAGGCAAAATAATATGAATAATGGCCCAATAATTTTGAGGTAGCAACAAAAATATCAAAGACAGATAGAGTGGCATGCACAACAGGTGGTATAATTAGTATGCACATTTTCCAAGAAAATTGTACAAATTAATAATGTGGCACTGTGTCCTAGAATACACTAAGGTGAGCCAAACAATGCTGCAAACTTTTGTGGTCAGCACAGATGTATCTGCATTGTAAGTCATCTGAGGAGCTCAAACTGTTTATCTTGAATATTCTTGAGAACTCTCAGCGTTACAGAAAGGCAGCTGCACACAATCATTGGAAATTTCCAGACTCTGGCTTCCCACTCTCCAAGTTCCTTGTCTTGTGCCGTGTTGATAGCATGGAGCCAGTCCACGTGATGTTTAGGTTTTCAAAGTCATGGCAATGGAGGAGTAAAGCAAATAGCTCCGTTCCTTCACATGTGTTTCTCACTCTTGTTGCGAATAAAGAAAAGGAGACACCGAATAGAATAGTAACTTGGCTGTTCTTAAAGCAATCATGCTCTTTGGCATTTCTTTCGAGAAAGAACTGTACAGAATAGGGCTGCCGGCATCAAGTCATGCCATGTGCCAATGGACGAGTTTCCTAGAGGGTGGGAGGGTGTCCGAGCTCCCTGTTCTCAGCGTGGGCAAGATGCATGCCTCCGTGGCGCATTCAGAAGATGATTTCTTCCCAAGGGGTCAAACACACAGTGAAGCTGAAAGTTCCCCAGGAAAATTTCAGGCATTTGTAAGAAACTGTGCAAGAATGGATGTCTTCTCTACTTCCCAGCTGAAATAATCTTAGCGATGCAGTGAGAGAGAAGAGGAGCCACCGAGAGCTACCTGAAATGTACTTCAGTCGGGGACCACACTCCCCTCGCTGATGGAGCCATTGGGGACATTTTACTTCCACTGGACTCCGCAGTTCTTTGAGCTGAAGAAATTTCCCGTTTTCTGCACTGAAGTGGACAGCGGTGTGGACTTTGTATTTCTATGGAGTTGCTTATAATACACGCGAGGAGAGCCTAGGCAGATAGGAATCACCGTCCATTTCAGAAATCTTTGGTTCATGCTTCAGCATCGAAATTCACCTACAGCATTTATCGTCAGATGAATGACACCACTCAGTATGACGTGCAAAGACTTTTTCCCGTGGGGTTGCTGAAGCTCATTCTGTTTTGGTAACAGTCACATCTTCCTACAGAAAGCAACTACGCAGAGAAGGAGGGGAGAGGGCCGTTGTGGTGAGAAGGAGTATCTGCACAGCCAACTTCACCATGGCTTAAATGGTCAGAAAATGCTGCCTGCTGGGATTGATCCCATCTTGAGACGTAGCTGCAGGAAGCCGGTTCCCTGTGTGTAAGTCCCAGTGCTGCAGAGCTGGATTGCAGAGAAGGGCTAGCAGGGTCATGGCAGGCACCATTTCAGAAAATGTTCCATGTTGCACCCTCTCTTCTAAAAATCTTGATCATCACTGGCTCCCGTCTCCCTTTGAGGTGTGCTACTTCTCGAGAACACGGCTGAAGGGACAGCTGTGACACTGGAACTGACTTCTCTCTGAGATGCATTCGTTCGACAGATAATTCGGACAGCTTCCTATGGGCTGGAAGACCTCCACTCCTGTCCCTGGTATAAACTGAGGTGAGCCAGGGCTGCGCCTCCCTGGAAGGAATAGACAGAAACACAGCTGCCAGGGTAACTGATGTAAAAATGTGAAACCTCTCTGTAGGGGCAAAAGGAAAAACTTGGCTCTCTATTGTTCTCGCAAAAAAATTCTGAAGGATCCTGAAAAACAAAACAAACACAAAACCTGACACAGGATATATAAATAAGCCATTCCAAGAAAGATTTCCAAAATCAGATTAAATTTATAGACTACATGCAATCGAATGATTTTACACAGAATAAAATCTAAGTATCTTTGTACTAATATCTTTAAACAAGCCAACTAGAGAAGGTTGTAGTGGTGGGCATTCTAAAGACATCAGTGAGTCTGAAACTGGCCGGTTGTGTTTTGAAACGGAACAAAAAACATAGTGAAGCTCTCTCCAAATGTTTTGAATGCTGAAACTGGGAAACTGGAGGTAGACACAATCCAGAAGACGTGGGGAGATTGGTCCCAGGGTAGGACTTTCAGGCACACAAGGTCAAGAAGTTCTCGGGGCTCCGGGTCGCAGCCGGGTGGCTGCAGTTAGCAGTGTGGCAGAGTCAGCCCTGGTGTCCCTGGGAATGGGCTCCAAACACAGCCACACATGCTCAAGTCCAGTTCATCAGCTGGAGTCCTGTTTGCACTAAACCTGGGTGTACCCTCCCATGCATGTTAAATCACCTCTGGGTTATGTGTAATACCCGATGGCGTGCAAGTGCTTCTGACACTGTGTCGTCCAGGGGATGATGGCAAGAAAAGGTCTACGTGTTCAGGACATAGGCGGTCTTTTTTTTTTCCAAAAAATATTTTCCCCAAATATTTCCATGGCTGAATGAATCTGCAGGTGGAATCTGTGGATACAGAGGGCCAGTGTGTTTATCTCCTGAAATTTCAGAGCATCTCTTAAGTGTTCTCACCACACCCTGTGTGTACCATATCACACACATGCACACACAGTTACACACATACACAACATACACCACACACAACACACACCACACATACCACACATACCATGTATCACACACATGCCACACACACACAACCACACACACCATATATCACACACATCACAGGCACACATAACACATACCACACATAACACATGCAATACACACACCAAAAACACAGACCATACATCACACACATTCATTCATATAACATATACCATATATCACACACATGCCATACATATACACACACACCAACCACATACACCATATATCACACACATCACAGGCACACATAACCACACACCACATGCAACACACACCAAAAACACAGACCATATATCACACACACATGCACATAACAACACCACACACATACCACACATACCATATATCACACACATACCACACAAACGCACACCAGCCACACATCATATATCACACACACCACATGCACACATACCACACACATGCCACACACGGCACACACATACAACATGTACCATATATCACACACATACCACACACATACCAAATCACACACACACACCACATATAACACACACCATGCATGCCACACACACATACACCACACACACCACATACATACAACACAAACCACATGTACCATATATCAGACATATACACCATGCACGTATACCACATGCACATGACACACACTACACACAACACACAGCACAAACCATGTACATAGCACACATAGCACCCAACATAGCACACAACACACAGACACACCCCATATAGACATCACACATACCCATGTACCACACATACACACAAGAGACACACCCCATACACATACACCACACACAGATGCACACATACACACACAACAGTCCATACACATAACATGTAAACATACCCCATACATACATATACTACACATAACACTCAACACACATACCACACAGCACATACACACAACATACCCCCTCCACACATAACACACAGGCACACCCCATACTCACATACATATACACATACAGCACACTCAAGACACCATGTATTACATACACCACACTTACATGCATATCACACAACAGAAAACACACATGCACACACAACATACACAATACAGACAATGCACACATCACACTAAACGCACAGTGGTAGCCAAGCAGGGAGGTGATGAGTTGATTAGCTTGACCAGGGAAATCACTTCACTTACACATATAGCAGGACAGCACTTTGTATACTGTAACTGTATGAAATCTTTATTATTCAGTTTTACTTCAATAAAACAGGCTTTTACTGTGCAATAGCTGCAGAAATAAAGAGGGAAGGAGGGAGGGAAAGGGGGAGAGAGAGAGAGTGACAGAGACAGAGAAAGACAGAGA
The DNA here is from genome assembly GCA_949820135.1 of Sylvilagus floridanus. Taxonomy (NCBI): domain Eukaryota; kingdom Metazoa; phylum Chordata; class Mammalia; order Lagomorpha; family Leporidae; genus Sylvilagus; species Sylvilagus floridanus. The sequence continues at coordinate 7,605,230 of OX463246.1, read as the reverse complement.
CAAGATTTTCCATCCACTGGTTCAGTCCCCAAATGGCCACAATGGCCAGAGATGGGCAGATTTGAAGCCAGGAGCCAGGTGCTTCTTCCAGGTCTCCCACGAGGGTGCAGGGGCCCAAGGACTTGGGACATCTGCTGCATTCCAAGGTGCGTTAGCAGGAAGCTGGATCAGAAGTGGAGCAATGGAGACTCGAACCAGCATCCATTTGGGATGCAGGAACAAAGGCGGCCTGTTTCATTGGCATTGATTGATCTGTCTTTTTGTCATTGCCATACTGTTTTGATAACTAGTTTTATAGTAGGTTTTGGAAACAGGAAGTGTGAATCCTGCAAGATTCTTCTTTTTTCGATATTGTTTTAGCTATTAGGATCCTTTGAAAATACATATGAATATTAGTATGAATTTTTCTACTTCTATACAAAACACTTGGGGATTTTGATAGAAATTGCATTGACTATCTATATAACTTTGGATTATATTAATATCCCAATGAAATTACATATTCCAATCCATGAACATGGGATGGGCTTCTATGTTTGTGTAGTCTCTAAATTTTTAAAGCAATGTTTTATAGTTTTCATTATATAGGCCCTTAAATTCCTTGGTTTATTTCTAAGTATTGTATTCTTTGCATGCTATTATAAATAGAGTTGTTTTTCAAAATTTTCATTACAGATTGATTGTGGGAAGTACTGTGTGCTATGTTGATGAATTTGCTTATTCTTAACAGTTTATTCTGGAATTCCTAGGAATTTCTGCATGTAGAATATCACCAGGAAACAGAGTTTTTATTCTTTTCTTCCTAGATAAGTTGAAAAGTTGGGCTGCTAATTTTGAGATCTTATTTTTAATGCAAGCATTTGTAGGTACACATTTACCTCGAACCACCCAACATTCTGTTATGCTGTGTAAGCTTTCTTCTCCAAGCGTTTTCTAAATTTCCTTGTGCTTGCTTCCTGGATCCCTCTTGGTGTTAATTTAAAGACATTTGTGAATTTTACAGCTTTACTTCTGTTACTGATTTCTAATTTAATCCCATTTGTGGCTGGAGAAGATATTCTGTGTGATATTTTCATCTTTAATTTTCTCAAGATTTAAGTTGTGGTTTAGCATACAGACTCTCTTCAAGAATTTCACACGTGCATTCTATTGTATTTTTTTTTTTGCCAGGCAGAGTTAGACAGTGAGAGAGAGAGACAGAGAGAGAGTTATAGACAGTGAGAGAGAGACATAGAAAAAGGTCTTCCTTCTGTTTGGTTCACTCCCCCAATGGCCACCATAGCCGGTGCTATGCCGATCCAAAGCCAGGAGCTGGGTGCTTCCCCCTGGTCTCCCATGCAGGTATAGGGACCCAAACACTTGGGCCATCTCCACTGCCTTCCCAGGCCACAGCAGAGAACTGGACTGGAAGAGGAGCAAGCGGGACTAGTTCCCGGTGCCCCAACTGGGACTAGAACCTGGGGTGCCGGAGCCACAGGTGGAGGATTAGCCAAGTGAGCCACGGCACTGGCCCTCTATTGTTATTAGGTAGAATGTTTTCTGTTTTTCAATCTGGTTGGTTTATTCTATTGTTTAGGTCCTCTGTTTCCTTATCTTCTGTCTGAATGTTCTATTATTTTAATCAGGGCATTTAAGTTTCTAATTATCATTGCATAACTGTCTATTTCTCTCTTCATTTCTTTCAGTTTTTGCTTCATATATTTTATGGTCTTTCATTAGGTTTGTTAATGTTTTTCATTGTATCTTCTTGCTCTGCTGAAACTTTTATTAGGATCTAATATCCTTGTTTGTCTCATCACTCTTGTCATAAAGTCTATCTTGTCTGATATTTGTATGTTCATCTCTGCTCTCTTTTGGTTTCTGCTGACATGGACTGTACTTTCACTTATAGGCTACCTGTATCTTCAGTCTAATGTGAGTCTCTCCTGAGATAGAATTTAGTTGGATCACGTTTCTAATCCATTCTTCTAATCCCTGCGTTTTTATGTAGCGAGTTTAATCTACTTACATTTAAAGTAAATATTTATAACGAAGGAGGTGTTTCTGTCATTTTGAAATTTGCTTACACCATGCCTTACATATTTTGTTCCTCATTTCCTACCCTGCTGTCTTCTTTTGTGTTTAGCTCAGTTTTTACATTGAGGCATTAAAATTCCTTTCTCATTTACTGTTGTGTACATTCTGTAGCTATTTTTTGGTTACCATGGAGATTACATTTAATATCCTAAAGCTACAGTGCTCTAATTTGAATTATAGCAACGTAGCTTCTGTGACATACAAAAACTGCTCATTTGCAGATTAATCCCCCACCTCTTGAGTTGTTGATTTCTCAAAATTACATCTTTATATATGCTATGGGCCCCAAACCCACAAATTAATGGTTATTTTAAATACATTTGTCTCTTAAATCATATATAAAATAAAATACAGACTTACAAAGCAAAGTTACAACAATGCTAGCTCTGATAGTAACGATGTTTTTAATATGTTAGTCTCTTTAATCATGTAGAAACAATGAAGTTATAAACCTTTGTTTCACTGTTGGCTCTTATAATTACTCCTGGATTTATCTTTGGGATTTTTAATTTCTCCATGCAGCTTTGAGTCACCAGGCAGAGGTCTTTTGTTTCACTAGGGGGGACTATCCGAGTGTTTCTCACAGCACAGTTCCAGTCAAACTGCTGTTCTTCAGGTTTTGTGCATCTGGGAATGTGTTAATTGCTGGAGGACAGGCTCCTTGGTTGTTTTATCCTTTAGCACTTGGGATGTATCTGCTCAGTGCCTGCCGGCCTTCATATTTCCTGATGATAAATCTTGTAATAATCTCACTGAGGAGGCCTCGTGCCTTAATCCACCGTCTGCTGCTGTAACAGGACACCAGATGCTGACTAGCTTGAAAACAGAGACTTATTGTAGCTCGTGGGGCTGGAAGTCTAAGAGTAGGGCACCAGCGCCAGCGAGGCTTCTGGTGAGGACCTTGTGCTGGGTTCCATGTGGCAGAAAAGCAGAAGAGCATGTGGGTGCATGCAGAGAGGCCAAAGCCAAAGGGCTACTTTGCTCTGTGTGCACCCACTCTGACAATAATTAACCTAAGACCCAACTGGAATAACAGTTAAGGTTGGAACCCCATTAGGCCATGGCCTAATTGCCTCTAATTTTTGCAATGATTTGTCCATCTGTTTATTTTGAAAGGTAGAGTGATAGAGGACACACACACACAGTCTCCTTGCGCTTCCTGCTGCACGATCTCCCCAGAGTCTTCCTCTACATCTAACTTATAAAAATTACTTGTTCTGTTCCTTTGAGAGACAGAGTCAGAGAGAGCTCTCATATATACTGGTGCAGTCCCCAAATACCTGACAGTTAGAAACTCAAACTGAGTCTCCCATGTGGGGAGCAGAGACCCAGATACCTGAACCATCATCTGCTGCCCCCCACGGTGCACACAGAGCAGGGACTCAAACCCAAGCGCTCCTGTATGGGAAGTGGGTTCCGCACCTGCACCCTCACTGCTGCGCCAAATACCCACCCCTGTGTCTGACTTTGTAAGGGCAATTACTAAAGAAAAAAAAAGACATTTAATTGAATGTTCCAAAAATTAAGAACCTACAACCTAGAATTACATCCTGCAGATTTACCCCAAGATAAATGGAAAATAAAAAGTATTTTGAAAGCAGCAGAAACTGAAATGTCATAGTGTGGAAGACACCCTGTTGGAAAGAGGTTTAGATAGCTTCCCCTGCTTGTCCTGTCAATAGGGAGGAATGGATTTTCTGGAGCATTCAGTGTTGTATGGGGATCTGAAATAGTAAACTTGGATTGCATCAATTCTAATTCAACTTCCAACCAGCTATGAGATCTTTACAGGGATGGCTGGTCTCAACTTCCAGGTCTGATCAATGCAAGCTGCTGACCCAGTTGCACTTGTTATCTCTTTCTCTAGGTGGGGCCAGAGAAGGCAACTGTATTCCTTAAACTTGCATGAATGTACAGGTTCCCAGGGCTCTTATTAAAATGTTGATACTACTGGGGTCAGTGTTGTGGAGTAGCAGGTGAAGCCACCACCTGTGATGCCAGCATCCCAAATGGGCACTAGTTTGAGACCTGGGTGCTCCACTTGGGAACCAGCTCCCTGTTAATTCACTGGGAAAGCAGTAGAAGATGACCCAAGTATGTGTGCCCCTGTACCCACAGGGGAGTCCTGTATGAAGCTCCTGGCTCCGGCCTCCAGCCTGCACAGCCCTGACCATTGCGGCCAGCTGGGGAGTGAGCCAATGGATGTAGCAAGATTGCTCTCTCTTTCTCTCCCCCTCCCCCGTCTCTATAACTCTGCCTTTCAAATAAAAAGAAATGAATCTTTAAAATAAATAATTGAAATGTAGATACTCATTAATTGTATTTTACTTGCTGTACCCATTTATAAGCAATTCATTTCAAATGGCATTTTTTTTTTATTTTAAAGAAAAGCAGCCCTGGAATGATCCTTTGAATCAGTTTAAAAGATTTACTGAATTTGAGAGGTTGAATTCACAGGAAAATTATTTTCAGGCAATTTTTTCAGAAGTATTGATACATTAAATTCCTTTAATTTCTGCTTGTTGCAGTTGATCTCACCCACTGAAAGTATATCACCTTTATTTTTTCTGAGTTTTAACTCAGCCATGCAAGGAGATAGCATGGTATAATAGAAGATAAATGGAGAACTCTGGATTTGGTACTCCTGAGACCTGAGTGCTAATCTCAGCTCCACGACTAAGAGGTTATGATTTAAATTATTTCAATCTCAATTTATTCATCGATGGAATTAAAACTTAAATGAGCTGTATTACTTCTCTGGACTATGGCTTTCAGCAGACTTGATTTTAAAACTTTTATAACTGGGGCCAGCGCCGTGACGCCCTAGGTTAATCCTTTGCTGGCAGCGCCAGCATCCCATATGGGTGCCGGGTTCTAGTTCCGGTTGCTCCTCTTGCAGTCCAGCTCTCTGCTATGGCCTGGGATAGCAGTGTAAGATGGCCCAAGCGCTTGGGCCCCTAACCCGCGTGGGAGACCAGGAAGAAGAACCTGGCTCCTGGCTTCGGATCGGCGTAGCTCTGGCCATTGTGGCCATTTGGGGAATGAACCAATGGAAGGAAGACCTTTCTCTCTGTCTGTCTCTTTCACTGTCTGTAACTCTACGGTCAAATAAATAAATGAAATCTCTTTGTTTTTTTTTAAAGAAACTTTTATAACTGCAGGAGTTTTGAGGTAGCCCTTGTGTAACAATACAAATCAGTTTTACAGAAGACGAGAACTAAAGTGCAAAGTGGAGTCCAGGCTGTTGTCTCTGGCACTGAGAAACACAGGGAGCATTCTCTGTAGGATCATCAGTGTTTGAATAGGTTCATCAGGTTCGCTGGCAATACTTCCGTTCACCTTTTATTTTTGCAACCATTATCTTCTGTAAAACCACAGATATTGCAGTGACAACGAGGACTGACAGTGGAAAACCCATGTCTTGTGAACACGGCAGCATCACACCTCACTTGCCATCACCCTGTTTCTACAGAAATCCTCAAAAAGAATAAAATTCAAAAAATTATTTGTATTTTAGACTGAGTTGCTTGAACGACTTGAAATAACGAGGTTAGCACAATACTTTTCCTGAGAATTCTTTGATTCCTGGAATTTAATCATATTTATTAAATTAGGCATGAATATTAAGGTCTGTTGTCTTGAAGGGCTTGTAAAAATTTAGATGCGATAATATCTTATTGGAGACAACTCAGAAAAATCGCATTTTATATACTTCCAGCATTTCACATTATAGAACAGGAGAGCTCTCATGGAAAGGATTAAATGATGACAATTTATCTTCAGAGTGTTTGGGAATGAAGACTGATGTCCTTTCCTGTGCAGGTGAATTGGTCTAATAATTTTGGCATGGTGAATTTATGAAATCTAAGAAACCTTTTAACTTGTATTTCTGTACATCTATATTGATGAAAGATTCCACATAGGTTAAAATAGACTCCCCTTTGCATGCATTCCTTATATGAAAGTCAAACACTAAATGAAAAAGGAAAAGGAATAAAGCAAATTGGCATGAAGATAAAGCAGATGTTTCTGACACTGCAGCGATGTGGCAGAGCCTGTCCAAGTTAGGATGGAGATTTCTCACTGGAACTGCCGCTGCCTACTGTTGCCACCCCTTCTCCAGGATGCACACATCTCAGATAGCCGTGTGCTAGCGAGAACTCCATTCTGATTCCCACGCGGGTCATCACACCTTTCTCCATTAAATGGTACCCACCCTCATGTGCACGTTTAGTGAGTATTACGGGTCTTTTCAGTGCATCTATGATTTGGCTGTGCACTGAGAATTTACATGGCGGCTCTGTGACAGTGCCGCCAGTGTCTTTCCTGCAGGGTTTGTGATTTAATCTGGGCTAGGGCTTGGATGCTGGGATCCTCAAATGCTTTCCAGGTAACAAATGTGTGATGGAAGCCCTCTGAAATGCACCGAGGAGTTACCATCCAGCTTCATGGAGAAAATAGTCTTCAAGCTATGTATATGTGTGTGTGTGTGTGTGTGTGTGTGTGTGTGTGTGTGTTGTAGAGCAAAAGAAATTGGACTATCAGAAAGATTGAATGACTGGCCGGTGGTGAACACCACTGCTGTCTGTAGTTACAGTGTTCTGCCTGTGTTTACATCGTCGCAGGCTTGCTCCTTTCCTTTCCTTTAGAAATGGGCCAGATTCGTGTGGAATGACCCAGGCGCTTAGTAAAGCCATGGTCTCCTTTCTGGCCGTATTCAAATATTGCGAAACATTCACCTTCCTAAAAAGTCAAAGAAACTTTATGTATTTATATAGAAATCTACATTTCTGCATATATAATTGCAGAATGATTTAAATCATGTTTTCTCCCTTTAATATAAGGTGAATCTGCAGTGGTCCATTAAATTAAAATCAGTTTGTCCTGTCTTTTAGCCTGATCACTAGTGCTAGGATAATTATCTGATATTTTCTGTGTTTTATTTAGGGACAAGAGATCTGATAGGCTCTTATTTAAAGTTACATTCAAACTTATACATGGCTTTTGTATTATAAACCCTATGGTAAATATCAGACCCTCAGCATTAGTAATCTACATCATGTTATTCCAGGATTAGAATTCCATGCAAAACATTTCCAAGATTTATTAAAATTATGTTTTGTTTTGAAGTGTATTTATTCAAGAAACTCCAATATTATATTTGACAATTCCTTTAAATTGTGGATTTCCTTTCTCCATCCTACGTGCTACAGATGCAATTTGTTGAGGGATCATCTTAACTTAAAGACACATTGATGGATTATTGTATATGCAGTCAACAAAAAGTATAATTTTAAAAAATATTTGAGAGGCAGAGTTACAGATAGATAGAGGGAGAGACAGAGAGAGATCTTTCATTCACTGGTCCATTCCCCAAATGGCCACAACGGCCCACACTGGGCTGATCCAAAGCCAGGAGCCAGGAGCTTCCTGGGCCTTCTTCCACTGCTTTCCAAGGCCATCAGCAGGGAGCTGGATTGGAAGTGGAGCAGCTGGGACTTGAATCGGTGCCCATATGGGATGCCAGTGCCACAGGCAGAGGCTAAGCCTATTTATGCCATAGCGCTGGCCCCCCAAAATACAATTTAATAGCAGAAAGGATCCATCATACCAAGAGTATTCAGCACCATGGCTCAGTAGGTTAATCCTCCGTCTGTAGTGCTGGTATCCCATCTGGGCGCCGGTTCTAGTCCCAGCTGCTCCTCTTCCAATCCACCTTTCTGCTGTGGCCTAGGAAAGCAGTAGAAGATGACCCAAGTCCTTGGGCCCCTGCACCCACAAGGGAGACTGAGAAGAAGCACCTGGCTCCTGGCTTCGGATCGGCGCAGCTCTAGCCATTGCAGCCATTTGGGGAGTGAACACCTTTTCTCTGTCTCTCCCTCTCATTGTAACTTTACCTCTCAAATAAATACATAAAATCTTTACAAAAAAATACTCAGCAGAAAGGACACTGAGTTGTGGGAGGGACCATTGATAAATGCTTTGGGAAGCTATCCGTCATTGTCTGCTGAAACCGATGTAACTAGCTGAAACCCAAGACCAGGCATAGCTAATGAGTGTTGACAAGTGGCATTATTTGTGATACTGAGAATCTGGAAACAACCAAATAGCCATCAGCAGTGGGAAAGGCGACTAAGTTGATAGGTTTTTCAAGAGAATAGAGCAATGAAGAAGAGCTGGCGCATGCAGCACTCTGATGAATCTCACAGACATGCTTGTGTGAAAGAAATCAGATGCAGAGGAGTGCATCCCACTCATTCAAAATCCAGATGCAGGTGAAAGTCACCCATGATGGCGGTGGTCAAAAGACTGGCTCCCTCTGAGGGACGATGACCGGCTGGGTGAGAGCACAAGGAAGCGTGCTGGAGTATGTTTTGGTCCAGAAGATTCCATGGGCACAGAATGCCAGGCAAATGCACACTGTGCATTTTCTGTGTGCAAATCATAAGTCAGAGTAGCACTGATGCACGCCTCTGTGTATGAGTGTCTAATTATTGAAACTTTGAACTAAAAGGAATGATTCTCAGAATGAGCAAGACCTTTGGGTACAGCAAAATATTTGCATAAGGATAATCAAAAATTCTTTGTGACTTTAGGAGCTTTAGAATTAGCTTCCAGATGGCTGCGTCACTCACTGTAGTGCTTAGACATGAAATCTGTTTTCTAACACTTGCCTGGATTGGGGGTGCAGTAGAATTAATTTTGTTTAATTATTGCTATTCTGTGAATTCATCAGGTGATCTAGCACTTCGGCTTTAACGGAAAAGGAGCATACTCTTCTTGGAATACATGGTTTAAACATAATGATAGCAGGGCTTGATACTTGATATTGCTCTATTATAATATTTTCCACATTGAAAAATATTTTTTGGGGGATGACAGTTTGGCCCAGTGGTTAAGATGACCATGTCCCATTTGCAGTACATGGGTTTGATTGCCTGCTCTGCTCCCAGTTCCAGCTTCCTGGTATTGTGCCTCATGGGAGGTAGCAGTGATGACTTAAATAATTGGGTTCCTGCCACCTACATGGGAGACCTGGATTGAGTTTCCTGCTCCTAGTTTTGGCCTTGGCTCACCCATAGCTGCTGTTATCATTTGAGTAGGGAACCAGCAGATGGGAGATCTTTCTCTCTGTCCCTAGATCTCTGCCTCTCAAATAAATGAATTAAAAACACATTTTGTCCTCTCTCATACTTTGGATAAATTACCTAGTATCATTAACTTGATGGTTTATAATATGAATGCATATTGTTAACATTGCATACAACAGTAGTTATTTATTTAAGTGCTACTCAGAGCTAAGAAGTGTTTCTTAAAAGAATGTCTTGATTTCAAAGTTCATTTGTGTTCTTTGTAAAAAATCATGGTTTTAGAATGTGTGGTATCAGGATCAGATTCAAGTGAGTCTTTTTCCGTGAACATCTTTCTCTCTCAACAAAGATTTCCTGCTGCCCACATGTAGGACCTCTGCATCTATGGAGGCCGATGACAGCAGAGAGTGGCACTGTGGGTCCAAGAGACCAAGGAAAACATTTGGAGCCTCCAAAGAGGGACAGAATTGTTGACTTCAAGAAACAAAGAAACAACCCAGCAATTAATTTGCAACAAGTTTCACATATGTGGACCTGAAAGACTAAATGGGGGAGATTCTTTTAGGCTGTGCTAATTACACAACACAGCTATGTCATGGGAGTTTTCAGTAGAGGCTGGGGGGTTGTGTCCTCTGTATGTAGCACCAGGCACATAGCTCATGAAAAATCCCATAAACACATTAAGTCTCAGGTCTTTATATAAATATGAGAAACATGAATGTAATAACTCCTTTTGTATGTCCTTTGAGAATCATTCACTAATTTATTCTGAACATTATTTATTTATTGATTTGAGAGATAAAGTTACAGACAGAGAGAGGGTGAAACAGAGCGAGAAGCCTTCCATTTTCTAGTTCACTCCCCAGATGGCTGTGACACATGGAGCTGGGTGTATCATTCTGAAGCCAGGAGCCAGGAGCTTTTTTCTGGGTCTCCCACACATGTGCAGGGACCCAAGCACTCGGGCCAGTTTCCACAGCTTTCCCAGGTTAGCAGATTGGAAGAGGAGCAGCAGGGACATGAACTGGCGCTCATATGGGATGCCGGCACTGCAGGCGGCAGCTTAGCCAACTATGCCAGAGCACTGGCCCCTTCCCTAACTCTCCCAGGTACAAAGTGGAACAACTAATTGGAAGAGAATTTTGTCTACTTGTGTGATACAAGGTTGTGCCAAATCGCGTAAGAAATGTCTTTAAAAAGTATAATTTACTGCTGGAAAAATGAACCAATTTAATTGTTTTAAAAGTCACCATCAGATATATATCTGACCAGTACATTGATCTCTTTATATGAATGATATTGTCTTCAAAGATATGTTTTTAGTTTTACATGTAGTATTATGACTCATCTTGATATCAAAGTTTTCTGTCCTGTAAATTCTGAATCATGAATTGGTAATTTGTTTTATATTGTATTTCAATATTTCTGAAAATGAGCAGCCAGTGAAAGACTATTGAATCAAATGTCATACATGGCCACGGAAATAGCAATTATTTCCAGTGCAACCAACTTGAAATGCGACAGATGGTGTGTGCCCGTCACTTGCAGGCCATTTACGATGGAGGGAGTAGACAGCTGTGCAGCTGCTTAGGCAATGGCTTTGATGGGAGGGACGGCTCAGGAAACACGAGGGATGTCCATATGCCTGAGCTTCACTGTCCTACCTACACAGCCACTGCTGCTCTCTGACATTCCAGGTGCCAGTCAGCACCTGCTTCTTTGGATGTCCGACGGGCCCCTAACTCAGCATCTTCAGAACACATGCTTTCTGATCCCTCCTCTCTCTTCCCAAGTCTTTATTTATAGTAAAGATGAGAAAGCGAGGAGGCCCCTGGCCATGAGAACCCGTTGATTCTGCACCCTAGCTATGTGTTAAAACTCCTCTCCTATGCATTGCTCCCTCCACTTCTCTCCTGTGGAGTATTCCAAGCGGTCCCTCCGTTACCTCCCAGCCTTCAGCCGCCGGTTTCTCACTGTTTCCTTTATGCTGTTAGCCAGAATTATCGTTCTGAAACATAGGCCTAATCATCATTGCTCAACTCATTTACTGGGTAAAAGGATACTGTGAGAATCCTCTGAAAGTTTTCTAAGATCTGGCTTCAAGCTACCTTTTGGGTTTCGCTTTCTATCCCAGTAACTTCTTTCAGTCCTAAATTTACTTGACTCACCTCCCTGACACTAATTCACCAGACTTTTTTGGTACTGCACGTTCTTCCTGTGTCCGCTCCTATTTTTTCTGTCTCTTCCTTGCAGAGGCTCCCACTAATTGTGGATTGCCGTGGAGTTCGGCCTTGCCCTCTGCCTGTGTTCCCTCTAATAACTCCCGTGGAGAGAGTTGCTTTGCGCTCAGAGCTCCCACGCCACCCCTGTGCTCGCCTGCTTCCCTGACCCAGTGCACACAGCCTACAGCTGCGGGCATTTTCCGAGCCAGCATTTTTGACAAGTTATTTTCTTCTTCAAGAAACTGCAGTGATTTTTAAAAACTAATTTATATCTATGGGGAAAATTCGGTTTTCTTCAATAACTGCAGCAAAGGGCCCCTCTCTTTTTCCTGAGCCTTTTTATGAAACAACACTTCTCTCTCTCATTTTTAAAAAATTGTCCCGATCCAATGTGGTTATAATTTTCTTACTGGTCTCTGCCTGGATCATCCCGCCCAATTTTCCATTCACTTTCAGACTTCATCAGTCTTGAGCTGCACATTGGAGTCACTTGTTCCATTAACCTTCATGGACTAACCTAATCTCTCATCACTCACTCTGGAGTGATACAGTGTCTTGTTTAGTTTTTAAAATGTACTTGTATCTCTTCTCATTCTTTAAGTGTATCTCCCTAGCTAGGCTCTGTGTTTGTTAGAATCATGTCATCTTTGTGTTTTGTATCTGTATAGCAGTTAATAGCCAAGAGAGGCAGGGTTAGTTGGTGTCTGCTGAGAGAGCTCCATGAACTGCAGTTAGCACTCGCCCCATGCTCGCCGTGTGTTGAGTGGGGTCTGATGCATTTTACGCGAGTCATCTCACGCTCAGGTTTCCCAGGAAGCCCGCCTGCGCTGTTGCTCTTACTCCCCGTCGTGTAGGGGAGGACATGCAGCCTCAGGCAATGAGACAGCTTGTGTCAGGTCACACCGTTGGCGAGTGGTGAAGCTGGGTGTGGACCCTGTGCGTGTCGGTCACCACTAGCTGGCTCTGCAGTGGTGGCTTGGTCTTCAGGCTGTGTTAGACGTTGCTGTGTGGCCTTATTCATGGAGTGTCTTTCCACTCTAAAAGCTTAGCCATTAAACCTGCACCCTACACAGTGTTAAAACAGGTTCTTTTGGAAAGAACTACTTTCATTCAAGGTTGATTTGTGTTGAAAGTTGTGTTTTATACTAACTGGGCAAACTGTAAACTTACTGATGCATTTGAGTGATGCTGGTCAAGAGAGAACAACAGATAGATTTGGTGGCAGAATAGAACTCATCCACTTGCCATAATCCCGTATCTGAAGGAAAAGTCTATTTAGTTAATGGAAGGCAGAAAAACTCATTATTTATGTAATAGTGTTTACCATTATCATGTCATTAGTATTTTATGCCCTGTTTTGAGAAATACAAGCATCAGAGTCCAATTAATTCCAAAATTTCTAGAATTAATCAAATTTTGTGACTTGAAAGAATGCAGTCCATATTACATTACCAGACTGGATGCCATTGTGATTGGTCTCCTGTATTTCAGGCCAGTACCCAACCTGTGCCAATGAATGACGTGTTTACGTGCCTGATGATTCTAGTACTTTGGCCACCTTGAAGGAAATGTAGCAGGAAAAGAGCTTATCTGTGCCCGGTGACTATTTGTAAGATAACTTCTTGAGTGTGCTCTGATGCTTTTGTCTGAAAGAGCAGGGAGTTAAGTGGCAAACCCTACGCACAAAGCGGACATTCTCTTCCTACAGTGAGTCTGAATAAGAATCTGCTTGGATTCACGCACCAGCGACTCTAGGGGACATGAGACGCAGAAGGAAAACGTGCACCCAGTGTATCTTGTAATTGATTTTTAATGAATGAGCAATAGAACTCCCAGCTTGGAATCGCACCATATTACATCCAATCAAACCCTGTTGAGAGTTTTAGGGAGAACTTGCTTCATTTAGCTGGAGGATTACAGCCTCTGTCTAAAAGGGCTCCTGGGACCAAGGACAACAGCACTAATCTAAGCCTTCGGGAGTGATTATGCAATAAGTGCTAAGAGCTAAATTTTATAGAACAGGTGATGTGCAAGGGTAGTCACGGAACACAGTGGCAAAGTGGGGGCAGAGAAACAGTTTACCTTCTAAGAGGGAGGACGTGGTTGATAAAAGGGTTCACGAATACACCCAAAACTAAAATTTGATACCGCGTTCCCATTCTGACAGAATGGTGAAGTCTGTGTCATTTAATTACTGCTTAAGCTCTGGATTTGTTAATCCTAGATTTATTTTTTTCTTGGGCTGTTCAGTTTTATTCACCTCCTTAATCACTAAGATTTAGTTTTATTTGTTACTTTATCAAAAATGTTGCAGATGACCATCTGATGCCTAGTTTTCTTCCCCTACCAGAGCCTTAAATTTATTGTTTGGCTCAGTGAATTACATTAAAATAAGCATTTTCCCATCATTGCAATTACATGAACACTGTGGTTATTTTGAATGAGAGAGACCATTCCTTTTTATAGATGTCTAAGACAGGTGACCACATATAAAACAAGGGCTGAGTTTTGCTTTTGAGACGGTGATGTTTTCATAGTGCTTGAGGTTCTGTGGCTTGCATCCATTGGTGATATTTTTCCCTGCTTAGATTTGTGTATACTGAAGTAACTTTTCAAAGGTTTACTCATAAAGATGTAAAACCAATTAATGGGTTCCAATGAGGCTTAGCCCAAGACGATATATAACATTAATCGGATCCTCAATAGGATATTCAAAGCATGACTTCACCTTGTACACTTAAATGATCTTTATAATCGTGTGTTCTAAGGCTGGCCTTCGAACACTCATTTAGGATGTGTAGAATAATAACTCTTTTTTTTTTTCTCCTGGCGTTCTTAACGCCGCTAAAGCAAGAGCCGCAGGATAGAAGCTGCCTGTTCAGAACTGCAGAACGCAAGCCGGCGTGCCGCATTTTGTGGTCTGTCACGCATGTCAGGGAAGTAGCAGCAATGCCCCAGAGGCTGTGAAACCCATGGAGAAAGCTCCGTACTCCAACACATACAATTTTGGTGCACACTTGGTGACTTCGAGTTGAAAACTCTTAAGTTTGACGTTCCCGTCCGTTGACACAAACCAAAAGACACAAGCTTGTCGCATTGTATTAAGAGCAGATAATCTGTTACCAATTCATATTTTACCTAGAAAACATCCTTCTTCCTACTTGATGAAAACATTAAAAATGAGCTGTATTGTTTGCTGGACCATTCGTTTCTATAGTTAGTGGATCTTTCTTTTCCTTTCCGTTCCGTTCCGTTCCGTTCTGTTCCGTTCCTACAAGCAGAGTTTAGACAGTTCACTTGGACCATCCTCCACTGCCTTCCTGGGCCATAGCAGAGAGCTAGACTGGAAGAGGAGCAACCAGGACAGAATCTGGCGCCCAACCAGGACTAGAATTCGGGGTGCCGACGCTGCAGGTGGAGGATTAGCCTAGTGAGCCACAGTGCTGGCCAGTGGATTTTTCAAAACCTGCTTAGAGTCACAGGTTGTTTTAGTCAATTATGGTTTGTCCTCACAAAGGCATACATTACTTTGCACGCGTTAATAATAATGTCATAGATTTGTATGGATTGACATGGAAAAGTTTTGATGATCTATTGCAGAATGAGAAAATCAGTTGCAAAAGTATATATGGTGTGATCTAATTTGCCCCCTACACACACCTATTCAAGTGGGTCTGGGATTGAGGAGTTAGAAAACAGGAAGTTCGGATTTAAAATGTCTCTGTATACTTTTCTGGGCCATTACAAATTTATAATTTTTGCCTATTTACATTTGGAATAAAAATTATTCATACAAATATGGGAAATATTAAAGATAGTGACTGTTGACCCTGAGCCCACCTCATTTTTAATCATTCAGTGAGCTGGAGAGAGCAGACTAGCATCCGTGACACGCAAACGCAACGAATGACTAATCCTTGATTAGAATTCAGAATTTCACAGATGAGAAGTGAGGAAATGGAGAAAACAGAGCCATGTAGATGACTTCAGTGGTTTTGATCACCAGTGGGTGAAGGCCACCGGGCATTCAGGACAGCAAGGTGGCGTGGGTAGCTTGGCAGGTACAGAAGAAGTTCTCTTTGTGTTTTACAGCTGAGTGGGGTGTGGCGACTGCACATCCAGGAAGGTTGTACTGGGGCTATATTCCAAATATTCTTCAGCCATGTCCTAGATATCCTGCATAATGAAAAGAACAAGGGGCATGAAGCAGACATTCTTTTCAGTAGCTGAGAAAGCGAGGTGAGGGAGGCTATGAGAAAGCAAACGGAACATGGCAACTTGAACAAGGCACAAGTGCACTGGTCCACCATGATGCTGTGGAAAAGAAACCACAGACGACTCAGCGATGAGTCTTACATGCTGTGTTTGGTTATCTGGTGAAACGCCAGGAACCAGAATGATGTTGATAGCGAGTGACAGAGACAGAGAGAGAGACACTGCTCTGCTCACTTAAGATATATCAATCCAAGCTGGACTCACAAGACAAGGATAATTTGCATGAGCAGAAGACTGGCGAGAACAGGGTGACTGCTGTGTTACACAGCTGTAGCTGGTACCGTTCACATCCATGGCCATGCGGCACGGGCTGGCATGCCTACAGCATAGCCAGGCCAGCCTCCACACTCCCTGAGAGAGATCAGCAGGGCCGGGTCAGGAAACTGCTTCAGGAGAAGCAACAGGATGCCTTTGACTTGGTGAGATTCCCTGGCTCACAGCAGGAACTGCGGTGGGCGTGGTTCTGGTAAGCACGAAAACTACAAACTCAATCAGTGGCTGAATGATTGAGCCTCACTCGGAAGGTGTGAGAGGGGCCACTGAAGGGATGACTACGGAGATTTGTATTTTGAGGATATTGACAGAGAACCTGGACGTGCTGTGAGGCTTACGGAAAGTGCTTCATGTCAGGGGTAGGAGGCACTTGTGGAAGCTCGAGAGTGAACGGCCGTGTGAAGAGAAACCTTGAAGGTGCTTGGAGGATGGCTCGGGTCTGACAGGATGACAAGTGTGCACAGGTGCATGGCTTCCTCTTGGAGTGGAACATGTGTCTCTCTGAGGTGGGCATGTGAAAGAACTTTTTTTTTTCTTTGCTACATGGTGAGCACCGAGAAGTCACCGTACACAGCACATAGGAGGCACTAAATAAAATCAATTTACTCTGAGTAAAAACAAACTGTGTGGGGCCAGCACTGTGGCATAGCAGGTTAATGCCCTGGCCTGAAGCACCGACATCCCGTATGGGTGCCAATGCTAGTCTTGGCTGCTCCACTTCCGATCCAGCTCTCTGCTGTGTCCTTGGAAAGCAGTGGAAGACGGCCCAGTCCTTGCCCTGCACCAGCGTGGGAGACCCAAAAGAAGCTCCTAGCTCCTGGCTCCAGATCGGTGCAGTTCCAGCCATTGTGGCCAATTGGGGAGTGAACCATCAGAGGGAAGACCTCTCTCTCTCTCACTCTCTCTCTCTCTCTCTCTCTCTCTCTCTGCCTCTCCACTCTTTGTATAGCTCTGACTTTCAAATGAATAAACAAATCTTTTAAAAACAAAACAACAAAAAGAAACAATGTTCCTTTCTATTCTACTAGATCATTAACTCTGTGTGCCCTCAATTTTGGGGACCCATTACCTCCTTCTTTGATTGTGTTCTTTGGTTTTTATTATTGTCCCCTTGCACTCCAGATCAACAGCAAGATAATTATGTTACTTACAATGGAAGATTTTAGTAGAGACAGATGACACAGGAGAAGCTTTGCAAAACTGTTTCATAGACCTTTTGGAGAAGCCAAGAGATAAATCCACTCCAAAGCTTGTTGTACAAGTGTTCCATTTTTTCATTTAAAAAATACCCGATTTATCTGAAAGAGTGACAGGGGAAGGCACACACACACACACACAGATTGAGAGAGAGAGAATCTTACATCTGTTAGTTGACTCCTAAATGTCTGCAGTAGCAGGGCTGGCCAGGCTGGGGCCAGGAGCTAAGAACTCCATTCAAGTATCCCATGTGCATGGCGAGGAATGAAGTATTTGAGGCATCACCTGCTGCCTCCCGGGCACATTAGCAGGGTGGTGTTGTGGAAGCAGAGGCAGAACTGGATCCCAGGCTGTCTGACATGAGACGCTCTAAGTGATAGGTAACTTAATCTGCTGTGCCACACTTCTGTTAAGGTTCCATTTGAAATAAACTAGTTGAGAATTTTAAAAAATCATGGGTAGTGATGAGTGTGTTAATATAAGCTGCAGAGAACATCCAGTAAAACATTAACATGGAACTGGTACAAGAGTAAAATGAAGCCTCTATGATTCATACTAAATTTCTCAAGAAGTGACTAATAAGGTTTAACATTGCACTAATAGGATGCCAGCATTGTGGCACGGTGGGTGAACCATCAACGTCTCTGACATCCCATATGTGCTCCAGTTTGTGTCCTGGCTGCTCCACTTCCAATGCAGCCCCCCACTAACACGCTTAGGAAAGCAGTGGAAGATGATCAAGTACTTGGGCCCCTGCTACCCGCATGAGAAACCTGAATGAAGCTCCGGGCTCCTGGCTTTGGCCTGGCCCAGCCCTGGGTCACTGTGGCCATTTGGGGAGTGAATCAGCAGATGGAAACCAATCTCTGTCTCAGTTTCTTCCTCTCTCTGTTACTCTGCCTTTCAAATAAATAAGTAAGCTTTTAAAAAACTCTAAAAAATCACATTAATCGGCTAACTTTTCATTCAGATGTGTATAAAACATATTCTTTTTGTATATATAGTTAAAATGTTTTGTAGACAAAATATTATATTGATTTTTAAAATTATTTTAATGTCAGCTCTGTGGCTGTTCAAAGTTGGCATGCAGTGTTTTTTAACTCCCTGCTGCTCACACAACTTTGAGGAAAACTGTGGAACCTCTTGTCAGGGAAAAGCACGCACGATTCAGACCCCGATGAAGAAGCACCCAGAGTCTGTCTCCTTGTTTCTTTTTCCTCTTCATCCTGTCTTCCCTGTCAGCTTCAGACCCATGGTATTACTAAGACAGCCAGGTAAATTCACAAAAATAACTCCTTGGTTTTGTTGCTGTTATAAGTGTGTGAGATTTACATGATAAATGATTGCTTCAGAAAGCCATAAATCACAGGAGCTGTGACTCTTGTCAAATAGTGACCGCTGCAATTTGCATAACAAGATGGTAGCTGACATACTATTGCTGGAACCTATATCTTTCTGTACCTGGCCACTGCTGGGAGCCAACACAGACTGACAATAACAATGTTTACTGCATTACATGTCACTCGATTTAATGGGATTGTTTGAGATCAGCTGGTCTACAATGTGCTTGGTCACAACAGCCAACTGTTATAGTTCATTCTGTTCCAATCATTTTGCTTCATAGGTTTGCTTTTGCCTATTTTTTTAAGCTTCTGATTCCATATGGGTTTATAAAAATTTCCAACATTTTATGAGGTGTGTGTGGGAGAGAGAGGGAGGGAGAGAGAGAGAGTGCACACACATGGAATTAGCTCGGTGTCATCATCCCTGGATTCTGGGTCTAGTTTGGATTTTACCACTTCTTGATGACACAGAAATATTGTAATTTAAGAATTGTATGATAGCCGGCGCCGTGGCTCAACAGGCTAACCCTCCGCCTTGCAGCGCCGGCACAGTGGGTTCTAGTCCCGGTTGGGGAGCCAGATTCTGTCCCGGTTGCCCCTCTTCCAGGCCAGCTCTCTGCTGTGTCCCGGGAGTGCAGTGGAGGATGGCCCAAGTGCTTGGGCCCTGCACCCCATGGGGAGACCAGGAAAAGCACTTGGCACCTGGCTCCTGGCTTCAGATCAGCGCGGTGCACCGGCCGCGGCGGCCATTGGAGGGTGAACCAACGGCAAAGGAAGACCTTTCTGTCTGTCTCTCTCTCTCACTGTCCACTATGCCTGTCAAAAAAAAAAAAAAGAAAGAATTGTATGATTGTAATTACATTGCGCAGCTTACCTGTTTTCTTCTCTATTGATGGAGACACAGCAGTCTATACAGTTTTTTATTTTATTTATTATTTTAGTCTATACAGTTTTTATATTGCATATAAAATTACTTAATTTATTAATTAATTTAATTACTTAATTTTCCTTATTTCATAAGGAAAAGCATTATGAAAGTATTATTATTTTTATTCCTAATTAACTAAATTTGGGGTGGGTCTGCATTGTGGTACAGTGAGTTAAACCTCCTGCTGCAGTGCCAACATTCCATATCGGAGTGCCTGTTTGAGTTCTGGCTCATCATTTTCCAAACCAGCTTCCTGCTAATGGAGCTGAGAATGCAGAAGATGAGGACCAGGCACTTGCAGCCCTGCCACCCAGGTGGGAGACCCTGAAGGAGTCCCTGGCTCCTGGATGCAGCCTGGCCCAGCCTAGTGTTGTAGAGTGAGTGTTGGGGAGTGAGTCAGTACATGGAAGATCTCTCTCTGTTTCTCTCCCTTTCTCTCTGTCATTCTGCCTTTCAAACAAAGTAATAAAACTCCCCAAAAGATTTCTTAAAGATACATTTCCATATGCTGTTTCTTAATGTGTACATTTAGTTTCCTGTATAATCATAGTTATATGATTGCATATTATGGACATTGAACTTAGGAAATAAAATAATTTCTCTGGCTCGTACCATGTATGCAGTGTTGCTAAGCATTTTTTAAGAGTAAGAGTGTGTCATTGGTATTGGATGTGGTCGGCAGAATAATGGCTTCTCAGAGTTGTCTGTATACATCCTAATCCAAGAGACCTGAATACATGTTACTTTCCTTAGCAAAATGTATTTATGTTTGTTGTTTTGAAGTCTTATATATTTATTTGAGAGAGAAACAGAGCAAGAGAGAAAGAGAGATCCTCCATCTGTTGGTTCACTCCCCAAATACTTGTAACAGCCAGGGCTGTGCAAGGTTGAAGCCAGGACACGAACCCTAGCCAGGTCCTCCATGTGGGTGGAAGGGACCCAAGTACTTGGGCCATCATCTGCTGCCTTCCAGGTGCATTTGCCGGGAGCTGGGTCAGGTTGAGCAGAGTAGCTGGGACTTGAACCACTGCTCAGATAAGAGATACAGGCATCCCCAGCAGCTGCGTATCCTGCCACATCACAACACCTGCCCAAAGCACAGAGATATTTTAAGAATGTGATTAAGGCCGGCCCTGAGACAAGGAGCCTGTCCTGGAATGTTCAGGTGTCCCTAAGCTGTCCACATGCACATTAAAGTCCAGCTGAGTTCAGAAGAGAGGGGATTCTGACAACAGCAGAATGGTCAGGTGCAGGGTTGCTGATGAGAGTGAGCAAAGAGCCAAAGAATCTGGGCTGCATCTAGATTCTGGGAAAGGCACTGAGACATGTTCCTCCCTCCCACCTGCAGAGGAGATGGCTGCTGATGTCTGTGAGAACTCTACAGTAATAAATGTGTGTTGTTTTGAGCCACGAAATGTAATTTGCTATGGCAGGGATGGAAAAGTCACACACTGGCCAATCTGGGTAAAATCAGACCAAATAGGGGAGCCTTTTTAAACTTGTATGTCTTATATGATAAAGTTGTATTACAATATATAGTTTTGCAATTTTAATTGCTAGTAATAATTGCTCTATAAGCATATAGAATACTGTTTTGGTGTCAAGATGGCTAGCTGACCCTAGATGTTCAACTCCTAACCATTCTGAGGTCTAATTAAAGCAGAAGCATACAAACAAACATCCCTGAGTACATGAAAACAAAGGCAAATACTAACTCTAAGAAAAAACTGAATTATGTACGTAAAGAGAAATTGAATACATGGATGCTGCTTAGAATAGCAGACAACAGTAATTAACCTCACAAAAATGCAACAGTTAGTTTCATTTATATTATGTTCAATTTAGTTAAATTCATAATACAGAGAAAAGAGTTTTTGCTACAGAAAAATGTTAATTCATGGAGGTGGAAATGTTGGGCTACCTTTAATGATAATATGCTAATTTTTTGAGGAAGCCTACAGAAAGTAGGAATGTCAGGGGCATAGCATTTGGATACATATAAATATATGTGTTCAGGTAACACCTCATGTTGTTTTCAGAATATATCAGGTAACACAAACAGTCCTAGTGAAGAGCTGTGGAGTACCTGCCATGCACTCTCATCCAGCTGCTCAGCCCATTATTCCTTTTACCGGGTATTTCCTTAAGAAATGTACACCTTAGTTCAACAACTTTACTTGTGGATTTCTGTTACACTTAATGAGGATTGCACCTGTCATTTGCACACTGCTTCTCAGTGGGTTCCTGGAGTAGATCCTCTCTTGCCAGTGTTGCGCCTTACCAGTGGAATGTTGTGAACTCACTGGTCTTTCACAGTGTTCTGCTTCTCAGGGCAGGATCCTCAGTGTGGCAGACGCTTGTGAAATATTTCGTCTTGTAGTCACGGCTCCCCTCTTTGCTGGAGATTTAAACGTTGTGGGAATCAGTCAGCAGCTTGCATGTGAGGCTGTGCGAGCCAGCAGCCTAGGGAGGTTGCGGTAGGGTGTGTGAAGCATCCTGCCCTCGCCAGCCACAAAGGACTGAGAATCAGCTCTAAGTGGGGCAGGAGGAAGCCAGTGGAGGGAGGCACTACGAGAGGATGGAGAGGTCAGTGGTGCTCAGTCTTCAAGGAGAGCTGAGCTGTGGCTGTTTCTTTGCAAGGTGGATATTACATCCGAGCTCAGCAGAAGCAGTTTCCCTGGGGGTCCTGTAGCTAATTGCCCCTCGGAGTGCGTGAGTGAGGAGACAGTCAGCAAGCTTCCTTGTGTAATGTCAGTGTGACCTCTTTTCTTCCAAGTTTAGGTTGTGGAAGTAAAGTTAACCAGTTGGTTAGTGTTGAAAAAACACACTCTCAAAATCAGGACGATTTGTTTTCATGTGCAGATATAAGTTCATTTTAATTTCCAAATAGGTAATAAATGTTTGTTGAGTATGGGTTAGTCTCCTAGACCCTGTGGGAAATACAGACTAGAATGGACTTATTCTGGAATATAACTGTAACCCACAGAAATCACTAAGATACCTCCTGAGAGTCAATGCTGTAGCACAGTAGGTAGCTACCTACTTTGCTAGTCTGAACTTCACTGCCTGGACCTCCAAGTACTCAGATGGCTGATGAGGAAAGAGAGCAGGGATTTTATCTTTTCTGTGACTGCCTCACGTTTGTTGGAGCTGAAGAGAAATGTAACGTGTATAAATTGCCTGCTGTATATCAGGTAGAAAATGTATTGGGTTTTGTGCAGTTTAAATTCATCTGTATAACACATTGAGCAGTTATCTCGAGTTCTCCCTGTTTTGCCAGTGAGGAAACCATAGCCTGATGTAAAATAGCTGCAATTGCGGCCGGAATAGAACATGGTGGGAGCTTCGCTTGGAAGTAGAGAGACACTCACTTCTTCCTGGAGCCCTGAGCCCCAGGAGAGCAGGGGCTCACAGCCCATTGCTGACAGCCACGGTCACTGCAGTGGAGTATCTGGGTCTGCAGAATATCCCCTTTGTAGTCTAGGAAGTGGGGTTCAGCCAGCAGTGGGGTTCACCAACACATAGAAATGATTCAGCCAACTTTTTATGTATTAACAAGGGCAGTGAATGCCTGTATGTGCTATTGTGTTGTCAGTCATTTAGGATAATTTTGTAGTTGTATCTTTTAAGAGTAAAATATTTAAATTAACAGACATCTATAAGTGTTACCTCCTGTCTCTATGTTAGAGACAACCAGTGAACCCTAATTAGAGTTTTGGGAAATCGGTTATTATATTTAGAAGTTAGTGAGTCTATCTTTTCTCCCACTTTATAAATTAGTTCTTTATTGAATGTTTCAAAGAATATGTAAGAACTTAACAGTTTAACCTGGTCAACATTTCTGATAAGTGTGCATTAGAGTCCCACTGCTATAATGGTAGACTTCCCTGTTACAATTCAGTAACAGTGCTAACTTTCACATTCTGTATCAGCACTATCCCCCGAATCACTTTATATTGTTTCTCTTGGTGGCTCATATTCTTGGTGCACAAATGACATCTAACATGATTTTAGGGTGCAGTATGTCTTTTAAATGACATTAACCAAATGTACAGGCCACAGCACAGACACAGCTACGTATTCACACCTACAGAGTTGTTATTTTTAAAAGTTGCATCAATAACAACATCTTCTTTTGATTTCCTCTGTTATGATGTGTGGCATAAGAACAGAAAAAAGTGCTAAAGGTTTTCATTGTTTTTCATGACTGTTGAGTCTGCTGCCTTACTCTTTTCTAACACAAATCTTGAACTCTTTTTTTTTTTAAAATGATGTATTTATTTGGAAATGGGGAGAGAGAGGGAGAGAGAGAGAGAGAGAGCACAAAAGAGATTTTCAATCTGCTGGTTCACTCCCCAAACAACTTCGGCGACTTCTCTGAGCCAGGCTGGAGGCAGGAACCAGGAGGTCATCAGGTCTGCCACGTGGTTGGCAGTGTCCCAAGGACTCGGACCATCCTCTACTTCTGCAGGCATATTGGCAGGGAGCTGGAGTGGTAGCAAAGCAGCCGAATTCAAACCAATGCTCCCATACTGGACACCAGTGTCTCAAACAGTGGTTAATCTGCTGTACAGCAATGCTAGCCCCGAATTCTTGAATCCTTGTAGAACTAGACAAATGCCTCTGATCCTGTAAAGATGTGTACAGGAATTTAAAGACATTATGCTGTAAGATGCAGAGCATTTATTTGGCTGGTTTGGTGATGTGGATGATGTGAAACAGGGCTCTTCAGCCTGGACCTTGGAGTCAGCCTGCACCAGCTGTGAAATATCACAAGACTGTGTAAGATCAGAATAACATTGCTGCACAATTCATTGCTGGGGACTATGGAGGTAAACAAATGTTTTGTCCACAGCTCCTGACACTGAATAAGTCCCTAAATCTTGGCTAAGAGATACCCTAACTGGAGCATCTCACATGGACCTTTAAAATACTTTCAGATGAGAAGAATGGGTTTAGTCTGTAGTTATTATACTTTTAACATAACAATTCCTTTAAATAGCATAGTGCTTGAGTGAGATGTACACGCATGTATGAGTACATTTGCCAAAAGAGTAGAATTTGATCATAAGCTGGTTTCAAAACATTTGACTATTTGGGAAGTATACACAGCTAGTGGAAACTTTCCACAGCTTTTCAATCTTGGTGGTGATGGACTTTCTGGTCAGGACGGCCTGTGCAGTTTTTATAAAGGAATCTGTGATTTTGCAATATGTGTGACTTTTTTTTTTTTTTGGTACTTTGCCATACTTCATGTATTTCACATAGACACTTTGCAGATGGATTATGCAATGTTTTTCTGTTTCCAAAAAAATATGTACTTGTATAACTATATAAATAAATTTATTGTAGAAAAATTGCATACAAACAGAATAGTGAATTAAATAAGTATACATTCTAATGAATTGTTTTAAGGAGAGAATTTCTGCAACCTGAGGAAAAGCTCTCACCAGGAGCATTCCATGTGGTTGCCCTTCCTAACCCCATTCCTTCCTCACCCCATCTTCCCACAACAAAGGCAAAGTGCTGTCTTCATTTTCGTAGTAGGCTTCTCTGTGCTTGTTTATTACATATTGCAGCCTGAAAATGTATCCCTGAAGGGTGTGCACTTGCCCACTGTGACACTTCACTCTGAATATTTTACTGGAACACATGCGGATGGAAGTTGATGGGATTCTTTCTCCTCGTGTGTGTGTCAGTCTGGGCTTTAGCGCAGGTGCACGCCAAGCCAGCCTCTAACCAAACTGATGCACAGTAGTTAGAGCACAGGCCCTGGAGTTGGGAGACATGGGCTCCAAGGCGGGTCCTGCCCTAGTGACCTTGAGAAAGTCATTCGATTTCTCTGTACCTCAGGTCCTCAACTGTAAAACGTGGTTCATCACAGTAGTATCTCATAGGATTGTTAGGGAAACTAAGTTAATTGACTTTGTAAATGGCTTTTGTTTGTCAGGTAAATGTATCAACAGCTGCAAACCTTGTTGTCAGCAATAAGTAGGTTTATTCGTCTGATGCATCCCTGCATCTGAAATCCCTGAAAGTTAATAGTCTGAAAGCTAAATATTTTTGAAGAAAGGATATTTTCAAATCTTTAAAAACAAAGAGGGTGTAGTTAAGGTATTCCTATGCATGCTGTTCTCTTGAACCATCAACAGTAACATCCGTAGCCAGTCTTCTGCCACAGAAGGCTTGCATCATTGCTTTTGGCTGGGCATAGATTGTGCAAATCTGTGCCATTCTCCTGCCCTGTTTGTTCTGCACACAGCTGAGACAAGTAAACAGAAGAGCATTTATAAGAAGTGGATGCGTTCCTGGCTGCAGAACACGTGTCCTATTCAGTGTGAGATGGATTCTGAATGTCTGAGTGCCTTATTCTGAAAACAATGCCTACCTTTTGAAGGTCATGACTTTTAAGATGTTTTGTGTGAAGAATATGATCAGCATTGCCGATAGTTCCAATTATAAATAGCACACAGGTATGAGCGACAGAGCAAGACAGAGCAAGGTGGATCTGGGATGCTAAGCCCACTGTGTCAGTTTGCTGGGGCTGCTGCCACAGCGTCTCAATGTGTGGCTCTCCTAGCAACAGTTCATTTACTCTTGGTTTTGGTTACTTTTGAAGTCTGTCCCTGGCTGGCAAATGGGCATCTTCTCCCCATGTCTTCTTCTGGGTGTGTTTGTATGCTTATCTTCCCTCCTTAGGAGAACGTTGATTGTGCTGGGCAAGGGCCCTTCCTAATCTCGATGTCACTTTGTAAAGACCCTGTCTCCCAATGCAGTCTCTTTCTGAGGCCCCGTGGGTGAGGAACTCAGCATAGGTGTTTTGGCGGGACATCATCCAAGTGATAGCATTTGGAAATCAGCATAGACAGTTTCTAATTCTGTCTCCCAATACTGATAGACATTTTAGTAAGGCTATAAAAGTGTAATTTGGTGCTCTCTATATTTTCTTATTTTCTGTATAACCAGGAGAAGTGGTTACATGAATGTGTGATAAGTAAGGGTTTTTCTGATGATTCATGTATTTATCTGAAAGGCAGAATGACAGAGAGAAGGAGACAGGCAGAAATCTTCAACTAATGGCTGCAATGACCAGTGTTGGGAGAGGCTGAAGCCAGGAACCAAGAACTCTATCCAGGTCTCCAACATGGTGTTAGGGGCACAAGCACTTGGGCCATGTTCTACTGCTTTCCCAAGCACACTAGCAGGGGGCTGGATCAGAAGCAGAGCAGCTGGGGCTAGGACCAGCACTCCACTCTGGGATCCTGGCATTTCAAGTGGCAACTGAACCTGCTACACCACAGCACTAGGCCTGTTGGTGAAGGTTTCACTTCTTGGTTTGTAATCACTTATTTCTTATGTTTGTTCAACTAGGGGGTTTATCTGGATTTTCAAAATTCAAACTCATAGTTTCTGTCTTAAAAACTGAGACTGTTTCCTGGTTCAAGTATTCTTTCTAATCTAGCAAGCTACCTCTGATGCATGTGCGTGTGAATAAAGCTAAAATATAATTAAATGTCTCAATATCATTTGGCTAACGTTCTCGTGCAGATAGTAAGAATTTAGTAAGGAGAAACAGTAAGTGTTAACTGATTTTGCTGAATTTGAAGCTGTGAGCTCTTTCCCTGTTTAGTGTGGTCCAATTCTATGAGCTCAGTAACTTGCATGATTTCACATGTCACAAAAACTCTCTGTTCTGCAAGCATTTTTTTCCTAGTATTGTATATTGACATCTGAAAGAAGGTTCTCAGACAGGTAATAATATGAGCAAGTCTTCTGGCTATAATATCCCATTATGGAGAATATCTTTAGTTTAAATGTTGCAGTCAGAGTGAAGCCAAAACAGCAAGTGCTCATGGCAGAAATTGAAACTGAATTGCTTAAAATAAATCAGAGGAGGTGAGACTTTATTTCTGCTCTCTTGAATTCACTGACTGGGCCTGAGAATTAAGTGGACATAAGACAGATCAAGAGGAGAAAAGCATACAGATTTTATTTTGCCTGGTAATCGCCACAAGAAAATGAAAACCCAAAGAAGTGGCAAAGCCCAAATATTTGTACAGTGTAGTAGGTTGAACTAAGCAGGTGGCTAGTGTGCAAAAATAACTAAAATGTATGCAGAAGCTAAGGAAGAGAAAAGTTATTTATAAAGGTATATCTGTAAAGATATTTCCCAGTTACAATTACCAGTCTCTGGCCACAAGAATGTCTCTTATCTGTTGGTACAGTAGAAAAAGAGGGAGGTCAGAGTGTATCCCTATTGTATCTGTCTTTTTCAAGCACATTTAGCTCAAAATAATTCTCATGCCGAAGTGGCATCTTTTGGGTGATGTTCAGTATCTTCAGTGTGAGAGACAATGTAGTTCTGGGTGGGGTTGCTTGGACACCATCCCCTGAAATGAGAGGTTCATCGTCAGGAAGCACCTAGAAGGGGTAAGGAGAGTGGATTGGGCAGATGGAGAGGAGAGGTTCATAGTTAGGAAAGGTGGCAGCAGGAGGCGCTCTGAGGCTGGCCTGTCTCCTTCAAGCTGCTGGGTTCCGTGCAATGGCATGGTGCTTTCATGCCCCAGAATCAGCCAGTTGCTGGCTGTGGGCTATCCCCAGGGAAGCAATGTAGACTCCAGTTAGCTCATTTTTTTTTTGGCTGGAGAGTTAGTAGGGACAGGAGTAACTGGCAGCCTGTGGAGACCAAGGCTTTCTCTGGGGAAATTGTTTATTCCTGTAAAGTATCATAGAGGCCCCCTGAAGCATCTTCTACAGTGTTAGAAGGCAAGAAGCGCATGTTGTTCGTCATTAGTAGGCACTGGGATACTCAAACAATATTGGTGAAGGCTGACAGAACGTATCTGTGGAAGAACACACACATTGTGTACAAAGATCTCATCTCCTCAAATGGATTTAGCACTGAAAGTTATTAATTCAAACGTTCTAAGTATCTTAAATGATTGATAACTTTGCTAAACCTGTTTCTTTTAGGTGAACAGGAAAGTGATGTAAGAAAGAATATTTTAATTTAGTCAGAAGGACGGAAAGAGAGAATGGAATGGATGCTATAAAGGAGGAAGGTGCTCCAAGAAGCAGAGAACAGTCAGCAGCATCACTTGCTGAAGGATGGCCGGGGGGGACAAGGACTGGGGAACACACCAGACCCCCAACCACATGCCCCCAGGTTCATTTTGAGAATGAAACTGAAGACAGGCAGAGCTTACTGCTGGGAAAGAAGTGAGAATGAAGCACAGAGGGAGCACAGAGGGAGCTCTTACTCTAATTTAAAGGAAGAAAAAAAATGGCACACTCTGTTACTATTTGTTGATAAAATTAAGAAAGCTTATTTGGTTGAAGTAACAGAATGTTAAGTATATAACATCAAAACCAAAAAGCCAAATTGACATCCCGGACTTACTTGCTTCCTTGTTTGTTTATATAGCCTCAGTTTCCTTTAGAATTTAGCAATTTTCCTGCACATGATGAAAACAAAAGCATTTAAAAGATGTAATACACTCAGGCAGGGCAGGGATGTTTGAATCACAACTGCTCAGACCTTGATCTGCAGCCTTAGCACTATACTAAATATTATTTTAATTCATTTATTCAGTTTTCATTCAGCATATTAGAGGTAATCTCAGATACGTAGATCCTTACTTAAGTAATATATATAGGAGCAAAAATGTTTTTATAACGTCCAACTATTTGGGGGATTCATTCTACTGAAGAGAGACTAAGTACAATTTATAGTATGATAATTGGTATTTGGTGTTATGTAGGGAGTGCCAAGACTTAGGGTCAGGAAGACCTATCATTCTGAGTAGTTGGGATAAGGGAATATCTGAGAAGAGACTATCTGAGAAAGACCTAAGCGGTGGGGGCGGAAGGTCTTCTGCTTGAAGCAAGGGCACTGCAGAGCACAGGGTGGTGTTTTCAATGGAAAGATCCCAAGGTGAATTTGTGGCTGAAACATCTGATAAACAGCAAGGGGCTTCTGGGCTGGAAACAACTGGGTTTCAGAGTGAAGAGTGGGAGATGAGATTGGAGAGGTGACAGGAAGCTGGAGAGGCGGTAGAGTACAGCTGATGTCCAGTAGGTGGGTACTGCTCACCCTCAAAAGTGTGAGATGCTGGCATAGGTTTTGGTTGTTCCAAGCTTTTGCTGTGCATACTCCCTGTTAGAGTTGTAGAATGTCATCTTTACATTGGCACTGTAAGCAGTGGAGTAGCATGATCTGACGTGTTTAACAGAATTGCGCTCACTGACACGTAGGGAAGAGACTGCAAGGGTCAATAGGAAAAGCAAAGAAATCAGTTACGAGTATCTTGCAGTCATCCAGGCTAAAGAGGCCTGTGGGCATTAGCAGTCCCCTTCTGGGTGTATGTCTCAGGTAGAGGCAACAGGAACTGCTGACAGGGTGTGGAAGCGCAAGAAAGTAATGAGTCACAGACCCCTCTGAGGCACTGTCCTGAGCCACTGGACGAAGGAAGCTGCCATTAACCGAGATGAGAACGCCAGCAGGAAAGTAGGTCTGAAGGAAGTGACCAGGAGCGTGGACCTGCTAAATTTGAGATGCATTACTCATCCAGCTGAGTTTGTAATTACCAGGTTGGAGTTTCAGGGGATGTATGAGACGGCAGATAAAAATGTTGAGTCATCAGTCGTAGATGGCATTTGAAGCCAGGAAACTGTTTGAAATTACAAAGGGAGCTGTCGGTGCAGGTCGAAGACACAATGTCCAGAGAACTCTAAAATTAGGAGGTAGAAGAGCAGAGGAGGAGGCTGCTGAGAGGAATGGTGAGAGAAATGCAGAGAGAAGCCACGGGAGATGTGCAGTGAAGCCCAGCAAGCGTACTTTGCACAGAGGGCCGTGCTCAGCTGCCCAGTGCTGAGGCTGCAGCATTGACAGGTGCCTTGAGCACTGTTTTTTATGCCAGGGCATTCACTGTTTATTCCCTTACGGCTGTATAAAAACCAGGCCTGCATACGCGCCCTCCCATGACTCAGACATTTTTGCATTTTCAGCCTTTTCGTTCCGCTTGTGTAATTTCATTGATTTGTTTCAAAACTCAACACAAATCCCAAAGAGCATCAACAGTCGTTGAGTGCTGGCTTGACCTTCAGATTGAAAGTTGCATTTCCTCAGAGTCCAAAGAGCAGTGTTGTCCCCTTCATTTCTGTTCAACTCAGTTCTGCCCAGCGATGACCAGGACATAAGGCAAGACAAGAGCCAAGACCTTTGAAAGCCCATCACTCACATCTTAACATCTTCAGGAAGTTCTCCTTTGGAATTTCACTTATCTTTTATATCCAAAAGTAAGTGCTCATTCTTGTCTAAATCAAAATAGCATGATTCCCTTTTTCTATTTTTTTAGATATTAATTTATTTATTAAGGCAGAGGCAAAGAAATCTTCCATCTGCTGGTTAATGCCCCAAATGGCCGCAAAGGCCAGAGCTAGGCTGATCTGAAGCCAGGAGGCAGGCTGGTCTCCCACGTGGATGCAGAGCCCAAGCACTTGGCCATCTTATACTGCTTTCCCAGGCCATAGCAGAGAGCTGGATTGGAAGTGGAGCAGCTCGGTCTTGAACTGGTGCCCATATGGGATGCCGGCACTGCAGGCAGCAGCTTTACCCATTGTGCCACAGCACTGGCCCTGCACATTTTTCTTTGGAAAATTTTTCTTCAGACAATTTTCTTTCAAAAGTTCTTTTTTCTTTGGAGAAGCAGGGCAAGTGGTAAATATAGGCTAAATCAGTAGAACTCTGTGATTTGTAAACCATTTAAATATATCAGCATTCAACAATAAGTCATTACCAACCAAAAGATTCTGTCTCCTGTTAGGTGGTTGCCTCCCCCTATTCATTATCAGGCTTCTCTTGGTCAGTCACCATAGGCAGGGGCTGCTTTCCGACGGCCACCAGTAGAATGTCATCTAAACTGTGTGGTAGGGGCTGGCACTGTGGTGCAGTGGGTTAAAGCCCTGGCCTGAGGCGCCGGCATCCCATATGCTGGGTCGAGTACCGGCTGCTCCTCTTCCAATCTTGCTCTCTGCTATGGACCTGGGAAAGCAGTAGAGGATGGCCCAAGTCCTTGGGCCCCTGCACCTGTGTGGGAGACCTGGAAGAAGCTCCTAGCTCCTGGCTTCAGATTGGCACAGCTCCAGCCATTGCAGCTATCTGGGGAGTGAACCATCAGATGGAAGCCCTCTGTCTCTGTCTCTGCCTCTCTCTGTAACTCTTTCAAATAAATAACAATAAATCTTTAAAAGAATAAATAAACCGTGTGGTAGGTTCTGTACTGGCATGGCTGAGAGATGGTGTCTGGCCTGCAGGGTGGGCAGAGCTGGAATTTCAGCTGAAATGCTAGTGGGGCGAGCAGGCTGCCTCCTGGGAACTCTGCCCACTGAACAGCTGAGGAGAATCCTACGTGACTATAATCCGGAGTGCAGGTTGGGGAGCTCCCTTTTCTGAGGACAGGAGATAAAGGATGAAGGGAGAAAGTGTTGTGTCCGAAACCTTCGGAAGGAACTAATAAGCCCCGCATGATTCTGTGTATTCTCTTGCTCTGTTCAACCTAATGAGTTACAAGATATTCCCAGAGGTACAATCAGGCACCCTTATACTAAAAAACCCATGATGTGTATGGTGTGGTGAGTCTCTGGCTTGAGTCTAAGACATGAACAAGGCAAGCTCAGCCTGCTAAATACATTGTGTTGGTCCACAGTGGGCTCTGTGCTGAGTATTCTCCCACACAGACTTAATAACACTTTAAGCACTGCAGATCACCCTGTACAGCAAGATTTATTGCTGAACAGCCTTTTTCTATACTTTAGAGAACATGCTGTTTGCTGTTTTCCATTCATAAATCTTCCGGGTCTTCCATGAGGACATCTGTGTCTCCCCTTTACGGTAGGGGTGGGCGCTGTTACTCCTCACTGTCTCAGCCACCTTAAAGTGTAGGACGGGAGGATTGCATAAAGCTAGAACACGCTTCTATTTTTGTGAAAATACATGATAACACAGAATTAAAAACATTTTTAAAATCCTTAACTGCAGCCTCCTGCCTGTACTGTTCTCAGGAGAGCGTGGTGTACAAAGCAGAGCTCCGGATTGTTTATGCAGCCTGGCTACAGAGTTCACAGTAAGCCTAGAGCTAGAGCAAGAATTTAAAGATACAGGACAAGAGCTTCATTTTAGGTAAATCTATGGAAAGAAATTCCCTTGGCGTTATGTAGGTTGAGATTCTGGCTGCTCACCATGATGTTCAAACAGCTAAAGAACACTTACATTATAATATCTTTTTAATTCTGTGCTGTGCGTCTGCCTATTTCCATAAAAAGTACTGGCACTGAAATTAATCAGTGGCTCTGGATCCATCTTGCCGCCAATGGAACAGTCACCCTGACACTTTGCTGTGCGGGCTTTCTGTCGGAGCCCTTCTGCAGTCCATCACTTCCCTTCATTAAATCCCGGCGAAAGCAGAGGCCATCACAGGAAGTGCAGTAATGCATACCAAGTGGGCCCAGACACTCGCGCAGCTCCGTGTGAATTTATTCTCAGCAACTTGGAAGTCTTGCTCTGACATAAGCTTATCTATTATGTTCTGGTTCCCTCTTAGGAGTGTGTCCTGTCTCAGGTCACATGAACGTTGCCCTTGTAGGATCACAGAGACAAGGTGTTTTGATTGCTTCAGTTGACCATTTGCTTGCATGTTCGCAACATGCCACGCACTGCTAGGTGTGAGAATGCAAAGCCCCCAGACATGGCACCTGCTTTCTCACCAGGAATGCTTCTGACACAGGGTTTCTTAGGAGCTCCCCTTACCTTCAGACTAGCAAATCCACCTGTTGACAAAGGAGCATTTGAAGAATAACTAAATAGTACAGTTCACACACATGCTTAGTAACACACAAACTACTATATTTAGACTGCATATAGAACACACACTTAGGTACCAGTTGAGATTAGAAAATTCAAAGGTTACTCAATTTTTTTTATTAAAATATTTATATATTTTAACGATGTACAGAGAACAGATCTCATGTAGTTCATGGGTACAATTCTAGGAATATAATGAAACCTCCCTCCCTCCCTCCCTCCGTCCCTTCCTTCCTTCCTGCCTGCCTTCCTTCCTTCCTTTTTTCTGTCCTTCTTTCTCTCTTTTTACAGCATCATATTTTAATTTACTTTATAGTCATAAGCTCACTGCCCCACTAAATAGAGTGTGATAAGCAAAAAGTGGAAAGACCACCGTTCAGCAGGGATTTAGGCAAGGGCTATGAACAATATGGGTAGCACTTTATCACTATGTGTTTCCTTAAAATCAGCAAATGTTAAAAGTGCAACTTTGAGAGTCATGATGTTTTGATGTTTAAAAGGGTCTCAGCTATCGAGGAGCTGTTTGAATGCACTGTTACACAAACTTAGGTCCGTGGTTTAAAGGTACCGTAGCCATAGCACCACTTAACACGGGTTTCACTGTTGTAAGCATTCTTGTAGGTATTGACTTCTTGTGACACTAGTCTGGTGTGTTTGCTGACCTAAATTTCAACCCTTCAGAGAGCTTTCTCTGGTATATAGAAAATGTCACTGAAGATAATAGTTTTTATAGATTTTCCCCCATTGTCTCCTGGATGGTAACTGATACTTAACGGCAAATCAAAAAGATGTCTTTCAGGAAAGATTGGGACGGTGTTTTCTTTGTGACACTGCAAACAGGAGTGCCAGGGCAGCGGTATGCTGTGGGGTGTCTGTTTCCAGCTGTTTGTGGTGTCTGTTCCAGGTGTTTGCACTCCTTGAGATGTTTGTTCTTATTGCATTTCTCTTAATTATTACGTTAGATGAAATCCTGTCTTTCAAAACACAGCGGATGCAACTGGAGATTATTATGCTTAGTGGAATCAGCCAATTGCAAAATACAGATATCTTATATTTTCCCTGATTTGTAGTAACTAATATGTAGTGTTCCAAAAATGTAATATATGTGAGTGAAATTGACATTTTGAGACTGGATCACTTTTAATAGCCCTTGTCTATCCTCTTGAAGAACGATGGTTTTTCTATTTGCTGCTTGTTGAAGTCTGTATTTAGTGGAGGGTTAAGCTTGTGTTTATGAAGAAAATCAAGTGTGTCATTGCAAAAATTCAAATAAGAACAAGAGAGGGGTAGGAGGGAGGGAGGGGAAGGGATGGTGGGAGTATCACTGTGCTCTTTTTTTAAAGATTTATTGGTTTTACTTGAAAGTCAGAGTTACAGAGAGAGAGGGGAGAGGCAGAGAGAGAGAGAGAGGTCTTCCATCTGCTGGTTCACTCCCCAGTTGGCCACAACAGCCGGAGCTGCACCGATCTGAAGCCAGGAACCAGGAGCTTCTTCCAGGTATCCCACTCAGGTACAGGGGCCCAAGGATGTGGGCCATCTTCTACTGCTTTCCCAGGCCATAGCAGAGAGCTGGATAGGAAGTGTAGCAGCCGGGACTAGAACCGGTGCCCATGTGGGATGCTGGCACTGCAGGCATAATCTTACCCACTACGCCACAGCACCGGCCCCCCACTGTGCTCTTAAAAATGTGTATGAAATGCATGAAGATTGTTCCCTTTTATAAATAAAAAATTTTGAATTATGATGTTAGAATAAAACAGTTTGGACATTTGGGAAGTTAATAGTGTTTATCAAGCAGAAACATTACTTAGTCAAAAACAACAAAAGAGGAAAATAACCAAGTAACCCAAGCACTACTTTCTTGAGAGATGTCGATCTCATCAGATACACTGTGATCAATCCTTACAGCAAATGTTTTTTGAAAACTGGTGGCAACCCTGTGCAAGAACCCCTGCAAGGGGCTGTTGATGGAAGGATGAGTGCTGGGGCCGGCGTTGTGGCCCCACTGGCTAAGCTGCTGTCTGTGATGCCAGCGTCCCATAAGGCTGCTGGTTCATGTCACAGCTGCTCCACTTCCAATCCAGCTCTCTGATAATGTGCCTTGGAAAACCCAAAGGGGCCAGCGCTGTGGCATAGCAGGTAAAGCCATAGACTGCAGAGACTGCATCCCATATGGTCGCCGGCTCCAGTCCCAGATGCTCCAGTTCCAATCCAGCTCTCTGCTATGGCTTGGGAAAGCAGTGGAAGATGATCCAAGTCCTTGGGCCCCTGCACCAGCGTGGGAGACCCAAAAGAGTTCCTGGCTCCTGGCTTCAGATCAGTGTAGCTCTGGCCATTGCTGCCAATTGGGGAGTGAACCAGAAGATAGAAGACCTCTCACCCCGCCCCCCTTTCTCTGCCTCTCCTTTTCTCTCTGTGTAATGCAGACCTTCAAATAAATAAATACATCTTACAGCCCAAGTGCTTGGGCCCCAGATAGAGTTCAGACTCCTGGCTGCAGCCCTACCCAACCTTAGCTGTTGTAGCCATTTGGGAAGTGAACCAGCAGATGGAAGACATTTTTCTGTCTTTCTCTCCCTCTCTCCCCCACCTTTCTGCATATGTGTGTGTTTTTCTTCCTCTCTCTCTGTAATTCCACCTTTCAGATAAATAAATTTTAGAAAATAAATAAATGGTTGAATGTCTTGCCTTTCTCCGCAAGGGTTTCATGGTCTAGAGGGAAACAGGCACCATAAACAGAACAGGTGCGTGTGTTTGGTACAAAGGCCATGGGGTTTTTTGTGGGGTGTACTCCACACTGAGAGGTGTGGACAGCAGGAAGACCTTGGGGACTTGTGAAGGTCAGTGCATAGCTAAGAAATCAAGACAGAAAGGGGTTAAAAGTAGAATAAAGCATGCATATGGAACATTTACAACCATGGACTGTGTGTGTCTGATGCTAAAAACAGCCCCATTAAGTAGTCCAAATGGCTACTGAATCTGAAAATGTGTTTGATCTCTGCACTGATGGATGAGTCATAGAGATTCAAATGCAGACCAGCATTTGAGAAAAATGCAGACAAGCAGTGAGGTTGGGGGGTCTGTTGCAAAGGGGGCACGAGGTAATGGAGATGATGGTGCTGGCCGTGGAGGTAGACCAGAGGGCGAGATTCCAGGAGGAGACAGGAGGGAGGTCAGAAGGGATTCAGTGGCTGATGGAGTTCTGGGGGTGGTGGAGGAAGCAGCTTCTCCCCTCAGCTGGGTTCCGCCTGTGCAGCTGAGTGAGCTGGTGTCCCTTTGGTTTTGGGAGCTGGTTGGAGGTAAATAGGATCAGTTTTGAATCCTGTGTGTGTGTGATGCCACAGAGCACAGAAGTTGAGACATCTCCCTGGCAACAAGAAAATATATAAATAAAACAGCCCGAGGAGTAGGAAGAAAACGAGGCAGACACCCTAGGAACCTTGTCACATATGCATTACACGTGCTCCTTCCCAGCAAAGACGACTGGGGTGCTAAGTGGGGATGAGAAATGGAAAGAAATCTGTGAATTCCAAATCACAAGGTTTGGGAATTCAGTGTGGTCCCAAATGTGTGGAATGCTAAATAATTGAGAGCTTGGATTAGAGTCAGTGGTATACCACTGAACGATTGTAATCTGGAAAGTGATTTAGTTTAAAATGGTCTTGGAAGAAAAACCCAGAGTCAAATAAAGCTTTAAAAATAGGAGCCCCTGATGCCAGCGGTATACAGAAAGCTAAGGTTTTACCTGCAGCACCTGCAGCCCATATCAGAGCACAGGTTCCAGCTTCCTGCTAATACAGCTGGAAAGGCGGCAGAAGATGACTCTGGTCCCTGCCACCCACTTGGAGGCCCAGATGAAGTTCTGGGCTCCTGGCTTCAGCCTGGACCAGTCCTGGCTGTTGTGGCCATTTGGAGAGTGAACCGGCAGTTGAAAGGTTTCTCTCTCTCTCTCTGCCTTTCAAATAAATAAATCATTAAAAATTGCTTTTAAATATACCTCAGCAAAACTAGAATTGTGTTTGCTATGAAATAAATGTGGTTAGGAAGAAGAACATTGTACATTTCAAAGGGGAGCAGTCAGTGTTATCTCAGGAGTTTCTGAGACTAACTCATAGCTAGCTGATCTCATGATAATGCTCATCACCTGGATGGGATAGTTTTTCTGGCATCCTCAACATCTACATGGGATGTTACAACTGAGAAGAAACTGTGGCCTGTGTGGAGGACATTTGTGGTAAATCTAGAAAGTGTTTCTCGTGCACCACAGTGGCTCTTATGCTTGTCTGTAACTCAGCACCCTAGCCCAGTAGACGAGACGTCACCAGTGTGCTGTCCCTCAGAATAACACGCTGTTCTAACCATGCAAAAAGCTTCAGCTGATTGTGCCCTTTTACCTGTCATACATGACATCGGAGTAGGTAATCCTCGTAGCAAAATTATCAGTAAAATGTAATCTCTATGTACTAGCTTTTTAAAAAGTCTGTGAAGCAGATTGAGAAATGTATGAGGGTACTTTAACAGTGGAAATAAAAGAGAAGCTTTGGTGTAGAAAACGTTGAAATCTCTGCATGGTTTTTTTCCATAACATTTTCTTTCTTAAAAACTACTTTTTAAAACAATTTTTGATTAGCAGTAATTACTTACGCTTATGCAGTACAGTGTGACATTTCAGTATATGTGTGTAACAAGCACCGAGCAGGTCAGGGCAGGCAGCACTTCCCCTCTCTGTCGTTGAATCACGATTGAAGCCTCGGAGTGCCTCTCTTCTGAGTGCCCAGAAAACATACACAAGGCAAAATGGGTGGAAGTGGAGGACATCATGTTAAGTGAAATAAGCCAGAGACAGGAAGAACAGGCACTGCATCGTCTCATGCCGAGCTAAACGCAAGATTCCAAACCTCAGCCTGAACGCAGACTGGGATTATTAGATGCCGAAGGGGTTGAGATAATAGGTGCAGAATCAGAGTGAGATGGAAGGAATGCATTCATAGTGTTACATAGTATAGCAGGTGACTACAATTCACAATCACTAACCTGTATCTTATAAACAGAATTAGCTCCAAGCCTCCAATCAGAAAGTGGTTGTCAAAGAATGGGCAGTCTTAATTACACAGATTTGATCAGTACACATTGCATGCATGTGTTGAAATGTCACAGGTTTGCTCCTTTCAAAAGGAGGGGGATGAGGCTGTGCAGCTGAGCTGAAGCTGGATTTAAAATATTCTGTATGTGGCGTATGAGTGATATTGATGTAAAGGTAAAATGGTGACAGTGCAGGGTGTGACAGCCTAAGACTATATTGGATTGTGGGTGTACATCTTTGAACCATTATGGATGTTAATATCCTTGCTTTTAGTGGATAGAAGACATAGCATGTGAAATAACACTTGTGAATAAAGAAAAGGAACCCGAGCCTGTGTTTCACCTGGGCCACTACCCTCACACCTACAATCATGTGTGTTTCACCTCTGTAGCATTTACATGTTGGGTGAATGCTGTCATCTGCACTTCCACAGTGAGAGACCTGAGGCAGAGCAAAATGCTGATGAAGGAAACCTAAGCCCGGGCCGAATGCAGGGATTTTAGACCAAGCCTACTGTATTGAAGTCCAATCACTGGGCTCAGATGTTCAAGCATCGTCAGTGTCTCTCCCTCATCGATCGAGGGCATTTTATATCAGCTGAGCTAAAGCGAATCCCCTAATGTTTTGACATAAAGTCTGAGGACTGCAATCTGCTATTCTTCTGTGGAAAACATTGTTTACATGAGCAAAGTGGAAGAATTTACCGTGTTCATGCTAATGGGTATCAGTTAAGGTCCAATAGGTGACAACATAAATGACAGAGACCAACTGAAACAAAACAGAACAAAACTTTATTGAATGTATAGTGGGATAATCAGTAAATTAAACTAACAGAACAGCCAGGTCTTTCAAACACTAAGAATCAAAGCAAGAGCAGCAGCACGGAGGATTGCTCCATGCTGTGTTTTGGTTTAGGGGACCCCTCGGCATACACAGGTTTGATTGACTCAGATGATGTATGACAGGGTTTGTCCTGCCTGTTACGAATGTGGAATGTGATTTCGTTCATGTGCGCAATCTGAGAAGCCAGGAGTGGCTCTTCGTTGTTTTTTGTTTGAGCTATGAAGTTCCTTCTTCTCATTGACATTAAGTCTGTCCTGTAGCCAAATGATGCACAGGGACAAGCATATCAGAGACAGACATGGGAAACGGTCAGAGTTCATTTGTAGAAAAGGCTGTAGAGAGAGATGTTGAATGGTTAACAAGCAACACCAAGGGAATGAGTGGGGCCGAGTGCAGGAGAGGTGAAGTTGCAGTGTGTACTGTCTCCATTGGAGCAGACAGAAGATCACTCAAGGCTGACTTCACAGTCTCTGTCTCTTCTGATTTGGTTTTCTAAGCCAGGAGGGGAGATTAGCACAGATAGATGTTTGCCTCTAGGTCAATTCTAACAGCGAAGTAGAGGAGGGTGGACCGTACCTGGGGAGTCTGACTCCTTTGCTCACGTACTAGGTGGGAAGGCAAGTGCACTTATCAAAGAAGAAATAAAAAATACTAGGCAGATGAAACCAAAAGCAGCCACAGTCCACCATGTCACTCCTTTGAGCCTGTGCAAACCCAGATTCACATGCACACCCATGAGGAAGGAAAGAGCATATAGTTAATCATTGCACGATAACCACATTTGTACATGTACGGGTGTCCTTAATGCCATCATGTCGTTTTAAGCTGTGACTGTTTTAAAGGGTAAAAGCTACAACTTATGTAGAGCATCATTTTAAACTCGAATCTCCTACTTTCCCTTCCACTGTCTAGCTGCACGCATTTTCTGCCTCTTCATGTTTGATTTGTTTATTTCTATCACTCTGGAGATGGCAAAGAGTGACAAAATTTAAAATGATCCTTGAAAGGATCTGAAATAACTGTAAGTGGCATGCAGATAATTAAAACATGCAAATGATATTTTTGCAAAAGTCAGTAGCCTTTACACTTGAGTTTTCTCATCGCCTCCCTGCATTATGGCTTGGGGGACACCTGTGTATACATGTGTTGGATTGCCCCTAGTGACTTCTCACATGTTCCGTACTTCCGAATGTGACTGGAGAAGAATCTGTTCACCTATGTGTGTACGAGCTCAGAGAAGCCAAGTGGAACCTTTCTGTCGCTTCTGGTTTTATCTGGGAAGTGCCTGGTTTCCTTCCTTCCGTAAGAAGTCTGCCCTGCAGCCAGTTAATGCACAGCAAAATGTTTTAGAGGGAGACGTAGGGAAGGAGGGTGCAGAAAGGGTGCTAACAACAAACACTGAGGGCTTGGGAGTGAGTGCAAGAGAGAAGGGTATTCCAATTCATATAATTTAAATTCTGTATTCGACCTTTTTTGTCTCAAGCACGGATGTTCTATGTGGGAGGGAGGGGGTGGGGAAAGATTAGGTGCAGTGGGGTGGATTGCAGTATCTGGCTGGAGCATGAGTTGATGAGCTGTGTGTTCCAGTGTAGCAGAAATGAAAGACACAATGGGAAGAGAGCTGGAGTATCCTGGTGTCAGCTGAGCTGTGTCCTGCCAAGTTGTGATCTGCTTTGCTGTTAACACTGCTGGTAGCCCTCGGTATGCTAATGTTTGCTTCCGGGAGTACTGAAACATCTCTGCTCTTTCTCTTCTCCCCAAGGCTAACCTGAGAGGCACTCCCAGTGTCCTCTGCCCTCCGGTGGGGTTGACAGTTATCAGGAAGAGATCTCCTCGGGGTGAGGTGTGTCCAGTATTGCTTCAGCACAGCCCTGTAGATGTTTTCTTGGTAGCTGGAATGGCATGTTGAGCAGGGCCATGGGCAGGTCCATGGCTGCTCTGTCTTCAGTCCAGCTGTGGCTGTTCTCAGGTTACGATGTTATGTGATGCTGGATACCTGCCTTCAGGCCATGGGAAAACCAGCACAGATAAAGCAGGCAGCTTCTCTTAACAGCACACAGCCATCCTGAGATGCTCTGCATGACTCAGAAAACCGAGGACAATTTCCAGGTCCCGTTCTATAATTGATTATAGGAGGATAGACGAGGAGCTCTTGGTGTGTCCAGGAATTTAGGACATATTCAATGATAAGAACCTGACCTTGGGAAAAGTCTTTGCTGGATTTAATTCTTCCCTGGTGGTCATTGGGGGAACTCTTGATGCTGCAACAAAAAGAACAAGAAGTGAGAATCGGGAGGCAAATCGTATTAAAAGTAGACAGCAAGGATCTCTGGCAGGAAGGCCCCCTTTCCCAGGTGCACATGGTATCTTTGAGGAAAGAGCCTTCACTCCTGGTTCCCAGCATGTACCATGGAACATTTTTCTGGAGGCGAGGAGAAGCAGAGACATCCACTCATTGTGGGCCTTGGAGTGGGTGTAGTTCCTCAGCCTCCTCCCAGAGATGAGCTTCAGAAGACAGAGACTGAGAGCTTGCATCCCAGGAAAAGGCTGGGCCACCTGCCCTCCCTCAGGGACACAGGCTTGTCCCCACCTTGTCCTCCTCGGAAGGAAGCCAGGCCAAGAACTGAACCTAGAGGGGCCTGTGGCTCTTAGGACCCTTGGTTTATCTAGGAATGGGGGACCCAACCCACTCTTCTCAGCTGGCCTGCTAGACACAACTTTGCTCCCACTCCCTCTGGAGGCATGGGCAGGACGCCTTCTCCATGCGTATGTGGGTCTGGAGGAAACACTCAATCCAGGGACCATGAGCCCTGGGAAGCTTCCCGGGGGAGTTTCCTGCTACTGATTCCACCTTTGCTCAAGGCCTTTGGGATGCTTTCCCACCCGTGGGTCCTCACCTGTTGCACATTCAGCACATGGCAGTTTCCACTTCCAGCGAGTCTCCTCTCTGCTGCAGTGGTGGGGGCGACACACTGGTGTGCATTACTGGTCGGATGGCTGGACACGTTGCTCTGCTGTGTATCAGGGTCTGCCCTTTTCTACCCACAGAGCAGAGTGGATCCCACCCACAGGGAGGCTGTGGTCACCGAGGCCATGGTGGTGGTGGGTGTGTATAGACAACGGTGGGAACTCTTCTGTGTAACGAGAATGGACTGCCTAGGTAGAGTGCGACTGCTCTTCTCTAGGGGCTGACAGGGGTCAAGATTATTGGCGTGGGGATTTGCCCGCGTCCAGACATTTCTCCTTCTTGCGTCCAGATGTCTTCCTGGCCGTCTTCTTATTGTCCCTCTCCTCCATCATGTGCTTTTTGCTTTCTAGCCAGGCAAAGGCGAGGTGGAAAACC
The DNA here is from genome assembly GCA_949820135.1 of Sylvilagus floridanus. Classification (NCBI taxonomy): domain Eukaryota; kingdom Metazoa; phylum Chordata; class Mammalia; order Lagomorpha; family Leporidae; genus Sylvilagus; species Sylvilagus floridanus. Next base: position 7,562,695 of record OX463246.1, on the reverse strand, counting down.
CGGCAGCTAAAGCCCTCCCTCGCCCCGTGTTGCACGTGCTCCTGGAGGTCCGCCAGGCTGGAGAAGACTCGGCAGCAGGCCATGCACTTGAAGCCTCTCTCGGGGCTCAGCTGCCACTCAGGCGTGCTGGCCTGGGCCTGGGGCGTGCCCTCCTCAGCTGGCGGAACCGCTTGGTAGCTGGCAGCCTCCTGCTCCTGCTCCTGCTCTGCCATGAAGAGGCTGGAGTCATCAGTCACGAGGTCTTCTGTAGACTGGTAGGAGAGTTTGGGTTGTGCAGGCATGGTTCCAGGAAAGGCTATTTCTTCCACTTTGGTTCTCTTTCTGGGGGGCACCAGGCCTTCCTGGGAGTCCCACACGACGTTGCCCCCTCTTTTCCTCCGGACTCTCATGTAGAAGACTTTCATGGCCCGTTGCCTCCTCCTGTGTGTGGCAGGTGTGCAGGGCTCGTCAGCCAGATGGAAATGAAAGCAGGGCCGTGGGCAGGGGGAGGCCCTCCGCTGCTGCCTCACATCCTGGAGCAGAGGCAGCTCCACGGCCTCTGGCTGGTCCTCATACATTTCTAGGAAGGAGAATGGCAAAGCTAAGAAGGCTGCAGTCAGGTTGTGGAGTCGGTGGAGTTCAAGGGGGCACTGAGAAGATCCTTGTGTGGGGGGCCTGGGGGTGGACGTGTGTGTGTGTGTGGGATGTGGCAGGTGAGGTGTGTGCTCAGTATCTCCAGTACATGGAGGAGAAAGAGCTGTCTGGTGGAGGCAGATGTGTGCTCTGGTCCATCTCTGATAAGTGTTCTTGGTGTTGGTGAAAGGGACTGATGGGACGTGTGTATCTGTGTGCATATGTTTTCTGTGATGTGTATGTATATGCATTCTGTGGTATGTGTGTTCCATGCTGTTGTATGTGTTTTGTGGTGTGAGATGTGTCTATTCTCTGATGCATGTGTGTTCTGTGATATATATGTGTGTTCTGTGCTGTGTATGTGTATTCTATGGTATGGTATGTGTGTATTGTGGCGGCTTATGTGGGTATTCTGTGCTGTGACGTATGTGTGTAGAATGTATGTGGCTCATGTGTATTTTCTGTAGTTGGTTGTATGAGTAAGTGTTCTGTGGTATATGTGTTCTGTGGTATGTGTGTGTGTGGTATGGTTGTGTATTAGAGTGTTCTGTGGTGTGTGTGTTCTGTGGTATATATGTGTGTGTTTATTCTATGATATGGTTGTGTTGCGAGTGTCCTGTGATGTGTGTGTTCTGATATGGCGTATGTATGTGTGTTCTTAGTGTAGGATGTGTGTGGCTTGTGTGTGTATGTGTGTTCTGTGATATGATTGTGTGTGAGTACTCTGTAGTATTGCATTGTCTGGTGTGTGTGTGTGTTCTGTGGTGTATGGGTTCTGTGGTATATGTGTGTGTGTGTTTATTCTGTGATATGGTTGTGTTGTGAGTGTCCTGTGGTGTATATATTCTGTGGTATGGTGTGTGTGTGTTCTGTAGTGTAGGATGTATGTGGCTTGTGTGAATAGTCTGTAGTTGGTTGTATCTGTGAGTGTTCTGTAGTATGTGTGTTCTGTGGTATATGTGTGTGTGTTTATTCTGTGATATGGTTGTGTTCTGAGTGTTCTGTGGTATGGTGTGTGTGTGTTCTGTAGTGTAGGATGTGTGTGTGTGTGTGTTCTGTGATACGATTGTGTGTGAGTGTTCCGTGGTGTTGCATCCTCTGGTATGTGTGTGTTCTGTGTTGTGGGATGTGTGTGGCTTGTGTGTGTGTTCATGAGTGTGTTAGTCCATGAGACAGTAGACACAGCGTGTTGTAGGAAGCACACGTAAGCTCTCAACACGTGCAGTCCCTGCAGGACAGACAGCGTTGCAGGTTCCGTGACACGTGCAGAGAAAGGCTGCGGAAGGGAGTTAGTTCTCCTCAGACGCTGGAGTGCCCTGCCCTGTGGTCTGGCTCTTGAGAGTTGAAGTGGGTTATCTGTGAGGGGTGTGCAGTGTTCATGGATTTGGTTAGGGGAAGGGGGCTGTAGGCATGAGGGTGTGAGGTCCCTGTGCAGTGCCAGGTCAGGAAGGAGGAATGGGGGAAGAGGATCAGTTGGAGGGAGGGGAAACTGGCCGCCTCTGGTGTGAAGGCTTAGAACAGCCGAGTGTAAGCACGTGTTGGTGCCACTGCGCAGGGGAAGGTTCTGCTTGGGTTTCAGTACATGTCAGCACTGCCCACAGGCTCACCTGTAGCTCTCCCAGTGCCCTCAATAAGGGGACACGGTGCTGAGGAGCTGTGACTGTTCTTGGGATCCCATTCCCTGTGTGGCCCTCCCCAGGGGCCTCGTCCTAGTCCCTGTGCCTGGAAGGACTTCCTTATTGTGACAGCAAAGTAGAGTGAAGAGGGGCCGGGCAGCTCAGCTGCACCTCTGCTCCAACTTCTGACCTGCCCCTCTCATCGTCCTTGGCCTTACCATCTTCTCCAATTAGAACGGGATTGTTCAGAGGGGAGACGCAGGAGACGTCATCAGACGCGGAGCTCTCTCCTGCAGCCTTAGGATAGGCTACAACCTCTACACACGACTCGGAAGCATCCTCTTGAGGCTTCTGGAGTTCTGTGGGACAAAGTGGTTAGCAGGGAAGAAATCAATGTACTGCGCTGAATTCAGGCCCTTTCTATCCCATGGGTGGGCCCTGCTCACCCTGTTCCCTTACTTTCCTGAGTTGAGAGTTGGTTGTTGGAGCCAGTGGTTCTACCCTACTTAGAGCAACAGCAGGAGCTTGGGGCACTTCTGCTTCCAGTTACAATGTGACAGGCTATTGCCATTCAGCACTTCAATCACAGCTGCTTTATCAGTTCTGAATTAGTGATTGCTGTTTAGGGATTTAAATTGTCAAAAAGCCTGTGCCTGTTGCACTCACCAATGTCTTAGCTCAGAATTTGTTCTTGTTTCCTGTGTTCACTTTATTGTTTTCTGAATAGACGCTCTCCACTAGAGCTATTTTTACATCTTCCTTACCATTTTTTATCTTAAAATGTCCTTATTTAACAAATCCCTATTTTTGTATGATTGTGACTTTGTCCTCAGCACGAACCTCATTTGGTTTCCATGATGGCTGTTGAACAGCTTGGCGGCCACAGGTCTGCTCCCCCTCCCTCTGCACTGGTCTTCCCAGGCTCAGCTGCCCCTGCTCTTACCAGCACGAGGCGGATTGGCTGAAGAGGGATGCCGGATGTAGCATTCCAACTCATCAGATGTTCCCTTTGCCTCGTGGAGCAGGGTCTTGCCCTCCCCAGAGTGCCCGGATTGTGAATCACACAGCTGTGTGGTTGAGACTCCTGGAAAATGGAACAGAGGTCATTGATACCCAGTTGATGTTGGATTCATTGATTTGTCCAATCCATACATATTCTGATGATCATGTTCTGAGTTCTGAGGTTAGGCATGGCCCATGTGCTTGTAAGAAACCAAGTCTGTATCCTGCTAAATACTGTAACACACATGTACACAGAAGCATTTGTCTTGTCATTGGGTGTTGGAGTCTGGCTTAGCCTTCATGCATTTGGTTTGGACAGTGTGCTGTGCACTAAAGCTCTGTTCCTGGCGGTGTCAGAATTGATTGGGGATCATGACTATCAACTTTGTTATTTTGCCAGACTTTTCTTCCAAAAGCTCCTCATGCTGTCACACTCGAGTCCTTGGTAGACTCAGTTGCATACACAGGGAGCCAGCTCTGCTGAAGAGTCTGTAGTATTCCCTGGAGGAACACGGCTGCTTTCATTCTGCCCCACTAACCACTTCCACTGGGCCCACACCAGCCCTCCTCCACCCAGGAAGACTTCTTGTTCTGAAAGTTGTATCTAACGTGGGCAGGGGGCTTTTACCTGGACCCTGCCCTGAAGGCCCCTCAAACTCACTACCCTTGGCTAAGACATTTGCCTCTGTTTGCCTCCACTACACTTTTCACTCTTTTACTCTTTCACTCTCTCCATCTAACATCTAGATGTGCATTACCTCAACTGAAAGTGAATACATTTTAATTTTTAAAGAAAATAAATATTCATAATTCACTTTTTCTGTTCACCATAAATGGATCACCACTCGGTGTTTAACTCTTATCAAGCTCTCTTGGGAACGTGTCAAGTTGTGCATGATGCACAGCTTGCATTGAAACAGTGTGGCAAATGCAATGTGCTGGGTGTTTATAACTTCATAACACATTGGTTCAAATTTGGCTCAACTTTAATGTGTAATTGATTCAGTGCTTACAAATGGGAATCTTGCAGTGAGTTTTGTTTGGGTAGGAAAGCCATGTGAGGTTCATGTGTGTGTGCTGGTTTGACACATATCTGTGTGTGTTGATGGCATGTCCTGGGGTTTTGGGTTTGTGTGTGTGTTTGTGGTCTTGAACCTTTGTACTGTGTCTCAAGTCCATCTCTTGATGGCCCCTTTGAAGCTGCAAGTGCTTTCATAGTGTTTTGACAGTGTGACAGCTCGTCTCCTGGCTCACACCGAGAGGCCGTCCCTCTGTGGACCCCGGGGCCCCCTTATTCCCTCCCCACTCTTTTCTTCAGCAGAGCCCAGCTGTCCACAGCCTTCTGAGGTGTTCTCCCTTTGGAATGTGTTGTTTGCACTACAACTCGTACTAAATACCATGGAAGAGCATTGCTATGCTGTGTGTGCCGTTGGAGTCTCTCCCAGGGCCTCGTGTGTGGAAGTGGAACTGCCATTGTGAGGCGTTAAGAGGATGGACACTTAATCCAGCTATGAGGTGGGGCCCTGGGGAGTGAGCAGGGCTCTGTAGGGTCCGGAAGGTGGCGCCCACATGACTGAATTCTGGTGTCTTTGTAAGAGGGGCAGAGTCACAGACACAAGCCTCTCTATGGTCATTTGCCCACCTCTTGCCGTCCGATTCTCTGTATCACCTCAGGGCTCTTGTCTATGTTCTGGCCCTGACAGGTCGAGGCCCCTAGACTTTGTGTTTCCAGAATGCTGAGTCAAAGCAAACCTTTTCCTTATAGAGTTAGGCTGCCTCAGAAATTTCAGGCTGATTAAGCATTCTGAACGTTTTCCTGGACTGGGCAGACTTGTGCCAGCTGATGAGCATTTCATTCACCTCATCTTTGTGTCATGCCCAGCTTTGGGCTCCTGCTTCCATCCCCACCCCAGCGAGCCTGTCTTCAGATGAGATGCAATGCAGGACAAGTAGCCCCAAGAGAGAGAAGCAGAAACACCTGCTTTTCAGCACCAGGTTGGGATGGGGCCTTTTGTTGGTGCTGGAGATCACCTTTGTAAATTAAACTTTATTGAGAAATTTAATAAGAGATGTTGTTCGTGGTTAGTGTTCATGTGTATTTATCCATCCTTAAGTAATGAGTCTTGGAAGTGACTGATTCCATGAGCACACCATGATTTCCATAGTCTCTCCTGATAGTGAGAAGCTGTAATGTAGAATACTATTTTGTTATTGTGTCAGTGTGAGCTGTGGATGATTGGGCTGCACAGTGTGACTTTCTAACAGAGTAGGGGCTGTTAGCAATCTGTTGTCCAGCCATGCTTTGTGCGGTGTTACTTATCTACTCCCTTGTAGTTAGTTCTGACCTTGTGATTGAGTAAGTGGAAAAGGAGTGCCCTGTGCCCCTTCCAGTTCTAGCTACACAAACCTCTGCCTCTCTTAGTGTGCTTTTCTTTTCCAGTGGGCTGGGATGTCGATAATCCAGGGTCCAGTTGACAGCCACCTGTAATGATGACAATATTTTCATCATTTCCAGCACATGAATTAGCATATGGCAAAGACTTGCCCTGCTGACCTGCCCGTACATCCTGTAATCTTATACAAGCAAGAAATATGTTCGTCATGTTGTTAATGTTAAGGCCTAGTCTGCATCAGATAAAATCAGGGTGTAGTATGTTTTTAGACCTTGCAGATGGTATGTAGACAGTTGTATCAGATATTAACATTTGTCTCCCCCTGGCTTATTTGTGCATTGCATGTATGTATATGTGTGTACACATGGATGTGCATACATATACAGGCATGACTGTGTGCTTTACGTGTCGCATTATTTACACTCAACAACTTTGAATACACAGTAACTTATTGAATTCCCCATCAAGAAAGCGTCACTCCAAGAGACCATGAGAATACAGAGCCCCCAGCTTTGCAGGAAATTTCAGTTACTCCACAGAAATTTGAACCACTTATTTGGAATGTTGTGGTTGGCTCGACCCACTGAGCAGTGGTCCCATCTCATAGGAGCTGCTTGTTTACCTTTAGGCGCCATGGTAACGGTAACTGTTTAGTTTCCCATTTTTCCAGGAAGAGCCAAACCCTATCTCCTTACATTCAATTGTGATTTTCTAATGGGGTTGTGTGTATTTATATCCAGTTTTGTTTCTTACTTTCACACAGGAACCCCACATTTACATTTTCACAGTCCAAAGCAAAACAAAGTTTTTATTTCTTAGTAAATAAATTCTTTATGGTTTTGAACTCCTTCCTGCCCAACAATCTTTTTTAAAAAATATTTGTTTGAGAGAGAGAGAGAGAGAGAGAGAGAGAGAGAGAGATATCTTCCCACTGGTTTATTCCCCAAATGGCAGCAGTGGCTGAGGCTGGGGCTGCTTAGAGCCATTGAAGTCTCCCATGTTGGTGGCAGGGGCCCGGTGATTTGAGACATCTTTCACTGATTTCCCAGACGCATGAGTAGGAAGCCAGATTGAAAGAGGAGCAGCAGGGCCTTGAAGCAGCGCTCTGATACACAGTGACAGCATCGCAAGTGACGGACTCACCCACTGTGCCGTATCATCAACTCTGCCCAAACACATTTTAAGTGTTCAAACTTTTAAAAAACGTTTCCCTAATCTCTAGGAGCCGTGCTTCCTTCTTTACTAGAAGGAGAAAATACTGGTGGAAATTTTCCAACAGCATTTACTTCTCCAATGCTTTTAGAAGGGAAGCATCTTTTAAGGAAAATTAGTCCGGACTGCCCATCACCATGTCTGTGACTGATCAACCCAGAACGACTCTGTAGGGAGCGCAGGCCCTAAGCTGCACGGACAGGTGCTGGCTCCGTTGAGCTTTCCTTTCATTCTCCATGACCTGGTCCTCAGGTAGACCCATGTACACACACAGCTCGCCCTCTGCCCTGCCTCTCTCACTTGCACCTCCCTCCCTCCGTCCTCCCCTTTGCCACCACAGCTAAGAGCCCCATCCATCTGTTTCTGGAAGGCAGTTCCTAACACCCTGCGCCCCGAGATTAGCCCAAGACAAACCTCTGGATCTCTTCGAAGCTTGGGGAGGGCACGTGGTTTCTAGATGCTTTGTCTTTTGTTTCCGCTTCATGGCTCCGCCTTCAGGGAGTACTCGAATCTGGTACTTTCCTTCCTGCGACACTGCTCTCAGAGAGTTAGTCAGTGGCGACAGAGAATGAAATTGGAACGTTCAAGAACAACAAATCTCACGAGAGACTCTCTCTCTTCACTCAGTCCAGCACAAGGACAGTTATAAGTTGTCACCAAGGCCTGGACAGCATTCTATGACCTATTGATGATGTCACTCCATTCCAGGGGCTCAGCAAATGGTGGCAGGCCTTCAGCATTGCCACAGCCAATTGCCAGAAGGGATTCATTTTATCTAATGGAAAACCCACCAGTAGCTTTAATTTTTGTATCTTTTACTTGGTACCAAAATGAGAAGACAGATGACTTGGATTAACAGTCATTTCATGTGCCCAGCATTACTGTGTTCCTAAGGCTCACCGGCAATTAGGATACGGCCTTGTCCGACAGAATTAGGTTTGGAGACTTGCTTATTCTTGTCCCATAGAAGATGGCAAGTGTTATTAGTAGTATTTAACTTCTGAACAAGCATAAAGTGTTTGAAAAGATAAATATACTCTGATCAAACATTACACAATATATTCATGTATCAAAGCATCACACAGTGCCCCATAACTATGTAGAGTTTTTATATCTTCATTCAACTTTTAAAGTAAATTAGAAGTTAAATTTTTAAAATGTGAGGTAGGTGTTGGTATACTTGTGTGGCTTTAAGAATATCTCACAGATCCACAGGGCGTTTTTTGAATTTCCCTTGCTACTGCAGTCCCTCTTGCGCATCCTCATGACGAGGCCTGTCTCTTTTGCTGCTCTTCTTGCTCCTCCCCTTTGGTTTGGGAGAAGAGCTAACCCTTGGCTGTGCACTCCCTAGCTCTTACCCAGAATTCTCTTCCTTTCCAGCCTCTAGGTTTCTGCTCCAGGTCCCAGTCTTATGTCTTCTGCAAACATGTGAGTCCTCGAGGTAGAATCTCAGCTCTGGGACGGCTCCAGTCTGTGTCCCAACCAGTATAGAACATACCAAGTCTTACGTGTTTGCATTCAAGCTTAGCAGTGACCGTAGCTTAGTCTCTTATGCCCAGTGGGCCTTCTCCTCATTCACCATGACCATTGAATGATGATGGAACATTTGTAAAGAAACTCGCTCCCTGGTTACCTTTCAGAAAATATAACATTTAGGCGAGGACTAGAAACTGCCTTGTGTGTATTGAACTGATAAAAACTAGGTCAATTTACACCACATAATGCAAAGGACATGAATAAAAGGAAGAATCTTCATGAGACGAAATTCAGTTTAAATCTCTAACAATATTGCAGATCAGTTAGGGAGCACTTTACAGAATGAAATAAATGTATGAACCATGGCTCTGTAATCTCACCCCATAAAGACACATTCAGAAGCATGAATTCATTGCATGATTTGTGCTGTCAAGGAATCAGAAATTTTAGTTTCCAACTAAAGAATGAATGAGCAGAATGCAGGGGGTGCATCCTAGAGAATTCATTTCTAAGAGGAGAGGTGAAGTCAACTATAGTGTGTGCGTATGGGAAGCAGTGTCAGGAAAGAGCTAGTGACCAGAGAGAAAAAGAACAAAGGAGTCAAGGGAGTACCAGTGGCTTCCTGGTGGGATAATGACTGAGGGTGTTACTGACTCAGTCCTCCATAATATTTAAGCAAGAAAGTAGTCCTGCTGCGAAGTCAACTTTGTGCATAGGAGGTCTACCTCTGAGAGAAAGGTTGGTTATAACTTTATTTCCCATTGCTGCTATAGCAAATCACTACAGGGCTTACAGTACCAGTCCGTCACCTGACGTTGCAGAAGTCATGAGTCCTAAAATACAAAACTGTTGTCTTTTAGCTCTGGTGGACAGAAGTCCACTATGGGCACTGGGGCCTAAAATGAGGGAGACTGGAAGCTCAGAAGGGAATCATCCCGGCCTCTGCAGCTCCCAGGCGCTTCCTGTGGCCCTCATCTTGCTGTCACCATCTTTGTCTTCAGAAGGCGTCTCTGCAGCACCTGCTCCATTGTCACATCTCCACTCCAACCAGCACCCTCTGCTGCTCTCCCAGAGTCCCATGGTCATGTTGGCCCCACCCAGTCATCCAGGATGTTTCCAGTTCAAAATCTTTAACGCCATCTGCAGAGTCTGTCGCCATGCACGGCACTACATCCACAAGCTGTGGGGATTCGGAGGTTGATGTTTGAGGGGAAAGGTGCCTTTTTTTCATCCTCCTCCACCAAGACAAAATCGAGATTTCATAGAGACTTCACTTATAGTAAAATACAGTATCCTGAGCACAGACATCCCCCAGGAAGCAAAGCAATAGGGAAATGCAGTTACAGACAACTATGTAAACAAATGAATGAAACAAAACAGACTGGAATAAAGAACTGTGGATAGTGCACAGGAGAAATACACAGCAATATAATAGGAAGAAAAAAAGAAATCAAAAACACAACAAGGATAACTTCAGTCCAAAAAGATTAAAAAATCAGAGCACACATAGATAAATTTGGGTGGAGTATATTTGTACAATAGAATGCTATAAACACTTAAAATATGTGAATTAGGGTAAACATGGGTAAATTCCAGCTTCATTATTTGGAGAACAAAGGCAAAAGGTGGAAGGATACATTCAGGATGATAATAAATACAAAGTTTGGAAAATAAATAGAACTATAGATCTGTATAGATACAGTTTTCTTTATTTGAACATCAAAGACAGATGTGGGGAGGGAGGACAGAGGAAGAGTTGGAGGGAGAAGGAGACAGATGTCTTCCACCTGCTGGTTCAGTTCCCAGGTGGCCACAGCAGCCAGGGCTAGGCCTGGTCAAAGCCAGGAGTCAGGAGCTCCATCTGAGTCTCCCATGAGGATGGCAGGGACCCAGTTGGTTGAGTTGTACCTGCCACCTCACAGGACGTGCATTAACAGGAAGGAAGCTGGGTCAGAAACAGAGCCAGGACTTGAAATCATTCTCTGATATCAACTGTGGATTATGACTAAATCACTGTACCAAACCTGTGCCCTGTATGGATGCATGCTTAGGTGGTCATAGTATAACTCATGTACTTAATTGGATAATTTTGTGTTTATCTTGTTAAAATGATAAACATAAGAATTTATTGCAGGTTTCCTCCATTGAATGAGTGAAGAAGGAATCTAGGAAGGGTGCACACAGACTCACAACTGTGTCTAATGCCTGCTTTTCAAAGGAAAGTGAAAGAAAAAAATGAAAAAGCTAAAATTTGGCAGTTAAGTAGTAGACACATGGGTTTTCATTATATTGTCCTTCATACTCCCCTGTGTTTTTCAGATATCTTATAACTTTAATAGAGTGCTTGGATCCCAAGGTTATAATTTATCATTAGAGAACGTTGTGATGTAATGATCAGAAGAGAAGAAGTCTGAGTCCAGTGTGGGCACAACCCTCTGTGCAGAGAAAGACAACTTGTGCACTTGCCATTTGCATACTGTGGTCACAGATGTCTTCCACAAAGCCCATTAACAGCCAATGTTTATAAGCAATGATCAGATACTTTGCTGAGTACTTTATGTGGATTATGGCATTAGGATAAGATGAAAACACAAGTCAAATGCAATCTCAGTGAGATCTAAAGTGCATTATAGCAGTCTGCTCATTACTGGAAGGGAATGGAGTTTGCAAAATGCAGTCAAAAGGCAAATGAATGATACACTTGGGGATAAAGTGATGTCAGACAGAGTACACTCACCCTCCTCTGCTTGAAGTCGGATTTGTTTTCCATTTTAAACTGATTTACATGGTAGCCTATGTGTAAAAGAACAGAAATCTTGAAAGCCATATTTTAATTTTGTTGACCACAGTAAAGATAAGAAATAGAATTGAGTGAGAATGGACTGATAGGAATACAGCAGCATATATTCCACTTCAGAATAATGTTGACTGCCTCCAATAGATTTAGGAACTCCATGTCAATAACAATGAGGACCCTGTGTTGAACACTTTCTGTGTGTCAACCACTGCTGTCATCTTTCTCCAAACAGCGTCTCCTTTACCTCTCACAGTGACCTGCACATGAAAATGCAGGTTTTAAGATGTGCACAGTAGAATCTAACCTGTTCCTGAGCATAAACTGTGTGAGGTGAGCAGTCAACAGTTACAGTAACCTCTGTAAATATCACTGCTACTAATACAGATTGCATGTGTTAGATGAAGATTATAGTATTTAAATGTATGGTATGTATCTATCAAAACTAGAATACCATTTTTGGCAGGCCATTGGGATGCAGAGGGAACTTCTGTAAGGAGAGTATTAGTTTTCTGTTATGGATTGGGTTTACCCAATCTAGATGTCTAGATGAGTCTAGATGTGACTACCCCACAAATATTTATATTATTACTTCTGGCTAGAGAGAGTTGGTCTTAATAACATTTGTAATAATGGAGGATTTGATGAAATTTTCTCTCATGAGAAAAGAGAAAGGGGGTAGGGAATTTACTGTGACCGAATATCTGCTATAAACCAGGCACTGTGCTAGTTACTGCATGAATTATCCTGTTATCACAGGTAACTCTCCTAACTGAAGAATGAAAAGAGGAGCCGGTGTCATGGAGTAGTGGATGAAGCCACCGCCTGTGATGCTGGCGTCTGTACAGATGCTGGTTTGATTCCTGGCTGCTCTACTTCCAATCCAGGTCCTTGTTTAATACACCCGGGAAGGCAGCAGAAGATGACCCAAGTGCTTGGCCCCTGCATCCATGTGGGAGACCCAAATGAAGCTACTGGCTCCTGGCTACCATCTCTCTCAGACCTGGCTGTTGCGGCCATTCAGGGAGTGAATGAGCGAATAGGCGATCTCTCTCTCTCTCTCTCTCTCTCTCTCTCTGTCTCCCCCTCTCTCTAATTCTGCCTTTCAAATGAATAAAATAAGCCTTAAAAAGAAAAGGATGAGAAGAAAGTGAGGCAGAGAGAACCTTCCCAAGTAACAAGGAGGAGTGTAGTGGAGTTGGGCTGTGGGATGAAGAGGATCTGACTCCTAATCCTGTGTCCCTTCGACTCCAGCAGCGACCCAGGCTGAGACATTGCTTAGCCACCCTCCATCAGAGCTGCCCAAGAGAGAAGCAGGAGACAGAACAGGGAGTCCCTGCTCCTCAGGGAAAGGAACCGCAGGCCTGCTTTCCATACGCAAAGGCACTTTGTGTGGCAAGCGCCCAGTGCGAGAACAGCTGCACTGTTCTGTTCCAGCCTGGGAAGAAAAGTGAGTAGTTCCCAAAATAAGGTTGGGATCCGAGAAAAGAACAGTGTGCTCTCAGGATAGCTTAGCAGACAGTCCTGGAATAACATCTGAAACCATACTCAGCACACAGTGGCTCCTCTACATGCTGATTCGTGTCCAAATGAAATGGGAAGACCAACGTTTCCAGTCATTATTGCCTATGTTTGTGATTTTGAAGAAGTAATGCAATCCATCTGATTATGTAGAAAGAAGTCCAGGTGATTTTTTAAAAATGAACTTTGTTAGTGCATTATAAATTTTTTTAAGGTTTGTTTACTTAAGGCAGAGTTGCAGAGAGGCAGAAGTGAGGCACAGAGAGAATCTACCATCCACTGGTTCACTCCCCAAATGGCTGTAACAACAAGAGCTGGGCTGACCCGAAGCCAAGTGCCAGGAGCTTCTTCAGGGTCTCCCACATGGGTGCAGGGGCCCAAGGACTTGGGCCATCTTCTGTGCTTTCCCAGGCCATAGCAGAGAGCTGGATTGGAAGTGAAGCAGCCGGGTCTTGAACTGGCGCCAATATAGGATGCTGACACTGCAAGGTGGCAGCATTACCTGCTATGCCATAGCGCCGGCACCCCAGGTAACTTTTGAGTCCATATTTCATGCCAGGCTTTATGCTACAAGCATGAAAAGAAATACAGATTCCTCCTATACATTCAAGCCCATGTGTAGGAACAGGCCATGGTGTGAGTGAATGAATGAATGAGGATGCACAGTGAAACACAGGGGAGGCCCTCACACCACCTGTTGTTAATGCTTTCACTCTTGTACACATTGCTTGAAATCCTTTCCCCTTGTATCTACTTGTGTTTCCTGAACTCTTTTTCTTCCTTGAAATCTTTCTTAAGCATTCCCCTTTATAAAAAGATTATGTATTTGAAATGCAGAGTTATAGGGAGAGAGGGAGAGATTTTCTATCTGCTGGTTCACTCTCCAAGTGGCCGCATTGGCGAGGGCTGAGCCAGGCAGTAGCCAGGTGCTGGGAGCTTTGTCTAGGTCTCCCATGTAGGTGTCAGGGGCCCAAGCTAGGAACTTTGCTGCTTATCCAAGGCCATTAACAGGGAGCTGGATCAGAAGTGGTGCAGCCTGGACTCGAACCAGCACCCATATGGGATGCCAACATTTCAGGCAGTCCCTTTACCCACCAGACCACACTGCCAGCCAAGGCATTCCCTTTTTTAAAAATCTTATTTGTTGGCCGGCGCCGTGGCTCAACAGGCTAATCCTCCGCCTTGCGGCGCCGGCACACCGGGTTCTAGTCCCGGTCAGGGCGCCGGATTCTGTCCCGGTTGCCCCTCTTCCAGGCCAGCCCTCTGCTGTGGCCCGGGAGTGCAGTGGAGGATGGCCCAGGTGCTTGGGCCCTGCACCCCATGGGGAGACCAGGAAAAGCACCTGGCTCCTGGCTCCTGCCATCGGAGGAGCGCGGTGCGCCGGCCGCAGCGCGCTGTCTGCGGCGGCCATTGGAGGGTGAACCAACGGCAACGGAAGACCTTTCTCTCTGTCTCTCTCTCTCACTGTCCACTCTGCCTGTCAAAAATTAAAAAAAAAAAAAAAAAATCTTATTTGCATGAAACTTTTCATCTGTAAAATAGAGAAAACATCATTGACTCTGTGATTGACATGAACTGTAACTAAAAAAAAAAAAAGAAAAAGAAAAAAGAGGGGAGGAGGTGGTATGGCACAGCAGGTCAAGACCATGGCCTGTAGGACCAACATCCCTTGTTGGTGCCAGTTGGAGTCTTGGCTGCTCTATTTCCAATCCAGCTCCCTGCTAAACGCCTGGGAAAGCAGAGGATGGCCCAGGTCCCTGGGCCCTTGCACTCACATGGGAGACCTAGAGCAAGCTCCTGGCTTTGGTCTGGCTCAGCCACAGTTGTTGTGGCCATTTGTAGAGTGAACCAGTGGCTCGAAGATCTCTCTCTCACTTTCTGTCCTTCTCGCTTTCTGTAACCCTGCCTTAAAAACATTGATTTTTTTTTAGTAGCTTGGAGTTATTCGAGAAAAATCCACTGTACATAAACAGGTATTAGAATGCTAGTCACACAGATGGAGATATTAAAAGGTTGGATCTTCAGGGATAGTGCTAATTGGTATATAGTACCAGTAGAGGGACATGTATTATTTCCTGTAATTATGTTTTGATGTGAATTAATGTTCAAAGTAAGAGGTCTAGTTTCATGAACTGAAAAATTCTACATTAAAAGAATAAGGTTTACTTTCATTTTCATTATCCAAATGTTATTAAAAAAAAATTGAAATATTTTGAAAAGCTCCCTTATAAGTAGTAGAAACTAGATCTGTAAAAGTGTATATTGCTATTTCCCTATGTGAGACATAGCTTTGCATTGCAAACAGTACATGTCAAATGAATGGAAAACTTATGACAGTTGTATTGAACTTTGTATGTCTTATGAAATTTTAAGGAAACCCAGGTATTTCACAAGTCTTCATGTCTTTTGTGGCTTTCTTTTTGAAAGTGCAGGTAAATGCAAATGTTTTTTACAAATAAATGAACTTCCTATAATGTAAAATAGCAAATACTCAGTGTCTAACTCTTTTCAGACTGCTGTCACAAATTAGCATAAATGGGCAGCTTATGCAGGACCGAAATGATTTCCGTACATCTCTGGAATCTGAGAAGTTCAAGAAGACGACTCTGTCAGTTTTGGTGTCTGGTTCAGGCTTTTCTCCTCTCAGAGGCCCTCTTCTCTCATGACCCATGTGGCAGAATGGTCAGGCAATCTTGAGGATCTCTTTTAGAAGGACACAGATCAACTCCCAAAGATCTCACCTCCTAATGTGACTGCATGGGGGGGGGGTTAGGATTTTAACATATGAGTTTGTGGGGGACATAAACATTCCATCCTCTGTGGTCAGTTGAAATGTTTAATGAATTACAAAGCTTAATTAAGCTTCTTAGTGTTGAAAATTGTCTACTTTATGTAATGTATAGCATTTTTCAGATTAATCTTTGTGTAGTAATCTTTTGCAGACTGTTCTATTCTCCAAGATTAGAGAATAACAAAGTAGTGACTATCACTGGGTAGTATGTTTGAAAGTTTTGACTAGGAAGTATCTGATTTAGTTTGTTTAATGTTGGAATGTGCTAAAGAACTGAAGTTATTTGAATATAAAGTTAAGAGTTTTATCATCAAATTGATGACAAAGAGAAAATAAGGCATTGGTAAACAAAGTAAGCAGATCAAAAGATGTGTTTGCATACTGTGAAGGAAAGGATTGAAAAGCTACAGAAAGTAATTAAAGCTCAAGTAAAGATTAAGTACATGGGGAGATTTAACAATCAGAGCTAAAATTCATAAGCAAGAAAATGCAAATATTTTCTAACATTCATCCTGCTATAAATTTAGGCATGATCTCATACTATAGTCTTAAAACTGGATTGGAACTAGATAGCCATATTTCATATTTTGAGATTCTCTGTATAATTTTAAGCAAACTGGAAGTTCTACATAGAAATGCACATGAATAAGCAGACAATAAACGAATAGCATATAATAGGATGAGATGCTGAAGGACCAACTCATAAAGATCAAGCAGGTGTGATAGAAGGAAAATGGTGTTAGTTAATCCAGGCTGGTTTGGAAAGTCTCAGTGTAGTAAGAGTGATCCAAGCAACACAAGGGGAAAATTTACTGAACAGTCATACATTCAAACATGCAAACCAGAAAACCTCCCTGCAGCAAATACATAAACCCAACGAAGAGAAAGTAGTTGTCTTAGTATAATGAGTCTCGGAGCTAAAATTAAGTGCTTTGATGAGAAAAATGTTGATGCTTAAGATTTCCTTTTGTATGTTACCTATCAGGTTTTTGCTTTGGAGCCTGTATTTGTCAAAATCATTCACTACCTCCCTATAGGGACTCTGTTAATATATTTGTCTAGTTGTTACAATCCTTTCATAGCCACTGTGTGTGAATAATGATGCTTCTTGGAGCACTTATTTGAGCTACGAGTATTCTAGATCATCACCTCTGTGATGCTTTAGATTGCCTTAAGAATAAAACTAAAGAGCTGCTATAGAGTTCGTTTAAGATCTACCACAGTAAAATTAATTCAGTTGGGGATAAGAAGAAAGCATTCAATGAGCATTTCATTTGTAAGTGAAACCAATACCTTAAAAAGTTATACACAATTGAAACTGATTGCCAAGGGTATGTGAACATATTTTGCATAGAGCCCTCTGATTTTCTTCTTGTGTTACAAGAATAGGCTCCTGTAAATGGTACTGTTCTATGTAGGATGTCAAGAACGGGTATAAGATTTTGTGAAAAATCAGTTATTTTGCACAGTTGACAAAAAAAAAATAGCTGTACTATATACAGCCTGCAAAGTGGTTTTTGTGTGTCCTCATCTTTGTAGCCAAGTGGATAATAGAAGCAGTGTGGGACTTCACTCACAGTTCCCGTTCACTCATTCACACTGGCGCCTCTGCTTTTTCCACCCCTAAAATAACTGTGGAGTAGGTGGTGTGGTACTGTGAGAGTAACAGTGATAGAAAGACAGACACAGGGTATTAGGTTTCAAAATGTGCACAACCTGGCTGAATCAGTTGTGATGACGTTTCTAGACCACCTGTGATCTATAGGACGAGTGGAGGGATGGGTTAGACTGTCTCTGGGGTCGTCTTTGTTGATGAAATTTCATGTATATGTTTCATGCTAAATCAAAGGACTTTTTTTGTGAGGTTGATAATAAAACACACATTTGTGAATATAAACTGAAAGAATTAAATCGCTGAAAAATGGAATGGAACCTTTTTTTATTACCTCTCTGATGATTCTGAACTCTGACAGCCTATATGTGTATGTGTATTGATTTTTGTTGATGAAAGCATTTCTGGAAATAGGTCATTTGTTATGATTGCCAGGATTTTAACTCTATTCTTTTACTACCATTTTAAGTAAAAAAAAAAAAACATTTCTTTAAATTGTCCCACATTTTTCCTTAAATAAAATCAGTAGTAATATCTATAAAGTGGAATTCATATGCTGTTTTACTTTTTTTTTAATGAATACTAACTGAAGCACATACCTAAAATACACGTTCATGCTGGACTTAAAATCATCTTTTAGTATTTGTGAAAATTGAGCTAGAAAATTATCAGAAAATCCTGTCTGTAGAGAGATGAAATGTTGAGTAAAAATGACATCAGAATATTTTAGGATTTTCAACATCAAGTAGCACTTTCCACATTGGAGCAATTAGAGGGACAGCAGGTATACATCAAAAACAGTAGGAATGATGGAAAGACAAGTCAGTGCATCCCTACCTCTTGTCAATGTTTTGGCCTAGGTTTGTCAATGAAGTAGAGGTGTGTAGAATGAGAAGCTTATTAAGCAGCTTGAGGGTTCTAATCAAGGAATACTGGGCAGGCATGTAGCAAGGAGGCCTAATCTTTCCCTGTGTTGTGAAGACAAAGAGATACAAGAAATGCAGGAGTGTGTGGACTGTGTAGATGCTGGCAGGGTGCAGAGCCAGGGGAAATAAAAACCAGCTAAACCAGCTGTAGTGCTAACTCTGCCATGTTTGTGAGGAGTATGGTAGAACACAGATGAAGTAAAAGTAGAAGTTCCAGAAAGACAAGGACGGCGAATCACATAACTAGCCCACTCTAAGACATGAAGACATGTGGCTGAGAAGTTTTGGAACACCATGGCAATCTGTGGATTTATTTCTGTAATACTTAACTGATAATTTCTGTGATGGGTACCTGTCAGAGTATAGATACCTCCTCAATTAATTCTCACTATAACCTCCCCATGTAAGTACGATTATTCCCCCAGTCCTTGCACATGGAAACAGAGCTTGGAGGGGTTGAGTGATACTGGGCAAAGCCAGCTTTGATCGCCAGAGTCTGGTTGGGTTCACCTCTGGCAGATTCTACCTGTTGTGCCTAGCGCACAAGTGGGCTTGATTGTTCTACAGGGAGCCCTCTTCTTTGGCAAAGTGATCGATTCAGAACTCCAGATTGTGCTGTAAACACAGGGCAGCCCTTTAAAGATAGAGACTGGAATAGGCAAGTGCTGGTACATTTAGGTCGAATGAGTAGTGAGAGGAACGTTCCAAGTCTTTCAAGAAAGGAGCTCTATTGCTTGTACAAGGTACTTCTTTGAGAGCTTGTGTTCTGGGGATCATGGGGTGTGGTTGGGAGTCGTACTACTGCTTTGATCTTTTTGGCCCTTGTATGAGAAACCCTTAGATTCTAAGCAGGTATGAGAGACAAGCAAAGCCATGAGAATTGTAGAAAATCAGAAGTGGCGCTGTGGACCGTATGGAGGCCTGAACAATCCTGAGCATTTGTGAAATGATATAATGGTGTAAACGCAACATGGTAATCACACACTCGGTTCCCCTTAGGAATAATCAAGACATCCATGGAGTCAACTTACAGAAAGTAAATGAATGCATTCTTATATTTGCTGAAATAACGATGGTTTCCATAGAGCTGTTTCAGAGAGGTGTTCTGATGATAGTTTCCACTCAGGGTGAATATTCACATTCAAGTTCTTTCAAGTTTCAGTGAAACTGGCACCCTACCATAGAGCGTTGGGTAGGTCAGTCCCAGTCTGATGTTTGAAACTCAGTGATAACGTTGACAAGTTGTGTTTATCAGGCAACATTCTTAATCGATTAAACCTCAGTTTCCTCATTTGCAAAATGCTGACATTAGTGCCAAACTCGTATGTTTGCATATTAAATATTTTTTGCATATTAAATTGCCACCAACCTCATATGTTTGTGTATGCGATTACTATGAGGTTACTATGTATGTATATGTGTTCATATCTATATGTATATATGTGTGTATATATGCGTATGTATGAATATACACATATATACACATGTATATGCTCCCAGGTACATAGTAAATGATTGCTTATTCATGTCAACAAATCTTTGAAAAATAAATAAAAATCTTCTTAGAAATGGAAATGGACTTCAATGTATGTTTTTATTTTCATTTATTTATTTATTTATTGGCAGGCAGAGTTAGACAGTGAGAGAGAGAGACAGAGAGAAAGGTCTTCCTTGCATTGGTTCACCCCTCAAATGGCTGCCACAGCTGGCACGCTGTGCTGATCTGAAGCCAGGAGCCAGGTGCTTCCTTCTGGTCTCCCATGCGGGTGCACTTGGGCCATCCTCCACTGCCTTCCCAGGCCACAGCAGAGAGCTGGACTGGCAGACGAGCAATTGGGTCAGAACCAGCACCCCAACCGGGACTAGAACCTGGAGTTCTGGCGCCACAGGCAGAGGATTAGCCTAGTGAGCCACCATGCCAGCCTTTCTTTTGATGTTTATTTCAGTTCTGTGGAAGGTAGTGGGGGTAGCCATAATGACCATTTCCATTTCTTACAGTAGGATACTGAGCCTCATGAATAACTTAACTCAGTTAAATCTAGAAAATTATGGATTCAAATTTATCTCATCTGTTTGCAGATTTTTTAAATTACTTGTTAACTCTTTAAAAATAACCCACTGTGTTTAGGTTCAAAATGGAGGTAATATTCCCTTATTTACATCAGAAAATACAGAAGGTAAGATTCTGGGGAAGAGGGCTGATTGTGATCACATGTGGCCACTGGTGCCCTGAAGGCATGTACTGCTTACTGGGGGTAGGGGAATCATCACTGAGGATCCCCAGAGACTAGGTGCACGTGGGGATTAAGCTGTGTATTTACATATGAAAAATAAATCAATCGTGTCTTCCACTGGCACTTGAGCACCTGCGTCTCTTTCGCACAACCAGATACTGGCACTTGTGCCCTCTGTTGGGCATTGTCTCTTCAAATCATAAAACAGGGCCTGGAGAGCCTCAAATAAAAACGCAGTGACATGAGAATCTGCTCAGGCTAGGCCAAGAGTGAGGGCTGACGTCACATGTGCTCGGACACTTCTACAGTATTGAATTCCACGCTCTTAGTATCACTTGCAAAAACAGACTTTTGTTTTTGTCGAAGAACAGAAACAGAGTCCAAAGTGAATTCGGTCAGAAGAAAATTTCCAAGAAAATCTAAAAAAAAGAAGAAGCTGTGGCAGAATATCCAAAGCGTTATCCACAGTGAGGACAGAGCTGTATCTCCTTACACTGCAGTCCTTCGGGCCATCCTGCCTGAGGAGTTTCCACATTGACCTGCACATGCTTTCAGATTTTATCATGCCAGTAAAGAGAATCAAATTGAATTTCATTCCCAGTAGTATTAGATTGTAGCCAATTTAGTAATTAAGCAATTACTTTTAAAAGCATGAAACAGAATTTTATTAATCAAAGTGAAAAACTTGATAAGGGATTTTAAGTGAACATAAAATGGATTTTCTTTTCCAGAGGAAACCGAGAATCTGCAGCCTCCAGTCTTCCAACACTGCAGTAAGAGGGCTTCGTGAGGAAAATCAAAGGCCCATAAATCATTCATGAGAGTCCTCTGAACATCATCATTAGTTTTCTTTTTCTTCTGTAATAAATGAAGTCCCCTCTTTGTTTTAAGTGATAGTTAGAAGGGCATTCTAATTCCACATTAAAGTACATATTAATAATCTGATGCTTTCAAGTGAAGTCAATCATGCCTGTTTTCAGTCTTGTAGAAAGACTCAGAGCAGCTGAATTCCAGATTGCTTAGGTTAAATGGGAAGCATCAGTGAGGCAGCCCAGGGCTGGAGTAAGTTTGCAGTTCAGCTCTTGCCCTGTGCGACACTGGGCCTTGAACCCAGCAGGAGCGCGTGCATGCTGTTTGAATGAATGAAGGCAGGAGGTTTCTCAGGTGTTTACAGTAGTGACCCAGATCATTACTTATGTTTCTGTAATATTTGCATTTCTTCTTGTTCTGTGGATATCACTTTATTCTCTCTCAGGCACTAAGAGAGAGGAGAGCAGAACAGGGTACTTGGATTTCAATCTAAGTGACATTATTGGTAGGTATGAAACTTGAATGTGTTACTGAACCTGTTTTTCTTAATGACGAAAATCACAGCAGTTATAGCATTCCAATCATGTGATTGTTATGAAGCTTACATGCGACAAAAGTCTATAGATTAGAACAGTGCTCAGCATATCCCTTTCCAATGGTTAGCTTTTATAGCGGTTGATGTTAGCATTATTATTATTATTGATTTTGAAAATTAAATAAAATTAAGATGCAAACATAATGTAGCCACTCAGGATACGTATCGATGAAAATGCAATTTGTATTAGGACTCAGTCATGCGTTCATTTTGTCAAAGCGGTGTTGACGATGGACCCGGAGCACTGCAAAGGGCAAGCGAATGACAGCAGCACATTTATTGGCAAATATCTGCCCTCCTCCGGCTCATGGGTTCCACAGATGATAGACTACAGTTCACACCTCCACTGTGTGTGCAATGGCGTTTTTAGTATTCTCTGCATTAAGTCAACATCAAGTATTCATGGCCTCGTGTGATGCTCACTAACCTCTGTTTCTTTTACTTCAACCTTGGTTGTTATCATTTCTGCTTCTACCTAGCTGCTAATTGGATTTCTAAATGTGGTGACTTTTTAATTAAGTTTTCCCTTATAACAAAAAACACAGTGCCTATGACTGTAGAAAGTGCTAGAAGACAAATAGCAAGAAAGAATATTTAAATACCCCTGTGACCTTGCCGTCTGGAGATAATCACTATTGATCTCTTTGTATATGTCTTTCTGGATCTTTCCCTGTTTTCTACTCCAGAGAGAGGTGACAGAGCATACACTGCACTTACATTTTGCAGAGTTTCACAAGATCCAGCAGTATGGGTGTAGTTCTCCACGCTTATAGATTCTAAAGGTTTCCTGTGGAGAGCTGGCCCTGGCTCTCCTTGGAGGGCAGCACCATGAAGAGGTAGCACAGAAGGCCAGGTTGTCCTTGGGGGACTTTTTAGTGTTGACTACTATGTCTCTTGAGTTTCCTACCCCAGATCAGAAAAAATTGCCAACAGCCTCACATTAACGTGGGGATCCACATTGAGATTGAAATTAAGCCTTCAGTAGCCCCAGATTTGTGTGTCTTGTGGACTAGTTATTCAGTAAAGCAGGATATCCTTTATTGCTGCTACCCAACTGACAAGAAATCAGTCTGTCTTATTGGAGCCCATCTTGTAAATTTCTCCTGAGATGGATGAATAGAATTTGTTGGCACATTTTATGTCCAAAGAAGTAAATTTATATGAAAATGGTTCAGTTCAGTCCAATACTACTCAATATGGAGTAGATGGATACTCTATGAGTTGTATTCTAAATTGGGATAATAGTTTTAGAAGGATATTAGTGTTGTTAGAATTTTTAAAGTATATATCTGCTTCTGTGGTTATATTTACAAAAAAAGTAAAAGTTCACAAAGCTCTTTGTATCTATGGGATCATATTTGTAAAGGAAACGTATCCTAGCCATTGTTTATATTCCCAATAAACTTGAGTCTTTTTGGTTTTTACTTGTTTTTCATCAGAAATCTTTTACTTAAGTTATATAAACTTTATGAATTTCATAAATACAACTTTAAGAACATAGTGATTCTTCTCACACTACCCACCCTCCCACACCCACTTCCACTATTCCTCCTACCTCTCCTATTCTTATTCTCATTTTATTTTTTTACTAAGTTGTATTTTATTTTCAGTTAACTTTATACACATAAGATTGACTCTATATGAAGTAAAAATTTCAAAAAATAATATGAAAACAAAAAACTGTTCCTCATCAATTGAGACAAAGGCTGTTCAAAGTCATCACATCTGAAAGTGTCAATATTACTTCTATAGATCACCTTTTAAGTATTCCACAAATCAAGGGGAACCAATGGTATTTGTCCTTTTGAGACTGGACTATTTCACTAAGTACAATGTCTTCCAGTTGCATCCATTTGGTTGCAAATGACAGGATCTCATTTTTTTTACCACTGTGTACTATTTCAGGGTATATGTGTCCTATAATTTTTTTATCCAGTCTTCAGTTGATGAACATTTGGGTTGATTCCATTTCTTAGCTATTGTGAATTGAGCTGAAATAAATGGAGCATACATAAAACTATTAAGATGCTGATTTCATATGGGATGGCTAAGTCAAATGGTAGGTTCTATATTCAGCTTTCTGAAGATCTCCATGCTGTCTTCCACAGTGGCTTTACCAGTTGACATTCCCACCAACAGTGGATTAGGGTAGCTTTTCCCCCATGTCCTCACCATCATTTATTGTTTGTTGATTTCTGTATGAAAGCCATTCTAATGAGGGTGAGAGGAAACTTCATTGTGGTTTTGAATTGCATTTTCCTGACAGTGATCCTGAGCATTTTCTATGTGTCTGTTGGCCATTTGGATTTCCTATTTTGAAAAATGCCTGTTTAAGTCCTTTACCTATTTCTTAACTTGGTTGTTTGTTTTATTGTTGTTGAGTTTCCTGAGCTGTTTGTATATTCTGGTTATTAGTCCTTTATCAACTACAAATAATTTCTCCCATCCTATCAGTTACCTCTTCACTTTGCTCAGTGTTTTCTTTATCAGTGCAGAAGCTTCTCAATTTGATGTAATCCAATTTGTCAATTTTGGCTTTGATTGCCTGTGCCTCTAGACTCTTGTCCAAGAAGTCTTTGGCAATGCCAATGTTGTTCAGATTTCATCAAGAAAAGATGTTGTATTTTATCAAATGCTTTCTCTGCATCTATTGAGATAATAATATGGTTTCTGTTCTTCAGTTTGTCAGTGTGATTGTATCACATGGACTGATTCGCAAATGTTGAACCATCCCTGCATATCAGGGATAAACCCTACTTGGTCCAGGTGAATGATCTTCCTGATGTATTGTTGGATTCAATTGGCTAGTATTTTGTTGAGGATTTCTGAGTCTATGTTCATCAGGGAAATTGGTCTGGAGTTCTGTTTCTCTTTTGTATATTTTCATGTTTAGGAATTAAGATTGGGGGCCGGTACCGTGGCTCACTTGGTTAATCCTCCACCTGCTGCGCTGGCATCCCATATGGGCGTCGGGTTCTAGTCTGGATGTTCCTATTCCAGTCTAGCTCTCTGTTGTGGCCGAGGAGGGCAGTGGAGGATGGCCCAGCTGCTTGGGCCCCTGCACCCACATGGGAGGCCAGGAGGAAGCACCTGGCTCCTGGCTTTGGATCGGCACAGCGCCAGCTGTAGCAGCCATTTGGGGAGTGAACAAATGGAAGGAAGACCTTTCTCTCTCTCTCTCTCTCTCTCTCTCACTGTCTGTATCTCAGTCTGTCAAATAAATTTTTTAAAAAGAGGAATTAACATGATGCTGGCTTCATTCTAGGAGTTTGGGAAAATTCTGTCTCTTTCAATTGTTTTGAATACCTCAAGAAGATTTGACATTAGTTTAATATCAAAAGTCTGGTAGAATTCAGCAGTGTAGCCATACACTATACGGTCCTAGGCTTTTCTTGGCTGGGAGGGTCTTTACTGCTGGTTCAATTTCCTTCTTGGTTATTGATCTGTTTAGGTCTTCTTTGTCGTCATGGTTCAATTGAAGTAGCTTGTATATGTCTGGAAATCTGTTTCTTCTAGGTTTTCCTGTTTGTGGGAATACACCTCTTTGTAGTAATTCCTGATGATTTTTTTTTATTCCTGTGCTGTTGTTACATTTCCTTTTTATTGATTGCAATTTTATTGATTTAGGATTTCTCTCTCTTTTTTTTTTTCAGTTAGCTGGGCATGTGATCTGTTAATCTTATTGTTTCAAAAAACCAGCTCTTCATTCTGATGATCTTTTGTATTTTTTTGTTTCAATAATATTTCTTCAATAAATTTAAATATTTCTTGTACTAATTTTGTGTTTGGTTTGCTGCTGTTTTTCTAGATCCTTGTGGTGCATTGATAACTCGTTTGTTTGGTCCCTTTCCAAATTCTTGATGTAGTCACTTAATTGCTATAAATTTTCCTTTTACTCCTTTTGTTGTATCCCATAAGTTTCAATCTGTTATATTGTCATCTTCATTTGTTTCCAGAATTTTTTTGATTTCACTTTTGATTTAATCAGTGACCCACTGTTCATTCAAGAGCATTTTGTTCTGTCTCCATGTGTTTGCATATGCTCTAGAGATTCTTGAGTTGTTGATTTCAGCTTGATTCCATTGTGGTCAGAGAAGTTGCACTGTATGATTTTGATTTTTTTGAATCTGCTGAGACTTGCTTTATGGCCTAGCTTATGGTCTATCCTAGAGAAAAATCCCATGTACTGGTGAGAAGAATGTGTAATCTGCAACTCTAGGATGAACAGTTATGTAGATATCCATTAGATCCATTTAGTCTATAGTGTCAACTAACTGTATTTTCTTTGCTGATTTTCTGTCCGGTTGATCTGTCCATTGCTATAAGTGGGGTACGGAGGTTCCACATTACTTTTGTATCGATTATAGGTCTTTCTTTGGATCCATTAACATTTCTTTTAAATAGCAAGGTACTCTGTAATTAGGTACATATATGTTTATAATAGTCACATCTTCCTCTTGAATTGACCCCTTTATCATTGCATAGTGCCCTTCTTTGTTTAACAGTTTTTGAATTAAAGTCTATTTTGTCTGATATTAGGATGGCTACACCAGTTCTTTTTTGGTTTCTGCTAACATGGAATATCTTTTTCCATCCTTTCAGTTTCAGTCTATGTATACCTTTGTTGGTGATATGTGTTCCTTTTAGATGGGTCTGGTTTTTTAACCCGTTCAGCCAGTCTGTATCTATCAACTGGAGAGTTGAGGCCATTTGCATTCAAGGTGACTATTGATAAGTAATGACCTGGCCCTGCCTTTTTTCCCATAACCTTTCCTATTGTTTACGTTGGATTTCTTTTATACTTTTACTGGGAGATTTTTCTTCCTTTACCTTCTTTCATAGTGATGACCGTGTTTCGGTGTGTAGCATATCCTTAAGTATCTTTTGTAAGGCTGACGAGTGGTGACAAATTCTTTTAATTTCTGTTTGTAATGGAAGGTCTTTATTTCACCTTCATCCATAAATGAGAGCTTTGCAGAGTACAATATTCTGGGTTGACAGTTTTTCTGTTAAGACTAGGAATATATCTGGCCATTTTCTCTTAGCCTGTAGGGTTTCTGATGAGAAGTCATCTATGAGTCTAATTGCAGATTCACTGAAAGTAATCTGGTGTTTATCTAACGCACATGGAATCTTTTCTTTGTGTTTTACTGTGGAGAGTTCGACTACAATGTGTTGTGGTGAGGATCTTTTCTTGTCATATCTATTAGGAGTTCTGCGTGTTTCTTGTACTTGGACATCCCTTTCTTTTTCCAAATTCCCCTGTTTTGTTTAATTATTTCACTAAAAAGCCTTCAGACCCATTCTCATTTTCCATGCCTTCAGGAATATCTAAGACCTATATGTTGGATCATTTAATAGTATCCCATAAATTTCCCACAGTGTTTCTTTTTTAGTTTTCTAATTTCTCCTTTTTTTGGTCTATGAAATTTTCAGAGATTTGTCTTCTAACTCAGATATAATTTCTTATGCTTCACCAAGTCTGTTGTTAAGGCTTTCCACTACTTTTTTAATCTATTTCCAATATTTCTTTTTGATTTCTCTTTAAAATCTCTATTTCATTGGAAAAATGTTCATTCAAGTCATGTATGGATTTCTTTAATTTGTGAATTTGCTTCTGATTACTTCTAAGTAATCCTACAATCAAATTTTTGAATTCTTTTTTCTGGCATTTCTTCAATCTATTCATCTTCACATTCTAGTATTGAAGTGTCAGTGTGTTTCTTTGGAGGCATCATGTTATCTTCCTTATTCTTGTTTCTTGAATTTCTGTGTTTATTTTTAATCATTTGTGGGGATAATTACTGGATTTTTTTCCCCTGTGGTGGCATTTATCTTTGAACTTTGCCTCTATGGCTTAGTAGAAGGTCTGCTCTTTCAATGAATACCCAGAGGTATATGTGCTGGGTGTGGCCTGGAATCAGTTTAGTGCTTCAGGGTGAGGGGAGCATCCAAGGTGGCACCCAAGTTGGACATGGTAAATCTCTCTCTCTTTTTTAATCAGAGAGGAGAGTTTGATCAGCTCTGTTGGCTCAATCTCATGTTTACCTCCTCTCCTCAAAGGAGACAAGTGCCTGAGCGCTAGCCCTAGTGGGTACAATATTCATCTGCGCTGCCACAAGAACCATACAAAGGGCCATGCAGTCCTCAGTGTGAGCACAGATCCCACAGCAATGACCTTCATTTTTCCCTCTAGGATGGCAGGTCCTCCACAGGGCTCCAAGCTGGATTCACACCAGGCTCTTCCTACAACTGTATCTACAGTGGCTTGGGCTGCTGTAGTCTAGTCTCACCTCATTTTCCAAAGCTGTTGCTGAGGCTCTTGGATGCTGGAGTTGGGTTGTGCATGTCCACGCCCTCCATGTAGATCCATAGTGTCTTTCTAATTTGCATGGAATTTCCTCTGCAGTTTTCTCCTTAACTCTTCCCTAGGATTGCAGTTACTCCATTTTCTGTAAACTACCTTTACCTAGACTAGAGCAGTAAGCTCTCTGTCTATTCTGCCATCTTGGAATCATCACAGTCCATTATTTCATAACTGACTTTTGTGTTGCTTAAAAAAAAAAACAAAAAAAGGAAAATGTCCAAGAATATGGAACAGTAGCTAAGCAGTGTTGTAGTTCTATTTTGGGATACCATGCATTTACTAGACAAATTTGAATAGTTTTGTGCTGCCGGTTTCTGAAATACACTGCAAAACAAAAAGTCCAAATACTGGAATAGTGTATCATGTCTGCCCATTTGTGTTAAACAGACATAGAAGAGAGTACTATAAATAAATTTTCAGAAAGGGTGCAAAAGAAAGAGCTAACAGAGGTGATTCACCAAGGGATGGAGTGAAAAGCATGGAATCGAGGAATTCAAAGTACATGAAATAACTTTTGAAGAATTATGTGCCTTCGTGTATTTTATTATTAAAAATATTTGATTAAGAAGAATAAGCTAAATAGAAAAAAATATGGGATATTATTCCAATCAGTGATGATTATATCTAGGGAATGGAAATGTAGAAAACTTGCCCTTTTCTGCTTTCTCTGTTACCACATTATCTGACCTGTTTCATTGAACATACACTATGTTTAGAGTTAGAAAAATGTTAATTTTAAAATTTAACAGTATGACATGTTTATTAACAGTGAAGGCTCCTGAATTATATAGTTAAGAGTTCCAATGCCATGAATGTGGGCAATTTTCATAATTATCTTATAGCAACTTTTTACTCTTAGTTCTAAAATTATTGTAGATCCTCAGGAAAACAAGTAATATTGTCATTGTTGTCTACACACCTAAGGGAAAAACTTTACAGTCAGAGACTATTTGTGTGCAATGCAGATTTAGTGGACGCCAGTGTCAAATAAAGCTTAGTTGAAAGAAACAGATCATTTTATTAGAGCCTTACTGGTACCGGTGTCTGGAATGTTCACTGCACTATTCTAAATTTGAATGCTCTTAAATTGTACATAATGAACTATTTTGCTTGCATGTGTAAGCTGCTATCATCTTATCTTTGTAAACATAACATGGAATCATAGAGGATTGGTGTTTGCACAGAGACAATGCACAATTGACCCCTTTGCTTAAAGTGTCAAAAACCATTGGAAAAAGAAAGCAGCAGTACATCACTAGCTCAGAATTCTTCACTGCACCTGCTAACAGTTCTGTTTTTGTTACCTGTTGTTGAACCTCAGTAGGCCCATTACTGGAAGACAGTGAACTCTTTCTACCCAAACTAATACTAAATGTATGACCTTGGTTTTCCCAAAAAAGCTGCATTTCTATTTTGGATGTTTTATCATTTTCACACATTGTCAACATTGTCTTTCTATTGATAAGATAGCTTCTATGTAAGTCTGTTCAAATATATGCATGAAACCCCTTTCCCAGATTCTTTATCTATATAATTATCCATATCTGTATCTATTTATAAGTGTCTATCTATCTATCTAGGAACTTTTTTTTTTTTTTAAACAGGCAGAGTGGACAGTGAGAGAGAGAGACAGAGAGAAAGGTCTTCCTTTTGCCGTTGGTTCACCCTCCAATGGCTGCCGCGGTCGGCGCGCTGCGGCCGGCGCACCGCGCTCATCCGATGGCAGGAGCCAGGAGCCAGGTGCTTTTCCTGGTCTCCCCATGGGGTGCAGGGCCCAAGCACCTGGGCCATCCTCCACTGCACTCCCGGGCCACAGCAGAGGGCTGGCCTGGAAGAGGGGCAACCGGGACAGAATCCGGCGCCCTGACCGGGACTAGAACCCGGTGTGCCGGCGCCGCAAGGCTGAGGATTAGCCTGTTGAGCCACGGCGCCGGCCTCTATCTAGGAATTTTTAAGGACAAGATATTGTTCTAAGATCTTATCTTTGAAATGATGATTCGTGTGCTTGGGTCATTGACAACTTTTTCTAAGTAATATTAGAAGGAAGATATATGCTCCTTTTGTGATACTCCAACCTTAGGAACATACTTAACTAGTGTTTTATTCAGTAGGACGTAAGTAAGGAGTCAGTACCCCATATTTTAGCAGGCTGCGATACTCCAGTATATGCTCAGACATCAGATGTCTGCCACTGGCTCTCAGCAGTAGGAAGCATCACCCATACTTGGAGGAGAAAGAACCATAGTTAGGGACCCAGTCGTGTTCACTGCATGGTGGAATGCAGATTCCTTCCCATTCTGGATGAGAAAGGTGGGTGAGCACACAGCAGTGCTCAGTGCCTGGCTACCAGGCAGAGAAGGGATGAAGTGGGGGAGAACACAGAAGGGAACCGTTTCACACTGTGGGGTTTATCTTGGAGGCTGTGCTGCCCATGTGTGGATCCCACCATTGCCACATTTTATTCTATGCCTTTGGGTACATTCCACAGCTTTAATTAAATTTCAATTTTCCCGCAGGTCAAATGAGGCTTGCTAAAAACAGCAAATTTCCTCACAGGGACATTATGAGGATCAAATGCAATAATACCCATAAAGCACTTAGTGTAATATCTGGCACACAGTGAGGACATAAAAAATGATGATAACCCGTGCTAACACGAAATCAGGAAATGTCCTAACAATTAGGCTAAGTAATGGCTTGGAAGAATCAAAAGAGTACCTGGAAGTTGAAAAATTTGAGAAAGTAGGCAGTTTATGTCTGAAAATAATTCAGCAACAATTTGCATGATTTCAAGAAAAGCGTTGGCTATGAGGAGCAGGTGGAAAGGGGCTTTTGATCCAGTGTTTCAAGATCTTCTTTGGTCCCCCATGTCTGGGAAGGACAGGAGCCGTCCTTGTGGATGTTAGCTCTTTGCCAAGACATTCATTACAGAGATAGTTGGAGTTTCCCCAGGGTTTGTGTAATTGGGAGCTCTATCCTCCAGCTGATTCTGAGCTGGACTCACACCACATGTTGTTTCACAATCTGAAAAAAAAGTTGGAAAGAGAGTAAACCTACCAAGGGGAGAAGACACACAGAAAGGAAGGCGAAATCTTAGTAATGGTAGAGAGAAACTGATGCTGGGCTCTGAGCTTTGGGATAAAGCTGATAACTCTCCCCTTTCATGCCAGTGCTGGCTCAGGGACTAGGCAGGAACTGGTGATAACCAGGTCATCACAAAGTGAGGGCAGAAGATACAGTGGTTCCACACCTGCAAGGCCTCGTGATGCAGAATTGAGACTATGAATAGGATAGCGGCAAAGGATGTTTGAGTGCATTCAGGCTGTCAGAGCTGCTCATTTCTATGCCTATTGGCTTCCTTTCAGCAAGTCGTCTTCTGTTTGGAAGGCCAGAGGGGTGGCAAAATCCACTTCCTAAGTGTTTCTCAGATCCTCTTAGTACAGGAACACTAATGTTCTACCTGGAATTGCATTAAGGCATCGGAACTCCTATAGAAAAGGCACTTTTCCTTGCCATTAGGTTGTTCCTA
Source organism: Sylvilagus floridanus (assembly GCA_949820135.1). Lineage (NCBI taxonomy): Eukaryota > Metazoa > Chordata > Mammalia > Lagomorpha > Leporidae > Sylvilagus > Sylvilagus floridanus. Next base: position 7,531,205 of record OX463246.1, on the reverse strand, counting down.
GCAGTAAAACTGGCACCTGTTGAAATTGAGATGATGACAGGAACACCCATAATTTCCTAGTGGATTGCTCAGTTGTCTTGTCAAGAACTCCCTTATATTGGGAAAACACTTTTGTCCCGGGGCCATGTATGCTGCTGCTTTCTGAGACTTGTGGCAGTGGATACAGATACTTAAAGTTTTAGAGATCATGTTGGATTAGCGTTTGCATCAGCTGTTTTGCAAACTGTTGTCTGTGCTGTAAAAAGACGAATATGAAGCCGTTCATGTTTTGTAAAATCTCATCAGGATCTGACTCTGGGGTGGGCGCTGTGGTGCAGTGGGATAAGCCACTGCTTGGGATTTCTGCATCCCTTATCAGGGTACCTGGGTGCGAGTCTCCCCTCTGCTTCTGATCTAGCTTCCGGTTAGCACACTCCCTGGAAGACTCAAGGACTTAGGTCCCACATGGGAGACCAGGATTGAGTTTTGGGCTCCAGGCTTTGACCTGGCCCAGAGCCACTGACTGTTGTGGGCTTTTGGTGGGAGTGAACCAATGGGTGAAAGACTCTCTTGCTGTCTTTCTGTCTTTTTCTCACTGCCGCCCTCACTGTCTTTCAAATACATAAAAACAAATTAATAAACATGAGAAAGGATCTAAATCTAACATTTTAAGTACGACTTTCATTCTACAAATAAACTAGGTATCTCTTGGTTCTCTTTAGGTGGAGGAGGATCAGTGTTTGTGATGTGTTTGTTTTCTTCAGCCTCCCAGTGTGTAATGTGTACAGTCAGTCACAGTGGCACAGTCCGTGTTGTGTGGCAATGAAGCAATTGACTGTTTTAGTAATCCCAGTGATAAATAGTTCAGGATGTATTTACAGTGGTAAAAGATACACCTTCAGCTTTGAAACACTGTAATTTGAAACCAAGGCATTTTATTGCTATCTTACTTTACAACTTTTTAAGGTAGGGTTTTAAATAAAATGAAATGTGATATAATAACTTTTTTAAATTTAATTTTAATACTGCATAAGCTTTCTGGTTGAAAAATTGATAAAACAAGTTATTTTGTGATTAACAAAATGCCCTGCTCTTTCCTTAAGGTATTATAACTCATAAGTGATCAGGTTAGTTGACTTGTATTCAGTGTGTTTTTCTTAGATATTTTTTTTAAAGATTTATTTATTTATTTGAAGGGCAGAGTTAGAGAGAGGCAGAGAAACAGAGAGAGAGAGAGAGGTCTTCCAACTGCTGGTCCACTCTGCAGATGGCAGCAGCAGCTGGAGCTGGGCCGTTCTGAAGCCAGGAGCCAGGAGCTTCTTCTGGGCCTCCCATGTGGGAGCAGGGGCCATCTTCCACTGCTTCCCAGGCCATACCAGAGAGCTGCATCAGAAGTGGAGCAGCCGGGACTCGAACTGGCTCCCATTGGCTTTACCTGCTATGCCACAGCAGCGGACCCCTGGAGATTATTTTAAATTTACCTAGGGGATAGGCAATAATCGCCATCTCAGATCTAAAGAACAAGGCATGATAAAGCATCTGCTGGTGGGCCTGCCCTTGAATTTCTCCTTCTTGGCAGCTCCTGATGGCTTCCATAAAGTCAGCATGAGTTTGCATGCATGGCAGGGATGGAGGCCCTCAGTGTTAGCATCGTGATGTGTGGTGTTGTTAATACACAGCAGCCTAATTTCATCGTGTAGCTTATCTTCCTTTGTCAAATGAAGAACTTCCGTGTTTCCTGAAAGAAGTAGTCAGTAGGTCTGTAATTTTTGCATAATTATAAAATGTGCAATCCCGAAGGGTAGCATTTAAATAGGACACTTAATGCATTTTTCAAATGTCAGATGTGGTCGGATGTCACTCCTTGGCTCTACCAACACCACAGCATCTCGTTGTCACCTAGTGGGGTGAAACCGGGGAAGACCCACTGTGTGCTGTACACCTGCACAGCCCAAATGTGGAGCCCTCACCAGTGCACGGTTGTGTACCTGTTGCCGCTGTCACTTCTCTCCCAGTTCAACCGGCTGTTAGCGTGTTTCCTTGGTCTTCTTTGCCTCTTTATCCAGGTGACAGTTTCCCGTGTACTGCAGGTGCATGTCGCTTTCTGCTTTACTCAAACTCAAGATCCCATCACATGTGCAATGATTTACTACACAGAACACTGGATGGGAACTCCTCAGCTTCTGGCTCGGCATCTACCACTCTGCAGGCATGCAGGTCCAACTTCCTGTGTCATCATCTCTCTGCTCAAGGGGCAGCCTCATCCTTCTATGCACCCTCGGAGGCCCAACTATCACATCTGTGCATACCCCCTACCCTTCTGATTATTCTCCCTTTGGACGTCTTTAGCCCCATTTTTTTTCCTGGTAGCTGCTTCTAGCAGCACCACACCACTCTCCTGTTTACAGTTTTCAGAATATTTCCATCCTGTGCCTCCCACCCAATTTTCTTATTCTTAATTGCATAACACGTTTTGAATACTTTCACCAGAAACTTTGCTCAAATTGCAGTATGTGTTCTACACTTTGCTTTACCAATCACCAGTTTTCACACAAGCAGACAGAAATTTATAACAGAGAAATAACCACCGTGGCGAGGGGCTGGTTGGGACCTCAGGTTGGGTCTTAATCGCCGTAGTGTGGTGTATCCCACATACCCTGCTGCAGTGTTCCTGTCTAACCCTTACAGAACTCAGAGATGTTAGTTCCAGTTACCTCACCACCTCTGTGCTTCAACAGGCTGCAGGCTGGCATTGGCACTTGCCACTCCCATGAATGTGCCTTCAACCAGGTCATCAAGAAGTGTCACATTTCCTGGAGAAAAGCCCCACTCCTTAGCATTCCGCTCACCTCAGCTGTCAGCAGTATGCCATTGTTGCTCGCTTTGGTCTGCATGGGAGGTGGCTTGCTCTTGGAAGGCTTTCTGACTCGCACTTCTTGGGTTGGAGGGGAGGCTGTTTGTGTGAGCCCGTGGCCCTGCCCTGCCCTGTGAACACCTGTCTACTCTCTGTGTCCTTTGTTACACACTACAAGAGCAGCTGTTTTTCTATCATGGATCCTGTAATAAGGGCACCAGTTATGGCCTTTAGTGGCACATACTTGTTTGGGGGCTTCAATACATATTAACCGAATACTAAATGGATATTCTTCGTAGGTGCAAATAATACGGTCAGAGAAACCTTGGGAATTCTACCAAATGATTGAATTGTCTGGTTATTAGTTAAGTCTCAGCCTATGGTTTGATTGGATCTCATACATGTTCCTGTCAAATAGTAGCTCTTCCACTCTCCCTAACATACTGGGCACCCATATTTGTGCTTTGTCAATTGTAACTTTGTGCAGAGGATATTTTTTTCATAATTTATAGTGTGCTAACCAAGCTAGACAGATAGCTACCTTTCCTCGCGCCCCTTGCTCTCAAGTAAGGGAAAATGCCAAATTAACTTTCATCCGTCCTTCTTCCTTTCTTAATTTGCTCCTATCCTTTTTCTTTGTTCTTGAATTACTTGAAATCTATGGATAAGGTTTTAAAAATGTGCAGGGCTGGGTCCCATCCCAGTGATTCTGATGTAATTGGATGGGGCATCAGGTACCTGGAAGACGGCCCCATGATTTTAATATATGGTAAATTTTGAGAGTTACAGCATCTCTAATGTCCCTTTCAATTCAGAATCTCTTAAGTTCTGTTACGTTAAGGGACTCTCAAGAGTGCTTTAAAAAGCAAAATATGCCAAAAGATTTTTCCTTCATAATGTTAGATCTTAAAATGTTTTGTCAGTTTTCTCCAGTTGTCCTTGATTTGGGGCCTCATCCTACTCAATGTAAAAATCACATCGTCAGTGCTCAGATGTTGCTGTGTCCCTTCTCATTCTTTTCAGGCCGTTAGCATTTGAGAAGTTATCTGAAAAGAAACATAACTCCAACAATAGAAGAGCAGACCACCAGACAGCAAGTGAGAGATGCTGTGGTATGCACTAGCGTTGGTACGGTGTTGCGTGGGTGTAGGTCTAAGAGCTTCCTTGCTTCGTTTATTTCATTCGAGTCTCTCATGACTAAATATGGTGACGTTTGGATTTTGGGGACATGGAGGAGCATCGTTCGATGGTCTTTTATAACAAGGATGTCAGTGACTGTGGAAGGACAGGACCTACCAGTGCACATGGACTTATTTCTGTCAACACATTAAAATTACTCCCTCCTCTGCTCTTCCTAATTGCAGAGTGGCCTGCTATATTAACTAGACACTATTTTTAAAGCACAGAGAAAGAAGAAAAAAGAGATCACATCTTTCACCTGATTGTTGGAATTTAAATTGGCCAAAGTCACAAGCTTCATTTTGCGAGAGAAGGCTTTGAAATCAAAATCTATGCATGTCGCTCATTAGACTGCACAACAGATGAACTTGCAATATTCAACACAAATCGTCTCTCAGGAGCCCCCAGGGTAAACTGAGAGACCTATTGTTGATTTAAAAAATGACATTTATTTTGTTTCTCACAGTTTCATAGGCATTAAGTTGTCAAGGTGCTAACGAATTCAGGGGAGTTTTACCAATCTGAGTATGCAAATTCTCATGAACTTCAGCTCATCTTAACCAGAGTTACTCCTCACTTGGCTCATTTTACCAGGTTTGCTGTTTACAGGTTCATTCACAATCTTGACATACAGTTGGAAGCAAAGCTTTTATTTTCCTTCCTTTTTTTAATGAACTGATATTATAGCTGCCGAGTTCAATGGGAGAGCAACACATTGAAGGTGTGGTTGCAATGCACAGACTCAGGCTGTGGGATGTGAATGTAAATGGTCTCTGTGGTTTATTTTCCATGTGTCAACATGAGTTTTAGTTCCCTTTCAATTTAGTTTGCAGATACATTGAGGACATGAAGTAATATCTTATGTGAATAAAGTAATGTGCTTGAGCGATATGTTACCCACCTTTCGGTTTTTAATTTTAAATCTGTATAAAACTTTGTAGAAATGGACAGAGTTGCAGGAATGATGTTACAGAAATATTTTACTGAGTGCCAGTACTTTCTAAAGGAGAAGAAATGGATAGAAATACGTTCAACTTGATAAATTTTGTTTTACTATTTTTAAAGATTGATTTATCTATTTAAAAGTCAGAGTTAGAAATGGGTGGGGACAGAGAGAGAATACTTCAGTCTGCTGGTTCACTCCCCAGTTGGCTGCAATGGCCAAGGCTGGGTCAGGCTGAAACCAAGAGCCAGGGGCCTCTTCCAAGTCTCCCATGTGGTGCAGGATCCCAGGTAATTTGGGCTAATTCCATGGCTTTTCCAGATGCAGTAGCAGGCAGCTGGATCAAAGTGGAGCGGCCGGGACTTGAGCCAACGCCCATGTGGGATACAGGTGTCACAGGCGGTGGCTTAGCCCACTGTGCCACAAATGGCGGCTCCTGACTGGCCTTTGTTCTGTTCCTTGTCACTCTCTTGTCTGTCACTGGAGCTGAACACTTGTTCCCTCTGCCTAGAATGTCATTCTTACTTCTGCCATCTCCAGCACAGACTCATCCTTCTGTCCTACTCACTGTTTATCTCAACAGCCGGCTCCTTCCCTCACTGATTTATCCAAAACTTTCTCATTATTTATCTCCTCCACTGTAACACAAATTCTGAGACTGTGGGAGCCTAGCGTGTTTCATCTCTCCCAGTTGTGCATCAGTGTCTAATGTGGTGCCCGACCTAGGAATGAGTGACTCTTCAATACATGAACTGGGGATGGATGCTAACGTATGAAGGGAACAACACAAACCATCTGCGAGCTTATATATTAATGAAACAAATTAGCTGTGTTGACTACCTGATTCCCATAGCAATGTCTGCCTAGACTTTTTCTTTTTACTTTATATGGAATTAGTACACTGAGTTCTTTGTACAGATAAAGATCAACCACAGCATTTTACGGTGAAGGTTTTAGGTTTGGGGATATTTGTTTCTTTGCTTTGCATTGTCTCCCATTGCACTACGTGATATTTTATTAATGCTAGACACTTTACAAAAGATCACAGATTGCAGTGGATAATGATTGAAATAAGACAGTTCCTGAGTCACCTTGTGTAGGTGATGGGCAACAGGTAGTGAGGTCAGGGAGAAGCATGAAGCCAACTGCGAGTCCATGCAGACCCGCCTCGTGTCATCAGCACCCTGGAGCGTGGGGAGAAAGAGCAGACAAACAGTAAGTTAAATTTAGCCTGCGATGATTTCTTGCCCCTGAGAAAAATAATTGCTTCATCCTGTTGCCAAAAGGCAAAGCGGCATCAGCTTAATTTGCCTGAGCCTGCCATAAACTGCAGATGGAGCCATAAAACATAGTTAGAATCAAATTAAACACATCTGTCCTAATCTGAAGGCAGGTGAGGCCAACCAATCAGGAAGCATCAAGTGTAATGCCGCACACAGATTACAATGTGCAGAGGTGTATTTTGGGAGCCTGCTGACAGTGGGGGAAAGAACAATGTAGTCTTAGGTTGTCCTATATTCTTTTATGGTGCCTTCTCTCTGTACAGACCTATTCCCTGGGAAAGAAACGGACAACAGTCACTGACTTCATGTGCAGGAGTTTAATATATTTTAACCAGGATTCCTTCCCTTAGCTGGCACTCCCTCAGACTAACTGAGATTACAGACAATCACAAGCTGCTGCCATGTATTCTTTTTATTTATTGGCAGAGAGTTTATTTCCATGTAAGGTGTCAGCCCACTTCTGTATCTCCCAGGGAGATAACTGCCATGTACAGAAACAACAGAGTAAGATTCGATGGTTTTGAGCAAAATAACCACCCGACTTCACCAAACCAGGACAGTCCTGGGAGTGAAAGGGAACCGAGTCGACCTTGGAGGTCGCCTTGCCCCAGCCTCCCTTCGAGAGAGAACACACTTTCCTATTTCAAGCCGCACAGTTAGCCGATCCTCTCCTGCAGAACGTGCACAATCCTACTTGGGCTTAGCGTCTCCCTCAGCCTGCACTGCCTGCAGCTAGTAGTTGGAATCTTGAGGGTACTGGTGCCTGGTCTCCTCCTGCCTCCAGCGAGATCGTTGCAATGAGTAATCTTTGCTCCCTGCTTGGTTGCCTGAGCCTTTCTCAGGTGTACATTACGGACAGAGGCTCTCTCTCTCGTGTTCATTTCTGCCTCTACTCACAGACCTGTTTCACACCTGTTTCTCAAGATGAAGGCTTTTTTCCCGTCTTACTTTATTTCTTTATCATCATTACTTCTCAATAAGCTTGTTACATTTTCACTTCATTTTCACATCTACTTCCTGCGAAACCCAACTGCTAGGGATGCTATTAACATCCAGGTGAGTGAAACAGATGTTAAAACAGAACCTGTAATAACCCTGGTCAAGTTTGGTTGGCACGTGTCCATCTATACTGCACTTGGTCCAAGGCCGGACTTTGCTTCCTGCAGACATTGTCCACGTATCATGGCTCTGTGTGGGGTCAGTATCAATCTCAGGCAGATCCTGACTTTACCAGACCCCAGCTGAATGACTGAACATCATCTGGGACAGACAAAGCTCAGCAGTAATCTCCTTCTCTCCCCCTTGTGCGGGGTCTTCCTGGTTTCCCTCAAACATATGCTGCAGTTGCTCAAGGACCTCTCTTTTTTTCCTGTCAACCCTCTACATTCATACTTAATTCACACTAAAGACAAACTCTCCAGTGCTGCGTCTTGTATGTGATAGGCTCATCAAACATTATTTCTTCATTTCGATGGCCACCTGACTTCTGAAACACAGTAATTATTTACCACTAACCCCATTCTATTTCCTTGTAAAGATGGCGACAGTCATCCAGGCAAGCTCACTTCAACTTCATCAGTTTGGTCACCAGGTCATCTTCATCCTCCCTTTTAGGTTTTGGGCAAATTTATTATCTTTTTTTTTCCCTTCCTTTCAGAAAGATACAGTATAAATATCAATCGTGAGTGCAGATGCAAAGTGGAGATTATGGTTCACAATGGAAAATCACTTCAAAAAGTTTATAGAAACTGCCCATTGTGAAAAAAACTGCATGGATTTCCAATGTTTCCACACCACAACAAGCATCTTTTAAATCCACATTTCCTACAAACCTTTGAAATTCTCTTGTACACTGAATTCTTGAAGAATGCTGAGTGGCTGTAAGGTGTTCTTATCTCAAAATTTCCATTTATACAAGGCAACACATATGCTAGTTAGCCAGATTTAGCCATTATGCAATGTGTTTATACCTCAGACACCATGTTGTACATAATAAATCACATATATAACTAAAACAGCCCAAAAGTCACATTCTTAGTGTATTTGAAATCAGCAGACATAAGCAAAACACAAAAGTTTAAGGACAAGTGGGATGAAACAGGTCAGCTAAACAGCAACTGGCGTCTCCAGGACGTAATGAAAAGCGCACAGGTACCCTGCCTAGTTTTGATGTAGGAGCATTGTATGGTCACTCTGTAACCTGATGGAGAGAGAGCTAACGAGATTTCGCATTATCATCTAGGAAGGGCAGCATAGGTGCCGTGAATTTTCTTAAGGCAACAAGAACTGCATACTGATAGGAAAGTCAGAGGGACTAGAAATGGTGGTGCCACGTGGCCCTGAATATCAGAACTGCACTCCTACGTTAGGAGGTGGATTCTCCTGGCTCCTGGCTTCAGAGGAGGCCAGCTCCAGTGGGTGCAGCTATTTGGGGGAGTGAGCCAGTGGGTGGAAGATCTCTGTGTCTCTTCCTCCCTCTCTAACTCTGCCTTCCAAATAAGTAAATAAATCGTAAAAAAAAGGAAGACATTCTTTAATTTAGAATATTGAGCTCTTACCTCAGTAGTTACCTAAGGAATAGGAGGAAAAACAAACGGAACACTACATGGAAGGATGCCCAGATGGCTGGCCAGCTAAATACATAAGAGTTAGACAGGAAGTCTGTGGAATTATCTTGACCTGTCACCTGTCTGCCCATTAACAATAGGCTAATCCTCCGCCTGGGGCTCCGGCACACCGGGTTCTAGTCCCAGTTGGGGCACCAGAGTCTGTCCTGGTTGCCCCTCTTCCAGGCCAGCTCTCTGCTATGGCCCGGGAGTGCAGTGGAGGATGGCCCAAGTGCTTGGGCTCTGCACCCCATGGGAGACCAGGAGCACCTGGCTCCCACCTTTGGATCAGTGCAGTGCGCCAGCTGCTGCGCGCCGCCTGCAGCGGCCATTGGAGGGTGAACCAACGGCAAAGGAAGACCTTTGTCTCTATCTTACTGTCCACTCTGCCTGTCAAAAACAAAACCAAAAAAAAAAAAATTTGCTGTCACAATGCTGTCATAAGCATCTCTTAAATAACATCTATCTGATCATGTCAAAACTTTAAACTGCACGTTAAAAACTTTTGTTGGTCCCCCATGTTGTAAATTACAGTGTCACTTTGTAATGGTCCCTGATCTGAAATGTCTACATCCTCACAGCAGCTACCATGCAAACACTATATGTTTGAGGCAGAATAAATTCCTTGGGATTCCCGAAGCATCAGCCAGTAGCTCCATCTGGATCTCCCACATGGGTAAAGGGGTCCAAGCACTTGGACCATCCACTGCTGCTTTCCCACCTGCATTAGGGAGCTGGACTGAAGTGGAGCGACTGGAATATAAACCAGCACTCATATGGGATGCCAGCATCGCAGGTGGCAGTGTCGTTGGCTGCACCACAATGCTGGCCCCTACTTCTCTACGTTTTGAAAAACCGTGTTATCTTTTCCTCCAGGGAATGACACTTGTGCTGGCAAAGCTCCCTTGACAGCTGTACGGGCTTTTCCCCATCTGACTCAGAGTCTGTGCACGAGGCCACACCAGTGGTTTTGTGTGAAGGCTGCTTTTCCCTCCAGAATTAACCAGTGCACTGTGACGTGGAGCCAGTTGCTCAGGGTCAATCGCTAGACTTTATGGAAGCAAAGAGGGTCTTCAGACCCCACCTGGACTGCTTGGAATGTTTTCACAACATTTCCTTGACTGCACAGTTGTGTTGGGACCACGCCTCTCTGGCAAAGCTCCGGTGCTGCTGCTTTGCTTGTGGGAGTTTGGAGTTGAGATAGAGTTTTGTTTTTGCGTGCAAGCTCTGCTGCTTCTACACCCCTTCTCTTTACTCTCAGACTTGTTTTTCCCTTTGAGCGTCTCTTTCTGGTGGAGCCTCATCACCTGCAGTTACTAAGAGCCAGCTGACACTTCAGCAGGGTGCGTGGGAATCTCCATTGTCTTTCTCACGGGTCACCGCGGGGCATGGCTGTACCAGTTGCTTCTCTGTGCCTAACACTGCTCGCCTTTTCCTAGTTTCCTGCAGCCGTAGCCGCACTGCTGTCCCAGACTCCATGTCCGTCACCAGAACCAAAGCCAAGCCAAGGGCACAGCTGGGGTCTCTGTTAGGTCACAGCTTCTTTCTCTGTCGCAGCTTCTCTCCGCTTTCTCAGGCAAGCCGGCCTGAGCCTGTTCTCCGGACAGGGCCAGGGTTCTGAGAGAGGACAGGGTTAACCACTTTGGAAACCTCTGCTGGCTTCCAGTCTGCTAACATCCTGCTGGCCAAAGCAAGCTACGTGCACAAGCTCAGAGTCTGTGGATATGGACTTAAACCTGAACCTGGCCATGAGAGGAATTGCAGTGTCCCAAGTCAAAGGGAGCGGGAGCCTCTTTCATAGGGCAAATGCTGACACTAGTCTCCCACAGACAGTTACGCTCATCCTTTTCAGACATAGTAGACCGTGTTTCGTTTATATGTCATGAAGGAAGCCCAAGGTGAATGCATAGTTGCAGATGCAATGTTTAAATCATGCAATTCACTTTTTGCCATGGGACCTACCCTTTCTCTTACAAGCACCTGGTTGTACACGGCCCTGCAAATCTTCTATGTGAGTCCAAATAGTATGATTGCTTTGTTGATGGAATATCAGTGCGATGTGTGACCCAGTGTGTTTCAACACCAGGAGTAATAATAATAATAATAAAATAATAAAATAGTGGCCCTGTTTCTTCACCCTGCAGGTGACGTCTGTGACCCCAGTCCCTGTGAAAATGGTGGCATCTGTTTATCGGACTTGGCTGGTGACTCCTATTCCTGCGAGTGTCCCGACGGCTTCACAGACCCCAACTGCTCCAGCGTTGTGGAGGTTGGTAAGTGCAAGCCTGAGCGTTCCCCCACACAGCGGCTGAGGTCTGGGGCGGAGGGGGGGGGGTGCCTGGTTGTTCTGTGCGAATGTTGTGTGCAATGTTGCTACTCAGTTCACTCGTCTCTGACACTACACTTTCCAGCTTCTGTTGGCTCTTAGTGATTAGTACTGTACTTAAAGATGCTAAGGACAATAGCTGAATATAATACTGTAAAGACACTACAAATAATAGTTGGAAATAAGATTCTTGATATATTATTAATGTAAATTTGCAATTCTATTCTCAACTAAATAATTAACTCCTAAGTTAATTTATTTGAGTTAAATTGTCACTGTCACGGAAATAGGACTTTTTTTCGTAAGTACTACTGCTATCTGTCAGTATTTTGCAGTTTTGATCATTACTTTTCTAAGAATATAAATATAACCTGTATTTTTGAGTGTATAGGAAAGCCAGTATTCCAACTGCAATACTCTTTAAGTCTTTTAAAATTTTTTGCTTAGCAGAAGTTGGTTGTAGTCATTGATTATGTTACATGTCTGTGAGGCACCTCATTGGCACGTAAAGTTATGGATTAAGATGCCTTCGTAATTTCCAAATAGCTCCCCATTAAGAAAATGTCTGTCCTTTGCAATAATTCAACACTGTGTGGACTTAAACAGAAATTTTCCTCCATGTTTAAATGTAATACCATAATTAAGTTTGAAGAAAAATTAATATGTTTTATTTTAGCACCAAGAAGTGTGATAGATGGACTATCTCTATTCCTTGTAGTAAAACCACATGATTTGGATTAAAGGTCTATCAGCCAGTGTAATCTTTGGAAAACCTGGGTACTACAATGGCTTATAGAAAGTAGTTTTGAGGAAGAAAAACAGTAGTGTGTAAGTCAGGGGAAAAGTTTGAGCCTCTTCTCATTGTATCCAGTGTATCTACCCTAGAGCATGCATAGGAAGACCCCTAATAACTATTGATTTAGTGAAGGAAAGAATAATTAGGCAAAATCATTAACTTACCATTCTTGGCCCCAAGATATTGGATCTTAGTATGCCCTGTTTTTAATATATTTTTCTTATTTTTATTACATTAGTATGGATATATTGTATCTGCAAAAGTTAATTACATTATTGCCAAAAGGTACTTTGTTCACTTAATTCATTTCAAAGATCATTTGCTTTTAAGGCTTTTATTAACTTACCGATATTTTAGGGCGGCTGACACAGTGCCATAGAAATAAAAGTGTTATAACCTTTTTGACCCAGTCTCCAAATACATGTAGTGCAGTTTCAGACTTTAATATGAGAATCATATCCTCAGGAAAGACTTAACTTTGAGGAGAATTACAGTCATAAATATTCCTAGCAAGAATATATGAATAGAATAAAATTTTACTGTTATATTTTAATCCCACCAACCCCAAACTGACAGTACCTTAAATCTGTAATATATAATGTTTTTGTCACCTCTTAGAAAGATCTAGATCTTAGAAAGATCTAGATATGGAATCAAAGAGACACATGTATCTCAAAATTAAGAATCTAATAGCTTTACAGAATTTTAAAGTAAATCCTTAAATTGTTCTGGGCCATATTTTTAAGTATTGATTCGACCTTCATCATTACGGCATTATGGGCAGCAGCTCTTTAAATGTTATGTGTGTTGTCATATTCCACTTGTCCAATGGCTCTGTGGGTGATCAGGTGCTTAAAGAATCGAATTTTACCCATGCCCACTGTACGTATTTTTAACACATCCTTTCTGTTCAGGGTTGTACGCTTTGCTATTTTGTAAGCTTTGCTGATATGTCTCATACCATTTCACACTCCCATGATATTCCCTTAGGAGTTCTTGAAAGAATTATGTTTTTATGTCATTTAGAGTAGTGTGTGAGTTTTACCAACTCCTACTTCATACATTGAGGTTTTGATGTTCAAATAATAGTGAAAAGTTCCCTAAAAGCTTAAAATATCCTTAGTTTGTTAAGTTCCACCCTTGCTATGTTGTGCAGTAGTTTGCATATGGTCAGATAATAAGGGGAAATAAAACACAAACTTTAGATTAGATCCTTTTGTTTTTTTAAGAGCAGATACATTATCTGCATTCCTGATATCTCTTTCCCCACTTCATATGTTCTTGCAAATGCTAAGGAAATGCTGAATATTTATTGACTAACACTACTTAGTATCAATGGCTTTAACATCTAGCCTACCTAGGTTCTTTATATTTTTAAAAGTAATTATTGGAATCAAATATATGAAACAGGAGATCATTTCCTGTTGTTAGGTAATACCAATGCAAAAAAATAGAGTTCACCAAAATCTTTACACACTAAATATTGTTTGTATTTTTTTTTAAGATTTATTTTATTTATTTGAAAGACAGAGTTACAGAGAGAGGTAGAGACAGAGAGAGAGGTCTTCCATCTGATGGTTCACTCCCCAGATGACCACAATAGCCGGAGCTGTGCTGATCTAAAGCCAGGAGCCAGGAGCTTCCTCTGGGTTTCCCATGTAGGTGGAGAGGCTGAAGGCCTTGGGCCATCTTCTACTGCTTTATCAGGCCATAACAGAGAGCTGGATCAGAAGAGGAGACAGCCGGAACTAGAACCAGCGCCCATATGGGACGCCAGTGCTTCAGGCTAGGGCTTTAACCCTTTGCGCCACAGTGCTGGCCCCATATTTTTTTTTTATTTTAAGTAATGTCTTAAAAAAAAAAAAAAGATCTGAGCTATTGTCATCGCTGTTCTTTTTCTTAACCTGTTAATTCCCACAAAATAGAAATGTGCCTAAGGTTTCTTCTGTCCTTTTTAAAGGCAAAAATAATAAAATAATCTTGTGCACATTTGCTTAGAATACGCTATATTTGGTTCTGAATTTTTAAAATTATGTCAACTCTGTTCATCTAAAGTTAAACATTCTCTTCACTTCAGGTTATCTGCAAAGTAGAATTTCAGGTTCATAGAGGGAGAAGCTCTTCACAATTTCACCTCAAGGTTTTAGCAGTTTGTAGTAGCCTTGTTCTAAGCCCTCGATGCATTTTAAAAGCAATCTTCATCCAATTGTGCACTTGCTGTCTTCCCTCTGTAAGCACCCTGTGTCAGACTTTGCCACCCTAGCAACCAGTCCCTGTGTCACTTACCTCCCTGCATCACATGGGGAGCGGAATCCACTAGCTGGGGTTTGTAAACCTCATCTACTGCACCACATCGCCCTGCTTTGGACTTCCTTGTTGATCCTTTGTGCCTTGGCAACATCCGCTCTCCTCATTCCGCCACCCCCACCCCATCTCTCTGCCTCCCTCTCCCCATGTGCTCTGCAAACACACAGCTACACTCTCAATGCGCTCAGCCTCTTAGAATTACTAAGAGTCACTTCTCATGTGTGCAGAAGGCAGCAGCAAAACTCTGAGCAAAGCAAAGAACAAGGCCCTGTTTTCCATAAATGAGTGTGAAGACCTTAGCCTGGCTAACCAGTGTTGGCACAGATACGCACCGGCTGCTGCCTCCTCTCCAGGGCCCTAGTGAACAGACCACCAGGTCTGTGGTTAAGCTCACAATTGCCTCTCAATTATCCACCCGCGTTCCTGGATGGCACCCTGTGCTTTGGAACCAAATGTTGACACAGCCATTTCACATGGAAAATTTCCACAGTTGGTAAATAATCCTGAATGTAAACTTTGGGAATCCGTGTTGTCTAAGATCTGTGGTGTTGTGAGTCTCTGGTGCATGCTGTCACAATAATCAGATAGACTATTTGCAAATATCAACTTGCGCAGTGCAAATACATTGTAAATTAGTGCAGCAAAGGGAGCACAACCCGGGATTGAGCCTTTCCTTAGAAGTAAATGTTTTCATTCATTCTTAAACCGATATTTATCGAGTACTTACTGAGTAAAAGTTGCTGAATGGTGGCGATACCATGGTAAATGAGTTCACATGAATCATTGTCTGGTTGAGAAAGTAGATAAATAATTGAATATAAAGGTGAGTGTTGCGACAGGAGAAATAAATGGAACCAGGAGACTATAAAGCAGGTGTGCTATCATTAAGAGTGGTATCAGGAAATGCATGGCCACCTGAAAAATATCAGGTAGACGTAATTCTACAAGAAAATCCTTCTCTTGGAGACAGAACGCTAAACATATTCCAGACAGAGAAAATACCATATGGAGACACTCAGAGATAAGAAAAATTGTAATGCCAGGAGCAAAAACAAGTTAAGTAAGGCCAGGGCTTAGGGAGGTGGACCAGAGCTGGAGTTGTGGAGATAAAGACTGTGGCACTTGGAAGAATTAGTAGGGAAATTTTTGAAGGCTAAAACAAGCACATATCAATTTATCAGTTTATATTTGAGTATCTACTATGTACCAGATACACTTTTAAGCACATGGCCGTTAAAAGAAGAGGAAGAAGATGAAGAATATATTGTGGGTTAAGTCACAACCTGCAGCACCGGCATCCCATATGGGCACTGGTTTGAATCTCAGCTGCTCCACTTCATATCCAACTCCCTGCTAATGCACCTGGGAAAGCAGTGGAAGATGGCCTAAGTTCTTGGGCCCCTGCCACTCATGTGGGAGACCTGGAGGAAGTTTCTGGCTTTGGCCTGGCATAGCCCCTGCCATTTCAGCCATTTGTGGAGTGAACCAGCAAATAGAAGTTTCTCTCTCTCTCTCTCTCTCTCTCCCTCCCTCCCTCCCTTTAAAAAAATTTGTTCTTTTTAAAAAAAAGTAATATTAATGCAATCAAATGGAATAAAATAAGTGATCAGTGTTTTGTTTTTCTTTTTTAAAAAAATTTATTTAAAGGCTTAAAAGAAAGTAGGAGAGAGAGAGATTGAGAGAGAGAGAGAGAGAGAGATTGATTCCATCCACTGCTTCACTCTCCAAATGGCTGAAAAGGCTAGGGTTAGGCCAGGCCAAAAACAGACACCTATGTATCTCCCACATAGGTGTCAGGGGCCAAGCACTAGAGCCATCCTCCACTGCTATCCCAGGCACACGGGCAGGGAGCTGGATCAAAAGTGGAGCATCTGAAACTTCAACTAGGCTCATATGGGATGTTGGTGTCACAGGCAGCAGCTTAAGCCGCTGTACCACAGCACCAGCCCCTCTTTTTTTAAATAAAAATCTTGGTTGTCATTCATTCTTAAATGACTGGAGCAGGCATGTGCCCGCTTAGATTTGCTCGTTTCAAGCCCTGGCCTTGGGCTCCTGACTCCAGCTTCCCGCTAGGGTACATGCTGAGAGGCAATGATGATGGTGTAAGTGATTGGATTTCTTCCACCCCTAGGGGAGATCTAGCTTGAGTTCTTGACTCTTGGCTTCTGCTCTAGTCCATCCCCAACTGTTGTATTTGTTTGAGGAGTGAGCCAGTAGATGGGAGGTTTCTTATCTGTCTCTCTGCCTCTTTCTGTCTCAGTGCCTGTCCCCCCCCCCCCCAAAAAAAAAAAATAAAATCTTGTCTTTGGACTGAGAAGGTAGTGTTTGAAAGACAGAGGTTAACTTTGGAAGAGAGTGTAGAATAGAGATAAATTCTGAGATAAGAGCTGAGGTAAGGTGATGGGAAGAGAGGACAATACCTGGAACAGGATTTTGGGACAAGAGAGGTGTTTTTTTTTTTTTTTCCTTTAAAATGGAAACAGTAACATCATTATGACTCAGAACTAATACATAAAAACAGAGCTTGTATTTTACTAAAAAGAAACCATGTTAGATGACTTCATCAAGCCATTTCAAAAATGTTTAATATATATTTAATCTCAGTCTGGAAACAGAGGACATAAACATTGATATTTGGTAATAACATAATATACATTGTCACTTTTGGGAAAAAATTAGAAGTATCTCTGGAGTAGTTCAACACAAGATAATAAAGCCAGTGTCTCATTTTATTCCCCATCCTATTTCTGGTCCTGTCTGTAGATGCTTTGGTTTCCTATGAGGCTTCTCTTATAAAAAACAAACATACATGAAGGCACTCTACCCTGTTCTGTGCTCTCCTGTCCTCTCTGGACATCTTACCCCATCCAAATCTATTTCACTTTGCAGTTGTCATCCCCGTTCCAACATGCATTCTGATTCTGTTAAATGTGTGACCCTACAGTCTTGGCAGTGCTAATCTGTCCCCATGATCCCATTTCATTATGGAAAATTGACTTTGTTGCCCCAGAAATGTGAAGTCCAGGCAATAAATGCGAAGAATCGTTGCAAGTTGACTACGTTTCACCCCTATGCACAGCCATATCTGAGTCTTTCAGAAAGTGATCAATGTCAGAATATCAAGTAGTGTGACCATCTGACTCTGAAAGTCTGCTTGTTAGTGATCATGAAATATCAGAATGCTAACAAGCCTTAAGTAGATCTCTTGGGTGGTATGAAGCTGTTTTCAGATTTTTGAACTTCGGTTGCTAAATGAGGGATTTGGTAAATTTCAGTTAAATTATTCACGTAGCAGATGAAATTATGAATATTTGTCAGATTTTTTCCCCTTAAGATTAGTTCTTGGTCTAAGGAAAGATAACTCATGATTGAATCCATCTTCTAGACATTATCATAATGAGACCTTCTTTGCATGAACTAAAATAGTATCCTACAAGTTTCTAGCCATAGATGTTTGCTGAGAAATTTCCCTGCCAACTAGGGCCAAAGAGATTTATTTTCATAGTTAGATTTGTTTACTTACTCTTCTAATGATTAGAAGGATGATACATACATACACACACACACACATAAACATAACTGTACAGTTAACAGATACTAATTTAAAGGAAATTTTTGTGCATTTACAGAAAAGCAATTTTATCTTACATGTATAAATATTTCTATAATATGGCTTATAAACTCATAAGCTTATTGATTTAAATATATTTCTAGTTTTGTATTCAGTACAATGATGAGAATTTGTTATTTTCCAGTTCCAAGCTCTAAGAATTGTCTGTTAACTGCATGACCAATAAAAATAGACCATCAAAAAGTCTTAGAAATTATGGAGTATGGAAAACTGTGGCTTCCCAAAGGATAAGAGCTAGTGTGTGCTAAAGCTTTTATTTGTAAGAAAGTGCAATGTAATGCAGCAATGTAAAACAAACCAACGTATTCCATTGAATAAGCTTTCACTTATTTTCATGTTTTTTATTTGAAAAGCAGAGAGATAGATGGAGAGACAGAGAGACATTAGGAAATCTTCCATACAGTGGTTTGCTCCGGCAAATGCCCACAGCAACCAGGGTTGGGCCGGACTGAAACAAGAAGCTGAGAACTCCATGTGGGAGGCAGACACCCAAGTAGTTGAGCCATCATCTGCTGCCTCACGGATGTTTATTAGCAGGAAGCTGGATCAGAGGCAGAGTAGCCAGAACTCGAATCCCGCACTCTGATATGGGATGCGGGCACCCCAAGAGGGAATTACTAACCAAAACACCGGCCAGATGCATAGCGTATAAAGCACCGCCCTTTTATTCTGAAAAAAAAAAAAAAAAAGCCTTTTGCATATGGCAAGTCAGTGGGTGTGTATCCTTAAGATTTTTCTGCGTAACAAGTAATCACCAAACTCAGTGGATTAAAGCAACCACCAGCTGTCTCACAATTCAGTGAAACAAGTGAGTGGGTGCCCCTTATTCAGTCTCCTTGAA
Source organism: Sylvilagus floridanus (assembly GCA_949820135.1). NCBI lineage: Eukaryota > Metazoa > Chordata > Mammalia > Lagomorpha > Leporidae > Sylvilagus > Sylvilagus floridanus. The sequence goes on along the minus strand of OX463246.1, from coordinate 7,512,460 downwards.
GATCTTCCCTGTGCTCACTCCCGGGACTGTAGTGACTGGTGCTGGGCAGTGGAAGGAAGATGGTTCTGCTGGTCTTCGCTGGGTAGCAGTGGCGTCAAGTCCTCAGTGGGCATCACGGGAGCCAGATCTCCTGGCGGGAGGATCTGCCTTCTCACCGAGCAAGGCGAGGATGCAGGCAGCCGAGGAACTTGGGGCTAGTTAGTCCACCACAGCATGAGCCGTAGTTGCTTCTCTTTTTAATCTGATTTTTTGAAGAATTTTACTGACATTGCAAACATTTGGTAAACATATAAGAATGTTTTCAGGTATTTATTTTTCTGGTACTTGCTACGACTACAGAAATTCTACTAACGTGGATTTTTATCATGTCCTCTCTTCTCATTATTTCTTTTTTTTTTTTTTTATACAGGCAGAGTGGACAGTGAGAGAGAGAGAGACAGAGAGAAAGGTCTTCCTTTGCCGTTGGTTCACCCTCCAATGGCTGCCGCGGACGGCGCGCTGCAGCCGGCGCACTGCGCTCATCGGATGGCAGGAGCCAGGCGCTAGGTGCTTTTTCCTGGTCTCCCCATGGGGTGCAGGGCCCAAGCAACTGGGCCATCCTCCACTGCACTCCTGGGCCACAGCAGAGGGCTGGCCTGGAAGAGGGGCAACCGGGACAGAATCCGGTACCCTGACCGGGACTAGAACCTGGTGTGCTGGCGCCGCAAGGCAGAGGATTAGCCTGTTGAGCCACGGTGCCGGCCTCATTATTTCTTATAATGGAAGAAAAGGCAAAAACTCCCAGAATAGGAAACACTTGACTGTTTTTTGATTTTAGGGGAATGTGTTGAGAAGTTCGAAAAGCAGATAATGGAAGAGAATGTCAAGTTGTCCTTTTGGTCAGACAGAATATAAGATACCAAAAGGAGTTACATGAGGTTAGTTGTGGCATTGTGGAATTTATATGATTCTGTACATGCATGAAAATGAAAAACTGTTTCTAGGGTGGCACATTTAGCCATAACCTCCTCAAAAATTCCCTTTATCAACCGGAGACTTTTTCTAGAAAAGAAGTCCACAGGGACATGCCAAACACTTGTAAACTGTTTGAAAAATACTCCACAGTGTCTCAAATCTCCCACCCTCTTTCTTAGTTCTGTCTTCTTCCTTTGATTTCATGAAGAATCTATTTATTTATCACAGCTGATTATATTTGCTGTTTATTTTCTTTTGATTGAGTTAATTGCACACCAAGCGATGGTGTGCCCAATATAGCACATCCTTAAAAAATAGTTTTCCAGCAACCATAACAAGATGTAAAGATTTTATCAACATGGCCGCTGACATCTGAGAGACTGAGCAAAATTTTCCTCCTGTGATCACAATACACAGAGAAAAAGAAATTTTTTTCTTTAAGTTGAGTCGCTGAATGCTATTAACAAGAAAAAAAAATGAGCAGTGTGTAGAGTGCTTTTGTATGGGAGAGCAACAAGTATATTTATGAATTTATATTTTACAGAACTTTTTTTTACAGAACTTTTTTATTACCAAAGCAATAAATAAGAATGTTCAGGAAATATAAAATAAAATATGTAAGCAAAGACATCATACTATTAGGTTGTATATACTTTTTCCATCATTTATCTGTACCTCTTGCTCTGCACATGTGCCTCTAGCCTAGATATGGATGATCATGTGGAGCTCCTGCAGGCTGCAGCTGGCTTCAGAAAAGTGGACAGAGGAAGCTTAGGTAAAAGAAGGACCTGGCTAAGTGATTGCTGTCACTGTGCTGGACGATAAGGCCGCTGGATGAGCCACAGAGAGTCTGCTCTCAGCCCTTCTTAGTACCACAGAAGATGGAATGAAGAAAAAGATGACGCGTTAAGAGTTCACAGCAAATAAGTTGTTTGAGGTGTTGGAATTATTAGTATTTTTTTTAATACGAGAAACTCCTCGTATAACATCTAATAGAAATCTTATTAGTACATACTCTGGGCCAGAATCATGGTAATTTTTAATAAAGATTTATGTATTTATTTGAAAGGCAGAGTTATGGGGTGGGGGAGCTAGGGGGAGGGAGAGGGAGAGAAAGAAGAGATCTTTACCCACTGGTTCACTCCCCAAATGGCCACAACACCAGGGCTGGCCCAGGCTGAAACCGAATCCTAGAGCTTCATTTGGGTCTCCCACATGAGTGTCAAGGCTCAAGCCCTTGAGCTATGTTCTGATGCCTTCCCAGGTGTACACAGCAGGGAACTGAATCAGAAGTGGGGCAGCCAGGACCCAAACCAGCCTGTGTGGGATGCCAGCAAGGCGATGGTGGCTTAACTGCCATGCCACAAAACACAGGCCCAGAATCATGCTACTTGTTAAGAGGAATTAACTCCAGGAAAGCGTTAAGGGTAACTGAAATGGAATGGAAAACACAAAGCCTTTGTCAGGAGCTTAAAATAGGTGCCATTGTTTGTGGAGGTTCTGTGCCACTGTCTCTGAAGCAATAGGAAAACGAGGTGACAGCTCAAGGAATTCTGTACTCTTAGACGATCTGTAAGCCAACATGTGTCAAAGCATTCATGTGAAGGGAAGGTCCGTAGTCCACATTACTTAAAGTACAGGGGCAACACCGAACGTTTAAGTGAATGACATGATGAGAGAGAATTGGGGCAAAAGTCCTTTCTGAACATACTTAGTCTTACTCTTTGAAAGTATAAAAATCACAAGGCTGTGATTGAAAACACACAATATTTATTGCTGATGTTTTCCTTATTTTAATGAAAGTAAAGTACGGAGGATACAATTTCAATTCTCCAGCAAAAGGCAGAATCAAGAATATTTGTTCGGTTAGGTGCTAGTTATTGGAAAATATAGCAGTTTTCAAATATGAGTCAGCAGTCCCCTTCCAGAGAAGATTGCTAAAGCCACATGGTGTCTGTGTGTGAGGTTTTCATTGCAAAACCAGACCACAGATGCTTCATGGGGATTCTAGGGAATCACTGGTGCAGAGCTGTACTGGGCACCATCCACACGTGAAGCAAACATTTCCAAGAAGACAGAGGCTGTGTGTGCCAGCTCCGCTGCTTATCAGTCAGTGGCTTTGGCTCCCCGGCAGTAGATTAACCGTGGTGCATCCCAGAGTAGCCTCTGGCCTCAAAGGTCAGAGTTTGTTAATTATTCAGCTATGGAAATCCAGCTGGATTACTCCCGGCCGTGATCTCCTGACCTAAAACTACCAGGATGGGGCTGGTTCCAACCACAAGTATGCCAGTGATCAGACCATCAAGGGGTGAACATGGAAGATTAGGGCAGATCACCTTCTAATGCAAATTGTAAATCACCATAATGCCAAGGACATTGAGTTTCCCCACTTTAATAGTGTTTTCTATCCATCTATCTGTTTGTCTGTCTGTCTATCTATCTACGTGATCTATCCATCCAACAAAACCTACATTCCCCAACACACACACACACACACACACACACACACACACACACACACAGCCAACTGTCCTTATCTGTGTGTTCAGCATCCAGTAGTTCAGCCAACCACAGATGGAAAATACTTGGTGAAAATATGAAGTCTGTGGTCAACATGCGCAGGCTTATTTTCCTTTCATTATTATTGTCATTAATCCCTAAACAACAGCTATTACCATGGCATTTGTCCAGCATTACAGGTGTTATGAGTTATCTAGATGTGATGTAAGTTCATGTGAGTCTGTGCATTGGTGCTGTGCAACACTACACCATTCTACACAAAGCTTGTGGGCATCTGTGGATTTTTGGTGTCCTTGGAGGGTCCTGGAACTAACCCCCAGCACAAGGCATGACTGTGCAAGCTCTGTGACTCTGAGCAAGTTGTTTACCTCTCTGTGCTGTAGCGCTCTTACCTAAAATAGAGGTAACAGCAGCAGTGTCACAGGGATTTTGTGCACATGAAATGAGTCAGTAGGGCTCTTCAAAGAGTGCCTGCTTAAAATGAATACCATCTAGGAGTAGTAATATAAATAATTAAATCCTATATACGATTCAAAAGCTACCCGCAGGAATCAAGCCATCTGTCCATCATTTCAGTCACTGGTAATACTATTGAAATGTCCAATGCATCCTAGCCTATTATTTTTATGTCAGAACTTTCTCTGCTTGTGCTTGAATATGCAAACTGGGGGCAATTTAGCTGTCAGCTTCTAGTTTCTTTTTTTCAAAAAAAAATTCCTTCCTTCAACATATCATTTGACAAATCACCTCATTTGGTATGGGAAAAAGAGAACCCTATGTGTTATTATTTGAAAATTATGAGTAATGTAGGTAATGCTTGCATAATTAGGAATGGGCCCTTCGGGAATATAGCTGCCCCTATGCTTCCAGCAAATAACTTATGAATTGATTTTTTTCTTTGTAAGATTGCAAAATGGGAACCCTGTAAAGGTATCATAAATATCCAAGTTGGAATTTATGACAACACATTCATATTAGGTTCCTGCTTGTGATAGATCAACAATAAGCTTGGTGCGGCTCTGCATAAAGATGGAATAGCAAGGAAAAAGGGCTCTGGGATCTTCCACTTCTCAAATATAGACTAAGCATCTCTCGAAGGCTTTTCATGACCCATGGAGGGTCATCGCTCTCTCTCTGACAGCAACACAGAGGGCCTGGCCTCAGAATACTTGTTTCAGAAGATTTATTTGTTTGGTTGTAAGGTGGAATGACAGAGAGGGAGAGACAGGTAGAAATCTTCCATCTGCTCTTCACTCCCCAAATGGCTGCCACAGCCCCAGCAGAACCAGACCAAAGCCAGGAGTCAGGAACAGAGACTTGATAGCCCAAGTAGTTGGACCATCATCCTCTGATTTCCCAGGTGCATTAGCAAGAAGCTGGGTTCAAGTGGAGCAGGAGGCACTTAGACCAGCCCCTGATATGGGAAGCCAATGTCACAAGGTGCCTCTTAACCCTCTGTGCTGCCACCCCAGTCCCTACTGGGATGCTTTTATTTAAATAACTGTAAGGAGAGACAGTTAATAACATTTTCCCTGTGCTGCAAGCAATTTTCCTAAGGGGAACAGAATGCTTGGTATCAAGTGGGGGAAAGGTCCCGCTCCCCAGTGCCAGGGATCAGATTTCAAGGTGGAGGTGGCTTGACATGATCTCAGATGGGAATGTAGTTCAGCCGTGGAAGTTCTTACAGTGGGCATGTTAAACAAAACACTGGATGTGAGAAGCACAAGAGTAGGCAATGTGGGAACATTCTGGGAGAATATCGCTATCGGTTGCTGAGATTATGCATAAGGTGGTCATGGGAAAGACTAGGAGTAAGAACAGGATGGTACTTTTCACTTATATACAGCTTCTGGCCATCTGCATCTATTGACCTTATAATACAGTTTTCAATATTACCACCAAAATTACCCCAGGAACATGATTCTGCAATCTCTCTTGGTAGAACATTATGGAAACACAATCATTATAGAAAGAAAACAACACATAACTCTTAACAATATTCAAGGTAATTTAAAAACCCTACCTCAGGCTTTTCTCCTGAGGATTAAATTCCTTTAATTGCACTTATTTTTCTATTACATTTTTATTCTGCCTCTCAGATAAATCTAGTTTTCAGTCCATTAATTATTTTGATTATTTTCAATAGGATTTGGTCTAATATGCAGTTTATCTGGAAAGAACTGGCGATGGCTCATCAGCAGAAATTAGTGCTGATTCCTGACCTAGCATTTCTAACCAGAAATTAATTATTGGAAACTACAAGTATGAAGGCTTAAGGACAGTGTCCAGGAGACCTTTTCAGAACTAGTAATGTCAGTTGGTGTGCAGAGTCCCCTAAGAAGCCACAAAATATTTGCATTCAGCTGGAGAAGGCACTTGATCCTGGACACTAAGGCCAGTGTTTCTGTGAGAACCAGCGTGTGATGCTCATGACTGTGGAGTTCCCTCATCTACACGACAAAGCCATGAATACTCGATTCTCTGCCAGAGAGAAAGTTAGAAGAGTAGCCTCAAGACTGCATGGACTCGAGTTTTGCAGGTCTTTCCCCTAGCCACGACCCTCTCACTTGGCCCACAGGCCAGTCCTACTGTCGCTCTTCCCCAAACCCAAGTGTGACCTCCACTTCCCATGCCTTGCCCTCATTTGCCCTGACCCATCGTGCTCTAAGGCAGGAGGAAGACAACTTGTTCCCAATGCCCTATGAATTGGTCCAAGACGTGGAGCTGAAGGAGGGATGGAAATCAAAAGCAAGACTTTACTCTTTTACTAGCTAATACAGTGGTGGATCGCTGGTTGCAATATATTAGCCTCAGTGAGAAAGTAGTTATGCCCTTGTACTTTGTACTAGTTACATGGCACCTGGAGTACCATGTCCATTCTTTCTGCTATATTTAAAAAGCCCTCAATAATTTTGAACTTACTGATACCTGGTGTGTGCAACATGAGACATTAAATGGAGATGCTCATCTCTGTTAAGGAAATAATTGTGGGGAAGTAGGAAAGCTGTCTGAATGTGTGAATGACTGCCCTGTCAACCAGAGGGCTGCTTAATTGTTTTCCAGAGGTGAGCTCTGGGAGAAAGAGGTGTGACGCGTCTCTTTGTGAGGTGAGGATACTCTGGCCCGTGGAAGTTGTCAACAATAGGTAGATTTTTGGTAGGTCAATTGGCCCAAGGGATCTTTAAGTTTGACTTCGACTTTACCCTTTTCTTTGAGAAGTTGCTTACATCCTGCTTTTCTGAGCAGGCTGTTTCCTACAGTGGCTGCTGAAGTTATGGAAGAGTGGTCGTTAACACTATGCATCCACAATCTGAGAGCAACCTAGAATATAAGGAGAATGGGACTTGAGACTTTCCCCAAACAGCCCTGCCCCTTTATTGAGTCTCATTGTCTTAAAGTTAGACCTATCCACTCCGTTATCCTTTGAGTTTCTCAAAGACGTTCCAATTAAGGAAAAACTTAGCCGAGGGAGAAGAGTCTTGCAGACAGGGTCATTACATTGTCAAGGTCATGTGGGTGCACTGACCATTTTATTTTCAAGAGAGTCCTAATGATTCTAGAAAGAAAGCATTTGACTGTAGCTCCTATTTTAATGGACAGGAGAAAATGGAAATATCCTCTCCAGCACTCATGAACTCCCTGCTGAAGAAGTCAGAGGCGCATTGAATAATTAAGCTCTGTAGGCAGGCGGCAGAGCCCTCTTTTGTCTGTTATGGTTAGTGTCCTTGGAAAGAGTACAAACGACATAAAAAAAATTCCCCTTGACCAAAAGAAATCTCTCAGCTCTTCAAGTTAGCGTGCTCACTTTTTTTTTTTTAACTTCCTTATCTCTTGAGTTTCAAAAGATATTTTGATTAAGTTAAATGTGAGCTCATCCTTTCAAAGCCACCATAAAATGTTTGAATTCTTCTTTGGAAAATAAGAATTGAAATGAGAATGAGATTTTACTAAAAAACTTCAGATTTCAAAACTGTTTTTAAAATGCCATGTTTGAAATAACTATAAATGTATTACCTAGTTGCTTGTGTGCACACACTCACACATATTATGTGGCAAGATGTTGTAGTGAGATGATTTCCTGACTTCAGTTAGTCACCGCTTACCTTAAAAGTCATTAAAATTGTATGGAACTTGTCTCCCAGAGGGTGCAGAATATTCAGTGTTCAACTCTAAATCTGCTTAGTGGTTCCAGACTAATGACTCTTTGAATAAGCTATAGCTTGATGCTCTTTCAGTTACTTTGAAAGCACAGGTTTAACTTTCATGGTATGACTAGGTGGTAATTAGAGCAACCACAGTCTCTTCAACCATCCCTCCCATCCCTTAAATGGGGGTGACAGGCAGGGACACCTGTTGGTCCAAGGCTGCTTCTGCAGAAGCATGTCTCTGTGTCTTGTGCTTTTTGGATATGGGACATTTGAAGCTTACTTGATTTCCACTGGTAGTAACCTTATTTAAAACAATAGAGCAACTTTTACAGGAAAAAATCAAAGACAAAATTTTGTCCAATGCATTTTAGAAGCATGTTACTAAAGATAAGCTGATGGCATAAAAGAGAATCATTTAAAAACCTTGTTTGCAGAAAGTGAATAATTCATATTAAAGATTATACTTGTTCATTTAATTAAATCATTAGATAACAGATTTTTTGTTTAATGATTCTACCATGACTCAAAATCTGATTATTCATTGCAACATTATTTGTAAGAAAGAAATCTTGGAATCTATCCAAGTGTCATTCACTGAACACTTAGTTAAATATATTTTACTATATTCATAAAATAAAGCATTATTCAGTACTTTCCACATTTGCTGATTATATTGACATGGCAAAATGCATAAATGAATTAAAAACAAAAAGTAGGTTATGGAACATCATATGTAATCTCTGTTTATGTTATAAATAAATTATTATTATGTAGGTGTGTATTATTCTGATGTTTAAATTTTCTTTAGGATTCCATTTGTGGTGAATTTTTAGTTGGTAATTTCTATTTTTCAGATGCAGACCTTAGCCTCTTGCAGCAAGGGAGTTTTCTCCAACATTCTAATCACTGCATCTCTTCTAGCATTAACATTTTATGTGCAGTGATTCTGTGGTTTTCTTAAAAGGATGCTGTCATTGAAGTTTGTGCCCATATTGCTGATCTATCCATTATTTTTAGTTTTTTGTTCTTTTGGTTTTAACAGATTTGCTTTTTAGATTAGCTCATTTGTCCAGACTTATGGCAATGAATTGTGGTTGAAGTGAGCAGTCTTCTACACAAAAACAAAGCAGAAATCCATAGAACATGGACCCGATGGTACCAGCTTCCCTTTGTCAAGTTCTGTGAAATAAACCTGAGGTTCACATAGAGTGGGCAGATGGCCTCAGCTTCGTGGCTTCCACAGTCACATTACACAGAAATCACGCTGTAGAATTTTTATTCCCTTTATCCATTAATTTAAAAATATATATGGATTTATTAATTTGAAAATGAATAAGTCTAAGAATTCATTTATTTATATTAACTCTAGATCTGCTTTATCCCTTGCAAGTTTCTTGTTTGCATTTGCCCATGAATTTTCTTAGGATACTTAGGTGTAACCTCTATTTTTTTTAAAAAAAAATTTATTGATTTATTTGTAAGAGTTACAGAGAAAGAACGAGTGACACACAGAGAGAGAGACCTTCCATCTGCTGGCTCACTCTGCAGTATGGCCACAATGGCTAGGTCTGGGCCAGGCTGAAGCCAAGAACCAGGAGTTTCATCCAGGTCTCCCATGTGGGTGCAGGGCCCCCACCACTTGGGCCATCTTCCACTTCCCTCCCAGGCACATTACCAGGAAGCTGGATTGGAAGTGGAGCAGCTTGGACTTGAACTGTCGACTCTATGTTATGCCAGCTCTCCTCATCTTTATTTTACATAGGTAACAATGTAAAAACTGTCATTAAAGTCTCTTACTGAATTTCATTTTCTCATCGCTAAAACTGGATAGCTATCCAAAAATATTTACTCAGTACCAATTATGTGTGCACACAAGATTAAGGCATAACTATGCCCTTGAAAGAAGGATAATATCCAACCTGAGAAATAAGACTAGAAAAATCTCCTATGCTATTTTGTGTAGAAGTGGCTTTAGGTTCCAGTTTAAACAGTAATATAATTGTGAGCATGTAACTATGGGAAATACATGCTCAAGAATTGGAGGGGTGAGACATGAACTCAGCTGACAGGGATGGGATGAATTTGCATAGGGAGGGAGGGAACATTGAATAAATAATAGTTGACAGTTGAATACACAAAATAACGTGAATATATGTCCTTTTATCATCTAGATAAAAGATCATTAATCCCCCATAAGTAGGAAAATGTGTCCCAGTTATGTTCCCTAAGGTTTGTGTCTAATACTGGCTGATACATGTATATTGTATTACTTCCTAGCATCACAATACTCTGGCTTGCTTTTAGAAAATGCGTGTTTGTGTGTGTGTGTGTGTGTGTGTGTGTGTGTGTGTTTACTCAGTGGGGAAAAAACGTGAACTAAAGCTTTCATCCATTCTTTCTTGTTTTCCTCATGTGAGCGTCTTTCTGAACTGAGATCACAAGTGCACAGCTTATTGTGGTTAAAATTCTTTGCTATATAAATAGCTTGTGAAACCCTTGTGAGCTATATCACACCTACAAATAGGGTATTTGCTGGTTGTATTATTAATGGAACTAGGTAATTAATATACTACACCTTGATGCTTATTAAGTTAGTTTAAAAATTGTAGATTTAATTTTCCATGAGATGATCAAACGGTAGTTCAGCAGCATTGTCTGTCCTATCACTGTTCCTGTTCCCTCCTACCTCAAGAGACAAAAATCTCTTTCTCTACCAAGAATTATATAAGTGATGGTTCTAACTGAGTATAGATGCATGCATTAAATCAGAGGTGAAGATCTGAATCTTTCCCTTGGCCAAATTTAGTGATACTGCATAATGAAGCAACTGAGAGCTTCCTTGATTGACACAAAGCCTTGTATTAAACGTCTGTCCATCTGTCTTTTCTTTTCTCATGAGTATTTACTGAGTCCTTACACTGTTCCAAGAACTTCAGATGAAATGGTGAGAAAAACAAAGGCACACTCCTGCCCCTTCCCTCATGAGAGCCCTGGTCTAATGGGAGGGACGAAAAAATAGGCAAAGAAATAAATAACTGCACCCCAGCTGCATGGGGACATGACGTATTTTATGGGTTATATATGATCAGCTGTCCTGAAATAGATGTCATATTCTGAACATAGAGCAGGAATCCAAATGCATATAGAAGGCAGACAGAATAGAGATGTTTAGATGCTCGGAATATTCCCTACGCCAGTAACTCCCGAAGGTCTACTGCATGTCACTGGGACCCCAATACCCTGCAGCTCTGAGATTGCAGAAGTGCTTGCATTAAACACTGACATCCGTGGCCAGGAGAGGGTGGCCATCCTTTGTCGTACTTTCCCAGGAAAGCAGTTGGGCATAGTCATTGTTCAGGCCTTTGTCATGTCCCCCTGGAGTCATTGGCCAGTACAAAAAATAAAACAGCAACCAAAGCAAGACTAAACACACCAACAACATCTCTCTCTTTCTCTCATACATCCAAGAACAGTTCCACAACCTGCTCAAAGACTGAATTCATGAATTTTAAATGATAGTTTACTCTTCTTTGTCTTTGCAATGTCATATACACGTATGTACACACACACATACATCTTTACAACATTTGCCATCTGGGTGGGCATAAATAATCAAGCACAAATGTCATCATTTTATTCTTGCTTCAGTGCAATTGAATAAAAACATTCTAAAATATTGTCAAGGTGCAGTAATCTACATTCCTTACTGTTTTGCTTATGGAAATAATTATTACATAGTTAATTATATACTTGCAAAGCATCCTTGGTGCATAGTTAACTGAACTTATGATATAGTCAAGGAAATGATCAGTAAGTTACTATAAGCTGAGTAACTTCCTTGTATAAAGTAGGTTATAGCATGCTAAGAAATGAGTTTTTTGTATTTCGTAGTGAGCTGTTCCTCTCTGATAATGGCTCATATTGGGCCCATGACTGTATTGAACAGGGGGAATGTCCACATTGCAAAAGTTGAGTTAAAATGCTGAAGCATAAAATAGACAAAAACAGAAGAGGTAAGAATAGTTGTGACAAGGTGAGGATAAGGAGACTAGCCTGTTCCATGGGTCTTAGTATCAGGGTAATTCACAGCCCATTGCACCACCACCACCACTAACCACCACCACCCCCGCCACACACAGACCAGCAGAGATGTGGGACTTTTTTCTTTCTGCCAAAGATTGTCTAGATATTGATCACATCATTCATGGGCCATGCAAAATTATCAACATAAAACCAGCCTATTACAAATTTATTGAATTTTGATTTCCAACTGCAATCGCCTTTGGCAGGGCAAGACCGGAAGATTTTGAGGACCTTCTGTGGCCCATGGGCTGGACATCTGTCCAGTTAGGAAGTACTGGATGGATAGCAGGGTCATATCGTGCCCACTGCCTTGTTGCTCTTCACAGTTGATGCCTATGGCGAAAGCGAGCAGCATGAGACAAAAGGAGGTACAGGAGGGGTCTTCCTGACACCTTCTCCTCCCTGTAGCACCACCCCAGGTCGGAGCACGTACATTGCTACACTGACCTGAAAACACAGGGACTGACCTCAGGACCAAGGGTGTAGGTTTAAATGTTGTATCAAAGCGTAGGGTGAGCCCCTGGGTAAATCAAGCACAGAAATGCATCTCGGACCTCTTCATTTCCTGGCTTGGTGGCCTCAGAGAGTTTATTCCTTGTGCGTCCTGATGCATTTTACAAGGAGCCACAAAACCAAGGGCTATAGCAGAAGGCCACCTAGCTGCAAATCAGAGAAAGGACTGCTCAAGCTCTGTAGATGGTAGTGTGAATGCCTCTTTCCCCAGGCCTGGAAGCACAAAGTAGGTCGGGATTCGTGGGTGAGACGATTCCGTGGCAGAGCAAGATCATTGAGAATCTAATTTCCTTCTGTCTCTGCATCCTGCCTTTGAACAGGATCAGCTGTCCTCCCAAGGAGGCTCCCATCTTGGCTGCAAGCTGTTTGCCAGCTGCCTTCAGGGCTCCAGGGTTCCTAGTCTCGTGTCTCAAGGACAGAAAGGGTGTTACTTCCAGACGCCTTCTCGATAGAACAGGGAGCCTCCCTTCCCAAGCATGTCCAAGCCTCTTGCAAATCATTGCCCCTAAATTGGTCACATACTCAGCCCTTCATGTCTTAGTTCTGCATCTGTGTATTCAACCAATGGTGCGTGGATCAAGAGTATCAAAAACATTAAAAAAAAACACTACATCTATACTTCACACGTGCAGTAGGTTTCTTATCACTCCCTAACCAGTGGAATGTTGCAGATGTTTAAAAGTAGCATTTGAGGCCTGTGGCGTGGTGCAGCAGGTTAAGGTGCTGCCTGCAACACTGGCATCCTGTCTGAGCACCAGTTTGACTCCAAAGCAGCTCCCTGCTAATGTGCCTGGGAGGGGGTGGATGATGGCTCCAGTACTTGGGCCCCCTTCACTCACGTAGAAGATGCAGATGTAGTTCCAGGCTCTTGGCTTTGGTCTAGCCAAGCATTGTGGCCTTAGGGGGACTGAGTTATCAGATAGAAGCTGTCTCTTCCTCTCTCTCTCTCTCTCTCTCTCTCTCTCTCTCTCTCATTCTCCCTCTCTGTAACTCTGCCTTTCAAATAAATAAATAAGCCTTCAAAAATTAAAAATAATAGCCAGTGCCACGGCTCACTAGGCTAATCCTCCACCTGCGGCATCGGCACCCTGGGTTCTAGTCCCGGTTGGGGCATCAGATTCTGTCCCGGTTGCTCCTCTTCCAGTCCAGCTCTCTGCTGTGGCCCGGGAGGGCAGTGGACAATGGCCCAGGTCCTTGGGCCCTGTACCCACATGGGAGACCAGGAGGAAGCACCTGGCTCCTGGCTTCTGATCAGTGCAGCACGTTGGCTGCAACAAGCCGGCCATAGCGGCCACTTTGGGGGTGAACCAATGGAAGGAAGACCTTTCTCTCTGTCTCTCTCTCTCTCACTAACTCTGCCTGTCAAAAAAAATAATAAAAGTAAAATAGTATTTGCATTGTATTAAATATTATAAAAAATACAGAGATGACTTAAAGTGTAGGGAGAGTGTGCATGGTAAAGTGTGACTGTGACATCATTTTACAGAAAGGGCTGGAGCATCTGCAGGATTCATCCCCCACAGATTCCCAGGGCTAACTCAGTGGTTGAACTAGACCAACACCTGTGAACCAGGAGAGCGCAGCGAGTGTGGTTCGTTCCGAGATCCCGGCCTGCTCATTAAATCCGACGGAGACGGGAGTCGTCTCCTCCAAAGGCATCCGTGTTCATCCCCGGCGGCCCCTGCAGACACGATCAAGGAGGGAGCATGCCAAGAGGGTGAAGCAGCAAAGCCCCCTGACTTCCTGCTGTGGCTCTGGCTGCACACGTGGCTCTTCACACCTGCTGAGCTTATTCAGCATGCACAAGACTGGGCTGACACCAGCAATGCCGCTCCTGTAGACCCAGGGTGACTCTGTCCTGCGCGACAGGACTAAGGTTAATCAGACGTGTTTCCTTATGCACTGTTTTCCTCATGCCACCATCACGTCACTACGTCCTTCTAAAGGCTCACTGCACAACTGCACAGTTATCTGTTAGCTTGTTTACTTGCTTTTTGTTAGGCACATGTGACTTTAAATTTTTTTTAAAAAATGTATTTTCATCTACTTCAAAGAGTTTGCGTGAAAGGGAAGTGGCTCACGTGTCCATGCCCACTGAAACTCATGCTGGGTCTCCCACGTGGCTGGCAGTACTTGAGCCATCGCCTGCTGCCTCCAGGGTGGCGTTAGCAGAAAGCTGGTTCAGCAGCGAGGAGCCTAGACTTGAATCTGCACCCTAATATGGGAAGAGGGTGTCCCAAGCGGTGGCTTCTCCCACTGTACCACAATCCTTGCCTCACACGTGTGTTTTAATGTCCAAATTAGAGGGGCCTGCTTGTGGTAATCCCATGATTTTTCCAGTAATGGTTTAGTGACTTCCAAGAAGCAGTTAGGAGGACGAAGGCTCATGTGGCGGGGCACATGACAGCCCCTTCTGTTATACTTGTTGCACTGACGTGGCACTAACTAGGCTGCAAGTGCCCACTTCGAGGTTGGCTACCCTGGGCTCCAGTTGCCACCTGTTGACAGTTCGCAAGGCTGCGTTCCATAATACAGTAGCCGCCCCGGCTGTCTTTGCCAGGGGGAGAGCTAGGACAGTGAATTACCACCAGTGCAAGCCGGCACCACGGAGCAGATGTTGCATGGGCGGAGAACTCTGCACCGCTGTGTAGCTGCAGGTGCCAGTGCTGCTCGCTTGGGACAACGATGCCTTCAGGTGTTGTGAGGCCAGGTGTAGGCCAGGGTACTGCTCGCAATGCAGGGGCTGATTCTCTAAGGTTCTAAGTGCCGTGACTCCTATAATTTTGGAATTATTTCCGTGGTCTCTTGCTCCTTCCTAAAACTCCTCACGTCTGTGTATATGATAGGGGAATTAAATCTTCACACTTCCATTCTCTTCTCTTTGAAGATCACTTTGCGTAGGGTGCTCTGTTTCTCTCCATAGCCAGGATCTCACCTGCCTCTTCCCACCCTTGGATCACAGGAAACGTGAAGCAGTTTCCTGGAAAGAACTCTGTTGTGAAGGAATTTCTGCCCCGCCCAGCTTGCATGAGTTCTCTTCTTTCCTTATGCGAAAGACCAACTAACAGCATCAGAGATTTGGCCAGCCCTCCTATGTGATCTGACACATATAAGCAGCACTGGCTGATTTCAGTAACCTCTTTGTTAGCTTCCTTGCCCTTTCTGCCTAAGTAGAGAGGATCTGTGCTTTGTGAGACAGTAACACATCGTAGAAGGATTTTGGATGTAAAGTCACTCTGGCAGGAGCTCAAATTCGAATTGACCTGAGACCACTCTGAGCCCCTGCGTCATCCTCTGTACATTCAGAGTAAATCTGTCTCATCCTTTGCTTTGTAAATTGAATGATTTCACACACACATCAAGTGCCTGCACAGAGCGTGTGCGGCTGTCTTTTTCCATTTGGACCTCCAGAGTTTGTTTACACATGACCCATCCAAGTCAGCATTGCTGCAAGCCCCGGCGATCTTTTCCTAAAAGGGAATTCCTGGAAGCTCCCTGTGATTTTCCTCCTTGAACGTGTTACGATCCATTTTGGACACGATAAAGCAGCAAGCAGCTTTTAAATATTTATGTTCCCCATGCCACACATGCCAACTGTGTTTGCTCTCTTCATTTCCTTACGTGCCAAGGAGACAAGCCAAACAGTGTGAGAGGGAAATATTGTCAGGACACAATGTAGGCTTGTCTAGTGTGTGCTCTGTGCGGTTGCAACCTGAACAGCAGGGAGCGGAGGCCACTCCCTGGCTGCACACGGAGACCGTGGTGAAGGAACCAGCTAGAAACAGAGTTCCCTTCTAAGCACCTTAGCCGAGGGGATTTTTTCTTCAAAACATCACGAATCAAGTGAAATGGGACTGGCTAGTGCCGTATGATTCAGCAGTCATAGTCCGGCTGAACTGCACTATGCACGGATAAGAGACAACTCCTCCCAGGGCTTGTCTGCAGGTGTCAGGTGAACGGGCAGGCTGTGGGCGGAACTGGGAAGTTTCCAGATAAACTCTTTTTCAGTCATGCTGTGACCCTCACATACACACAGTAACGGGTGAGTGCCCGAGGGGTCTCTCTGCTCTTCAGCATTTCTATGCTTCAGAACAGGAGTCAACAGAGTTTAGAGAGTCAGAGTTCACATTAACTTATATGGGTATTGCCTGGTAATATCTCAACCCTGGCTACAAGCTAGTATCATTGGAAGAGATTGTGACTTAATTGGCTTGAGGTAGAGCCCAGAATTGGGCACCGTAAGGTACCTCAGGGGTTGTGAACCATTGCTGTGGGATAGCATTGTGTTTTCACACTATGGCTTCCCCTTTTGTAATCTGCATGTTTATACCTGTGAGGGCTGAGGAACACTTGAGTCCAACCCCCTGGGGTCACCCGGTACACATGGGTCCCTGTGTCCTACCAGAGTCATCAGTGCTATGTTGTGTGTGCATGTGTGTGTGTGTGTGTGTGTGTGTCTGTGTGATGGGGAAGTGGGGAGGGAGAGGGAAGAGAGCTAGGAGGAGGATAAGGGGAGGGGGAGGGGTAAGGGGAGGACCAATATTCAATAGTAGCAAAAACCCAGAGCTATTCAGTCACGCTGAGATTTAATAACCCCTGTCTTAGAACTTCTGTCACATGGAACGAATGACTGACCACCGATACCTTTTGATTTTTCTTTGCTAATGGAAAAGCAATGATTTTTATCTAATTTATATTTTTAAAACAAACTATTTATAGTAATTTTCAAAAAATAAGATTTATCCTATTTTTAAAGGGAGAAACAATAAAATTCAGGAATGATTATGTTCTGATAAATTACTGTATTTTAAAGTATAGGAGTATATGAATTTATATATATATATGTGTGTATATATATATATATATAGTCAACAACCTGTCATTAGATAGTGACAGATTTCTAATGTGTACACAAAATTACAAGTAAGGTGCTTGTAGGCATTGTTGGGAAATGTGAAATATATTTCTGCTCACATCAATCTTTCTCTTTCTCTCCCTCTCCTCCTCCTCTTTCTCGTTCCTGTGTCTCCCCTTCTCCCCCCTTCTCCTCCATCTCCCTCTCCTCCTTCTTCATTACCTCTTTTCCCATTTCACAGCATCAGATGAAGAAGAGCCAACTTCAACAGGTAAAGTTCCCATGGCATAAAAATTATTCCTTTTCAGTTTGATTCCTTTAATAATGGAGATTCAACTTTGTGAATTTAAACCAGAAAGCTGGCACCGTTTTATTTACCTTTTTTTGGTGCTTGGTCTTACTATGCTGTGTCTAACCGGATGATGTTGGTTAAGTGTTTGGAATGAAAAAAGAAAATAATCGAAGTTGAATTGTATGTGTCCATTTCCCATTGCTGTAAGAGAATACCCAAGGTTGAGTCCTTTATAAAGAAAAGAGGTTGATTTAGCTATAAGTTTGGGAGGCTGAAAGTTCAACCAGCATGGCCCTGACTTCAGCAAGGACCCCTTGGCTGCTTCATATCACAGCAGGTGGAATCTTGACTGCAGCAATGCAGATCACATGATGAGACAGCAACCCAAAGAGTGGAGGAGCTGGCCTTCCTTGTCTATATACCCTCTTGTGAGTGTTCACCAGGGTCCCACAGGAGCACCGAGTCCCTCCTGTGTGCCCAGTGACCCAAGGACCTCCCCCTTAAGCCCCATCTCTGGAAGTCCCACACCTGTCTACATCACCATGCTGAGGACCAGCATTCCAACACACAAACCACTGGGGCACAATCTCAAGCCACATCCAAACCGTAGCAGAACCCACCACACTATTCAAAATGGACCATCCACGTTAAAAAATAAAGAGAACGAGAACACTAAGAGAAATGCAGAAAATAAATACAAAGGTGAGAATGATAAAGGAAGAACAGAAAAAGAGGAAAGCCATCAAACAAGTGTTTAGAAATAAAACCCTGTATATTTGAGGGCCATATTGTCATGTAAAATTGGCATCAAACGTGATATTCAATGTGAAGATAAGAGTTGTGTTGCTGCTTCAAACACTTGTTTAAAAAGATCCATTTTGACAATTATAAGGGAATGATGCTGTAGCCTGGCATCAAGTCCATCACACACAGGCTGAGTCCTGGAACGCACGTGCTGGACCTGGCATTATGTTTTCAGTGTGGTTCCAGAGCAAAATGGAAGATAAACTTAAAACGGCAGCAGGCCAGCAGTGTGAGGAAAGAGAAGACAGCTCTTGAGATGCAGCCTTAGAGACTGGTCTGGAGAGACAGGAACAGAGCACAGCAGGAGACAGATTCCTTCTGAATAACTGAGGGACAAGGGTGGGAATTGTTCCAGACTCTGATGAGGAAGGTGGGCTTGCTTTTATGAGAAAGGGCAATAGAGCCCAGGTTTTGGAAACAGGTACAAAGCAGAGGCACTTTAATTCCCAGACCAAACTTATTTCAACTGGCCTGACTTTCTGCCTCCTGTCTGTCTGGGACACTGGAAAAGAGTTTTACCTTTAAGAGTAAGTGCAGAGCTCAGAAGGTCATTGGAAGAAGACAAAGCAGTTATCTTACAGATTTCTTTAATGAACCTAAGGATATATGAGCACCATATTGCATGATACTCATTGTACTATAACTGCCTTAGAAAGGGAGTCACTGGGCAGATAAACTCTCCATTCCGCTTTCATGTTCATAACACTGTTGGGCGGTTGATGGCCTGAGTTGGGTGATAGGAACTCCCAGCATTTTTTCTCTCTCTCATTCATATTGTACAGCCTATTTTGAGGAGCAAATGGATCCCATGACTTGGTTGCTAACTCATCTGTGGATTGGAATCTCCTGGGCTTAATTTTTGGCTTCTTTTCGCCTGGAGGCTGAGGTCTTGCTGTTCATAGGGTTATCCATAGACTCTGACTGTACTTTTCAACCAAAATTGAATCTTCTTTGCATTTCAATGCCTGCCAGCACCTTGGTTTCCTAGCCCAATTGAGTGTCCTCCCTGCTAGATGCTTGCACTACCCACTTTGCTTTATCGCTTGCCAACCACATTGATGTCACTGTGTAAGAATCGTTGTGGGTTTTTTTTTTTTTTGCATGATCAAGAGAGATTGCCATCTAAGGTAAACTATATTCAAGTATAATGTAGCTATTTTGTGGTGCAATTTTGTCATTCTAAAGTTATTTTAACTTCTCTGCTTACTAAGTTCTAAACTAAATATTTTTTCCTTCAGATAATCATCTTACTTCAGAACCATCTGAACATCATAAAGTGTAGACTGTGTTTTAAAAACACTTTTGCCTTCACAAATGAGCAGATGTTTTTTGTTGTGATTTTACCCCAGATTTTGCTACAGAACAAATGTGTTCTTAAGGAATGTTTTAACCACACAATAGCACATACAGGTTATGCTATTATTATACTATTATTATTATATTATTATATATATTATATATATTACTACATTATATATAATATATTATTATACTATTATTATTGAGGAGATATGTCTTTGTTAAAGCAAACACTGATTTATATGAAAACTCGCAGTGGGAAGCACATGGTTTCCTTTTAATTTTATCAAAGTATAGAATAAAAAGCATATCAGCATATTAAAACTTTTGGCAAAGTATGATCAGTTTTGTGAAGTATAGAATAGGAATAATTGTGCGGATTTGATTGTGACTTTTGGACTTGTTATTAGTGCTCTTGCATTCTAACACTTATTTTTTTTTAATATTTATTTATTTTATTTGAAAGGCAGAGTTACAGGATAGCTGAGACAGAGAGAAAGAGAGGTCTTCCATCCGCTGGTTCACTCCCCAAATGTCTGCAATAGCCTGAGCTGTGCCCATCCAAAGCCAGGAGCAGGAGCTTCTTCCAGGTCTCCCATGTGGGTGCAGGGGCCCAAGCACTTGGGCCATCCTCCACTGCCTTCCCAGGCCACAGCAGAGAGCTGGGTCGGAAGTGGAGCAGCCGGGGCTCAACTGGCACCCATATGGGATTCCAGTACTGCAGGCAGCTTTACTCACTATGCCACAGCGCCGGCCCTGTCAACACTTATTTTTCTTAATTAGACATTTATTGTGATGTTCACATATTCTTTGGGTAATATTTAGCAAATATATATATTTTACTTAAAACTGTAGTTAGGAATTTGTTGTATGAGTGGTAATCTCTGTTTTTACCCTCATAAATGACATTAACACAGAGTAATATTTTTCAGGTTCAATTCATTTGTGGCCCTTCTTCAATTTATTTTTCTCCCTTTGTAATTTCAGCATGCTGTTTAAATTATCAGTAAAGTGTGATATTTTATCATCAACATTATATATACATTCAACTTAAAAAAGGTCTCCAGGTAATGTCTTTACCAAGTTCTTCCTCTGTCTTTAGTTCCAGAGAAACACTGAGCCATAGCCCTTTCAATGCATACTTTAATGACTTTCAGTTAAATAATTTAATTTTTCTAGGAAGCAATAAGCCATTCCTCAAAGAATAATAATAGAAGAAATAATAATTTAAGCAGAGGTGTTTTTTACTGCCATGTAGTCACAAGCTTGTGATTACTAGTTGTTGATTATGAAATTTGAATTTAAATGTGATTGTGTTTTAAACAAATCTATACATGACTTATCTAAACATATAGGTCTCAAGTGGACATTACTGTCCAATGGTACTGTTTATTGAGTGATTCCAATTTGTGGATGTTATATAGTAAATCTAAGTTCTGACAAGCACACATAATTGGATGACTTCAATTAATTCAATGATCAAGACACAATCTAATTTTTCAGAACTGTTTTTAATAATAATAATACATTTCTATAACTTAGGGTTTGAAGAAGCCATGAGACAGATAATACCAACTGAGCAAATTGATTTGCTATGATATGGCATTTACTCATGTTTAATGCTGCAAATGGTACAGGCTTTTCCATTAACAGTAGAGTAGGTTTGGTTTGCCTGATATTTTGAATTATTCTAAGATTGCCATTATGGAAACTGATAAGCTATCTCTACCTTTTTCCCATTTAACTCCATTTGCATTCTTACTCTTTAAAAATCACATTGTATACTTAATTTTATTTATATATATGATATAGATGGCTAATTCTTGTATTTGAACCTCTAAATTAGCTTGCAAATGCTAAGTGCTTCGTAAGTGGTTATCTATGTTAATTTTTTTGAGAGGATGTATATTACATTATGTCTGCACTTCTAACCATGGGGGTTCTATCTCCTTCGTGAATATGAAGCATTCCCTTGTTAATCGTTTCCAGTGTTCTGTAAAGACCTATTCAGCTAAAGGAGCGTATTTTGCGTCATCTCAGTTATGAGGTTGGTTTCACTTAATACCTGCTTTTATAACTACCAGAAGCTTTTTAAAAATTTTGTATTAGTTGATTCTTGGTTCACTTATTTAAACATGTTATTTCATCGAGTGTAAAAGCACATCCATGAACCACACCAGAAATTCCTTCAAGCTAGATTATGGGCAAGATCTAATTACGACATAATGAGATTCATATTTTTAAAGCAGCTATAACAGAGTCTGTGTCTCCAAATGAGCCGACTGTCGAGGCGACGTATTTAACCCAGTTCTGTTGCTATTGCCCAGGTCATTTATGGAAACTCTCCTTTGGAAATTTTCTTCAGAACCTGTTTCTGGCATTTCAGCACCCGTTCTTCCCAGGTGGTCTCAGAACTGTGCTGCTGTGGCATCAGACTGTTGTCATAAATACTCCCGCAAGAGCAGAGGCTTGGAAATACAAGGGCTGTGTCTTGGTTCATGGCTGCACCACACAGATAGGTTTCCAACTTTGAAATAACAGCATGTACTTGAACAAGTGATCTGGAGTTTTGAAAGTTGATCACATCTTATTAAGACTAAATTTCAGCAAATAAAACTCTAATAAAGCTAAGTCAGTTTCAGCTTTATCTAACCATAAAATTTTACTATTATGGGAGTTAATGCAATATTAATATCTAGTTTTATATAAATTCAAATTCAACCCCTCTTCTGATATTAAAGACAATGACACTTAACATAATTAAAATTATCTCTTCAGGCAAGAGAGAAGGAAAACAATCCAAGTTTTACAAATCCAATATCTATTTATCTACAATCCAATATTTACTTTTATTTGAATTTCATAATACATAGAGGCTTCCTAACCTGATTATATCAAGATTTTATGCATTCTTTAAAATTTTAACACATCTGTATTAGAAAATTTATTTACAAATACAAGATAAATGTTAAACAAAGTATATTCTCACATAAATTTCATTTGTCTCACTTTGTGTGGTCTTATCAGTTATCCTTTTACATCTCTACAAAAGCATTTATTCTTCAAATTTACAAAATCACTATAAAATTTGAAACAAAGGCAGAAATAAAAAATGGTATTAATTGGACTAGAATCAGTAAAAAGATGACATAGTGCAGCTCTTGCAGCTATAGAATAAATCGGTGATTGAAGTTAATTAAAACCACAACTTAATCGTTCATATCAACTCCAATACAAAACTCTCTTGCCTAAAGAGATAGTTTTAATTATTGTCAGTGTGAATGTCTTTAATATCAGAGAAGAGCTGAATTTTAATTTATATAAAACCAGCTATTAATACTGTATTGCCATATAATAGTAAATTTTTATGATTAGAAAAAATGGAATTGTCAGATCTCTATAAAATGGTAAAGAGCCTTGTTATGGTTTCATTTTCATTGCATATGTTTAATGTATACAACATAATACTTGGATATATATTTATTAATACATATATATAGTGAAATTATCACTGGGGGCAGGCGCTGTGGCATAGCGAGTAAAGTCGCCACCTACAGTGCTGGCATCCCATATGGTCACCGGTTCATATCCCGGCTGCTCCACTTTTAATCCAGCTCTCTACTATGGCCTCTGAAAGCAGTAGAAGATGGCCCAAGTCCTTGGGCCCCTGCACCTGCATGGGAGACCAGGAGGAAGCACTTGGCTCCTTGCTTCAGACTGGCTCAGCTCTGGCCGTTGCGGCCAGTTGGGGAGTGAACCAGCGGATGGAAGACAACTCTCTCTTTCTTTCTCACTCTGTCTCTCTTTCTGCCTTGCCTTCTCTCTGTGTGTAACTCTTGACTTTCAAATAAATAAATATTTAAAAAAAGAAATTATCACTGTAGTGGAGCAAGTTAACGTATCTGTTACATAAAACTGTTACATTTGTGTGTTTGGTAAATCTACTTTGCTAGCAGATTTCCATTACATAATACAGGATTTCTTGACTGCAGTCCTCATGCAGTGATTAGATCTGTATACCTGGTCATCCTACGTAACTGCAACTTCATCAGCCTCCAGCAACCACTCTTGTACTCTTCTGATTTGTTGGATTTGATTTGTTTTAGGCTTCTCATCGAAGTGAAATCACATAGCAGTTTTCTTCTGCGTCTGGCTTATTTCACTTAGCTCTGTGTCCTTCAGGTGCATCTATGTGGTTGCAAATGGCAGGATCTTCTTTGGCAAGCCTGAACAATACTCTGCTTTTTATCTGTGTGTCTGTCAGATGTATTGGCTGTCCCCATATTTTGGCAATTGTGAATAATGCTGCTATGAACATAGCAGTGCCAGTAACGTCATGAAATACTTATTTCATCTCCTTCGAGTCCTACCCAAGAGAGGGATTGCTGGGTCATATGGTACTTTTATTTTTAATATTTCGAATTAAATGCTGTTTGTCTCTGGTGTCTGCGCCAGTTGAGATTCTCACCAACACTGTGTGAGAGTTTCATGGATCCTCATCTTAGATCATATGCAAATGTCAACTGAACATTGATGTAAATGCAGATATAAATGTGCAGGTTGTTGTACTGGGGAAGGGAGGAGGCATCTGAAGTGCACGTCAGGTGGGGGCGTGGTACTGCCTGTGGAGAGCCTGGGAAGCTAACGGGATTCACTGGCTGCGTCTGGTCCCCACTGGCACTCCCTATATTACAAGTGACAGCTAACGCCTACCGTGAGAGATCCAAGTGGCGGCAGCCCAAGCATCCTCCAGTGGAGGTGCAGTGTTAATAACATTGTCATGAAGACGATGGGCCTTTTGAAGGATCCTTGTGGATGGACAGCAAGGAGGAATTCAGTAGGAAAATAGAAGAGGCACTGTGAGAAGAACTGCTTGAAGGCTGTTCCAAGAAACGCTGGGATGAGGAAGAAGAGCTTGAGAGGTTCATCCGAGCCCGGATTCTCCCACAGACTGTGGACCCAGTCCAGGGCCAGCGTATTGACCTTGTCATCAGTGATGGCTCTTCTCCAGAGGTCCTTGTGGTCAAGAGCTTTCTGAATCCAAACACAAAGGAGTGTGTTCCCGGGGTGAATGTCTAAAATCCGTGAGTAGACAGGGCCCTCTTTTGGTGGATGCGGTGCAGTGGGCTCGCTGCGGAGGCAGGATTGGAAGACTTAACTGTGAAATGCGCCCTTGCTACTCTGTTAAACTTAGATGCTGCTGAAGTCTGTGTTAGTCTTGCATGCTTCGTGCAAGCGCTGAGACTGTCAGGTCAAAAACTCTCAAACATTTACTGGAAATAGAACTGGTTCCATGGCCTGATGTGAAGACAGCAAGGGAAGAAGCACAAATAAAATCACCTCTAGATCTTACAGACTGGTCATCGCTGTGTCTGAACTGGCCCTTTGTGTAACACTGGTAATGCCTTAACTTTTACTATTATTATTGAACACAGTTAAATTAAGTTCCACTTGTTTAGCAGATTTCTCAGTTGCAAGGCTTAAATTTGCATATGTCCTCTATCAAAAAGAATCTTTTTTTTTTGGAAGTAGGTCTGTTAATTTGTAAAAATTCAAAATGTGTCTTTGGTTACTGAGTTTATGAGGTGGGGATCAGTTGAGAGCTAGTCCTGGCTTCTGTGGTGGATGACCAGGTTGGAGACACTGAATTCTGTTCCTGCTGTAGCAGCTGAGGAAGGGATGTGATTTGAGAGTTGCCCTGAGTGCAGGAGATTCACCTCATCACAGCTACGCCTGACCGAGGTCTGACAGCGCCCGATCCACTTGGACGAAGAGATCATCGCAGGTTCACCTTGCTAACCATCAGCCCAGCGATCTGCAGCACAGCTCGTCCTCTCCACAAAACTAGAGCAGCTTTGCTTCAGTCCTCATGTTGGAACAGGTAGGCTGCCATAGCTTTCAAGGTGAAAATATTGTAAAAAGGTTATTTCAAAGATATTTTTAAAACTTGAGCAAAAATAAGATGTAAGATCTGACTCCATAAAAACAGAAGAAGACTTAGAGGAGAAACACCTTGACACTGACCTCAGCATTAATGCTTTTTGCATTTTATACTGAACGCTCTGGTAGCAAAAGTAAAAATGAACAAATGAAACTGCATGCAACGGAAAAGCTTCTGTGGAGCAAAGGAAATCCTCATCAGAATGACAGGGCTGGCGTGGTGGTGTAGCGGGTAAAGCCAGGAGGGGACCAGTCTGTGTCCTGGCTGCCCCTCTTCCAAACCAGATCCCTGCTAATGGCCTGTGAAAGGCAGCATGAGCTGGCC
Source organism: Sylvilagus floridanus (assembly GCA_949820135.1). Lineage (NCBI taxonomy): Eukaryota > Metazoa > Chordata > Mammalia > Lagomorpha > Leporidae > Sylvilagus > Sylvilagus floridanus. The sequence continues at coordinate 7,486,727 of OX463246.1, read as the reverse complement.
CAAGTGCCTGTGCTGCCACCCAAGTGGGAGACCTGAATGAAGCTCCTGGCTCCTGGCTTCGGCCTGGCCCAGCCCTGGCCAGCAGCCATCTAGAGAGTAAACCAGCGGGTGGAAAACCTCTCTCTTTGTCTTTGTGTCTCTCCCCGTCTCTGTGTAACTCTGATTTTCAAATAAATAAATGATTTTTTTTTAATGAAAAGGCAGCTTACAGATTAGGAGAAACAGTTGGCAAACTGTAATTTGGATCAGGAACTAATATTCAAAATATACGATAGCTATACAAATAAATGGTAAAACAAAGAAAAAAGCAGAATAAAAAGCTAAATAGTAAGGAAGGCCCTGAATAGACATTTCTCCAGAGACAAAAAAAATGATGAACAAGTGTGGAAGAGGGCGCTCAACATCACTAATCACCAAGGAAATACAAAGCCACAATGCATTATCACCTCATGCCCATTATTAGAGTGACTGTTATCGAGAAGCAGAAACTTTTTGACAAAGCTGTATCAAAATACCAAGTTACAAAAGCCATATTCTTCTTCATGCATTTACAATACTGACATTTTTGTGATTTACTTAAATGTAAGATTGTGAGGACCTCTGCATCGTTGATGAGAACCGTATAGCTGGGAGTGTCCACCACCTGGCTGGGATAGCTTATGGAGGGCTACGTGGGAGCCCTGTGATGAGGGAGACACTGACTGAGCACACCAGTACTTTTCATTTTCATCACCTCCTTCTCCATCGCGTCTATTTTTAATCATTTAAATCACCAGATTCAGTGTGATCCCAATCAAAATCCCAAGGACATTGTATTTAAATCTAGAAAAAGTGATGCTAACATTCATATGGAAGCACAGCAGACCCCAAATGGCTAAAGCAATCTTAAAAACAAAAACAAAAAACCAAATTAATCATAATACCAAATTTCAAGACATCCTACAGAGCAGTTACAATCAAAAAACAACCTTGTACTGGCACAAAAATAGACACAGAACAATGGAACAGAAATGAAACCAGAGAAACTAGTTTATGCATATACAACCAACTAATATTTGAAAAACGAGTTAAAATCCATCCTTGAAGAAAAGACAGTCTTTTCAGCAAATGATGATGGAAAGTTGGATCTCTGCATGCAGAAGGATGAAACAAGACCCCTACATTACAAGTTGTATGTAAACCAACCAACAGTGGATCCAGGATCTAAATCTATGACCTGATACTATCAAATTACTTGATGAAAACATCAGAGCAACTACAAGGCATTGCAAGACTTCTTGGAAAACACCACAGAAGTGCAGGCAGTTAAAGTAAAAATAGGCAAATGGAACTAAATCAAGCTAAAAAGTTTCTTCACTGCAAAGTAAACACTCAAAAGAGTGAAGTGGCAACAGAAAGAGAAAATATTTACAACTGTACATCTGATAAAGGATTAATATCCAGAATCTATAAAGAGCACAACAACCACAAAACAAACAACCCAGTTAAGCAATGGACATAGGACTTCAAAGGATGAAATTCAGATGGGCAACAGACAGATGAAAAAATTCTCAGGATCACCAGGCATCAGGGAAATGAAAATCAAAACCAAGATGAGGTTTCACCTCACCCCGATTAGAATGGCTGTCATGCAGAAATCAACAAACAGTAAATGCTGGTGAGGATGGGGGAGGGGGGGAGTACCCTAATCCACTGCTGGTGGGAATGCAAACTAGTACAGCCACTGTGGCAGGCAGTGTGGAGATGCCTCAGAGGGCTGACAATAGATCTGCCACTTGACGCAGCCATCCCACTCCTGAGAATTTACCCAAGAGAAATGAAATCAGCCTACGAAAGAATGATCTGTACCCCCGTGTTTACTGCAGCTCAATTCACAATAGCTGATGTATGGAATCAACACAGTTGTCCACTAGCAGATGACTGGATAAAGAAATGTGGTATGTATATAATATAGAATAACAGCCATAAAAAAAAGGGTGAAATCCTGTCTTTTGGAATGAAATGGATGCAACTGAAAACATTATGCTTAGTGAAATGAGCCAGGACCAAAAAGACATATGTTTTTCCTCTTAGATAAAAGTTAATATAGAATGCCAAGAATATACAGGAGCAGAATGGACATCTTTTGATTTAATTGATGTATTTAGCTCTTACATATACTCCTGTGGAACTGTGGTCATTCTATATTTTTTTTACTTGCTGAATATTATGGTGATTGGTGCATTAGGGCTGTGATTATAGAGTGGGCTGAAATTATGTTTTCATGAAAATTAAAGGAAAAGTGAGGAAGGAGAGAGATTGAGAGAGGGAAGTATGGTTATTTTCTTTTTTTTAATTTTTTTAATAATGCTTTTATTTAAAGAATATGAATTTCCAAAATACAGTTTATAGATTACAATGGCTTCCCCCCCCCATAACTTCCCTCCCACCCGCAACCCTCCCCTTTCCCACTCCCTCTCCCCTTGCATTCACATCAAGATTCATTTTCAATTCTCTTTATATACAGAAGATCAGTTTAGTATATATTAAGTAAGATTTCAACAGTTTGCCCTCACATAGCAACACAAAGTGAAAAATACTGTTGGAGTACTAGTTATAGTATTAATTCACAATGTATAGCACATTAAGGACAGAGATCCTACATGATATATATATTTTTTAAATTGATTAATTTTCTATGCAATTTCCAATTTAACACCAAGATTTTTTTTCATTTTTAATTATCTTTATATACAGAAGATTGATTCAGTATGTACTAAGTAAAGATTTCATCAGTTTGCACCCACACAGAAACACAAAGTGTAAAATACTGTTTCAGTACTAGTTACAGCATTACTTCACATTGGACAACACATTAAGGACAGATCCCACATGAGAAGTAAGTACACAGTGACTCCTGTTGTTGATTTAACAATTTGACACCCTTGTTTATGGTGTCAGTAATCTCCCTAGGCTCTAGTCATGAGTTGCCGAGGCTATGGAAGCCTTTAGAGTTCGCCGACTCCAATCTTATTCGGACAGGGTCACAGTCAAAGTGGAGGTTCTCTCCTCCCTTCAGAGAAAGGTACCTCCTTCTTTGATGGCCCCATTCGTTCCACTGGGATCTCACTCACAGAGATCTTTCATTTAGGTCTTCTTTTTTTTCAGAGTGTCTTGGCTTTCCATGCCTAAAATACTCTCATGGGCTCTTGAGCCAGATCTGAATGCCTTAAGGGCTGATTCTGAGGCCAGAGTGCTATTTAGGACATCTGCCATTCTATGAGTCTGCTGTGTATCTCACTTCCCATGTTGGATCATTCTCTCCCTTTTTGATTCTATCAGTTAGTATTAGCAGACACTGGTCTTGTTTGTGTGATCTCTTTGACTCTTAGACCTCAGTGTGATCAATTGTGAACTGAAATTGATCACTTGGATTAGTGAGATGGCCTTGGTACATGCCACCTTGATGGGATTGTATTGGAATCCCCTGGCACGATTCTAACTCCATCATTTGGGGCATGACTGATTGAGCATGTCCCAAATTGTACTTCTCCTCCCTCTCTTATTCCCACTCTTATATTTCACAGGGATCGCTTTTCAGTTAAAATTTAAACACCTAAGAATAATTGTTTGTTAATTACAGAGTTCAACCAATAGTACTAAAATAAAAAAAATACTAAAATGGATAAAGTATTACATTGTACAACAACAGTCAGCACAAGAGCTGATCAAGTTACTGTTTCTCATAGCGTCCATTTCACTTCAACAGGTTTCCCCTTTGGTGCTCAACATGAAATGTATTCTCTGTATATTAATAATTTTTTTAAAAAAATCACCAGTTTGGCCATTGAGGAAATACACCTAAAAAAACAAATAATCTAGGAGCCGGTGCTATGGTACAGTGGGTTGAAGCTCTGGCCTGCATTGCTGGCATCCAATATGGAGGCCAGTTCAAGTCCTGGCTGCTCCACTTACAATCCAACTCCCTGCTAATGCACCTGGGAAAGCAGCAAAAGATGGCACAAATCCTTGGACCCCTGCACCCACATGGGAGAGCCAGAAGAAGGTCCTGGCTCTTGATGTTGGATCAACCCAGCTCCAGCCATTGCAGCCATTTGAGGCATATGAAAGATTCTCATTCTCTCTCTATCTCTCTTCTCTCTCTATCTCTCTTCTCTCTCTCTCTCTCCCTCTCCCTCTCCCTCTCCCTCTCCCCCTGCCTCCCTCCCTCCCTCTGTAGCTCTTTCAAATGAATAAAAGAATTTTTTTTAAAAAGATAGGTTCAATCCTTTAGAAACAAATAATCTATACATATTCAAAAGTTAATGAAAGAATTCTAATGCTTAGTAGTAAAGATTTGACGTTACCATTCTATATTATCAAATTAAAGGCATTTTAAAAAAAATAGACTACATATTCTTTACAGCTACATACAGGAGTCAGAGTGGTTACATATTTTTCTCTAACTTTTGAAATATTCCATTTTAGTTCTACAAAAACATTATTTCTCTCTTTTTTTTATTTTCTCATGTATGCTGCATATTTCCCATTTTCATGTGGAGTTTAGTTCTGCATGGCTGGCTCTGCTCAGTTAGTCTACGGCTCATGCATTTGGGAAAAGAATGATATCTTACCATATTATTTTCTAATGAACCAGAGTCACTTTTGCATTCTGATCCGAGCACTTAATTTCCTTGGAGTTTTGAATGGAGCTTTGCAGCGTCATTTTTGTGTGTCTCACATGGTCTAGATTTTCTCCCTTCTTATGTAGAAACACATATTTTCTCTGTAGTACCAAGAGTCAACATTATAAATTATTTTCTCAAGTATATTATTTTGAGTGAATTTTTAAAGAGATTATTTATTTGAAAGACGGATTTGCAGAGAGAGAGGGAGAGTCAGTGGGAGAGAGAGATCTTCCATCGGCTGGTTCACTCTCCAAATAGCCACCAACAGCAGGGTCTGGGCCAGGCCAAGTGCAGGAGCCTGGAACTCCATCCAGGTCTCCAGTATGGGTGGGAGAGAGCCATGCACTTGAGCCATCTTCTGCTGCTTTCCCAGGAGCATCACCAGGGTGCTGGAATGGAAGTGGAGCAGCTGGGACTAGAACTGGCACTCTTATGGTCTGCTGGCTCTGCAGGAAGCAGCTAAACTAGCTGAGCCATGGCACCATCTCTTCTCAAGTAGAATCTTACGCATAAATGTAGTCTAAATAGGCTTATATATTATAGCCTACAGTACAAAAGAGCAAAAAAAAAAAATTTCTACAATGTGTAAAAGCCAGAAAGTAATAGTTGTACATAAATTCTCATTGTCATAGGGAAGAATTCATTGTTTCTGAAGATTTAGATCTTGTTATTTTCCTAAATCATTAGTAAAAAGAACAAACAGTGCTTACCATTTTTATGTAAAATAAAACTTGCTTGTTTACGAGTGTTATAATGATGTTGAGCAGAGAGGAAAAATAATTGTGACTTGAACCTTGTTATATGTAGGTAGTGTTTTTCATAGTTTCCCTAAGATAAACTTCATTATAGAACAGAATCAGGGGGGAGTTTAGAGTGTATCTTCCATATTTCTCTTTAGATAGGTTTAAGAATTAAACTATCACAAGAGAAAAAAAGTATCTTTGTATCTTTACCTACTTATCTGTGACTATAGAAATAGTTACATCATCTTTCCCACAAGGAATGAAACAACTTGACAAAAGATAAAAATCTTCTTGTCAAGTAAAATAACTCTAATCTATCACGGAACAGCTTGCAAATCATCATATGTCTTCAGTATAGTAGATGTTATTATCTAACAATGCATGCCTTCAAAACCTAGTTAGGTGTCATGACCTGATTCTTTAGCTGTATTAGAAAATTTAGATTAATGCTGCTAAATAATAAGAGACTCTACTGGTTCACATTCAATAATGAGTCACTCATTGAAGTCCCTGAAAGTCTTGTTATCATTTTTTTTTAAATTTTCATTTTATTTGAAAGGCAGAGATACAAGCAGAGGTTTTCTACTCACTGGTTCGCTCCCCAGCCCTGTGCACAGCAGACACGTCAGGTGAGGCCAAAGCCAGGAGTTTCTGATGCAGTCCTGGTCCGCCACATAGGAGACAGGGACACAAGTCTGTGGGCCGTCACCTGCTGTCTCCTGTGGTGTGCATTATCAGGATGCTGTATCAGAAGCTGGGAGCCAGGACTTGAGCCAGGCACTCTGATACAGGAACTGGGTGTCGCATATGGTGACTTAGCCGCTGCATGAAATGCTTGCGCCCATTGTGACTTTTAAAGCCCCGTCTCACCCAGTCTTCACTTCTCTCTCCAGTGCATAAGCATGGTTTTCTTGCTTGCCAGCCTGTGCTTGTACATTACCTGCCTTGAGCTGATCTTTGCTTTTTGGACTTGAATGATCTGTTTCTACAGCAATTACTGAATACACCCAGCCCTGCTTCTCTGGTACCACGGCTGTCTAATTCTGCTGTCTCACATTTCAAAAACTGACAGTCATGCTACACTGCATTGTCTAGAACATTCCTAAGAGCATTCTATAATCCCATTGCTTAGGTTATGTCAGGATGATATTACCTTATTAGAGATTTTAAATGTTATCGTGAATCTACAGGCACAACACAGTACTATGATGCTGAAAATAGCAGGGACTTGCCATTCAAACTGTAATATTTAAGCTTGGGAAAATAAAAGTGACTTAATTTCTGTTTGTACATGAATGGGGCATTTACAGATTCAACTTTTTTTAAAGATTTATTTATTTGAAAGTCAGAGTTACAGAGAGAAGGGGAGGCAGAGAGAAAGAGAGGTCTCCCATCTGCTGGTCCACTCCCCAGATGGCTGCAACGGCCGGAGCTGTGCCGATCCAAAGCTAGGGAGCCAGGAGCTTCTTCCAGGTCTCCCACACGGGTTCAGGGGCCCAAGGACTCGGGTCATCTTTTACTGCTTTCCCAAGGCCATAATAAAGAGCTGGATTGAAAGTGGAGCAGCTGAGACTTGAACCAGCGCCCTATATGGGATGCTGGCACTTGCAGGCAGTGGCTTTACCCACTACACCACAGCGCCGGACCTTACAGATTCCACTTTTTAAAACTTCCGTTATAGTAGTGAAAGAAAGTCCAAGAGGCATAAATAAAATCTTGATTAATTGTACACATTTTAGAACTTAAAGTATTAATTCTTAGATTTTTTGTTGTTAACCTTTAGAATGCTGGGTTAAGAGTAAAATATTATACCCATCTAATGTTAAGGTAACGTACTGGAAAAGCATCAATATATTAAAAAATAATAATAAAGTTTCTATTAAATTAATGTAAATATATAAATGGAAAAGACTGTAAAAAGAAAGGAGAGTTTATCACTCGGGATTCTCCAGTTTTTCAGAAAACAGCCCCAGATGTATGTACAAAGAGAATTTTTTAAAGTTTCTTCTCTTTTTAAATTTTTTTTAAAGACTTATTTATGTATATATTTGAAAAGCAGAGAAAGAGAGAGAGAGGGGAGGCACACAGAGAGATCTTCCATCTACTGTTTCCCTCCCCAAATGGCCGCAGTGGCCAGGGCTGGTCCCGTGAGAACTCCATCGAGTCTCCCACATATATGTAGAGGGTCCAGGTACGTAAGTGGTCTCTGCAGCCTTCCCAGGCACAGTAGCAGGACGCAGGATCAGAAGCCACTTGAAATGGTGCCCCGATATGGGATGTTGGCATCACATGTGACGAGCTAACCGACTATGCCAAAAGGCCAGCCCCAAGACATTTATTGAAAGGAATTGGCCCGCAGGTTTGTAAAGGCCGGCAAGACTGATTCTGTAGGTCAGAGAGCTGGACAGTCGGGTCAGGTCCCTGTTACCATCTCAGGTCAGTTTCTGTCCTGGTAACTTTCCCCTTTTGGCTGTAAGGGGTTTCACTGATTGGACAACACACACTGTTGTTAAGGATAGTCTCCTGTTCCTCTTAGAGGAGCTGACTGCAGATGTTAAACATTCCTACAAAACACCCTCACAGCAACACCAAGACTAGTATTTGGCCAAGCAGCGGAGCCGCGTAGTCTAACTACGTTGACAGTTAACAGCATCACAGAGAGCCAGAAACGCTATAACATGGAATATTTAAATTTCCAGCAAATCCACTCCAGAGGCAGCCGGTCAGGCTTTGTTCCCGGGCTGGATAACAGCGGCTGCTGCCCCAGTGTCTGTGCAGATAGAGTTGGAGGCTCCTGTTTCTAGCCCTCCCTGAGTTGGCTGGATTCACCTTTAAGTCAGTCTCTGAATGTCTGGGTCAACATTTCTGCTGTCCTGAGCTTTACCCTAAAGTTAAATTCAATAACAAAGAGTCATCAGCCTAATATTCTGCATTTTTGTTTGCTCAGCCAAAGGCGTTCATGATGAATCAATGCCGTAGGTGCTTTTACCATCCAGTCAACAGCTGTCCACTGCCTGTCACGTATCTTCCTTCACAGGCTTTACACATAATGTGTGCTGTTTGCCCTAGGATTATTATTTTCATTATGGTTTACATTCGGTATGCTGAGAGCTCCATGTGCACCATTTTCTGTAATTTTCAAAATAAAATATATAAAATTTTGAGAACATTAAATTTTAAAATGTGAAGAAATATGTCTACGGTTCCATAATCAAGCAACAAAATCAGTATTTGAATTCAGTTTCTCTGGGAAGAAATGTGAGCTTATTCTGCTGCAGCAAACTCCTTATTTTAAGAGAGAGAGAGAGAAAGGGACAAAGAGAAAAATCTTTCATCTTTATATCTGTTGGTTCACTCCCCAAATGGCTGAAACAGCCAGGATTGGACTGGACCAGGCTGAAGCCAGGATCCTGAAACTCCGTCCTGGACTCCCACATGGGTGGCAAGGGCCCAAGCACTTGGACAATATTCTCCTGCCTTCCCAGGCTGATTAGCAGGGAGCTGAATTCACATGGGATGCTGGCTTCACAGACAGCAGCTTAACCTGCTGTGCCACAACGCTGGTCCCTCCTGCAGCAAATTCCAATTCTGCCTTTTTAGTCATTTACAAAAACTTTTAAGTATTATATTTTAATCACAAAAATTATACATAATTTTATTTATATATTATAAAATTGTACATAATATGCAAAGTTTTTATATATTGTTTTAAACACTTGTCTGCATACTATTATAGTTTATGGGCTTTGTAGACATGTTGGAAAAATTAAATAGGAAATGAAAATTGTCTTGACTGCCTTAATCCATATTACACAATAGCACTTTTTTTTTTTTTTGACAGGCAGAGTGGACAGTGAGAGAGAGAGACAGAGAGAAAGGTCTTCCTTTGCCGTTGGTTCACCCTCCAATGGCTGCCGCGGACAGCGCGCTGCGGCCGGCGCACTGCGCTCATCCGATGGCAGGAGCCAGGTACTAGGTGCTTCTCCTGGTCTCCCATGGGGTGCAGGGCCCAAGCACTTGGGCCATCCTCCACTGCACTCCCGGGCCACAGCAGAGAGCTGGCCTGGAAGAGGAGCAACCAGGACAGAATCCGGCGCCCCGACCGGGACTAGAACCCGGTGTGCCGGCGCCGCAAGGCAGAGGATTAGCCTGTTGAGCCACTGTGCCGGCCCACAATTGCACTTTTAAAAATACTCCTCTTGGGGCCAGTGCTGTGACATAGCAGGTAAAGCTGCTAGCTGCAGCATCAGCATCCCATATGGGTGCCAGTTCAAGTCCTGGCTGCTCCACTTCCAATCCAGCTCCCTGCTAAAGCACCTGGGAAAGCAGCTAAAGATGGCCCACATATTTGGGCGCCTGGGAGACCCAGAGCTCCTGGCTCTTGGCTTCAGATCGGCCCAGCTCTGGCTGTTGCAGCCATTTCAGGAATGTACCAGTGGATGGAAGGTCGCTCGCTCTCTCTCTCTCTCTCTCTTTCTCTCTCTAACTTTGCCTTTCAAATAAAATAAGTAAATGAAAAAAACAAAAAACACTAACAACTTCTTACAGTAGTCTTCTCCATGACAGTGAATGGCTGGAGCCAGAATCTCCCAGTTCTGCTTTAATGACAGTGTGTACCTCTAGTCCTCACCAGATTCTTTCAACTCCTTCTCAAAGTCTATCCCATATCTGGAACCGACATTGTGACATAGCAGGTTAAGCTGCTGCCTGCCACAACAGCATCCCATGTGGGCACTGATTCAAGTCCTGGCTACTGCATTTCCAGTCCAGCTCCCTGATAATGCTCCTGGGAAAACAACAGAAGATGGCCCAAGTCAATTACATGGGAGACCCAGAAGAAGCTCCTAGCTCCTTGCCCCTGGTTTTGGCTTAGCCCAGCACTGGCCCAACCCTAGCCATTGCGGCCATCTGGATGGTGAACAAACCAGTTCATGGACAATCTCACCATCTGTTTCTCCCCCTCTCTGTAACTCTGCCTTCCAGATGTAGATCCCAGACCTGGTTGTGTATGGTGAACCAGATCAGCCCTGGACAATCTCCCTATCTGTTTCTCCCCCTCTCTCTGTAACTCTGCCTTCCAGATGTGGATCCCAGACCTGGTTGTGTCCAGCCACCATCTCTGTCCAAGGCACCAGCCTCCCACACTTGGAGGATCATGCAGAGGGCTCCTGGAGCTCTGCTGGTGTCCTCGGCCCCTCTGCAGTCTCCTCTGACCCAGGCCCCCAGCCCTCTTGTCCGAGCCTTCAGTAGATTGCAGATGGATGCTGTGTGTACTTCGCACCTTCCCCATTGCTTCTCTGGATTCCTTTCCCACCGGGGCCACTCTCTCTGTCCTTTCTCATAAAGCCAACTTGGACACCAGGCCTGGCCTTGTTCCCGTCCTGGACCAGGTGGCATGCACTGACCCCTGCTTTGGGTGGCTCCGGCAGGAATGTGCTGAGGTTTCCACTCCGTCACATACACTCCAGAAATTTTTTGTCCCTCTTTTGATGACCCCTTGACCTGCTTGATTTTGTATTGTTATTAATGCTTATTTTGTGGTGTCCATATGCCCTGCTCTCACGGCACGGGCACGTATAATCTGGCCAGGTTCAACATTAGCTCCTGGTGACCAGGATGACTTTTTTGGTCTGCCTTTCCCACTGCTGAATTGCTACTCATACAGCAACGTGTGGTATTTTGTACATGCCTCATAAATATTCACTGTTTGATCAGATTAAGAAATAAGTTGAGCCATACTTATCTCAAGCTGATTTGAAAGTATTGGTTTGGTTCTTTGTTTTTAACAGGCAGAGAGGCAGGCAGAGAAAGAGAGAGAAACTCCCATCTGCTGATTCATTCCCCAGAATGTCTACACCGCCCGGGGCTGAGCCATGGCTGAAGTCAGGAGCCAGGAACCCAATCCACATCTCACATTTTGTGGCAAGGGGACTAACCACCTGGGCTATTATTGCTGTCTCTCATTGTCTGCATTGGTGGGAAGCTGGAGTCAGGAGTTGGAGCCAGAAATTCAACCCAGACACTCTGAGATGGGACACAGGAATTTTAACCTCTAGGTTAAAATCCTGCTCCTCATTTTACAACATTACTAATACAAGAACACACATTATCTTATAAGATTATGAAGAGAGGAGTGATGGCAGATATATTCTTCAATTGAAGAAAGACATAAAAAGATATTAATAATGTGATAGTAGTAAAGATGCTTTAAATTATTATATTTGAATTTCTTGGCAGAACAAAAAACATTATATTGATTTTTGTTTTTCTACTTGGGATTGTAGAATCCATTTATTTTTGCTTAGTAGTTAGTTCAGTATAGTACCCTAACAATATCGGTCATGTAGCTGTTGATAGTCATCACTTGTGGGAAATCACAGCAGTGTTTCAAGAAGCCCCAAGCGCAACAACAAACACCTCACAGTGTAGGGTAGGGGATATGTGGGGCAGAATGGAGAAAGCTCAGAGGGAGGCCGTGGATGCGCTGGGGGCATGGCCATTCCAGCAGATCCACTCAGATCCTTGAATTTGCAGTCTAAGAAGAATAAAAAAGGGCCTGTAATTTGTGTTATGCAATAATTTCCTCATTATTGCATTGCTATCAATTTGTTTCTATTTAACGACACAGACAACAAGAACTTTACTTTGAGGGTGACATGGAGATTGAGCTTTTTAAAGTCTTTGATTGATATATTTAAAGCATGAAATGAAATGTATCATATCCTCAGGATTTTTTTTAAAAAAATTTATTTGGGCTGGCGCCGTGGCTCAACAGGCTAATCCTCTGCCTTGCGGCGCCGGCACACCGGGTTCTAGTCCCGGTCGGGGCACCGATTCTGTCCCGGTTGCCCCTCTTCCAGGCCAGCCCTCTGCTGTGGCCCAGGAGTGCAGTGGAGGATGGCCCAGGTGCTTGGGCCCTGCACCCCATGGGGAGACCAGGAAAAGCACCTGGCTCCTGGCTCCTGCCATCGGATGAGCGCGGTGTGCCGGCCGCAGCGCGCAAGCCGCGGCGGCCATTGGAGGGTGAACCAACGGCAACGGAAGACCTTTCTCTCTGTCTCTCTCTCTCACTGTCCACTCTGCCTGTAAATAAAAAAAAAAAAAAAAAAATTATTTGAAGTAGATCCTCAATCATGATTTGTAGAGATACATTGCATAACTATTAGCTAATTTTTCTACTTTCTAAATGTAAACCTACATGAGAAAACTGTCAGAAGTTTTATCCAATGTATTTTTAAATTTATTTTTAAGGAATACAAATTTCATAAGTACAGCTTTAGGAATATAGTTATTCTTCCCACCATACCAGCACTCCCACACCTCCTCCTCCTCCTCCATCTCCCATTCCCAGTCCCATTCTCCATTAAGATTCATTTTCAATTAACTTTGTATGCAGAAAACAAACTCTATACTAAGTAAAGATTTCAACAATTTGCACACACACACACCAAACAAAAACTCTTTGAGAACTAGTTTTACAGTTAACCCTCATAATACAACTCATTGAGGACAGAAGTCCTGCCTGAGGAGTTAGTGCACAGTGAATCCTGATGTTAATTTAACAATTAACACTCTTATGTATGATGTCACCACCTGAGGCTCTTGACATGAGCTGCCTGGGCTATGGAAGTCTTTTGAATCCACAAACTCTGTCAGTATTTGTACAAGGCCATAAGCAAAGTGAAAGTTCTCTCCTCCCTTCAGAGAAAAGTACCTCCTTCTTTGATGGCCACTTCATTCCACCGGGGTCTCACTCACAGAGATCCTTCATGTAGAACACTTTTTTTGCCAAAATGTCTTGGCTTTCCATGCCTGAAATGCTCTCACGGGCTTTTCAGCCAGTCAGAAGCCTTAAGGGCTGATTCTGAGGTCAGGGTGTTACTTAAAATGATTGTCATTCTATGAGTGTGCTGTGTGGATGGCTTCCCATGATAGAATAATCCCTCATTTTTAATTCTATCTGTTTTTATTACCAGATTCTTGATTTCTTTAATAGTTAATCCAATTTAAAAAACACTGCAGATCATTGATTATCTTGAAGGCTTATTAGAGACTCTTGGAAGAAGAATGAATGATACAGTTCTCAATAACAAAACCAAAGAACAAAGCCACTGTACACATCAACTGATGGCTTGCATCAGGCTTGTGATGTCCTTTAAGGGACATTGTGAGACCTGTCTGCAGGTGAGGCTGTTAAAGTTCTCATCCCCTAGTTTATTGCTTAAATGTGTCCAGAAGAATGAAGCAAGTACTCAGTGTTAAGAAATTCAAAGCTAAAATCAGAATGATTAGAAATTGAATATATAGGGAATTTAATTTCCAGAAACAGTTTAACAGTCCCATATTTGGCTATCTAATAAATTTTATACTATGATTTATTTATAAATCATCAAGAAATCACTGAAAATCCTCATCAGTGTTAGGTTCCTAAAATAGGGTGATCCCTGGTCAGATTTCCTTTAGCCAAATTACTCAAGCAAATTGTCATAGTGTCAGAGTTTCTGGGAATTGATAGAGCTACAGAGGGAGGGAGATTAGCATATTGTTAAGCAACGTAAGATTTCAGACTGTGTTTTCTTCATTTCCCTTTGTTTTATCACCCAATGACTCTAGCACTCTCTGACAGTCGGGTGGATAGTGAGAGGTGAGAGAGAAAACTATGGATTCACACTTAATTATATTGTGATGCTGGAAGGGAGCAAACTAGTAAAAACTGGTGCCATAAGACATTATTTCCTTTTGCTCCATGAAGCTGGTGCCTGGTTTTAATGACCCTCCCTGCTCAGGCTTCACTGCAGGAGACGACACAGCCTTCCAGGCTGTGCTGCTGTTCTCACCCGAAAGCTTTAATCCGTGTTGTTCATCTACAGTGCTCACTTTCCCTTCCGGTTCTCCTGACCCATCATCCTTTACACTCATCTCACATCCTGTATCTCCTCTCTGCTATAGCCTGCAGTGATTCCTCCCTGTCCAAATCTCGACTTGTGTATCCCATATGTTCTCTGTGGCAGGAACCTGGTGAGCATGACTGGGGAAGGGGCGTGTTGTCAATGAGTTCTCAAAATTTCCATAACCGCCTTCCAAATAATTCATGTTGCCGTAAGTATGGATGAAAAGAAGAAATGGAGGTTGAGAAGACAATCTTTTCCATCCCTGTAGGGGTTTGTATTCCTTTATTACCTGTCACATATAATTGGGGTTGTTTCTCTGCTGGAATGGGGACTCATTTTTGAGAGCAAGTGAGGGAAGAGATCCCATCCAGAGATTCACTCCTCAAATTCACTCCTCTAGCCCTGCTGGGATAAGCCAAAGCTGGGAAACCAAAACTCAATCCAGGTGTCCCATGTAGGTGGCAGAGACCCAAGAGGTTGATCCTTCACCTTCTGCCAGCAAAATTAGCTGGTAGCTGGAATGGGGGGCAGATAGAAGGCTTGAACCCAAAAATCTAATACATGATGTGAGCATTCCAAGCAGTGTCTTAAACACCAGCACAAATGTCCATCCCAGGAAACTCATCCTTCCACTGCATTCCCAGCATTGGGAAAGGTAGAATCAGGGATTGGTTCCTATATAGTGGTCAGTGGTTTAATATCTCTAAAAGTAACACCATAAAGAGAGGGAGAGAGAGAAATCAGAATATCAGAGTGCTCTTCAAATATACAAAATATGTTGTACCTTTATACAGATACCATATTTCTTAGATTTGTGCAAATTACAGTTGTATCAGTGACATTTTGGATTTTTATCACCCTCTCCTCATTGTTAGTTTTCTAAAACGGCCCTGAAATTCCAGGAGCCCCACCCCAGCACCTATCCACAGAAGATGCACTCCAAGACCTTCAGTGGATGCCTGAAACCCATGGATAATGCAGAATTTGTTTTCTATGATTTTTTCTATACACGCCCACACAAATCAAATGTCTTTTCTACCTTAACTGTTCATCACACACTATCCATGGCTTTTGCTGTTTGAGGTGCGACAGCAAACCTAGCACAAATGTCCTTCCTCCTTCACAGTTCCATGGTTACAAGAGTTGCTCTTAGCATATATGCTAGCAAACCTCAGCTTTTTTTTTTTCTTTCCTTGTTGGGAATGTTCAAATTCTCACTAAGAGAGAACATTTCCTGCCTTCCTTTGGTCATATCTGTATTGAAGGAATGACTGCTCTTGCACTGGGAGACCGTTATTGAAGAAACAGGTTTACTGAAACTCCAGGCATTGTAATACCAGGATGGTTGACCTGATGATCAAGACAACTGACTAACTGGGTCGGTCATCTACAGCAAGGGTATTTTGACAAAGGTGGCGTGGAACAGGGTGCAGGGTGTCGTCAGGCCACTGCGAAGCTGGAAATGTATGAATCATACATTCAGATTTTGGAATTTTCCATTTGATCTTGGAATACACCTCACTGTGGATAGCTGAAACCATGGAAAGGCACAAGTGGATAAGTAGGGAAACTATGGCACCACAGTGGTGGTGGCTTAAGCAAACACAAGTTTATCTTCTCACTGGTCTGGCCATCTGCAGTGTGATGCTCTTTCTGGGGGATCCAGAGCGGACTCATCCCTAGCCCCTGCAGTTTGCAGTGACTGTCTGCACACCTAGACTTCACTGGCTTTTGGCCACATCACTGCTCCTTCTTCACATCCCCGTCTCCTCTTTTGCCTGTACCTTCAGTCTCTGAGAAAGATACTTTGATTGGTTATAGTTCCTATCTGTGTTATCTAGGATGATTGCATTTTAGGACCCTTAACTTAATCACATATGCAAAGAACTGCCCCACCCCTGCCCTGTTCATTCAAAGAAGCTAATGTTCAAAGGTCCTAAGGACTTGAGTATGGGCAGATTTTTCCAGGAGGCCACCTTTCAAATTGCTACAACAGTGAATGTGGATATGCTAAATAAACACAAGATGAATTAGGCTGTTGTTCTCTGGATCTGTGATTCTTAAGCAAATAAACAAGTTAATGTATAATAAAAGATTCATAAGGATGGGTGAATATTTATTCTTGAAGCCCTGATAGTTTGCATTTCCTAGGCTAGAAATTGCTTATAAAATATAATGATGAGATTATGTTTTATTCAGTGAAACAGTGCAGGTACCATACGTGAAGCCTGCAGGTATCTTCAAAGCCTCTGCCAATACATTTCAATAATGATGAGCTTAGTCTTGATTGCAGAGGCAACTGTGCAAGGATTCTAAGAAATGAGTACAGTACTGGGCTGCAGCGATAATCACGTGTAACTTCCTTAAACAGTAGATACATTTTTAAAACATCAGAAAAAAACAGGTAAGCAATATTTCAAGCACATTTTAAGGAATCTGCTTTTCATTTTTAAAGATTTATTTATTTATTTATTTGAAAGGCAGAGATACAAGGAGAGAGACATAGAGAGATCTTTCATCCACTGGCTCACTCCCCAACTGGCCTCAACGACAGGGCTTAGCCAGACCAAAGCCAGAAGCTTTATCTGGGTCTCGCACATGGGTGGCAAGGGTCCAGGTACTCGGGCCATCTTCTGCTTTCACAGGCACATTAGCAGGGAGCTGTATCAGAAGTGGAACAGCAGGGACTTGAACCAGTCATTTGGGATGCCAGCATTGCAGGTAGCAGCTATTATAATCAACCCTGCCACAACTCTGGCCCCTCTGTCATTTTAAAGAAGTAAAAGTGCTAGTCATCAATTTACCCTTAAATATATTAACATAATTATATAATTCCTTGACATAGTTCCTTGAACTTTTATGCTGGATTCATTAATTTGTATGAGCAAATAAAAGAAAAAACACAAATCCTAAGATTATAGAAAAATAAATTCATTTATTTCAACCAGTCAGCTTAGAGTAACACAGAATTGTTAAACATAAAATTAAATCTCTCCTTATTTCCATATCAGTATTATCATTTTTGGCAGATAAAATCAACTCAGTATGGTGTATCTGTTTTGAATGAGAAACAAATATTTGCCATAGTGGATGAGAACCATTCTTTGTCCAAAATTCATGTTAGCAATTTAGGAGCCCAAGTTTAATCTTACTGCAATGAGTACATGAACTTTATACTGTTATTATTTTAAATTTTACTGTCAAGAAAATGTTCACATACAAATGTTGTTGTGAAGCCAATCTATGTTTTTCACTTTGAAAATCTCCCTTTAAAGAGAATGGCAGTGAGGGGTGAATCGGGCTGTTCCGAGGCACAAGTCTGAGCTCTGTCCAGATCCAGGCAGCGAGAGCAGGTGTCTCAGTGAGATGTGGAAAGTGCCCTGGGGAAATCATCGTGTTGAACAACTTGAGGGATAGAGGGGAAAACACCAGCAGGTTGCTGTGAAAAATGTTTCAATCAAACATTTAACTGAATTCCTTCCACTTTATTTACCGGTGAATGGGACGCTCGATAAATCTGTATATTTCTGTTGCTGAGTGTTAACACTGCTGCCAGTTTCCCTTCCCCGTGTTTGAGAGATGTTGAGAGTAGCCTTCCCACACCGTCTGTCACTATAGAGTCAAGTGCTTTAAATGGACACAGCTTCTGGGTACAGTTTTAAATAGCATGAATATTTATATATAAATATATATATGACTATATATAGTATATCTTAATAGTATGACAATTACACATTTCTCATTACCTCTATGAAAGATAGTCTTTTCAAATGACACATCTGACTTTAGATTTATTTTTTGCTTCCTGGTAGAATACTGCCAAGACTTATTTTATTGGTGATTGGAATGCTTCTTACTTATTTCATGTATTTGATCTATCTAAAATTCTTCCTGAAAACAAAACAAAAAAATGAGATATAGAAATAGTCCAAGCATCTATGCATAACTATGTAGAAGGTTACTATTTTAATCAGCAAGATTATGTAAAGGACATAATTGCATTTAAAAATATATGCAGAAGTATCATTTGCTGTTAGATCAAGCATCCGTTTTTGGTAGTGGGCATTTTGTCAGTTTATAAGTGGGTCTCATTGAGAAGAGAGTTTTAAGAAATACGTTCAGGCCGGCGCTGCGGCTCAATAGGCTAATCCTCCACCTTGCGGCGCTGGCACACTGGGTTCTAGTCCCGATCAGGGCTCCGGATTCTGTCCCGGTTGCTCCTCTTCCAGGCCAGCCCTCTGCTGTGGCCCGGGAGTGCAGTGGAGGATGGCCCAAGTGCTTGGGCCCTGCACCCCATGGGAGACCAGGAGAAGCACCTGGCTCCTGCCATCGGATCAGCGCGGTGCGCCAGCCGCAGTGGCCATTAGAGGGTGAACCAACGGCAAAAGGAAGACCTTTCTCTCTCTGTCTCTCTCATCATGTCCACTCTGCCTGTCAAAAATTTAAAAAAAAAAAGAAATATGTTCAGATCACTGATATGCTACTTTAAAGAGGAACTGAGCACTCTCTGCAGGATACCAGCATGCCGTCATGAAGGGCCTGTTTGGATTTCCAAGATACCTGGGACTGCCGCAAATGAGGGAAGCACAAGATGCCTCTAGAACCAGAGATGGAAAAGTAATGGATAATGACTAAGGCTTGGAATTCATTTTAAAAATTAGTTTACTTTTATTTTATTTCAAAGATGCAGAGAGATAAACAGGAAAAAAGAAATCCTCTATCCACTAAATCACGCCTCAGATGCCTACAATAGCCAGGCCTGGGCCAGGTCAAAGCAAGAAGCTAGGCACTCAACCTAAGTCTCCTACATGGGTAACAGGGACCCAAGTACTTGAACAGTTATCTTCTGCCTCCCAGGGTTTGCATCAGCAGGAAGCTGGATTGGAAACAGAGGAGGGAAGATGCTAACCATGCTAGCCAGGCTCTCCAGTGTGGATGCAGGTGCAGCACCCAACACCCTTTTCAAGACTAGGAACTCAATAGCAAAGCATGAAAATGTAAGAAGAGAATGGAAAGGGAGGGAATTTTTTAATTAAATAAAGAGTAAGATGACCTGCAAAGGAAAGAAATTTGATTCTAAAAATGTATTCGTTGCCTTGAATGCAGAAATATAGTGGTTTTTTGTTTTTTTTTTTTTACTTATATGTGATCAAAATAAAATAATTTTAGTAGGGAGCAGTGCTGAGGCACAGCAGGGTAAGCTGCTGCCTGAGATGCCAGAATCCCATAAGAGCACTAATTTGAGTCCTGGCTGCTACACTAAGGATCTAGGTCGCCACTAATGAGCTTGAGACGGCAGCACAAGGTGGCCCCAAGTGTGTGGGAGATCCTGACAGAGTTCCGGGCTCCTGACTTCAGCCTGGCCCAGTCCTGGCTGTTTTGGCCATTTGGGGAGTGGACCAGTAGGTAGAAAATCAGTCACACACACACACACACACACACACACACACACACATACACTCTCTCTCTCTCTAACTCTGCCTCTAAATTAAGTAGATAAATCTTTAAAATAATATTAAAGTGCCCAGTGTAATCGGAGTAGACAGTATTCAAGATATCTTAATCCTAAAACTGACTTCATTCTATATTGTTTGTTGCAAAGGAAATACAGTGGACACTGTTCCATGGGATATGTGAAAGTGAGTTTCGCTGACTGCAGGAGATACATGTGTAGTTCTTGCTTAGAAAAGCAACACTAGCATTCAGATTGCAGTGTTTTCAATTAGTTTCATAAGGTGGATAATTAGGTTTATTCACTAAGTGCCCAGTGTATGCTATGAACACTCTTCACATGCACTGCCCATTTAGAGGAGAAGTAATACAGGCACAAGACAACAAATGGGGTGGTCCTCATGGAACAAGCAGGTGCACCAAAGCTGCTTTCTGATCCTACAGTCACTGTCTGCAGAATGCGCTGACCATTTCTAAATGAAGTGGCAGAAGCCTGAAATATGCCAAATTATTTTAAGAGTATGTTTCTAAAAATATGCAACTTCCTTAAATTTTACCTCTTATCTGTAATAGTTAATATGAAACATGCAGATATTTCCCTTACATTTTGTAAAAGTATTTTTTCCTTAGAGAAATGTTGACTCAAAAAGAAACACAGAAGACTGTTGTCTTATTGTAAGTCTAGAAATGAGCTGAGCCCTTGACCTGAAGTTCTAAGCTGCCAATTGCGAGAGTACAAAGTTTCTGCTATGCTACAGATTTTATAATAGTCACTCACCTAGGTGACCTTCTGACTGAATTCTTGGCCTGCGTTCTAACTCAGAAGTTCCCCGAAGATCACTTTGAATATTCATCCAGTGCAGAGGTTCTCATGCATCCCATTAAGCATCGTGAGCCACCAGGAGCATGTGTTCCCGATGCCAGAGCCAACACTGAAATTCTTGCTCCTTTTGAGAGCCATTTGTGAAATTAATTTATCTATATGATATAGCCCTATTGAGGGGTTCATTCAACATCTGTTGGGTCATCTTTGTTAGAGATTTTTTATCTAAAGAAATGAAAAATATTCCTGGTGGTAGTATGTACTGAATTCCCCAGATTTTAATTTAGGTGCACATGAGGCGTAATGCTCATAAAATATCCCATCTTTGAGTTTTCTCCAGCTTAATCATCTGAAAGGTGTTAATACATTAAAAGCCAAATCCTTTCAGCTCTTGCCTTTGACAAGTTAGCCATTTAGAAGAAAACGTCAGTCGTTTGAAGAAGATTGATCTGGTTAGTTTTCTCTACAGCATGCAGCATGAACAACTATCTGTCACTTCGTGATTCCTGACATTTCCTTCCTTGGCCTCTATGGTATTGCACTCTGTCACTTGGCTGAACGAGTGTCTGTTCCTGTTGAGGCTCTAACCTTCTTCCTCATCAACCAAGTTCTGTTCATCCTGTGGGCATCAGCTCTAGGGTGGCGTACCTCAGATCTCGGTCTTTCCTGTCCCTCTGCCCTCTTCTCCATAATTTCTCTCAAGCTTCTTTTAGTATCTTCATGTGTACAACTTCCAAATACCTCTGACTAAACCTCTTAGTGGCTCCGTTCTTTTTGATGAGTAGTAAAACTGTAATTGCTATGGGATATATCGTATTTAAAGAGCTTGAAAGATGGGTCAGCTCCTAGTGCATGTGAGACCACTTGGTCTTCTCCCTTCTTCCTAAATCTCAGAATTCAATCTGGATTTCAGATGTCCACTGTAGGGCATCAGCTAGCTCTATCTAATGGTCATGTGCAAAAATGAGTATTGTTGACTTTTCTGCTCTGGACTCATATTTCCTCTCTCCATACACACACAGCATAACCATTTTTTTTTTTCTGTCAGGCATAAAACATGCAGGTCACTTTTAATTCCACCCTCTTCTTCAACATTAGCATCGGCACTCATTTGGTTCTTGTCCCCAGTGCTGTCAAGTCCATGGCACCCCTACAGTGCTCTCTTATCTGATATCCTGCAGAGCTATACAATGCTGTGTTTGCACAAACTTTGCCTAGATTTTTGTGGTTTAACAGTTGTTGGGAAATGAACGCATCAAATTCCCATCACCCTTTTCTTGCTGAATTCATCAGGATGAACTTAGCAGTACTTCAGGATCAAGCTGTATCCATATCCCCTTAGCTCAGCACTCACAAATGTTCGCAAGTCCATGTGCAGCCTGTGTCAGTAGAGGACCTGTGCTCATCGCATCTTCAGAGACCTGGGTTGCAAGGCTGTATCTCAACAATTACTTCTGAATTTGGTAGGAGGAGAACATGGTTAATTGTGCTTCAGCTCTTACAACTTCATTCAGAAATGGCAGAGATTACTTCTTCTCACGTTATTGACCAAAAAAAAAAAAAAATCACAGATACCACTGACTTGAAAGGGGTTAAATGTGTGTCTGTGAGAATTAGAATATTGGTGAAGTCTTAATGAATTTAACCTGCGAGTTAAAAAGACCTGCACAGTGGTTTCTATGACTACACTGACCTCTCAGTTTCTCAAACTCTTTACAACAAAATTATGCATCCCAATCTTCTTCTTTTTCTTCTTCTTTTTTTTTTTTTTTTTGACAGGCAGAGTGGACAGTGAGAGAGAGAGACAGAGAGAAAGGTCTTCCTTTGCCGTTGGTTCACCCTCCAGTGGCCTCCGTGGCCAGTGCATTGTGGCTGACACACTGTGCTGATCTGAAGGCAGGAGCCAGGTGCTTCTCCTGGTCTCCCATAGGGTGCACCTGGGCCATCCTCCACTGCACTCCCAGGCCACAGCAGAGAGCTGGCCTGGAAGAGGGGTAACCGGGACAGAATCTGGCACCCTGACCAGGACTAGAACCTGGTGTGCCGGCACTGCAGGCAGAGGATTAGCCTATTGAGCCATGGCGCTGGCCCCAATCTTTTAAAAAATGTATTTATTTAATCCAATGACTATAACTGTGCATATGCCACCTTTTACCTAATCATGGCACAAACTATGCTTTTCTTTTTTGCACTGACTACAATTCCATTAGCATACAACTAAATTATTTCATATTTTAAAATTTAGTTGTTTTCTGTTTTTCAGTTACATTCTGTTGCATATTCCTAACCAGTCCTCAACTTGTGGGCATTTGGATTTTTTTAGGAAAAGGATAATTAGAGATGAAGAAGATTAGACTGATAAAAGAACTTTTTTGAATCAGAGATCTTACACAATATGAAAGCTTTCTAATAATGTCAAGAAGCATGAGCAAAGCAGGCCTGCGGGGCTTTTCCTTATCAGGATTTGCTAAGTCTCTGGCTTTCTCTCCTGCCGTTTCCCCTGCTTCATCACATTTATTTCAGTGCTGCGATTTGCCATGCTTTTCTTGGATTTGATTCCTCGTGTACGCTATAGTTCTCCTCTGCCTGGAAGGCTATACCCGACCTGCCTTTTGAGCCGACTCCTTTTCATCCTGTAGGCCTCAGATTTAGGTTTGAGTGACTCTAGAGTGTCATACCCCAAAGCCCAATATTGGATTAAGTATTCTTGCTGTGCTCTCCCAGAACTGTCTGTACTGGCTGTGCACTGACCCTTATAATATTGAAGTTGCCAATTTACTTGTCTGCTATCTCCATTGGTATATAAGATTTTCGAAGCTAGTGACTGTATGCTTATATCGCTCACTACTTGGTGCCTGGTTTACAGCAGGTACATAACGAGTTTCTGATGACAGAATGACAGTGTAAAACCATGTTTTCTGTAAAAGCAGACTGATCCTGTTTCTCATGAGAAAGAAAACAAAACTCCTGGATCCTGAATAACATAATTGCTTACAATAAAAAGCAGAGTGTTTTTCCCAAAACCTTTTTTTATGTGGGGTAGTGGGATAACATGGAAATATCATCTTCTCAAAGCATGTCTGTATTTGTGAAAATGATCCTGTAAACATGGCTAACTGGCGTTCTGGGAAAATGTAGGACTAAATCTGGCTTTTGATTTGCACTGAGGAAGCATGAGGCTCTGTTCCCTGGTGTGTCCCTGGAAAACTTGAGCCTTCAAATGCAGAGACATACCCAGTGAGCCAGCATATATGGAATGCATCGTCGCCAGGCACTTCGGCTCCGTCAGTCAGCCTTGTTTCTTTCTGGAGCTCACATTCTGGCAAAGGGAGACAGACAAAAACAAAAATGCAAAACCTAATAAGTAAGCCCCGTGTTAGGAGACAAGATGGTGAATGGTCCTGAGAAAACAGGATTATAGTGAAGGGGAAATAGGAATGTCGGGGCTGGGGTGGGCTTTATGGTTTTAAGAAGAATGTGTCAGAGTAATTATTAAGAATTTGATTTTAAGCAAATGTTTTGTAGTAGAGTGAACGAGTTAGAGAAAGCGCTTCTCAGGTAGTAGAAATGGCCGGGGCAACTTCCTAAAGTAGGGGCAAGCACTCGGTACAGCAGTTACATCCCACGTAGTAGTGCCTAGGTTCCAGTCCAGGCTGCCTTCCTACTTCTGCCTTCCCGCTGATGCACACCCTGAAAATCAGCAGGTGATGGCTCAATTGCTTGGGTTCCTGTCACCCCTGTAGCATCCCTGGATGGATTTCCGGGCTACTAGCTTCAACCTGGTCCAATCCTGGCTTGTTGGGGGTCACTGTGGAATTAACCATCTGTCTCTGTCTCTCCCCCTTTCAAATAAAATAAAACACATAAACAAGCAAACAAATAAAATTAGTTTCCCAAGGAGAAGCCTGCCTGGCATGTTGAACACAGCAACAAGAGTTGGATAGCCTCAAATTATTTCACTGTTGTGAGCAATGCAGTATTAATAAATCATTAGCTGTAGGTATCCATCTGCATTTCCTGACTTTCTGGCCGTGGAACATTTTGAAGATGAAGCCGACAGCATTTCCTAATGAGTTAGAAGCAAGAAGGGAGAGCTTATTTATATGTCTGTGCTCCAAGAAATGGCACAGGCAGAGGTAGAGCTGTCCTCCTCTTAGGAAAAGCGGGAGCCTGACAAGCATTGTTGTCTGAATCCGAGACTGCTGGGCAGGTCCAGTGGAAAGAGTGAGGTTTCTCCTTGAGGTTGCTCGGTTTTCCCTGAGCACAGGGATCAAAGGGAAAAGAGTCCTCAGGTTCTGTGACATGTGTCCAGGACAAAATTGTTTAATCCAGGAAAATGTTAAATTAAGTGTAAGTGAATGCCTGCTATAGGCATGGGGATGAGCCTCCATCTGCATTCAGAAGATTCAATCTTGAACAGTATGGATCTCCTTGGAAACACTAACCACAAACACTTGCTCCTTCCAGTCATCCACTGAATTCAGTATACCCATAGAAACTACCATAGTGTCATGAACAGCCACATAAGGATATTATCTAGCCTCCTCCTTAGAAGTGCCCACGTCTGTACATTTACAACCGAGTCTTCTAACACCAAATGAATTATCGTAAATCTCTGTAGTTCATTGTGTTTGATCTTCTTCAATCAAACTCAAGTTATTTTTAACGGATTTTCGCAGAAAAAAGAAATCACACCAAAAACTGCACTATATTGACTAGTGGAAGACACACATCCTGTTACTCTAATAAATTATCGGCTACTCTGCAAATCTTGATACATTGAACTTAAATAGTGCCAGTGCCAGTGGTATTACCCCTTTTGGAATGCTGCCATCTGATATGGGAGTGCCTGTCAGAGCAGTGGCTGCTCTGTTTCCCATCCAGCTTTCTGCACATGTGCCTGGGGAGGCGACAGAAGATGCCCAAGTGCTTGGGCCCCACCACCCATGTGGGAGACCTGGATTGAGTTCCCTCTCCTGGCTTCAGCCTGGCCCAGCCCTGGCTCTTGCAGCTGTTTGGGGAGTAACTAGCAGATGTAAGACTGACTCTCTCTCTCTCTCTCTCTCTCTCTCTCTCTCTCTCTTTCTTTCTCTCTCTCTCTGTTTCATATAAGTAAGAAATTTTTTAGGAAATGAACCTTACAGCTCAGATCTAGTATACTGAAATAACGTATTTGTAGTAACCTCTCTGATTCCTTAAGGCATTCATTTATTGGCCTAAGACTTCTCGGCTGCATGTTATTTCTCTACCCAATAACATTTCACATAGTAGAAATTGTAGGGGAAACAAGAAAACACAATGGGCAGAAATATCCCAAGGCATTTTCTGCAGAAGGAGTAAAATCACCATTTTTTTTTTTTTGGTCCATCCAGATATTGACACCCTGATCATTTTGATGAGCAAGGTTTTCTTGGATCATGAAACTATTAATATTAAATCCCAGTGGAGTCAGATCTGGATCACGGCCACTTCTTTTAATGATGCTGTGACCGTTTTCTATGTAGTATTAAAAATAGTGGCAGAGTCTAAAGACAGGGGTATTAAAATGTAATATTTAATTTTTTATCATTTTCATAAAACTGAGAAGGGCTTCAATGTCTAATAACATTTGTGGAGCAAGCCTTGCCATTTTATGAACTTTAAGAGTATTCACTGCAAAACCATCAGCAGGAATGATTTCTTTTATAGGGAATATGGTAATTACTGTAGCTCCATCTGAAAATTGCCCATCTATATTCATGTGATTAATGTAACATGGAATTTACAAATTCAAATGCGTAATGCAGGAAAAGTAGAAATAAAGATTTTTTATAGCAATGCAGATCTGTGCTGCATACATTAAATACTTTCATGAGTTAGGAAGTGAATTGTGTTTAATAGCTCAACATTTTAATTGGGTTGACTATGATAATAAATTGTTATATGTACATTTTAAAATGGATTTCCAGACTTCTCAAATAGTTACCTGACTGGTACATTTCCATGTCTACTAGCAAGCTTGCAGACTCGAGTACTTTACTAAAGTATGTTAGTATTTTCAAACGGCTTGTGGGCTGGGCTGTTTTTTTTTTTAATCTTCTCCCCCCTCCCCCACCCCCCCACACAGATGCACAGGTTATGTCCATGAGCAAAACCTTGCAGAAATATTCTCATCCTCCTGGTGGAGAGGTTAAACTGGGTTCTCCTGGCAGAAGGATGTTGCAGGAACTAACTGTAGCTGTGAAGGCAACAAACAGGGGCTTCTAAGGGCAGCAGTGAGGCGGATCCTGCAGAAACTCATGCAGAAGCAACCAGAGAGACTGTAGGTACGTCTGAGACCCGGTGTAACCCACCTGCGTGGGTTCTCCCTCTGTCCGTCTTTCATTTTGTTCGACTGGATCCCTTCGCATGCTTCATGATTTTGCTTTTCGTCCTCTGGGTCAGGTAACACTGTGTTGGAAGGAGTCAGCACTGGCTGTTTCTTCAGCTCAGCTTTGGCTTTATTTATCTGAAAGCGATTTCCAGATAAGAAAGGGATCGATCAGCATGTCCTTTTGGTATAAAAATAATGTCACTTACAGGAGGCCATCTCCCTAAGGAACGCTGCCACTGTGTTTAGTCTATGAGGCGGTGAGTGGTGTTTATCCCTTCAGCAAGTGTTTGTTGGATGCTGGGAGTGTGTAAAAGAGTAAGTAATGGAAGAAATGTAAGGCAGAAATCCCACATTCCCGGGAGCTCAACATCTGCTCTGTGATGGACATAATAAAGCGTTCGTTGATGCTGCAGTAGCTCAGGGCCACAGTGAGTGTGTTTTTGCTGACATCAGTCCTTCTTCTCTGCCATCCCTCTGGACCATTGCACTTTCTACTTGGCCATTAAGTGGTAACATTGCTTGAGTCTCTTTCCAATCTTTCCAAGGTTCTCGTCTCTGTTCCCCGAATTATCTCTAAACCTTCAGGTGACTGCATCCACACTTATTAGCTGTCACCTGTACCCAGAGGCACAAACGCTGCTACTTCCAGGTCACACTCTCCTCTGTCTACCCCACACCTCCTATTGAATGCTCATGACCTCCCTTCCAATCCAGACCTGCTTCCAGTGTTCACTTACCAGCAAATGGCACCAACACTCATGCACCTGAATGTTAAGTCCAGAGAACAGAGAAGCCAGCACTGGCCCTTGTCTCAACTCCATCCTCTTCTCTCCTTGTCTTCCAGCCCACCACCCTGACCCAGACCACCTAGGATCTGGACTCCTGAGGTTTAGCCGACCCCCATTTAAATGTCTCTCTCCTTGCTGTGTCCTCTCCAGCTGCGCTGTCCTTGTATTTGTCCCTCTTCCTGCCCTTCTTCCCTTCCACAGACCTGTGAGTGGAATACTCACCTCCTACTTTGCTTTAGCCCTTGGTTTTCAGCTCCTAGTTTGTGCTTCACTATCTCCCAAATCTTCCAGGCAACAGGTTCTTAGTACCTAGAATCCTTCATAACTCTTTGAACAATTACATTGCTTTATATGATTGCTTATTAGTGACTAAAATTACGTGAGATCAGGAAGAGTGCTTGTTTTGCTCACTTTTAAAACTGTAGTACTTAGCCTTGTGTTGAGGACACAAAAGGAGCTCTAATTATCAACCAGATGATCACATCAATGCATGTGAACACTCCAGCATTTCTTTTAAATAAGAACAGAGAGTAAAAAAATTCTGTTGAAGGGTACAAGAGTAACTAATATGAAGAGCTGATGGATGGCATGAAATTTGGGTAGTCTTGGAAGGAAAGAGATTTGGAAGAGGGGAGGTGAGGAACATTCTGATCTGGGAGCCCTTTGAGCAGAATTCTAGGAGTGAAAATGGCCTGTAGGTGGTGGAACGTTAGCTTAATCAGAGGAAACATGAGTTCATTTCAGTGAACAGTGGAGGAAACTTGCATGACACAGGATTAGCCCGAGTGTGTGGCCATTGCCAGGCAGTAGGAGCCACTAGGGGCTTCTGACGAGGGGCATGTGCTGGATGGCTGTGGGTGCCGTGGAAGAGGGAAGACCAGTCGGGAAACTGCACCAAACATACAGACTATGGAATGCATAAGTAAGCATCCACTTAGGAGATTTTAAAAAGTTTATGATTTTACATTTATTTAGTGTCTACAAGGGGAAAGCTGCTTTCTCAGAAAGGAATACTTCAGTTGATGATTTTTTTAAAAAAAATAGCGCAGAAAGTATACTGGCCAGTCACTGACTGCTGGGTGTTATTCTGGAGAATTCTCTGGGAAAGTTGGGTGTTAATGATTATAGTCTTATGTGCCTTTAAGTCATGTCAGGAAAAGAAAGCCCTTTGCATATTTTTCTTAGTTTTAAAATTCTTCATAGTTTATCTAATTCATTGAAATGTGTATAAGGGGTAGCAGAAATTCACATAGGTCCAGTATGGTTGAACGTAAACATAGGAATGAAGTGAATTGTTGCTATTTTGCATTCATTCCACTGTCCTTTATTATCATTTCCTGTTTCTATTTTTAGAGATTTAACTTGTTTAATTGAGAGGTTGAGCTACAGACAGAGAAAGGAAGAGACAGAGAGAAAGGTCTTCCATCCATTGGTTCACTCCTCAAATGGCTGCAATGACTGAAGCTGGGCCAATAGGAAACCAGGAGCCAGGAGCTTCCTCTGCGTCTCCCAGGCAGGTGCAGGGGCCCAAACATTTGAGCCATCTTCCACTACCTTCCCAGGCTGAAAACAGAGGGCTGGATAGGATGCGGAGCAGCCAGGACAAAACTGATAACACTATGGGATGCCAAAGCCACAGGCGGAAGCTTCACCTACCACGCCGAGGTGCCAGCCCCTATTATCATCTCTTCAGTTCTTGGTTTGCTTTGGTGACCTTTCCTGTGTTCAAGCAGGCATCCCCTAAGCTTTCACTCAGTGATTAAGAAGCAGTCATTAAGTAGTCTGTTTGACATAGCCATTACTTAATGCTCACTTAACAAAATTCCACACGACCAAATTATCACAGTGGGTGAAGAAACAGATGGCCAGCTGGCCAGAATCCATACCTGCTTTGTTTTATGCCTTCTCAAGTCTGCCACCATGAAGCCACATGCAAGGCCCGAGGAGGCAGTCCCTGCCGGGAGTCGCCTGTCCCACTGTGTGTCCGTGTTCTCAGCTGGGAAGTCTGTGTAGGTCCCATTCCTGTCTCAGTGCAGCCAGACATCTCCCGCAGGGATTTCTCTGTCTCCTGATTAACACAGCATTCCTAGAGGATGCATTCCGAAAGTAAAAGTAGAAATCCTTTCGCTCACCTCCTGTTGCTGCTTGCGTGATCAAAACCACTATGCTAGATTTTAAGAGGAGGGGCTGTCATTTTGTGGATATAGTGCACCTCTACTGAACACCCATTTGTTTCTGATTATAAGACAGTGCACACTCTCATATGTTACAGATTGCTAATGGATTCAACAAAGAAAATCAGACTTGACTCCATGCTTAAAATTGGGTTGTTGAAGCCTGCTAGTGTCGAAGAAAAATGACTACCAATAATAATGCACCCAGTATCTATGAACTTGAGGTGTTTGTTAGAGATTACAGTTTGGCTTGTATTCTGAAATTCCTAAAATGAATCATAATTTTCAGCCACTTGGCACACACTTATGAAGCAATAATCAAATTACTTAGCACTTTATAAGGCTTAAGGAGGTAAAAATATATATATAAGGAGGAGGGCTTCGCATGCACACATAGTTTTTAGTCTAGTCAGGGAGAAAAAAAGAGACTCAAGGAATAATTAAAAGAATGAACCAATGTTTAGTGAGGTGCTAATCATGTAGTAAAGGCAGCAAGTTTAGAAAAGCATGTGATAAACCTAAGAGCTGTCAGAGAAAGATGGAGGAAGACCATGGAGATTCTGTAGTTGCTCAGAGACATCATGGGAAAGAGCAGGATTGCTTGATGCCCCTGAAAGTTGGCGTTGCTTATGATGATACGTAGTGGAAACACTGGTCTCTGCTCTGTCTCTCTCCGCTGCCTTTGCTATCGACACTAGGAGATAAAACAAACCATGGTAGCTAAAGGCGAAGCTGAGTGCTGTGTTAGCAGCTGTGCCACCTGCTGATGTGGATTCTGGTTCTTGAACTGTGTTTTTGCCGTGAATGTCTTGTGAGCTCTGACAAGTGTACTTAAATAAATGATTTGCAGATTTCTGTTGGGAAACAGCTGCCTGATCAGAAAGTTTTTGCAGTACTTTTTTAGGCTGATCAAAAGTTATTGAATGTTTTTTCACTTAGCTTGGATTGCATATATGGTTTCTGAATTTTCACAGGACATTTTGCATGGAAAGCATTACTCTTATTCTTGTGGCCATCAGGAAAAAAATGTTGATGATCATGATAGTTTTTCTGTCCCTGTTTATTTTGAAATTTTAGGAGTGTTTATCCTATTAACTGATGGCTTCAGCATATGCCTGAGACTTATGTTATAAAATTCAATAATACTAATTTAATGTAGCATTCTTTAATTTACAAAGATTTTTTGTTTGGTTTTCTTTTGATGTTTAAAATATATTACAGGAGCAAATATGGTAAATTAAAATATTTTCATCAGAATAGAGCAGAAAGGGTACATGACTTATTTACATGGTTATTCTCAACAGTGATGTTTTTCCAATTTCATTCACATACATTAAGTTTTTCTTCTTTCCCATAAGCTACCGCCAAGTCAGAGAAAATATATATTTGTCTTTCTGGATCGGGCTTATTATACTAAGCATAATGGTTTTTAGTTGCATCCATTTTGTTGCAAGATAGGATTTCTTTGTTTTTTTAAAGGAAATCAAAGGTCAACATTGTTTTTATCTTATGTCTACTATATATTGCCCTGTAAATGATAAAATCACATAATCATCCAGCAGATATTATTGGTTAACTGAAGATGCCCAGAAACGAATGGCCTGTTTTGGGTGATAACCAGATGTGTGTGGTGTGACTGCAGGGTTCTGTTGGGTAAGGATCAGAGGGGAGGTGCCCAGGAAGCTGGGGGTTGTGTAGGGAGCGTGTTTGGTCAGCTGTAAACACAGCTGTAGGTACAGTGACGAGAGAGTGATAGAAATCTAGAAAGGTTACTAATATCCTACTTTCCACAAATCCAAGGAATACGGTATCTGTATAA
The DNA here is from genome assembly GCA_949820135.1 of Sylvilagus floridanus. Lineage (NCBI taxonomy): Eukaryota > Metazoa > Chordata > Mammalia > Lagomorpha > Leporidae > Sylvilagus > Sylvilagus floridanus. Next base: position 7,455,019 of record OX463246.1, on the reverse strand, counting down.
GAACCTGTATCAGAACGTATTTTGTCTATTTGGAAAACACTGTGTTCTTTTGATCTCTCTCTCTCTGTCCCATACACACACACTCACACTCACCTCTGGATGATCCCAAAGTGTGGTGTTACTTTTACAGATATGGAACTGCTGTCCGCTACATTGGCCCTGATGAGTGGACAGGGAGCGAACGGGAGATTTCCCGTAGCAAAGCGCAGCTGCAGCAGCGCTTGCCACCGTGTAAAATAACAGGCCCCTGGACCATAATCTTTTGTTTTCTCCAAAGCCGTAGTGAAGTTCAAGAAGCCACTCTGTCCTGGGGGGAACAGAGATATTGAGCCCTCTGCCACAGAGATGATGTGCACTCCTGGAACTCAAGCATATAAAGACTGGGTCAGAAAGTCACTGCCTTGACGTCAGCAAATCTGCCCCTGAAGAGAAGTGCTCAGTGGGTGAAGATGAGCCCCGGCGTCGCCTCCTCGTTCGGCAACGCTTCCTTCTGTCTGTCAGTGCCACGTCCTCCTGATGCCAGCCCCTCGCCGTTTCTGGGTCCTCTCCGGTCCCTGCTCCAAACGTGGGCCACTCACCTGATGTTCAGTCCCATCCAAACGCATCAGCCGGCCACTGCTCTGTGATGAGAGCCAAGTGGGGTTCATTGTAGCTGCAATGTTAATCTGAGCACCTGGTGGGCTGATTCTAATACTAAGTGCTGCAGTTTCCTTAATCAACCCATTGCTGTGTGACAGCAACTCCTCAGGGAACTGTAGTGGGGCAGTGAATGGGACCTTATTTGCAAATGGGATCTGTATTGGTTTCCCAGGCATCTGTAACTGGGTGGCTTAAGCAACAGGGATTGATTTCCTCACAGATCTAGAGGCTGAGAGTCCATGAGCAGGGTGTCAGCAGACCTGGTTTCTCCTAAGGCCTCTTTGGGGGGCAGCTTCTGGCTGTGTCACGTGACCCTGACTCTGTCTGCGTGATCAGTGTGTGTCCTGTGTGTGCAGAACGCCTCTTCCGGTGAGGATGCCAGTTAGATGGCACAGCCGGCACCCATACGAACTCACTTAGCCTTTAGTGCTCTAAGGCTGCCTCTCCAAATCCCGTGGCCTGGGAGAGGATGGAGGGTAGGCTTCAGAGCTTTCTTGAGGATGTAAATCGTGAAGGATCTTGAGATAAAACCATACTGGACTTAGGGTGGGCCCCCAATCCAGTGACTGGTGTCCTTCGAAGAGGAGCAAAGCAGAGACAGAATTAGACTGTTCTAGACCAAGAAGCACCATGGACTGCTGGGAGCAGCAGGAGACAAGGAAGGGTTTCCCCTCGGAAACTTCAGAGGGAGCTTGGCCCTGCTGCCATGGGATTTGATTTAAATTATGTGTTTGTGTATTTATGTATTTATTTGAAAGTCAGTTACAACAAGAGAGGGAGAGTCAGAGGCAGATGTCTTCCAGCTGCTACTTTACTCCCCAGATGGCTGGGATGGCTGGGTATGGGCCAGGCAGAGGCTGGGAGCCAGGGATTCCATCTGGGTCTCTCACGTGAGTGGTAGGGGCCTGAGCAGTTGGGTCATGTTCAGATGCTTTCCCAGGCACATGTGCAGGGAGCTGGATTGGAAATGGAGCAGCCAGGACATAAACCAGCTTCCATATGGGATGCAGCATTGCAGGAGGAGGCTTTATGCACTACGCCACAGTGCTGGCTCCAACACCTCCATTTTATACTTTGGTCTCCAGAGTGTGAAAGAACAAACTTCCCTTGTGTTACACCATTGAGTGTGTGGTGTGGTTACCACAGCCTCCAGGGGGAGCTAGTGCATAGGCTCGGAAGTCCCCTTTGAATGCCAGTGGCAAGGTGAGTGCCTGTCACAGACATCTGTAGGTAGAAAGAGCATGGCACTCACTCTTGAGAAGGTTTATCTACCAGTTATCAGAAAAAAAAATTCAGTTCAGAGCCATATTCCAGTGTTGACACTCTAGATGCTTTTATGTTCCAAAGACACTCTTCTGACTTTGTAGATTCTCCTCTACAATGGGTTTTAGATTTTAGCATGGAATAGTTTTCCTCTCTTTTCATCCACAAAATATCCATCGGTGATTCCTCCCCTCAGGTAGCAGAACTCTGCACATTTCTGCAGGGAGGTAGCGGGTGGTGCTGGGAGATAGCCTCAGAGCATCGGTCATGTGGGCAGCAGGACTTCCCTCCCAGCCTGTTTTAAAATAATCTGGGCATGGCTCACACTGGCCACTGCCAGAATGTTCACAGCTCGTTAAACATGAACAGAACATCAGTGTGGTTTTGAGCCGAGGGTTTGGAGTGAACGCTGGGGTCCTGACTGTTCCTTTTGTCCTGCCAGGACAACTTCTCTAACTACGCTCTTGCAATAGCCTGACTGGCGTTTCTTTACTCCATAAGCTGGAGTGAACATTCATTTTTTAATATGCAACTGCCAGCACAATTTGTAAAACTGGCCAGCTCCTGGGACACCTCATCACCAGGGAGTGTTAACTTATTTACTTGGCAACATGCTTAACTCTTGTGCTCTCAAGCTCGCGGGATTTGGGGTGTCGTCCCTGAAGGTGTGAGAAGCCAGCCACGTGACCCAGAGGGGAGTCCCTCAAAGTGCGGTCCTGGAATCATGATGAAGTAGATGCAGAAAAGCAGCACACCCTATACAGCTAATGCTTCTGCGAGCAATTAATCTCGTTGACATACTTATATGAGCTTGCATAAAAATGCCTGGGAAGCATGCCGCTGAATTCAGTTGTTCATTAATATTGATCATATGCTGTCCCCATTGTGTTAGGAGCTACTTAAAGATTACCTACAAAAGTATTACAGCGTTATCGATCTTCAGCCCCCCTGAAGCCTCTCGCGTCTTGAAAGTCCATTTATACTTACATTGGTAAGCGTGATATTACCAAACAGTGTGTAATCAGATAATTTGGACTTTCAGGAATGCTAATCAGAACCAATGCTCATCATTACCACTCTCTGCACTTTATATTTTTAGTGGTGAAAAAGACCTTTTTAAAATAATAATAAAAAAGATTGTATGTATTTGAAAGGCAGAGTTTCAGAAAGGCAGAGAGAGAGGTCTTCCATCCACTGGTTCACTCCCCAAATGGCTGCAACCACCAGAACTGGGCTGATCCAAAGCCAGGAGCCAGGAGCTTCCTCTGGGTCTCCTATGTGGATGCAGGGGCCTAAGCATTTGGGACATCTGCTGCTGCTTTCCCAGGCCATAGCGGAGAGCTGGATCAGAAATGGAGCAGCTGGGACTTGAACCAGCGCCCATGTGGGTTACTGGCACTGCAGGTGGTGGTTTTACCTGCTGAGCCACAGACCATTCTTTTTTGAGACTTTTGAAATGGAAAGGATTTGGATCACCTTGTCTGCCTTCTTATTTTCACAAGTTGTTAAGTGGGGTTGAGTAATGCTAATATGTTTTCAAACTTTGTTCTTCTGTTAAGTGGTCTTCAAAGCTATCGATCAGTTAGTTGTATATAAATTAGTGCCTACGTGTTTCACAAAGGATAGGGGATGTCTCAAATACACCAAGATGTATGGACTGCTAAAGTAAAGAACATAGCCTAATAAAAAGTGTGTGGTAATACGCTGCCACTGGGAATCCTGGAATTAATTTCCAGAGACCATTGTATAGAAAACTGCACTTCTACCAAGAGTATTCACAGTACCGGAGGACCTTTGAAATCACCTTAAAAATGAAGTACCCCGGGGCCGGCACTGTGGCATAGCCAATAAAGCCGCCACCTGCAGTGCCAGCATCCCATATGGGTGCTGCTGGTTCAAGACCCAGCTGCTCCACTTCTGATCCAGTTCTCTACTATGGCCTGCAGAAGCAGTAGAAGGTGGCCCAAGTCCTTGGGCCCCTGCACCCATGTGGGAGCCCAGAGGAGGCTGCTGGCTCCTGGCTCCTGGCTTTGGATCAGCAGAGCTCTGGCTGTTGTGACTAACTAGGGAGTAACCAGCAGATGAAAGACCTCCCTCCCTCCCTCCCTCTTTCTCTCTCTCTCTCTCTGTCTCTCTCTCTCTCTCTCTCTCTCTCTGCCTCTGCTTCTCTTTGTGTAACTCTGACTTTCAAATAAATAAATAAATATTTTTTTAAAAAATGATGTACATCAACTGGATAACAAAGTGTACTTTTATGATGCTTGCTTGCTCTCCTAGGTGCTGGCAATTTCAACTCCATTCAAAGTTTCTATCACAAATTACTGACGCAGTGCCCCACATCCTAGGTGAATACAGGTGATTTAACCCAAAGTGAAAGGGGGTCAGGGTTGTTAAATCCTCACAGCAGAAGCAGCCTTCTCCGTTACACGTGGTGGGTACTATTTATCTCTGTGCCACGACCTTAACGTAACACGTTCCGTGTCAAAATGGAGAAGATGATTGCATGGAGGGAAAACACAAAGAAAGTTAGATTTCTGGAATCTCTGATTCTATCCGGCTTACCCCGCTCCCCCTTGGAGCCAGAAACTCAGAGAGTGTTGCTGTCTGTTTGAATCATTGCCAATGAGCAGAAAACACAAAGCCTCTGGGGCCACCCAGCACGTGGTGTAAGCTGAGCCCTTGGTTGTCATTCATTGTGTTACCTTTGTGTACTGACATATTTGATTATTTCATCTGGCTCCTGCTCAAAATGAATGACTTTATATTGGGAATTTTAAATTAGAGACTAACGCTGTTAATGAGATTATGTGAAGTTACATTTTTCTTGATGATGTATTTGCCAAAAGAATTAAGGGACGTGTAATCGGTATGCGAAAGTACACATTATAATGGTCTGATATTTACAAGTCAATGCAATACTCTGGAAGCCTAAACCATATTAGAGATAAAAAAAGGAGTTATACCTAATTATAAATTTAAAGGACTTGTAGCTTGAAACGTGTAGAAAAGTTACAGAAAGTATTCAAATTAATTATTGACTGAAAAGCCAAATGATATTAATGTCTTGTACAGCTAACGTTGGAACAGGGCTTAGGCGTAGATGTAACTGTTACTGCTGGCGATCAGCACACACGGATCTGTTATGGATGCTTCGGCATCCTGCCACCCCGAGGGTCCCACACAGAACAGGACCCAGAGGGGAGCCACGCCTTTCAACTCTGTCATGAGGATTCCAGGAGAGGACGAACTAGGCAAATAGCGTCCGTCACCCAGGGCACTTACCACGAGATCACCTGGGGAAACGCCCATGTTAACAATGGACTTTGGACAGCAGAAACTGAGTGGGGGGAAGCTGGCTCTGTAGAACCTGTGTATATTCATCATATGGGATGCCCTGACACCCCGATCCATCTCCTGAAAATACTCTGAAATGCTTCCATTGGGGGAAGGCTGTGGAACACTGTGTTATGTGCAGGAACACACTTAGGGAGCACAAATCCGTGCTGTTTCCATCGCCAAGACTAGCATATTAACATACAGATTTCCCACATGGCATGAGCCATGGCTTCCTGGAGAGGGCACAGCCTTTGCAGTCGGGCAGAGGGGACTCAGGTATTGGCTTGAATGGTAGACGTGTTGCGAAAGCCCTCTGAGCCTGTTCTCGTGCCTGGAAACCGGGGAGATGTAGTTGGAAAGCATCTTCAGAAGCAGCAGGTGTGTTTCCTGTTCCTTAGCGCATAAGGGGCTCTGCGAAGGTTAACCCTGTTCTCCTCATGTCACGTCAGCCTCCTCCTTTAGAGGAAATTCTCGGAAAAGTAGCCGTAGCCACAGCTGAAGCCAGATGTCAGCTGAGGTCGTGATATGCTCTGAGTGCATAAATAAAAGGAGCTGCAACTCAGTGCCTCGCACCTTGTGGGAATCCCGGAAGCTGCACTGCTGGCAGGGCAGGCTCACCTGTGCCCCCCGGGAAGTGCACTGCATGGCTGGGACTGACGGCAGCCCGGTCAGCTCCGCCTGCAGGTCACAGCATCCGCTGGAGTCCTATCCCTTGAGCATCCCGGGCAGCAACCTCCCACCAGGATGAGCCAGAGGAAAAGCACAGCCCTTTCGCCTGCACCTCCCCAGTCCCGCTCTTGGGTTTTATGTGGTTCACAGCCCTCGGTGTGCAGCCGGGCATCCCCACGAGAGTAGCGTCTGTGCAAGCAGCTTAAACTTGAAGTTGGGGCATCACCATTGCCTCTCAGCCCATGGCTCGGCCCCCTGCCCCAGATTCTTCACTTGCAGTGCTGCTGTTGGAAGCTCCTCCCCTTGGTCTACACCAGCCCTTGCTCAGTGCTTCCCGACACCATGCAGATCCACGTGACTCATGTTGCACACAGGTGCTATTTTTCCAACGATGCAGGAGGCTTGAGTCAGCAGGGCCAGGGATCTCTCACAGGCTCCTGTTCCTCAGCGGGGCTTCGCTGGCCCCTTCCCCACCAGCACTGCTCTCACAGGAGCTGTCTTCCTACTCCACGCCCGCCTCCTGGAATTCTGTTTGCCTTCCTCCCCCACGTAATTAAGTCCCTTCTCTTGAGATGGCAGAAAGAGCTTTAGCAGTTTTAGTTTTAATAACTATTTTTTCCTCCTAGGTAGAGTTGCTTAAATCCAATTTTCCTCATATTAGGTGTTTTGCTAGAGATACTACAGAATTCTTATTAAGTTTTGTTTTCTCATCTGCAAAATTGAACAATCCGGTTAGGTGATCTTCAAGGTACCTTATTTGTGGAAAATTATATAATTGCTTGAATCTAAGTATTCATGTTTCTTTAGCAATTATATGCATGGATGTCAGTTTTCTGTTAATTAAAAAAATGTAAGTTTTCTCATTCCGAAGCTAGTCAATGAGTCAGAACGCTGACATCACACTTTTTTTTAAAGATGTATTTATTTACTTGCGAGGCAGAGTTACAGACAGAGAAAGGGAGAGACAGAGGGAGAGATCCTCCATCTGTTAGTTCACTCCCCAAATGGCTGCCAGGGCTGGAACTGGGCTGCTCAGAAGCCAGGAGCCAGGAGCTTCTTCTGGGTCTCCCACATGGCTGCAGGAGCCCAAGCACTCGGCCATCTTCTGTTGCTTCTCCAGGCCACAGTAGAGAGCTACATCAGAAGTGGAGCAGCTGGGACTTGAACAGGCAATGGGATGCTGAGGCTGCAGGCGGATGCTTAGCCCACTCGGCCACAGCGCCGTCACTCACCTCATTCTCCCCTCTCCAGCCAGTTGACGCCGAGGAGTGAAGGTTTCAGAATAACAGTGTCTTAGTCTAAGCCACCTGATTTCTCCGACCCTGTCTCTTCACACTGAAGCTGAATGAGGTCAGCTACCCCACTGGGCTGTGGGGAGGACAAGCGAGCTTATTTGTGTGAAGAGTTTGTAAGGCGGGAGGTGCTCTAACTTGTTAGAGCGGAGAGCAGAAGAGGCAACTGGGAGGAGATGGGGAGATGGGTTCTGCAAGGGGGTTTACATCTTAGCCAACAAAGGAGCGATTTCAAATTGCTGCAGAGCTGGGGCTTGGTCGTCATCGTCCTCCCTGTCCAGACGTGCACAGGGTGCAGTCCCCCAGCTGCCTTGGTTACCACCATTCTTGGGCCCCACCTTCTGCCTGCCTTCTAGCCTCAGCCAGGAGCACTGGCTCCTTTTGCTGAGTCGTCTCCTGCAGGGCTCCGGAATGCATTTCTTTATGCCTAGTCAGGTGCCCGGTGTAATGCATCTCACTTGCCTTTTGTGAAATGCATGTCTTCACTGGCTGTTCGTCCACATTTTATTGTGTTCTGCTCTGCTGAATTAAAAATAAACGCAGGGCATGGGCACTGGGCTCAGCAGTAAGATCCCTGGGCCTCTGGCTTTGGAGTCCCCGGCTTTCAGTCTCGGTCTGTTCCTGACCCAGCTCCCTGCAAATATGCTCGCTGGGAGGCAGGAGGTCAAGCACTTGGGCCCCTGCCCACCACGTGTGAGACCCCAGAGTTACAGGCTCCTGGTTTCAACCTAGTCCAGGACTGGCTCGTGTGGGCTTTAGGGGAGCGAACCAGTAGACAGAAAATATTCCTCTCTCTCTGAAAGTAAACAAATGAATATTTAAACAAGATGATAAATCCAAACTTGGAGAAAACAATCTTTTTTTTTCCCCTGGGCCTTTCTTTATCTCCCAGGGAGAGCTTTGTCTTCCTTGAACTTGATTCTTCCCTCCTTCCCAATTTCCAGTCTGAAGTTCATCCCGAGTCCCTTGGTGGCCTCCAGGGAGCAGAGTGTAAGACAGAATTCGTGGTGTGGAAGAGTGATTGGCGGGGGGATGGAGGTCTGTGGCCAACTGAGGGAAGAGGGAGCAAGCGTGGGTAGTAGGAGCCGCCTTCTGTGGCGCAGCCGGTCACTACAGATGGGAGGCGGGGAAGGGAAGAAGAATGCATGGAAGAAGACACCGATGACCGTGGCTTTTAAGGGAACCTCAGCCACGCCAGCCAGCCGCCTCCCAATATTGAATGTGTGTTGGAAGAGCAACAGGTCCGGCAGGGTTGGACCAGCTCTGCCGTTGCCGGGGGAGCGGGTGCTGGAATGGATGCTGCATCGGCAGATGCTGGAGGGCAGCAGCTGGATCCTGGCAGCAACCCCCCTGCTGCTGGCAGTGGGTCCTCCCCGAGGGAGAGCTGAGCAGCGCAGCTTCATTGGCTGCTCAGGCATCGATCGCATTGTTGAAGTTGTTTTCTCAAAGTTTAAAAATGAGTACCGATGTCTCATTTCTAGATATGCTGCCTCTGATGAACTGTTCCTCCTAGGCCAAAAAAGTGTGCTGCTCAGAGGCATGCCCACCACAGACTCATACCAACACTATGAACTTATTGCAAACAGCTGCCCACTGCTCATGGTCTGTGTGGTTGCAGGCATTTGCTGTTTGCCCCAGTGAGCATAAGAGCTGTTTTGGGTAAAGCCACCACCTGCAACACCCTGCATCCCATAGAAGAACCAGTTTGAGTCCTGCTGCCTGATTTCTCATTCAGCTCCCTGCCAATGGAACCAGAAAAGCAGCAGAAGAAGGCTTAAGATGGCCTCTGTGCTTGGGCCCCTGCCACACTCATGGGAGACCTGTGTGAAACTCCAGGATCTGAGCTTTGTCTCAGTCCTGCTGTGGCCATTGCAGCCGTTTGGGGAGTGAGCCAGCAGATGGAAGATAGCTCGCTCATACACACTAATAAATAAATAAATCAAGAATTAAAAAAGAGAGGCGGGCACTGTGGTGTTGAAGGTTAAGCCTCCGCCTGCTGTGCCAGCATCCCAAGTGGATGCCCATTCGGATCCTGGCTGCTTCACTTCTGATCCAGCTCCCTGCTAACATGCCTGGGGAAGCAGTGGAAGATGGCCCACCCCTGCACCCACATGGGAGACCTGGAAAAAGCTCCTGGTTCATGGCTTCACCCTGCCCTGGCCATTGCTGGCCCTGGCCATTGTGGCCACGTGGGGAGTGAACCAGAGGATGGAAGATATTTCTCTCCCTCCTTCTCTATCTGTATTTCTGCCTCTCAAATAAACAAATCTTTAAAAAAAATAGAGCTCTTCTGTGTATATAACTCCATAAATTGTAACTAAGAATTAGCTTTTAGACATGCAGCAGGTAGTCTGTAATTCAGAAACCTTGATACTTGTATTTAACTGAATGTTAATATTTTTTAGACACTGTTCTGGGTATCTTCTTTGCATGAACTCTTTTCATTTGTATTGCAGCCCTTTGAGGTGAACTCTATTGACATTTATTTATTTATTTTTAAATAATTGTTTTATTGAAAGGCAGAGTTATAGAGACACAGAAGCAGAGACAGAAAGAGAGGTCTTCCATCCTCTGGTACACTCTCCAAATGGCCACAACAGCCAAGGCTGGGCCCATCTGAAGCCAGGAGCCAGGAGCTTCTTCTCAGTCTCTCATATGGGTACAGGGGCCTAAGCACTTGGGCCATCTGCTACTGGTTTTCCAGGCTATTAACGGGGAGCTGCATCAGAAGAGGAGCAGTCAGGACTGGAACCAGTGTTGATATGGGATGCCGGCACTGCAGGCAGCAGCTTAACCTGCTACGCCACAGCGCCAGCCCCAGTATTGGCATTTAACGGAAGAGTGGTGCAAGGAATGAGGCAGCGGGAGAAGTTAAACAAACCTCCCCAACCACACAGCTAAAAACTCGGGAAGCAAGGATTCTGACACAGGCCTTGGGCGTTCAGAGCTCACACGCTCGGTGTTTCCTGTACCACTTTTATCCAGAGGGCTTGGTTCAAATCCCAGCTGCTCCACTTCGATCCAGCTCTCTGCTGCGGCCTGGGAAAGCAGTAGAAGATGGCCCAAGTCCTCAGACCCCTGCACCCATGTGGGAGACCCGGAAGAAACTCCTGGCTCCTGACTTCAGATCAGCTCAGCTCTGGCGGTTGCTGCCATTTGGGGAGTGAACCAGCAGGTGGAAGACCTCTCTCTCTATGTCTGCTTCTGCATCTCTGTAACTCTGCCTTTCAGATGAATAAATTTTTAAAAAATACCCAGAGTGTTTTGCTCAATAAAACTGAGTTGCAGGGTGTGGACGTTGGTCTCCTCTTCAGCACATGCATCACACAGCAACGTCTTCTCTGCCTTCCAGGTCCCTGCATCCCTAACCCATGCCATAACGGAGGAACCTGTGAGATAAGCGAGGCCTACAGAGGGGACACCTTCATAGGCTACGTCTGCAAGTGTCCTGGGGGATTCAATGGGATCCACTGCCAGCACAGTAAGTTATCCGCTGTCACTGCACATCTGTGGTTATTGATTGCAGAGTGTTCAAACCATTATCACAGAACCCCCCAGCAGCCAGGAGCCCTAGAGTGAGGCCAATGTGACTCCTCTCCCACTGAACACAGCATGTCCCCGGCGGAGGACTCCAGGGTGGGTCTCAGTCCATCCAGTGGTCGGGGGGCTTGGAATCTTCTGGCTAGTGGGTGGTCCTTCTCAGTATCACATAGCTGTGCTTACATAATGTCTCTCCTTATGTTAAACTGGTATCCTGTCTCCCTCAGAAGCAAGATTGAGCATAAAAGCCCAGGGAGTGGTGAGCGTGGCCCTTTAACTGCTATGGGGCTCCAGAAGCAGTGGGCTCTATGCTGCCGGGAAGCAGGCTCACAGAGGTGACTACACGTGAGCCGAGCGTGAGAGTGGGGAGAAACCGTTGATCAGAGGAGGGAATACTAATGCCCGAGTGACAGTTGAGGCAGCGATCTTAGCCGTGAGTAGGCAGAGCCAGTGAGGTCACCCAGGGCCACACTGCCAACTGGCAGCTGACAGCATCCAGTGCTTCCTGGCTCTCGGGAGGTCCAGGGGTTTGTGGAATGTCTGTGGAAACCTCTCATGTCATGGGGGCACAAGAACACCTTCCAACTGGCAGCTCAGCCTCTTCTGAATGTCCCCGAGAGCTCAGATCAGTAGCCGAGAACTACAAGGCCAGTGATTTTTCTCAGGCGGAGTGCAGAGATGCCCTGGCTGAGTCTCCCTACTGCTAACTCTTCGGCCTTCGCACAGGAACGTATCAGACAGTCCTGGGAAGACCAGGACAGCAGCCCAGAATCTTGGCTGTTGAGAACTCACTTAATCCCACGCAGAGACCAACACCTTCCCTGTGTTACAACACCTCGTGTTATGCTGTCAGGAGCAGTGCACAGAGGGACACAGTCTGGCCCTCCCGCTGCAACTCCTCAAGTCAGAGCTTCCCTTCTGAAAGAAGGAATGAGTTCCAGGACGGCCTGTTGGCCAGAGTGCAGCAGCAGGTGCACCCCAGCTCGGGTCAACCTAGCTTCCTCTTCTCTCCAGTGCCAGAGGAGGGAGAAGCTGTGGCTATAAAAAGGCAGAGTCTAGCTGTTGGCAGAAATCCTGGAAGAACACAAGAGGACAGCGTTCAGGAGGCAGGTGTGAATCCCCATTGTCACAGATAGTTCACACATACGAACTCTACTCCCCTGGCCTCCTGGGTAAAGCCGAGGCTTGTCCTTAAACCAGAGCTTGGGAAACTCCTAACACTTCCGACTGATAATGTCTGTGCAGTGGTTCAAAATTCCTTTCACATCTCTGGCCCTTTCTTTTCTTCCTGCCATTCAGTTGCTGTCTGTAATGGCCTAGAAATCCCATTGAAGGGATGGGCATTTGGTCTCACAGTTAAGAAACCCATGGCCTAAATCAGAGTAACTGGGTTCAGTGCTGCTTGCTAATGCAGATCCTCATAGCAGCAATGAGGGCTCACGTAACTCAAGTAAGTAGTGAGTCCATGCCATCTATCGGGGAGAGTCTATGTTTTTGGCTTCCAACTTGACTTTAGCCTGGCAATTAGGAAGAAAACTAGAAGGTGGGAGTGTGCTGTCTCTCTCTCTCTCTCTCTCTCTCTCTCTCTGCCTCCCAGAATTCAGATTTTTAAAAAAGAAAAAGTCCCACTAATAATTTGAAGCCACCATGTATTTGCCCCAGCATAAGTGATGTTTCTCTGGAGAAGTGTCGCTGAGAACGTATCCAGCAGCTTCAGACTCCCACCTGTGATTGGATTCCCAGACCAGCAAGTGCAGGGAATACAACAGATCATTCTTGTCCCCATTCTCCGTGGTGGAGCACCCAGTCTTTTCTCTCTGCCCTCATGTTGCACCCAAATAAGCTCATACATGCACACGCTTACGTTGGATCTCAAAACTTCTTTGAAGCACGAGAAATCCTTTCTCTTACCTGAGCGCTCACAGGAGCTTATACCCACATCAGGAATTGTAACAGGGGTTCGAATTCAGTTTAGAACCAGGATTTTCTGATCAAACCCACCCACTCCTGTTCTCCACGGGGCACCGTTGTTAGAAGCAGCAGGTAATGCAGCAAAAGCTCCTGGTGCTGTAATGGGAAATCTGAAGTTCAGACCTGACCCTTACAGCTGATGGACGTGACCTTGAGGTAGTCACATGTCCTTTCTGTGCCTGGACACATGCAGATTGAGGGATCGAACTAGCAATGGGTGAGCTTTGGTTCATGGGAGCCGAGAGAGGATTACGACTAACCAGGTAACCTGCCCGCTGTACACGTGTTGTCAGGCCTCATCTCGATGGATGAAATTGGAGAGGATCACACATTGGGAAACAGGTCCAGCAGTGTTCCCAGCCCTGGGAGCTTCTTCAGGGAGCAGAGCCAGAACGGCATCTCCTTATTCCTAATGAGGATTGCCAGGTTTGGATCCCTCCCTACCCCACTGATGGCGGTCTTATGACACAGCTGTTCTCTAGAGCCATGCAACTCAAGGTGTGCTTGTGTCAGCATCACAGGGAAGCTTCTTAGAAATGCAGATCATCAGGAATCACACAGATGAAGTGCCTGCCACAGTCTCTGTTTCACTCCCTCAATGGCAATAACGGAGCCTGGCCAATACCTGAAACTAGGAACTCAATTCAGGTTCCCCACCTGCGTGGCAGGGATCTAACTACTTGAGCCATCACCTGCTGTCTTCCGGGGTGCGTGTCAGTAAGCAGCTAGACTAAGATACGGAGCCAGGCCTCTGACCCAGGAACTCAAATGTGGGATACAGGCACCCCAACCTGTGGCTTACCTGCTAGGCAAACACCTGCCCCTGCCTATGATTTTATGGTGTTGAAAACAACATTTTATAATCTCATAAGAACAAGAACTAACATTGGCTATTATATGGAATTACCAAACTATATTTGTTTTGAAAATTCCATAGGGTAATATTACATGTATGTGTGTGTGTGGTGGGTAGGTGGGTGTATAAATTGTAGGATGTATGTAACAGGATGAATTGAGCATCAAATCTGCTTAGAGGTTGCACTTTGTTTCTAAGATTTATTTATGTATTTATTTGAAAGGCACAGTTACAGAGAGAGACAGAGACAGACACAGGGAGAGAAAAAATCTCTTATCTACTAGTTCATTCCACAGATGGCCACTATGACCAAGGCTAAACCAGGCTGAAGTCAGGAGCTCCTTCCAGGTCTCCCATGTGGATGCAGGGGCCCAAGCACTTGGGCCATCTTCCACTGCCATCCCAGGCGCATTTGCAGGGAGCTGGATCAGAAGTGGAGCAGCCGGGACACACACCAGCACCCATATGGGATGCCGACCTTATAGACAGTGGCTCAACCCACTACGTCACAATGCTGGCCAACACTGGGCTTTTCAAAAACATTTCTCAGGCAAACAGTTTTCTGCTGGGAGCCACACCATTAGTGGTGTTTTATTTGCTGCCTGGAAACAGACCTAACGCCTCCGAGAAGCACTGTATCTCATTGCTGCACCTCTTTGTAGGCATCCTGTACCCTCTTCCGTCCCGGTGCAGTCTGCAGTCCTTGGTTCCTCTATGAGCAAAATTTCTCATGTTCTGCTCTTTGAGGAAGCAGAGAGGATCTGGGAGCCAACCAAGCCCTGGAAGGAAAGGGCTGGGGTAGATCCGGCCCACGCTATCAGTTGCCTTCCAGGAAAATGGCCAGGAGCCCTTTTCCCCAGAAAACCCAGAATCTACAGCTTCCGTCTTCATAATTGTGCTGATTACTGCCAGGTAGTTTAGTTTTAATTTTATATTCTGCATTCATGGGTTCATGCATTTTACAAACAGGAACTGGAGGGCAGGAGAACTTTTATAACTTCCATGGTCCAGCCTTCTCAGAGTTAGCCAATGATAGGTGTTGATGGAATGATTGCTCCTAATTGGATTCATTCTGGTTTGGGCCATCGGGAGCCATCTCTGATAGGCTGTGCTCGTTAACCACACCGACTCCTGGTCCCACCTCAGCCCTGTGGAGACAGAATCTTTGGTCGACGCCCTGCCAACATGGAGGTACAGGCACCTGTAAGATCCTGAGGTTTCCAGTCCTGGAGACCCATGGCTCAGAAGGTGACCACCGTGCGAATTGCACTGGAGGACTCCTGCAGAGAGGGAACGAATCCTGGGGTAGATGCCGGTTTCTGATGAGGCTCCATCTGCATCCGTAGTCACCTAGTCCTTCAGGGCCTCAGGTTTCTCATCCAAAAATTCAGTTCAGGAAACTTCCTGAGAACTTGACATTGTGTCACGGTGCTGGAAAGCAACTAGAGCTGAGAACTTCTGCCATAGTGGGGAATTTGTAACCATCATATGAGGGATATGTCCAGTTACTTCACAGAGTTCAGAGGGTTATGTGTGCCGAATGGACTGATTTTTAAAGTATGCTAGACATCTGACTGGCCTTTAATTTTCTTTCCTTCCTTTGCAAACAGTTTAGTTGTAATATTTTAGAAAAAAAATCACTGTATAATAGAGCTCAGAGAGACTCCAAATGGGGCTTGATGTTTTTCTGTGAAATTCTTCTTTTAACATCATTCATTCTTATAGGTAATTTTTAGGTTTTTTTATTATTATTATTCAAGCTTTATCATTTTAGCTGGGTCCCTTCCTTATTGTAGTTTTCCTCTGGAAGGGAAGTGGAGCATCCAGTTGGGGGCCGTTTAAGGCCTGCAGAGTCATTTGGCCCAGCCCCGCCGATGCAGGTACAATTCAATACATCTGTAAGTGGTTCATATTTAAGTTCATGGTTTCCTATGGCCTGTGAACCATTTTATAAATATCCAGGTGGCCTTTGGCAAAATAAATCAATCAATAAATAAAAGGTCCCCCACCCCTCTCTGGAGCATCAAACCAGCTTTCCCTACCGAAGAATTCGCTTGTCAACAGCGTGAAAACTTTTACCTGGAGATACAGGGGCACCTGCAAACTATTCAACTGCACTGGCTCCGTAGCGCCCTCTAAGGGGGCTTTCTAAAGAAGGCTCGATCCCAGCACCAAAAGCTTTTGGGAATGGGATATAGATTCCAGATTTTCCTGCTCACTGATGACTTTGCAGGTCAAAGTGAAACACCAAAGGTTCTCAAACCCTTGTGCTTATGAGTCACAGGGGAGTCCAGCTAGAAATGCAGATTTGTCTTGCTCATCCAGAGAGATTTCAACTTAGATATGGCCTCGGTCCCCAGTGAAAGCGACACAGATGGTCTTAGAGTACACATTAGCATCACCTGGAGAGCAGTAAACATTACTGATGCCTTGCTCCCACCGGGGATTCTGATATAATTGGTCTAGGGTATGGTGCAGGCATTAGGAGTTTTAAAACCACCCCCAGAGGATTCTAATGTGCAACCAAGGCTGGAAATCAGTGTTCTAGAACCCATGCTGTGAGGAATTACAATGCCTTAAAGAAACTAAGCACAGAAATACTCAGAGAAACCAAGCTTGGGACTGAATATCAGCACACAGTGAGCATGGACTCTCATAACCTCATGGAATGTTGTCATACTGCCTTGGTTCCTTAATACATCACGAGTCCTCTTGCGGCAAGAATTCACAGGTGACTGAAAGAATCAGGCCAGGAGAAGATATTAACTTACTCTTCTGCACATTTGTTCTCTCTTCATCTGTCTGTAGGAGCTAGAGTTGCAAGAGATTTCTATTTTCTTGCTTCCTTTTCTTGGCTGGAGACCAACAAAGAGGATTGTCTTGGCTGACATAGAGGATAGATAACTTTGCACAGGAGCACTATTCCAATATAGGCACAAGTTTGTGACTTTTGCAAAGGAATTCTTAGGTGTCCACAAAACCAAAATACTTTGCATTGGCTGTTTTAGGTAACATTAAAACATTCTTTGGGGCTAGCGCTGTGGCACAGTAGGTTAATCCTCCACCTGTGGTGCAATCATCCCATATGGGCACCAGTTCTAGTCCCAGCTGCTCCTCTTCCAATCCAGCTCTTTGCTATGGCCTGGGAAAGCAGTACAAGGTGGCTCAAGTGCTTTGGCCCCTGCACCCGTGTGGGAGACCTGGAAGATGCTCCTGGCTCCTGGCCTCGGATTGCTGCAGCTCCAGAGGTTGCAGCCATTTGGGGAGTGAACCAGCAGATGGAAGACCTTACTGTCTGTCTCTCCCTCTCACTGTCTGTAACTCTCTCAAATAAATAAATAAAATATTAAAAAAAGTTCTCTCTGTTTTTACCTTTTACTTATTAAAAGAAATTTTGTTCCAGCAAAACAATAAACCCTGAGCAGAAACATGTTAAACAAATCTTGCCAGGTCATACAGATGAAGGTAGTGTATCTCTAGTTACGGACATGTTCTCCTAGAGCTTTTCTGTCCTGGTTTATTAAGCCTCTGTGGAGGAACAGGGATGAAAACTCAGAATCAGTTTTAAAGAATTTACATGGGGGGCAGATGTGATTTAATGGGTTAAGCTGCACCTGCCACACCAGTATCCCAAATGGGTTATGGTTCACGTCCCGCCTACTCTACTTCTGATCCAACTTATGCTAATATGCCTGAGAAAGCTACAGCAGATGGCCCAAGTCCTAGAGCCCCTGAACCCATGTGGGAGACCCAGATGAAGCTCCTGGCTCCTGCCTTTGTCCTGGCCCAGCGCTGGGTGGTTGCAGCCATTTGGGTAGTGAACCAGCATGTGGAAGATCTCTCTATCTCTACCTCTGTCTCTGTAACTCTGCCTTTCAAATAAATCTTAAAAAAAAAAAGAATTTTATTCCAAATCTCCAACCTGTGATGCTAAAAACATTGATTCCCAAATTCCCATGGCTCTTGTCCATCATCTTCCATTTATTTGCTCACATGGCACCTCCTGTACTCTGAAAGCTATCTGCATCCATGCCAGGATATTATTCGTTTATACAGTTGACGTGTACTTATTGAGAGTTTACTTAGTATTTTGCTAATTTGCAATGTGCACTGAGAAACGAGCGCTGGCTGCTGGGCTCTGCTGCTGGGTTCACTCTGAACCTGCCGGGAAGGAGCCGGCTCCTCTGTCGGCTGGTGGACACGCAACCAGCTGCAACACACGTGGTCTGCAGGGACAGCAGGGCCAGGCTGTCTAGCTGTTTCAACCATATTGGTTCCTACTGTGTTCCTTGGATTGGAAAACTGGGTGTCTTTTTCTAGAACCTTACAAATGCCTTCGTGAACAGAGTCACTTAGACTTCATGCCCTGCCTACTTGATTGATTCCAGGTTCAAACGAGTACCCCAGGCCATATAAGGGACAGGTGCCATGGCTTCAGCTCTCTTTACTGTAAATCACCTTGCAAACCCATTTTTCTTTAGTCAGTTTGAAAAGCCAAAGCACCTGTGCGTATGGGAATACATCTCCATTAGGATCCAAAGCCCATTCATCCAAATGTTAACCCAATAACCCTGACTCGTCCCAAGCACTGTCCTGGAGACCAGGCTACAGTGTGGAACAAAGATACCCAAGTTCCCGCTGTCAGAGGACTTCTATTTTAATGAGGAAACATGGCATATGCATTGTCACCCAACTCAGCAACTGTGCTCTTGGGCGTGTATCCCAGAAAACTAGAGGCTTCACTTCACAGAAACATTTGTACTTGGATGTTCATGGCAGCTTTATTTGAAATAGCCAAAAAATAAAATGGGCCAGATGACCTTCCAACTGTGAATGGTTAGAAGAATTTTGCTGGACTGGGACCAGTGTTGTGGTAAAGTGGAGAAAAGCCGCCATACACTGGTGTGTCGCGACTGCTCCACTTCTGATCCAGCTGCTTGCTAGTGGCCAGGGGAAAGCAGCAGAAGATGGCCAAGATGTTTGGGCTCCTGCCACTCACATGGGAGACCTAGTTGAAGCTGCTGGCTCCTAACTTCAGCCTAGCCCAGCCCTGGCCTTTTCTGCCATCTGGGGAGTGAACCAGTGGATGGAAGATTCTCTCTCTCTCTCTTAACTCTGACTCTCAAGTAAATAAATAAATCTTTAAAAACTGCAGTAAAACTGGAGACAGCTGAATAAGATTGGTGTCTTTTATAAAGGTTTATTTTATTTATTTCAAAAGCAGAGTTATAGAGAGAGAGAGCGCGCGCAAGCGCTAGTTTCCATGTTCTGTGTTACCCCCAAATGGCTGCAACAGCCAGCGCTGGGCCAGGCTGGAGCCAGGAGCTTCATCCAGGTCTCCCACTTGGGTGTAGGTCCTGTAGGGCGAGACTAGAGCCCTGCAGAATGTCCCAGAGATGGAGGCAGTCAGCACTGAGCCGGCAGTGAGGACCTGGCAGGACTGAACAGTGCTCAGATTTGCAAGATAGTCTGAAACAGATCACTTAGTATCACAAATGTCTGGCTGTTGCTAATAATGTCAACAGTATTATAATTATCTCTTCTTGGGTCCACTGTTGTGAACTTGGGCAGTATGATGAGTATGCCTTGTCACTGCCATTTTTTCTAGGTTTCAAGAGTATTACAAGATAGAATCTAGACTTTTAAAGACAAACATATACACATAGACACATATGTGTGCACATATATAAACAATGCCCTAAACAGATATCATGGTCTTTAAGACAGTGTATCTTCCTATACATTACTCCTGGGGAATAGTGGTGATTCTGTTTAATATTTGTGGAATTATGTATTTAATGGAGGATTAAGCTTGTGATTATAAAGTAAATTTAAAGTTTGTCATTTCAAAAATTAAAAGAAAAATTTAGAGGAAGGAGGGTAGAGGGTGGGAAATATCATTATTCTCTTAAAAGTGTATATCCAAAATAAATGAAAATTGTTCCTTTAATATAAATAAATTTTAAAAATTCTTAAATTGCAGCTCAAATTTTGATTTTTTTAAAGGACCCATGGAAGTGTCTGTCTAGATGCACGAAAATTGTGTCACTGTCTTTCCTACAGCTGAGTCATCACCAGTGGAACGCAGGGTGTTTCAAAGTAAACACTGCAGCAGAAGTATGTCAATCAAGAGCAAAATAATTACATACTAAAATGCAATAATGGTTTTGAAAACGAGGATATCATTTACATTTTAATGGGAAATTTGGAAATTGCAGTAGCATTCTGTGGATATTTACTAACACCAGCCTTTGGAATGCAATTTGATTGATTTTACTCTCACTGCTCCTGATGGATTTCACAGGCATGCTGCAGTTTGTAAGTCTCAAGAAATTTAAAGCAACCTATCCTTTGGAAATAAATGATCTCTGGATATTCAGAAGATTTAAATCATGTTATAAGACATCTCTTAAATTAGAACATTTCTAATAAGGAATGTTTCCTTCTCAGCTGTCCTCTTTGAATGGTAAGGAAAGGAAGTGCTCTGAGTTTATAAATAAGAAGAGCAGCGTCTATTTGGATAGTGAAGGGATGGTTGTTAAGGGAGTTGAGAGTTTAAATGCAGAAAACACCTGAACTCTGATTCCTTCTATGCTCCTAACAAGGCATGTCAGCCTGAACTAGTGATTGTGCTACACTTATTTATTTATTTATTTATTTGGCAGGTAGAGTTAGAGAGAGACAGAGACAGAGAGAAAGGTCTTCCTTCCGTTGGTTCACTCCCCAAATGGCCTCCACGGCCGGAGCTACGCCAATCCGAATCCAGGAGCCAGGTGCTTCCTCCTGGTCTCCCATGGGGTGCAGGGCCCAAGCACTTGGGCCATCCTCCACTGCACTCCCGGGCCACAGCAGAGAGCTGGACTGGAAGAGGAGCAACCGGGACTAGCAACCGACACACATATGGGATGTCGACGCTGCAGGCGGAGGATTAACCAAGTGAGCCACTTGTGCTACACTGTGTGTAGCCCCTGTGCTACACTTCTTGAGTCAGGTGTCGTGGCACAGCGGACTTAGTTCTGGCTCCTCCACTTCAAATCCAGCTCCCTGAGAATACACTTGGGAGGCAGCGGATACAGCTCAGGTGCTTGGGTTCCTGCCAGCCACATGGAGGACCTGTCTGGGAGAAGTTTCTGGCTCCTCTTTCTGTTCTGGCCCACTCCCAGCTGTTGTGAATATTTGGAGAGTGACTCAGCAAATAGAAGATCCATACTCTCTCCCCCTCTCGTTCTCCATCACTATGCCTTTCAAATATAGAAAGAGATGTTTTTTATAAAGCTTGTAAGACATGAAATCGAAAGTTCATTTTTCTTTAATCATTGTAAAAGAAGGTGATACCAAAATAAAGCAAAAGCCAACTAATTGATTTTTATTTGAGCTTGTTATGCAACAGAGAGGATGGGATCACTAGACTCCTCCATGTAAATAGTAAAGTCTTGTGACTGAGAATGTACACCTGCTCACTAGCTGGGCACAGTGGTGGGGAGAGGAGGACGTCTGGCTGAGGCAGAGGGGCTGGAATGTCTGTGAATGCTGTTCTTCAGTCATCTGCCTTCCAGAAAAACTCCTTCTAAGAGTTCTGTCCTTTGTCCTTTGAATGTTGTCCTCAGTGTCTCCTGTCTCTCTAGCATTAGTGCAGAAGCAAAGCCAAATTATGTTCCCTCCTTACTGCCCCCACTTCTTCCCCAAGGCACCACTCTCAGCTGTGATATGCTCCGAACGAGCCTGTTGTCTCTGCACTTGTCCCTGGTCCGTTTCTAACACCAGAGCCAGAGCCATCTCTTAGAGCACATTTCCTGTAAAGTCATTTCTTGATCCAAACCCGTCCTCCCCACATGCTGTCCTAGTGCACTTGGAGTAGAAGCCAAAGGCCTTGAGGTGACTGGAGAAGCCATATGTGTTCCATTCCTGTTCGTCTCTGTTGAACTCATCTCCTGCTGCTGCTCCTTGGGTCACCCTGTTCTCTTTGCCATCCTCAAACATGCCAAGCCTGCCTCCAGTCTGGGGCTTCTGCACTTGTGTTCTTGCACCTGGCCCACTCGTTCCTATGCAACCCCAACACTCGCTCTCTTGCGTTTTCCCCTTAGATCCTGGCTCTTGTGCTAATGTTCCAGAGTGGCCCTCTCCCACTGAACAGACAAGCAGGGGCCATGAAATAGGAGAGCATCCTGCAACACGTACTCCTGTCTCTCAGCTCTCCGTCTAGTCTCATGTCCCTTATTTGGCAGCACTCCTCACCACCTGCTGTATTATTTTATTTCTCCTCACTAGTAAATTAACTTCCCTTCTAGAATCAAGACTTCGCTTTGCTCCCTTTGCCTAAAAGTGCCTTGCTCGTAGCAGGTGCTTGATAAATACTTATTGACTAGATCAATGACTGAACCAGGAGTCTGTTTCCAGCAAGTTCATTAATATATCATCTAATAACTATTTTCTATGAGAAGAAACTATTTTCAAAGAGGAGAAAAGCAAAACTCTTTGGAAATAGTATATGCCTTTAAGAGCTTACAAAATGAACCTGGAGAAAAGTAGTATTTGATCTAACCAAAGTCCTGTGACCAGATAGGTTTGCACCGTCCATTATCTCCACACTGTGAGGACTGTCAATGCACGGTAGCTCAGAGGAGCCCTAGACTTACAGAGCACGATAGATAAGTAATGGTCAGATAACTTGTAGAACTTGTTGAGTATTGTTCATCTCAATTACCTGGAAGAGATGGGAGTGGAAGCACCCAGGCAAAGCTCAGCTGGAGAGTTTCATCGTTATGTAAAAGAGGCCAGGTGGAGACCCAGTGAGTGGAGGTGGAGGTGGGAGGTGGGAGGTGGAGACCCAGTGAGTGGAGGTGGAGGTGGAGGTGGAGGTGAGGGAGTTGCTCTTGGGTGGTTGATAAATACGTGAGAGGCGCATGTGGTGTGAGGCTGACGGTGAATGCAAGCCGCCCTTGCTTCTGCACACGTGCAGGTTTTAAAGCAAGCACGCCCCCGAGCACCAGCCGCGCGTGCCTGCCCATAAATAGCGGTGATGCTAGGGTTGCCGCGTGTGTAGACGTCCTGTTTTGGGTTGCCGCGTGTGTAGACTTCCTGCTTTGTCGGGGAGGAGAAGGAGCAGTGGGCACGCTTTGCATCAGGACCACCTGGAGGGCCGTTGCCTGCGTCTCCTGCTGGACTCTGTGCTGTGTTTCGTGGTTTACCGTCAGCACACTGCTTTTCTTGGAGTCGCTCTCCTTCAGATACCTTCAGTTCCTTCCCCAGTTGTGTCTGCCTTAATGGGGCTTCTCCAGAGAGAGAATGCAGGCTTCTTTGAGCTCCAGGTCTCACACGCTAAGGCAGCGAATCCATCCAGAGCCAAGTTGTAAGCGGGAGCCAGCAGCCCTCAGAGGCCAGTACAGCCCAGGAGTGACGCTAGCAGGAGAGACACCCAGGACCGCGGTCCCACGTGAAAGGTAGGCCTCAGGGAAGGGACTGCCACAGACCAGGTGGCTGTGACCGTGCACCCGCCCCAGAACTGCACCAGGTGTGTGAGGGCTCTTTGGTTTGGTGTGTTTGTTTTCTAAGAACAGAACTGGCTCCATCTACCTGGTAGAAGATAGTTGTGTGGGAGCAATTGACGCAGGGATCTTGCATTCGGCCGGGTTTGTGCTTGATGATCAAGTCCTTGAGGGCAGGAGTCCAGCTCGACATTCCCTTTGCGTTTTCTGTAGCAAGAATCACGTTGGAGACACTAGGCAAAATCTGGCCCTGACTTGAACCCACTTTGTACAGTGGATGTTTGGCCAGAGTTGGCTGCTGCCGTTCCATCTTCAAGTTCTCCTGTGCGGCCTCACCGGTACATTTGGGTTGCCTGGGAAGCCCTCTTCCGGTCACTCCTCTGAATGCCGGGCCAGGCTCCCCCAGGGACATGCCCGTGGCCCCCACTCCTCCCTCCCTCAGGCGGGGGAATCTCCCTGTTTTCTTCCTTGGGTAGCACTTACTTCTCTCTCATTTTGTATTTGTAATCTTCCCTGAGTCATCCTTGATAATCTTGATCGTAACCTAGGTTTGTGTTTTGCACACAGTAGGTACTACAAGTAGCTTTGAGGATTGAATCCGTGAACAGTGAGGGTGCACGAAAACATTCGCTTATTGCTTGATTTTTTTTTTTTCTTTGTAGAAATGCAGAGTAAACCGTGAGTGAATGCAATGGCATTCACTGCGATTGGCCTCACCTGTGCTACACCTGGTGGGGCCTTTTGCTTTCACCTGCACTGTTGTGTGACTGTTTCACAAACAGGCCTATCCCTTATGTACATCTGGCAAGGTGCCCGTCTCATAGAAGATGATGAATGAATCACTGTCAGAATATGTTTCGGGTGTATTGCTGACCTGTTTTCTTCTAAAATCAAGTAGCATGTAGCTCTTGTTTCTGAGGTGCAGGATGCTCCATTCCATTGGTAATAAACTACAAAGCCCATTTTCTTTTTTAAGTTTTTATAATGAATGCATTTTTTTCATAGATAGAACTTTAGGAATATAGTGTTTCTTTCCCCCATACTCGCCCTCCCACCTCACCTCACTCTCCTTCTCACTCTCCCATCTCCTTCTTCATTATGGCTCATTATACAGAGGGCCAACTCCTTGTTAAGCATAGATTTCAACAGTTGGCACCCACACACATAATAAATAGAATACAGTTTGGGAAGAAGATGTGCAGTGGATTCTCATAGTACAACTCATTAAGGACGGAGGTCCTACATGGGGAGTAGGTGCACAGTGACTTCTGTTGTTCTAAAGCCCATTTTCTAAGGCCAGCAAGTGTAATGTTCAAATCCACTACCTTGACCGAGATGCCTGTAGTTCCTGCCCTACTGGATGGTTTTAGATATTTTTATTCTTGAATCTCCTAGTTCGTGAGGATCTTACTGCATACCGTTTCAGCTGGTTTGTAGAAAATACATAGAAAATATTCCAAGTTCCCCTCAGTTGGCTCTGCGTGTATAAAAAGCTTATAGCTCAGTGTGAGGTACATAAAAAAGAGTCCCTTCTGGCCATATGGAGAGGCCACATCTGCCTCTTAGACACCGTGATGACCTGAAGTTCATCAGGAGCTGTGTGTATGTGACCCTTGCTGGTTGAACAGAGCAGTAGCAGAAGCCATGGAGGAATTGGTACCATTTTGATGTCGACATGGATAGCTTCTCCCAGGATAAATAATCATATTCTGTGACTTCATTTAAGATGAAACTCATTTAACTGCAAGTCTAGACACATTTTTTTTTCCCTAGGACTTATGTGCATTTTCCTGTATATAAAAGATGACACATTGTCTGTGCAAATACACCACCAGCAGCTATACCCTAGGTGATATAGGTGGATACACTGAGAATACTGATGTTGATGATTAGTTATACTGGTTAATCTTGTAAGTCTGTAGGCTATCCATGAGTTTTTTGTGTATGAAAACAGTGAAGATACCTAGTGCGTCTTTCCACTGCTGATCTTACATGATAAAACCCAAACAAACATGAAATTGCCTTATTTTGCTGTGGTAGCTTAACCCTTGAATGGACTCGGTTTTTAAATTGACATTGTAAACTCATGGGAGCCTAATGGACTTAAATTGCTGTTTAAGTGCAGCCTTGTAAGGGTGTGACATTTTTATCTGAGAACATAGTGTTTTCTTTGCCCTTCTGAAGGAAAACGTCTATTGCCAGCTGTCTCTGCTGCTGTTTACTGCCTGTCACTGAGAGGGTACAGAGCAGGTATTGGCCATGAACCTCCTGGGCGTGTCTGTTTCCCAGGGACGTTGGACATGAGTTGGTCTTGTCGTTTGAAAATAGTCACTCTTTGAGGTTCAAATTTCTCGCCCAATTTTATGTTGAAAGCTGTCTCAAGTACAAAACTCGGGAGCCCGGAAGAATTTTAAAAGCAAAACAACCATCTTCACCACTTCCAAATGTTTCCTTGTGGAAAAAAAAATTATTAAGTATGCTTTTACTGATGGAGGGAGACTGTGGGGCGGTCAGAAAGAAGGGAAACATTTATGGTTTTCCTTTATTTTTGACCGTGGCTTCTTAAATCTCATGACCAATTGGTGACTTCATGTCACGTGGGGTGGTCCAGAGGGAGGCAGCTGTGGCCGTAGCTGTCCACATCTGACACAGAGCAGGAGCAGGTGGTTGTTGGGAATGGACTTCAGTTCTGAAGCCCGCAGGGAAAGAGTGTGCTTGGGTTTCTCAAACCCAGGGAGCTGGTATCCGAGAGAGAAGCAGTTGAGGGAAGTCCCGAGATGTTTGTGACCAGCCGGTGCTAATCCCTGGGAGCAGGGGCTGCTGTAGTCGGCAGCTTCCAGTGGTGAAGTGTCACCCGAAAATCTGCAGAATTGGCTCCAGAAATGAGGAGCCCACAAGAGCACATGCACCAAACCTCTGGTCACCGCAGCATCAGTGCAGCCAGCTGTCAGGATGGTCATCATCTCCTCCACCCCAGGGCTGGAGATGGCAGAACACAGCCAATAGTGGAAGGTGGACTGCAAGGAGAGCCCATACCCTGGCTTTCTAGTTCATTCCTCTGATGCTGCTGGGAGCTACACTGGTCTAACTCACACATTGGAGACCCTGCTCTGGCCTTCAACCAGCACCACCACCACTCTTCATAGGACGGGCAGTCCAAGGGAATCTGGATACACAGTTCCTCTTAACCATGCTCAAGGTACTCCAGACACCAGAATAACCTTCCCAGATGGTACCCAGTACTCTGCCAGGACATGTGTGGGCTGCTTCCTCATGTCTGCCTTCTTGGGATGAACAGTGCTACTCGTCTGCACAGCCCCCCGCTCAATGACTGGCATTGGGTAGCTGCTGCTGTGTGGGAGGCAGAGCTTGGCATTGGGCTGGGGGTATCCAGAGCAGGGGTGGACTGAAGCTGTTCTCCCAGGGTCTCCACTTTGTCTAAGATTCTCAGTGCAAACCTGGTCTTGGACATCATTGTCACAGTGGAAAACACATGGTCAAGCAATCCCTTGGGCTTAGTTAGAGCCTTGTAACTGTTTTGGTCTGTAAGTAGCTGCCATTTTGTTGCAGACACAGAAGTGTTAGGGGAGGACCCCCTTCTTCCTCACTGCAGTTTTCTCAGCCTGTGCGAGGCCTGAGCTGGGGAAGAGATGTTCCAAACTGGGTATTGCTGCCTATCCTTAGATGCCACGAGACTGGTCTTACTTGAGAATGTGAAGTGGAAGTAATTGTGAATTAACTGAAAGGCAAGTGTGTTTTTGTTGCCTACAAGTAAGCAGAAGTTGCTTGAGGACTTGTTTCTGGGTCGCATAGAACAAATAGGTAGTACTACAGAGGATCGTTTTATAGGCTGGGAAACTCTGGTTACTGAAGAACCCAGTGTTCATTTCTCAGTTTGAGAGAATCTTTGTCTTAGCCTCATCCTGCAATGCCAACATCTGTCCGTGATATCTAGACTGACCATAGGAGTAATGATAACTCAGGTTTCCAAAGGGCAGTCGTCCTGAACCAGGCCTACAGAATATCCCCAGCCCCGTTTCCTGTATGGGGAGCACTTCATTACATTTAAGGGGATTGAAATAGAAGAATGTAAGCCCATCAACCCCTAGTCATTGTAGGAGTTACAGACAGTAGAGCTTGACTTGATGCTGACAGAAGCAGGACACTTTGCAAGTCCTTTCTTGGATTTTCTTGAACACTATGCTTTGGAGCACTTGTGTCCACAGTGGGTTCCAAGTGCACAAGAAGAACCCAAGAAACAGTCCTCCAAGAGCTAGGAAGAAAAGAACATCTGCTTAGTTCTTGTTAACTGCATACATGAACCGCACCACTCTTTGCCACATGGATTGAAAGTTGGCTCGTTGGGTTGGTCTGTCCAAGGGATGCCAGTAAGGGGGCCTCCCAAGAAGAGCAGGCATTCTCCAAAGTAGCATATGTTCAGCGTTCTTTATTGGTAATTAACTTAACCCTCGCCTCTCACCCTTTTGGCCCTGAAATCTACAGACAACTGATGTCTCAAAGCATCAGGGTAAGCAGAACAGAAAAACAGTTAATGGAAGAACCGTAATGAGCTTAAACACAAAATACCACAGGATGAATCCATGTCAAACTAACCATATCTAAAAGAGGATTGTCCTCCAGCTGAAGCTGTGTTAATATGCTGTGCAGTGCACATTTGCCTCTGCTACTGTCACTGCACGCCTCAGCCAGGGTGTACAGTGTACTGTTTGCTTGGGGACAAGTTGGTGACAACATGAATCTGCTGCAATCAGGAAGACTACATTAAAATTGTTTATGCTAATCCTTTCTCAGTCTTTTACATGTGTGTTTCTTACATACATTGTGTAGTATATGCACTAATTATATATAATTACATTAGTCATCATAGTCATTAATACCTGTTGATAATTGCGGCTGTTAGACTATACGGTTTTTGGAAGCATATGCCCCGATTTCACTTTTAGCAGTAGGTATATGCATCGAGTATCTTCAGACTATGGCTAGTAATAATTAGGAAGTATTTAGATGGCTTGAAATGAGAAAGTATACTTATGTATGAGCTCAGGTAAGCTTGAATCTGTAAGAATAATAAATAAATGTCCTGTTACTTATGTTCATTGTTGCCTCTGCTTCTAGCTAAAACTAAATATGCCAGATTTTACCTACAAACTGGTAGTCTACTCATGGCTATAGAAATAATATAAAACCTCAATCAGAAATTTTCATTCAGCCTTAGGAGACACACCTGTAACAATGTCTGTGTTGGCTCTCAGAACAGTGATTTAAGATGAGCTGACGTAGTGGCAACCTATTCTTTTCATATGGCCTTTTAACCTTTTGGTTAGTGGAAGTTTTGACCCATTAATTTGGACTGTGGAGTGGTAGAAGAGGGTGTGGAAGATGCCTGTGGGTAACGTGCTCTGACTCAATTGTACATGTAGAGGCTAGGGGGATATCATTAAAAGATAATAACAATGTACATTGTTTCTTTTTATTGTTCTGTTCGTTCCTTTGTTATAGGCACCACAGGGAATGATTTTATGGGTTTTACAACAAATGAGTTTGGGGGGCACATAAAATGTCTGTAGACTTGTGAGGGAGTCGATTATGATGATGAGATCAATACCCTAAGTGCTGAGAATGGAACTGAAGTGCTAAAACATAGGATGACACAACTGAATTCCTTGACCTGAAGCTCTCAAAAATTAATGTAAACACCCTGGTAATGAACACGAGAATGTCTGAGATGCATTCCCTAAGTGAGTGCATTCGTAAGCACCAAGTACAGAACCTCAAACCCTGATGCCTGTGCTGGTGTGGCGTCTACTCCATCCACTGTCCCCGTGCAGTTGAGAGCTGAATAGTAAGACGCAGGGCTGGCTTCATAATAAGGTAGAACTAAACACCACGTAACTGCAATCTAAACCTGCCTTGTATTTGCTGGAAGCACTTGAATTATGCTAATAATGTCTCTCTCTGTTGATACTGTGAAAGTTCTTTGATCTCACGCTGTTGTGTAGCATAATTCAGGGCAAGTCTGAGGAAAATTCAGCATATTGAGGCATGTGTGAGTGCAGCTGAATTTTTTTTTGCCAATGAGAATTGGATACATTATTTTCCTGGTCTCCACCTTAATTTTCTCCAGTGTAGATAACTGTTGCTTTTTAAGTATCGGAGCAATTGTTAAGACCCTTAAGGTTATATATTCCTGTGAATTGCTGGATAAAAGTAGAGCAATGAAAATGCCAAAATGTGGTGTGACTGTCCAGTGTAATTGATGAATTTATAAGCCAGTCAGATTTCAATTTATTTTTGCTTTCAGTCTGCAGAACGTCTCATTTCATAACTGTATTCTTTGTGACCATTCCTCATATGTCACGGAGCTTACTGTGCCTGGGAGTTTTGTCTGCACAGTATCTTAATGCTTTAATTACATGCAACATGCTGCTTCGTTACAGTAACAATTTTTAGCTCAGTAATACATTTTGGCTACTATGGTCTGGAAAACTTGAACATTCTCTATTGTTGGCACCAAGATAAGCAGTATTCTAAGGCTGAAGTATTGTTCTACCTTAATTATCCCTTCTGAATATTTACATATTCACTAAACTATGCATCCAGCTTTCTATATGCTGTCTCTTTGAAATTCATAGTACATGTCTATAAGAGTAAATACAAGGGAAGAGCAAATCTGCCGACAGGAACTCAGGAGGGTTACATATCCTCATAACTTGGTTCTACATCGTTCTCACCCTAGGCTCTTTATAGAAATCACACTGATTGATAACCACACGGTTGTCAGGAACACTGAGTTACACTGTGTGCACAGTGGAAAAGATCCAAAATATTGATTTCGGGGAAAACAGAAATGTTACCTTTTTTAAAAAACATTGTGTAGAATGACAGAAGCCGTGTGTGTGTGTGTGTGTGTGTGTGTGCGCGTGTGTATACATAAACACACATACACACATACACAAACAGGTATTGCAGAATTTTATTGTAAAGGCATGCACGTTCTGTATCCAGTGGCCCTCAAGCTCTCTTTATCTCAATTCTGTTTTTCAATATTAATTAGAAATACATAATGAGAGAGAAGGGGAGAGAGGAATCTTTCATCTGCTGGTTTATTCCCCAAGTGGCTGCAAAGGCCAGAGCTGGAATGGTTGAAGCCAAGAGCCAGGAGCTTCTTCTGGGTTTCCCATGTGGTAGGGGATAACTCCACTGTTCTCCCAGGCCATTAGCTGACATCTGTACTGGACATGGAGAGCCAGGACTCAACCCGTCAACAACAAGGCATGCTGGCCCCCATGTTATTGCTTGCCCCACTGTCACTGTGTGACAGTGCCAGCCCCTTCATCTGGATTCTTTAGAGTAGTTTGAAGAGCATTTTTGCTGTGATCCCCAAATGTTTTATTTTGATTCCTTATAGTAGTTTGGAGAGTATTGACTGCTTCACTTAGTTCTCTTTTTGGGCTCTGTGTTAAATTTTTGCACAATTAATGATGTGGTTAAATTCACTATTGTGTTTTAAATAAAGAACCAAAAGGTCACCTAAAGATGGATGAACTTGTTATCAAACAGAAGGGTTACAAAATACGCTTAGATCTTTAAGAATCCACTCCTGTTTTCTTCTGAGAACAACTATAGACACTCCCGGGGCGTAGCTAACTTCGGGCGTAAATGATTTGCCAAAGATGGCCCTGGAGAAGGAGGAGACCCACTCGGGTTCACTGCGGGTTTCCTCTTGCCGAGCCTGTGGCCTTGGCTGATGGTCCTCCAGTTGTGGGTCTCTCTGCTGAGAAAGACTTCAGTGGCCACATACTAACTGTGAAAAAACAGTTTCTGGATGCAGGTTTTTGCAGTCAGAGAAGGTGATCTCCTATTGGAGAAAGGACTTCCGGTTGGAGGCTGCCTGCCCCGCACAGGAATGGAGATAGGCTGCCACATACAGAGGCCTGTTAGTTACTTAGAGGGGATGTCTTCGTGAAGTTTCTCCAACTTGTCTACACGTAGACATAAGATCCTGTGACGTTCATGGAGATTGAATTTGAGTTGATTTTGCTGCACGCACTTTTGAGATTTGGATGTATGAAGAGTCTTCAGGAAATTGACGGACAATGAATCCTATAAAAATTGTTCACAGATTTCAAACTCTGAATTCTGTTCTTCCATGGACCTTTTGAAGGACCCTTGGACAGATTGATAGATTTGAAGTGTAGCCTTCCAAGAATGTAGATCTTTTACTGTCCCTCAATTCTCAAGCCTCAGTGAAATGACTGTTAAACAAGCTTTTGACAGTCTAAAAATAGTGAGGGCTGTTGCCACCCCAGTGAACTTGGACGTTTGGTGAGGGATCTGGAAGGCATGGTGTTGATGGAGAAGGGAACCCAGACCTATGTCCCTGTCCCAGGACAGTACTCGGGGAGTAGCAGCTGCTGTTACCCTGGGCCCTCCCTCCTAGAGTGAGGGAGCTGCTGCAGAAGCAAGAGCAGGCAGAGCTCCATCTGGTTTATGAACTCTCTGGAACAGCAGCCCCAGGGGCCCACCTCTTCCCTTCCACATTCTCCATGCATACAGAGCAGGATTTTCAGGCTAGAACTGAAAGACTGCTGACGATAAAGCTTCCATGGCGTTCCTAAGGGAGGACTTGGGTTCCTGACGTGCAAGTTGATAACACTGACTAGTGTGTGACTTTTCAAGACAAGGGTAGCCTTGCTACCTGCTTCTTAAGGAAAGCATTGAAGAAATGATACTAGCTTAGTAGATGCGTCTGTCTAGTCCTTATTTGCTTAAGCAAATAAATCACTTTTCACCTGACACTAAGGTAAACGGCAAAAACCTAGAAGACCCAAAATGAACACATAAAGTTAACTGGTGCAGGAATGATCCGAGGGTCAGAGGAGCCTCCTCACAAAACCTTATCTGGGAACATGAAAGAGTAAGATATTCATGAAATATCACTTTGAGAAAGAGTTCCTAAATAGGAAATGTCTGAGTGGAGGGGTTTCTAGTTCTGTTTTTTGGTATTGTTGTAATGCAGTCAGAAATTAAAATGGGAAAAGCATCTAGAGTTTGGAGGAAAATGCAAAGCAATGAAAGGTACATGTTTGGGAAATTGAGATCCAAGAGATCCAACTTGGGAGGAAACAACAAATTGATAGGTAATATTGAAATAATTTCAGGGTAGCAGGACAGCTAATGAAAAACAGGGCCTTTCTGGTCAAATTCTGATGAGAATTGGATATAGACAGACCCCGTCATCCCCGAGAGTCGTTTTAATCGGAATCTCCCAGAGACAACGGATAGGACCTTTCTCTATAGAGACAGATACACAGGTAAATAGACACTGAGAGGAAGCTTCCCAGGGAAACTGTCTCACTGGACTGTGGAGGCTGAGGTCCCCCGTAGCTGTGTGTGAGCTGGAGAAGCCCGGAAGTCCTCAAGGGAAATCTGTCAAAGTCTGCAGGCCTCAGATGCTGTTGGCGCAACTCCAGGTCTAAGCCAAAAGCTTGAACTTGGGGTGGGGATGAGAGCAGGTGTAAGTCCTGGAATCCAAAGACTAGAGAATCTAGAATTTTTATGTCCAGAAGAAGGAAAAGCTGTCCTACCTCCTGAACAGAAACATGACGCTTCCCCTGCCCTGTCATGCTCTGAGCCCTGAGCAATCGGATGGTGGCTGGACCCATTCAAAGTGGGCCTTCCTTATCCAGTCCACTAATGGAAATGCCAGTGCCTTGTGGGAAACCTGGTCACAGATAAACCCGGGCATGGGGCTTCTGCAGCCCTCAGCTCGTCCACTAGTCAAGTTCACATCTGAATCTAGTTGTCACAACATAACGCAGGTTAGTTCAAAAGAAGCAAAAATTGCACTGGGCTCTAACAGGCAGCAACGCTCTTGTATTAGACAGCGAATAAAGTAACTTAGACTTGACTTTCTGGGGATGCATGTGTTTGAATTCAGACTTCACTTATCAGCCAAACTTCACCCAAGCTTATGGAGTCAACTTCATTTTATTCTAGTGTGGTGACAGGTTTTGAGACAAAGACTCACATCTTAGTCCTTTTGTGAAAATCACCCGAGGCTGCTCTATGGCAACTGAAAAGAGGATGTGAGAAAGAATAAACTTAGGACTGGGGGGAGAGTAGAATATGCCCCAAAGAGGAGTTCCAGGCTGTAGCTAGCAGCAGGCCTGGAAGCCAGCATCTGGACCCAGGGAGTGAGAGGGCTCCAGGAGAAGTTGCCAGAGAGGAGCAAGGGAATGGAGAGCACCTTTCAACACGATCGTGGGTGCCCTTCTCCCAGCAAGGAGGAAAATGAGTTATTCCACCAAAAGTCCCACGAGGTTTTAAAAGCCCTCTGTCACAATAAAGCGCATAAATGGTCATCATTTTATAACACTGATAGACCCTGTGAGAATGAAGTCAGTTTGATGCCACAGCAGCCTTATAGCGTGGCACACTTCCATGGAGCACAGTAACTCTGTTGCTACTGAGCTCTTCAGTGAGGAATAGTGGCGTCTCCATGATATGGTCATAATTTGATTTCCTGAGTTTTGCAATTACTCACAGAGAAGGCATCAAAGAATTAATGTGCAGGTGTCTACTGCCCCTCCCTCTCCTTTG
This sequence comes from Sylvilagus floridanus, assembly GCA_949820135.1. Classification (NCBI taxonomy): domain Eukaryota; kingdom Metazoa; phylum Chordata; class Mammalia; order Lagomorpha; family Leporidae; genus Sylvilagus; species Sylvilagus floridanus. The sequence goes on along the minus strand of OX463246.1, from coordinate 7,421,345 downwards.
ATCCTGACCCTTTCCCTACGACTTTAATCTGTGGAAAAGGAATGCACTTCTCTCGTCTGTTGGCTTCGGGTTCAGAGCTGTGGCCCACTTTGGTCACTGAGGGAGTCTTATTGGCAGTGAGTTATTTCTGAGCCTGGGTCTTGCAGGTCTTGCATGATCCCCTTGCTCTTGTGAACTGCTGTCCTGCAGGTTGGTTCTGAGGAGCATCCAGCAGGGAGCAGACCTGAGCCAAAGCCTCAGCAAGGAACCAAGCCAGCAGTTGTTTGGAGGCAGAGTTCCTTGAAGTTCCACTCTATCTCTGGGCACCAGCCCTCACTGATAGTCACACGCCCGAGAAAAACGTACTTGCTTATCCTTGTTGGTCACGGAAGGTTTGTGACTGTTTGTCACACAGACCAACGGTAGCTGTGGTTGACTGACAATTTTACAACTGTGAAACAGGATGTGTTATAAAAATGTTGACAGTGAAAAAAAGTAGCAAGACTTCAGTGGCAGGAAAGAAATAGGAAGGGTGACAAGTAACCTGAATGTCTAATGGTGACAAGCAAACAGCAGGTTTAAATACACTATTTAAGGCTTTAAAAATCAGTGGAAGAACTAAAATAAGTCTGTAAGTAACAAAATTCAGGAGGAGAGTAAAAGGTTGATTGAGGATCACTTTGCCTTGTACGTGGTGAATTATCTATGTAGTAAATAGAATAATAACATCAGCTAAATAATGTCACAGGATTTTGTGTGTGTATGTGTCTGCATGCATGTATGCATATACCAGGTAAAAATAATATTTCAGGAACAGAGGACTATACCTACATACCTCATTATTTTTATCTACCTGATATATGTAATTGTGCTTAATTATACACAATTAGAGTAACATCTAGCCTTCTGAAACATAGGAATTTGGTATGATTGAGTCATGATGTATGTCGAACATCCTGCAGATTAGAAAACCAGTTACATATTCACTGAGGCAAACTCATGGAGATCTTGGTCTTTGTCTACCTCTATATGTCAATCCAAAGAGTTTAAATGCCACTTCACCTTGTGGGTGGTTGCTACTCTGTAAAAACCTTAGCATCACCACCACAGATAACTCTGTACCCGTGAGGGGCTACCCAGCCCTCCTTGGTCCTATGAAACATGGTGGCAGGAGATCTAGGAGTGTCAAGTAAGATGGTGATAAACTCAGATCTTTATATTCAGGGCCGAACAGAAACAACCAAATGAAGTGGGTGGGATCACACTTACGCTGTGGACTGATATTTAGACCAAGTCACAAATCGCTGAACTTAATTCAAAGGAACTGAACCTTTGTTCTGTGTTAACCCTGCAGAATACTTAGAGTAACGGTGAGTCTAGTAAGATGGCTTCTTCTCTGGAAATGGCCAGGTTTCACCAGGTTCATTGGCTGTGACGGAAATTGCTACCCTGAAGACTTAGTTTTCCAGTAGGAAATTCCACCAGCAGCAATTAATAGAATTACAATTTTCAACTTAATACACATAAAAGGAAATCGATAATAAACATCTTACACACACATACATTTGAAAGTTTTAAAAGTCATTCCTTTAAGGCTGGCGCCACGGCTCACTTGGCTAATCCTCCGCCTGCAGCGCCAGCACCCCAGGTTCTAGTCCCGGTCGGGGCGCCAGATTCTGTCCTGGTTTCTCCTCTTCCAGGCCAGCTCTCTGCTGTGGCCCGGGAGTGCAGTGGAGGATGGCCCAAGTGCTTGGGCCCTGCACCCCATGGGAGACCAGGAGAAGCACCTGGCTCCTGGCTTCGGATCGGCACAGCTCCGGCCACAGCGGCCATTGCGGGGGTGAACCAACGGAAGGAAGACCTTTCTCTGTCTCTCTCTCTCTCATTGTCTAACTCTGCCTGTTTAAAAAAAAAAGTCATACCTTTCATAGGAGCAAAAGAGAACTGATGACATTATTTTAAGGTTCGTTTATGAAAATGGCTGTCTTTTAAATGCTTTAGACCTGTCTCCGACACACACACTCAACAATGTACTTCCTGAGCGTCCTGGAAACAGGAGTGGGGAGGGACCGCAGGCACGTGCCTCCGAGCTCTGAGAGTCGGCTGTATCAGAAATAAATTCAATCCAAAACCAAAAACAAAAGGGCAGTAGAAAACCTAGCAGTTATGTTTCTTTCATCTTCATTGGAGGCATCCTGGAAGGCATTTCTTGAATGATGAAAATAACCTGCGAAGCAGGAGGTGAACTCCCTTGGAAAGAGGAGCATTTTTGTCATTTTTATGAATGCGGCTCCTCCTATGAGTATGTTTTATTAAACTACTCTGTCTTTTCAGCACAGCCTGCCTCATGTCATTTGGGCTGCAGGTTCTCACTTTAAGTTAAAAGTACATTAAAAGACAGAAAAAAAAAAATAACTGTCTGATGTGGGTTTAAGAAGGCTGATGTTTCCCATTAATCTTGTGGGCCTATTACTGTGATCTAGTGTCTGAGTTCTGTGTTCATAGTCCATAATGAAGTGAATTATAGAAAGAACCTTGACATGATCGCTTTTTACAAACAGCTCTGTTGAGCTATAATTGACAGAATAAAATGCACTAGTTTCACCGTGCCATGCCATGTGTTTTGAGCGTGCACGTACCTATGAAATCGTCATCTTCAACGAGATGCTGCACCTGTCTGTCACTCTGCCTGTCACGTTAGGTTGTCCCAGACACCCATTGGTCTATTTTCTGTCACCATAGATTAATTGTATATTAGAACCATATATAAACAGAATCGGATCATTTGTCCTCTTGGCCTGTTCCTTCTGTCAGCAAAATTATTGTGAAACCCTTCCGTTTAGTTGCTTCTATCAATAGATCGTTCATCTTCATTGCAGAGTTGTACTTGGGTGAATATGCCACAATTGGTGCATTCACTAATTGATGGACGTTTGGGTCTTCTCAAGGTTTTAACCGTATAAATAGAACTTCTGTGAAGAGCCACACACTTGCTTGTGTGGACTGAGGGTTTCATTTGTCTTGGGGAGTGAACTGGCAGGATCATATGGTAGATGTATGCTTCAGTGTTTGAGAAACTGATATACTGCTAAATTGTTTTCCAAACTGGAAAACTGCAAATGAGAGCTCATGTCTTTCCACATCTCACCAGCATTTGATATTTTTTTAAGATTGATTTATTTGAAAGGCAGAGTTGCAGAGAGACAGAGGCAGAGAGAGAGAAAGTCTTCCATCTGCTGGTCTACTCCCCAAATGGCCACAATGGCTGAAGCCGAGGCAATCGGAAGCCAGGAGCCAGCAGCTAGGAGCTTCTTCCAGGTCTCCCCTGCAGGTGCAGGGTCCCAAGCACTTGGCCCATCTTCCACTGTTTTCGCAGGCCATAGCAGAGAGCTGGATTGAAGTAAAGCCACCGGAACTTGAACCGACACCCATATGGGATGCCGGCACTGCCTGCGGCAACTTTACCCACTAAGCAACAGCACTGGCCCCAGTAGTTTTTAATATTAGCCATTGTTATAGTTGTGTAGTAATATGTTTATAGTTAGCTAATGACTAACTACATTGAACATCTTTTCCTTTATTTACACATGCTTACTATCAATGCAGTTATCCAATGTATTTAAGTACATTTTGTTGAAAAATATGAATTCAAATATTTGGACCAGTTTATGATGAGCCTTTTTTATTGAGTCATGAGAATTCTTTATATGTTGTAGTTACAGTGCTTTATCAGACACTTAATCTGCAAAATAGTCCCTCAGTCTGTAGCTTGCCTTTTAATTCTCTTAAGATTGATTTTGAGGAGCATAAGTTAATAGTTTTGATAAAGTAGAGTGTTTAATGACTCATGCTTTCTATATTGGATCTAAAAAATCTTTGCCTAAAATGATTTTAAGTTTTACTTTGTGATCTACAATCCACTTTGAATTTATTTTTGTGTATGCGGTGAGGTATTGATGTTACTACTTCTGCATGTAGATATCCACGTCTTCCAGTGTCATTTGAAAAGACTGCATTTATCCAGGCTGACATGCATGTCCTTAGTAATCACCCCGTGTCTCTGTGTGGTTGTCGTTACGTTTCTTGTTCACTCGGGTTTTATTAGGCTTCTTGGATCGGTGGCTCTGGTTCACATCATATTTGAAATGCTTTCAGCATTTTTCAAATACGCTTTCTCCTCCCTTTTCAGAGTCCCCAGTCTCTTCTTTTGTAGGCTGCTTATCATGTTTCCCAATTCACTGATGCCTGTCTTTTCCCCCACTATGTGTTTAATTCTGTGTATTTTCTATTAGGTCTGTCTTAAGTATCCACCAATCTTTCCTTCTGTGGTATCTAATCTGCTGTTGTTTGATCCTGTGTTTCCATCTCACATATTATAGCTTCCATCTGCAGAAGCTTAAATGCACTCGTTTTATATTTTCTGTGACTCTACTTAGCATTTTCATAACAATTTCAATATCCCTGCTTAATTCTAATATCCACAAGGGGTCTCCAACAAATTTATGAAAAATAAATTAAAAAGTAAATTTTTCCTGGTACAAAAAAATATGAAATCCTGTAGTACACATTGCCATGAATTTTTTTGGAGGCCCCCTCCTACTTGTTTTCTGCTTTTTTTTTTTTGCATGCCCGTTACTCGTGATTGGATTCTAGATGGGAGTTTTCAACGTTTGAGTACTAGATACTTCACAATGCTGTGTAACAGCTTCTGCTTAGTGTTCTCATACAGTCACTTAAGTCGAGCCCTCTGGGTGTTGTGTATAAGGTTTGTTAGGCAATTAGATGTTTAGCCCAAGACTAATTGTTTCTAAGTACTGAGTTCTCGGCCCAGTGCCCCATGAGTTAGTTTGTTGTCTATCTTTACTGGTGGGATCTGGTGGCCTCTCCCGGCCCCAGTGTGAGTTCCAGACATTGCTGGGTCTGGTCTTTCCAGATGGTTCTCCCCACAGCTGCTTGCTCACTTGCAGCAGAAGACACCAGGGGCACCGCGGAGTGCAGGAGGTGCTCTGTGGATGTCGCTGACTGCCTCTGTGGCCCTTGCTACAGGTAACCTGCCTTGCAACCTGCATCCTCCTTGGGCTCTGTGAAAGAGAGGTCGCCAGTCGACACCGGGTTTTTCCCTGTTGGTCCTGTGGCCTGGATCCCATTCCACACAGTGACCTTGGGCAGGTCATCAGCACCACTTGTCTGTAAGGCCAAGCATCATGGACACGGTGCTCTCCTATGGTTTGCACCGTCATTCTGGCCATTTCAGACAGAGGGTCAATTGGAAAATGCGGTTCCCCATTGTTCTGGCTTAGCCAGAAGCAGCGTTCCCTTGAATCACAACATGATCACTTTTTTTTTTTTTTTTTTTTTTTTGGACAGGCAGAGTTAGACAGAAAGGTCTTCCTTTTTTGTTGGTTCACCCCTCCATGGCCACTGCGGCCAGGGCGCTATGGCCGGCACACTGCACCGATCTAAAGCCAGGAGCCAGGTGCTTCTCCTGGTCTCCCATGCGGGTGCAGGGCCCAAGCACTTGGGCCATCCTCCACTGCACTCCTGAGCCACAGCAGAGAGCTGGCCTGGAAGAGGGGCAACTGGGACAGAATCCAGTGCCCTGACCGGGACTAGAACCCGGTGTGCTGGCACCAGTGGAGGATTAGGCAAGTGAGCCATAGTGCCAGCCAACATGATCACTTTTAATGTAGAAAACATGCCAGTTGGGCATGCTCAACAGGAAGAATGGGAACAATGTAACAATGACAGCTTGTAGGCAGCCCCTTTGTGGCACTGAGCGGTGGGCTGGTTGAAGCAGATTGCTCCATGTTGGCCTTGGGTGTGTCTGGTGTCCTGTGGTCTTAGGCTCTGTCCAGAAACTGAATTATCCAGTAATTGTGTGGATGAGATTCTGGCGTGAGGGAAATGCAGATGCCTGGCTCTCACAGTTTGGGGATAAAACTCCTAAAACAACACCAAAAACATCTTCTGTTATTTATTCACCATTATTTTTGTCGATCAAGTGAAAATCTCAGTAATCTGTTGACCCTAATGAAAGGGGAGTTGATTTGGTGCTTCAAAAAATAGCAAATGTCACCGTTTTAGGAAAGGAATATGTCCAAGTTTATTTGTTATATTATCCCTTTTGTGGGTAAATACTCTCTAGTATGCCTCTTCGAGGCAGGGCTACTCTAGAAGAGCCATAATATTTGTATAAATACTATGAATAGTTATAAAAATTGTACCCATATGTCTACTGTGATGAATAACCCTGAAGTAGAGGTATCCATGTACAAAGACCTCATCAGAAATGTAAATTTAAAAGGAGTTGGCCGGCGCCATGGCTCAACAGGCTAATCATCCACCTTGTGGCACCAGCACACCGGGTTCTAGTCCCCATCAGGGCACCAGATTCTGTCCCGGTTGCCCCTCTTCCAGTCCAGCTCTCTGCTATGGCCCGGGAGTGCAGTGGAGGATGGCCCAAGTGCTTGGGCCCTGCACCCCATGGGAGACCAGGATAAGCACCTGGCTCCTGCCATTGAATGGGTGCAATGCGCCAGCCGCGGCAGCCATTGGAGGGTGAACCAACGGCAAAGGAAGACCTTTGTCTCTGTCTCTCTCTCTCTCACTGTCCACTCTGCCTGTCAAAAAAAATTTTCAAAGGAGTTATCTCAAAAAGAAAAGGACAGGCAAAAGGAAGGATGGTGGGAGAGAGGGAATATCCTGTGGTCTTAGCACTGTTGCTGTAAAGCACATTGAATCTGTTCAACTAATTAAAAAATGTAAAAGTGAAAGAAGTACTTGCATTTGCTTTCAGTGACAGAGACAAGAGAAGTTTTTTACAGAGCATACTGAGTATGGTTTAACCCATATGACAATAATACAGATAGTTCTTTTTACAGTATTGTGTAAAAATTTTTTCTCATAAATTGCCTCATTTAATCTTCACAATGGCTTTAGAGATACACTATAATTCATCGTTTGGGGAAATGGTTTTAGCTTAATTATGCCCATGATGGAAAATCTCAAAGATAAAAAAATACAGGAGTAGGAAGTATTAGTATTGCACCGTTGCGTGCATGTATGTATGTGAGAGTTGATTTATCCAGTTCTTAAAACTAATTCAGAGGTTAAGTGAGATTGTTTTTCTGTGTATACAAAATATAATTATGCATTCATGGTTGCTATTTCAATGTCACATTGTTCCCAAACTTTGGTTCAACATTTTTAGCATACTTGCTATTTTTTTTTTAATGACTGAGGAGAAAAAAATGCACATGAACTTGGTGAATTAGGTATTTTACTTCATTCCATTAAAAGCCTCTCTTGGTGAAGGCATATTGAAAACACGGATTTCTGTTAAGCCTTTCTACTTGTAACTTGCACGTGAAGCAAAAAGAAGTGGTTACCTGAAGTTTGAGTAGCTTGTTGAAAAATATTATAAATTAAATTGATGATGGGAGTGTAAATTGGTGTGACAGCTATAAGTCATTTTGGCATTACCTGCAAAAGTTGAATATATGCATTCTTAGGACCCCTATGTATCCCCAGAGCAAAATGCACACACTTACGTCTCAAGCGGCATGGATAAGCATGTTCTGAAAATTTCATTTCCAACAACACAGATGCCATGAGCAATAGAAGGGAAAAACTCCTAGGGCACAGAGAGTGAAATACCACACAGCTTCAGAAATGAACTCGCTGCAGCCACAGGAGTAGCACAGTGATGGGGGCCAGGAAGATAAGAGCATGCACTGAACAGTTTCCTTTTACTTAGTTTTTAACTGTAAATGACGGACAAATCGGGCACCTGGCACCAGGCTTAGGATGCCTCTGGGATGTCTATATCCCATAGCAGAGTACCTGGCTTCAAGTCCTGGCTCCAGTCCTGACTGCAGATTACGGCTGATGCACACCTGGGAGCCACTGGTGATGGTTCAAGTAATTGGGTCCCTGCCACTTCTGTGAGATCCAGACTGGATTCTTGGCTTCTGGCTTCAACCTGACACTATCCCCATCCTTCGCAGACATTTGGGGAGTTGACCAGGTGACGGAAGCTCTCTGTGTCTCTTATCTCAAATTAAAAATGAGTTAATTAAAAAATACAAATATAGACAAACATAAAAGACAGTGTTTACGAATAGAAATGTAAGTGGCAGAACTCTAAACTAAGCCAAGAGCAAGACTGTGATTGGCACAGTAGGAAGACATGTGTTACCCTCCTGAGGGTGAAGGGTGGTTGGGAGTAGAAGGGGTCTGTGAGGCTTTAGGAGTGAAGATAGAATTCAGGCCTTGACCTTGGTGATGACTACACAAAGTATCTCTTTACAAGAACTTGTTAAATGTTACTGTTCTTGGTTTTTTTCCTGTATGTATGTTATCTTTCAAGTATATTTTAAAGTAAAGTGGATTGTCACATAAGGAAAAAAAATCACAAATTGTAGTTGCACAGGTGTAAATGTATCCGTGCCCTCTGCTAAGGAGGGAACCTCACAAACAAATGCTTTCCTTTCATCTCACTATAAAAGAAAATAAAAGAATGTAAGAGACAACGAAATATGCTTCTCCATTGACAAGCAGCTGCGGGTTTGAGGAATACCATCAGAAAAAATGCTCATTCAACCCGTGTGTCAGATTTTGGAGAAAACTGCTAAGACATGGGAGGAAGAGATGTTTCAAAGCTTAGGTTTGCGATTGACATCTTTGATCTAGAGGAGAAATGCTGCAAACCCTTTGAGATCAAGGGCAGTGTGTTACTCCACATGTGACCTCTCAGTACACGACACAGCACCTGGGCAGCAGGTGTAATGTGGTAGGAAAGAGAAGAGTGCTATTTACTCATGATGGCAAAGGGTGCCAGTGACGAGCACAGAATGTCACAGCACATTACCTGGGTTTTAATCTCAGTTTTACTCTGTGCAACCCTGGGCATGTTATTTACAGTTTTAATCCCTCTGTTCCATCATTGGCAAAACAAACATACTAACAGTAACAAGGTCCGAGGACTAAGCACACAGAGCAGTCAGTACTCAGTGGCTACCAGAAGTGGGTGAATGTGCTGATCCTCACCAGTCAGTTGTCATTGACTTGAGCTGTTTGGCCATACTTGAATGATTAATGCCCTCTCAGATGTGCACCCATGTTAGGAACCACTGTGTAGAAGGCTGATGTCCATGTGAGCAGGAGTCTCGCCTGTTCTCTTTGTCAGTGAGTCTCACTGCAAGTAGGGCTTCCGGGGGTCTGGTACATCCTCAAAATGGGGAACATGACCAGACGCTGAAAATTAAGTCCTTCTAGAAAAGGAAAGAAAAAATTATAGAAGTTACATTTTGGCTGACAATTCAGTTGTATATTCATGTGTTACCCGATATTTCAATATTTCATGGGATTCTTTACTGTTACGTGTCAGATCTGCCAACTCTGAGCTGAGCCACACATTTAGAGTCACTGGCCATTGCCGCTGTACTCTGTGCTCTGAGTAACACTAGTCCAATGTACATTTTCGAATTGCTTTTTCAGAAATGTTACCAGTAACAGAATTCTAGAATGTGATTGAGCTTTCCTAAACACAGAGCTATTTAATCTTGTGTCCCTTTCCACACCTTCTGAATTCTCTTAACTCTCCAGGATCCACGTACTAAAGTGCGTACTCCTTAACATGATTTCTTTAGCCATAAAATTCTGGTCCCAGACTACTCAGTAACCACTGTTGCCAGTGTCCATTCACAGTCCTGCGCAGGCTCTTGAAGTGCTCTGTTGTCTCTGCAAACAGTATGTCCCTTGATGTTTCTGCCCAGTTTTTCCACACTTTGAAAAACTCCTGCTCATCCTTTAAGCACAAATCAAAATTATTCCTTCTTTTAAGCAATCTTGCACATCTCCTCCAGGCAAAGGCACTGCTCCCTCTAAATCTCAGTACATTGTCTGCACAATACTATGAAGCAGGTGTTTATGTTGTGTTGTAATTCTGTCTTCTGTGTAAAAGAATGGAAAATAAGATCTCCCAGAACAGGAACTATCCCTATTCATTAATATATCCATTGGTATATTTTAATGCCTGATAGATAGAATGTAGTCATTAAGTTTTGATGGATGGATGAGTGAATGAGTAGGGGAAAGCAAACCATATGAATCACAGCTATGTTTCCAGTAGCAGTCTTCTGTTAGCCAGCCTATTATGGCTTTCTGATAACCCACTATAGAAAACAATCCAAAGTAGATCATCAAAGTCGACTGCTAAAACTGGCGAGAACTGCAAGTGGGCTGATTGACAGGCAGCTGACCAAACAGAGCAGTTAATTTTGGATGGAGAATTTGAATATGCAAGAATGTGGAGATTATAGCAGTGTAGCAAAAGTAGGAAACCAGAAGATAAACAGTTTACATGAATGGAGCTGAGAGCAATGGGTTGGTGAGGAGTTACTCTTTGGCCTGCAGATGATAGGTATGAACAATAATGAACTACATGTTAAGTTAGGAAAATAACTAGGTGAAGTATTTGCAACTCCCATATAACCTAAATCTCTTTCCACTAGTCTACTAGATGTCTCTAGAACTCAACATCACCGAGCCTGCCAGACTGACTTAGTGTTTGATAATTGCAGTTCGAGAAACTGCATTTTCTTGCTGTAACGTTGGTCGCATTTTTGACTGTAACCATTTCTTTACCGTCCAGCTTGTGTACTGCATTGTCGAACCTTGACAAAAGTAAGGGACCATAGCGTCTTAATTGTGTATTCTGAGCACATAGCACAGAACTAAGGCTATATGGCTCAAAAACTGGATAGATGAATGGATGGGTAGATGATGGAAGGAGGGAGGGGAGGGAAGGGTCTAGTACCTACGCAGAGGTGGTTCTGCTCAGTGTTAGTCAGCTCTGGCTGTTCTTCAGAATCCTCTGAATTCCGTTCAATGCAGTAACACTGCCTGCACCACACTCAAGACTAGGGAAATCATAATCTCCGTGGGGGCTGGATCCCTGCCCCATCCAGGGACTCACTGTCGCAGAACCTCTTTGATCTTCTGGATCTCTGATATTCCCAGTTCTTTTTTTTTTTTTTAAACCAATCAGCAAGTACTTACTGGAGGCCAACTTACTGTGTTGCCTGGCATGGAAGGGACATCATTTGGTTTGTTCTTTCCTGGAATTGTCCACCAAGGAAAGTATCTGTTCTTTCTAGCTTCTAGTGTGTACTTTTCATGTGGTTTTTATTGATGGATTTTTTTGAGGTTAAATTGCTGAGTTAGAGACATAACACCCTCTTAATTATCCCATCCTTAACCTCTGTACTGCCCTCCCCTGCTGTTGGGGCTTTATAATCACTTTGGAATAGCTATTGAATCTTACTAGCCAAATAACTGATTAAAAGCAAATTAAGCCCTCCTGGAATTATTATATATGGAAACGGCCCAGAGAATTGAGGTGGATACTGCCAAGATACCACTAGCCGAAATATTTGGTTGTAAATTGATATCTCAAAACTAACGCTAGGATGCCAGGATAGAGTTGGGCAGAGAATATGATCTCTGTTACAGAGTGGTGATAGGGAGCAGCCTCTTGGATTGGGGACTGTGATGGCACACTATTGTTATCAGTAAGTGAGGGTTCTCAATAAGTCATTATGCAAGATTTATGTATGATGTGTTCTGGCTGAAGAAAGTTGGTTTCAATTTGCTACTTTAAAATTAATTAATGGTAATATAACAGGAAACCTTATCAAAAGGGAATTCAAGCGCACAAGATTAAAAATGTACTGAGCTGGTCTCAGAAATGAATGGGAAATCCTCTAGATAATTCTGATTATGACATAATTAGATTCCACATTGATGGGAGAATTCAGAGAAATTCATCCTAAAGTCATTCAGACTTAGAAGTTGAAAAACCATAGGATAGGTTTTAGATGAGGGGGAAAAAAGTGAAAGGTCAAATTTTAAAAGGCAATCAGTCATGCAAGGTCTGGAGAATATTTAATCACTAATGGGGAGCCCAGGGAAGACATGTTGTTAAGGATCAAAAATAGCAGGCTCTTGAAAATTGGCTCTTTCTGGCTAATTAGCAGTCAATAACAATATTGCAAAGAGGAAAGTCAGCCCAAGGGAAAGGAATAAGGGGAAGCCAAGAAATTTTGTCTTTGCAAAGAAAATGAGAAAGACTTCATCATGAAGTTCTCTGAGTAGGTTAAGATGAGGGTGCTCAGGCAAAGAATCGGGCATCCTCCTTGATGTTAATGGGCACTGGATGTACTTGGGGAAGAAAAGGAGCAAGATTCCTGGCTGAATCTGATTGTCTCTGTCTTTACTAAGGAGGAAGTTGAATGCATTTCTGTCCTGGGAAGGACTGAATGTACTGGTCTCCATGGCAGTCAGTATTCAACATGTTGTGAACCAAGGTGATTAAGTGAATGTAGCTACTGGGGACTTAGTAACCACCTGAAATATTCTGAGGGAACACAATAGTCAGCCAGGACAATGATGACTCGAGATTGCAAGCTGCTGCGATTCCTGCTGTGCAAAGCACAAATGGGAGCCCAGTAATCAATGAGCTAATTAATTAGTAAATTAATGTTGATTGGCTCCAGAGTAGGCCCCAGGGAATTAGACTTGAAGTATCTTCATTTCATCTGTTGCCTGCTGGTGGAGTCTATGATGGAGAATGGGGTCATTGAAGATCTAAATATAATTCTCTGAGAGGTAATAACATGGTCTGGAAGGCAAGAAATCATGCCCAACAACCCATTGCTTTGCTTCGTTTTTTATTTATCTGAGAGGCAAGGACACAGAGATGGGGCACTCCATTTGCTGAGTTACTCCTCAAATGCCAGCGATAACTATAGCCCGAGTTGGGCCAGGCCAAAGCTGTGAGCTGGACACTCAACCCAAGTCCCCCAAGTGGGCAGAAGAAGGCCAGTTATTTGAGCCATCATTGATGCCCCCAAGTCTGCATTAGCAGGAAAGTAGTGGCCAGAGCATAGCTGGGATTTGAACCCAGGCACTCCACTTTGGGATGCAGTATCCCAAGCCTTATCTTAAACACTAGGTAGGTCAGGTCCCCCCCCCTCCCCCATTGAGTTTTGAAGACGCAAATGAAGAACTTGTGAAAGTTTGATTTAAACATTTTTTTCAGCACCCCACTCTTGCACAGTTGACTTCTTAGGCTCTGGGCTATCATTTGCACAGTAATGGGATTGAGAAAGATCAAGATTAGGAGAGAGAATTTCTGCTGCAGGTATATGAAAGCTACCTCCCCATAGGACATGGATCTCCATGAATACGGGCATCATTTGTCAGTCGCTGCAAGAGGTTCCTACAGTGAGATCACCCAGTTGACATTATTTGTGTTAAGAGAAACTCAAAGCAAAGAGGGTGAGCTGCTCACACCTTTACAGATCTGTAGAATGTGAGTTAGGCACAACACAGGTTGCATGGGAGAGGAGTGAATCTGTGATTAGATAGCACAGAGGCAACAATCTGGGTGTTCTTACATAGGCCTGGGAAATTCACCTTTCATCTCAAAGACCTCTAACTATCCACCTACTCATCTCTTCCCTCTTTGCCCTGCTTTCCTCTTTTTTCCTCACAAAAAAGCGAAGAGACCTCTAGGAAAACACAGCTGATGCATGAGGGGACCATCCGGAAATGGACTTGCAGTGTGCTCACTGGGGCCCAGTCACTCTGCATTGTGGACAGAGTTTTGTGTTTTTGGAGCTCAGATGGCTGCCTTGATTACAAAGCCATGTTTTGAAGCAGGCCATTTTTTCAAACAGTTCTCAGAAGGCAATCATAAAAGCCAAAATCTCGAACAAGAGGAGCAATTATTATTATTACTATGTTTATGAACTGTATATACAACTTTGCTTCTGTACTAAAAAATACAGATAATTTAAAATGACATATTTTTCGCAACTGAAATTTAACTTTTTAAAAATGAAAAAAATTGCACATTTAAACAAGGGTAATGTCATTCTTTATTGCAAATTGAGTGTGTCAACAAAACATTGCCACTGCAACAAATGCAAATCAACTTTGTTCTGTCTCAAGTTAACCTCTGGTTAAAGGTATTCACTGTTTTTCTTCCTAGGATCATTCATTATAGCTTATTTGTTGCTGATTGTAGATACAGCCTTATTAGCCTATAGCTGGAAGATTTAAAGCTTGATTTGTCTCCATTTGATTAATACTAACATATCTTAGATAGAATTTATTGTGCAAAGACTTTGGAGGGTTTAAGAAAGCAATGAACAGCAATGTCTGCATACCATTAACAACATACCGAATACTCCATTCCTTCTCACGTGACTGCCTATGAAAACTTCCTTGTGTTAGCATTTCAGAGCAGCAAGGGCTAGGTTTGGCTTTATATATGATATATTTCTACCTTGAAAAGGGGAATTCACAGAGCCGCTTAGTTGAGAATCAAATTATATGTTGTACCTGTCCACATCAAATTGTGTGTGTCTCTCTCTTGCCCTCCTGTATTTATTTCTCAAGTCTGCCCCTACATACAGCTTCACCAAGTCCTTGTGTGCAAGGGACAAAAGGGTACCTTCCCATTCTGCTCGAAGCCTTCTGTGCCAAATGATAACATCGAGCCCCCTGAACAGACATGACGGATGCATCTTAGTCTGTTTCTCTCCACATCCTTCAACCTGGGGATCCCAGCCCTCACCACATACTCTGCTGCAAAGGGGGCTACTGGTATACTGAATTCACCATCCATTCGTGAGCCACCTTCAGAATTGCATCTTACTACAGTCCCCTGCTTGGAAACACAGTCCCCTCTCTGCTCTGACCTCACTAATTCAAATTCAACCTCTCATTCAAGCCCAGGATTCAGTTATATTTCCATTACGTGATTGTCTTCAGACATCAGTACTCAGGTTTCTTTTGTAAATATGTAAACGAGTCACTTTTAATGTCTAACTTGATAAAATAAGGCAGTGTTTTTTCCTAAAGGACTTGAAGGCGTAACTTAGCAACCATCGAAATGTTCTCATCCAAAGCAGAGTGTCATGGATATGAAGATGTACAGAGCCTACTCCAAAGTAGCCAGGCATCACTATTGTCTTACACTGAGTTCACAACAAAATAACCATTTAAAAATTTAATGAAAAGGCTTATATTGGTCTGAAATAAATGAAGACTAAGTGAAATGTTTTACAAGATCATAGAGTGGAATATTTAATCAGATTTTTTAAAGTACAGAAACGACCTAGGCTGACTCTTGCTTTCTTCCCTTCGTCCCCTCCCACTCTCTGTCTTTTCTTCCATCCCCTTCCCTCTCTGACCCTGCTTGCTCTTCCCTACCTTATCTCTCCCTCCCTCCCCTCTTCTTTCCTCCCTTCCTTCCTGCTTTCCTTCGGAGAGTTTCAGCATCAAATATAGGAGAATTTACCGTATTCTGTAACACAGAGCTATTAGAAATGATCATATCCTGATTTTATCTATTTGACAAAATACCTAAATTATTTAGATCCCTGCTAAATAAAGTTACAATTTGTGTCTATGCTCAGGCTGAAACAGTTGATTGGAAACCAAAAAGTGCTGATTTGTCCAAGAAAGTCATCATGTGCCCAAAGAAACTTGGACTAGAGTTGTACAGAGGACCTTGATGCCGAGGAGACCAGCTGTGCTTGCAGAAGGGAGTGTTTAGAAGAAAAAAGTTGAGGCCGGCACCGTAGCTCAATAGGCTAATCCTCTGCCTTGTGGCGCCGGCACACCGGGTTCTAGTCCCGGTTGCCCCTCTTCCAGGCCAGCTCTCTGCTGTGGCCCGGGAGTGCAGTGGAGGATGGCCCAGGTGGTTGGGCCCTGCACCCCATGGGAGACCAGGAAAAGCACCTGTCACCTGGCTCCTGCCATCGGATGAGCGCCGTGCACCAGCCGCAGCAGCCATTGGAGGGTGAACCAACAGCAAAGGAAGACCTTTCTCTCCGTCTCTCTCTCTCTCACTGTCCACTCTGCCTGTCAAAAATTAAAAAAAAAAAAGTTGATGGGCCGGTGTTGTGGTCCAGTGAGTTAAAGCCCTGGCCTGAAGCCCCGGCATCCCATATGGGTGCCGGTTCTAGTCTCGGCTGCTCTATTTCTGATCCAGCTCTCTGCTATGGCCTGAGAAAGCAGTCGAAGATGGCCCAAGTCCTCAGGCCCTTGGACCCACATGGGAAACCTGGAGGAAGCTCCTGGCTTCCTGGGTTCAGATCGGTGCAGGTCCAGCCATTGTGACCATCTGGGGGGTGAACCAGCAGATGGAAGACCCCTCTCTCTCTACCTCTCTAACTCTCTTTGAAATGAATTAAAAAGAAAAAAAAATGATTAAAAAAAAAAGTTGAGAGCAATGTCAAAATAGAGCTTTTTAATTTTTATTTTTTGATCTTGAGAGTTAAATTAATGATCATTCTGCTTGAGGGAACTATGATGACCCAGAACTACAGAACACTTCTGGAAATGTTCTCATATATCCTAGGTCACGTTCCCGATAATGAGGTTAAATGGAGGGTTTTTTAGTCAGCACACACCACTCTTTCAATGCTGTGGAGACCCTCTGAGCACCAGGGGTCCCTCACAAAGAGCATGGCGTTTGTAGGACTCCGCAAAACAGGCAAGACAGGACTAGATGAGCCAAGCAAGATGGTGACAGGGAAATTCTTACCAGTCTATGCCTTGTGTTTTTGAATGTCTCACAAACCTAAGCATAGCAACAGACTGAGTTGTGGAATCCAGAGCGCATGGGGAGTTTCATTGGAATAGATGATGGGAGGACAATGAGATGGGGACCAATGTACGTCTCCAGTAGTTTCATCAGGCTCCCTTAGAACCTCACATGGTGCTGTGCTTACAGAGAATGGTTTAGTCTTTACTTCATTCTGTATTCATTTTCTCTGTTGTCCAAAATTATCATAGGAATTAGTATAATTTCCTGAATGTTTTCTATTTCATAAGATTTAGTGTCAGGTATAATAATGGTGTATCAAAGGTAGGTCCCTTTAGTCATCCTAACTTTAGAAGCCCTTGAAAGAGATTAAGAAGTGATCATCATTTACATTTATTATACTTTGCATGTAACGAGCTTTAGCTATTAACTCTAATTTGCTTCTCATCGTATTCATCAAAGATGAACTATTTAGAAACTAAAACATCTCTGTCAGTTAGAATTTTAATGAATTAAGATGAAATGAGATGGTGTTAATTGGCAGTTGGTGCTGTGGGGAGGTTTCTAGAACTTGTAAGTGAAACCAATTCATCTCTCTACCAGGGTTAATTTGTTTGATTTAACTCTAAGGATACACTGACTATTTCCCCCAAACTATGCATATTTTTTTTTTCTGAAATGCTGAATAGTTTAGTTTAGTTCTGTGACTCTTTCATTTGGATTCTCAATTTCGTTAGAATTTGATTTTGATTGTTAACAAATGGTTGGCTTTAAGCAGTATTTCTGTGATGTACACAACCATACATGCATGTACACAGCAAGTAGCAGCATTACTTGGACTTTTTATCTAAAATGCCCCAAACTGTCCAACATCTAAGCTTTTTATATAATAAACAACTTTTGTATGATTTTTATATAATCTCCTCTGTTTCCTCCTCAGACATAAACGAATGTGAGGCTGAACCTTGCAAAAATGGTGGAATATGCACAGACCTTGTGGCCAACTACTCCTGCGAGTGTCCGGGTGAATTTATGGGAAGAAACTGCCAATATAGTAAGTACTTAGATATAATTTTATTTATGTAGCCTCCACTTGTTATGGAATCTGGGCCAAAGTCATGATTATTTGCTTCCAGAGTACATAGTTGGAATGGCACATCGTGTTTGTTGTTACTGGCGTTCACAAATCCTCCAGGACGGGTGTCAGCCAGTGCACAATTTACATAGCCATTGTATCTGGCAACCGGAAAAGGACAGTTCTTCACATGCCCTAGCTCAGCTCTCCCAGGAATCTCCTGTTTGCATTGACTGTATGTGTATGACCTCAGCAGACACCATCAAAGGAGGTGTTTTGGCTCAGTACGGCATGAGAATGACATAGGCTAGATCCCAAAGAACAGGTAGAAATAAAGGATGCTCCGGTTGACCTCACACACCCATCAGCAAGAACTTCATACTCCGTCTGTTTGTCGTCTTGGAAACCTGACAATCACTTTCCCACTCTACCTTCTTGAACCACGACCCCTATAAAATAAGAAATATTGTTAAATAAAAACCTAAAGGTTTTGAAACATTGCATGGAATGATAGAGCAATTACTTGTGCAAAGTGTTTACAGAGAAGCAGAAAGTAGGCCCCCTTAAAAATCAAAAAACTGGAGCAAGCATTAACAGGACTAGAATCAGTAGATGGGCTTTAAAAGAGGCTGAAGCACCTGCTAATGAGAAAACCAATGATAGAGCTTTATAATTGCTGGGCACCATGGAGACTCCCTATGCAACTGCTTTGATGCATATGTTGCTGTTTAAGCATCACAATATCATGCAAATCCAAAACAGAAACAAGTGAGAATTTAGATGCAAAAACAGGGCCACACATGGGATGTGGTCTTGCCAGGCTATCAAACAGTGAGGAAACAGGTAATCTGATGGCCAGGTAGAATGTTTTCCTCTTAATCAAGGTATATCTTCAGATGGAGATGAACACATGCTACCAGTCCTCCCTCCTGCCTTCTCACTCATGCTGTCTCCGTCTCTGTGACTGAAACAATAAGAGTCCTTCATTGTCAGTCATAAGAACAGTTGTATTTCTCATATTCCCTCTTCCTATCCCTTCAACTGTGGTCTTAATAAAATAACAGGGAATTTTGTTGAATAATTTGTTATGTATGTAAAATGGTAGACTTAAAGCCACATGCTGATGACCCTAATCCTGAAAGACTGCAGCAAAGTAGCTAAAGTCTGACTATCAAAGACAAACCTTTTTGGGGGGAAAATACTTATCAAACTTAAAATAATTGGGACAGTGCAATGAATAGGATAAGAAAGTTGCAGGACACAGCTGTGTGGAAAGGGTTGGGTAAACCAGTTGACCCTAAAGCCAACTAGACCCACACTAGCTATGATTCTGTAATCTGCTTGTGAAGTGTTGCACTTAGCATTTGTTAAGTGAACTCCAAGTCAGGTTCACCTGCTGCCTTGGGCTCAGCACTTGAATCCTTCTTTGCTCTGTTCCATGGATTTGAAGATGGCTGCACCATTGGCCCTGGAAACTGCTTAAAAAAAAAAAAAAGTACCATCGCTTCTCAGCCTTTTTGGCTAAGATCAAGTGTAGTATCTGTTCTTATCAGTTTAATATCTGATACATCCTCTGTCTGAGGACTGAAAAAATACCACCAAAATGTTTTCAAATGAATATCTTCTTAATGTGATGAAAACAACAACAACAAAAAATGGATGCCAGTAATTACTAGACTTTCACGAAACAAAAGCAGAGGTCTGGGTTCAGAACGGAGCATCCTCCAGGCAGCCTGGAACTCTGGCAGGGCTCAGCACAGAGCCTAGAGTAGAGGGTGTACAGACACAGTGGCCAGGGATGCAATTCTAGGGGGAGATGTTCCAGTTTATGAACGGGAGCCGTCTAGGAGATACGTTGTAAGACATCTGCTTAGGGCTCAGCTCCACTTTGAGGTGGTCCAGCCCTAGCTCTCTGAATGAGCTCATGAGTGGTGTTTGAGGACATAGACCTCCTGGGAGGAGGTCCGGGGTGTCATTAAAGGGTGTGGAAGAGTGAGAGTGGGGTCACAGTAGATGAGCTTGGGGATGAGGAGCCCAAGAGACCACTTCTAAGGCCATGCAGGAGGAAATACTGCCCCTGCTCTGCAACTCTGAAGCCCCGTGCTGACCAAGGGGCATCTGGACAGCCAGTTAGACGCCAAGAAATTGAAAATCAGAGAAGCCCTGGCTGGGAGCTGGGTGTGGAGAGCAGTAGCTGAAGCCTGTCCATCCCTCCCATCAGAGAGTGTCCGACAGCACCAAATACGGGTACAGCTTTGACAGAGGAAGGAACTCAACGCTTTACGGCAGGGCGCACTGATGTGCACGCTCAACCTGACTGGCAGTAGTTTGCTCATAGTGTCTTCCAGCCAATGCTTGATGTTGTGTGTGGCTTTGTTTGTACATGACTTAGTTAGACTGCCTTCTCTTTGAACGTGGACGTGCTAGTGAGGTTCTGCCATCATGCTGTTACGTGCTCTGGGGTCCTAGCATTTACTCTCTTCCTGTCTCTGGCATGGCAGAGAAGGAGAAAGTCAGAGGGTAAACTCTACAAATACGTCCCTATTAGGCTGTTTTGCTTTATTGACTACAATATATAAAACTCCCAGTGGCTAGATTTGGGAGGATATGGTTCTGTTTTTTTTTTTTTTCCCCTTTCCTGTGGCTTCTTAGAGTATGTATAAAATCCAGAGTAAGTAAGTACATCATGCATAGAAGATTTCATTACCTACAAGGAGAACTTGCAAAACTCACTCGCTCCAGGGGCCACATAGAAGCACCTGTAGGTTACAGGTGGCCCCCCAGCTCGAAGTGACTTGAAGTCAGGGTCTTCGGAAGTGACTTTTAGGTAGATCGTTACCAAGGTTCTCGGTTCTGTCCTGGAATAAAATCAATGAGCTTTCTTCTGGGCTTTGTGTGGTGTCCCGGAGGGCTGCCCTCGAATTGGCTTAGACTGCAATGAACCCACCGGTTCTGGCACAGCTTCAGGAAGGAAAGGGAAGGGAGAATGGTGGAGGTATGCTGCTGGTGTCCAGAGACACCACGACTGAAAAGTACCTCTGGTGCACACAGATCCAAGGAACCTTCAGTTCCTGTAGTCACAGCTGCTTACCCTATTAGCATGTCTGTCTTTGTTCTATTGACAGTTAAACTGTGCCACAATGTGTTGAGCTGAATTATCATTTATTTTAAAATGAAATCATCTTGTTTAATATTTATTTGAAAGGCAGAGATACAGAGATGGAGAGAGAGAGGGAGCAAGGAAAGGAGAGGGAGATGTGGAGAGACAAAGATGTTTACCATCTGCTGGTTTACTCCCCAAATGGCTGCAATGGCCAGGACTTGGCCAGGCTAAAGCCGGAAGCCAGGAGCTTCTTCTAGGTCTCCCTTGTGGGTGCCCTTAGGCCAGTTTTCACTGCTTTCCTGGGCATATTAGCAGGGAGCTGGATCAGAATTGGAACAGCTGGGACTTGCACTGGTGCCCATATAGCCAGCATTGCAGGTGGAGGCTTAATCTTCTATGCCCAACTCTGGCCTTGAAATCATTTGCAACATCTCCTAAAATAATGTAAATCGAAGATTGCTGAAGAATAGAACTGACTGAAAAAATTGTACAAAAATAGTAAAGTATAAAAGAAAAAGAACTATTAACAATAACCACTAGCCTTCACTTATTAAATCCTAACATTGAGCAGAATTATGAACAGGGAGAAACATGTGGCATATCATGACAAAGCACCTTCCAACAAGAAAGTCCCTTGATACAGTATCCAGGAATTGTGATCTTACTCTGCTTTCTATCTGGTGTTTTCAAAAATAGGCCTACACTTGTGTTTCCTTTGTATTCTGAAAAAGAATGATTATATGGAATCTAGGAGATGCTGTGAAAGCTCATCGTGGAGAGTATGAGATGCAGGAGAAAATCGCCCCTGACCCGTGGTTTTCCTGCATCTCCTTCTCTTGCCTTGTGTCTCTGCCTTCTTGTTTCAAGGAGTGAAAAGTGGCAGCAAGAAAAACAAACTAGGTGAAGAGAAATGGATGACCCACTGAAGAGGAGTAAAATGTGGTTGGCAAACTTCTGAAAGAATCCAGGAACAGGGTGCGGACTGGGAAGTCGGAGCTCCATAAATAGGAGGCCCATAGGAGCTCCAGCTCACACATGCTCACTTGGTACAAGTACACACATACGAATGCATGCATTCACGCATGCACATTCAGTTGTGCATGCAATCACATGTGCTCACGCATAATGCGTACACTCACCATGTGTGCTCACACATACATAGTGCATGGGCTTACTTGTGCAATCGCACACACCATGCATGCTTACATTAATGCAGGCAATCACAGCATGTGTGCTCACACTAATGCAATCACAAAGAACATGTACTTAGTAATGCAGGCGATCACACACACCCTGCATGCTCTCATACAGGCAGTCACACACACACCATGCATGCTCATACTTGTGCAGGCAATCACACACCATGTGTGCTCACAGTAATGCAATCACACAGAATATGTGTGCTCTCACTTATGCGGGCAGTCACACCATAGTTGATGATATTAATGCAGAAAATCGCATACTCACCATGCATGCTCGTAGTAATGTAGGTGATCACATATACACCCTGCATGCTCAATCATACAGGCAGTAACACACACACACACACACACACAGACACCATGCATGCTCATTCTTGTGCAGGAAGTCACACACCATGTGTGCTCACATGAATGCAATCATACAGCATGTGTAGTCTCACTCATGCAGGCAATCACACACACACCTTGCATGCTGTCACTCACGCAGGGAATCACACACACACACATACACCATACTCACTCTTGTGGGGGAATCACACAACATACCACATACACATCCTGACATTCGTGCATGCGGTCATTACACATATGCACACACTAAAAACATCCAGGAAGGAATCTGGCCTTAGTATTGAGCAAAACTGATACAGTAAAGGTAGTGACAGATTTTTGAAAGACTGCAAAGCTGCCACTGTACGATGTCCCCAGGAGGTGCTTCCCTGCTTCTGTGTGTACTCCTTACTGCTCTGTCCATCCTCAGTTCAGCTGCCAGGGGGAGCCTGCTGGGTAAAAGGTCAGAAGGCAGAGTCTCACCAGCTTCTAGATCAGGCAGAGGGCAACTTGCCATCCTACTCCCCAAAACACCCCTTGCCTCTCTTTTCTGACATGTGTGTGGCACATCCCAGGTCCAGGCTTGCCCCAAAACACTGATTTTCCCCTTTCTGCTTTTCTGAAGTTCTCCCTGCTGTGACCCACGCCAGTGCTGCATCCATGCTGCTGCCTCAAAGGCATCTCAGCGAGGTCTTCTGTGGCCCCTCCACGTGGGCCTCGGCACTGCAGGGCACACTCAGCTTCTCTGCCTTGCACGCTGCAGCACACACTGAGCCCCTCTCCCCACACTAAAGTGCACACTGAAACCCTCCCCATGTATGCTATAGCACAGACACAGCCTCTCTCCCTGGCACACTGCAAGGCACACGCAGTCCCCCTCCCCTGCATACCATAGCACACACTTAGCCCATTCCCTGCACACTGTAGAGCACACTTAGCATCTCCCCCTTCACACTCCTGTACACCAGAGTACACATTCAGCCTCTCCCCTGTACACCACAGCACCCACAGCCCCTGTGTCCTGCACACCAAAGCACACACTCAACTTCTCTCCCCTGCACGCAGCACACATGCAGCTTCTCTCCCTTGCATACCACAGCACACACTCGCCCCCTTTTCCCTGCACAGTGTAGCGCACACTCTGCCTCCATCCATTGTATACCGTAATGCACAGTCAGCGCTTCCCTGATGTAGTTTTTCCATTGCATTCTTCTCTTACACAGACTTTCACTTTACTTATCAGTCACTGCCTCAACAGAGCACACTGCACGAGGGAGTGGTACTGTTGCAGACACAGTGGCTGCACAGCGCTGTCACACAGCCAGCGCCCTCAGTGTCTGCTGAAGCAGTGGGTTCCCTGGGCAGAGGGCAAATTTCTGATGTTCCTAAAGCCTCCACTACCAGCAAGCCCTGTGTCGCCTGGTTTTTCATCTTAAGCAGTATTCTAAGCCATGTCTGCCAATATAATGAAGTATAGTCAGATTCAGTTAGCACTCAGCAGTGACGAGAGCCAATGAACTCCTCTTCTGTGACTTGATGGCATCCTATGCAAGACTAGGATGCTGTGGATCTAACAAGGCCTTGGAGAACTTTGCTGCTCTTCTTAGGCCAGTCCTACGTGGAGACATCTGGGTCACTGATGGTCCCTCACTTACTCATCGTGTATTTTCAACGTTCAGAAGGCACGTATGGGTTGCCGGGACTTGGGCACTCACCAGCACTAAGCAGCCTGCACAATTTTAAAGCAGTCAACTGAGTAATAATTTTCTTCGCTGTGTAGACAGATGTGTGCATCTCAGTTCTAATGCTTTCTCTGCTTTACCCTCATTTTCCATCAGACTTTAAATTTTAAGCTTGATATTAAAGCTGCCTTTGCCCATAAAATTGCATGAAATATTTTTAATACTAGTGATACAACACATTTTTAAAACTTAAATATAGTGATTCATTTTCAGTTAAAGAATTAAAAGTAAGACATTTAACCTGAGCTATTGCTTTAATATTGTAAAAATAACAATTCCTTATTATAATGTATGTCTTTAATTAATAAGGATTTTAAGCACTTTTATAAGGAGGAAATTTATATCTAGTCTTTATTATGTTCTGATGCACAATTATGTTGTCATAATCATTATTATGCAAATAAATCATCTATTGAACTTTTTCAATAGTGTATTTCAAATGCTAATAGTCAATCTCTTCATACTTGTCAGAAATTTGCTCATTAGTTTCCATTAACTATTTGAAAATTGTGTTTAAAGATGCTTTAAGTCAATAATGCTTCTGATTTTAATATTCCCACTTTTGATTTCTAGATATTAGTCATATAAATTATTTATTTTGCCAGATCTCAGTTATTTTTTAATTTTATGTTCTATTTATCATAAAAGGTTTGAAGTTTCACCTTTTTAAAATTTGAGATTACTTTTGATTCATAGGTGAAAATTACAGAGCTATCATCATGGAATTTATTATAGCCTTATGACAGTTCTTCTAATTAAAATCCTATTTGGGATTCCCTTGTTGATTTTATTTTTTAAAAATAAGATTTATTTATTTATTTATTTGAAAGAATTACAGAACTAGAATGATATACACACGTGTGCACAAACACACACACACACAGATTGATCTTCCATCCACTGATTCACTCCCCACGTAGCCACAGTGGCAGGGGCTGGGCCAGGCTAAAGCCAGGGGCTTCACCTGGGTCTCCCTTGTTAGGTGCTGGGGGCTCAAGCATTAGGCCATCCTGTGCTGCTTTCCCAGGCCACGGGCAGGGAGCTGCATTGCAAACGGAACAGCTGGGACGTGAACTGGCATCCACACGGGATGCTGGTGTTACAGCCTGCAGCTTGGCCTGCTTCTCCCAAATGCTGCCCCTACCCTCATCCCACTCTTTTGCTTTAAGTGATAGAAGCTTAACTGATCAGAGAGCCATTTTCATGAGCAGTTGGGAAAGAAAATGACTATGAACTAGAATGAGAAACTGTTCTTCGAAGGACAGATAGGCTTTTCAATGTATGTTTTGAGGAACATGATGTTTGAACTAAAGTAAATGCAATGGAAATTGATAGTGCTTGAGTAAAGTAATCTGAAAATAGCGAGCATTGTTTTCATTTATTGGTTTATGTGGCCCGCAACAGCCACATGTATTTCCCTCTTGGGTGTTTAAATGCGACATGATTAAATTTTAGAAATGGCGCTCAAATTCATTTCCATCACTGACACTATTTCTGGAAATTAAGATAGTTACCAAGGGACCTCTTATCTAGCAACATCCCAAACGGTTGTGCCAGAAAGAATTAAGACTTGGATGGTTTCAGAGCATTTGTTAACAATGAAAACTGAAGTCTTCAGCTGAGGATAAAGTGACGTTGCCAGTGTCAGAATTATCCACTATTTTTTCATGTTTAATGAAATAATTTAGATAAATACATAGCCTTTTACTTCAAGAATTCTGTTTGAAATAATTAGGACAAAAGTGGATGGCACATTAGACTACATATTGAAAATCATAAAATAATCCTTCTTAGTCTAGATTCCTGGATCTGAAGTGGAGCAGCGGTGACTCGAACGGCACCCATGTGGGATGCTGGCACTGCAAACTGCAGCTTTACCCGCTACACCACAGCGCTGGCCCCCGCATATATTCTTCTGATATCATTGTGCAGGGCTGAGCGCATTGTGTAAACACACTTAGTGAAAAAAAAAAAAAATCGCCAACACATTTTGCAGTGAAATAAATGCCATAATACATCTCATATGCTCAACATTTGAATTATTGCTGTGATAAAAGTGATTTCCAAATAATGGTGAACTTTATTTTTTAATCACCAAATACATTGTCACCAACTAATAGTGTTGATTTTAATTTTGGATTTTATTTTGGCATGAGCACTGGCCTAAGTTCTTTAACAAGTGACTTGTTCAATCTCCTCTGCACCCCACGTAGTGGGTGTGATTTATTTCCCGTTACATTTTTACAGAAGTCAGAGCTACTGTGTGCTTGGATCACGTGCGTAGGTTTCCCCAAGGCAGGTGAACACCAAAGCCTGGCCTTGATCCCAGGCATCGCAGGTGCAGGACCTGCTGAACGGAGCGTGCTGTGATGCTGCCCCTTGCACGGTGTTTCTTACGCTGTAGCCCTTGAGAGCCCTTTCTCTGGAGGAAAGAGCACATGTGCAAATAGCGCTGGGGTTTGCACATCGATATTTTTCTATTTGTAACTTTATGTGAGTAACGCATTAGCTGTGCCATCTGAGCCTCAGGTTCTTCCCCAAAAAGTAGGATTCATGAAGCCATTAGAATTGTACTGATGGCAGACTAAGATTAAATGCCTATAGAAAACACCTAGAATGACAGGTCAGGATTTTTTTTTAAGATTTACTTATGTATTTAGAAGTCAGAGTTAGACAGAGAGGAGAGGCAGAGAGAGAGGTCTTCCATCAGCTGATTCCTTTCCCAGTTGGCTGCAAAGGCTGGAGCCAGGAGTTGCTTCCGGGTCTCCCACAAGGATGCAGGGGCCCAAGGACTTGGGCCATCTTCTACTGCTTTCCCAGGCCACAGCAAGAGCTGGATCGGAAGTGGAGCAGTCGGTCTCAATCCGGCACCCATATGGGATGCCAGCGCTTCAGGCAAAGGCGTTAACCCACTATTCCACAGAGCCAGTCCCATCGTCACAAAATTGTACAAATGAATAAATAATTACATAAATAGGCTCAAGGAGTTTTGAGTTATTTGAAAAGCCAATGGCAGCATATCCCATTTCTTTTTTGTTTTAATTTTGTGTAACTTTAAATTATATCACCAGCAACATGCCTATATGTAGGAACTAAGAGTATGTGTTTAAGGGCAGCATGTGCACAAGTGAGCAATAGTGCCTTGTATACCATATTGCACATGTGTACGGGAAATCCTGTGACATCAGCTTAAGTTCAAATAAATAAATACTCTCTGTCCAACTGAAATCATTGTAGGAGATGGGGGTTACTGTACTTTTTTTTTTAAGTGTGATATCATATCTGAGCTACAAAAATGTAAATGATGTCTTTATCTGTATTTGTGTGGTTGCAAGCTGTAATTGTTATTTGATCTATTTTACTGAATGTCAAGCAGAAACAAATAGTGGAATGGCAAATTCCACTATCTTCTTAAACTATAGAGGTGGTCAGAGGGTAAACTTTATGAAAATTTACTTTATTTCTTTGAAAAGCAAATGGGCAGACAGAGAAGAGGATAGTCAGAAGCAGAGGAGTTCTGTTCTTTGGTTCCCTCCCCAGATGGCTGGATGGAACTCCTTCTGGCCTCCCGTGTGGGTGGCAGGGTCCCAAGTACGTGGGCCATCATCTGCTGCTTTTTCAGGTGCATATCGGGGAACTGGATCAGAAGCAGAGCAGCCAGGACTTGAGCCAGTGCTCATCAAGGGATGCCAGCATTGCGCACAGTGGCTTAGCCTGCTGTGCCATAACCAGGCCCCTAGATAGATTTTTATACTATATAATGTGCTACATCTTTACTCCGCAGTACGGCAGAAGTCCAAATACAGAATATGGAGACATTCCTATGTAAAATAACATTTTAAAGTTAAGAGGTAGTTATAAGGAAGAGCAAAGAATTAAATAGAAACATAAGAAAAATACACATATACAGTATTAAAAATAGTCTACATTTAATCATATGATCAAATAAACTAGCCACAGATGTTTACTGAACTTTTTTTTTTTTGACAGGCAGAGTTAGACAGTGAGCCAGAGAGAGAGGTCTTCCTTTCCCCAAATGGCCGCTACAGCCCATGCGCTGCACTGATCCGAAGCCAGGAGCCAGGTGCTTCCTCCTGGTCTCCCATGCAGGTGCAGGGCCCAAGCACTTGGGCCATCCTCCACCGCCTTCCCGGGCCACAGCAGAGAGCTGGACTGGAAGAGGAGCAAGCGGGACAGAATCCGGCGCCCTGACCAGGATTAGAACCTGGGGTGCCAGCGCTGTAGGCAGAGGATTAGTGAGCCAAGGCACCAGCCATTACTGAACTTTTCTTAGCATATTATTATAATGAATTAATTCATTCCCCAGCAGTAGGTAAAATGAATTCAGTCCCTGCTCTCCTGGAATATACAGATTAATGAGAGAGGAAATCAAGAATTATGTGGTATCCATGAGTGCCACCAGGGAAAGAGGAGGTGTCTCCCCCAAGTGTCTCTGAGGGCCACCTGCTGGGTTTTCAGGGTCTAAGGAGGGGATCCTTGAGCTTAGAACAGAAAAGGTAGTGGCTCCCTGAACAAGAAGAGGGAAGGGGTAGAGAAGAGTGTCTTAGAAGAGCAGGACCAGATGATCAAGGATAAGCATCCCCTTAAAGATAAACAGGATTTAATGGCTGAGCCCGAGTGAAGTTTATGCTGTTAAGTCAGTGTGCCGTGTCATTCTTAGGGTGAGCACTCAGCTCTTGGGCTCACCTCTTGTGCTTACACAATATGGAGAGAGGAAATTTCCCCTGGAGGTTCTGACTGGTCCATGGCAAATGCGATTGATAAATTAAAAGTAATCTAATGAACTATGGTTTTATGCAACCACAAGAGATTTTAAAAACAAAAATAGATTTTTAACTTTTAGAACAGTAGCAAGAAATCAAAGGGAAATGAGATAATAATTAAATCCTAGATTCATTCTAGAGTGAACATCTTCTCAGTTTTAGAAATTTGAAAAGAATAAGATTGTGTCGGTGAAAACATAGCTTACTTTAAGATACTTAGTTCTGCTTGAAATACATAAAAGTAGGCAATAATCCAGATTTATCATAAGACAGGAGGCTAGTTGACCTCAGACTGGCAACATTTGTGAACAAAAAAAAATTGACTGAGTTCATGTGAGTTTTATGTTCCATGTTAATCATAATAGTAAATCTAAGATGTATAAGATTTCACATCTACCCAGGAATATACAGAATCTGAGTACAAATGACCATAGGTAGATCTACTTAAATATGAATCCTTATTGTAATTTGATTTCTCATGTTTTAAAAGATGTGACAGTGACTTAAAAAAAACCGTGAAATAGTATCTGTTGTTCTCTTGAGGGGACTTCTCCGTGACTGCAGGATGAAATCTGTGCTACAGTAAACACAGGTTGAATGGCAAAGCCAGATTGGATTTTGGGTGCCTGACACGGAAGTTCATCCTACAGTCAGTTGCCTCTGGGTGTATTTTTCCAAATGTTCCCACCAATTTGGAGCACCTGAACATGATAATGCAATGAAGGAAAAATGGAAAAAAAAAACCTGCTTGCTCACAAAGACCCCTTAGGACTTGTTAAATATCTCTAAAAAGGCAATCAGATTCACATTGATTGGCAGTTTCATATTTGATTGTAAATAATTACTGTAACATCTGGTAAGATCTTCCTGATGTATAGATTTTGTCAACATTCCCACTTTATACTAAACTATATATGTGCAGGGATTATAATTTAGTCTCTAAGCTAAAACTCCCGCTAACGTCCCCCAAGTAAAAGACAAAGAATGATAAAATGCTCAAAGATCAGGAGAGTTTGGGAACAGTGTAACAGTTTAGTTCTCATAAAAATTAGAACTGTAGTAAATGATTGAAAAATACTAGGCTGGTGCCACGGCTCACTAGGCTAATCCTCCGCCTGCGGCACCAGCACCCGGGTTCTAGTCCCGGTCGGGGCGCCGGATTCTGTCCCTGTTGCTCCTCTTCCAGGCCAGCTCTCTGCTGTGGCCCGGGAGTGCAGTGGAGGATGGCCCAAGTCCTTGGGTCCTGGCTGCCAGCTTCGGATCAGCGCAGTGCACTGACCATAGCAGCCATTGGGGGTTGAACCAATGGAAAAAAGAAAGACCTTTCTCTCTGTCTCTCTAACTCTGCCTGTCAAAAACAAAAAAACAAAAACTGTATTTTTTCAGACTGAACATATCAATCTTCTCAACCATCATCCAGTCCAAAACCTGGTAAAAAGAAAAGCGGGCAAGGGTATGATTCAAGTTAAGCATATGCAGTATAGAAAAGCATATTTGGAAGAAACTAGAAGCATCCTAGGACCAGAAAGTTGAAACATGCTTACATTGCAATGTTGGGACATGACACCATCCTCTACACATACGAACATGGCCTACTTTGGGGCTTCTGGACTTTGGGGATGGATATCTTGGGCTTGACTCTTTATTTTGTCCCCTAAAGAAACCTTTTATTTAAGGAATACAGACTTCATGCATTTCATAAGTACAACTTTAGGAATATAGTTTTTCTTCCCACCCTACCCACCCTTCCACCCCTATCCCCACTCCCACCCCATCTCTTCCTCTGTTTCCCATTCCCAGTCCCATTCTCAACTAAGATCCACTTTCAATTTATACACAGAAGACCAACTCTACTAAGAGTTCAACAATTTGCAACAGTTCCTTAACAGTCGCAACAAGGGTTGTTCAAAGTCATTGCATCTTGAAGTTAATTTTACTTTTTTTTTTTTTTTTAGAAACTTAATTAACTTTAAGAAAGCACCCAAGAATGATCCATCTTTTGGGAGCACTTAGACATAGTTACAATATAACTCTTCGAGGACAGAGGTCCTGCATGGGAAGTTAGTGCACAGTGACTCCTGTGGTTAATCTAACAATTAATACTCCTATGTATGATGTCAGTGATCACCTGGGGCTCTTGTTCTGAGCTGCCGAGGCTATAGAAGCCTTTTGAATCCACAAACTCCATCTGTAAATTTCCCAAGTACAGCTTTTAGATTACAGTGGCTTCCCCCCCCACCCATAACTTCCCTCCCACCCACACTCTCCCATTCCATTCACATCAAGATTCATTTTCAATTATCTTTATGTACAGAAGATCAATTTGCATATTCTTTTTTTAAAATTTTTTAATTTTATTTAGGATATAAATTTCCAAGGTATGACTTATGGATTACAATGGGTTTCCCCCCATATTTTCCCTCTCCCCCCACAACCCTCCCCCCTTGCCCGCTCCTTCCACCCTTTTGTTCACGTCCAGATTCGTTTTCAATTTTCTTTGTATACATGTGATCAATTTAGCATGTGTTAAGTAATGAATTCGTCCCTTTGCCCTCATATAGTCACACAAAGTGGAATCTACTCTTTGAGTTCTCGTTTTAGCGTTGAGTCACATTGTACAGCACATTACGTACAGAGATCCTACATGAAATATATATATATATTTGAAACTGACTAATTTTTTTGATGCAGTTTCCAATGTAACACTGATTTTTTTTTCTTTTTTTTTTTTCCTTTTTAATTATCTTTATATAGAGAAGATCGGTTCCGTATGTATTAAGTAGGAATTTTCATCAGTTTGCATCTACACAGAAACACAAAGTGTAAAAATACTGTTTCGGCACTAGTTACAGCGTTACTTCACATTAGATCACATAATAAGGACAAATCCTCCATGGGATATAGGTACACAGTGACTCCTGGTGTTGATTTAACAATTTGACACTCTTATTTATGGCGTCAGGAATCTCCCTAGGTTCTAGTCATGAGTTCCTGAGGCGATGGAAGCCTTTAGGGTTCGCCGATTTTGATTCTGTTCCGACAGGGTCACAGTCAAAGTGGAGGTCCCTTCCTCCCTTCGGAGAAAGGTACCTTCTTCTTTGGTAGCCCCGTTCCTTCCACTGGGATCTCACTCGCTGAGGTCTTCCCTTTAGGTCTTCTTTTTTTCCTTTTTCAGAGTGTCTTGGCTTTCCATGCCTAAAATACTCTTATGGGCTCTTGAGCCAGATCTGAGTGCCTTAAGGGCTGATTCTGAGGCCAGAGTGTTATTTAGGACATCTGTCATTCTATGAGTCTTCTGTGACTCTGCTTCCCATGTTGGATCACACTCTCCCTTTCTGGTCCTATCTGTTTATATTGGTAGAAATTAGTCTTGTTTGTGTATTCCCCCTGACTTCCAGCCCTCTCAGTGTGATCAGTTGTGAACTAAAACCGTCCACCTGGGCCGTTGAGATGGCATTGGCACATGCCATCCCAATGGGGCTGAATTGGGATCCCCTGGCACGTTTCTAACTCCATCATTTGGTGCAAGTCCAATTGAGTTTGTCTCAAAATGTACCTATTTTCCCTTTCTTTTTCCCTCTCTCAAAGTTGACTAGGATCACTTTTCAGTTAAACTTTAAACACCTAAGGCTAATTTTGTGTTAGTTGCAGAGTTCAACCATTGGTACTATCATAAAAAAACAAGCATCAAAGAGAGATACTAAGATGGGTAAAGATTTACATTGTACATCAACAGTCCAGATAAGAGCTGATCAAGTCTTATTTTCTTATAGTGTTCATTTCCTTTCAACAGGTTTCCCTTTTGGTCAATTTGCATATTCTAAGTAAAGATTTCAACAGTTTGATAGTATCCTGTAGATTCCCAACAGTGTTTTTTAATTTTCTAATTTCTTCCTCTTATTTTTTGTCTGAATGTACAATTTCCTATGCTTTGTCTTATAAGTCAGATATTCTTTGTTCTGTTTCATTGATTCTGTTTTTAAGGTTTTCTACTGCATTTTTTCACTTGTTCTATTGAATTCTTCATTTCTAAGATTGCATTTTGCTTTCTCTTTAAAATCTCAATTTCATGGAAGAAATTTCCTTTGGTGTCATGTACAGATTTCATTAGTTTGTTTGCTTCTGATGACTTCTATGTATTCTTAGAAATTTTTGAATTTCATTTCTTGCATTTCTTCAAACTCTTCATCTTCACAATCTAGTACTGAAGTGCTGCATTCTTTTGGGGGCATCATGTTATGTTCTAATTGTTGTTTCTTGAATTGGTGCATTTATTATTTGGCATTTGTGGAGATACTCATTGGTTTCTTCCTTGTTTTTCTGCTGTGGTGGCTTTTATCTTTGTAATCTGTCTGTGAATTAGTCGGGTGTCTGCTTTCAGGGAATACCTAGAGGCATGTGCTGGGTGTGGCCAGGGAGCTCTCTTCAGTGGGCCAGGGTGAAGGGTGTGTTTAGGTGACTGACATTCAGGTTGGGCGTGGTAAAGCTTTTTTTTGTTTTGTTAATGTGAAGGGAAGTTTTTCTTCTGTTGTAGACACAGCTCATTTCCTTAATCAAAGGAGACCAGTGTGTAGGCAACTAGCCCCAGGAGGTATAATATTCCTCCGCACTTCCACAGGGACCATGTAAAGGATCCGTGCAATCCTAGGTCTAAGTGGATTTCCCAGCAGTGTTCTTCACCAGGGAGCCCAGAGCATGTGGGCAGGTACATTATCCTCCACGTGGCTCCGAGTCAGATTCCCTCCCGGCTTTTTGTGCAGTTTTATCGGCAGTGGCTTGGGCTGCTGCAGTCTGATCTCACTTCTCTCCAAAGCTGGTGCGGAGGCTCTCGACTGCTGGTACCCCAATGTGTGCATGTCTACATCCTCCATGTAGGTCTGCTGTGTCCCTCTAATGTGTGTGGAGTTTCCTCTGCCATTTTCTCCATAACTCCTCCCTGAGATTGCACTCTACTCTCCATAACTCTTCCCTGAGATTGCACTCTATCTACAGATAGTTTAAAAAAAAAAAACTTTTTTTAAACTATCTGTTCCTAGACTAGAGTGGTAAGCTTCCTCCCTACTCCACCATCGTAACCCAATCTTGTTGGGCTTGACTCTTAGTGTATGGTTATTTCTTTATAAGAAGTTGCATGCACATGCAATAGTGATGACTGCTTTCACCTTTCTGCTGAACAGTATAGAAATAGGTGGTTCCTGTTCTTGTACCAAGTGTGCAAAATTTTTCAAATGATGGCCTGATTTCCTGAGCTCTCAAGGGATTCATATAGGTACAGTAAAATTTACTGGAAGCCATGGAGCCAAGTTTGCTAGTGACAGTAATAGCTGGTACAACCTCAAACAGCTTTTTCAACCCAACAGCCCACTTGGAAATGACAGCTTGGGAAGCATGTTAGGGAGCCATGTGCATATTTTGGGTTTCACCTTCAAAGCGGTCTTCTTCGACTGATGGTCAGGGGCAGTAAACATTTCTTTCCTGCTTAGACCTATGAATTGTAGGTGCAATTTGGACATTGTAGTAAGAAAGTACAGCCAGTTGTTGAAATGCGGATTCTATTGAAGGGAAACACAGGTCAGAAAATTCAGTTCCGGGTGGGGGTGGGTGGGTGGGTGATGTTCAGATGAGAATAGAGAAAGAAAAAGACTGGAAGGTATTGCTAAAGGGGAGAGTAAAGAGAAGGAGTGAGAGACTACTATGGATGAAAGTTAAGTGGATAGAGAAGGTACTCTTCTGCAGAGGTGCAGAGAGGAAAATGCAAGTGTAATGCAAGAAATAGGAGAATAAAGACAGAGCTACATAGAAAGCATTTCTACAGTAGGAGCTGGCCAAGAAGATGAAGACCCAAGAATTTTTTTTTTCAGATTTGAAGGTGCAAACTATGATGGCCCTTCCATAACTGGTGAGTTATGAGTAGAGGAGAAGGCTGGATTACAGATGTTCTTGGTTGAGCAGATGCCAAGTAGGGAGAAAGAGCCGTGGAATGGAGTGTCCCTCCCAGGGTGTGGGGCACTCCACTTTGAGAATGTCTTAAACCCCAAAGAGCAGTTAAGGGGACCAAGGACCTAAAAATAAATTTTACAATAGTTACTCTAATAGCTTTATCTGGTCAATAATACACATTCTTTTAAGAGCTCTAAAGGGAATGGACACATAAAGTAGCCAACTTAAAAATAAATTGAACTTGAGGAATATAGTTCTATAAAAAGAAGTAGAGCTAGGGCAAAGTCAGTAAATCCAATAGTAAAACTCAAGGAAAACAGGAGCAGGGACAGAAAATAAACTCTACTGACAAGAAAAATGGATGGAACTATACTTATATAAGGAAACCCATAAATACCCAGAACTATTATCTAACTACAAAACACCAAGAAATTGAAACTGCAGCTCTTAGCTCTGAGAAACCCAAAGATATTTGTAGTGGTTTGTTCAAAATAAAATTCACTTTATATTTTCTCTGGTACCCACTGGCAGACACACAATTTTTTAAATATCCATAAAACAACTTTTTAGTGTATAAATACTGCCTCATATAACCACTCAGCAGTAACTGGATAATGCCATTTCATTTCCCAGTAGAATTATTCTTGGATTCTACCATTCTTAGTAGTTTTAAATTTAACACAAGCGTTTTCCTGCAAGGATGAATACAAGAGCTTTTCAAAAAGTTTGTGGAAAGGTGAGTTTTGAAAAAACTACAAAAGAATTTAAAATTTTTTTGCATCAAAGTAAACTTAGCTCTTGAGTCTACTTTTCCATGAACTTTGTAAAAAGCGCAAATGCAAGAGTATTGTTCTGTATCCCACTCTGTGATGGCAACGCAAAGTTTTCAACTTAGAGTGCAGAACCCCTAAACCATGGCTGGACAGAGCTGTCCATGTCCTTTGAAAACAAATTTAATTTTCCAGTAATGGCTGCCTTCCTGAAACTTAGAATTTTTATGAATTGTAAATATTTACAAAAGCAGTCATTGTATTAGTGGTACCAGTTGCTGTTATTGACAGAAATCAGATATTTTGATTTTACTTACTGTAAACATGTAGAAAAATCATTTGCATTTCTCATGAGTATGAATGGTAGATCTGCCGCTGCTTCTTTTATTTAATATGTTAATAAATAAGTACACATTGGTTTATTACAAATTTTTAAGATTTTTATCTTATTCCATCGTATTTGCATTTCATTTTGTACATGAGAGAGCATTATTCTGCAAAGGGTCTCTGGACTTCATCAGACTTACGCAAGGGTCCATGGCATAAAAAAGGCTCCGAACCCGAGTGTTGCTTTCTCTGTTTCATGTGCTGTGAATGAAGCTTTAGGAGATAGTTGTCACTCGGCCATTGTCATCGAGTGTCCAGTCCTGGCTTTTGAACTGAGTTTTGTTCTCTAGCTCCACCTATAAAACAGTTAAGTGCAACAGCAGAAGATGCAGCTGTGCAGCGTGTGTTTGTCCTTGGCTGCACACAGGTTTCACAGGTAGGGATGAGATTTCACTGAGACTGTCCTGCTGCTCACAAGCACACAGATGTAGAAAGTCTGCAGCCAGCAGAGGAGTGATGGATATATTCTGAGTTGCCTACCTTATGGATACTAAATCCCCTTTAAAGACAAAGAGAAAGACATCAATCAAACCGTAGCCACCGCCTATGCTGCCCCCATCTTCCCTCACCCAGGGCCCGATGTCTGAAGCCGAGTCTGTCTTTCGTCGGGACCTTTTCCGTTACAAACACTGTGTGTAGAAGCTTGTATCCAGCTTAGTATTTTCCACTGACCTATGCACAGATGCTTGAGAACACTACAGCTGGTACAGGAGTTAACCAGAAATGCCCATTGTCCTCAATTAGGGCACCGCACCCCGAGTGGAGCTGAGCACCCAGTCTGCAGACGGCCGGAGTTGCTTGCCTGTTTGTTCATGATACTTTTGGTTGGGGTATATCTCAGTTTCAAAGCATCAAGTTATTGTCACTAAACGTATAAATAACTCTAATCATGAAATAGTTATTTGAAAAGATTTTTTTTTTCATTTGAAAGAGTTAAAAACAGAGATGGAGGGAGCGAGCGAGTGAGCGAGAGAAATCTTGGCATCTGCTAGTTGACTCCCCAAATGGCCGCAGAAGCCAGGGCTGAACGAGGCCAAAGCCAGGATCTTCTTCCGGGTCTCCTATGTGGGAGACCAAACACTTGTTGCATCCTCTGCTGCCTTCCCAGGCACACTAGCAAGGGAGCCTCGTGAGAAGTGGAGTGGTGGGGACTTGAACTGGAAGCCATACGGGAGGCTGGCACTGTAGGCAAGAGTTTATCCTGCTCTGCAATGGTGCCAGCCCCTGAATTAGTTTGCTTTTCTAATATCAGAGTTCACTTGCACCTGAAGTTATTTTCAGGCATGAACACTTCCCAAACCCTCTGATTCCATCATGCCTTGCCATTCTTACCGGAAGGCGATAGTCTGCACAGAACTCTGGGTGACAGAATGGAGTAAAAATGAGGAAGCAAGATTTCATCTAACAACTTTAACCACAGCAATAACATTATGCTAGGTACTAAGACGTGTCAGAATGCGTAACACATGACCCCTGTATTCAGACGTTTAAACAGACCCAATCTACTTGCACAGGAAGATGGCTGTTAAGATCCTGTGTCAATCAGAATGCGATGAAAGCGAGTGTATCATGTGGGCTCCTCTCCGGCTTTCTCTTTCTCTCTCATTCCCTATCTTTAGCTCACTTACTCGCTCAAAGAACTTTGACTTCTCCCCATCTGTTCACTCTCCTTCCTTGTCTGTCTCAATGACACCCCCGAATGTCATGCTGTTCCTCATTTGGAGCAATGCTTTCAGTCGAGGTGGCTTTTTTGAGGACTAGAAGTAGTAGATTGGTTCATGGAGAGGTTTCCTGGCGCTCACAGGCAGCAGCCCATGTACAGGAGCAGCGGAGAAGAAAACCAGTTCATCCAGCCTTTCTCAACTCCTCTCTGTGGCAGAGGGAATGACTTAGTTTTTATGCACATTCAACCCTTTGACTAGGTTTCACAGAAGGAGCTTCTGCGAGTTCATTCATGATACAAAGCGCTGCACAAGTTCCCACGGAGCTGTTGACCGTCCTTCTGCTGTGTGCTCTTACCATAGAAAATTACAGCTGCTTTAAAAGTAGAATGGTGGTTACTAAACGTTGAAGGGGGAAGGCAGAAAGGATGGATGGGGAAGATTGACCAATGGATGCTAAGATTCTGTTAGATGGGAGTAAGAGGTTGTGGGGTCCTATTGCACAGGGCTGTGACTATAGGGAATGTCAATGTGCTGTATGTTGCTCCATAAGAAAAAAATTAAGGGCTAGCATTGTGGCATAGTGGGTTAGGCTGCTGCCTGTGACACCATCATGTGGGCACCAGTTTGAGTCCAGGTGTGCTACTTCTGATAGAGCTCCCTGCTAATGCACCTGGGAAATCAGTGGAGGATGGCCTAGGTGCTTGGGCCCCTGCCACCCATGTGGGAGACCCAGGAAAATCTCCTGGCTTCAGCCTGTCCATTCTGTCCGTTTGGGAAGCAAATCAGTGGATGGACAATCTCTCTCTCCTCCCCTCTCTCCCCTCTCCCCCCACCCCCCTCCCCCCTCCCTCCCCCTCCCTCCCCCTCCCTCCCCTCCCTCCCCTCCCTCCCCCTCCCTCCCCCTCTCTCCCCCTCTCATCTGTAACTCTGCCTTTCAAAGAAGTAAATGAATCTTAAAAAACCTAGAAGATAGGATTTTGAGGTTTTTTTTGCTATAGAAGAATATTAAATATTTGAGATGTATTTAATATACATTACACAATGAATTGAAACATCACATGATACTCCAGAATATGTACAATTTTGTGCGGAAGTTAACATTTTATTAAAAAACTATTTTTACATTTAAAAAATTATTTACTTGAGAAGCAGAGAGACAGCAAGCAAAGGAGAGTGAGAAAGAGTACACTTCCACCTGCAGGTTCACTTCCCAAATGCCGGAAGTGCTCAGGGCTGAGCCAGGCTGAAGCTGGGAACCGGAACTCAGCCCGGATCTTCCGTAGGGGTGGCCAGAGCTCAGCTACCTACTGCCGCCCAGGCTGTGCCTTAGCTGGAATCTGGAATTGGTATCTTAGCTGGAACTCAAACCAAGGCAGCTCCCCGCGTGGGATGCCATCCCAGCTGGCCTCTGAACTCTGAGGCTGAATGCCTGCCCCCACAGTAAAACAATCATGAGTCCTGTGTACCAGTCAGTAGCACAATTAGCCTGAAGATGTTTTAAAGTAATATTATAAAATTTTGTTCTGTCAAGGCCCAATTATCCCTCAGGTAATTTCTGGTGAGAGTCCTGTGTCATTTAGCGAGTGGAATCGCATCTCTGAGTGTCCACTTGGGAAACGGTTGACATTTCACTTGTTTTTAGTGGATCTTTAATATTCTCTTAAAATCTTCCTTTTCGTTCTGAGCACAGCAGTTAGAATACATGTGTATATATAAAAATTCATGATTTTCTCTCCTTTCCTGCTCAAAGCAGAATCTGAAATCCACCACATGCAACGTTCCCCCTGAAGTCTATGCACCTCACTTTGACTGTTGCTTCATTCTTTCCAGAGTGTGTCTGGGTTGTGTTTGGTTGCCCAAATCTCATTTCAGAACTGAAGGTTCTCAAGAATACACACTGTGTCCTTCCTCAGTGTATTTATTTACCATCCCTGCCTCAGTCACACCTAAAATACTTGCATGGATAAATTGAAGGTTGACGAATTCAGGCACTTGGGCAGTTAAGATCGGAGATTGGTAAGAATTCTTCGAGAAAGAGTTTCCTGCCTCTATTTTAATTGATGTAAAAACAGGAGGCAGGTCATCGCTATTTAAATGCAATGAACAGACAACTGGATACATTCAATCGAAGTAGAACACTGAAGTTGAAAAGAGGGGAAAATGAGAAAATTTTATATTATCGGTTGTATGCCTTCAAACAGCCTATAAATAAAAAGGAGCTACTGTTGTACATTCTTGTCACAGCTCCTCCACTCTCCAGAATATAACAGCACATACAGTTTTTGAAATTTCAGGAGCTGGCTAGCCAAGTAAATTGTCTACAAGGCTGCTTTTATTGCTAGCTGAAGGGATTTTCTTAGCATTTCACCTGAAGCCCAACAGTATGCGACAGATGCTAAAACCTACCAAAAAAAAAAAAAAAAAGGCTTGAGTTCATCATTAGTGTTAGTAATTAACCATGTTTATAGGAAATGGAAGTTAAAGCTTTCACAGTGCCTGCAAGTTGTGAGGAATAAATGCTATAAATTGATTCATTTTATCCACATTTGCTTCTTATTCTCTTAGAACAGATAAGGAACCTTGGATCTATATTACCGTGAATATGATAGCAAAGAGAAATACACTAGGAAATGCAAGTTCATGTGCAAATGAATGCTGAATTGCACTTTGTTCTTTCCAGGGACTTTTGTGTGCCTAATACACAAAGCTATTGGGAACAAAAATTAGGGACAACTACCAAAAATCCTACAGTGTTAGGATACAAAGTTCTTGATAAAGTAAAAATCTTAATCTGCCCTTGAAGTTTTACGATTCTCTACGGTTAGATTTATTTTGTAATACTTTCCTAGGTGGTCATGTTGCATTGGAGGATGGTAGCATTGAAAATCACTGCTTCCACAAATTCCTATGCACATTTTGTTAAAAAATGCATGGCTCGCTTGTCAGAGGAGATGTGAATATCTTACCCTGTGGAGGGAAACCAAACAGCAAGAGAAAGAGGAGAAATAAAGCTGTAGCATATCTGGAGGCAGAGAGCTCTCTCCAGTCCCTTGTTGGAGAAGATAAGCAGGGGAAAGCCCCTTGTTGCAGAAGGATTTACAGCGTCATGGGGGAGACAGATGCATACATCCGTCAGTGTGTGCAGTGCTGCCAGTGGCACGGATGTGCTCAGAGTCTGGCCCCCAGATCGGCACGATTAATTCAGCGTGGGGCAAGACTGGGACCGGGAGGAAGACAGCGGGGCTGTGAGCTGCAGAAGCGTTTCATTCACAGCCATGCGTGTCGGCTTCCAAGGTGTGGAGTTTGGCATTGCTGGAAAGATTGCAAGCAGCCAGGAGGATAAGCTGTATTTTCTGAACAGGAGGAATCTTGAAAAAAATACATAATCAGGAGAGTGCAATTGTCAGGTTTTTCTGAATTCGGTAGATGAGATCAGGGCAGGGGTGGGGGGCTGTGGCAGTGGCGAAGGTTCTGGTTGAGAAGCAGGCAGCAGTAGTGCAGGCAATGAGGTTCTGAGCCTTGGCAATACTGGCTGGATGATAGAACAGATGGGAGAACTAGTTACAATAGTGGCACAGTTTAACAGCTAATAAACTAATAACTATTTTGGAGCTTGATTTCAAAACATTGTGTTGTTTTGAAGTGTTCTTTGAGACAGAAACTTTTGGATCATTTATGTATAGGTGCTTCAGTTGCTATATTTCAGCAGCCATGGAGGCAGACAGCAGGAGAGAGAGAGAGTCGGAGACCAGCCGCAGGTGCTCGGGCGCTGCATAGTAAGAGGACAGCAGAGGGCAGGGAATGGAATAGCACCCCTTGTGCTAAACTTGAATTATGCAAATTACATATGTAGTAGATTCTAGCAGAGTAGAAT
Organism: Sylvilagus floridanus; assembly: GCA_949820135.1. NCBI lineage: Eukaryota > Metazoa > Chordata > Mammalia > Lagomorpha > Leporidae > Sylvilagus > Sylvilagus floridanus. The sequence continues at coordinate 7,379,874 of OX463246.1, read as the reverse complement.
TTTTTTCTTTTGTTTCTATTTTTAATATAAAGGGAACAGATCTCACACATGCCATAGGTACAGTTACAGGAAGACAATCACAGTTTCTCCCTTCCTCCCCGTTTTCCTTTCATCAGATTCTGCAAAGATATAATTTTAATCCACTTGATACAGGCTGCTTCCACCACTAACCGTAATATTCAACAAGTAAAAGGTAGGAAGACCACAGTTCCACAGGAGTACAAACAAGGGCTAAAAATGACAATCATATCATAAAATGTCCATTTTATTACTGTGTGATTTATGTGTTCTTTATTAACTGCCACATATCAGAGAAAATATGTAAATTTTGTCGTCTTGAGACTGTCTTATTTCTCTAATGGTTTCCAGGTGCACCCATATATATTTTTTTTCAAAAGACAGGATTTCATTCTTTTTTTATGGGTGAAGAGTATTCTGTAGTGTATATATAACACATTTTCTTTGTCCTGTCATCCGTTGATGGACATCTGGGTTGATTTCTTATCTTAGCTCTCTTGAGTTGAGCTGCAATAAACATGGGGATATAAATAACTCTTTGCTATGACCGAGAGATTAAAGACGACCAGAGACCAGGGTTGAGTGTTTGGCTTCTTGGTTAAGATAGCGATGTGCCACATCAGAGAACCTGGTTGCAATACCTGATCTGGCTCTTGATTGGCACTTCCTGCTATTGCTGGCCCTGGGATGCAGGAGTGACAGCTTAATGGTTGAGTCTTGGCCACCCACATGGGAGAATTGGACTGAGTTCCTGCCTCCTGGCTCTGGACCCAGCCAGTGTTTGCTTGCATTGGGAAAGTAAACTAGCGGATGGGAGTAGGACTCATGCTCAGCTCACTTGTGCAAGCTCTCAATCTCTCTCAAACAAAAAAAAGCCCAAAGCTGCAGGTATTACATTAGCAACCATTGCAATAGGGAGTCTTCCTTCCATCACCTTTTCAACCAGCAGTCAGCCAAGTACTGGGAGCTTTTGACGTTGATCATTCCAGAAGAGTGACTGTTGAGCTTTAAGGGCTTCTGGGTGGATATTTGCCGTACTGTTGCAATCTGGATCAGCATGTAAGCCACACGTGATCAGAAAAATTGTTAGTCCCTCTCAAGGTTTCTATCTTGTGCTGTTCACAACCCCTGGGCTATTTTCCTAGAACCATCTCTTCATTGTGCCCTCCTTTTATGGCATTTCCAGAATCCATACCTGGTTTTCTTGTGTATTAAAATCAGATCATGAAAAGAGCTAGCCTAGTGCCCAGGGGCATGTCACAATTTTTCCCTCATTACATCCTGCTTATGCCTGTGGAAATCTGCAAAAGTGAACATGACCGTTCTTCTCCTTGGAAATTCTTCTCCAAGGATATGCCAAAGACATGGGAATGGGATGTTAGTCAGGTTTGTGGGGCTGGTGCTGTGACACAGCTGGTTAAGCTGCCCACAACACCAGCATTTCGTATGGGCGCTGCTTTGAGTCATCGCTGCTCCACTTATGATCCACATCCCTGCTAAAGCACCTGAGAAAAGCAGTGGAAGTTGACCCAAATGCTTGGACCCATGTACCCACGTGGGAGACCCAGATGAAGCTCCTAGCTCCTCCTGGCTTCAGCCTGGTCCAGCCCCAGAGTTTGTGGCCATCTAGGGAGTGAACCAAAGAACTGCAGATCTCTTCCATCCCTTCCTCCCCCTCTTTCCCTCCCCCCCCCTCTTATTCCTCCCTCTCCCTCCCTCTCATTCCTCTCACTCTCTCTGCTCCTCTTCCCCGCCCTTCCCTCCCCACCCCCTCTCCCTGTACTCCCCTCCCCTTCTACCTCCCCCTCCCCTCTTCCTCCCTCCCCCTCCCCTTCTCCGTAACTCTGACTTTTCATTATAAATAAATCTTGAAAAGAAAATCAGTCTGGTGTATGTGTATATGTTGGGGTGGGGGTAGATGGTTTAGCACTTTACTCTTCAGTTATGACATGAGATCTCTCTGTTTACTCCAACAAAACTGTTAGCAGCTAAAGCCTCACTTGTATGTATCCTAAAGACAGGATTGCAAAGATACTCTGTGAGGGCAGGGGGTACTTGACTGCGAGGATGCTTTTCAAAGTTGCCATCTGGTGTATCGAAATGTCCCTATGAGACTTTTTTTTCCTAGGAGATCCCCATTTTTGTTACAATGCCAAAATTGCCTGCCAGACACAGGTCTCTTTAAAAGGAGATTATTTAATTAGTTACTTTATTTGCAGGGAGTCTGGCAATATATACTGTGGGGAGTCATTTTATTTTCATTCATTACAAGAAGCCATGGTTTATATTTCCCTCAGGCAAGGAGTTTTATCTGACAATTTGAATGCTTCAGTGACAGAAATATCTGGTGATGAATGGGGCATTAAGGAGATGCCAAGTGACAAGATACTTGGAATCATTTCCAGTAACTATGCTTGATTAATAATTGTGCTAATGTGTGTTTATAATTTTTTATTGAAGAACGTTCTGCATGGGAAATAAGAGTAGCTAATCTACTCTTCTTTCTACACCCCCATGACAAAAAGTAGAATGCTTGTGAAACCTGTCTGAACTGGAGGCTTCTGTTTAAAACTGGGCTCTGCAGGTTGTCACGGTGTACATCAGTCTCCCCCAGGTATGAATTTCTGTCCCTGGCTTCTGCTGTGTGACATGAAGCAAGTGTGAGGGAGAACCACTGCTGCCTGGTCCGTGCACTGCCGTGTGGTTTACTGTGAGCTCATCACATGTTGTTTGCAACCTACAGAACAGCCCTGGAGGGCGAGCATGCTCTCCCAGGGATGTATGGGCTGAGGCCCACAGTTCCCAGACTTTGCTGACTACTGGACCTTTTCAAAAAATGCAACACCTGGCTGCAGCCTGAAGGCATTCTGATTTAACTGGTAAACGTAATGGCCTGGCACTGGGTTTTTATTCTAACACACCACACAGTTTGGACACTGGGTTAATAAGGAGTCACTGAGATATTAAGTGAATTCCCCAAGGCCACAAGGCTGGTAAATGGTATGAGAATCCACACCCAAGCCTGCCTAGGCTCCGGACCCAAAGTCGTCCGTGAGGTAGAACATGCTCACATTTCCAGTGAGAGGTAGGGCTCTGTTCAGCGCACAGAATTCTGGGTCTGCGTTTGCCGCCACATCCTTAACCCAGATTGCAAAGGTGGTGTAACAGAAAATGTTGGAACATCAGTAGGTGCTTTGCGCACGTCCCAGATTACCATCCCATTACACATAACTGTCTCCTTAGTTATTTCCCAAATACATGACCTGCTTTGGTAAGTTGTGTTCTCTGGTAGAGTGGGTGCAGAGTTAAGTCTACAAGTAGGATGGAGTATTTGCATCTTTTTTATCTTTGCAGTTTTGATTTAGTTGAGCTATGTTAAGGTATTGAAGATATATGATCATAAATCCCTGCCTGAACAATTTATAGCTTGCACGATATTTTTTTTCTGTACTTAAACAAGATTTGGGTAATTGAAGAAAAATACCCAACTAATGAAATATGTTCTTAGTAATGTAAAATTTGCATCCCTAGTTTTGTCTGTATTTTTGTGCAATTTATCTTCCCTTTACCTTTAAAACAGTGACTGCATCCTGCTGTGTCCTTTAGTCAGGAAGTCACTGTTGACTGTCTTTGAAGCATTTGTGTAAAATAAGAATGATTTCTAAGAAAAGCAAATCACTCTTCTCATTTGTATAGGATTTTTTAGAAAGAAAATCAATTATGCTGTCTTCATTCTGGGTTAAGGACCATATATCATTTTACGTTTGTGACTTGAGAGCCCTACCTGTTTCCTGGTTAATCCTATAAAAAGACACTGGCAAATAGTGAGATATGTGACATTTGCAGTGTAAAACCTTCCAGAGAACCTGGTCTTTTCCCTAATTTCAAAGAGAAACTGAAAAAATTATTTTTTTTAAGATTTTATTTATTTGACAGGTAGAGTTATAGACAGAGACAGAAAGATCTTCCTTCCATTGGTTCACTCCCCAAATGGCCACGACGGCCAGAGCTATGCCAATCCACAGCCAGGGGCCAGGTGCTTTTTCCTGGTCTGCCACGTGGGTGCAGAGTTCCCAGCACTACGGCCATCCTCCACTGCCTCCCCAGGCCACAGAGGAGAGCTCGACTGGTAGAAGAGCACTGGGACTAGAACCGCGCCCATATGGGATGCCGGTGCCACAGGTGGAGGATTAACCTAGTGCGCCACGGCGCTGGTCCCAGAAAGTTCTTTCTTTTAAAAACTTAAAAAAAGCACCTAATTTTGACGTGTCTCTGAAATTTGTATACTTTTTTTAAATATAACCTTATAAAAACAGATATATTTATTTGCTTAAGCATCAGGCTGAACTATATAGCAGTAATGCATTCTGTTGAAATATGCCAGGAAATAGCACTTTATCCCATTATGGGAACTTTGTCGAACACAGCTAATGTTTCATACTTATTTAACACTAGGAGACTTAAATTTAGGTTTAAGATTTTTAAACATCTCTACTTGTTTAAAATGTGTACATGCATTAGTAGGTTGTCTTGATCCAAATTCTAGAGGTGTTTTTTTTTTTTTCTATGAACATTGTCCAACAAGAAAAATCAGTATTTAACTGGGACACCACACAATATCAGAGTCTACTTTGGTATTTAGGTGACAAATTTGAGAAGCAGCAGAGGTAACATTTCTCATTTCAATAGGCAGATCCAAGTTCATTGCATTATAAGACAGACCCAGCAGGAACCTCTATGGAATGAGTGATAATGCATGAAAGGCTGCAAGTCTGCAATCAAATTGTTACTCTCTTAAATTCTCCTGGGATTTTTCTGTATATAAATTTGGTAAAGCGTGCTTTATTTTAGTGGCTTTGAGTTTGTTTAAAATTCTGTGCTGATTTACTTCTTCCAGGACCAGCAAAGTCACTATAAATGCATACTCAAACCCTTCAGTGGTGCTTCTGTCTTTAGGGATGTTGGGTTAGAAAATGCATATTATTAAGAACATGTCTTCTGTCTCAACTATGAACTGGAAATACTGGCAAAATAGATAATTTGCAAACAGGAACAACAGCCAGGCTGTGATATCTAGGGCAGACTTAAAAGTTACTTGCAAGAATTCGTAGTTTCCGGTTCTAGCCCAGTTCCTTTTCAGATCACACAGGTAAAAACTATTCATTTGCTAAATGACAACTGTTGCCTAGATTTTTTTGGATTGAGTACAAAATATGAATGTCTGTAGAATCCAAATGAGCCAGTCACCTAGTGTGTACTTCCAGACTCTGTGTTAACTCTGCCTCTCCGTCCACGACTCCCCTACGTGTGCCCTTCAGAGAGAGCTCATGTGGGCCACCTTTCCACCTGTAGGGCCTTCTGTTTCATCTTCTAGAAATTCCCATGACCCCGGGGACACTGCTACTTCATACTTGGCCCAAGATAAAACCCAGTGTGAAGAGTAATGTAACCACATTGTACCGAGGGAAAAAAAAAATGGCTATGTGTAGTCGGTAAACAGATTTGGGACTGTGACCTCTCTCCCAAAACCAACTAGTGTCTGGCATGCCAGTATCCTCACTTCAGAACAAAGTGTCAGAGGCAGTGCCTTGTGCCAGCACTCTAGTAGGCAACTGCCAGAAAAAAAAAAATCTTAGAAGAACTGAAAAGCATGGCCGTGTGTGTTTGCGTGGTGAGTGCTGTTTGTTGACATCAGACACTCAGCTTGTGTGTCTTCAAGCACCTGCGTGTCTTCTAGGTTTGACCGTGGTGTTTCCCCACTTCCGGCTCCTTCCTGGGCAGGTCAGGTTCCGCGTTCGGGCAGGAAGAGGGCACCCTCCTCAGGATGTGGAAGTCCCAGGTTTCTGCCCGCACAGAAAAACCATGTTGTTAGCTCCCATTGGCGCGAGGTGAGCTGTGCAGCGGAAGTGGATGCGCGAGTTGAGATTACCGAAGACTCGCCTGGCTGCCCAAGTGCATGTGGCCCTTGGAAAACTCCTAGGTTCTTGTGTTTTGGAAGAGTGTATCTTAGGCAAACTGAAGTGGACTCTTGCTGCCCTAAAGCAACCCTGTTTATTCTGGGAAGATGATAATCTTATTACAGTTTATTGACTTTTGTGAATCATCTCCACAAGAAATGCGGCCTTTGAGTAAGAATCCATCAGCTCGGCTATGTAAACAGCACTTTGTGCGCCAATGAGCTTACAAACCAGCTCTGGGGAGCATTAATGGATAATTTCCTGTTACAGTGCTACTTAGTCATGGCTTTAACTTTTTTGAATTCAAAACAATTAATTTAAACTGACAATATATCATAATTGGCTTCAGATAAAACAGTGTGAAGCAAAGCACAAATGTATTTTCCAGGAAAGTAGCTAGATGGCTGATAATCGAATTTGTTTCTGTATGAATGCTGTTTTCATTCCAAATATTACATTTTCCCTACCTCCAGGACTTGATTCTTGTATGTTTTCAAGCACACCAGGAAAGCACTTCTGATTTTAACTCCTATCCAATATGTTGAATGCTTACAATGATAATATCTATATTCAGAAAATTAACTCATTTCCAAACAAGGAAGATAAGTAATTCCAAGAATCTATGGTTTGTTTTAATTTGCTTTAACTTACAATGCTGACAGCTGCCAATCTGCAAGGTGCTGTGTGTGCTTTGGAAACCCAAACAATACACAAGGCATGAATTCTACCTTTAAGAAGTTTATGAGAAAAAGATGCACACATACTTATTTCTTATCATTTAACCTGGACAGCTTCTGAGATTTCAGATATGGGGAAACAAAAGAATTCAGTTCCTGATAGAATGTGGAAAATGCTTTTGTGGCCAATTATTTCAGATTCACAGTTTTTTATGATTATGAAGAAAATAAGCATTTGTTTAAGCTAAGAAGCCCAACTGACACAAAGAAAACTAGCCTTTGCTCTGACATGCACATGCATTTTAGCTGCAATCCAGATAAGCTTTGCTATTTCTGTAAACAATTTTGATGATTTCACAGTTGCTGGTTTCCCTAAGCAAGGTCCCTTTGTGAAGTTGGTTTCCTAGCACTCTCCAGGTGTGGGGACAAGCAACTATCGCCCACTGGAACCTTGCGTCCTTGTAAAATGATGATTCCCAGTGTCCTGCCACCACGGGCTGCTGGGCAGGGATCCGTGGGTGCAGGAGAGGGAAGTCTGCATCCTGCCCGTTGCCTTCACACCGCCAGCCCGGGTCCAGAGAGCTCCTTGCCACCTCCACTGTCTGCTGAAGCCAGACTGGAGTACTCAGCCCCAGTCCCTAGCTCTGCTTCTGTTGTCATTCCTTGTCTTCTTTCTTAGCAAACTTCCTACCACCAAAAGACTGACAGCCTTCAAAGACATCAGATGCAGTGTGTGCCAGACTAGGGTGCTAAGATCTAACAGCAAGAAAAATACATGCATATATACATACATATATACTTCACTGTGCTTTTCAGCTCCCAGGCCTCAGTGGGAGAAATAGTGCCCTTCCCCCTCCCTCACCCACTCCAGCCTGGTCTGAAGATAAGCCTGACATAAACCAAACACCAGGAGTCAGAGAGGCCATGGTCCAGGCGGCACAGAGGGAGCTGGCGTCCGCATCGGCATTAATTTCTGCAGTCCTGGAGGTCGTCAGGTGCCCACTCACTGGGGCGGGCGCTCAGCAGAACTGTCACGCTATGCTAAGCACAGCAGATAGACCACTGCTCGGGGAAAGGGAGGAATGGAGATGCTGAAAGGAGATTGGTTTCTGGGTTTCTGACTCGGCTTTAATTGGAAGCCCTTTCATTCTGAAGACGTCTGGGTACGGAGACAGAGCAAATGAGAGCTGTGCACTTGTGGTAGGGATTCAGCCGTGCATCGCCCCCATTTGAAAGGCGGCAGGCTCCCGAGCGAGATGCGAGACATCTTGATGCAGGGCTACAAGATCAATCAGATGCAGGCAGCGTTCTGTGGCACGCTCCCCAGCATGAGCGTGCGCAGTGAGTGAGAAGGACCTCACTTTGAAACCATCTGATTCACATCCAGAGTCTCTCTGGGGAGGGCCCTGGAGTCTGAGCCCCGCAGACCAGGTGCAATGTCCTGGTGTGCAGCGTAGTTGGTCTGAGCGTTCTTGTCTACAGTCAGAAGTCACTTCCAGTGCAGTGGGACAGACTTAAAGCGCCTGTGCCTTGATGCCCCCAAAGCCTCCGGGAGTCCCTGCTGCATGGACTCATTAGTTTGCGATTCTTGTTACCCTCCACAAAAGCAAGCACAGTACCAGAGCTGTGTCAATGCACGTCCCCTAGCTGGGAATTCCAACGACCTTATGACACTACTACCTTCTGCTGCTGTGCCCCACGCACTGTGGCTAAGCCTGGATCAACATGCCACTGCACCCATGCCAGGGTGATGACGGAGAATGTCAGAAATACCTGTGCATGCTGGGTGGCGGCTCATTGAAGGGAGAGAGAGCTACCAGCCATGGGAGACCTCTCTGCCCCCCCACACACACTTGTTTTTTATTGGTAAAAAGGTGCTCTCAGTAAAAGAGGCAAAAATTCTAAAGAAGGCCTCTATACTCATGTACTCGTAAGACAGCGTGGCTGAAAATGACTTCAGAATCTTCAGATGAATTATGCAAGACAAAAAGCACCATGCCGCCTGCAATTGTTAGTGTCTGTGTATCTTTCGTGTTTATTTTAAAAGGAATTTCACCCCTTCCAGATATTTTCTGCAGCTGAAATCAAAGCTCGCGGTAGACGCCCTAAGGAAGCAACCCCCTGCCTACACAGAAGGGTCCAGCTTCACCAGAAGGAGGAGCGCACATGCAGAGCGTGGGGCGTGGCTGGAGCCAACAGGCAGCTTTGTCGTTTGCTAAGCACACAGTTGGCAGGTGCACAACCCATTCTGTGTGGAACCTTTGAAACCCAGATGGTTCATGCTCCTCCTCCTCCACCGCATTCTGATCCCTATGAACTCTGCCCCTTTGGCCTCCAGAGTCTGCCTTGAACGCTTCCTCTGCTTCACCCCCACCTTCAGGTCTGCATCGCTTTTCACCTGGACCGTTGTTAACAGTCTTAATTGTAGCTCTGTCCCCTTTTAAGTGGACCCTTCATGCTACAGGAAGAATGATCTATTTTCCAGAGTCAGAATCCTTCAAAAGCTCTTGGTCACTGCTAGCATCAGGTCCTACCAGCAGGCTCTCTAGCGAAGCAGTCTAGGGTCTGTCTCCTTCGCCCCCTCTCATAGCCTTCCCCCAACAGCCCAGCTTGGTCCAGGGAGACCGAATCGCCTCTGCTTCCCCATCCTGCCAGACCAGCTCCTGTCTGGGTCCCCTCTCTGCCTTCTCCACTGTGCTCGCTCCTGTTCTTTCCGTGGAAACCCTTCCATGAGCCATAGGCTGGGTGGGATCCGCTCTGCCATCCTCAGAGTCCTGTGCACCTGTCAGCACCACATCCACCATGTTTGGAGAAAACATTCTCCATTCTGTGCATCTCCCCCACTGGGCTGGATTAGCCTTTAGGGAAGCAGTCCTGTAAACCTAGCTCCTGCTTCCATTCTGGGATGGACTTCAGGGTCACGTGTCCGAAAGGGCATCTGTGATCTCGTGATGCATCCTCAAGGGATTCATCACTCTTACTCTTCAGGGCACTCGCCACCTCATGGTGTCGTCTTGCTTACTTACGGTGTGTGTTTGTAATTTCCTCACTGGGACGGAGGACCTTTTCATACTTACAACATCACTGTCTAGAAAAGCACTTCCTATGGACAAAGATTTCAGAAAATAGTGTTTTAATACTGAATTAAATTAATGGAGAATGAATGAATGGATAGACTTGAGGAATTACTGAGCACATAATAAGAGATCAGTAAACTGGTCAGCATTGAATGAGCCCATCCATATCAGACATGCAGCTGGGATGCCAGTGATGGTACCAGGTTGGTTTCCAGACACCTCGGGGGAAACAGATCATCACAGACCCTTGATATTTACTTGGGTCACTCTCTGCCGTACTGGACCTGTTGCTTGAATGGTTTACACCTTGTGGGAGGTCTGTAGCAACCCTCATGCCACAGGTGTCTTCTGCATGTTCCGTCCATATTCACCCTCCTGTTATCTTCCCTGTGGGTGCAGTACACATGCCCCAAATGAAGTCACAGCACAAGAGAGAGATCAGAGTCTGCCTTTGAAGAATTGCTGAATTTTTCCCTCTGAATCCCAGACTCAGACTTTACAATTTTAATTTCCCTCTCACAAGTTTGCTCATTTATGAAATCGGTGCAGTACCTCCCTTTCCTTGAAGTGCAAGTATGATTTTGAAGATGCCATGAGGAGATTCATGTGGATGGACTTTTTAAGCTTCAGGGTTCTCACCCAATATTAATTGTCTCATTAGTTACTGTTGCATACCTCTCCTTTCCATTAGTGATAGTGATAGCAATGCATATCGCTGGATTGTCTAAGAGTCTTATTCATTAGGGCTCGCATTGTGGCATAGTGGGTAGGGCCATTGCCCGAGATGTTTCCGGTTCGTGTCCCGGCTGATCTTCTTCCAATCCAGCTCACCTTCTGGTGGCCTGGGAGAAGCAGTGGAAGTGTTTGGGTCCCTGCTGCCCACATGGGAGACCTGGAGGGAAATCCAGGATCTGGAAACTTCACAGGCTCACAATTCATTCAAGAACCCTTGCCACTGTCATGTTTCCTCTGGTGGATTTTTTTCTGCCTATATATGCAAGTGGCAGAGTTCATATGTGAATGTTATAAATTTTTTTTTCCTTAAAAAAGAAAGTGGAATTGAAGACTGTCAAAATAAAAGCTCACAGCAAGGAATAGCTCTAACTTTTCTACATACTTTGTACACTATACAGATCCAGAAATTTCTTGGGCTGGCGCCGTGGCTCACTCGGTTAATCCTCCACCTGTGGCACCGGCATCCCATATGGGTACCAGGTTCTAGTACCGGTTGCTCCTCTTCCAGTCCAGCTCTCTGCTGTGGCCCGGGAAGGCAGTGGAGGATGCCCCAAGTGCTTGGGCCCCTGCACCTGCGTGAGAGACCAGGAAGAAGCATCTGACTCCTGGCTTCAGATCAGCGTAGCACTGGCCATAGTGGCCATTTGGGGAGTGAACCAATGGAAGGAAGACTTTCTCTCTCTCTCTCTCACTGTCTCACTCTCTCAATGTAACTCTACCTGTCAAAATTTTTAAAAAGTTAAAACTCTAAGAATGAATGTGCATGACTGAGATTATGACAAAAAATCAGATCCTTGTGGTAAACTATGCAAATATATTTTCTAAATCACTCATTGGTATTTGCCTTATATGATAATGGAATAGTTGAGACCGGTGTGCTTGCTGATAGGTTAGCTAACACAGGAAGGTTATGGATGAACAGTTTGGTCCAAGTACTGGCTGAATAGTGTGGCCTGAGATGTACTGTCTCTTTTACAATGATTGTATCTTCATTGGGAATGTGCAGATCAGCACAGTGTCTTTGGAAACACATGACTAGGTGGCATAGAGCTGTTTCCCAGGGTGTCGTGCAGCTTGACTCATCAACGCTGGCTCTCCAGCTCTGCTAGTCTACTTAGTGGCCTGCTGCATTTTTTCCATCTCAGTGTTGCACAAATCAAGGAGAATTGCTCTTGAGGGCCCTTTAACGGCAACATTCTTCAAAAGCCACGCTCCCACAGTGCTTACCATCAAACAGAATGCCATAGTGAACGTTGCCTACTATTTTCATGGAGTCTGTTCAGATCAGGACCTTTGAAACGGAAGGAAAAACAAGGATCCGGAGAATCTACATTTAAGGTTGTGAACATTAAGCCTTGTGGACTGTGACAACCAGCGTTTCATCAGCAGCTCCTGATACCGCAACGAATGGCTTCTTAATTTAATGACTTCCAAGTGATGGAGTGTACCCTCCCAAAGCGTTAGCAGTGCTAATTACATGTTTAAAAAGACCTTGTTATCTAGATTTAATTTGAGTGATTTTTTTTGTCAATTGTAGAGGGGCAGTGTTTTGGGTGTTAATGTCATTTTTACTCAAAAATTTCTGCTTATGGTGATTACTTATCCTTATATTAGCATCCTCTGTATAATCAGTGTGTACAGGTATTAAAGCTATTGGAGGGATGTTTGTCATGTGTCAGGAGGTACTAACTCTCTGAGCATGGAATAGAAAAACAGCAAAAAGGATGGGACCAAAAAGAAATGCCTTCATAATTTTTCACAGCATTGTAATGCAGCTGCAGAATTCTTGCCTCCAAGTTTCCCAGCTCCTGTTTAGTTACTGGAAATGATTGATTACAAATAGTAATTGGGAACTAAAATGTGATTGATGGCATTCAAAATCAAGGTGACTTACATATGCTGAACTTAAAATGGACAATAGCCTCATTTATTCAGGAATTCAGATAGAGTGTTGAGTTAAATTAATAGGATTTTCATAGTTATTATGCAATTCCAAATCCATAAGAAGTTGAATATAATGTATGAAATTAAGAAAATCAAATGTTTCATTATATTATAATCTTACTCTGAATTTTAAAAACTGAACTTAAATGTGCTGATGAAATCTTACAAAATATTAAATTCCAATATTTGCATAACTATATATGATATATAAATTTTTTCTAATTTTAAAAACTAAATACACTTGGTATTTCAAGACATACCTTTTGAGAATATTATACTTTATATTGTTATTTACAATTTTTGTTAGGAAAGTTTGTTTGCAAATCTATCCTGTAGAATTGTGAATTTCGAACTACACATATTAGATAAATATTTTAATAGCATGATTTACTGCATGGGGTTTCAGAGTTTATCTGACCTCTTCATGTTCCACAATTTGTAACCTACCACAATTTGATAATTGTAAATGTTGACAGATTTATACATTATTCTCTTTTATGGAAACGTAACTAATGGGGCTTAGACTAATTAAAGCTCAAAAGTTTAAGGTGGTGAAAAATGCTAAATCAGTACAAAAGTGACTTTTACTGAAAACTCAGATGCATGATAGTCACAAAAACAGACTGAATCAACAGACGTATCAATACATGATTTTATGATTTACAAGATTTTATGATTTATAAGACATGCTAATTTCTGAGAATGCAAGATATGATATAGGTGTTTTTGTTTTAAGATTGGTTTATTATTTGAAAGGCAGAGTTTCAAAAAGAAGGGAGACAGACAAATCTTCCTTCTTCTGGTTCACTCCCAAAGGGCTGCAGTGGCTGGAGCCAGCCCAAAAGTCCAGAGCCAGGAGCCAGGAGCTCCTGCAGCATCATCCACAAGGGTGCGGGGGCCCAAGCTTTTGGACCATCCTTTGCTGCTTTCCCAGGCACATTAGCAGGGAGCTGGATCAGAAGTGGAGCAGCCAGGAGTCAAACCAGTGTCCATATGAGATGTTGGCACCACAGCAGCAGCTTTCCTACTATGCCACAACACCAGCTCCAAGATAGGTTTTTTTATTATTATTATTATTATTACACAGAGTTACAGTGAGTGAGAGACGGAGAGAAAGGTCTTCCTTCCATTGGTTCATCCCCTAAATTGCTGCTACAGCCAGCACGCTGCGCCGATCTGCATCCAGGAGCCAGGTGCCCCTCCTGGTCTCCCATGCAGGTGCAGGGCCCAAGCACGTAAGCCATCTTCCACTGCCTTCCTGGGCCACAGCAGAGAGCTGGACTGGAAGAGGAGCAACCAGGACTAGAACCCGGCACCCATATGGGATGCCTGTGCCACAGGCAGAGGATTAACCAAGTGAGCCACAGCACGGCCCCCAAGATAGGTTTTTCAAAACTATATGATTAGTTTTGATAAAAAATTTTGTGGCAGACATGTAAGAATTCTACTTATTTGTGGAGTCTCAAGTAATATTTAGATCTGTGTATACGTTGTGTAATGTTCAGTCAGTATAAATATATGTAACTCTCCAACATTTATTTACAGTGAAAACCCAAAATCCTGTCTAGAAGTTTTTTTCTATTTTTCTAGAGAAATACACATTATACCAACGTTCTAGTAGCCACCCTAATATGCTATAGCACCCCAGAACTTCTTACCTCTAACCTAGAAGATATGTTTTAAACTGAGAAGAGGCAGGCCTGCTAAGAGCTTCATGCTTTTGTTGACATGATCAACAAGCAAATGATGGTGGCACATCAGGCAGAACCTTAACACAGAAGGGAAGTGTGGTCAGGAGCCGCTTCCCAGCGAAGGGAACGAAGGTGGCCTGAGCAGTGAGAACTTCATGCAGTGAACCACAAGAGCTGGAACGGCTCGCTGGTACAATCCACAGACGCTTAAGAAATGCCTCATGCCAGATCTCCGGCACGCCTCCCAGCATACTGCGCCAACATCCCATATTTCGCATGTGTGTCTCTCCCAACCCACTCACGTGTGTTCCTGCTCTGTTCACAGAATGCTCGGGCCCGTTGGGAATCGAAGGTGGAATCATATCAAATCAGCAAATTACAGCCTCGTCTACTCACCGGGCCCTTTTCGGACTTCAGAAATGGTATCCCTACTATGCGCGTCTCAACAAGAAGGGGCTGATAAACGCCTGGACAGCTGCAGAAAACGACAGGTGGCCGTGGATCCAGGTAAGGAACGGGGTGGGAACAGTCATTGCAGAAAGCACACACGGGCAGGAACGCGCAGAGTGTGACACTTGTTGGAGGTTGGGGGAAAAGGTGACTTGGTTAAGAGTCCAAGCTACTTACTCTGCCTATCAAAAGAAAACAAAAAAAGTCCAAGCTGACTGCAGGGTTTCAAACTTCTGACGGCCCAAGAGCAGCCTTTTTGAGGAGTCTTTCAAAGAAAACGTGTTTCTCACCTGCCCGGTGTTCACTCACACAGTGCTAACTCTTAGCAGTGACTTAGGACACTTCTCTGAACCGTGGCCCCACATGTATGAGAATCAAGCAGACGGGATTTTGAAACAATGCCTCAGATGTCTACAGCACCTGCTTTCCGTAGCTGAGAGTTTCAACCTGTAGGATGCTTTATGTGTGCTTTATTTGTGAAGCAGCAGACAATTCTGATATCTAAACAATACCCCAAAGATTTCCCCAGATAACAGTAACGCCAGCCTCGCGTATTCTATGCATTGAAATGCTTTTTGAGTGTTCACATTGAAACTGTAAACTGGATATAACGGGAAGACAGAAAAATTACCCAGACTGGTATCTGTGAAAGAACATGCCTCTTATCAGGAGCAGAGTAACAACTGACAAGTCACTGGTGTATACTGAAGAAAACTCGCAGTGGACTGGGAGGCCAGAGGCAAGGAAAGCGGCATGGAGAGGGAACCTGAGAGCTAGGCCTTAGAAGGTAGCTTTCAGTAGAGACCAGACGTCCAGGAGGTGCTAGAGGAGAGCCATGACGAGAAAAGAAGGCTGGGGGAGTGTTTCCAGTCTGGTGTGTGAGTTTTCTGTTGCTTGGGATTCAGACTAAAGGCTTTGATCTGATTTCATTGCAAGTGGAGCTATCATAGAAATTTTTCTTTTTCATCTTGTCCTTCCTGAATTACTGCAGTTGGTTCCTTTACTTGGACAGGTAGGGAAAGGGAGAGTATTAATGCACTTACAACACTCCAATGAGAGTGATTTTTCTTTTTTTTTTAACCAGGAACCATTTATTTAAGGATTACAAACTTGATGCATTTCATAAATACAATTTTAGGAACACAGTATTTCTTCCCACCAAACCCGCCTTCCCACCCACACTCCCACGCTTTCTCTTCCCTCTCCTATTTGCATTCTTATTTTTTTTACTAACATCTATTTTCAGTTAACTTTGTACACATAAGATGAATATACTAAGAGTTCAACAAATAGTATAATAAAAAAACCTGTTCTTTAACAGTTAAAAAGGGCTATTCAAAATCATTGCATCTCAAAGTGTGAACTTCACTTTTTTTTTTTTTTTTTTTTTTTTTTTTTACAGGCAGAGTGGACAGTGAGAGAGAGAGACAGAGAGAAAGGTCTTCCTTTGCCGTTGGTTCACCCTCCAATGGCCGCCGCAGTCGGCGCGCTGCGGCCGGCGCACCGCGCTCCTCCGATGGCAGGAGCCAGGAGCCAGGTGCTTTTCCTGGTCTCCCCATGGGGTGCAGGGCCCAAGCACCTGGGCCATCCTCCACTGCACTCCTGGGCCACAGCAGAGGGCTGGCCTGGAAGAGGGGCAACCGGGACAGAATCCGGTGCCCCGACCGGGACTAGAACCCGGTGTGCCGGCGCCGCAAGGCGGAGGATTAGCCTGTTGAGCCACGGCGCCGGCCAACTTCACTTCTATAGATTAGCTTTTAGGTGTTCTACTAGTTATCACAGATCAGGGAGAACTTATGGTATTCATCCTTTTGGGAATTGCTTATTTCACTAAGTATAATGCTTTCTAGTTGCATCCATTCTGTTGCAAATGACAGGATTTCATTTTTTGACCACTGTGCAATATTCCATGGTGTAAATATCCCATTATTTCTTCAGTCTTTAATTGATAGACATTTGGGTTGATGCCAGTGTCTTAGCTAGTGTGAATTGAGCTGCAGTAAACATGGAGTACAGATAACTCTTTGACATGGTGATTGCATTTCCTTTGGGTAGTTCCCAGGAGTGGGATGGCTGAGTCATATGCTAGGTCCATATTCAGATTTCTGAGGTATCTCCATACTGTCTTCCACCATGGCTTTACCAGTTTACATTCCCACCAACAGTGGATTAGGGTACCTTTTCCCCCACATTCTTGTCAGCATTTCTTGTTTGCTGATTTCTTTATGAAAGCCATTCTAATGGGGATGAAGTGAAATCTTACTGTGGTTTTGATTTGCATTTCCCTGATGGCTAGTGATCCTGAGCATTTTTTCATGTGTCTGTTGGCCATTTGAATTTCCTCTCTTCAAAAATGCCTGTTGAGGGCCGGCGCCCTGGCTCACTTGGTTAATCCTCTGCCTGCAGCACTGGCATCCCATATGGGTGCCAGGTTCTAGTCCCAGTTGCTCCTCTTCCAGTCCAGCTTTCTGCTGTGGCCCGGGAGGGCAGTGTAGGATGGCCCAAGTGCTTGGGCCCTTCACGTGCCTGGGAGATAAGGAGGAAGCTCCTGGCTTGGGATCGACACAGTGTGCCAGCCATAGTGGCCATTTGGGGGATGAACCAACGGAAGGAAGACCTTTCTGTCTCTCTCTCTCACCGTCTCTGCCTGTCAAATAAAAAAATGCCTGTTGAAGTCCTTTGCCCATCTCTTAACTAGGTTGTTTTTGTTGTTGAGTTTCTTGAGTTCTTGACATATTCTGGAGATTAATCCTTTTTTACTTGCATAGTTTGCAAATGATCTCTCATATTCTGTTGGTTGCCTCTTCACTTCCCTGAGTGTTTCTTTGGCAATACAGAAGCTTCTCAATTTGATATAACCACACTTGTCAATTTTTGTTTTGATTGCTTTTTTTTTTTTAAGATTTGTATTTATTTATTTGACAGGTAGAGTTACAGAGAAATAAGCAGAGAGAAAGGTCTTCCTCCTGTTGGTTCACTCCCCAAATGGCCGCAATGGCCAGAGCTATGCTGATCAGAAGCCAGGAGCCAGGTGCTTCCTCCTGGTCTCCCATGCAGGTGCAGGGCCCAAGCACTTGGGCCATCCTCCACTGCCTTCCTGGGCCACAGCAGAGAGCTGGACTGGAAGAGGAGCAACTGGGACAGAATCTGGTGCCCATCTGGAATGCTGGCACCGCAGGTGGAGGATTAGCCAAGGGAGCCACAGCATCGGGCCCTTGCCTGTGCTTCTAATTTTGACTAGTTTAGGGGCAGATGTTGTGGCACAGTAAGTTATACTTGTGATCCAGCATCCCACTGACATGCTTGGGAAAGCAGTACAGGGTGGCTCAGGTATTTGGGTCCTTAGCATTTATGTTGGAGAACCCAATAGTTTCTGGCTCCTCGAACCACTAATGGAGGATATCTCTCCCTCTCTCCCTCTCCCCCTCTCCCCCCTTCTCTCCCCACCATCCACTCCCCCTCTCCCTCCCCCTCCTCCTGTCTTTCTGTTTGCTACTCTTTGGAATAAATAAAAGTCTTAAAATATTGACTAGCTTAGTAGGTTTATCTATAATCTGTTTACCATATATTTTGAGTCAGAGAAACATAGATATCCTTGATGTGTCATGATTAGGTATAGTACATAAAGGCTGATTTGCAGATGTTTAATTGACAAAAATTGATTTATGGCCAAGGAGGAGGATTTCCCAACTGTAAGAATTGGACCCAAATCTTCTCCATATGTTGTACTAACTTTGAGGTTTTTTATTTTTTAATCTAAGCAGTTTATGGCTACCTGAGGTTCTTGTGTTATGAATTTATGTTTGCATGCATATGCAGAAAATGATTCTTAAATTATATTAGAGTATGGATTTTGGGTCTAGCTGTTATGACAGGTAGCCTACAACCCATATCAAAGTGTCTATGTTTAAGTTTTGACTCTGCTGCTGATCCCAGCTTCCTGCTAATGCTCACCCTGGATGTTAACAGGTGATGTTGTCACTCACATGAGAGACCCAGATTGAGTTTCTGACACCTGGCTTCCTCCTGGCATATGGGGAGTGAATCAGCTGATTAGAGATCTGTCTCTCTGCCACTCTCTGCTTGACTTTTCCAGTCTGCGTGCCCAAATGCAGGAGACTTGCAGGTGTCATGCCAATAGCTCATTTCTACATTTTCAATCACATAGTATTGACAACACAAAATTTGAAATGGATGCAGAATAATTAGATAGCTGTATTCTGTTCACTACTGATCATTCCAGGGTTCTTTTTTTTTAAATATTCTTTACTAGACTATTTTGAAATGCATTTGTGGAATTGCCATCATGATGGAATTTTAGAAATTATTAAAATAATTATTGGCCCTTTTTTCATTTTATTTTGTCATAATAGATTGCCTACTTAATACATCATTCTTGCATTCAAAGTATGAGCTCAAAAGTCTCCTGATCCTATGCTTATGAGTAGAAATAACCCAAGTGGAGCAGACCAATTCAGAGAAATTCACACTGATGCAATTTTGTTTACAGTCTACCAGAAAACTTAACCACTTCAAGGACAGTGCGATGATGACGAGTATTATTTTCTTCTCATTGTGAAGATGGTAATGAATTCTTAGAGAAAAACAGTAACTCTGAAACGCAGGTCACTTGGCTAATCCTCCACCTGCAACACCAACACCCCGGGTTCTAGTCCCGGTTGGGGCGCCAAATTCTGTCCCGGTTGCCCCTCTTCCAGTCCAGCTCTCTGCTGTGGCCCGAGAGTGCAGTGGAGGATGATCCAAGTGCTTGGGCCCTGCACCCGCATGGGAGACCAGGAGGAAGCACCTGGCTCCTGGCTTCGGATCAGTGCAGCAAGCCGGCCGTAGCGGCCATTTGGGGAGTGAACCAACAGAAGGAAGACCTTTCTCTTCTGCCTCCCTCTCTGTCTAACTCTGCCTGTCAGAAAAAAAAAAGTCTCACATAGAACAGGTGAAATCTAAAAATTCATTTTTGTTATTCAATAAATACCTAGTGGTTGAGTTCAAAGCATATATTTGTTATTGTATTTATTAATATCCGAGTTACTTTCTTAAAATGAAAACATTATCAGTGTCTTAGGACAAAATCCTACTTATGAGACTCTGGGAAGACTAATCATGGACTGAATTTCACGTGCTGAAGCGCTGATTATTAATTGCTCTTGTCACTTAATTCTTTTATTTATATTCAGTCCTTCAAATGAAACATTTGAGTACTTTGCTTAAACCGTTATAATGAGCACAGTACCGCTCTAATGTGGCAGGAGTATGACATTCACGCAATAATTAGTATTCAGTTTAATTTTCTTCTTTGTCTCTCGATGAAAATTGAAATCACCATTTTATATTTGCACACTCGGAATGCAGTTACTCACAGCACCAAGATGCCCAGAGTTGGTTCTGGATTTAAAGGGTTAGTGGAATAAATGCAGTTAAACAAGAATTTGGTTCTGTTTTGAAGGTTTTTCCCACCCATTTTTCTCACTTAGATTTTATTTTTCCCCAACAAGTAAATAGCCACCACATTAAACACTACTTCATCAGGATCCTGCCACTTCTATTTCTTATCTGACTGATGTTTTGGAAATAAAAACTCAGGACCACAGTGAGATACCATGTCCCTCCAAGTTGAATGTATGTTATCAAATGGACAAAAGATAACAAACATTGACGAGGAGGCTGAGAAAAGAGAACTGCACGCTGTTGGTGGGAGCATAAATTAACACAGTCATTATGGAAGAACAGTGTGGAGGTTCCTCAGAGAACTAAAGACAGAATGTCCTTGTGGGGGCTGGCACTGTGGCATAGAAGGGTAAGGCTCCGCCTGCAGTGCCAGCACCCCATGTGGATGCCGGTTCGAGTCCCCGCTGTTGCACTTGGGATCCAGCTCCCTATTAATGCACCTGGAAAACACCAGAGGATGGGCCAAGTGCTTGGGCTCCTGTACCGGCATGAGAGACCTGGAAGAAGTGCCTGGCTTCAGTCTGCCCCAGCCCCTGCTTTTGCTGCGTTTTGGGAAATGAGCCAATGGGTGGAGGATCTCTCTCTCGATCTCTCTCTCTCTCTCTCTCTCTCTCTCTCTCTCTCTCTCTCTTTTCCTCCTCTGCTGTGTCTTAGAAATATATAAATATATACATCGTTTTTTAAAGATTGATGTATTTATTTGAAAGGCAGAGTTATAGAGAGGCAGAGAGAGAGAAAGGTCTTCCGTCCTGCTGGTTCACTCCCTAACTGGCTGCAATGGCCAGAACGCATGCAATCTGAAGCCAGGAGCCAGGAACTTCTTCTCGTGTCTCATGTGGGTGCCAGGGCCTAAGCATCTTCCACTGCTTTCCCAGGCCATAGCGGAGAGCTGAATTGGAAGTGGAGCAGCTGGGACTCGAACCAGCACCCATGTGGGATGCCGGCACTGCAGGCAGTAGCTTTACCCACCACACCACAGCATAGATCCATAAGTACATAAATATTAAAGAATAAAAGTTCATGTGACCCAGCAAACCCACCACTGGATACCATACAAAGGAAGTAAATCTGTCTGTGGAACAGGTTCATTGCAGCACTGTTCACAAGGGCAGACGTGGAAACAGCCTGTGCCAACTACTCATGAGTGGACAGAAACGTTATATATGTGGACTGCTATCCAGCCAGGGGAAAGAATGAGACCCTGGCCATTTGTGACAACACAATTGGAACTGAAAGACATCACAGACAATGAAATAAGCCTGGCACAAAAGTCCATAATCACTCTCGTGTGTGGAATCTGGAATAGCCGGTCTCAGAAGGTGAAGGTAGAATAGTGGTTACCAGGGGCTGAGGAGCAAGGGGTCAGGGACTGGTGGGAAAACATTGGTCATTTGGTCCTTAGTGACAGATAACAGACATCCCAGTGCTGTGTTGCACAGTGGGATCACTATGGACAATGCTGATGTCCTGTGTGCTTCAAAAACATTAAGGGGCTTGGGAGGGTATGGAACACAAGAAATGACAAATGTTCGAGCAGATAAGCTCACCCTGTTTTGAGCACTGAACAAGGTATACGTGTACTGCAACACCAAACAAATACGTGTAATTTTTATGTATTAAAAATGTGCTAAAGGAAACAGTACCTTTGCCCAGTTATGAAAATACATCTCTTATTATCTAAAAATATAAATCTTATTGGAGTGTGACTAACCAAGTGTAAAGTTAGTCAGAATGACTGTTTCCTATTCATTTCTAAAGATACTCACTTTCTATCCCCATGAGCTTTTGCTTTTGTTGGCTGTGTGAGGTACCTTTTTCTTTGATTTTAAGATGCTTTGGGTTGCTTCTACAGTGAGCTGCTGGCCATTCGTGTTCTCATCTGCTCAGCAAGTGTTTCCCGAATGAATGTTACCCTGCCCTTTGTCGTCCTCAAGCATCAGAGCAAAGGCAGCTCCCTTCAGGGTGCCCTAACTCTAAGTGAAGAGGGTAACCGGAATATGACAAGTGTGGCCAGGTCCACGTGGTCTGCTAGCTGTCCTATTAGAATCATATTTTACTGTATCCAAACAGCCTGTTTCCAGTAGGACTTTCATTAAAGTAACAACTGTTAACATAATATTTATAGAGACATTCCCATTACACCATGCATTGCATGCTGATCTAATACTAATGCAATGCCATAATTTCCCTTTGAATATGAATTTACCAATAGTTGTTTCAGTGCTGCCTTTTAATCATTGAGAAAAATTAGCTGTGATCTCTCTCTTTAATTCATTACCCTTTAGAAACTCTGGCTGTAATCTCCACACCTTCCTTTTTCTGTGTGCTGCAGAGTTTGTGAGGAGAAGAGATAGTTACTTCTCAAACTTCAATGTGCACAGAGATCAAGGGTCAGTTGGTAGGAAAATAAATTCCTGGATTGTTCCACGTATCTTCTGCAGGTTGTTCTCAGATTGTGCTGTGGAAATGTGTCTCATTGCTCGTCAGCTTGCCTTTATGCTGCCTGAGCTCTATTAAAAAGACAAAAAATATGCTTTGTTTGATGATCCTGGAGTTTACTGTAGGGCCACTGGTTGGAGTCCTGGCAGCTCCATTTCCACTCCAGCTTCCTGCCTGTGGTTTGGGAAGGCAGTAGAAGATGGTCCAAGAGCTTGGGCCTCTTGCACCTGTGTGGGGACCACGAAGAAGCCCCTGGCTCCTGGCTTTGGTCTGGCTGTTGCAGCCATCTGGGGAGTGAACCAGCAGATGGAAGATATTCTCTCTCTCTCTCTCTCTCTCTCTTTCTCTCTCTGTCTCTCTGTCTCTCTGTCTCTCTGTAACTCTGCCTTTCAAATAAACAAACTGAATTTTAAAAAGAAGGATATGTGAGGAAGGAGGGTGGTAGTACCTGCCTCATGAGCAGTTTGAGCTGGAAGGGAGCAGAGCCACGCTGTGCCTGCTCTCAGTGCCCACCTTGAGCTGCAGTCCTGCGTAAGCATTAGTCATCATTCATGGCATTAATCATTAGTCATGCAACCGCTGATGTCCCTAAATGCCTACTAGATTCTTGTTACAAAACTTAAATTAGTCAAAAGCAAAATGCACATATGGCTTCTGCATTTTCAACAGAGTAATAGTTCACATAGAATACATGGCTCCAAAAGAGAGGTATGCACACACAAATTATGTCACAAATTTCTGGGCAATAAATCCATGCATGAATGTTTTCTTGGTTAACAGTGGGATTGAGACTGAGAAAGAAAGGAGTGAGCCAGTCACCTGCTTCTTTGCAGATCTCTGTCTACAATGTATGTGAAAATGTTTTTTTAAAAGCTCAGAACTTGAGAAGTAGATTTTGGTTTTTTGTTCTTAGGTTGCTTTCTCCATACAGAGCCTGAGTCACAAAGAATCTAATCCATTTTTCCCACTTACACATTGAAGTGGAACTGTTCAAATCTTTTTTTTTTTATTTTCCCTTGAAAAGAAAACTACATTCCCAGACATACTGCTGTTTAAATAACTTATCTTAGATGAATTATATCTGGACATTAATATTGCTTCTTACAGTAGTTTTTTTAAAAAACTAATCCCAGATGGAAAATTGCTATTTTCATTTGTTTATTAGAAGTGAGGTTTTACCATTTAGTTGTGCTACAAACAAATGTTAGTTGGTTAATTAAAACAAGCCACTTTGCATTAAGTAAAAATGACCCTGTATTTCTTTACTGAGAAGCAGTTCTCAAATTATTTGATCATTTACCATATCTATACTTGTACAAGTACATATTATTAGTTTTCCAGGGTGTGTCTTAGATCTTTTTTAAAACAAGATATATGTGCAAGGTGTCCGGTGTGTAACAAATCTTCCCAGGCAGACGAATCAATTAATTCACAGGCTTTTATTGGGATTCCGCTCCGGGGCTAGGTTCCCCGGTCCCAACAGAGCTGGGGCCCCGAGAAGTCACGTGTCAGAGATTGGGAGAGCTCCTTTTATAGATTCAGGGGATGGGGTTAAAGGTTGAGGGGGTTCTGATCCTCATTGGTTGAGCTTTAGGCACCCACAGGGACCTTGACAAGGACTTTTCTTCCCCAGAAGTACAGGCCTTCCCTCCTTGCAGATCCCAAAGCTACCAGTATGTATTGATTTAAAAGGCAGAGTTGCAGGCCGGCGCCGTGGCTCAACAGGCTAATCCTCCGCCTTGCGGCGCCGGCACACCGGGTTCTAGTCCCGGTCGGGGCGCTGGGTTCTGTCCCGGTTGCCCCTCTTCCAGGCCAGCCCTCTGCTGTGCCCCGGAGTGCAGTGGAGGATGGCCCAAGTGCTTGGGCCCTGCACTCCATGGGAGACCAGGAAAAGCACCTGTCACCTGGCTCCTGCCATCGGATCAGCGCGCCGGCCGCGGCAGCCATTGGAGGGTGAACCAATGGCAAAGGAAGACCTTTCTCTCTGTCTCTGTCTCTCACTGTCCACTCTGCCTGTCAAAAAAATAAATAAATAAAAATAAAAGGCAGAGTTGCATAGGTAGAGGGAGTGGCAGAGAGCGAGCGAGCAAGCGAGTTTCCATCTGCTGGTTCACTCTCCAAATGGCCATGATGGCCGGATCTCAGCCAATCCCAAGCCGGAGGCAGAAGCTTGCTCCACACTGGGCCATCTTCTGCTTTCCCAGGCACATTAGCAGGGAGCTGGATGGGAACTAGAACAGCTGGGACACGACCGGTGCCCATATGGGATGCCAGCGTGGCAGATAGAGGCTTTACCGGTACTCCACAATGCCAGGCCCCATGTCATTGACTCTGTGACCTCTGGGAGATATGGGCTATGTTTGATTTACCAGAGAGTGATTTGGCTGTACCGTGCACAAAGCTGTGTGTGGAATTTCCCTCCAAGACTGTCAGCACCCAGGCCCCCACTGACAGGGGCTTGTTGCTCTTGCCCACATCCATCCAGCTGATTCTGCTGCTGCATGTGGGCTGCACACTGCCTGTTCCTCCCACTGTCCCCGTACCCACTTCCTTGACACGCAGCCTCAACAGGTCCTTCTCTGAAAAGCGATCCCCGGAAGCTGTGCATTTTGTCTGCAAAGGTGGAAGTGATTGCACACCCTCCCCACCCTCTCCCCACTCCCCGTTCTGTAGGGGCAGCAAGAATGTCTTTCCGGTAGCTGTCGGCCTTTCCTTCTCCTCTAAGCAAATTGAGAGTGGGAATTAGATCTGCTGTACATCTGTTTCCTTGAAATAAGCCTGTTGGGTAGGTGCAGGTAAGTGACTAATCTTGAGCAGAAGAGATAGGGCAGTGCCAGGGTCTGTTTTCACAGGGAAGTTAGACTGCATTCAGTGATATGGAGAATGCTCCACATACCCAGCTCCCTCCCTCTCGGTGCTCATCTGTCAGATGCTGGCTCATCTGCTTGAATTGTGCCGTGTAAGCACAGTTCCAGTGGGGCCCTGTGTGCCACATCTGTCTGTACAGGAAATGCCTCACCCACTTGGGGGACATAAGGACTGCTCTTCACCCCGGTGGTCGCATACACACTACAAACCATTCTTACAAGCAGATTCACATAGGCCTGAGTGGTGTTTGTAAAATGTTGACCAAGAGGTCTGCTAGTCAAACCCTTTGTCCCAAACATCCACGTTTTCACCTTCTGCCCCATTTGCACTTCTGAAATACCAAAAATAAAAAATAATAATTTAGCTTCTTGCACATTTTATTATCATAATCAAACCATATGAGTTTACAAAACTTCCAAAACATTGTGGTTCATATAAACTTATCTTCTTCCTCGAAGATTATTTTAGAAAGAGATGCTTTAAAATTCTAGGAGAGAACTTCAAAAATATTCACAGGAAAATATGTATTATGCAAAACTATGCATGGATTTTTAAAAAAATTTTTCACCAAAAGGAACTTTTAATACCCGTTTCCGTAAACTTTTTGAAGCACCTCATAACTTGTTGGCTTCTGCAATTTGTAAATTTTACCCTTACAAACATGTCAAAGACACAGAAACTACTCAGAGTACAGAACATAAAGAGATACAAAGAATTAATTTAAGGCAACTTTTAGTATCTATTAAACTCTTGGTGGATAATTCTGTTAATATAAAAGGTTTTTGCATTATTGTTGCTATACAATGTGACCTTGAGGAAAGCTTTGCTGACTTGACTTTTTTATGTACAAAAGTTGAGATTTTAAATGTGTCGTGATCAGCTACTTTCTACCATTTCATGAATATTAGTTTTTTTTAGTTTATAATGCTGATATGTTGAGAATATGAATTGATTGAAAATAGCAACTTATTATTGTCCTGAAAATGTTGAACATTTGGAACGCCTGGTTGTATCACTTGATGATACTCAGGGCACGTTCACTCTGGTTCCCTGTCTGTCTCTATTCACTTAAGCAGTGACACAGCCTAGGCACATTGTACCCCACCTGCTGGCACTCGGGACGGACGGGGCTAGCCCTCTGCATTCCTCTCTTCTTGCAGCTTCTTACTGTGGCCCTGTTCCTACACTGCCAGACACGCTCAGCAGTGCTCCCCTGTGAACCTGAGTCCAGCCCCAACCAGAGATAATCAGACTTGGTTATGAGTGTTGCCTATGGGGAATGCCGCTTGTGAATTAGAATTGCAGACTGCCTCTAATGCAACAATTAGCACTAATGGAATCTCATCAGTGGCTCCTGCAAGAGCAGACAAGGTGTACTGTCTGCCTGTCCTCCGGTCCCTGGAGGTGAGACACACAGAGAAGCGAGGGGGAAGTGAGAGTCTGAAGGTTCCGTTGTCTCTGTGTGTTTATTCTCTGGGAACTGGTGGGATTGCTGTTTGGCTTGCCCTGAAGGAATGCCTTATTTCCACGGTAGACACTGAACAAGTCTGTTCTGCCCCCATGCCTCCTGAAAACCTCCTTGTGTTGAAAATGTGACCGAGGACCAAGCCACCTGGCCTGATTCTAGAAGGTTTATTTTCGGGAGGCAGCAATTAACTTGAAACCATTTCTATCTGGGGGGGTTGTTTTTATTTAAAACTAACAATGCAGTCAGGCTTCCTGGTAGAAAAGGTTAAATATTCAGCTATATTTAGATTAGAAGCAATTCTCCTGGCCCATCGCTCTAACAAGGACACTTCAGCATACCTGATGTTTGAGCTGTTTGAACTGTGTGACCTAAGTCAATCTGATTGTGACTGGTTATGCAGAGGGAGAAGCCTAGGCACTGAGAATAAGTAAATTGTCTTGGGTTTACTCAACTGTGAAGTTTGAAAGCTGAGATTCAAACCCAGGCAGCTGGAAAGGCCGGCTCTAAACCACCCAGCCCCTCCCTGTGTCTCTCCTTGGCAGCCCTTGGTGGTTCTCTTTGACTTACTCGGTAGGGGTGGACTGGGCTCATAGTGGGTGTGGGGAGTCTCAGACTTCCGTGAGGCTTTATAAAGTGACCATTGTATCACATAAAGATCATGTGTGTCCGTGAACAAGCTCTTTGCCTGTAACCTGGGGCAATGATTCTCATACTTGAACTGCATAAAAATTACCTGCTGAGCTGTTGACAGACGGTTCTCAGCCTGAGATTTTGAATTCCTAGGTCAGGGTGGGGCTCCGGGAGAGTGGATGACAAGCAGGCACCCACTTGGGTTTTGCTTCTGCTGATGCAGACAGGAGAAAGAAGCACCTTCCACCTTCATGGAGCTCACAGGAGCGAGAGACTGAGAGACATCCTTCCTCTGTGTGTGTCCCTTTCGTAATTGGAAGCAACTTCATTAAATAAATTAAGATGTCAGAGCAAAGTGAGGCCTCACTTTGAAGCATTTGAAAGCTAAAGGGTGGCACCAGAACCCCCCCTTCCCAGGTGACAATGTCTGATGGCTTCCAGAGCACTTTGCCCTGTGACTTGAGGCCTTCAATAATTAACTGATAATCAGATAGTCAGAGGGTTGTAGGACAATATCTACGCCCCCAGGTGGCCAGGCTTTCTGTGTTTTAGTGTTAGATGCTCAGCTGGGTCTTTGGAGACTCTTAAAGAAGACATACTTACTTTCTCTGGAACTAGAATATGATAAAACATGGCAAAGCCGTTTGCACTGTAATTATTAAGGGTGCATGTACTATATTCAGCATCTTCAAGGATGGTATTAAGCCAGTTACTTCAGACGGAGGTAATAGAATGAACATAGCCACAGGGGAGCTGGAGAAAGCCCAGGGAACATCAGGGTCAGGTCTTATAAGGTTCAATGGTTGGGTAGATGTGTGTGTGTGTGTGTGTGTGTGTGTGTGTGTGTGTGTGTTTGGGGAGGGGAGTGATGGTGTGGATTATAGTATGCAAAGAGGAGGAGATGCCAAGATGGGAAAATACTTGCAGTTGAGGTTGTTCAGCTGTTGGAACTGGAGGTTAGGAGGGTGGTGTGTCAGTGCTCTGCTTTGCAAGAACCCAACACAATGCTTAGTCCTGAGGCGTCCAGTCCAATGCGAGTGAACGAGGTTGAATTGTACTTGGAGAGAGCAGAGCCGAGGGTACTTCTGCTTAGAGGTGGTTCCCTGTCTGCAAGTCCATGACCACACTCAGCAGTATGTCTGCTCCCCTAGCACCCAATTAGAGTAGAAAGAACAAAGGGGACCCCAGGATAAAGCTTCATTTCCTCCTGTTTCCATCAATACAGTTTGTACGACAGCAGCTCCCTGAGGAGCACCGTTGCGAGCCCTCCTTTCAGTGCCTGGAGTTTCTGAAGAAGTACATCCGTTCTCCATTGCTTCCACAAATTTCATTTTTATCTCTTGTTGGTTACATTTTCTCCACGGATTGGCTTTTAATGTTGTTGCTCTGCTGTTTTCCCAAAATTGATATATTTAATTAAAACAGTAGCTGTTTCTGCTAACATTGGTGTAGTTAGTACAGATTGCTTTATTTTGTTATGACTTTCATTTTTGGAAAAAATCATAAAGGTCTCCTTTTCCCAACAAATAGGCTCTCAAATTTCTTGCTTCTATTATATGTTTAATGCTTCAGTGGCTTTGAAGCATGTTGTTTTCTCCATTCATAATACATGGGCCATATTTTCATTTTTCCTCTTTAAGCAACTGTATTAAACCCAGGTCGCCTTAGTTTATTGCTGTCATTAGTGCCATTAAGTGATGAAGCACTGCATGGGAATTTTTCTCAGATTTTCTAGCAGGAACCCAACCTAAGCCAGTAATTTTACATAATGGCAACATTCAAGAAGCTCTCAAACCAAAATGTGATTATCCTACAGAATGACAACCACCCAAAAAAAGCCAAATAAGACATTTTGATATAATTGCCAATGGATCTTAGCCGTTCTTAGCAGCATTAACCTAGATTTGGAAATCCGTGTGTGAACTGTGGAAGAGTACGTCATCCAGCATCTGTAGAATGTTTCTTCATTCCACACCTGCAGTAGGTGGGCTGCGTGTATCTGGCAGCTGCTGTTTGTAGAGAGCTGCTGGGGCAATCTCCATGTGCAAGATTCCGATGCCCGCATGGAGCTTATTCGAATAGATAAGGCATCTCAGATTCTGGGGAAACGCTCTACCTCAGTCAGTAGGAGGATACCTGCGTGTGTAAAAGCTCCTCAATTGAGAGAAACAGAGCTGTGCTCTGAAGATGTGGAGCGTTCACTGGGAGTTGCAGCCATGTGGGATTTCACATCATGGGGCACTCCCTTCTGCTTCTCCAGGCCTGCAAAACCTTCCTCAGAGAGCCCCACCCTCACAAACGAATGAATTCATCCATCCGTTCAGTCAGTCTCCTCACTGAGTGTTTGCCTTGTGCCAAGTGAGGGTCTACGGGCCACTTCTTCCCGGAAGACTCAGCAACCTGCTCTTCTCCCAAGACGAGTAGTGCTTCTCCTCTTGGACTCCTGACAGCTGCTGTGGTGTCTCAGGCAACGCTTGCCCAGCTCCTGACTGAGGACTTTGTGGGAGGGTGTTTTATCCTGAAGGCAGGGGCACTGTTGGCTCGCTTTGCATCCTCACATTCGGGTTGCAATGACTGCACTTTGAGTAAGTAAGCACAGGCACATGCCGTCATCCGTCTTCTGGTGTCCCAAGACTGGTCCAGCTTTTCTTCTCTTAGTAAATATTTATTAATAAATAGTGTGAAAGGAAATCGGCCACGCTGTCTGTTCTCTGGGTGTTTGAATCTGGTACAGGTGAAGTGGGTTTGCATAAACGTTGAAATGGAGACTTCAGTGTACCGCAGCAGGGGCGAGGGTGCTTCCAAGTACATTAACCTTTAGTCCAGCCTCACCAGACCTCTTACGGTGCTGGAGCAGGGCAGGTGCCTCCTGGGCCATCTCTCTGGCTTTGCTTTGGCTCTGGGATGACCATTCAGGTCTGGCATGGAATCCGAGCCAGGTCACTTGACCTTGCTAGGCCCGGGCTTCCTGTCTGTAGTCAGTACTAATTTTTGCTTGGTGCTCATGGAAAGACATTCGATCTTCATTCCTATTCTACAGTGTCCTGCTTTCTCCTGCAGTTTATTGCGTGTGCCTTCCTCTTCCCTCCTCTGTAGTTCCTCCTGACCTACTGGAGTGTTTGTAGAACCGAAGACGTTCAAAAGTAACAGGTGAATGGAATGCATCTAGTGCTTACTTCAGAGGCATAAATGCGTCGTGACAATAGAGGTACAATGATTACTTCATGGAGTCTGAAAAATATTTAAAACCCTGAAGATTTAAAAAAAAAAACAGAGAATGGATCTTAAAATGGAGAAAGTATGTAGTTTAATTCCCACCAATTTCAATCATAATTTAGTTGGCCTAATTTTTAGTGACTTAATAGCATGATTACAGTATTTTGTTAACAGAGAATGCCCGTCAGTTTTAAAACCACGTGAATCTTTGAGGTTCATAATTTATTAACATTTTCATTTATTTGAGAGGGAGAGAGAGGGGGCAGGGGGCAGTAGCATTCATCTGGTTTATTCCTCAGATACTTACAATGGCTGAGACTGACCCAGAGCCAAAGCTGGGGATTCCGTCCAGGTCCCCCACATGAGTGGCAGGACCCCAGTTTCTAGCGTCCTTACTGCTGTCGCCCAGAGCATGCATAATCAGGAAACTGGAGTCACGAGTTGGAGCTGGCCTACAGACTCAAGTGTACCCCGTGGTCGGATGTGCGCTTCTTAACTGATAGGCTCAAAACCTGCCTAGGTGCATAACACTTTAATGTTAATATGTGAAACACATACATATAAGGAGTTATGTTTCATTTTTATGAAATTAACTGTAAAGATAGAATTACAGATACACTTTTTATATGCAAGAAACCTAAGTGGTGAGTATGAAATAGCTTCTGAGCTTTAAAAATAACTTTTCTAAAATCAGGTTGCCCAAGCTTCATTGTCCCCCCCCCCCATAAGAACAAATTAAATTAAATTCTATTTGCTGTGGGAGGCAGTATTGGTGGCCCGAGTAGCTTCGTCCCTGCCACCTGCATGGGAGACCTGGATTGAATTCCCAGCTCCTGACCTCAGGATGGCCCAGCCTTGGCTGTTGGAGCCATGTGAGTTGTGAACCAGCAGAAGGGCGCACTCTTTCTGTCTGCCTCTGCCTCTCACCTCCCAGATAAGTTAGTAAAATTTGAAACAAAATTTTGCAAAGTAAATTCAGTTCATACTGCAATGAAATTATGAAACTGAAGGCATGGTATTCTGTAATTTAAAAATAATTTATTCCTCGAAGCTTAGATGAAATCATGCTAATTGAAGAAGTACAAATACAAACTTTTATAAAGATATAATCTGTGAGGTTTTAAAGAACTTCCCAACTGTCAACATCTGTTCAGCCGAATTATTAATTTACAAAGATGAGATGAATTCTGCAACCTTCCTGATAAATGGCAGGCCATTTGTGGCCACACAGAATAGTTCAGTAGTGGTGAAACTGTTTCTTTGAAAACATGTCACAGTATACTCTTTCTGCTTCGTGAAGGAGCTCTGAGTTGATGTTTGCAGCTTCAAGAGTGCTTCAGAGTGTGCTGTGTGGAAGAAACACAATTCGTGTCTGTGGGTTAGTTTTCGTGTTCTGTATTAAAGGGGCAGAGAGAACCTAAATTCCCCAATGGGAGATGCATTTCTTAGGGTTGGTATAAAGAGCAAATGATAAACCACACATCAACAAGGGTGTGGGAAATGACATAATTCAGTTAGTGCCAAAAAAAAAAAATGAAATCCATGCGTGTGAGGGATCTTCAAAAAGTTCATTTAAATACATATTACGAAAAAGCTATGCATGGGTTTCAAAATAAAAAGGATATTGAACAGTAAACGTTAGAGAAATGGTGTCAGAAGTGTAAATTAAAGAGTCGAGTTCTTTTATGGCTGTTTGAGATATTTGTAAATGAGAAACTTGAGTATGGAGTGCTAAGGGGCTGAGTTTCTAAGGGAGATCATCATCTCAGCACCCAGGACAACCCCAGGGGTTAGCAACATCTCAGTGCTGTTGTATGCATGAGGAAAGTCCCTAACCAAGGTCAAGAAACTGGCCCAAGGTCGTGTTAGGGAGGACAGTAGCCCAGCCGGGAGGACAAGCCTGGGTTTTCAGAGGACAAACACCGTCTCTGAACTAGAGTGACCTGCTTTGGCTGGAAGAAACAGAACTGAAGTTGTTCCTTCTTTTGACATCCCTTGGTTGGGAGGCAGTTTTGGGCGTTAGTGATCATCATTTCGTTAATGCACTCCCTAAGAACAGTTAACACAGGATCCCAACTCCTGGCTTTTGCTTTTCGATTTCTCCCATTTCCAGCCTCCTGTAGAACCACCATTACCCTAAACCTTAATAATGAGAAATCCTGTACTCAGGAAATCCGGCCCCAAGTGCTGGTCTGTTGTGAAAAACCCTAACTTCAGGATGTGTTTACCCATGAAATCACTCAATGTTTTTTCAAATTATAGGAAATTTACCTTCCATACTTTGCTTAAAAATAATCAGGTATTTAAGTGCAGTATCAAGAGGGCCCATAGAAATGCAGTGTGAATTACAAATGGACTCTTTGTGTAGACACAGAAGCAGGTGGACAGATAAACGGACCTTGCTTACTTCAAAGAAGACTGTATTGGAGGTTGCAACACATCTTTATTATCAGATGGAATTTGGAGACGTTGTGGTATATCACCAGTTTGAGCCTTATTTTGAACTGGTTCACCCTCCAATGGCTGCCGCGGTTGGCGCGCTGCGGCCGGCGCGCCGTGCTCATCCGATGGCAGGAGCCAGGTGCTAGGTGCTTTTTCCTGGTCTCCCATGGGGTGCAGGGCCCAAGCACTTGGGCCATCCTCCACTGCACTCCCGAGCCACAGCAGAGGGCTGGCCTGGAAGAGGGGCAACCGGGACAGAATCCAGCGCCCCGACCGGGACTAGAACCCCGTGTGCCGGCGCCGCAAGGCGGAGGATTAGCCTGTTGAGCCACGGCGCCGGCCCCTATCATTAGGTCTTGAACAACAAGAGCAGGAGAGGCCACAGCAGGCAACATTTAGTTTGTTTACTTATACAGGTTTTTAATCACAAAGTCTCAAGAAAAACCTGAGACATAAGTCCTTTGGTTATTTTCAGAATACACACCAGTACAGTCCAATGTGATGACGCAATCTGATTTCTCAAATGTATTTATTTACTTTGTATTTTGAAGCATGGATGCAAGACTGCAGTAATTTGGAATCAAATAAAGCCAGAAGAGCTGGCCGGCGCCGTGCTCAACAGGCTAATCCTCCGCCTTGCGGCGCCGGCACACGGGGTTCTAGTCCCGGTCGGGGCACCGTTTTCTGTCCCGGTTGCCCCTCTTCCAGGCCAGGTCTCTGCTGTGGCCCGGGAGTGCAGTGGAGGATGGCCCAAGTGCTTGGGCCCTGCACCCCATGGGAGACCAGGAAAAAGCACCTAGCACCTGGCTCCTGCCATCGGATCAGCGAGGTGCGCCGGCCGCAGCGCACCGTCTGCGGCAGCCATTGGAGGGTGAACCAACAGCAAAGGAAGACCTTTCTCTCTGTCTCTCTCTCACTGTCCACTCTGCCTGTTTAAAAAAAAAAAAAAAGAAGAGCACAAAGAATGTGGAGTGTGAAGTGATGATGTGGTAATAGCTGTGCGTACGTGTATGCTCCAGAGGCTTGTGTTTCTGTTACCATTCTTATTTCTCTTTGGCTAGTTAATTCATATTCCGTAATGCTGGAAAATGACATTCCAGGAAACGCGCCACCCTTTGTGCGAGAGCGTATGTTTGCAGCGTCTCTTTATCTTCAGTGCATAAAAGTGAAGAGCAGCACAGTTGTCTGCTTCCCAGAAGTACCTTTTAGCATTTTATGATGCAGTATTTGCTTCTTTCTCGATGTTTAATTGATCCCAAGTCAGCATTTAAAATTCCAGGACACTTGCAGCCACTACCCGGAGTATTTTCATACATGGAAAGGCCTGGAGTGTTCCCATGGCAAAACTCAGAGACAGTTTTGTTAACATGGTGGTTATTTGCATACTACAAATAATACACTGAATTGAGAAAAAACCAGGAACACGGGCATCGTGCTGCCTCGTCTCCCTGCCAATTCTTCAGTGCCTGCGAGAGGTGACGTCGGAGACTTGTGTTTGGACCAGGATTACAGCTGCGATCACAGAGAACTGTGATTTTTTTTTTCTTTCGGATGCACCCTGCATGTCCCCGATTGTGTTGACTTGCATGTCCACTCGGGAAGACAGACAAGGCAAAGGAGAGCCTTTGGATGCACCAGAGTGTGGGGTCCCCTGCCGGTGCCAGTGCCACCTCTGAGAAGTGCCACACCAGCCACACCTGTCCTCATAAGTTTTAATGTTTTTCTGTACTCTTCCTTTGCTTTTGGTGAACGGTTCGTGGTGATTTGGTGTTCGCCTCTATGCTGCTCACGTAACGTGGCTTTGCAGCCCAGGACCCTAAGCATGGATGCCTGGGGGAGCCCCCGTCGAGCCTCTCCTCCTGACGAGGCACAGCCCTGCCCCTGAACTTGTGCATCCACGATGTCTTCTTTCTTGTCAGTAGCCCTTCTGACTTATTTTGAAAGCAGTCATTAGCAAGGGGACCTTAATTTTCTTGTTTCTAACATCGTTTCCTTTGGGTTAGCCTGACTACCTGCTCTTCCATGTGGGTTTCTCTGCTGATTTGTCCTGTTGCTTCTCCGACTTCTATCTGTTCTCCATAGTGTGGACAGAGGACAGGCTTTTCTCTCTAATTTTATTCATTGCCCCTTCCCTTCTTCCTTTTAGGTTTTTCATCATAGAAATCTTCTGCATGTATGTGGAGTCCTGTGTAACGCTTCATTGTATGTATACATTGTGTAATGTGCACTCAGGGTAAACATACTTATCCTTTCAAACATTTAGCATTTCTTTTTAGTGAAAACATCTAAAATCCTATATTCTGGTTTTTTTTAGGATACATTTTGCTTATTTGAAAGAATTAAAAAGAGAAGTAAAGACAGAGGAGGCCGGCACCATGGCAGAGTGGGTTAATCCTCCGCCTGCGGCCATGGCATCCCATATGGGTGCTGGTTCTAGTCCCGGCTGCTGCTCTTCCAATCCAGCCTCTGCTGTGGCCCGGGAGGGCAGTGGAAGATGGCCCAAATGCTTGGGCCCCTGTGCATACGTGGGAGACCAGGAAGAGGCTCCTTGCTCCTGGCTTCGGATCGGTGCAGTTCTCGCCATAGCAGCCATTTGAGGAGTGAACCAACGGAAGAACTTTCTCTCTGTTTCTCCCTCTCACTCTCTATAACTCTACCTATCAAATAAATAAAATCTTAGAGAGGTCTTCCATCTGCTGTTCACTCCCCAAATGGCTGCAACTGCTGGAGCTGAGCTGATCTGAAGGCAGGATCCAGGAGCTTCTTCTGGGTCTCCCACGTGGGTGCAAGGGCCCAAGGACTTGGACCGTCTTCTACTGCTTTCCCAGGTGCATCAGCAGAGAGCTAGATCAGAAGTGGAGCAGCCGGGATTCAAGCCAGCATCCGTGTGGGATGCCATTGCTCAGGCTGGGGCTTTAACCTGCTGTGCCACAGGGCCAGCCCCCTTCTGGTATTTCCAAATAGAGAACTATATGGTGTGTTAACATGAGCCCTGACAACAGAAACTTGACAATTACCTTGAGGTACGTTCTAGCTGAAATCTTCAAAATATAGTAGCTACAGTTCAGTCCATTCCTAAATGAAGCTGTGGAGCTTGTGAGAAAATTGGAAACAACAGCAAGTCCAAAGAGAGGGGTGATGAGCACCACACAGCAGAAGCACTTCAAAAACAGGCAGATGGTCAGAGAACACTCTGACCCTGACCAGGACTCCCGGGACTGCCACTGGGTTGCACCTCTCGCATAGTGTTTCTTAGCTGCATGTCCTCTAGTGGATGGAGTGCCATCAGATGCAAGACGTTGGAGAGATTGTAGTTTTTATGTTGATGCACATGTGTGCTTTTCCTAGTGAGGACAGTTCTTTGAGCATGTGTCAGAAGCTGACCAGCGTGGAGAACAATGCAGGATGGTGTGCAGATTGTCCTGTCTGAACCTGTGAGCACTTGAATCAAGCTGTCATGTTTCTTGTCATGTTTCTTGGATGAGACACACCGATAAGTGCATTATCGATACGTCCGTTTTTATTTCTTTGTTCAAGCATATTGATGAAGTTATTCAAGTGTGGAATCCCGGATATTAATCCTTGTCTCCAATATGATGGATTTTCTGCAGTAATTTGCTTTTCTGTGGTTTTCAGAAAGCATTTTTCGTGTTTTCTTACATAGAAGAAAACCACCCCCACATTTCCCAGTCACACGTTATCAGTTGCGGTAGTGTCTCGTTCTACAGAGCACCTCTAAGAAGACCCAGTGGGCGCTGTCAACCACGGGTAGTGCTGAACCCTCCACAGTCACACCTGGTATCACCACAGGGATACATCCTGAGAAATGCATGCGTAGGTGACTTCATCATTGTGTACTCATCACAGAGTGTCCTCACACAAACTGAGATGTCTGAGTCACTAGTGATAGGATTTTGTGGGAACACTGTCTTGTAGCCATGGTTAATCTGAAATATTAGTATGCAGTCTGTGTTTTTTGTCTGATCCTACACATACAGACTTACAACAAAGTTTCATTTATGAATCGGGCACAGTAGGAGATTAACAACTATAATAATCAAAAAGGGTACTTGTAACAATATACTATAACAAAAGTAGCTTAAAACTTATGCATTGTTTATTTGTAGAACTTGCATTTAATGTCAGAAAGCAAAACTTACAGACAAGGGGACTGCTGTACATTTAATTAAGTTTTGCAATTAGAATTACAAGTAAACTTTGGAAGAAAAAACAAGTTGGGGAACAAAGGCACAGCTGGCTCCAGAGTTAATGCACAGCTCAGCTCAGCTGCACGAGCAGAGGGGAGAGTGAGTGTGAGCAAGAGCAACCCCATGTGCAGAGCTTTGGGGGTGTCCAGCACTGGGAGTGAGGGCTTGATTGCCCGAGTTGTTGTTGGTGTGGACGTTGTATGATAGGGGAGCTACTGTGGCCCCAGACTAGTAGGACCGAAACTCTGCAGTAAACACTGTTGATCTGAGTTCCTCCTTTCATTGAGAAGCACCTCAAATGCCTTCTTCCTTAGGGTCCGTTCATGATGTCCCTCACCAACCCACTTTCTGCAGAAAGCATTAACCATGCAATTGATAGAGCTCTTCGTGGTAAGATAATATGAAAGAGCATAGGGTTATAATTCCTTACAACTTTTTAATTAACTAGTTTTATTTATCTGAAAGGAGGAGAGAGTAGGAGAAGGAGGAGGTGCTCTGATTTGCTGGTTCACGCCCTAAATGCCTGCCATAGCCAACGCTGGGCCAGACCAAAGGCAGGAGCTGGTAACTCGGCCCTGGTCTCCTCCCATGTGGGTGGCAGGCATTTGGTTCCTTGAGCCATCACCTGCTGCTCACAGAACTCAGAGAAACAGCTGTGTGTTTATTAATTTATTATAAAGGGTATGGGCAAGGATAAAGAGGCACATCACAAGAGACGCTTTGTTAGAGTGTGGAGCGAGGCGCAGGGTATCTATGCCTTTCCTGGAGTTCAGGTGTTCAGAGGCCCAAGTGCATCTATTGGGAATTTCATGGAAGCCTCATTTCAAGTCCATGAATGATGGGAGTGTGGGCCCTGGGGTTTAGCTTTGTCTCCGTTCAGGCTGGGGATGAGGCTGATGTGCTGCCCTCTAAGCAGAGATTCGGTTCCCCTGGCAACCAGCCCCTGTCCTGAGGCCATCCAGGAGCCCACCAGAAACCAACTCATTAGCACAAAAGCTGTTCTCATCCTCTAGCACATTGCAAGAAACTTAGGGGACCTAAGTTAGATGCTGCCATCACTCAGAAGATGGCAAAGTTATTAACCCTCTATGTCAGGAACCTTGGACGAAGAACAAATAGCAGGACTAAAGAGTTCCCTAGCACCCTCAGCTGTGAAGGTATTAGGTCTCTGTCTTGGAGTCTGGAAGCAGAAAAGATTGTGTGTGCGTGTGCGTGTGTATGTGTATCTTGCTATCATGATATAACCCTTAAATTGATTATGAACAACATTGAAGGGTAGAAAAATCAAATCTACAGATGTTGAAGTTGAGATGTTATAAGGGCAAACTCATCTAGAAATCTCCAATAAATATCTAGACTCAGCTACTTCCAGATCCTTATTGTTAGAAAAAACACCTCATGGAAAGCATTGCTTCTTACACACCACCACCAAAGGTAGAAAGCGGATTGCACAGAATCAGATCATCAAGATGAAGACGCCATAAGGATTTACTATTTATAGTTTCTCTAATAGTGTCCAATTACACATCTTAGAATAATCATGTGAGAAATATTTGCTGATGAATAGGAAAAAAACAACTCTGATGCTCCACTGAGGTGAGAAGTGGATTTCCTGGAACTAAAGGATGGTTGAGTTCAGTTGAGCTTATGCTCTGTTTTTAGCATAAACATGAATATGTGCATATCTTATGTAAAGTAACCGTGGATGGCCTCTTGCTGTCATGCTTATGGCAGTTCCACTGAAGGAATACATATGGATCTCATTCTGCCTTGCGTCATCTTTTATCACTTAACCTTTTACCAGATACCTCTATCACTTACATCATAATCCAGTCTTCACCATTAAAAAATATTTCAGGAATCTGTTCACCTGCATGTAGTCATTGTACACAAATTGACAGATTTTTGTACATATTGCCAAGTTATATGCGTATATTCATGGTAGTTAAAATGTTCTATCTAATCTGTACGTCTGCATTTTCTGCAGTAAATCACCAACTACTGCTTGTGTGTGTTTTCCTTCAAAAATGAGGAAACAACCACTAATCGCTTGATTCCCACCCAGTTTATCCAAGAATAATTTCTAAATGCAGTATTTTTTTCTAATTCATCTTCAAATTACTGTGACTCTTAGAGTTTCTTAGAAAATGAAAGAGGAATGAATTTCTTTAAGTTCAGAAAAGCTGGATGTGGGGTCAGCGTCATGATGCAGTGGTTAAGCTGCTACTCGCCGTGCCAGCATCCCATGTGGAGTGACAGTGCCGCCTGCCTCTGTCCAGCTCCCTGTTGATGCACCTGTGCACCTGGTGAAGCGGCAGAACATGGGCCCCTGGCATCCATCTGGGGGACCGGGATGGAGTCTTTGGTTCTTAGCTTTGACCTAGTCCAGATGTAGCTGGATCTCGGAATATCTCTGTCTGTCTCTGTCTCTCTCTCTCCCCTTCTCCCTGCCCCTCTCTGTCCTATTCTTCCCTCCCCCCTCCCTACCTCCCTCCTCCTTTCCCTTCTCTAAATTAATGAAAAGACTAAATGGTTCTTTTTCAATTATGTAAAACAAGAAAGTATTTCCTTTTGCAAGCTGTGTTTGTTTTTATTTCATATTTGGCTTGTTTGTGTGTAATGATACCAGCTACCAGACAGGCATATAGTTGAGTGTGTTACCGAAACATATCCTAACTTGTGATGGCACATTTCAGGTAGAGAAGAAACATATTTTTTTCAACAGGCAGAGTTAGACAGTGAGAGAGACAGAGAGAAAGGTCTTCCTTCCATTGGTTCACCCCCTAAATGGCCGCTACAGCTGGAGCTATGCCGATCTGAAGCCAGGAGCCAGGAGCCAGGTGCTTCTCCTGGTCTCCCATGCAGGTACAGGGCTCAAGCACTTGGGCCATCCTCCACTGCACTCCCGGGCCACAGAAGAGAGCTGGCCTGGAAGAGGAGCAACTGGGACAGAATCTGGCACCCCAACTGGGACTGGAACCCAGGTGCTGGCACTGCAGGCAGAGGATTAGCCAAGTGAGCCATGGCACCGGCCGAGAAGAAACTCTTAACTATTCCTTTTCACTTTTTTAATTCATTGGAGAGGGAGGGAGAGAGCATGTTCCCATTTATTCATTTATTGGAGAGGCAGAGAGAGAGTGTTAGCTCTCTCCTCAGATGCCCAGAGTGAGTGAGAGGCCACAGCCAGTAGCCCAGAACTCAACCCAGGTCTGTGAAACCACTTGGGCCATCACTCACTGACTTCAAGGTTCTGTATTTGCAGGAGCAGAGACTCAAGAGCCAGAGCTGGGTTTCAAGGCTAGGAACTCTGCTGTGAGGCCAAGGATTTTATTTTTAATAAAAAAATTAATAGCCATGAAAAGGTACATAATCTATGATGCTTTGATACTTGTATACGTCATGTAAAGTCCAATGGGTGTAAATAAATATATGTACCTCCTCAAGCATTTTATAATTTTGATGGTGAAAATATACACAAGTCTATTTTTATAAGGAAACATACAGGGGCCTATGCCATGGCTCAGTAGGCTAATCCTCCGCCTTGTGGCACCGGCACACCGGGTTCTAGTCCGGGTCAGGGCTCCGGATTCTGTCCCGGTTGCCCCTCTTCCAGGCCAGCTCTCTGCTGTGGCCAGGGAGTGCAGTGGAGGATGGCCCAGGTGCTTCGGCCCTGCACCCCATGGGAGATCAGGAGAGGCACCTGGCTCCTGGCTTCGGATCAGCGCGGTGCACCAGCCGCAGCGGCCATTCGAGGGTGAACCAACGACAGAGGAAGACCTTTCTCTGTCTCTCTCTCTCACTGTCTACTCTGCCTGTCAAAAAAAATTATTATTGTTTGTCTACCTCCCTTTCCATTCCTCATCCCTTACATAAACCCAACCTGACAGAGTTGATGGGTAACCTTTCATTTCATGTTTGTTTATTTAGACCTGTGAATCGTTGAAAAGTAACTGAAGCGACATCCTACTGTTTGCTTTCAAACACACACACTCATGGCATTTTGTGCATTTCATTGTGTTTGTTCTTTTTCACACACCTTTATATTTTTGGATAGTTGCATAGAAATCCAGTTATCATTTCTGCTTCTTAGTGTTGGACAGGAGCACATGTGTGCAGCTATTTGCTCTTTACTAACCTAAAATATTTGGCGATGGTATGTGTTTATACTTCTCTGGAATATGTGCAGAAGTTTCCAGGGAAAAATATTAAGGAATAATGTAGCTTAATTTTTCTAATAACTAGCATATGGAAATGAATATGCCAGCTTACACTCCCACTATGAGCAACAAACACCTTACCAATACTTGATATCATCTGACGTTTTTGTTGTGCCATTCTATTGGCTGTAGATTGCTATCTCCTTACTTCACTTGTATTTTTTCAATTAATAAGGGCATTTAGCTATTAGCATTCTGAATTGCATTTTAATATCCTGTGCACCATTTTCCATTTATTTTTCTAATCTCTCTGTGTAAGTTACTAAATATTGCAGCCCTAGTGTATTTTTTAAGTCATTCTCAACTGAAAAGTCTAATTCACATATTGCTGTGTGCAGTCTGGAGTCCCAACAGCCCTCAAAGACATTCACAGGTCAACACTATTTCCATAATATTTGTACGATGATCTTTTCCATTGTCACTGTATTAACATTTGTACAAATGCCACAGACAGTGGTGGGACAGAACTGCTGGTGCCTCAGCTCTCAGCAAGACAGTGGCACCAAACGACAGCTGTCGGCATGTTCACCTCCAACCTGCACGAGGAAAGAACAGCCAGTTCATTTAGGAATGGCCCTGAGGAAGCAGTAATGAGACCTAATTTTATTAAGTGCCATTCCTTGTTCCATCTTTAATAGTCTATGTGACAAAATGGAAATTACGCATAAAGCATTTCTCCTGCGTACCGAAATGGTAGCATTGTCCCTAGGTAAAACACATGTGAGCTTGTGTGAGTTTCAAGGTGGATTCTCCCCCCACCCTGATTTGTTGAAGGACATTGTGTTCACTGTAAAGAAGAACCCACGGATACGCCCTACCTCTCCATTCCGAATGTGAGAGCTCTCCTTGCAACCGCAAGTCTAAGCTAGATAGCTTCCACTGTGTAAAAATTTTTCTGATGAAATTGGTGGTCGCATTAATTAAGGTGATTTTTTTTGAGAATAAATAATAAAATGTGTCATCACTCGGGGAATCTGCATAGCTCAGTGAGCAAATACTTTATGATGTTATGAAACTGCGCACGGGTACAATATCCATTCAACTGCAAGACAAACTAATGAATTTTATAATAATGAATCTGAAAAATAATTCATTGGTAGACTTCATATTCTGTGCAGCAGCTATAATTTAAAATACTGCTTCTGTTAAAACTTAATCACTTTTTGTCATGGTGTCAAGAAAGAGTACCCACAATGACCTGGGAAGGCTGACTATTAAAGAACTTCCTTTTCTAGCTACGTAGTTGTGTGAAGCTGAATTTTTGTTCCTAGGATTCAGCCAACAACAACATATGGCAGTTGATTGAATTCAGACACAACATGAGCACCTGATCTCTTCTTTTCTAGAGAGGCAGAGATTGACCGAGAGAGAGAGAGAGAGAGAGAGTTCCCATCCTTTGGTTCATTCCCAAAATGTCCACAACAGGGCTGAGCCAGGCCAAAGCCAGGAGCTGGGAACTCAGTCCAAATCTCCTGCACGAGTGGCAGGGCCCCTGGTACATGAGCCCTCATCTGCTACGTCTCAGGA
This sequence comes from Sylvilagus floridanus, assembly GCA_949820135.1. NCBI lineage: Eukaryota > Metazoa > Chordata > Mammalia > Lagomorpha > Leporidae > Sylvilagus > Sylvilagus floridanus. The sequence goes on along the minus strand of OX463246.1, from coordinate 7,336,847 downwards.
AACTCTAATTAGAAGCAAAGCTAGGACTTTACCTCTGGGGATCCCATCAGGGTTGTAGGCGTCCCCAGCAGCATCTTAACTCCTGTGCTGAGTGCCTGCCCCCAGAGTTTTTCTTAATATAAAATAACCCTTCCTTCTCAGAAAAGTTTGGTTTCAGAATAATGTAATTATTTTACGAAAATATAATTTTAAGGTAACGTGTAATTGGTTATTGTTGATTTTAAATGAACTAACAAGTGTTTGTAAAATTAACCTGCTTTAATTTCTACTGTAAAGCCATTGATAATATTATCCAGAATGGCATGTGACATGTGTGTGTGTGTGTGTGCGCGCACATGTGGGTGCCGGTGTGTATATTTGTTCCTTTTGATGTTTGATCATTTTTAAGAAGATAAAGAAGTTCTGAGACCAAGGAGATTGAGATCCAGTGTACTTAATAGTAGACCTATGTCAATTTTTGACATTAACAGTGTCTTCTCCCAGGCTGCCTTCTTTTGATGAACTTTACCTGTGGTGCTCTTGGTAGGATAGAAAAGGTTAACAGATCCACTTGAGGGAATTTGCAGGACATGGTCCTGTTGAAGCTACAGTGCTGTCACCTCTCTCTAAGCTGAGACTCTCAGTGTCTCTGTGTCCTCGTTCCTCCTCCCTTCCCAAACTCATTCCTCCTCTGTTTGACATCTGAGTGCAAATACCCAATTTCCTGGGCTTTTTCATAGTGAGATTACTTAGATCTCAATTGATACATTTTAGATCATTGAGAATTGTGGCCTATTGGAAACAGTGCCTCAAGAATCAACGTTGTACCTCTACCAGATTGCCTGTGTGTGATTGGACATGTGGCTACATTCCAAGAACAGTGCCACTGAATTAGAATGTGCATTTGCCATTTTGCTTTATGTAACCAAATTGTCTTCCATGAAAGATTGTCATTTATACTCTCACCAGAAATGTGTAAGCATGCCTGTTTCTCTATATTCTTGATAATACTCAAAGTTTTTGATTTTGGTTCATGATGTTAAATTATGATAACTTGCTATATATTTGATTTAATTTGTATGATGAGTGAGGGTCAGTGATTTTTTTTTTCACGATGGGATTTTAAAATTTTTTTAAATTTTATTTAAGGTATATAAACTTCTTGCATTTTGTATATGTGAATTTAGGATCAGTGATTTACCCCACCTCTCCCTCCAACCTGTACTCCCACCCTTCTTCCTCATCTCTGTCCTAGTCCCACTCAATTTTTACCAAGATCTACTTTCAGTTTACTTTTTACTCACAAGAGTAACCAAACCATAAGTAAAGAGTTCAACAAAACAGTATGGGGCGGGGGGGGGGGGGGGAAGGATACTGTTCCTCAACAGAAGGGCTGTAAACAATCATCACATCCCAAAGTATCAGTTCACTTCTATCGATTACCTTTTAAGTATTCTATTAGTTACCACAGATCATGGAAAACATTTGGTATTTGTCTTTTGGGGACTGGCTAATTTCACTAAGTATAATGGTTTTCAGTTGCTTTCATTTTGTTCAAAGAACAGAATTTTTTTGTTGTTGTTGTTTTTACCACTGAGTAGTATCTCATAATGTGCATATGCCATAATTTCTTTATCCAGTCATCAGTTTGTTGGACATCTGTGTTGATTCCATATCTTATCTATTGTGAATTGAAGTGTAATAAACATGGGGGTACAAATACTTTTTCATATGCTGATGTCCTTTTCCTTGGGTAAATTCCTGAGTGTGGGAAGGCTGGGTCATATGGTAGATCTATTTTCAGCCTTCCGAGGTATCTGCACACTGTCTTCCACAATGGCTGCACTGGTTTACATTCCTACCAATGGTGAATTAGGGTACTTTTTTTCCTCACATTCTCACCAGCATTTATTGCTTGTTGATTTCTGTGTCAGAGCCATTCTAACAGGTGAAGTGAAACCTCATTTTGGTTTTGATTTGCATTTCCATGATGGTAATGATCCTGAGCATTTTTTCCATGTGTCTGTTGGCCATTTGGATTTCCTGTTTTGAAAAATGCCTATATTAGTCCTCTGCCCACTTTTTAACTGGATTGTTTTGTTGTTGTTGAGTATATTGAGCTCTTTATATATTTTGGATATTAATCCTTTATCAGTTGCATAGTTTGCAAAATTCTCTGCCATTCTGTTGGTTGCTTGTTCACTTTGCTGAGTATTTCTTTGTTCTACAATTTTATTTCTTTCCTTTTACTAACTGGGTTTGAACTCTTGTCGCTTTTCTAGGTCTTTGATCCATTGATAACTCATGTATTTGGTGCCTTTCTAATTTCTTAATGAAGGCAGAAATTGCTGTCAATTTCTCTCTTAACATTGCTTTTGCTGTATTCCACAAGCTTTGATATTGTTTTCATTCATTTCTAGGAACTTTTTGATTTCTCTTGATTTCTTGTATAACTCATTGTTCATTCAGAAACATGTTGTTAGTCTCCAGTTGTTCTAGAGATTCTTCAGTTGTGAATTTCCGGCTTCATCAGAATAGCTACATGGCATGATTTTGATTTTTTTTTTTTGATTTGCTGAGCTTTGCTTTATGGCCCAGCATGTGGTCCATCCTATACAAATGTCCATGCACTGATAAGAAGACTGTGTTATCTGCAACTGTGGGATGAAAGGCTCTGTAGATAGCAGTTAGATCCATTTGGTCCATAATGTAGATTAGCTCTGCTGTTTCTTTGTTGATTTTCTATCTGTCTGATCTGTCCATTACTGAAAGTGGGGTGTTGGAGTCCTCCATTTTATTGTGTTGGAGTCTATATCTCTCTTTAACATTGGGTTTAAGCAGACAGATGCCCTATAATTCAGTGCATATACATATATTTCTATTTAATTGATCCCTTGATCATTACATGGTGCCCTTCTTTACTCTTTTAACAGTTGTGCTAAAGTCTATTTTGTGTGATATTAGGATGGCTACACCTGCTTTTATTTTTGCTTTCCATTAGCATAGAATATATTTTTCCATCCTTTTACTTTGTTTGCCTGTGTGTTGCTGAGGTGCATTTCTTGTAAGCCTTTTTTTTTTTTATCCAGCCATGTTTTATCTTTTAATTAGAGAGTTTAGGCGGTTTACATTCAAGGTTACTATTAATAAGTAACAACTTGGCCCTGCCATTTTTCCATGAATAATCCAATTGTTTGCTTTGGCTTTCCTTCCTTCCTTTTTTTTTTTTTTTTTTTTTTACAGATAGTGTGAGAAAGAGACAGAGAAAGCTCTTCCTTCCATTGGTTGACTCCCCAAATGGCCACTATGGCCATAACTATGCCAGTCCAAAGCCAGGAGCCAAGTGCTTCCTCCCAGTCTCCCATGTGGGTACAGGGGCCCAAGCACTTGGGCCATCCTCCACTGCTTTCTCAGGCCACAGCAGAGAGCTGGACTGGAAGAGGAGCAGCTGGGACTAGAACCCGGTGCCACAACTGGGACTAGAACCGGCACCCAAATGGGATGCTGGCGCCGCAGGTAGAGGATTAACCAAGTGAGCCACGGTGCCGGTTCCCTGGCTTTCCTTTCTATGTTTGCTGTAATATTTTCTGTCTTCACTTTATTTCATAGTGATGACAAATCTTTCTCTGTTTCTGTGTACAGCACATCGTTAAGCATCTTTTGTAAGGCTGAATGAGTGGTGACAAATTTTTCCAATTTCTGTTTGTTATGGAAGGTTTTTATTTCACCTTCATTCATAACTGAAAGCTTTGCAGGGTACGGTATTCTGGGTTGACAGATTTTTTTGTTCATAAGTCTTGGAGTATGTCTCGCCTAGCCTGTAGGGTGAGAAGACAGCTGTGAGTCTAATTGCAGATCCTCTGAAAGTAATCTGGTGATTTCTCATGTGCATTTTAGAATGTTTTCTTGATGTTTTACTGTGGAAAGTTTGAGTACAATATCTTGTGGTGAAGAGCTTTTCGGTCATATTGATAAGGAGTTCTATGTGCCTCATGTTTTTGGACATCGCTTTCTTTCTCCAAATGAGGGCAATTTTCTATAATTATTTCACTGAATAGGCCTTCTAACCCATTCTCTCTTTCCATACTTTCAGGAATTCCTAAGACTGGGTCATTTGATATCCCAACACTGTTTTAAGTTTTTCTAATTTCTTCTTTTTTTTTTTGGACTGACTGAAAATTTTCCAAAAAAAGGAAAAAATTTTCAAATAATTGACTTCTAGCTCAGATAATCTATCTTCTGCCTCACCAAGACTGTTTTTAAGGCTTTCGCTGTATTTTTATTTGACTTATTGAATTCTTCATTTCTAATATTTTACTTTGATTTCTCTTCAAAATCTTAATTTTATGTGAGAATTTTTCATTCATATCATGTATGGATTTCTTTAATTCATGCATTTGCTTCCCATTGTTTCTGAAAAATCCTATGAATAATTTTTTGAATTTCATCTCAAGTATTTCATCAACGTCTTCATCTTCGGATTCTAATATTGCAATGCTGTGTTCCTTGTTGAGGGGATCATGTTGTCTATTTTTGTTTCTTGAATTTCTGCATTTATTTTTAGGCATTTGTGGAGATACTTGTAGGACTTTTTTCTCTGATAGCTTTTGTCGTTATAATATGCCTCTGTGGCTTAGTAGGGTATCTGTTCTTTCAGAGAATACCCAGAGGCCTTTGCTCAGTGAGGCCAGGGAACTGTTCAGTGCCAGGTGGTAGATGTGGAGAGAAGATGAAACCCGTGCCCTAGCTTAAGCTACTCCAGGTGGATAAGCCTGGAGTAGAGAGTGTACCTCGTGAAAGAGCTGAAACCTATAGTTAATCCTCCATTAATTTTTCCACAGTATTTAAGCTAAAGGTTAGATTCACATGCATGTGGGTGCAGGCACATATGCACACATAAGACAAAAACACACATGTGAGTACAAATGCCCTTAATCATAGTAGCCCTGAATGTCTTACTAATGCAAAGCTTTGGATGTTTTTTGAAAAATTCTCTTCATACGATTTTTGTGATTATTGGCTCTTAGAATTATTACTCTCCAACTTCAAATTGTCCAACATTAAGTAGGTGGAGGAAGAAGATGGAAAAAGGAATTCTCCTTTTTATGTAAAAAGAAACATTAAAATATCAAACCAAAAGCCTAATACTCTAAGAGCTTTCTAGGTGGGATGGGTGTTCTCACATTTTTTACAGACGTATTTTGTGCAGTCATCATGTATAACAGTTCTATTAAAAACACCTTTACATGGGATGCTATTTTCAAAATCTTGGACAAATAGTCCAGCATAATCCAGGTAGGAAGTGAGGCCAGTCCATCCTGTGCTGCCACCTGACCTCAGAACGGGCTGCATGCATTCTGGATGCAGGCTCTTCTTCACACTGACATTCCCTCAGAACACTCTGGAACGCACTTTTGCTTCCAGGACCACAGAGGAGACTTGCCATGCAATGGAACCATAATTTCTCTGAAACCAGAATCAGAAATGAAAATATTTTATGGCATATCCAAGCATCCATCAAGCTCACAGAGTAATTTATGATTGTCCAGTGCAGTTCTCATAGACCTTTGGCACAGTGTCTGAGATGGCTCTCACAGGTAGAGTAAGCCCAAGATCACCTTTTAGCCATTGTTACTTCACACGGGATCAAAAAGAACTGTTGGGATTGGATGAAAAGGGATTACTTACAGGAGATATTTAGAGTGGAGATTCTGTACGTAAAATTATATAAATGAAATACATGAAGCCTCTTCTCTTTAAATAAAATTTTTAAATTTGCAATAGCTTTCCTCCAGGGCTTGGTTTATTTCTTAAAGCAACATACGTTATTGGTATTGGAGTGCAATCATCATGGTGAAATCTTAGCCCCTTTATAGTGAATTCCTTATCTTTGAAGTTACTTAGTGCTACACACATGGAGAGTCAATAATTTACGACCCAATAATTACTAAAAATTATCCTAGAGCCAGTATCTACAAATCCTCTTTTGGTTTTTATTTTGTATTTACTGAAAATAGTGCTGATTCTTGATTGGCAATACTCACTGGAAGTAGAGAAAGCCCAAGTCGGTTGATGCAGCATTACCTGTAGTTCCATCTTCCTAAAATATATATCCAGAGTTTCTAAGTATTAGGCAAATATGAATAATTCAAAACATCATTTTTAATGATTTAGAGAAAAACATGAACTCATTTCTGTTTTTTTTTTTTTTTTTCAATTCTGTGATACTCCCACAGTTAAAGCTTTAGAAAATTACTGTATGGCTGATCAGCCAAACCTCTGGGAGAGATAATTCAGCCATCCACAGGAGGTATAAGCAAGATAATTGAGACAAGATAAAAGATAACTGAAAAAGGCATTTTCTGGAGTATGAAATGTGGAACTTGGCCTGCAAACGGCCAAGGGTCCACTGTGTGTGTTGCATGTGCTGTGGAGGTTGAGGCTATGAGAGGACTCGGACTAAGACAGAAAAAGGGCGTTGCTCTCCATTGCAATGTGCTGATTTACCCAGCACACCAAAATAAAGCGTCTTTGAGGGCTTCCCTATTCTAAATCACACAGTTGAAATGTGCAAAGTCAATCTGTAGAGGACTAAGGAGGAGATAAGTGAAGAAAAATATTAAAATAGTATATACAATGCACATTCATGGTAAAAAACAGAGCCCCAAATGAGGAGACTTCACATGTACTCATGTCTGCTATTATTTCGATACCTGAGCATTGAAATGAGAAAAGCAAAATTGGATAACTGGGACAGTTCACTCAGTGTTGGCTGGAGATAAAGGGACCGTGAACATGAAACTTCAAAGCAGAAGTATGCATAAGTCCCCTGCTGCAAAAGTGAGAAAGACATTTTCATGACTAGAGGCTGGGGACTACCCTGCCCAGTCTGTAACTCATCAACACATCAGACTTTCTGTATAACGAGGGTACTTCAAAAAGTATGTCGAAAATAGAAGTAGAAGCTTATCTGACTATAACAACATTTTGAAATCTTGCATAGTTTTTTTTTTCTCAATTATAATTCTTCATGAGTTTTTTGAAAGCTCCCCGTCTACTTAGATTTAAAATGTGTTTGCCCTGAAATGTTGCACTGCACCTTTGACAGAAGATTTGAAATGCGCTCACACACACGTGAGCATGACCGCAGTGTGCTTGTGGGCAGCGCTGCGGTAGGAAGCTGGGTCTTTGAGGGAGAGACGCCAAGACTTTGAGTGGCTCAGAACTCCACTGATGGATGGGCTGCTGTCCTCAGGCCCAGCGTCATCTACCATTGCCCATGGCACCCCTGGAGGTCCCACTGTGGAGCAGAAAACCCACGTCATGTAAACAAATCTCAAGGTTTGCAGGTTTTCTCTACAAAGTAGTCTGAATTATTTACTTAATGTTACATATGAGGCATCTAGATTTTCGTGATTTGAATTGAGAGGGATGCTTGTGATAACTTACCAAGAACATTGCAATAGGACTTTTCTACTAAGGTTAAGATGTTATAGGTAGCATAAAGACACTTTAAAGTGGCTGAAACAAGATTTAATTGAGTAAAACATTTTCTTAGACTGCAGCATTTACCTTTTTGAAATGTAGAAACAGATTGCTGTATATTTCACTGTTCTGAATATATTTTAAAGAGTATTAGAGATCTGCTACTTTTACAGAAAACTGATGGGAAATTGGAATGAAGGAGAAGTAGCGATTAGAAAATGCTCATATGAAAAAATGAAGAGAAAAGCAACTATTGGGTAGAAACAATGTCCCCAGCCTCCATGACCACTGTGTATGTGCCTGGCCCTCAGCAGCGACCACAGCATAACGATCTAGGAACTGAAGATACTTTAATTTTGCTTTATTATTTTTCTCATCCATGATGCTTTTGCAATGTCTTAGACTAGTACTCAGAGATTTGGGTGAGATTCTCATGTGTTTTGTTCAGTGGAAATGTCGTGAAACCAAAATCAGCTGAAACACATTAACAGTTTTGTTGACATTAGTTTCATAATGATGACAGATTATTTTGACAAGAAGATATTCCCACCTTTCAATTACTGAGACATCTTCATGCTATAACCAATGCTTTTTATACTTACAATGGGGCAGGGCAGAGGGGGACATACCCTAAAGATTTTTTTACTTAAAGGTATCCAATTATAGAATGATATTTTAAAACCAAAGTTAATGTGTGCTTATTTAAATTATTTGTCTGAAAAATGTGCATGGAAATCATTAAGTTTTGTATTATTTTAAATCTATACTAATAGAAGTATTCCATTCACAAAATCTGTACTACCAGTGTTGCCATCCCCAAAGCAATGAGATTAGCATGGATTGTCTCTTATTTCTTCAGATAAATTTGCAAAGAAAAATGAGAGTTACCGGTGTGATTACCCAGGGAGCCAAGAGGATCGGAAGCCCGGAGTACATAAAATCCTACAAAATTGCCTACAGTAATGACGGAAAGTCGTGGGCCATGTACAAGGTGAAAGGCACCAACGAAGATGTGGTAAGAGACTTAATTCATAAGTGAAACCCCACTGATAGTCTTTGGTCATTAAGGGACAGGGGAGTCTTCAGGAACAAGGCTTACAGTGCTGAAAATAAATTTCTGATGCCTTTGTGTTGTAACTGAGCTCATGGAGTTACAGCAGGAGGAGCCTCGCAAAATTGTAAATTTACAGTGGCTTTCAAATTTTAGTTGGTTTTCCTATAAATGCTAAGCATGGTCTTGTATCTGATGATTAGCTTTATTTTAAAAGTAGCTTTCAGTTTCATTTTACAGATTAGAATGTTCTGTAGTCAAGGAACTTCTGGTCACAACTATTGTTAAAGCAGAAAAACATCTGATTTATATTTCATGATTATAAAACATTGTTATTAAGGCTGGCTCCGCAGCTCACTAGGCTAATCCTCCACCTAGCAGCACCAGCACACCGGGTTCTAATCCTGGTTGGGGCACCGGAATCTGTCCCGGTTGCCCCTCTTCCAGGCCAACTCTCTGCTGTGGCCTGGGAGTGCCCGGGGGTGCCCTGCACCCCATGGGAGGCCAGGAGAAACACCTGGCTCCTGCCATCGGATCAGCATGGTGCATCGGCCGCAGCACGCCGGCCGTGACGGCCATTGGAGGGTGAACCAACAGCAAAGGAAGACCTTTCTCTCTGTCTGTCTCTCTCTCTCTCACTGTCCACTCTGCCTATCAAAAATTTTTTAAAAAGTTATTAAATGGAATAAAATAGTTTTGAGAATATGGATATAATATTCATAGCTCTTCTACTCTTTTGTTTTGTATTCCCAATTTTTGTATTAATTGTTGATAAAAATTTCAGTTGTACAGCTGTCAGGAACGCAGGTCATCTCATTTATAAGTAAGCAGTAGACTAGACTCTAATGCTATGAGAATGATTTTAAAATTATCCTGGTAAATGAATTTAACAAAAGCTTTCCGACTTACATAAAAGGGTTACATAAAAGGGGAGATAAGAATGAGACGTACAGAAGGTCAGAATGACAAACGTTAATCCTTGGTTTCAGAGGGAGAGTGTGGTTGTCACCGAGATAAACGTAACAATGTGTACGTTTCTTGTGCAGTGGTCTTGGGTGATTGTCAGAGATGTGTTCTCGATGACTTAGGCCGTGGAGCATCCTAAGCCTGATCTCAGCTTTAGAGGACCAAGTGTTGGGGAAGTAGTGGTGCAGACTGGTTCCCACCAATGGAAGTAGAACCACAAGGCAGCGATATGAGCAGACAGATCCAGAGTCCGTTAAAGGATGTACAGTGCCCATTTCTCAAGAGAGGGAGGTCCTCCCTGGGCTCTTAAGGACTGGCTTTGAGATGGACAAGAGCTTCACAGTGGGCCATGGGTTGCACCCTGTCAGGCAGAGGTTTGTGGCTGTCATTAACATTTGAGTCTCCTATTGGCTGAGGATGGGAAGGTACCTCCCACATACTACACGCCCCCGAATTTCTTCATCCAACCTTTGAAGGATTTCGTTGATGAAGGTATTTGGTTGATCTATGAAAATAAGCAAGGAAGTTGTCACAGTTAATCATCTTAAACTCTGCATTATGCCTTTACACAGGTGTTCCGTGGAAATGTGGACAACAACACACCCTATGCCAACTCGTTCACGCCCCCCATCAAGGCTCAGTACGTCAGACTCTATCCCCAAGTTTGTCGAAGGCACTGCACCTTGCGAATGGAACTCCTAGGCTGTGAACTGTCCGGTGAGTCTCTCTCAGCTGTTTCCTCTCTCCCTTTAAAAAACGTAAAAAGCGTGTTCATGGGTAATTGTCTTTGCTGCTGCAGAATATCAAGGGTGTAGTTTGTTGAGAAATTGTATGGTGTGTGTGTGTGGTGGGGGTGTGTGTGTGTAGAGCAAATTCTAAAGCATGCTACAGAGTAGAATTAATGCAGAAAAGGTACTGTATTCAGCCAAGTGATGGAAGAAAGTGCAAGGAATTCTCATGAAAAGCTCTGCACTAATTTTAAATGTCTCATTGTTTTTGGAAATAGCGATGAATTATATGAAAAAAATTCAGTAAAAACTGGAATCTTCCTGGCCTCCTAAATTGCAATAAATTTAAGCTGTGTAGCACAGAAAAGTAAGCTTTATCTTTGTCCGTCTACCATAAGGACTTGGCTGTTTTTTTTTTTTTTCCTCTTAGATTTTGTGAAACATGTAAATTTATCATTTCTCTCTAGGGAACAATACTTCAAGTCCAAGACTGCAACTGTAAATTCATTCTTGGATCATTCTTAGCTAGTGACCTGTGTGTTACACAAACAGTGGTTATTAGCTCAAGGGTAATCCATCAGAGGAAGCAGAGTTAAACAATTCTTGTCTTCCAGGAACATTAAGGCGAGGTACAAAGATGAAGACTTTATCTGAGGGCCCCACAGTGGTCCTGTCTCATTGCAGTTTAGAGTCTGAAAAATCTTGTCTCGGCACTTTACTGTGTTACATTCTTTGTTCTTATATTTTCGGAATCGAAATTTATAAGCTACCTTTACCACAGTGGCCTGAAATTATTTTGTTCAAGGTCGGGGCGCCGGATTCTGTCCCGGTTGCCCCTCTTCCAGGCCAGCCCTCTGCTGTGGCCCGGGAGTGCAGTGGAGGATGGCCCAGGTGCTTGGGCCCTGCACCCCATGGGAGACCAGGAAAAAGCACCTAGCACCTGGCTCCTGCCATCGGATGAGCGCGGTGCGCTGGCCGCAGCGCGCCGACCGCGGCAGCCATTGGAGGGTGAACCAACGGCAAAGGAAGACCTTTCTGTCTGTCTCTCTCTCTCACTGTCCACTCTGCCTGTAAAAAAAAAAAAAAGAAAAGAAAACAAAAATTTATGTCTGTTCTACTTTTAAACATAACCTCAAAGTACAGAATAAACTTTACCAAAATTAACATCACTTAGTTAAAAATAGGAGGACAGGTTCCTATAGGGAGAAAGTTAGGAGATTTCTATGTCTTTTTAAGAGGTCAAATAAAGGTTAAAGCGTGTATTTTATATCTGATTCCCTCTTAGATTTACTTGTGGTTTCTGGAAGAGGAATAATTGTTAAGCAACTAAAAGTTACTATCAAAAATTAACCAATTTGTAATGAGCGCATTACACTGAAAGAAATTAGAGTGACTTGGCCATATGGGTGAACGTGTTTTAAGACTTACATTTTCATATTCTGTGATTGTGTCTGTTAGGAAACGACCAACATATGGTTTCCATATAATTAATTACCTTAACAGAGATCTTTTCCTTATTTTGGTAATTGGAGCTGGCTTGTTGACTGCCGGTACATTTTAGCACAGTAGTTGATACGCAGTGTTGGTGTCGAATGCCACTGTATCACCACGAGCCAGTGTCATCTTGAAGCCATTCATCATAGAGCAATCAAGAGGAAGCCTCCGTATGATGCAATCTGCTGCAAGCCCTGTAGATTTCAGCGGCTCACATCATCTTCCCCAGTTTTTCAGTCTTTTTGATTCATGAGTGTCAGTTTCTCAAACATGGCACAGTTATACTCCTAAGGTGTAAATATATTTGGCTTTCAAGTTTGACAAGAGGCTACACCTGACCCATCACAGATTTCATTTTCTCAAAAAGAAGCAGTGCCCCGTCTTCCAACCCCACAAATTGATTCTGAACACGCGTGCAGAAAGTCGTATCTCTTGGTGGATGCCTTTGGAAGTGTGGGCAGTCCAGTATAGAAATAAACAAAGCCACTGCTAATCCTGCACTTGTTCCATTGCGGTTGAGGCTGGCGGAAGAGTTAATGTACTCATGTGAAGTCACATGGATGAGGAGACTGTGTGGCTGAGGTGCATAGGCAGAGAGGTCACCCATAATATTTGGAAATAAATCCTCATAGGCAAACTCCTGATTTCCTACAATCCCCTGCGAGTCGTCAGTATAAAGCCTGGGGCTCCCTGACTGTATTCATTGAGCTGCCCACCTAGACGATCAGCAGTTAATATCTTCACAGACACTTACAAAGGATCTGTCTCAGATTCTCTGAAGAGGTTCAGAGTGAAACAGATCCCAGCCATAATTAAAGAATGCCTCATTCACTCCCTTGCAGAACCAGTCTTCAGTATGTCCTGTGGGCTGAATGCCAGACACCAAAAGGGGTATGAGATGATTTGCCTTATCACCTAAAAATAGTCCATTTAAAGGTACCCCTTTCCTATCAGATACCTCAAAATACTGCATTGTATCTCAAAAAAAAAAAAAGGAGAAAACAACAACCTTTTGCTACACACTTGTATCTCTTCTGCAGAGTTTTGCAAGGAACAGGCAGGGGCAGCCAGGATAAGAGACAGGGATAGAGCAAGTCTATAATGCAGACAGTGCACGTTCTTCGGAACTGCCTGAAGACAAATGGCGTGCCATGATGGCTAATAGAACTATCCAGAGCCTTTGGCATTTGTTATTTTTCTTGCCTAGAGTTTCCATGTAGGTTTCACAGCTATCTTCATTCTGGGGTTTGGGATATATGTCTTGCACCTTGCAGCTCAACAAGGGTTGCCCTAAGATGCATGGCCCTCCCAGGACATTTTTCCATGCTTGCATTGAATACAGCTCTCCCGGGGGTGGAGGTTGGGGCAGACATGGAGGAGACTCAAGTGGGAAGAAGCCATCCAGACCTGGACAGAGAGCTATTAATTATAGTGAAGAATTGTTCATCCGTGGAGAGACCTGAGCCACTTCTCTTGGACCCCAGACTTAAAGTGGCCTAGATTTAAATTGTTCCCGATGATCGCATATTCTTCAGTACTTAACAGTAGGCTGAAATTTGGGACTTGAACCTTGTCATGTGCTGGAGTGAGCTTCAGGCTAACATTTCCTAAAAGCCAAGGTTGTACCCACACTGTTGCCAGGACTTTATTAAAGAATTAAAAAAAAAAAAAAAAAAAAAAAAACCTCTCCAAGAAAGTTTCCATGGTTTTACCATTTTTTTACAGAACAGAAAACTGAGTCACAAAAGGGTTGAATAAAAGGAAGTTACAGGGTTGGAAGAGTCTCCTGTTTTATCTCAATTAACATGTGAGTTTCTTATCCTAAATGCAACAGTTCCCCTACAGAAGACCCATCCACATGAGGATGCTGTCTTGCAATCTACCAGACAGTTTGTAATGGGATTTTGTCACAATAGCAATTCAAGATTGAGGAACTTTGTATATATGTCAACACATACACACAAATACACATGCACACACAGGTTTCTTCAAAGAACGGCAAACCTACATTCTGTAAAATAGCAAACCTTAAAAGATGTGTAGTATAGTTGAGAATCTAAAAAAATATGTGACACTAGAGGTTATTGAGTATCGATAAAAGATTTATACACCAGGCGTTCTCGAGTAGTGTTTTCTGTTGGACTTTGCCTGTTTTCTTTTGTTATTTTCTCTTAATGGAACCACTACATTTGCACGGTGCTGGGGTGTCCACTGCGAAGGTATTTGCTTCCTGAGTTGCATAGGATGCTTTGTCGGAACTGTAGGAATCAGTGATACAGAGGAACAGATATCTCCTGGAAAACAAAGTGCTGTGCTGTCCAGTTTAGAATATAACAGTCCATCAGTTTGTGGAAATGACTTTGTACTGAGGGAATTTTCATTTGCAGTATTAAGAAAACAAATGAAAGCAAACCAAACATAGTTTGTGAGACAATGTCCCATTTCTAAAGAGAAAATGAAGCTGCTGAGAAGCGGGGAGCGGTCATGAGGCTGGCAGTAATGAGACAGGAGAGACGTCTCACTGCTGTTTTCATTGTGCGAAAGCATCTATCACCCAAGAGCAGTTGGAATTGTCTGTCTTGTTTTCAATTTTTCCAAAATAGATTCAGACAAAATAGCCTGGATTGGCTCTCTTGTTTTTCAATTGGATTCTAGATTTATTTCTGATTATAGCTTGTTGTTTTGAATTTAGATGCTCCCTCTCTGGGGGAATGAATAGCATTCTGTTTGATCTTCTCTTGCCTATCCGAAATGAACACAGAAGCCCAGAGTGACGGACTGTTGTTCTCACGGAGCCCCTCTTGCTGTCTCTCAGGCTGCTCTGAGCCTCTGGGCATGAAGTCGGGACACATCCAGGACTACCAGGTCACGGCCTCCAGCGTCTTCAAGACCCTCAACATGGACATGTTCAGCTGGGAGCCGAGGAAAGCCCGGCTGGACAAGCAGGGCAAAGTGAACGCCTGGACCTCCGGCCACAATGACCAGTCACAGTGGTTGCAGGTAATGTGCTCCGAAAGGGTCCCACCACCCAGAGACCCGCTTCCTTACAGCATCGCCCACCGGTTAGGAAAATGTCAGTGTGTCTTTGCTTTGGCTTAACTAAACAGAAAAGAGAGAGAAAACCACCATTCCTTGCATAGCTGTGGTAGTGTGTTGCAGATCTGCTGTCAGGCTGGTGCGGGAGACTCGCCCCCATCTCACCGTGAACAGGTCAATGTGATTGATTATGAGACCATTTGCGTTTTAACCCTCCTGCGTTCTGAGGCTTTGGTTGATATTGGTTTTGAAAGCGTCACAACAGGCATTCAAAGGACATTGAACTCCTGCCACTGACCTGCAGGTTGTTGTCACAGAACATGACTCCTGACACATTAGCTCTTCACCAGCGGTTGCTAAGCAGTGGAGTGATCGGACTGCGTTCTCCGAAGGTAGCTTGCACATGGGAGCAGTGCACAGATACTGCGGTCTGTGTATCGTCTGCCAGTGATGCGAGGTTACAGTCGGTGCTTTCTCGGGTGGGACTTCATCTGTGGAGGGCTTCTAAATGCATACAGATTTGTCTATGTCTTGTGTGGCAAAGAGGAGACCGCTCCATCCCATAATGAGGTCACTCTAGTTAAAAGAAATGAGTTTCTCCTTTCGTGGACTTTGGTGCTATAGCCATGAGTGAGTTTCAAAAATGGTGATAATTCTCTGTGTTTCTGGGACTCCCGGCAACAGTTGAAAGTAGCAAATGCTACCCTTCCCAAGCCAGACGTGCCAACTCTGTAACCATTCTGACCGGGTCACCTGACATGGGCAGTAGCCTTGTTTCTTCCATCCGCTTTTCTTTTCCTTATCCTCACTGTCAGAAACATAGTCTGTTTTTGTGCTTTTTTTTTCAAATATTTACTTTATTTATTTGAAAGAGCTATAGAGAGAGAAAAGGAGAGACACAGAGAGGTCTTCCATCCACTGGCGTACTCCCCAAATGACTTCGACAGAAGCCAGGAGCTAGAAGCTTCATCCGGGTATCTCATGTAGGTGCAAGGGACCAAGTACTTTGGTATCTTCTGCTGCTTTCCCAGGGGCATCAGCAGGGAGCTAGATTGAAATGGAGCAAACGGGGCTCAAACCAGCTCATATGGGATGTGGGAATTGCAGGCGTTGGCTTAACCTGCCACGCCACAACCCTGGCCCCAGAAACATGGTTTTTCTCTGTACTTTTTCTTCATAGTCTATGTAGATCTTTCTTCCTCTGGAGCTTTCTTGAGCAACTTCATTAGCTGTCGTGCATTATGGGTAATTATGCATGTCTTCCTCTCCTTGCTGTTATATGAACTTTCTGAAAATAAGGAATATTTTTCTTTTGTACAAGAGTCCTCAAGAGATTCTTGCAAAATGGATACTGTGGGGGAAAAATGGACAACAAAAATATTTGCACCAACATAAAGTTGTAATTCCATTTTCCATTTTTGAAGTCTCCTATATCACCCCAGTGTCCAACCTGGTGCTCTTGCCTTAGGTGCAGCGACGCTTACAGAATTAAGTCATTGATTTCACAAATGTTGGCTTGTTGGTTTCACAAATGATGCTCCTGTGAAGCAGCACATGGTGTGGTCACCAGTAATGACTCTTGAGTGAACAGCTCACAATCCCTTCCCTCTGTTTAGCTTGTGTCACTGTCTGGTCCTCCTCCACCCTTCCTCGTTGACATGCCCTGCTGTCCTGTCCACGCCAAGCTTCCTCTACTGCTGTCCCTTGAATGCTCTTTTGCCAACTGCATACCCTCGTATAAACTGACCTCACAAGGACTGGTTTCAGCCACTTGATAGGGACTCGATACCCTGAAACCATCTCACTTCTCCCCACACCCACCTCTCCCATGACCTGGGCTCCGATCCTTCTCGCATGGATCTCTGCTCCAGCCTCTTAACCCTCCTTCAGTTTCTGGTCATACTCCGAGTCGCGACCTGTGTGTGTTCCCTAAAATCAGATACGATTCTCTCACTCTCTCATCCAAGACCGTTCCATAGCTCACTCTCTCAGCCTCAGAATAAAATGCAGGTTCCTTGACAGAGCCTGAATGTCTTTACATGATTTGTCCCACCCCTGATCGCTGACGAGACTCTGTGAAATGTGCTTCAGGTTCTCTAAACCAAACACTCTGGGTTCCCATCCCTTTCCGAGTGCCGCATTCCTAGAGGGACGATGTAGGAAGAGCATCTCTACCCAAAGCCTTCTCCGCTTCCTGGTATTTGAATCCATTGCCTTCTAGGTTCAGTGAATCCTTCCTGGGAAGGCTTTGCAGCCAGTGCCTGGCTACCTGGGTCAGACTGAAATTCTCTCCTGTCTGCAGTGGTTTCCCGTGATCCAAGGGGATAAGTTCGTTCCAAGACCTACAGTGGGTCCCATGGTTTCCTTATGTCCTGCAGCATGCCCACCCATGACCAGAGTCATTTTGTCCTCCACGCTACAGGCCTTAGCATCTGTTTTGTGTCACCACTGCTCTGCTCTTGGGCCTTTTTTTTTTTTTTAAGATTTTGTTTATTTGAGAGGTACAGTAACAGTGAGAGGGAGAGGCAGAGAGAAGGGTCTTGCATCTGCAACAGCTGGAGTTGGGCCGATCCTAAGCCAGGAGCTTCTTCTGGGCCTCCAAGGACTTGGGCCATCTTCTGCTGCTTTCCCAGGCCATAGCAGAGAGCTGGATTGGAAGTGGAGCAGCTGGGACTTGAACTAGCATCCTTATGGGATGCCGGCACTGCAGGCGGATTGACCTGCATGCAAGGGAAAACCTCTGAGTTGTGGATTTCTAGGGTTTTGAATTTAATGTGTTTTAGCTGAGAGTAACGGGGTAACTGAAACCCGATAGGTCAAAACCGTGGATAAAGGGGGACTATTGTACTGTTAGGAATGCTGTCATTCTCTCGCCGGGCCCTCCTCACATGAGATTTCAAATGATGTTTTCGTGCTGGGTTGTCTGCTTCAGGAGGGCTGCGACCGCACCAGTTTCGTTGACTTTATCAGCTTGTTGTTTGGTACCTACCCAACTGCTGACCACAGTAGCTGACACGTGTCAGGTAGTAACATATTCCACAGATAACGATTGAATGACTGAATGATTTGTTCAGTGAGTGAATTAAACTGAATCTAGTATGTAAGAGTATATAAATTTGATCCTAGATATAATACTTCAACTGATACATACTCCCAATTTGTAAAATAAATCTAAAATCTCCTGTAAAGAACTGTCCTTTTTAAATACAACTTTAATGATGTATAAACTTGATGGAGTTTTCAAGTGCTCACTTTAAGGAGTGGTTAAGTTAAATTTGTGCTTTAAAATACTTCGAAATTATAAATATTCAAGTCATAGCTCTGTTTAACAGTATGGCTACTGTTACTTGTGGGCCATGGCACCTTGAGGGATGACAAAATATTTACACCCCAAAATTAACTCAGACCAGTAGACTTGAGAAATACCCCCATAAAAAGACTACCAGGGGTGAGTTTTTTCAGAAAGATAAAAATAAAACTAATATTTTTACATGAATCGGGGCACAATCCTCCATCCATCACTTAGCTTGAGATAGTTTTTCACCTGTGTGCCGAGATTGATTTATTTTGTGGATGACAGATTTTTCTGTCAATTCAGGGACCAGTTCCTTCAATGCACATTTAATATTTGCTGTGTCGAGGCATATTCAGACTCTCCAAGGCAAAGTAAATTGACATCTTTGCTTCTGTTTTTTCCTTTCTGACTTCATGTAAGGAAAAACTCAAGAACTGTAATGATATTTAGTGTTTTCCTCTCCAGAGAATATAACCTGTTCAAGTGTAAATTTTCCTGCTGCTGTTAGTGTCTTTGTTAAAAACAACATGAATATTTTTTAAAGATTTACTTATTTATTTGAAAGAGTTGCAGAGAGAGGGATATATACTTATATATATATATATATATATATATATATATATATATATATAAAATCTTTTTTTAAAGATTTTATTTATTTATTTGACAGGTAGCATTACAAACAGTGAAAGACAGAGAGAAAGGTCTTCCTTCCGTTGGTTCACTTCCCAAATGGCCACAATGCCTGGAGCTGCGCTGGTGCTTCCTCCTGGTCTCCCATGTGGGTACAGGGCCCAAGCACTTGGGCCATCCTCCACTGCCTTTCCAGGCCACAGCAGAGAGCTGGACAGGAAGAGGAGCAACCGGGACTAGAACCAGCACCCACAGCACCCATAGGGGATGCTTGTGCCACAGGTGGAGGATTAACCTGCTGGACCCTGGCGCCGGCCTCTCATATATATGATCTTCTATCTGCTGGTTCACTCCCCAGGTGGCCACGATGGCCAGGACAGAGCCACTGTGGAACCAGGAGCTGAAGGCTTCTTCCAGATCTCCCACATGGGCGGCTGGGGCCCAGGCACTTGTGCCATCTGTTGCTGCAGTCCTCTGGCCATTAGCAGGGAGCTGGGTGGAATTTTAGCAGCTGTGACTGGAACCACTGCCTGTATGGAATGCTGGCATCCCAGGTGGTGGCTTTACCTACTATGCCATAATGCTGGCTCCAACATGAACATTTGCATAGATAGCAATGTGTAAAATGATTTTGTTGTTGAGTAGTTAACATGGAGGTCAGTTTTTCATCCTTAATTGAAAGTTTTCAATTTAGTTACATTTTATTTATTTTAACTGATACTAAAGGTTATTCATATTTGTGGGCCACTGTTTAGTGTTTTGATATGTACATACAGTGTTCAAATCAGGGTAAACACATCTCTTTCAAATGTTTATCATCTTTTTGTGGTGAATGCATTCAGAATCTTCTAGCTTGTTTCTTTTTTTTTCTTTAAACACATTATCATGATCTATAGTCATGCTATGGAGGAACAGCACATCAGAACTTCTAACTATCACATAGAACTCTTTTTTTTAAAACAAGATTGATTTATTTAATAAAAAGGCAGAGTTACAGAAAGTGAGGGGTCTTCCATTGGCTGGTTCTCTCCCGAGATGACCAAAATGGCCAGGGCTGGGCTAGGGCAAAGCCATAAGTCAGCAGGTTCTTCTGGGTCTCCCACCTGTGTGGCCATCCTCCTCTGCTTTCCCAGTCAACAGGGAGCTGGATCGCAAGTGGAGCAGCCAGGACGTGAACCAGTGCCCATATTGGATGCCGGCACTGCAGACAGAAACTTAACCTGCTACGCAACAGTGCCAGCCCCAACACATAGAACTCCTTCATCAGCTTTTTCCCTTCCTTTCCACTACCCCCGCACCCCAGCTCCCCAGCCTGTCTTCTCTATTTACTACTACTTCTTCCTCTTCTTCTTTTTTTTTTCTTTTGACAGGCAGAGTAGACAGTGAGAGAGAGAGAGAGAGAAAGGTCTTCCTTTGCCTTTGGTTCACCCTCCAATGGCCGCTGCAGCTGGCGCACTGTGCTGATCCGAAGGCAAGAGCCAGGTGCTTCTCCTGGTCTCCCATGGAGTGCAGGGCCCAAGCACTTGGGCCATCCTCCACTGCACTCCTGGGCCACTGCAGAGAGCTGGCCTGGAAGAGGAGTAACTGGGACAGAATCCGGCGCCCCGATCAGGACAAGAACCTGGTGTGCCGGTGCCACAGACGGAGGATTAGCCTAGTGAGCCATGGCACAGGCCCTCTATTTACTTCTGAACTACTGTGAGATAGGCTTGGTTAGATGTCACGTGTGAGTGTGGTCATGCAGTACTTGGCTTTCTGTGTTGGGCGTATTTCCTTTAAAATAATGGCTCCAGTTCCATGTATGCCATTGCAGATGACAAATCCGTTCTGTGGCAGAATAGTATTCCACTGTGGATTTGATTTGGATTTTTTCTTTCTATGCAACCATGAATGGACACTTAGGGAGGTTTCATTTCTTGGCTGCTGTGAAAGGAGCTGCAGTGAGCTCAGTGGGAGGGCAGCAGTTTGTTTGACAGTGACCTCATCTCTCTGGATATTTTTGAAGTGGTGGTGTTGCTGGGTCATATGGTAATTAGATTTTTTTTTATGGTTTATTTTATTTATTTGAAAGAGTTAGAGAGGTCTTCCTTCCACTGGTTCACTCCCCAGATGGCTGTAATGGCTGGAGCTGTATGATCCAAAGCCAGGAGCCAAGAGCTTCTTCTGGGTCTCCCACATGGGTACAGGGGCCCAAGGGCTTGGGCCATCTTCTATCTCAGGCCATAGCAGAGAGCTGGATTGGAAGAGGAGCAGCTGGGACTAGAACCGGCGCCCATATGGGATGCCAGTGCTTCAGGCCAGGGCATTAACCCACTGTACCGCAGCGTGGGCCCCAGTAGTTAGATTTTTAGCATAGCATGTCAATTCTGAGCAACAGCTATTCCAACAGGAGCCATGTCTATCAACTAAATTTCATCTTTGTTATTAACCTCTTATTCATTGATTTTTTTAAAGACATTTACTTCATATTTCAACTGTGTGTGAATAGAGTTTTGTTTCAGTTTAATCTGTTTGTCCATTGAAAGCTCTCCCAAATACCAGTATTCCTAATGTGCAGTGGCTTTGAAGGGCTTTTTAATTAAAATGTAATTGAAATTAAAAATTGCTTATTTGAAAGGGAGAGGGAGAGAGCGCAATGTGTATGAACCCGTGGCCTTTTTGGTGATCACTATAGGAAGTGACTAAATCACATGTAAATATATTAATGCTTCTAGATTTCATAGAGAGTAACATAAAAGTGCCTGACAGTAAGGAAAATGTCATAACGACACCTAGGAAATGACCTTGTGGTCTATTTAATGAGACTTCTGCCGACTTAAGGTAGTCTGCCTAGTATTTCCACTAAATGAGTGGAATTAATAGTATTATTAGCGCATTTTAGTGTTGACCTTTGTCATAATTGCATCTAACCTTACCACACTTTATTTCAATGCTAACTTTATGGAAACAGGTATAAGAAGCCATTGAATTTAAGTTTTCATATTAAATTAGCTTTTTTAAATGTATTTTTAGAAATGAATATCCTAGCCATAAAATTCAGAACTTCTTTAGAGCCTTTCATTGGCTTCAGCCTCTGGACAGTTTATTTACACAGAATTGAAGGAAGGGTCTTCAGGGACCGCTGGGCCCTGGGAAGCAGCCGTCGGCCTGAGGGGATGATCACGTGTCCCAGGGACAATCGCAGTATTTCATGGTGGTGCACAGTGAGCCGGTAGGAAGGCCCACCTGCACAGGTGATCTAGAAGAGAGGAAGCAACAGAACTCCTTTTCTGAGTGCTTGGGAAGCAGCCTGCATTCATTCGTAGTGTGCCTGTGTTTTGCAGTGAAATAAGTGAATCAAAGAATGCCCATACTTTACCTGGACTACATAGTCACCGTTAGAAACTGTATGATATCAAAGGGAATCCCCACTATCTGATTAGAAAACCATTTTAAAAGCAAAACATAACTGGAAAGTATATTTGCACATAAAGGGCTTAGAGAGCAAAGAAAAGTACAGTGGGCATCCATGATGTGTACTGAGTGCATGCATTGAAGTCCAAAAGTCTGGCTTGGGAGTCAGCTTTTTTTTTTTTTTCTTTGAATCTAAGGGCCATTAAAGAAAAGAGCATCCTCAGTCTACTTTGTCCTTTTAAAAACTCTCACACCACCAAGATTCTGATATTTAATTGGTCAAATCCAAAGATTTTGAGGACCCCCAGCTGATTTTATGTAACATAGCACAAACATGTAGCCAAGGAAAAGACATCATATAATTTAATTACTGGTACAGATGTAGCCACCTAACTTCTGAAAGGTTGACTTTTGTATAATGTACACCACATATATATGTATTATCTAAGATACTGTCCCTACCTTTCCATCCATTCTGATTTTCAGTCACTTGCTCAGATTAATATCGCTAAACACAGCTTCCAAAAAGAATTCCCTAAAATGAAGTGGTTGGACATGTTAAGCTGTTACTGAGTACTTAGACATGGGCACTCACATATAGAAAATCAAGGAAAACACTAGAGATAAACCCTTGCAGCAGTGAGAAGTCCATGTGCTTCAGTTACAGGGTGCGACCCTGGGGGTGCACAAGGGCTGGCTGCAAGCTCTGTGGTTCAGAAATTATTTTAAACAACTTCATAATTTTTTAATTTAAATAAATACTTTCTACAGCATCTGCTATAATAAGACACGATGCCAGGTGCAAAAACTTGAAAGATCTATGGGGACCTGTGTCCACAGGGAGTCGGCTGGGCACTGTGT
Organism: Sylvilagus floridanus; assembly: GCA_949820135.1. Taxonomy (NCBI): domain Eukaryota; kingdom Metazoa; phylum Chordata; class Mammalia; order Lagomorpha; family Leporidae; genus Sylvilagus; species Sylvilagus floridanus. The sequence goes on along the minus strand of OX463246.1, from coordinate 7,313,926 downwards.
CCACCTGCCTGCATGACAGCTGATGCCCTAGTTGTCATTCATGCAGCATTCACAAAGCAGTCCACAGAAATAGAGGGGGTTGGATGCATCTGTGTTGAAGTGGTATCTGAATCCATTGGAAACCTGAGCAGCAGGACCTAAGAATTGTATGTACACAACAGGCACCTTTTTGTCTTTGATAATGAGCATTAAATGACTCCTGACCCTTTTGTGTGCAAATGGATGTTAGCTGGTGACATATTAGTTCTCTTTTATTCGCAAAATAAATTTCTAAGAATGGCAGCCAAAAAGTATTAACTGAAAATGCACCGACGAATAAGATTTTGAACCTGAGAATAACATTTCAGCTAAGATGGGCATTTGGAAAGGCTTGAAAGTAAAATTGGAGTCAGCTTCAATCAGTGGTCTCACTTTGCCTTTAAAGCAGCATTGTCCATGATCTAAGTGTTGTTTCCTGATGAGGCCATGAAGAACCAGGGAAGGTTGCTAAAGTTTGCGCAGCCAGGCTGTAGCGGAAAGTGAACTTGACACATCAGGAAGCTCATGTGATGATTTTTACCGCAGTGTTTCATAGACTTTGTGCTGAGTGAGGGGACTTCTCTCTCCATGGAGTATGTGTTGGGTGAGGAAGCCCTTCCATCATCAGCCCTCACAGCCGTGGCTCGGGCCACTTACGTAATCTTGAATGAGGACTTGTGATACTTCTGTGCTTCCAGCTTGTCTTCTAAATATGTGGTTCCATACTACAAAAATTGTATGCCCCTTTCAGTGTTACTAAATATACGTGAATACGTACACATATTAAATACTTGAAAATCCAGTTTCTATTTTTAGGTCTGTATCTCAGTGGCAATATTTTCTTCTCCAAACCCAATGGTGAGTGAGAGAGAATGCAACTCTGTATGATAGCCTTGTCCATCATTGAACTCAGTTGCTTTGGCTTATCCTAGCGACATTTGCCATTTTCCACAGAGCCAATGATGCTGTAAGGGCTAGATGATTCAGTTTAGTTTTGGTTCATGATCTTATCTATAAATATAAGATAATTATATCGTAGGATATAAATGACATAATGCTATATATACTATACATTTATATGTAAGTTATGGGTCTGTTGTCTGTTAACAAAGAGTCATAGCAAACATTTCACTCCTTTAGCTTTCATTAGTAAATTAGCATTTATAAAGCATGCCTCAGCAAGCAGTTTATAAACCTCCAGTGTCTTTGCTTTGCAGTCCTAGCATAGCTCGCCCACACAGCATTCTCCTGAAAACCACGGATCCAGCTCTCCTTACCTTTTTCTGAATTAACCTCCACTCTGATTCTACTCTGAGATCCTTTGTGATAGGGCTGAGGAAATACCTACCTGCTTGTAGATAATAATTTCTCTAAAATTGCATCTATTACAGAGGGAGAAGAGATGGTCACTTCCTTGACTGGGACAGATTATGACTCCAGGATCCAACTAAAGTTTTAACTTAACTTGTCACGGAGGTTCCTTTCCCAGGGCCACTCAGGAAACCGAGGTGCGGTCCCCTGCATTTGACCTGTCCCGTGCTTCCTCTGAGACCAGATGATATCTGACTGCTCTCTTGTGCATCTGAGACTTCTGGGGGCTGCTGGCTTGGTTGGTTGAGGACCTCTGGGACTTTGCATTCTACCCCCTAGGTTGCCCTCTGAGGGGTTCCTGGCTATTTCCTGACCGTTCTCTCCTGTCTGTCTATGGGAGTCCAGATCCTACCCTGGCACTCACCAGGGCACTTGATGCCCCCTCACCTACGGTCCTAAAGCACCTGTGGCCCCCTTGTAGCCACGCTGACCTCAGCCTCAGGCTCTGCAGCAGCCTCCGCTCTCTTGGCTCCCGATGCTTGGTGGGAATCTGAAGCTGCTGTCCTGGTACTCGCAAAGTCTGATTTCCAGACATTGCCTTTTATCCCAGTCGTTACTCTCTGAGAGTCGGGTTCTGCCAGTGACTCACCCGCAGTTTTCAAGGTGGTCCTCTCTGCCTTGTCTGATTGTGAATTAATATCCTTAGGATCACACATGTTCCTCTTTCATCCTGAACATGCATTGTTTAAAAGCAACTTGGATTCCTTTTCTCTCCAAACAGGAAACTTTGTCAGAATTTCTTAAAATATGCCCTGAAAACCATTGCTTCCATGCGGTTCCCCAACAGAGGGGAAGATTTCTCTGCTGAAATAAATGTGTGCAGTTCTATTCTCTGTTCTGCTCTTACTGATTCACATGCATATTGACAAACTAAAGACTCCCAGGAATCCTGTAGGAAATAGATGTATTCAACTTTGTTTTACCTGGTGATTTTTAATCATATTTGCTCATGGAGTACTTCTTTAAAATTTCCAATTTAATATTCTGTTTTGGAATATTGTATATTATGAAAAATTGCATTTCTTTTACTTTCTGTTTTTAAGTACTTTTCTAATATTTTTTACTTTTCCTTATAATTTGCTAGGTACATATCACTGTATAAAGTGCAATGTGCCAAAATGTGTCAAAAGTACTTATAGAGAATATACGACTTAATCCTGTCATGAGCTGAAATTGATCCTAAAATCCAGTTTCTCTTATTGCTTTGAGTGCCATGGTTTTTGTGCCTGTGTGTGTCTGACAACAGGTGGAATGGAGTCTAACCTTAGTGCATTTTCTTAGCATGATTTTTTCAGTCGGGTAAAATAGATGTATTTGAGAATGTTGCTTCCCAATTTACCGCCTCTTTCCTTGTCCTAGACCTATTCAGTATCCAGTTTCATCAGTCCTTGGCCCACATCTGTAGAAGCCAAGCATGTAAAATTGCCTGCTTGGATTCAGAGCATTGCTTTCTTTTCATCTTCAGAATGTTGTCCATGGCTATATTTAGCCAGGGCTACCTGAAGAAGAGCCAGCCCTGTCTTGAGCAGAGTGGACCATAGCCATGGACTGGTCTGAGGATGGGAGGGAACTGGAAGAATTCGGACTGTTGAGTTGCAGTTCCTGTGAACTAAAGGGCTCAAGCAGAGAGGTTGACAACTAAGCGTAATGTTTATTTGTCACCAAAGCGGTAAAAGCTTTCTGTTCCACTTGTTGAAATGCATTTGATCACTCTCCTGAAAACTGTCTTCCTCTTACACAGCAGAGAATCATCCCTGAAATGTCTTTGTGTAAACTGAAGCTCACCTTCCTAACAGCTGTAATCTCTTGGCATCGCCTGGTCTTTGTTCCTTTAAGTACATAAAAGTCCTCTCTCCATTCCAGTCAACAACATACTTTAGGCTTTCATGTAGAATCCATGTTCGAATGCTCACCTTTTCCATGAAAATGGCACACTACACAGAGGCAGACATATTCTGCAGTGTGGCCCAGCAATCTATGAAGGCATCATTACCATTTTTTCCTTGCAGGTTTTCCTTACTTAACTCAGCCTCTTCCCATAATAAGGTTTCTCTTGTCCCATATATTTCCTCTTCTGCTTAGTAAATGCCCTCTGAATCAGGAAACTTGAAAGGAGACAGGGGAATGTGTGCGTAGTTTGATTCAGTAGAACTGGTTCATGTGCCATTGACACTATTTTCTTTATGCCACTGAAAATCCATAAAAGCTCTTCATACAAGTATATTCATTGTATGAAAGAGGAAAAAGAGATTTACCCATAGTCATTATTAATTTGTTTCTGTTTTATGGTGTCTTCCCTTATGGTTTTAAAATATAGCATAGAATGAAATTTTATGGTGATTGCACTTGGGTCACATTAATTATCATGGTGGAATTGTGTATAATTATATGGTCATTGTATATGCAACATAATTTGCAAAATCAAATGTGGTTAAGAAGATTTAAGGAAAATGAATAAAGTACAGGCAAATGCAGTGGGACAACTAGTAGTCAGTTAAACTCTGAGTTGCCTTTCTCCTGTCTCCCAACATCCTGCCACCTATTAGACGCTCTGTCTTTGTTCCTTTCATGAGCAGCACTGTGGAGGTTTAATCCCCCAAGCTGCCGGATTTTATGGCCCCTCACGAGCACCAGAGGACCCATCTGTTCTGCAAGGCATATGCCTGATGGTGTGGGAGGAGCCGTACCACAAGATAATGGATCTAGGAGTGTTTGAGGATGCAGCACTAAACACATACGCGTGTGTGTTTTCTACAGCTGCCTCACAGCTCTGTAATGGGAAATAGAGAAAATTCTAAAAATAAAGCAGCTTTAAAGACTTCGGTGGGAGAACACATGCCACCAGCTGCTTGTCTCTTCTTGCATGTTGGTGGCAAAGTCATTTTCTCAATTGCTGCATCAGAAGCAACGGGCATAGGCTGTCGGAAAATGCCGACTCCTAAATCCCATCCCCGGAGTGTCTGATGTTATTAGGTCAAGGTTGAGCACAACTTTTGGACAAATATCCTTGGATTCTTGTGCAAGGTGAAGTTCAAGAAAAGAGGAATTGGTCAATCCTGCCTTGGAGCATTTTTGCTCATTTGGAGGCTACCATCTTAATGAGGCTTGCTTAGATATGTTGCATTGAAAACTACGTGAGCATGAATCTAATTGCAGTTCAGGGGAGCAGTTATCAGCATACTCCAATTTAAACAAGGGTTATGGTAGCAGTATGTGGATTTCCAAACCCAGGCTGAAGTAGAGTGCACATTTATTAAAAGAAGCCAACCACAAATCTTTAGTTTCTCCTAACTCTGTGAGAAACAAGGCACATCAACGATTCACATATAGCATCAGATCTAAAATCTATGAGAAAGAAGGTCTGTAATAATTGCAGTACTCTCAGGCTAAGAACTACTTATGACATGCTGGAATTGAAACAATCAAGCTTTTTTGTGGATTAGCCTTTTCATACATACACCACGTGTCAGATGTTTCTAATGTTGTCCATGGGGTGTGACCAATTTCTCAAGTATCTTTTGAGGAGAGAAAACAGGTTCAGTGAACATGCAACATTGAGTTTACCGTTATCCTCTGAAGGGTCCTTGGAGGAATTTGGTGCTTGGTACCTGGTGAAAGCTTAATGAAGAGTATTTACAAAAGCTTCTCAAAGCTTTTCATCTGTGTGTGGTTTGTACGGTAACTTTGAATTCACTGGTACACTTAGCAAGAGACAATGTAACGTGTAATGGTTAGGGTGTTAAACTAGAATGGCCTGGGTTCAAGCCCTTTCTCTCCCTTTAACTACAGGCAAGTTGCTCCACCTGTTAGTGTCTCAGTGCTTTTATTTTCTAAATATGGGTGATAGTGTCAATTTTATAAGGTTGTATTCAGGATTAAATGAATTCACATTTATAAAGGGCTTCAAATATAATTGCTGTGCAAATGTTAGCATTACTCCATTGATCAGAATCACTCAGGCTCGCGGAATCTACATGTGGAATTTTCATTTTCTTTTATTCTGTCTATATGAAAGTGAGAGAGACAGAGACAAAGCTCTCCGTCCACTGGTTCACTACTCAGATAACCCACAACAGTTGGGTCAGGAACAGGCTAAGGCCAGGAGCTAGGAACTCCATCCAGGTCTCCCAGATGGGTGGCAGGGACTCAATTACTTGACCCATCAGCTGCTGCCTCCCAGGATATGTGTTTTCAAGAGGATTGGAGAGTGGAGCCAGGACTCAAACTCTGATATGGGATGCTAACGTCCCAAACTGTATCTTAACCTTGATGTCAAATACCTGTGGCATTTGTGGCGTTTTCTTTAAAGTTTTCCAAGTAAAAACATAGGATGCTTAGTTAAATCTGAATCTCAAATAAACATCAAGTAAGTTTTAAGTATATTAAGTTTTAATATACCAAATATTATAGGAGGCATGCTTATTATAATAAAATATATATTTTCTCTGAAATTTAGATTTAACTTGGTATCTGAAATTTTATTTTGCTGAATCCAACAAGCCTGTTCTCACTCAGTTTCTTTGGCTCCTTGGCTTGGTCTTTGTCCTTGAGTATCTGATTGCACAAAGTCACAATGTTGATATAGTGATGACTTCTGGTTCCCCCACTTCACATCACGTTTCTATTCCAGATGAGTGGATGTTGAGAAGTCTATTAACTTCTAAGCAAAATATTAAACTGTTTTGGGGAAAAAGAAGGTTTTTTTTTTCTTTAGCTCTTGTGTGCTCAGTGGATTTCTGAAGATCAGGGGAACTTTGAGTTCATATATAAATCAAAGTGATAAACTCTAGTAGTCAATCCTCTCAGTAAGTAGGATCTCAGTATATTCTCTGTTTGGGGAACAGGTTGAAATTGCCAGGGCATTCGGGTTCTCCTCCCACCATTTGTAAAAATTACCACTAGATGGCATGTAAGATCCTCAAAGAGCGTGGCCCAGGGGATTCCAGTTATAAAGAAGCATGCAGCCCTCAGGACTTGAGTTCAGATCCCACCTTCCCTCTGTGCGATGCTGGAAATGGTTTTGCCCCAGGCAACATTCCTTCTTCTGGAAATGGAGGTAAAGGCCCCCTCCAGCCTTGGGGCTGTAATGCAATCAGACACAGAAAGCCTGGAAGGGCGCACACACCGTGTTGCACTCTCTTCCCGGCCTCTTCCCAGTACAGACACAGAAACTCTGGAGATGCGCAGTAGTGGAGCTGGTTTTGACCCTGAACCCTAAGGCGGGTTTGTACTTCATCAAAAGAAAGAAACTCAGGGCACTCTGTCCTTAGCTCTGAAACTCACTATTGCACGTATTCCAGACCGCCTGAACTCCTGGATTGACCCGTCACAGCTGTCTCTAACTATCAGTGAACCCTTCTGAGCCTCCCCTTCACCCCCATCCATTGCTTTATCCCTACCCACTGTTTTGTAAGCCCTGTGTCCTTTCCTGCAGAAGGATACTCCTTGGGGGTTGGGGGCTCCCCTGGTCCACCAGGGTGTTTGCAGTGAGAGCTGTCTACACAGTCTCCCATCCCCAGCCACAGCTGAGACCTGCAAAGGTGACCCCAGAACCTTGCCCAGGAAAGAGCTTTGGGGCGAGAGGGTGGGGGGCATCTTTGCTGCAGATGTCGCAGACAGTGGAGGCAGAGGGAAGAGCCAGTCCTGTAAGCTGCATCTGTACAGCCTATCTGATGAAAAAAGTGGCCATTTAGAGAGGTTCTGCTGGGAACTGAAGGGGCACAGATGCCCCCAGCCCTCTCCCTCGGGAGCCCACACTTTGCTCTCGGGTGTGAAGTTGGGAGACCGGCAGGCACAGACAGCCTGGGCTTCTGGCCTGGAGGTGGCGAGAAGAATCCGCGCCCTCTCTGCTGTCTGTGAGCTCACTGTTCGTACTCTCTCCATCTCCCAGACCACGTGAACCAGCAAGAGGTGGAGGGTACCAACTGGCTAGGAAAAAACCGTGAAGATTTCGTATTTTAGAAAACTCAGTCCGCTGGTGATTTGGGGGTTGCTTTTCCCTCTTTGTTCAGCCCCGGAGTTCTGTAGTAACAAGGACAGAATCACAGTACTCGGCCTGTTATTCAGCTCTTGAGAAAAACATACAAGTGAAAAATACAGCGCGCAAAGCATTTTATTTATGAATAATATCATGAATTAAAATGCTAATAAGGTTTAAATATAGAAAGTAGAGCGTTCTTTCAGGAAGTTTCATTCTTAGGGTTTTTTTTTTTAATATACTTAAATCTGTTTCTATTGAATGTAAACATATTCATTTCCAAGGTAGTTTTTTTAATGGAATAAACAGAAAACATATTAGAGAAATCTTTCTTATTCTTTCTAATTTGACAGCTTGTGTACTTTTTGATATTTAGAAAAATAAGAGAAGTAACAGGAGTTATTCCTTAGCAAAGATTAACTGTTTCCTAGTAGTTAGCCAGATCCATATAGAACTGCAGAAAAAAAGGTGGAAATGAGCAGCACCATTGAACTGGCCTGCCCCTGGGAACCACCCAAAAGCCTCAGGTTGCAATCTTAGTAGCGCAGTATGGAGAAAGAAGGGCAGATCGCCGCCCCAGAGCAAGGGCGAGGGTCTGATGCTGGGCTCCCATGGAACACATTTGTGGAAAGTGTTCCCTCCTTGGGCTGCCCAGAAGTGAGCAGTGAGCAGTGAGTGGTGAGCAGCGCCCCCTGTCACCCCCTGCTTGGCGCCCTTTGATGTACACTGGAGCCCTGAACTGGTTTCAGGGGCATCGCGAATGCCTCCCGCTCCGAGTTCACCCTGATCTGCTTCTGAGGAGATGTGGCTCAGCTGCAGGAGCTGGGGAGGCAGGGACATGTGAGAGTGGCCAAGCATGCCACCTTCTCTGTCAGACCCTGGGCTTTGCTTGACAAGCAGCGACTCACATCAGAAGGAGGAGAATGGAATGGAATTGACTGTGAGCGGAGAGACGCTGTTAGCATGCAGGAACTTTAAATGAGAACAGTATTCTCACAGAACTGAGGTCTTGCAACTTTGCAGTTTTGTGATGGAATCCCTGAAGTCCTTAGTGGCTTTAATAAGTTTTGTTTTATTTATTGGAAAGGAAGAGAAACCGAAAAAGAGGGAGGATGAGAGAGAGAGAGAGATATCCTCCATCAGCTGTTTCACTCCCTTGCATGCTCACAACAGCCAGGAGTCAGGAGTTCAGTCCCCTCACCTATGGAGGTGGCAGGAACAAAATAACTCGAGCCATTGTCCGCCATGCCTTCCAGGACGCTGTGTTGGAAGTGGAGCCGAGTCTCTAACTCAGGGGCTCCACAGTGGGACGCAGGCCTCCAAACAGCATCTTCAGCACCGTGCAAAGTGGCCGCCCCATGGGTGACTTTCACAGCAACCCTGTATCAGTGCCAAAGGCACAGCCTGAAGTCCCTGTGTGCTTCTGATGATTCAATTCGGGCAATAATGTAGGCAAAGAAATCTCTTCAAATGTGTTCTACAAGGCCACCCTTTAATTCTAAAAAGAAGCAGGGTTTTTGGTTTTGTCACTTGTGTTTTGTGAACTCCTAGACAGAAGTCCTATTTTATGGGGCCAGATTTCTTCATTTTCCAAAGGTAGGGGATACCACACAAAGGGAAAGAAAAACACCTGGGTTTCTTATCCTACCTGTTGGGTGTCTACAGTCACACGTTAGGATGGTGGCTGATGCAGACAAAATTCAGGATGAGCACACAGAGGAAGCACTGAACCTACCCACAGCTCATGAGATTCATCAATGCCAGATTCCCTGTTGGCATCCCCAGGGGAGACAGGTCTCCTATGGAGTTACCATCCTCATGTGTCACCATTAAGATTACAGAGGAGGGAATGGCACAAACAGTAGCCCTCATCTCATTTCACTTAGTCATTATGCTCTCCTATGAGGATTTTTAAAACAAACTGCACGTATTTTCAATAGAGTTCACTATTCAGTATTATTCATCACTTGTTCAATGGATGGTTAGCCAGTGCATTCTAGGTCTAGATTCTAGGGTCTAGAGGTGAAGAAGAAAGATAAGTTCCTGTTCTTAGAGATTTAAAACCCATAAGCATAGCATTATAGACAGGAAAAAATGAAAGGAAAAATGGGTATACTGATAAAACAGAAGGGTCAGTTAGAACGCAGAGCTGGGATCTGGCCGGAGGATCAGGGGAGACGCACTGAGAAAGGGTAATTGAACAGAGTGGGAGTTAGTCCTGCCTACAAGGAGCACTAGGAAGCTGAGGGAGCAACAGGTGCTGACCTGGAGTGAAAAGGAAGCGTGGAATGTTTCAGAATCTGAGCTGTTGTGGCAACTTTAAAGATAAATCAGCAGATGGAAGATCTCTCTCTCAACTCTTTCTCTCCCACCTCCTTCTCTCCTTTCTCTATCCCCCTCTCTCCCTTTCTCTGTCCCTCTTGCTTCAAGGAAATAAATAAAATCTAAGAAATAGAAAAGGAAGGAGGAATGGAGGAGGGGAAGGAACTAAAACTCAGTTCTTACTGATTTGTTAGAAACTTGTGGCCCATTTACCAATACACACTGCATACCACTTTAAATAAAGTGGCAGCCCAATAGTAAAATGAAACCTACAATATCTAATTAATGCTTGTGTCAAGAAATGACCCCATTTCAAGACTACTCACATGAATATTTATTATGAATTAAATGAATCTCCTGGCTGGCGCCGAGGCTCACTAGGCTAATCCTCCGTCTGCAGCACTGGCACCCTGGATTCTAGTCCCGGTTGCTCCTCTTCCAGTCCAGCTCTCTGCTGTGGCCCAGGAAGGTAGTGGAGGATGGCCCAAGTGCTTGGGCCCTGCACCCCATGGGAGACCAGGAGGAAGCACCTGGCTCCTGGTTTCAGATTGGCGCAGCGCGTGGGCCATAGCTGCCGTTTGAGGGGTGAATCAACAGAAGGAAGACCTTTCTCTCTGTCTCTCTCTCTCTCTCACTAACTCTGCCTATAAAAAAATGAATCTCTTTCTATGGGATCATTTTATCTTATTTTAAGGGTTTTTTAAAATTTATTTATTCGAATGTGAGAGTTACAAAGAAAGAGGAGAGGCAGAGAGAGAGAGAGAGAGGTTTTCCATCCAGTGGTTCACTCCCCAAATGGCTGCAATGGCTGGAGCTGTGCTGATCTGAAGCCAGGAGCCAGGAGCTTCTTCTAGGTCTCCCACATGGGTGCAGGGACCCAAGGACCGATCTTCTACTGCTTTCCCAGGCCATAGCAGAGAGCTGGATTGGTAGAGGAGCAGCCGGGACTAGAACCTGCGCCCATATGGCATGCCAGCACTGTAGGCGACAGCTTTACCGACTACACCACAGCCGTGGCCCCCAAGGTCATTGTTTTTAGATTTCCATGTATGGATGAGCTCATGTCACATTCGTCTCTGTGCCTGGCTCATCTCATGTAGCATCATGAAAAAAATGAAGTGCACTCATGTTGTCACCAATGCCCAGGATGTCATCATTGTTGATGGCTGAAAAGTAATCTGTTAGGTGTATCTATCACACTTTGATCATCAGTTGATGGGCACACAGCATTGTTTTCATTTCCTGTCTGCAGTAAACATGAGAGTGCAGGTGTTTCTTAGATGTGCAGATTTCATTGCCTTTGCATGCATTCCTACACCCAATGGTGAGATTGTTGGATCCTATGGTAGTTGTATTTGTACTTCTTAAAGAAACTTCCACACTGTTTTCCAGGCTGGCTGTGCTGATTTGCATTCCCACCAACAGTGTGTAAGAGCTCCTCTTCTCCACCTGCTCATCTGCACTTGTTACCCTTTGTCCTTTTGTTGGTAGCCAAACTAACTGCCGTGACTTGATATCTCACCTTGGCATTCTAACTTCTTAAGCTCAATTTAAGAAGTATCCGTGAAGGATGAAAAAGAATGCCACAGAAATTTCTTTGAAAAATGTCATCATAAAATATGTCTTCCAAAAGCCCAAATACTGAGGAGACCTCCTGCCTTAGGCCTACAGGACTTAGAGCATGGGACTTGCTATCCGTGGTGCGGCCAGCCCGGCCCATCCTGGAGAAGTCTTTGTCTCCCAGGGGTTTATTGACTGGTGAGGAGGTGAAACAGCAGAAGAGATTCCAATAACTGCTGTTATTAACTAAGCCCTGCTTCTCGTGATCCTGTTAGCTGAGCATAGGAGTTCACCCCCGAGGACTTTATCTTCCAGGTTTGGCCGGCGTAGCCCAAAGGATTATTGTAGAGCTGAAATGAGGTGACGTATGGTCACCATATTTGCCAGGACATAAGCAATGAATGGACAGTGCCTGCACTGTTTTCCCCCTTATGTATACAGCAGGCAAAATGAGAGCAAGGCCATTCTGCGTGAGTTGTGGACAGATTTCTGCACTGTCTGCTGCGTAGCGCTGTATATGACGTCACGATTCTGGTCTGATAAAATTCCTCCCCATTATTTATAGAACAACCTCATCAAAAATTCTCACCTAAAATGTGGAAGAAACAACAACAAACACGCAGGTGACATCTCTCAGTCTTTGAGGATAAAAATAAACCTCAGTTGAACATTTTTTTCAATGAGAAATGTGAAATGAGAAACAAGCACTATTCTTTTCTCAATGAAATGATTGCATCTAATTTTGTTGCTTGCATCTGTGTTTGTGTTTAATGGCAACCGCAATTATGCACCTGCAATTTGTGCCTCTTCTAATTTTAGTGAAATTGATGAAACTATTTAGAAAACACGCAACCAATCACTCTTTTAAAATGAGTAAATCTGAATGCCGAAGCCTGTTTGCCCATCCAAATGTGGGCCTCCTAATCACACTCAGGGGCTGCTCACTGGATTGTGGTTTGCAGTGCAATCCAAAGCCTTTCCGGGGAGTTCAGGGTCTGGCCCTGCTCTGCTGGGTGATGATGGCTACCCACCGCGCAGTGCCCCCTTCTCCCTCCCTGAGGAACTGTCCACCCAGTCAGGGCCATGCAGGGAGGGAGAGAGCCTTTGTTCTTGAGTGAGAAACAGTCCCAGGGTTAAGAGAGCGGAAGCGGTCATTGCATTCCAGCTCTCTGGAAGTGAAGTCACCTAGAGCCAGTCGTGCCTGTCACCTAGTTAGCCTGATCTGCGGAGAGGAGCTGGAGGAGGTAACTGGTGACTTGCAGCAAAGTGCATGACTCCTGAAACGCAGCCCATTCTCCGCATTCTTCTAGACATTATATCAGTGGGCGTTACACGTCAACTTGTTGTATTTTAGTATTTTTAAATCCTATGCATCTAGTAGATCATCTTAAAACAATTTTCAGATGGGATACAAAAAGCAAATTAGCAGAAGGTGTGAGAAAAAGTGAAAATAAGTGACACATTCCTGTTAATAGAGTGAATGGATTTTCCACATGCAAAATTGTTCTTTTGATATGGCAATGATCAGGTTGGGGTTAATCACCAAAATAGCAAGGGACAAAGGGGCACCTCATGCAGGAAAGAGGGGGTAGGAGGCTTCATTTCCAGAGTGCACCCTAGGCTGGAAAGAAGGTGCTCATTGTGGAAATGAGGGAGCCTCCAGCAGACTCCGGCCCCTTCCTTGACAGGTGCACCTTGCAGGATGATGCCTTCAAGTCACCTTCAAGGTGACTTTTGATGTGGGCAGGGGAGCAGTCCAAAGCTGAGGTCCTGGAGCTCTGCCACATCTCAGGCAGCCTGAGGCTGGGCACCTCCACGTCGTCTCCACCACTCCGGCTGTCACCCTAGCACGGTCCGCACCACTTTCTTCTTGATGGGAGAAGCACACACAATATATTTGGAAGCAAACCTTGGCGAGCATGTTTCTAAAAGCATAGGCATGCTTTAAAACTCCCATTAGGCATTAACACGTCACAGAGCAGCAGTGTACAAAACGCAGATCAGCATGGTGGTGATTTTTGTTGGCTATTTTTTTTTTCCATTTCTTGAAATTTTCCTCAATGTTTCAGAAGAGTGCTCTAAAAAGACAAGATTTTTATTTCCCAAACTGCTGTTTGCATTAATAAAATTTTTCTATGCCTGCATCAGCTGTGTGACTCAGAAATTTAAGGGAAATTACTCGGAAAACCTTGCTGGAAATTCTTCAGTGTTTGAAAAAGAATGCAGAGTCTGAAATTCCCCTGTATTTGCTCAGTGTTCCACGTCCCTAAGTGTGATTCAACCTCCTTTGTTTTTCCCCCATGGAAACCTGTTTTTCATGCAGAGAATTCTCAAGCTACTCAGAAGCAGCAGTGGTCAAATAAGATTCTTTTTGTTTAGTTTGTAACTAAGTTTAGTTTTACAATGAGCACCCACATTAAACTTAATATATGATTTTTTTTGTTCTTTTGTTTAGCTGTTCAGGTTTTTTAAAGATTCATTTATGTATTTGAAAGGCAGAGTTACAGAGAGGTAGAGGTAGAGAGAGAGAGAGATCGAGATCTTCCATCTACTGGTTCACTCTCAAAATGGCCACAACAGCCAGAGCTGAGCCATTCTGAAGCCAGGGCCGCCTTCTGGGTCTCCCAGATGGGTGCAGGGTCCCAAACACTTGGGCCATCTTCTGCTGCTCTCCCAGGCATGAGTAGAGAGCTGGATCAAAAGTGGGGCAGCAGGGACTCTAATCGGCACCGCAGGTGGCAGCTTCACCCACTACTCCTGCCGGCCCCTAGCTGTTTTATTTTAAAGGAAATGTTGTATAGATGTGTTGTGAAGGCCAAAGGAATTTTGAAGGTTATGCCAGTGGATTACAAGAATTACCTTTCTAAGTAGATTCAATACAAAGCAGAATGTTGATTGATCTTATTGGAGTGATTCTCTTAAAAGTTTTTGGTATGATTAAACAGCAATGGTGCTTAATCCATTTCAGGTAAAACTTTAAGTAGGAAAAGACATTTAGCAATCTTGTGCAACTTCCCGTCTGAGAGCCTCTTTCATAAGAAAAGGAAGTCTCTCTGGTGTGTCTATAACTCAAGCACGCTTTGCAAACACTGCTTTGTGCTTCTCTCCAGGATGCTTCGTGGGGCATCTGAACTAACGTCAGCAAAGGTTTCTGCCAGTCAGTTCAGCCTATCTGCAGCTGACACAGGATTGTGTCAGTAGTATGCTGAGTTCTTGTAAATGCTTCTGTGCCATCTTTAGTTAGACTGTAGCTTGGGTCTTAGACATTTTGAGCTGCTGAAAGAAAAATACCATTAACCAGAGGACTTACACAATAGACCCATCTTTCTCATTGTCCTGAAGAGTGCTGGGGCCTGAGGTCAGTTGTCGGTGTGATCGGGATCTCGTGAAACCCCTCTTCCGGGTTTGCACATGGCCACCTTCTTGAGGTGTCCTTCTAGGGTGGGGATCAGAAAAAGAGGAACAATCCCTGTCTCTTCTTTTTGTTAAGATGTATTTTATTTATTTGAAAGGCAGAGTTAGAGAGGGAAAGACAAAGAGAAAGATCTTCCATCCACTCTTTCACTCTCCAAATGGCCATGATGGTCAGGTCTGGGCCAGGCTGAAGCCAGGAACCAGGAACTCCATCTGGGTCTCCCTGGTGGGTGGCAGGGACCCAAGGACTTGGGCCATCTTCTGCTGCTTTTCCAAGTTCATCAGCAAGGAGCTGGATCAGAAGTGGAGCAGTCAGGAGTCAACCAGTGCTCGTAGGGGACACCAGCACATATGGGATGAGGGCATTGCAGCAGAGGCTTAACCGTCCTGTCTCTTCCTATAATGATGCTCATCTCACTCATGAGGACTCCACCCACAGAATATAATTGCATCCAAAGGCCCCACCATCAAACACCATGTTAGGATTTGGTATTCAACATGTGAATTAAAAGGAATGTGAACATTTAGTTCTAACGTCTGATGATGAGTAGCAAACAGGTGGAATCACCAACAGTTCCAGAAGGAAGTGTCTGGGCTCTTGTCTGAAAAAGCAATTTTCCAAAGAGTCTGTTAAGTTGCTGAAGCCTTGAGATGCCTTTAATGCAAAAGCATCTGGTCAGATCTTAAAGTATCAATCAAGTGCTTCATATAAGAAATTCAATTTATTGTCTTGCTATTTTTAAAACAAAAATTATGGGCTGAATTGTGGTGCCCCAAAATTCCTGTGTTGGAATCCTAGCCCCCAGTATCTCAGATTGTGAATGTACTTGCAGGTACGGCCCTTACAGGGGGAATGAAAGGTAAATGAAATCGTATAAGAAAACTCTAATCCAATGTGACTGTTGGCCTTATAAATGATCAGTACACACACACACACACACACACACGAGAGCACATAACTACACGGGGAGGTGAGGGCCCTCCACAAGCCAGCCATACAACCGAGCAGAAACCTGTCCTACACACACTTTGATCCTGGACTTCTGGCCTCCAGGACCATGAGAAACTGCATGGTAGCTTCAGAATGTGTGGCATTTTGCTGGGACAGCCTGTTAAGACCGAACAAGACTTGGCTCCCCCAAGTCCCATGCTTATAGTTAATCAATTAATGCTAGTATTTGATGGATTAGGTTGGAGGCTTGATCTGATGGCACTTGAAGTCAGGGTCGTTGAGAAGTGATTGGATTGCATTAGATTGCTACAGTACAACCCAGTGAGATCATGGGCTTTGGGAGGAGAGTGACCACACAGAGCCCCGGGGAAGCGCGTCCTTGCAAGTCCTCTCTGCTGCCTGGCTCACCACATGGTCCTCTCTCTGCCATCCTTTGGTGCCCCACAGTGGCTGAACTGACTCCACCCCATCCTGGACTGGGAACCTCAAACTGTAAGCTGCAATCAACCGATTCCCATCCTAAGTTTTTCTTCTCAGATACGTTAGTTAATATTGTTTGAAAGGCTGACTGTTCATGGTGCTGGCACACTAAGACAAGTACTGAATCTCAGCATCCAGGACAGGAAGACATGGGAGTGGAGAGATCTGGGAGGCTCTGAGCAGTGGTCCAAGGTAAATGAGAAGATGACGAGAGGGCCAGGCTCATCAGGCCTGGCCATGCCCAGATTGTAGCAGCTAGGATTCTGCTCCCAGAGCAATCAGTTTTGCCCACTGGTCTTCACAGACAGAACCAAGGACAGAAAATGCAGCCTCGTTTATGGTGAGGCCAAATCCCAGTGGCCAAAAATTTACTGCATTGCAGAATAATCTCTCAGGTAGCTCAAAAGACACATCTAAATACATTTGTTGTTTGTGTTTTGAAACCAGAGTCGTGAGACTTCTGGAATTTTAAGGAAAAGATATTTTTTAAATTGATCTGTAAGAGTTGGA
This sequence comes from Sylvilagus floridanus, assembly GCA_949820135.1. Lineage (NCBI taxonomy): Eukaryota > Metazoa > Chordata > Mammalia > Lagomorpha > Leporidae > Sylvilagus > Sylvilagus floridanus. The sequence goes on along the minus strand of OX463246.1, from coordinate 7,297,322 downwards.
GATGCTCCATCCACTGGTCCACTCCCCACGTGGCCACAGTAGCCAGGGCTGCACCAGCCCAAAACCAAGAGCCTGGAACTCCATCCAGGTCTCCCACATGGGCAGCAGAGGTCTAAGCACCTGGGTCAGTCTCTGCTGCCTTCCCCGCCTCCCCCACCCACCCACGTGCACCAGCAGGGAACTGATTTAGACATGGAGCAAGCAAGTCTTGAACTGGTGCTACATGGGATGCCAGCATTGCAAGGCAGTGGCTCAACTTCCTGCACCGTGATGCCAGCCCCTTCAATGTGGTTTACATCCTTTCCTGTGATGCTTGTATAAACACAAATGTAGACATAAACAAGAATCCACTGTACATGTCCTTTGGTTATTTGTAATATCCCAAGCGTGTCTTGGAAAATTGCTTTAATTAGTAGGTAAGATAATTTTAGAATACCTGATGCGTCTGTTCCCTAAGGAAAGCCATTTAACCTCATTTGTAATGTGAAGTAGAGGTTACAGCATTGAAAGTGAAGAAAAAAGATGCAGAGAAATGATTTGAACTTTCTGAGAAGTGTAATTAAAATTTCAAAGAGTATCATTACTAATATTTTATAAAGGGTGTCACACATAAAGTTTAAAAATACTGCGCACTAAAAGTAAAACAGAAACGCCTTTGTACTATTAACTCACTGTGCCTCTTCTCCTAATAATTGCATTACACATAGAGAAAGGAACTTTAAGGTCATGCAGCTCCAAGTGAGATCTGATGTCTGGAGTCTTTCAGCACAACCTTTATAGCTAAAGCATCATTGATGTTGGAGAGGACTTCATTGCTGCAGGCCTCTGACCATGAGCTGTCCTTTTGTAAATGAAGATTCTTTGAGTTTCTAGCAACTTTCTTGCCTTCTACCCTTAGCAAACTCAGTTGCCTTGTGCTGGGTGCAGTTTTCAAATTGTTGTTTTTACAGTGTTGTCCCCATAATTGAACACAGTCCTCGATGAATTGCAGGTGAGATGGGTGGAGAGTCCTGTGGAGGGCCAAGGGTGTCCATGCCTCTGACTTTGCACACACGGATCCTGCCATGGTGCAAGTGTGTCTTGCATTAGTGCCATTGTACCTTTGGAATATATTATCATTCCTTGAAGGAGATGAAAGAAATTGCACGCTGTTTGTGCAACCAACATAAAACTTCACTTTTTTTTTTCTTCTCCCTAGTCTAACTGCAGGATACCAAAGCATTGTTCAGAGAAATACCTCATGACACAGATCAGCCTAGTCTTACAAAAAGCTGAATACTTAGCTTTGGTACAAGCATTAAAGTAGCTTTTTATCTTTATGCTCTTATCTCTACTGTTTTTCCTGAAACATAAATATATAAATCTACACCTAGGGCATAATACAGGTAGATGTTATTTACTCAAATTTCAATGTATGCACAAGCTAGATGTATAGATTTATATGGACTTTGGATTTAAATGTGTGTGACTGTGAACACATACATATTTATATATATAAATGTATGTATTACAGGATTATTGGAAGCCTTTGGAAATATTTTTATAGTTTAAAAATGTCTAATAAGTTGTCCATGCAGTACATTTTCATTTACTTTTCAGGATAGTCTTGTAAATTTCTTTAAACTAAGGGGCAAGTAATGTGCTCAGGGACTCCTGACATGTGGTAGAATCAAAATTGGGGGTTCATTTCTGATTCTGAATCATTATCATCCTTTCCTTCATAATTCACTACTTTTCCTGAAGGCAAGATTTAGGGACCACTGAAAGAGTTTACATCAAGGAGTGACATGTGTGCCCCAGACTGATGACTCTGGCAGCTGTGAGAAGAAGGAACGTGGAGGGTAGAGACACCAAAGGGGCAGACCAGTTAGAGAAAATCGCCAAGGCAAGTAAGAGGTAGGAAGCCCAGAGTATCCTAAAGGCAGTAGGAATAGGCAGGGGCAAAAATGGGGGAGCAATTAAGCAGAAGCAATTGGTACTCCTGCACGCTCAGTAGTAGACAAGGCTGATTCCTACATTTCTCAATGCCGTGCCCAAGAAAGGAAGTCTTAGCGTGGGAGAGAAGTTAGAGGATCACTCTTGGAACACCGAGTCATAGAAGGTACTGCCAATGCCTGGGAGACAGCGTCAGGGGAATAGAACGTTGCCTACAGTGGAACAGAGGACCAGCTAGAAATTATTAGCAAATAGTTTCAGAGAGGGTGGAGCTGTTGAAGGAGGATGCACAGCCTGGGAGAGAGAGATGCTGGATGCTGAAGACACTATGCTTCCTCGGGATGCACCCTTCACACACCTCCCCAGGTGTGTGTTCTGGACCCTGGCTGGTTTTACCCGAGCACATCCCCTACCCTATTGCAGTGTCCCCACTGTCGGCCTCTCCCCTCTCCTCTGCCTGCTCCCAGTTCTCCATGCTGAGTAAGCAGGCACTTGGCTACCACGTTAGTTACCTGACTCCCCTTCAGAGGTCTCCTACTCCCCCGGATTCCCACTGTACTGCAGCCCCATGGATGTTACACACTAACGAGAATGGGCAGTGTCCCAGGAAGCACCTTGCATTTGCACTGTGCTGTGTCTCCCAGAAGGATGAGCAGTCACTCCGCGAAAACGATCTGGAAACTCAGAGAGGAGCAGTTTTCCTTCTCTATTCTCACAGGGCGTTTGGTGACTGGGCCGTTTCTTACTTCCCTCTCTGTAATTCAACAGATGTTTTGAATGCATGTCACATAACCACGGGTTTTTCCACAAGCATAAACAGGAATGAGGCATAGATCCTATCATTTCAGTGGAATCTTGACCTGCCAGTGCTCTTGTGGTAATCAGCATATACTTTTCCTACGATAATGTCTTTATATTATGCATAACTTGAGCTAATATAATTCTAAAATGAGTACAAAGGATACCAGGAACCATTCTGAACCCACTAATGATTAGGTCCTGCTTATCCGTTGAAGACCTCTATAGTCTATAAGTCAGAATAGCTACAGCTGCTTAATTGGTTCAAAGGTAAGTGCTAGGAGCAATTATTTCCTAAATCATAGTAAAACTATTAGAAATTATCAAAATAAAATTGACTATGGCCAAAACCAAAGACAGTAAAATTTTGCACTAAGTACTAATAGGTATTTAAAGGTTTTTGAAAAAATTTACAGCTAATCAAATAAAAGCCAAGAAAATTGGGCTTGGTAGAAATGCCAACAAAAAGTGTGTGGGCAGAAGGTTAAATAGGGTAATTTTACTTGAAAAGATGGAGAAGCTAAATCGTTGTTGTAAAATTATATTAGAAAAGAATTGAACCAGTAAAGTAATTTTACAAAAATAAAGAAATAAGGGGACAAGTTTTCTCTGAAAAAGAAATTGATTAAATAATTAAATTGGCTTACTGCAGTTTGGCTCAAAAATGCTTTTTTTATTAAAGCATCCAAGTTAGCACATTGTTAATGAAATATTTATATTCAAAACATCTGTGGAATTGAAACAGGAATCTAACATTTTATAAGTGGTACCTTGCACAATGGAGCATACATACGAATCACCTGGGCATCTCATCTTGTAGTGAGATATTCCTGGACATTCTTGAAGTGAGAGGGGTCCAGAGGTTCTGCCCTTCCAACCAGCTCCCAGATGGCACCCACGGTGCTCATCCAGGGATCACACATTGAGCTGCAAGGCTTGGGTTTCTTATGGAAACAAAGTTATGTCCTCTGTTTTCAGCAAGTAGCCAGAATTCATGGGCCTTACTCAGTCCCAGCTTCTTTGAGAAAAGCTGATCTACCAAGGTCAAGTGAAGAGGTCAGACATACATAGTAAATTCCTTGGGATACACAACCAGTCTTAAAAATGTTGCATTTGCTTCTCTTCATTTTATTTCGGAGAGATGGACTCTAAGACCTTCCATCCCAATCCGCTCCCCAAATGCTCACAGCAGTCAGGAATGAGCCAGCCTGAAGCCAGGAGCCCGGAGCTCATTCTGGATGCTCCTACATGGGTAGCAGGGACCCAAGCACTTGAGTCATTAACTGCTACCTTCCCAGCAAGCCATTAGCAGGAAGCTAAACTGGAAATGGAGTAGCCAGGATTTGAACCAGGCACTCCTGTGTGAACAGGGTTAACAGGGTTTCAAATTATCCCTAAAAGTTACTCTGTTACGTAGGATTTTGCTGCCATGTATTTGTCTACTATTTTACACTGGCATAATTAATTACCTTCACATTATTTGACTCTGGTTTTAGTTTTAAAATTTTTATGAATAAAAAGATAACAGATTTCATGTATTTCATAGATATAATTCTGATAACCATACTTGCCTCCCTTCCTCTCTGTCTCTCAAACTGCCTCCTTCGTTTCTTTTTCCTTTAATTTCTGCAATCACGTTTTCATATTTATGCTGTTTTAAGAGCATGATAATACTTTGCGTCATACCCTCCCTCCCCCGCCTCTTATTCCCAGGTCAGTAGCTTAGGTGCTCTAGGGGAGGCACTAGGAAGGATCCGGGTGATGAAATGTGCGAGAGGAAGCAGCTCAGGGTCACAGAGGTTGAGTGTGCTTGGCCAGAGTCACTGCAGCAAACACAGTGCATCAGGATAAATCTACCCCAGGTCATACACACAGGGCAGCAACCTGGCCCCTTTCTCACCTACAGGGCATGAGAGATTGTGTCTGATGGTGTTGGAAAAGGTTTCCTTGCCGCTAATAGTAGGAATTGCAAAGGAAAGCGTAGCTCATGAGCTCAATGTGGCTTTGCTAAATAATGGATGTTCAGTGTTGCCATTTTGGCATTTAAAGCCACAGCTTGGGCACTTGGAATATATCTTGGAGTATATTCAAAGGAGCTAGTTGGAGAGCCAAAATTGACATTGTGAATATGGTGATGTGAAAAAAAAAATTAAAGAACTTATATCCTTGAAAATAATGGGCCCCCAAATTAGTCAATCCTAGAGCTACCCTATTTCAAGGCTTGATGTATGCAAAATAATACATTTTACTAAGTATTTGAGCTATTCTGGATTGGATTTGTCTGCTGCTTGCAGACCAAAGCATCACCCAACTGGAAAGTGTCTGACACATTACCAAAACCCAACTCCTGTGCAGCTCTCTGTGCTTTCTCTCTGCTCAGGGTTTTACCATCCTGCCTTCTATCATGTTACTCTCACATTGCATGATCTGTGAGAGGACAGGGTTCTGGACTCACACATTTATAACCTGAGACACACCTGGCCCGAGGGCTGACAGTGTACAGTGCTCAGCGCACAGTCATCACATGAACAATTAAGCGATCGGAGACTTGACATAGTTCCAGACAGAAGGAAAGCACATTTGGAGTACTTGGTAATAAATAACATTTACGTAAACATTTTTCCTCGGAAATGCTCAATAATGTTTGACTTTAAGATAAGCTATTCGGAGTCTTATCCAAAGACTATGTCATATTTGAAGGGTGATTGAAAATTGATGAGCAAAGGATATTTTCCAGGAAATCAAGGTCGTATCTTTGACAGTGGTTTGCTGTGAAGGGTCTTAGCCATTTCCTAGCTGACTCGGGCCAGCTGAGAGGCAAGTGTGCCTGCAGCTCCTGTATTTCCCCCAAGAAGGCTTGCCTGCTGCAAACACCAGGCTAATCCGCACTGAAATAACCTCTACATCCTGAAAACTGGGCCATAGGCCAGCATAGCAAGTCAAATTGTAATGTGCTACCTCTAAATGAAAACATTAAAATTAATTATTCAAATTGAATCTGCTCTTCAAGTTCTCAGAAAGGTGTAAGTTTAAATTGAGCAGTGTAATTGTGTCATTTGAACTGTAATCTTGCTAGTGATTGAAGTATTGAAATAATTTTACGGGTTTTTTTTTTTTTTGGTTGATAATGGGATAATGTGTCATTTTGTCCTATGTCTGTTAGCAGTTGGGTCCACAGTATGCAATGCAGAAGAAAAGCCTAATGAATCAGGCTAATGATAAGAAACTCTTTCTTAGAAAAGAAGAACAAAACAGTCTCTTCAGCTTCAAATTTGAATATAGTCTAAGGAGCCAAATGTATTTTTTGCACATTAATCATGCTGTTAGTATAAAGGCTTCTGTGCTGGCAAATTGCTTGTTGCTTACACTTCAGCTTCTGTGCAGTTTTGAATTATTAAACCAGGAAAGTATATATGTCAAAGTATTGCTTAATAGCTATGCTATTCCAAAGGATAAGACATTGTGATACAATACCAGTATTTAGACTAAACACTTGCTACCCAATACCTGTGTGTTCTGAAAATCATATAAGATGGAAATAAACTGAAAACCAGTAATTAGGTCTTAAAATATAGAGGTTCATTTGTGCATCACTTCTTTTTTGTTTCTATTCAAAAACATTTAATCAGCAAATAAAGATTGTATATTTGCAAGTGTTCCATCACGACTTGATACACATGTATGTTGTGTAATGATTACCACCATTAGGATTATTAATATGCCTGTTACTACCCATTTGCTCATTAGATCCCCAGAACTTGTCAGTCATTTCTTTAAATTACCTTTAAAAGGCACTCATTTCCAAATTTTACCACTTTTGCCTTTAGTTCTAATGCATTTCTTTTTTACTTGACATTTCCTCTGACTTGTTTTTTTTTTTTTTTTTTTGACAGGCAGAGTGGACAGTGAGAGAGAGAGACAGAGAGAAAGGTCTTCCTTTGCCGTTGGTTCACCCTCCAATGGCTGCCGCGGATGGTGCGCTGCGGCCAGCGCACTGCGCTCATCCGATGGCAGGAGCCAGGTGCTAGGTGCTTTTTCCTGGTCTCCCATGGGGTGCAGGGCCCAAGCACCTGGGCCATCCTCCACTGCACTCCTGGGCCACAGCAGAGGGCTGGCCTGGAAGAGGGGCAACCGGGACAGAATCCGGTGCCCCGACCGGGACTAGAACCCGGTGTGCCGGCGCCGCAAGGCGGAGGATTAGCCTGTTGAGCCACGGCGCCGGCCATGTTTTTTTTTTTAAATGCATGGAATTCTTTTCCTTGTTCTACCTTAAATTAGACACTATAATATATGTCTGTGTATGCAAGAATCTTCAGTAGTTTCCTTTCACAGTCTTTTCTTCTAGTAAAGAAGTGTAAAACAGAATTAGAAAGATATTTCTTAAATATGTTTATGTTCTAAAGAGGACAATAATGTGTGTATACATTTAGACTTCCTGCCAAATAGGACCATGCTTTCCAAGAGAAGAAACCAGCCATGTGGATAGATAACTCAGGAGGATAGAGATTATTATCAAGGTGTGTGTGTGTGTGTGTGTGTGTGTGTGTGTAGTGTAACCAGCCTGTTACTTGCTGTTTCACAAATAGTCCTTAGCCTTACTTAGAGTCAAAGTTTTTGAAGAATGAGCATTTTAGTCTGGCAAAAAATTATTCCTCTAAAAGTTGAAGCGATACGAAGAACGATTGATGTTTAAGTAATCAATAAAGCTGATTTTACAAATCTGAGTGTAACCCCCTCTAGACTTAGCTCAACAGCTGTGATTTAGGTTGCTGAATTGTCCTAAGATATGAGTTTGACTTACAGTTTTCATCCTGAATCTAGGCAGTATCTCTGGGAGAAACTGCCCATAAGAAAGCAATCTTTTTAATCCATATTTCCTTTGGATGAGTAGAAGTTGGAGTCATTCCCAATCAATCCGAGTCCTCTAAATTATTAAGGCAATTAGTAGCTGAACATAAGCTTCAGTTGCTGGTAAAATCTTACTTAAAGAGTCTAAGAAGCATGCACTTGCATATCCCGATGTTCTGTAAAGTATGGCGTCGTGGTTTTCAAATGCTGGAGGAATTACATGAGATTAAAAAGAAAAAAGTGGATTGTTTGTTCTGCACAGAGGGACATGCACACTTTATTGCACTAATAGTCAAAATTATTCTTCAGGACAGGGCCCTTAATTGCCATGTTGCTCTTACTGGTTAGGCCTTGGAGCCTTTGGGTCCCCAGAACACTTTTTGGAGACCAGTGTGTCATGGGGCAGCAGCAATTCAGTACCAGCCCCCCAAGAAGCTCTCAGAACTAGATTAGAATGCAAGTTTCAGTAACTGCAGAACAGAAACACAAAGATTCAGCTGGAAGCAGTGCCTTTAGCCCATTTTGCACCTGTCCACCAAGTTTACCTTTTAGGGAATAAGTTGAAAACCGTCTTGCTGGTCAGTCTTTGCATGCAGACTGCCTGGAAGGCCTGAGAACAGTGTGTTAGATGCTCTGTGTCCTCTCCCTCTTTCGCATTGCAACAGAGGAAGGAAGACCTTTGCCCTGTGCATGACAGCCAATGGAGGGTTCAGAGTTTTCTTTTTGCCTTTAGGGGACATGGAGTCTTGTCATTCCAGAGTTAATGAGCTGCTAGCTGGAGTACAGAAAGGCAAGACTGCTAAGATCTCACCAGTTCATTGAATAGGGCAAATTATGAGCTTTCTAACATAGGACAGAGGCCATCCTAAGCACTGGAGGAGCGAAGGCACATGGTGCTTGGTGACTTTGATGGTGCGATGTTGAGAGAGAGGGCAAATGTGAGAGGACGCAGATGTTGCTAGATTTACTGAGCATTTTCTTCATGCCCTCTGTCCTGTGAGTGTGTTAAACCCAAGAGATTAAAGGAACCCAAACATGCCCCTTGTCCTGAAAGGATGTCATCTGCGTGTGGAGGCAGGAGTTAGAATATCAAGGTTTCTTGAGCCATTAGCTCTTCAGAAAGTGTAATGAGCCCAAGCATCAGACATGAGGGAATTATACCTAAATGTGAAGTCAGAATTAATACTTAGAAAGATGCGAAACAATGCAGGTTAGCATAGGCTGGTGCCGACTGCATGTGTCAGGCAGCCGCGTCGCAGGAGTTCCCAGAACAGAGATGGATATGGACTTGGGCAGTCAGACGTCAGCAAGGGGAAGGCATTGAGTTAAGCATAGAATAGGGCCAATATATGCACAGGTTTTCATATGGTCAAAGAAAGGTGAATTCTGTGATGACTCACTGGAATAAAGCAAGTCTTCTTTGGAAAAGTGTTATTTGCTCCTCTGGGTTTATGTAGAACCTTCCCTGGAAGTGACACAATTTATGATGAGAAGTAACAGATGACAGAATAAGTAACATCAAAAAGAAAACAACAAAGTGAATTCACTTTGTAATATTTGAAATTCATGTCATATTACCCAGTGAGTACTTAACTCGGTTAGTGTTTCCAAGTCATGCACCATTGTGTGTGTATGTGTGTGTGTGTTGTGTGTATCTCCATATCCTGTCCAAACAATGCAGTTTTCACAGGTATTGCACGTTTCTTTGAAACATCATGTCTTTACATCTAGAAATACACCATAAATTTAAAAAATGATTGGTTATCAAGCATTTTCACAAGAATAAATATAGCTACCTATGACATACAGCTGTCTATGAGAGATGCTTACAGATTCATAAAAGATACTCAGAGTCTGGGTACAAACTTTAAAAGTGAAACTGTCTTTGAAGTGAATAATGATGATCATTACTCTCACTTAGCCTTTTTCCATGTACCACACCAGATAACAAATGGCAGGGCAGGTAGCAAAGTCCTGTGTAGCATTTAACACACCTGCAGGGAGAAATCATAGTGCTTTATATTTGTACAGCAATTCAGACTTCACAAAGAGTGTTATACAGTAGGGCTAGGTTGAGGTTGAAGGCAAACATGAGCGTGAGAACCTCAGTGGAAGACGTTTCTGCACTGTTCCTCACTAAAACATTCTCAGTGATATAGGGCAGATACTGTCATCATCTGTCCTCATTCTGTGTGTGAGGAAACTGCACTTAGGACGGTCAAGCACTTGGTTCAATTCAATAAAAATCTGATTCCAAGGCTGCAGAGCAGAAAGCAGCACAGAAAACCCTTGGCCTTGCAGCCGCCACGTGGAGGGCTTCCAGTGTCCTCCCTACACTGCCTCCCGTCTGTGGTCTCCTGGGTCTCTTCTTAGGAATGCTGGACACTCAGTGAATGTGTGCAGGACCAGATGAATTACAGCTTCTGGTGTCCATGACACCAGAATCAGAATGAGGCTGTCGAGGAAGACGAGACAGAAGCGAGACGAGCTAGACTAGCGCTACCTAGTGATGGGCTATGTACACGGACACTCTTGGTTTATTCGGAACTTTGGCTTAAGCAGCCTCTTTGGAATAGATGTCTCGGGCCACACTGTTGAAAGCAAACTCTGAGGACTGTGAAACACATGGGACTAAACAGATCTACAGAAAGAAGTGTAGGAGAAATGCCTGTCTGTGAAATGAAACCCCCCAGGTCTGTTGCCACCATTCCATCATTGACTCCTCTTGCCATTCACATCTTATAACCTCTTACTGTGTCCTGAGCCTGGTTCGTTGTTTGGTAAAGTTCTTTGAGTTTCAGTGCTGATTAAAGTTACTGTCTTTTTCTCACTCTCTTTCAGTGTGATACAGCCACATTCCCCATCCACATGCTCTTTAATATTTCTCACTGCAAATTGGCAGTATGCATTTCTGTATATACTTCATCCCAGCCACATGAGTTACTTACTGAAACACTGAGTTTTGTCGGTGAAATATGCACCTGTGTTTCTTTTAATTTCCATTTGAGGAATCATTTTTTTTTTTTATTGAATTGAACCAAGTTCTTATTTGGCGTGTTTGAAAAATGATTGCTCTATTCCTAGGAAAGAAGTTTATAGATCAATTCTAGAGTGAGTTATGAGTTTGAGCCTAAAATAATGGCTTGCGGACCAAAATACCATTTCAGTTCCAGCTCTGCCTCGTCCTAGGTGGTGATGTTCCTTATCTCTCCCTTGGTCTGGATGACTTGTGTGATTTTCTTGCCTCTCAAGTGGATTCCTGTGGTGCACCTGCCTTGATCTTGAACTTCAGTGTGGTCCTTCAGAGCCCATTTGCTTCATTCATAGTTTTTCCACTTCGCCCTAGCCATGCTCACAGAGTAGTCACCAGCTAGACCCGGTCAGGTCCCAAGTGTGCCTCGTGCTTCTCGGCTTATCCAAGTGTCCTGGAATATTTGCAGGTTTATTTCTCTGTCAAAGGAGAGCAGTTTATTTTGTAATCACCAGGAGAAGCAAGTTTGCAAAATCGACCTATGGTAAGAAAATCATTATTCTCTGTGCCCACATTCTAGTGCTTTTAGGTGCAAGTACTGTTACAGGTAGAAATGCAGGTCACAACCATTCTTTTTTTTATTATTATTTGACAGAGTGAGACAGTGTGAGAGAGAGACAGAGAGAAAGGTCTTCCTTCCTTCTGTTGGTTCACCCCACAAATGGCCTCTACGGCCGGCGCTGTGCCAATCCGAAGGCAGGAGCCGGGTGCTTCCTCCTTGTCTCCTATGCAGGTACAGGGGCCCAAGCACTTGGGCCATCCTCCACTGCCCTCCTGGGCCACAGCAGAGAGCTGGACTGGAAGAGGGGCAACTGGGACTAGAACCCGGCACCCGGTCACATCCATTCTTTGCTAGATTCTGTTTCCTAGTTACTTTCCTGATCTTCAATTAGCCAGGACCCACAGCCAGCTGACCTTTCCTTTGAGACACAAAACGCAAAAAACTTAAAGTCCTTCAATTACATTTTCCTTTCATTATAATGCTCCTAGACTCCTTGTTAAAGTGATATTCCATGAGTTCACTTCACATTACAGCTCATTAGAGGCTTTGATTTTTAGATGGAGATGGGATCTGAGACCTTTTGAAAATAACCGAGGACTGCACAGCCAGTGATAGTGCCATGCTCTCAGAAGTTGAGCAGTTAGTAAATAAAGATGTAATTTTCCATTCCTTCCAGTCCATCATCCAAGCTAACCAAACAACTAGGCAGTGACATTTGACTCTCATATTTATGCAATGTCAGCTCCAAAATATACCGCACTGCAAAATCCTGTTAAGCTTAGTAGAGTCAAGATTTATTTGAACTGAATAAAATGCTAATATCGTCCTACATACTAAGTTTATAGAACTGGCCCAATGAGTAAGAGCCCAGATTTAAAGCTTGGACAGTCAAACACAGTATAAAGCGGTTGTGACTAATTCTGAGGTACACCGTGTCCTGTTAACAGTAAAACTGAGAAGAAAAAAACTAGCTTTCTGTTTATTTATAATTCAGTCCATAAGATGTAATATAATTGAATTGGCCAATTTTTCAAATTAATTTGAGTGACTCAGTATTTTGCCATTTTGTTAATTCAGCTTAAAAGGTATTCCCTGGAAAACTTGTTGGATATGCAAAATTCATTGTGTCCTGAGAGATGCAGTTGTTTATCTAGCATTACGCATCATGCTATTTGGGTTGAACGGGTACTGTAACTGTTGAATGGCAGCAATTACTAAGATGCGTGGCATTCGTCTTTCTTCACTGCTGTATCCCAGCCTTTAGCACCATAGGCTTAGCACGTGGTTGGCATTCAGTGTACTAATGATTGAGAGAACAAGTGCGTTCTCACATGGTGTGTATATCACATGGTTCTCCCAATAGCTCTCTCTAGTGTATCAACAATCACTGCCTACAAAGAAAGAACCTTTCTGTGTGTCAGAAGGATACTCCTGAAGCCGATTGATAAATTTCAAATAATTTCAGTCTTCATAATGAGAAAATCCTTTTAACAAACTGAATGTTGGCCATTTTACCTCTAAACCACTCTTGCTGTAATCACAAACTATCCTTAATAATTTGAATGAGAACTCAGACAGAATAGCACCTCTGTCTTGATTAATGTGCTTTTTTTGTTTGAGGTTGAAGATTTTAAAATTAATTTTAGAGGCGCTTTAATGTAAATATACTTCTGTAAGAGAGCACGTAAAATTGCAGATTCAGTCTTTCAGCTTCTGTTCTTAGAAATAACGTAAGCCTATTGGGTCGAATATCTGCTTAAAAGCTTAGAAACATTTATTACTTAAAATTATATTTGCAAAACAGTTCAAAACATTTTCAGTTCTTTAAATATGTCAACCTCCTGTTCCTTTAATTAGGAGGAATCTCTATTAAGATTGGAAGTGCATATTTTATCTGAACACAGTTAAATCTTCGTATAAGTTCTAATGTACTTAACAGATGCTAGGTTTTCAGTTAGAGTCATGTAAAATGAAAGCTATTTGTAGGGTAATGAATTTGGCTTCTTTGGTCAGAAAGAAAAATGGCTAAATCGTATCTGGAAAGATTGGGGATTTCTTTGATTACATTGTCATCCTTTTTAATGCTTTGTGGTAGAATAATTAGAGTTGATAAATATGCCCTAAGCCATAGAGAATTGAGAACCTTTGTTCTCAGTTACAGATGGAATGTTTTCAGTCCAATGAGAAATTGGCTCACTAGATGTGCTAAAACCCCCTGTGTAATTTACGACAATGCACGGTTCAAGAGAGCTTTATTACTATATTATTAAGCAGGCAATATTCCAAATGCCACTGGACTGTTTCTCATGTAGCACCAACATTCGTTTAGATGATAAGGGTTTGTCTTACTGAGTTACTCTTTGTCACGTGAATACTGAAAGAAGTCACATTGCTGACCATAGAATGGCACATCTGACTGGCCACGCTCCTGGAGAAGTTAACCACTTGCCGTGCACATACATCATGCTACAGATTTCTCCACAAGCTATCTTTGATCTTTAGGGCTACGGAAAGTAGGCATCATTATCTGTATTTGCAGGTTAAGAAAACCATTCTTGGAGAGGTAAGGAACTTGCATAAGGTCGAATGGTCAGCTGATGAATGGCAAACTTGCTGTTCCCACCAGTCCAAGTCTAACTGCAGATCACACCTTCTTTCCACTGTTTGCCTGATTGTTTCAGAATCCTATCAGTCCTCCTTTGAAATCCTTCCTGAAAAGCTAGAGGTTAATAACAATTTAACAAACTGTTACTGAACACATTGTATTTGCCAAGAATCATACAAGACACTGGGGAAGACCCAATCCCTACCCTTGTGCAATTTAGACTCTGGTGAAGAAGACAACAGCCAACGATTCCAATTAATGATAATATCAGTAGTGAAAAGTGCCATAAGGTAACCCCCAAGAGTAAATGTGATGAAGTGTCTGTGTGTATGTACAGGGGTCTGTTTGAGACAGAGTGGGCAGAAGGTTGACCTGGCTGAAGAATTGAGGTTAGGGCAGATGTTGAATGGAGAGAGGAAACAGTCCAAGTTCTAGGACAGAGACACCCTGCAATACTGTAAGTCAGGAATAAGCTGGGTATGTTAGAGAAGAGGACTGCTGTGGCCACGACAGGCTAGAAGTTCAGAGTCACTGCAGAGGAGCCGGTGAGAGACCCAGACCACACGAGGACTCCCACGTCACTCCATGTCTGATGAGAGTCAATGAGTTTTTGAAGTAGCTTGAACTCATCTGTGATTTTGAACAAGTATATGGGCAGCTATGAAGAAAAGTGACTGCTGGAGGTGAGAAGAGAATCGGCAAGACCAGTCAAGATGACCTAAGGGAATATTGCTATACGTGTGAGAAATAAGCGATTTTGAACTTGGGTGTTGATAATGGAGATTAGAAGAAGTAGACTGAGGTAGCATGCTGCATTTTGAAAGTATGAGTTGAGAGAATGAGTGTAGGGTGTGAGGTCAGACAGAAATCCAGTGTGAGATCTCCTACTTTGGTCCATCTGGAGAGGGAGTAGAGCTGCAGGATTGTGTGGATTTGCAGAGGATAGGCGCATAGCTGACTGAGTGGAAAGGCACATGTGATGTGAAGTGTTCGTGGAGGAGAAAGTTTCTCAAGGAAGGGCGTTGTATCCGCAGCAGAAAGCACAGCAGGCTACAGTTGAAGTTGCACATTAGAAGTCCTCGCTGGAGCATAAATGATCATTCTCACCCGCAGGAGTGACACGGAGCCCTTTTTATGGGCTTGTTGCATCCCAGTGCACCTGCACCTGCTGCTCTGTTCTCCTCGCTCTGTCTGCCTCATCACTGGGCCGACTTCCTCTGTGCATGGATCTGCTCTGGGTTTGTTTCCCAGAGGCGCCCTCGGCTGTCTGGGCTACACACCTGCTGGCAATGCTCTCCTGTAGGGAGACTAGGGTGGAACGTGGGTGTGGCTGCCTCTCAAGCATCTGTCTGTGAAACCTCAGATCCTGATTTACTGAGTTCAAAAGCAGCAGGACAGAGTTTACAATGCCTTGAAGGCTCTTGTGTATATAGGAAAAGAGTAATTACTTGAGATTATGCCTCTGCTTTGTAAACTGGGAAGCTAAAAAGCAGTATCCAGTGTCATTAACATGAAATAACACCTGTAAAACCACATGGGAACATAATGGAAACTCTATCCTACATTTGTAAAAACTGATTACAGCTAAACAGTAGAAATGTGGAGTAAATAGAACCTGTAGTGAAAAGATAACCTGGAAAAATAATAGCTATGAAGGAGAGGAGAATACAGTGCAGCAAACAACGAAGCTGCAGAAAAATGAGCAGCCCTGCACAGAAGGAGCAGGAAATGGACTAAAATGTTACAGAAGTCAGGTAACATTGGGGAGAAGGACCATTCAAATGAAGTCCCCTAGCCACAGATTATTTTTATTTGACAGGTAAAGATATATATATATATATGTGTGTGTGTATGTGTATATATATATGTGTGTGTATATATATGTGTGTGTGTGTGTATATATATGTGTGTGTGTGTGTGTGTATATATATATATATATATATGAGAGAGACAGACAGAAAGGTTTTCCTTCCGTTGATTCACCCCCCAAATGGCCTCTACGGCCAACACGCTGTGCCAATCTGAAGCCAGGAGCCAGGTGATTCCTCCCGGTCTCCCATGCAAGTGCAGGACCCAAGCACTTGGGCCATCCTCCACTGCCTTCCTGGGCCACAGCAGAGAGCTTACTGAAAGAGGAGCAACCTGGACAGAATCTGGCGCCCCGACCGGGACTAGAACCCAGGGTGCCGGCGCCCCAGGCAGAGAATTAATCAAATGAGCCACAGTACCGGCCTGCCACAGATTAAAAATATGTTGCAGGCCACCATGGCTCACTTGGCTAATCCTCCTCCTGCGGTGCCAGCACACCGGGTTCTAGTCTAGTTGGGGCGCTGGGACTAGAACTACTTCCTACTCATTGTAGGAAGAAGTTAAATATGAACACATTCAGAAAGATGCACGCATGCACACACACAGGAAGGAAAAGGAAAGAAACAGAGATCTGCATGGTAAATGCTATACCCAGGAGCCTAGAGAGGCAGTGCCTCTTACTTAGTCCCTGGGAGGCGTATGAGCTTCAGCATCTGCCAGCCCCAGCGTTGAGTCTCAGCTCGGCCACCTACCCTGTGTGACTTCGCAGGAGTCACTCATCCTCTCTAAGCTCCATCTGTGTCTCCGCCTCGGTTGAGTAAGGACAGCTACACCTGTGCTGTTGACTTGTCGCCAGGGAAACATAAGGAACATGGACAACTTGACCTGTCCTTCGGCTACTGGTGGTCGTCCACCCTCGGGGCCAGGGCAGGACGTGCGGTGGAAGGAGAGAAGGATGGCACTATGTGCTAGCTGACGACCACCTGCCCAGCCAGTGGCAGCTCCTTCCTGATGCTGTTGAGGGCTGTGGTTTCCAGCCATTCCTGGTAAACTGTCTCCGGCCATCGATTGCCTTGAGACAGCACCATCTGACATCTGTACAGTGCCTGAGTCGCGACTGTGTGCTATGACAGTGTACTCGTCGACTTTTCTCAATGTCATTAATCTTTCAGAACCTTCATTCATTCACGACGTTAAACATCTGCCTCCCCGGAACGCGGCTTCAGTGCCTGGCAGTGATGTTAGGGTGCTTAGGTTCATTTCTACACTTGATCCTGTCACAGATCTGAGGCGACATCAGTGTGTTCAAATGCATGTTGTTCGATGCAAGGGCTTTCTAAGGCCTGGGCCAGGAAGGGCCTTTTCCTCATAGGGCAGTGTGGCTCACTCGGGCCAGAGAAGGACGTCGGGAGCTCCCGCAGCTCCATCTGTTCCTGGCCCCAAAGCCGAATGGTCTTCAGGTTAATAGCAGTCACTCCCATAATGTCCAGTGTTTCTGTCAGTGTAACTATGTAAGAGAGTCAAATAAGCCTTCTTAGAATTTTATAGAGAAACTGGCTTTGTGTTTCGCGTTTGTGAAAAGAGAAGTTTGAAGTGAAGCGAAACAACTCACCACTTCAGATGCTTCTGCCTTTAGCACTTCCTGAAGCAGCTGTTTGAAAGAGATACTGCTTCAGGATAGCCTTGCCTTGTCTTCCGTGGGGTCCCCTGGAAACTTACCGGGCCGTCTTCACCCCGTCTCCCACCTTCGCCCCTCTCTTGAGCGCATCATCTCTCTGCAGCTGCTTTCAGTACATTCGCACCAGCAGGCTCCGTGTCAGGTCCGGCACTGGTGAAGCCCCTCTTTGCCTGCTGGTGCACCCTGTGCTCCCAGTGCCCTGGCTTATCCTTTCTTGCGTGTTTCTAGGCTGTTCTTCCTGTGCCTGGCAGTCACACCTGGTGGGATCACATCCTCCGGGAGTGATGCTGTCCACTCCTCAGTCTGTGTGGGTGACTTGTAGATTTACAGCTGCGTACACCCAGCAGTGACTGGACAGTATCTCCTGGATCTCCTACAGCTACTTCAGACTCAGCCTGGCCACAGCCTTTTCTGTCCAGATCCAATCTGTATTTGCAGTATTAATTCCAACACTGACCCCAGTGGCCAGGTCAGAAATTTGAGGGCATCTTGTTCTCTCCTCCCTTTGGCAAAACCTCCCTGCCACTTCTGTTGACTCGACAGCCACATCTCACATTGCCCGTGCTGCTGTCCCATGTGTGTCTGCATTTCTTTCCACCCTGGCTGCCTCTCTCTAGTTCAGTTCATCCTCGTTTCTCCCCTTAAGCACTCAGTAAGCTCCTGAGTGCTCGCTGGCTCTCTCCCTGTCATTTCCTCCAGCTGAGGCCTAAAGTGATCTTACCAAAATACAAAACCAGTCCAGGTAATAATCATCGCCTTGTAGAAAGTCTGGCTGCACAATATACCATCATCGAATGACCTACCGTTATCCATTCTCGGCATTCTTCTGCAACCATCTCTCCCAGGAAGGTCTGCCTTCCTGCTCTGCTAGCCAACATGGGCCTGCAGTTCCCTGTACAGAGCAAGCTCCACCGCCAGCCCCTCCACAGTGTTACTCTCTCAGCCAGAAGGTGGTCAGGTTGCCTGTGAACTTGACTGTTTGCCAGGTGTCTTCCAGAACTGGGCTTATCAAATGTTAATGTGCAGACTAATCACTGATCTGTGCAGAAGGCAGCACAACATTCTGCATTTTTAATAGCTGCTTCTAGATGACACCTGTGTTTCTGATCTGTAGACAGCTCTATGACTAGGAAGACATTGGGGATAACCTTAGCTGTCACTTGTTCTGGGAAGATGCACCAGACCTCGTGAGGCTGGCAGGCTGCTTTTACCCCTCTCACATGGTGACATCTGTGGTCATGTGGTGTTATGTGTAGTTATTGAATTGCACCGTAGACTAAGGGATTGGACATCATCCTGCATCTTGGGACCCAAAGTCGAGCAGAATCATAGTGCCCCGTAATGCATCCTCTGCAGTGGGTCTCACCCAGTGTTGCCCCAGGATGTCAGCCACGTCTGCTCCTTGCACCTGAGATGTTGGCTGTCAGTCTGGGAACACAAGTAGTGCCTCTCCTGGCACCACCGGTGTGTTCTGCGGCCTCGGCAGCCAGGTGCCCTCTGCTGTGCCGTCTCCTCCCACACGTGAAAGGAGAAGAAGGGGGCTCTGAGGTCCTTTCTCCCAGAGTCAGTTCTTTCATCTTGAAGATCAAAGCAGAAGACATAACTGGAATTGTCCAGAAACGCAGGCGCCGTGACAAATTCTGGCCCATTCTGGAGAGTAGTGTCAGCTTGTACTGTTTAATTGATTTGTGTCCAATATTACTTTAAAGACTTGCACTTGTCCAGTGATACCTACATAATCTATGGGCTGGCATGCTTACAGGAACAGCTCAAGTTAATCAGAAACACCTTGCTCTCTTTTCATCTAGATTATTCATCCCCAAATTCAAATTTACCAGGGATCATTAAATTTCAGTAGTGAAATGAAAGAAGCTTAAAATTACTCATAAACAGGTCAGGGAAAAATATGAGCATAGTGGTTAGACTTTATGCTTCCTAATTGATCAATTATAGAAGCCAAGGCAAATTTAGGGCTTACATTGTCTTAGCTCATTATGGATTAAATATACGTCTCTCAAGGATGTAATCAGACTCACAGTCTTGCTTACTTGGCGTGAGGGCGAATATGCCATCATGAAAGTTACAGCATTTTCTGTTCTTGGAGATTGGAGCAGGAGAGGAATAGGCAGATGAATAAAACATGGTAATAGAATGTCATAAAGCAGAAATTGAGACATAGTCACCAAGTAAGGCCGCAGATTGCATGTGAATTTCACTGACCATTAAAATGACTTGTCAGGGAAGCGTATGATATTTTTAATCTCTGAGGTAATTAGGGGATAAGTCTGACAGAGTTTGGGTTTTATTAAAGTTTAAGAGTGTAGGAAAATGGATTCCAGTTTCAGCTTCCTAGATTTAATTTTTAGTATGTACCAGCTCAGCAGTTTCAGCGATTATTGCCAGATAATTCTACCCTGTGATGTAGAGATCACGTATGTGCCAGTGCTGGTGGGCAAACACTAAGGGAGTGACATTCACGTGTGAGCGCCTCCCCTCGGCCACAAAACCTTCTCCCCTGAAACGTGCTTATCTACAAGTGTGGGGACTCTCAGCCAGTGCCCCACAATCCCCTTAGAGACAAGGGAGCTGCGGAGAGGGCTAGAGGGTTCGCTAGTCCGGGGGCTCCCACCCTGGTAAGTGCTGTCTCTAGTTAGGAGGGCATCTGTATTCAGATATATCTGATGTGTGTGTGCGTGTATACCGCTGTCAGGAATTGCCTACAAGGATTACACTTAGAAGTGAATTGTTTCAAGTGTGTTGTGTCTCTTATCCATAAACATGGATTACGAATAAAACTACTGTGCAGGAATGGAGAAGGCAACACAAACCACACAGAAAGACACACACACACACACATACACATAGACACAGACTCATATACATGGATATTCACTCATAGACTCACAGAGACACAGACACACTCCCTCAAATACAGACACATGCTGTCAGTCACACGCATGGGCACACTCATACATGCACACAGATACAGAGACACACACTCAGACATAGATACATACACTTCCAGAAATGCACACTGACACGTGCATACAGACATTTACATGTCTATGCACACAGATACACATTCATATACAGACACACATAGGCATATGCAGTCCCACAAAATACATACCATGTGATTTTCACAGATATACTCTCATGAATACATACAGCGCACAGATACATGCATGTAGTGTCACCACACATGCAGACACATGTACACAGTGTCACCCCCACACAGATGCACTCACATATACACAAAAACATATACAGGTAGTGTCACCAAATTTAAGTCACTCACACACACACCATGGTTTCAATCATACACAGACACATAAACACTCAAATAGGCACACAAAGACACCCACACAATGCAGCAACAGACACATGCAGTCTTAGGTGTACACACACAGACTCACACGTACACATGGTGTTACCACGCATGTAGACACAGGCAGAATCACACACTGTGATGCTTACATGCAGACATAGAGAGGCAGACACAAACACACAGACACCCCCCTGCACACACACTGCTTCTGCAGAGAAAGAGAGAGTAACTTTCAGATACCATTGGTCCAGAGAAATATAAAGGAGAAAGCACTGGAGAATGAGGTAGAATGAGGAGTTGGGAATTGTGAAATGGCAAGTTTTGCACATAATGATGCTTTGCAGGTTGATGTAATTTCAGTTAAGTAATTGCAGTGGTAAATAGGTTTCCTTGAAAAGCAAAGGGAACGTCTCCTCTTCCCTGCACGAAATGTAGCGGGCAATGCATCCTGTAGATGACCTTTGTGCAAGGAGTCATTTGGAAAACACTAAGCATTACAGTGTCACAGATGGTGCTTGTCTTGATAAAACTCCAGCCACAGAGAGGATCTATAACAGCTAGCAGAGTCCAAATGTAAGACTTTTATTCAGATCTCTCTTTAATGTAGCCATTATAGGAAAAATAACACATTATTAAAAGAGTGCTTTCAACGCCACTTCCTTTCATTGCCTGAATGCAGAGGAAAAAAATGGATCTTTCTGAACAAACTTTTATTTTTCTGCTAAATAAAAACCTTTACACAATATGCTGAATCAAATGTTGTGAGACTTGAAATGGAAAAAAAAAGACCTTGAGAAATTATTCCCATTATTCACCAGGTTCAATTACTCGTCCAAAAGTAACTTGGTAAGGTAATCAAAATCTCTTCTATTTAACTCACTCTGCTGATGATAGAAGTAAAGCATAATGTAACTATTGGAAAAGAGTATAGCCTTCCAAAAGTATCTTATAAATTCAGTCTAATACCATCAGCCCTGTGGGATCACCATAGAACTGTTTGCATCACATAGGAAGGCGTGAAATATCCACATTCAAAAACAGTGGTGGTCCATAAATAATTGGCAGGGTTTTCCAGCTAGGTCCTAATTTGCCATGGCCATGCTGCCGTGTGCTGCTGAGATCTGCTTGCTCAGGAACTGCACGTAGTTCGGGACAGAGTGCCCAAGGACTGAAGCGGAAGAGGAAGGCAGGTAGTTGAGTTGGTCACATTTTACGTGGGTGGTTTTCTATTGACGTTTCTCAGAGCCTCAGAGTTGCCTCGAAGGCCTTTGGTGCAGAAGGTTCTGGAAGGTGGAGGGTCAGCCCCACCCACCCCGCCCTCACTGGCTTGCATGTCAGGTTCCATGGAAGGTCGCCAGGGTGTCTCAAGAAGTTCAGGGAGGAGGAATGAAAAGATCCACTTCTCAGAATCCATGTGTCATTTTTCCATAAGACACATCTTGTATGAGCTTTTTGAAGCCCCCTCCGATGCGTGGATTTCAATAGATTTTGTTGCACCAAAATAAACCGCTTTTAATTACATTTTCCACAAAGTGTTTGAAGTGCCCTTGTATATTTGTAAAAAGAAGCCACACCGAGCACACTCGTGTGAGGAGAGAATCCGTGGCCGGGCACAGGGAGCCCCAGAAGCGTTCTCTATGGTGTGGATGTGGGGGAGGAGCAATGGGCACCCCTGGGGATGGAGGGGAGGGTCTGTGTGTATAAATATAACAACACTTTGTCACTTTCATTTCTTTTATTCGTGGAATTCATTTATAACTCAAATGATATGAAAGTGTGAAATCTCTATTTGGCAAGGTGAGCACACCTTTTATAAAGTCAAGAAATATTGCCTTTTCATAATTAACAATTTTTTTCTTTAAAAAATATAGTTTATTATCCACTAGGCTCTTTTATACCTGCCTGGTTGGAATTACTCATTGTAATATTTCACATTATCGACTCCCTTAATTTTTCTAACTTACATAATTGAATCTGCCAAAGCAGCACCTGGTGCCCTGCCTGTATTGCAGCAGTAGCCGGCATGGGCAGGCAGATTCCTGACCAAAATTTGCAAAGCTTATAGTTAAATATCACAAAACCACAATAGAAAGCTAAAGTAAATGATGATTAACCAAAAAGTCTCATTTTTTAAGATAGTCATATGTTCATATATTTCTGATTATAATATAATGATCTTTTAGCCTTTAATAATATTTCTGTGACATCAAGATTAGTAAATTCATATAGGACTTCTTTCCTATCAGTAGATTTTGTTTAATTAAATAAATACCAAAGCATACGCAGAAATCTCCAAGTCAACACTGATACAGTTGCCAATAGCTGGAATTGACTATGCTCTGAATTTTAAGAAGCTGATACTAATCTGATTTTATATTGGGTGCTTGCAGAAAATCCTTTTTTCAGCTGTATGTCTACTGGCCTCCACCTCTCCACCCGCTCCCCGCCTTCCTCCCTCCCTCCCCCCCTCCCTCCCCCCCCACCATGTCTGCAATAGCTCTTCCTGTCAGCTCTCCTTCTTACATCACCAAATCGCTGTGTGTTACGTGTGTGAAACTCCACGGGCAGACTAATAGATTGCATGGATAACACGGGAGTCGAGTCACAAATGTGCCCAATGTAGATGACAAGCAGGAAGCAAGTTCGCGGGGGGTTGGGGGACAGCATGAGCTCTCGCCTGTCCCATGGGGCGCTCCTCACCAGTACGGCAGGGGAAAGAGCCCTGGGCACGGGTGAGAAGGGCACCGGGGTCCCTCTGTGTGGGAGCATCCTCTGACACCGTGGGTGTGGTTCCCACAACTTCACAGCACTTCCCTGTGCCGTCGGTGCCAGGCTGACTGGGTGCCCTGTTCTCTGCACTGCCTGAGCCGTGGCCAAGCCTAATTGGCAACGAGTGGCCCAGAGATGCGGTCCCGCTTACAGCATTGACAGCACGAACATGTTAACTTTCATGGTTACTTCGTGTGAAATTAAATAAAAGTGAGAAAATGAGAGGTGTGATCAAAGAAGGAAAACATGTTGTTGGATGAAATTTGGGAGCAGATGGCGAAGCGATGAGGCAGATAGAGGGATTGGTTACCACAAACTACATCTAGCGTTTTCCAATTAAAAAGATTTAACTGCTTCATTGTATCCTTTCTCCTTATCAAAGGGGATGTTACACTGTCAGATCTCACCGGTTATGTTGTGTACACACACTCACGCACAGGATCCTGCAGAACAAGGAGGTAGGGATGGGCCAGTGGATGCAGGGATGCCAAACGAAGCTGTGAAAATGAAATATGCAACGCAGAGAGAACGCTTCGGAAGCGAGAAACATTCGCGGAAAAGCTTCGAAATCTGAAGGACACAGGATAGGTTGAAATTATTTTGTATTCCGCAAGTGGGCTGCATGGTAGTGCTTCACGTCCCACTCACAAATACCAGTCTTTACACCTGGTAAATAATGCAGAGTACGCTTAAGCGATCCACTGCCCACGCCGCCCTGTGCCCCCACTTACCTGTCTCCAACCCATCTCCGATGTTTGATCCCTAACCATCTCAGCTACCTGACGCCCTCCTGTTGTCTGGTGTATTAGTTTTCTCATGCTGAGTAGTGAGTCATTGAAACTTCAAGCAACGCCTATCAATGTAGCACAGCCTCTGTGTCTCGGGAGTCCAGGCTTGGCTCTGCTCGGGGTCCCAGCAGGCTGCAGTTGATGTGTCCACAAGGTTGCATTCCCTTTGGGAGTTTGAATGGAAAAACTAATTCTGCTCCCAACCACATTCAGGGCATTGACAGTATTTGTGTATTTTTTTTTTTTTTGACAGGCAGAGTGGACAGTGAGAGAGAGGGACAGAGAGAAAGGTCTTCCTTTGCCGTTGGTTCACCCTCCAATGGCTGCCGCGGACGGCGCACCGTGCTGATCCGAAGGCAGGAGCCAGGTGCTTCTCCTGGTCTCCCATGGGGTGCAGGGCCCAAGCACTTGGGCCATCCTCCACTGCCTTCCCGGGCCACAGCAGAGAGCTGGCCTGGAAGAGGGGCAACCGGGACAGAATCCGATGCCCTGACCGGGACTAGAACCCGGCGTGCCGGGGCCGAAAGGCAGAGGATTAGCCTAGTGAGCCACGGCACCGGCCCTAGTATTTGTGTATTTTTAATGCTCACTTTCGCGTCCTGGGGGTCCCCCAGAGTTGCTGACCATGTGAGCTTTACTGCCTGAACTTTGATGTTACCAAGCAAGCCAGGAGAGGGAAGACTCTGGCTTCAGCTGGCCAAAACCGAGTCTTATGTAATGTCACGTGACTAAAGCAGTGACATCCACAATGTGTGCCACATTCTGTCATTTAGGAGCACAGCTCTCACCTGCACTAAGGAGAGGGAAGTAGTCAGTGGTGTGGACAGAGATCACCAGGCCAGCTCACTTCAAGGCCACAGTTGAGGCAAATAGTTTTTTTGAGGATTCTTTATCCCTTGGGCCACCCTGCGTCCTCCTCTGTCCTTTGTCCCTCTTCCATCAAAGGACGGATCTGAGAAAAGAACTGTCAGAGACATGCTTTCTCCCCTCCCTAAAAGATAAGGGGCAATGCAATCCTCAGAATTAGCACACACACCCCCCCCACACGCACAAGTCTGAATAGTCACCTGGCGAAAATTCACCCTCTCTCTCGGGGTCTCTCTCGTGCAGCGCCTTCCTCGAAGCTTCCCATTTGGACAGTGGGAAGAGGGTAGCAGCGGCCAAAAGGAAGTCCATGAGACTCTTCATTCCAATCATTATGCAAAGGGACCTACCCTTTCTTGAGTGTGGAAGAGCAGATGGGGGGAGCTGCTGTTTCTCTTTCCTTAGCGTTTGTTAAAAATGAAGCAGAACTATGTTTCCCCATATGCTGAGTTCCTAGAGTCCAAGGATGCAAAGATGAGCTGCAGTGCTACTTCGAGGGATTTCTTCAGTTATCCTGAGATGTCTGCAAACTAAAAGGAGCAATTTGAGATGTGCACAGTGACCCTGCCCACTATGCAAACAGTAGACAGAGGCTCATATTTTGTTTTTCTTCAGTTATGCTGTGACTCCTTGTTGCTGAGTTCCCAAACTGAATGGCAAACAATTCTGCACAGGGTAAGACCCCTTTTCAGCTAGGATTCGGAAATAGGACCCTGGCTGGTGGTTAGGTAACTGCTGGCGCTCTTACTGTGCCTTTACATTGGTATTATTTCATTGCCAGGTCAGCTGGCTAACACTGCTCTTAGGAATGAGTAATTTATATTAAACATAAAGGAAAGTCGTTTGAAGATGGATTGTAGTAGAGCGTTTGACCCATACAGAAATGTATCCCTGTCTTTCTCATCTGACCCCGTTGGTGTTGTATAAAGAGGTCCAGGACAGTGGCTATGCACTCCACTTGAGAGGACGCTCTGCAGAGAGCGCCCTCCACTCAGTGCCCAGATGGGACAAGTGAGCCCCGTGAAAAATGGGGACAAGCCCCAAATATACAGAGATGCTAAAGAAGGACCATTTTCCTCTTGTACTTAATACAAAGTTTTAATTGATCGTCTCTTTACCCTTCAAATCAAAATATGTTTCCATTTAGCACATATAAAACTGGGTGATGTGCAGTCACCTTTAAAAAAGAAGTTGGCCGGGTCAGAAACCTATGATGAATTGTCTTAAATATGTCAGTGGATTTTGTAATTGTGCGTTATTTTCATGAGCAGTCTCATAAGCACATAAATCACTGGGAACGTCAACACATCAATGGTGTGGTTTTGGCTGCCTTCATGTTGTCGAGTTACTCTTCTCCTTATGAGAAAGAACCTGAAAAGAGATCCAGATCCCTGTGATCAGCTTTAATGTGGATTTAAATGATCGTATCTAAAGAAGGCTCGTTATTAATGGGAAAAACATGAAGTTGCAGACAGGCACAGCATTCCATGAAAACACAGTGAATTCTGGTGGGATGCCCCTGCCCAGACTCCATTTTTCTTTCTAGCAGACAGTGATTTTTTTAAAGATTTATGTATTTATTTGAAATTCAGAGTTTCACACAGAAAAAGGAGAGTCAGAGAGAGAAAGAGAGGTCTTCCATCCGATGGTTCACTCCCCAGTTGGACGCAACTGGAGCTGGAATCATCCAAAGCCAGGAGCTTATTCCTGGTCTCCCACATGGGTGCAGGGACCCAAGGACCTGGGCCATCCTCCACTGCTTTGCCATGCCATAGCAGAGAGCTGGATTGGAAGTGGAACAGCCTGATCTCAAACTGGTGCCTATATGGGATGCCGGCACTTCAGTCCAAGTCGTTAACCCGCTGCACCACAGCACCGGCCCCCAGACATTGATTTTTGTTATGACATATTTTGAGATGTTTCATAATGAACAATATATATTTTTATTCCCTGGTATCATATATAAAATGATTTAAAATGCTTGTCTACATAATGTTTTGCATCTCCTTGCTCTGACTCTTAAATAAGCACCCATCCCTTTGTGAGGCTGTAGCAGATGTGGCGGAGGTGTGGAAACGATGATGAGTCATGTGTGTGGACGAGGAGCCAACGCAGCAGTGACCCTTTAAAAGATAAGAAGCAACACTGTTTGAAATATAAGCTTCCAGTGCACAAAGGATCTGCACTTTGCAGAGATGGAAAATTGATTTTTAGTAGCTACACGTTTCTAGCACACTCCTAAGAGGTGGTATAGGAACTTTCTCCTTACCAATTCTCCAGGAAAGTGTTGAAAAGTTTGCTACAGATTTTGACAAATAGTAAACACTAAAATGTCCGCATACTAATGTCACTAGAAATTAAAGATAGAGCAGTATTTGGTAGTCGGGCTAACTCCAAAGATTTAAATTTATATCATAACCCATGAAAGCACGCTAGCTACCTTTTAAAATGGACAGAAAATATCACTGGAATATATTCTGCAGTCACATATTAGGTATTCATAGTAGACTGAAGCACGGAGATGTAAACAAATCTATATAAAAAGTTAGAGACTGAGCAATTTTTTGAAAATTTGTATTTATTTGAAAAGTAGAGAGAGATGCACACACAGAGAAATTTCCTATCTGTTGGTTCACTCCCAAATGCCCACAACAGCCAGGGCTGGATCAGGCTCAACACAGGGCTCCAGAACTGAATTCAGGTCTTCTATGTGGGTGGCAGAGCCACGCCTCCCCCCCCCCCCCCCCCCCCCCCCGCCTCTAAGAGTGTGCATGAGCAGGAAGCCGAGTTAGGACTGACTCCAGGCACCCTGATATGGGGTGCAGGCATGGTAAGCAGTGTGTAACTCGTGTGCCTAGTGCCCACCCAGGAACTGCACATGTTTAGAGGTAAACATACAAAGATTGCAAAGCAGCAGCATTATTGATAAAGGTCTGGACACTTCCAAGGTTCAGAGTTACAAAGAGCCCAAGTCCAGAGAGGCTAGAGGATTTGTTCAAGTGGAATGTGCGGGGAACATCTAATGCCCTTTACTTGTAATACAGCACAACTGAAGTTAAATTCTCAATTCCTTAGATTGTTAAATTTCTTATCTCCCTAACTACGACTGGTTACTAAGAATGTCCCTGTGGAAATGAGCCCAAGCCTTGCATTCCAGCCTCCTCCTCCCACGCCTGTTCTCCCTAAGGGCCCAGCCACGTGGAAATTGTGCTGCCTCTGCAAAGCCAGACATTCCTTTGCAGGTAACTTTGCGTTTGCAAGAGTACCTCTCCTAGCCTGGAACACCCTTTGTTCTTTGCCTCACCATGTAACTCCTGCTAACTCAGTAGTTGGTTTGAGGAAGAAAGATAAGGAAGAAATTTTAGAACAGTGAGTATATGGCCCTTGTTTATGACTTTCATATACAAAAATCAAAGATTTCTCAGGATTATTGGGCATTGCACCAATATACAGACACAAAAATTAAATTCAATTAAATCCCGCCACCAACATACCACCCATAGCCACCTGCAAGAGTGTAGGAGGAAGGAAGGCTTTAAGGAGTATCTTTTGCAAACAAGGAATTTTACAGAAGAGTACACATTTCTTCTAGCAGATGTGCCTCACCAGGATTGTGTTAACCTCGAGCAAGCATTATGCCAGAATGGAGAACTGGTGCAAGGCCTTACAGTAGCCATGAGTGCTCAGGACTGCATTGACGCCTGATTGTTCTTCCTGGGGTGATCCACATGCACGGGGAGAAAGTGAGGATCCACACACACCAAGTGGGAAAAGCTCCCCAACTTTCTATCTCTGAGATCTCAAACCCCCACAGTTGGACCTCATGCATACTCGGAGGTTCACCTCCCAGAGCCCCAGGTGCTGGAGTTAACCTTCCACCCAGACAGCAGAACCCTAAAGCCTTGTCTGGTGGACTCTGAGCCCGGCATTAGTAGCCCTGCTGCTGTTGTCTCTGTCACCATGTTCAGCTTCTTCATTGCTGTATTACTGCCTTAGCCTTTGGACCCCAACCATACTTTGTCTCCCAGTTCATTTCCTGCCCTTCTCATATTTAACCTCTCAGATACTTGCTGAGAAGAGAATCCAGCCGCTTAGGACATCCTGAGCCCGTGTCTCTGAGATCCTGCGTCTGTGTGCTTGGCGTGTTAGCTGCTGTTTTTGGCCAGATGCTGTCCCAGTCCTTTGCCAACGCAGTCTCACACCATCTCTTTCACCCACACTTGACTGCTGGGCAGCATGCGTTTTGGACTTGTGTGATTTCTGCAACTCTCTGCAGCGCTTCTCTGGTCACGCTTGGGTTCCCACGATTCCACCCACAAGTCTTAATATCCTACTGCCCAAGACACCCTGTCCTGTCACCCTGATAGAGCTTCTTGTCCCCACTTCCCATCTGTTACTCCTCTTGCCTGACTCTTGAGCCAGCACAGAGCTCATGGTTGCCCTGTCAACTCTTCCAGGCCTAGCAAGGGAAGCCAGACTGTTGATTCTGATGCATTCCAAAAATGACGCTGGGCTTGATTTCTACTAGCTTCCTCTGCTTGTCCCCAGATCCTTATCTGCCCATTCCCATGGGCATTTCTCCACCTGTGAACTTGATCTTATTTCTGAGGGCTGCCTTTGGCTGTCTTTATCTTGATTTAAACTCTGGTTAAATGGAGTGAGCAAAAAAACAAACAAACAAACAAACAAAAAAACCAGAAAGGCCCTCTCCTTTTGCCTGTCATATTGTCCCAGGTTTTCAGTTACCATTACCACTCTTAGAACCCAGGGACCCTCTTTCTGCATTACCAACAAAGCATTAAAGTCATTCTCACTCATGTTTGTCTTTCTCTCTCTGCCCAAGTTCATACTGTACAGTGCCGCCAAATCACAGTGCCATGAAATAAAAACATGAGCTTGCTAACACTCCACCTGAAAACCTTCCTCTCAAGGATCTTGATCTACACGCAAAGGTTTCTTTAGATAATTGCTTGTTATTATTGCCTGTTGCATAGCTGTGAAGAAAAGCTGACCCTGCTACCTTATCAAAGCAAATTATATCCTTAGTCCCTAACCCAGTCTCCTTCATTTTTTCTGTGAACCTGTCTACTAAGCATGCCCCTGGGTGCATGATTTGTAAACACACTGCAATAGATTTGGAAGACACAAAGATGACTAAGACATGAACTCGGGGAGCTCAGACTCAGGCAGAGGATGGCTGCATCAAGCAGATGGCTGCAAACATGCCGTGGTGTGTGCTAGCATGGGGTATAGGCTCAAGACAGCAGGGCATGGTGGTGAGGAACAAAGGCTGTAGAGCAAAGGTGGTTAGACACAGGTTCTAGAACCCTAAGTCTCACGTTGGCTCCTGTGGTTGTTTTGAAGCAATCAGAAGATGGCTTTTTGCTCAGAGTGAATAAATAATAAATAAGTGCCTCTTTGAAGGAAGATAATATAATTGCCCATCTTCCAAGCTATTGCCGTCACTCGAATGTGTGCAGTAGGGAGACAGAACGCAGGCTGCTGTTGGCTTCCATTGCAATGGGGAATTGGAACACAGGCTACCTACCATTGGCCGCTGCTCCATCTGCTAGGGATCCCTTTGTAGGTACCACTTGAACAACACAGCATGGTAATAATGTGTTAGGTGGACCTGGTGGGATATCTGGATGCTGTGACCTGCAAGCTAAGTGACATTCCAGAGCTCACAGAGCTGCTCTGAAGTTCCCGGACTTGTGAAATTGGACAACAGTAGAACCAGCTGAGAAGTTTATTGGTTCAGTAATACGAATACTTATTCCATTGGAGGATGCTGAGTCAGCCCTCAATAAAAATGATCTTTTCTATTACTGGTGAGACAGAGAAGTAGGTTCCACATCAGGAACATCAGGAAAGCCTTCATAAAAGTACCTGATCCTCAAACCAGAGTTAGAAATCTCAGGGAAAAGGAGGAACAAATCACAGACAGCAGCCGAAATTCTCAGCAAACGTAGGTGCATCCAGAAAAGACTGGAAGTACCAGAAATGGGAGTTTATAGAGCAATTGAAGAAATGAGAATATGTTGCTTAAGGAGGTGCTTAGAGTCCTTTCTTTTTGAGTTTCGAATGAATATCAGACATAGATTAATGTTGGTGTATTCACTGACATAATATGATCGGTTTCATTCAGTAATGGAAAAAAAGAAAAAATCTGTTGAGCGTCTGTATCTGCTCTAGCCAGTATCCTCTGTAAGCAAAGTGGAGGATGGGAAAGCGGAACATACTGGGAAGCCAGTAAATATTTTTAAATTATTCTTATTAGATTTTTTTACCATTATAAATGTCTTTCAGAAATTGTTTAAAGTACATGGGACAGATTTTTATGAGGATGTGAAAGTTCCAATAAGAAAATGATAACATTTATGGGTGGTAACTTTATTATATATAGTTTCTGACCTGGACTAAGTATCACAGCGTCATTATGGAAAATCTAACCATGTGATATAATTTATAAACTATTACAGCTTTCATTGTCATTTTCTTTTACATTATTTTTATCATATTTGTTGTGTGCTGAGATAGGAAAACAAGTTATTCAAAATAGAGACAGCAGATGCCAGTGTCTTTGCTTAAAGTGAGTGGTTCCGTGTTGGTGATGTGGCTGCACTGCAAACATAAGTCTAACAAGAGGTCCTGTGAAAAGCAAAAGGTTAAGATGATTGATTCTCAGTGCTCCCAATATTAACTTCTGCTGGGCCTAGAGCTATAGTATCAGAGGCACGTAGAATTCCTTAAAAACATGCAAAAGGTACCAAGTTAGCAGTTACTGGATTTAACAATGCAACGAAGGATTGTTAGGTTATTCTGAAAAACTAAATATATGTCAGTGTTTGACAGACACCTTAAAAGACTCTGCCTCTTCACTCTCCACATGGTACTTAAAAAACAAAAAAAATATATATTTAATTCCTCCCCACCCAGCATTCACAAAATGTTATTTGTTAAAGATTAATTTATTTGTTTGGAAGAGAGAGAGGAGAGACAAAGATCCTCCATCTGCTGGTTCACTCCCCAAATGGCCACAATGGCTGGGGCTGGGCCAGGCTGAAGCCAGAGGCATCTTTAGGGCTCCCCTAGTCAGTACAGGGCCCCAGGCACTTGGCCCAGGCCATTAGCAGCGAGCTGGAGTGGAGCAACCAAGGCTCGAACCGGCATATGGCGTGCTGGCCCATCAGACATCAACTGAACCTGTTGTGCCACAGCACCAGCCCCACAAAATGCTATTTTTTAAAAATTGTAAAATAGGAGTCAACATCATGATGCAGCTGGTTAAGCTGCCGCATGCAGTGCCGGCATCCCACATTGGAGCAGTGGTTCAAGTTCTGGCTGCCCTGCTTCCCATCCAGCTTCTTGCTAATGCACCTGGGAAGGCAGCGGTTGATGGCCCAAGTGCTTGTGTCCCTGCACCAATGCGGCAGCCCAGGATGGAGTTCCTGGATCCGGGTTTCAGACTGGCCCATCCCTGGCTATTGCAGCCATGTGGGTAGTCAACCAGTGGATGGAAGAGTTTCTCTGTCTGTCTCCCTCAGGAGTGAACTGGTGCATGGAAGAGAGTGTGTGTGTGTGTGTGTGTGTGTGTGTCCTCTCTGCTGTCTTGCCTTTCAAATAAATAATCATTAGAAAAAATTATAAAATTTTAGTTAGCTACAGAGAAAAATACTGCAATTTAACACAAGCACCACTGTGCCATATTTATGTCAATAAGTATTTATCTCAAATATGCACCTGTATATACATACTTTATATAAAATGTATATATGAGTGTCCATACAAGGGTATTTAAAAATATTCACAGAAAGGTGTAATTAAAACGTAAGTTTATTTTGCTGCATACATATCTTACTATTTTGATGCTTAGGATGAATGGTGCTACCTTGAGATGCATTGCGCCTCCACTGCTGGGGTCAGTTAGGCAGAGACGCCTTGCATATTATTTGCAA
Organism: Sylvilagus floridanus; assembly: GCA_949820135.1. NCBI lineage: Eukaryota > Metazoa > Chordata > Mammalia > Lagomorpha > Leporidae > Sylvilagus > Sylvilagus floridanus. The sequence continues at coordinate 7,264,409 of OX463246.1, read as the reverse complement.
TATAATATGCATGTTTCATGAACCTTTGGAAATACCCTTGAATATATGTGTCTACATAAATCCTCCAACTTTGACTTGAAGATTATTTGTCTGTTCTGGATTCCTTTGATTTCCATATGAATTTCAAGATCAGTTTATCAGTGTCTACAAAGAAACTTCTGATTGGGATCATGTCTGAATGTGTAGCTCAGTTTGGGGAGAATTGATTTTTCCTTTCTATGACATTGGGATATATTTCCATTTAGTTAAGTCTTCAGTTTCTTCCAACAGTATCTCATAAATATTATTGCATAGGTATTGTACCTTGTTTAATTTAATTGTAAGTATTTCATTCTTTTTGGTGCTGCAGCAGGTAGAATTGTTTTAATTTTTGGATTTTTCATCACTTAGGAACAGAAATACAATCTTGTTTTTGCATAAGGCCCATGTATCCTGCAATCTTTCTGAACTTGTTTATTCTTGAAATTTTTAGTGAATTCATTGGGATTTTCTATACACAAGATCACACATCTACAAATAGAGGTAGTTTCACTTCTTTTCCAACCTGACTGCTTTTTATTTCTTTTCTATTTTTTTTTCCTAATTGCTTTGGCTCCCATTGCATTTTTTGGTGAATAATAAACACTACTGTATGAATAGGTGTCCTAGCCACAGTGCCCTAGAAAAAGATACTTCCAATTAATCTAACTTGAGGCCAGCAGTCAGCAAGAGTGAAGAACTAAAGGAAGTTGGTGGGGGGGCAAACACAAGGTTTGTAAGTAACTGACCCAGCTACAGTTCACAGAAAAATCATGACCAGGTTCTGAGTTGCTCGGGTCTTCAGAGAGGCCTGAGGGTCCCACCATGCGTGTTGCCACTAATGGAGCGAGAGGTGGGAAAGGAGCAGAGAGCGTCATCTGCCGACAGTCCCCCACTTCCTGTTGGAGGGTCTGAGTCCATCCTCCTGGACACTGGCGTCTTCATATTTCTGGGTTGTGTCACCTGCCCCTTGGGAGGTCCACCCTCTTGGACACTGGCGTCTTCATATTTCTGGGTTATGTCATCTGCTCCTTGGGAGGTCACTCACCACCATTTAACCTGCATGACATCATTAAGACCAGGGTGGTAAGAGGATCCTCAACTCTGGGAGGGTCAAACCGAGGGACCAGAAACCCTGTGGGTGCCATCTAAACCTCACTCCAGCCTTTACTGTAGTGGGACTGGGACAGTTGGTGGCAGTGTCAGATGGTGATGACAACCGTGTCTGTAACTGCAGGAAGCTCCCTATGCTACCTTCATGTTAAGAACTATAAATGTTCCTATCCACCTCTTTTCCCACTTACATTAGGTTTTCACATTTGTTCGGTTCTACATTTTTGAGATTTTTCGCAAAGTTGATACATGAAGACTGTTAGATTTCTTATAACCATTTCTTATGGTTATATGGTTATATTTCATAATACCATTTAGATGTCCCTTCTTCAGAACTTAATGATTTTTCATAATTATGTGTTTTAACAACACTGCTAAAATGAACACTGTTTCATGTCTATCCTTGTGGGTGTTATATCAAGGAGTACAATCATTAAATGATTGAGTGAAAGCATATTCTGTATCACAAAATACTACTGATTTGTTTTGTGAAGTTAATGATTGAATTCCCAAGAGTGCTGCCCTGGAGTTATTGCTGTCCTATCTACTCACCAATATTTAGTATTGTTGTATCTTTTTTTCATTCTTTTCCCCAGAAACCTTTTATTTAAGGTATGCAAACTTTATCCATTTCACACATATGACTTTAGCAACATAGTGCTTCTTCCCACCATACCTGCCCTCCCACCATTCTTCCGCCTACCTCTCCTATTCCCATTCTTATTTTTTACTGAGATCTATTTTCAATTAAATCTACATATAAGATGAACTCTGTAAGTAAAGAGTTCAACAAACGGCATTTAAAACACTGTTCTTCAGTTGTTGAGACAAGGACTGCTCAAAGCCATCAGATCTCAAAGTGTCAATTTCACTTCTATAGATTACCCTTTCGGTGCTCTATTAGTTGCCCTAGATCTGGGAGAATAAACGGTACTTGTCCTGTTGTGACTGGCTTATTTTATTAAGTATGATGTTTTCCAGTTCCATCCATTTTGTTGTAAATGACAAGATTTCATATTTTACTGCTGTGTAGTATTCCATTGTGTACATATCCCATAATGCCTTTATCCAGTCTTATGTTGATAGGCAATTGGATTGATTCCATATAATAGCTATTGTGAATTGAGCTGCAGTTAACATGGAGGTACAGATAACTTTCTTGCATATGCTAATTTCATTTCCATTGGGTAGAGTCCCAGGAGTGAGACAGCTGGGTCATATTGTAGGTGCTATATTCAGAATTCTGACGTAAATCCATACTGTCTTCCACAATGGAAGCACCAGTTTACATTCCACCAACAGTAGGTTAGTTTATCTTTTTCCCTACATCCCCACCAGCATTTGTTGTTCATTGATTTCTGTATGAAAGTCATTCCAAATGGGGTGGTGAAACCTCATTGTGGTTTTGATTTGCATTTCCCTGATGGCTAGTGATGCTAAGCAATTTTTCATGTATCCTTTGGCCATTTGGATTTCCTCTTTTGAAAAATGTCTAAGTCCTTTGCCCATTTCTCAACTGGATTGTATGTTTTGTTGTTGAGTTTCTTGATTTCTTTATATATTCTGGCTATTAATCCTTTATCAGTTGCCTAGTTTGCAATTAATTTCTCCCATTCTGTCACTCGCCTCTTCACTTTTCTGAGTGCAGAAGCATCTCAATTTGATGTAATCCTCTCTGTCAATTGTGGCTTTCATTGCCTGTGCCTCTCCAATATTTTCCAAGAACTCTGCCTATGCCATTGTCTCACAGTTTTTTCCCAATGTTCTCTAATAATTTTATGGTATCAGGTCATAGATGGAATTCTTTAACCCATTTTGAGAGGATTTTTGTGTAAGGTGTAAGGTGGAGGTCTTCCTTCATACTTGTGCATATGCAGATCCAGTTTTCACAGCACCATTTGTTGACAAGACTGTCCTTGCTCCAGAGATTTACATTAGCTCCTTTGTAAAAGTTAAGTTGGTTATAGATGTACGAATTGATTTGTGGAGTTGCTATTCTGTTCCATTGGTCTATCCATCAATTTTTGTACCAGTACCAGGCTGTTTTGAATATAACTTCCCTGTGGTATGTCTTGAAATGTGACATTGTGATGCCTCAGGCTTTGTTTTCATTGTATAAGATCACTTTAGCTATTTGGGGTCTCCTGTGTTTCCATATGAATTTCAGCATCATTTTTTTCTATATCTGAGAAGAATGTCCTTGGTCTTATTTGGGATTTCATTGAGTCTGTAAATTGCTTTTGGTAGTGTGGACATTTTGATAATACTGATTCTTCCAATCCATGAACATGGAAGATTTTTCCATTTATTCTTTACTGTTTTGTAAATTCTCATCATAGAGATCATTGATGTCCTTTGTTAAATCTATACCAAGACATGTGATCCTTTTTGTAGCTATTATGAATGGGATTGATCTTTTGAAGTTTTTTCTCAGCCATGGCATTGACTGTATATACAAAGTCTATTATTTTTGTGTGTTGATTTTATATCCTGCCACTTTACCAAATACATTTATGAGTTGCAGTAGTCTCTTCATGGAGTTCTTTGTATCCCCTATACAAAGAATCATATTGTCTGCAAATAAGCATAGTTTAACTTCCTTCTTCCCAATTTGTATGCCTTTCATTTCTTTTTCTTGTCTAATGACTCTGGCTAAAATTTCTGGGACTATACTTAATACCAGTGGTGCAAGTGGGCATAACTGGTTCCAGAACTTAGGAGGGATGATTCCAGCATTTTCCAATCAGTAGGATACTGGACTTGGGTTTATCATAAATTAACTTGATTGTGTTGAGGAACGTTCCTTCTATATACATTTGTTTAAATTTTTCATCAGGAAAAGTTGTTGTATTTTCTCAAGTATTTTATCTGCGTCTATTGAGATAACCATATGGATTTTGTTCTTCAGTTTGTTAATGTGATGTATCTCGTTGATTGATTTGCAAATGTTGAACCATCCCTGCATACCAGGGATAAATCCGACTTGGACCAGGTGAATGATCTTTCTTTTTAGATTGGCTAGTATTTTATTGACGATATTTGCATCTATGTTCATCAGGGAAATTGGTCTGCAGTTCCTTTTCTCTATTGTATCTTTTTAAGCTTTAGAAATTAAGGTGATGCTGGCCTCATAGAAAGAATTTGGGAGGATTCCCACCCTTTCAATTGTTTTGAATAACTTGGAAAGTATTGGAGTTAGTTCCTCTTTAAATGTCTGATAGAATTCAGCAGTGTAGCCATCTGGTCCTGGGCTTTTCTGTGTTGGGAAGGACTTTAATACAGAATCAATTTCCATCTTGGTAATGGATCTGTTTAGGTTCTATATCTTCATGGTTCAATTTAGGGAGGGTGTATGTACCCAGGAATCTATCCTTTTCTGTTAGGATTTCCAGTTTGTTGGAATACAGCTCTTAGTAGCAATTTCTGATGATTCTTTTTATTTCTGTGGCATATGTTGTCATCTTTCCTTTTTCATCTCTAATTTTATTGATGTGGATCTTCTCCCTCTTTTTTGGGTTAGTTGAGCCATTGGTGTGTCAATGTTGTTTATTCTTTCAAAAAACTAGTTCTTCGTTTTGCTGATCTTTTGTATTTTTTCTTCAATTTTGATTATTTATTTTCCCCTATTAGTTTCTGGTTTGGTTTGCTGTTGTTTTTCTAGACCCTTGAGATGCACTGATAGCTCATTAATTTGGTGCCTTTCCAATTTCGTGAAGTAGGCACCAATTGCTAAAAACTTTGCTCTTAACACTGCTTTTGCTATATCTCCTAAATTTTGATAAGTGTACAGTCCTCTTCACTTTTGATTTCTTCAGTGATGCATTGTTCATTCGGGAGCATGTTCAGTCTGCAAGTATTGAATATATTCTAGATATTCTTGAGTTGTTGATTTCCAGCTTCATTCTATTGTTGTCACAGATGATGCATGGTATGATCTTGATTTTTTTAAGTGCTGAGACTTGTTTTATGGCATAGCATGTTTTTTTATTCTAGAGAAATTTCCACGCACTGGTGAGAAGAATGTGTATTCTGCAACTGTAGGATGAAAAGTTGTGTAGCTATCCATTAGGTCCATTTGGTCTATAATGTTGATTAACTGTGTTGTTTCCTTGCTGACTTTGTGTCTGGGTGATCTATCCATTGCTGAAAGTGAGATATTGGTATCCCTAACTACTATTGTATTGCAGTGTAGGTCCCTTAACATTGCTTTTAAATAGCCAGATGCCCTGTAGTTAGGTTCATGTATGTTTATAATGTGCTCTTCTTTGTGTCTCAAATTTTTTGTGTGTGTGTTAAAGTCTATCTTGTCTGATGTTAGGATGGCTATACCAGCTCTTTTTTGGTTTCTGTTAGCATGAAATATCTTTTTCAATCCTTTCACTTTCAGTCTGTGGGTATCTTTGTTGGTAAGATGTGTTTCTTGTAGGCAGCAAATAGATGCATTTTGTTTTTTAACCCATTCAGCCAGTCTGTATCTTTTAACTGGAGAGTCAAGGCCATTTACAATCAATGTGACTATTGATAAGTAACAATTTTGCCCTGCCATTTTTCCATGACTATTCATATTGTTTGCTTTGGGTTTCCTTTGCACTTTTACTAGGAAATTTTCTGGCTTCACATTTTTCGTAGTGATGACCATGTTTTTGTGTAGCACATCCTTAAACATCTTTTGTAAGGCTGGTCGAATGGTGACAAAATCTTTCAATTTCTGTTTGTCATGGAAGGTGTTTATTTCACCTTCATTCATAAATGAGAGCTTTGTAGGGTACAATATTCTGACTTGACAGTTGTTTTATCTTAAGACTTGGAATATATTACCATTGTTTGTTAGCCTGCAGGTTTTCTGATAAGTCAGCTGTGAGTCTAATGCAGATCCTCTGAAAGTAATCTGGTATGCCTCTGATGCACATATTAGAATATTTTCCTTATATTTGACTTTGGGGAGTATGACTACAATGTGTTCTCATGAGGATCTTTTCTAGTCATGTCTTTTAGGAGTTCTATGTGCTTCCTGTACTTGGAAATCCCTTCCTTCAAATTAGGGAAGTTTTCTGTAAGTATCTCACTAAAAAGGCCTTCTAATCCATTTTCTCTTTCCATACCTTCAGGAATTCCTAAGATACATATGTTTGGTAGTTTGCTAGTATTCCATAAATCTTCAACACTGATTTTTTTAGTTTACTAATTTTTTTCTTATTTTTTTTTGTCTGACTAAAATTTCCAGAGATTTGTCTTCCAACTGGGATATTCTTTCTTCTGCCTCACAGATTCTGTAATTAAAGCTTTCCACTGAGTTTTTTTATTGGATCTAAGGAATTCTTCATTTCCAACATTTCATTTTGATTTCTCTGTAAAATCTCATTGTCATGGGAAAAATTGTTACTCATGTCATACATGATTTTCTTTAATGTGTGGATTTGCTTCTGATTACGTCTGTTTAATCCTGCAATCATTTTTGTTATTTCATTTCCAGCTTTTCTTCTATCTCTTCATGTTCACATTGAAGTGTTGTCGTGTTCCTTTAGGGGCATCATGTTGTCTTCCTTATTCTCATTTCTTGAATTACAGTGTTTATTTTTAGGCATTTGTGGAGATAGTTTTTTTTTTATTTGGATGTGAAATCTAAATTCTGTCGTAATTTGGCTGTGAAATAGAATCTAAAGGCTTTTGTAATTTGTATTACCCTAGTCACTGATAAAACTGTCTTTATGATTTATATGAAAATGTTACTTACTTTCATACTCTGAGAATTGCCATTTATCTTTTACCCCTACTTTTTTATCTTGGCTTGTTCATGTAATAACTTATCATGATTTACATGACTTCAAGTAAGAATAGTCTTCTCCCAGGATCTTTTACTTAATTTACCATATTTTAATTGTGTGGACATTTGTAGGTTTTGCCTTAAGATCATTTCCAACCTCATGTTACAAAACCTAGCTCTTTGACACATGCCAAACTTACAAATGGCATTGTTTCTGTCTTGATTTTATTATGACTGTGTTCTTACCTTATAAGCTTTAAGTATAAAGCTTTGCATGCTTGAAGTTTCAATCTTAGGTAGCAGTGACTCCTCATCTGTCATCACTACCAACATAACTTACTGTAATGGGTCCTTCATTTTTTCCCATAGATTTTTAGGTCAGTTTAGCATAATCCTCCAGACTCCAAAAGGAATTATGGTGGAAGTTTTGCTGAATTCTTTAAGTACAGTAAATGTATATCTTGTTAACATTGAAGCATCCCATTTGCCAAATTTCCTATATCTTTTCATTTATTTAGGTGTTTCATTAAATTATTCAAAAGTATTCAGTGTGTTTTTAATAAGGACCTGAATCTTGGTAGTTCTGTGCTTCATAAGTACCATATAGGGTGTGTGGTTATTGTCAATGCGATTTTTAAATTTGTTTTTTAATTAGATGAGGCCAGTAGACAGAGATGTTTGACTTCTGCAAACTGATGCTGTGTCCAATAAGCATGCTGACCTGTGTTACTCACTGTAAGGTCTCTTTGTAGTCTTTTCCTCTCCAAGTAGAACATATGCTCATGACAGCAATTTTGTTTCTCCTATCCAGTCTATAGGCTTATTACTCCTTTGCTCTTCTAATTAATTTAGATAAAACACTCAGCACAGTGTTTAAGAGAGGAGATGGTAGGAATATATATTTTCTCTTATTTTTTAAGGAGATGCTTCTACAAATGCAGGATATTCACTAAAAGATGTTAACATTTGTTTTATGAGTCGGTTCTTTGTAAAAGCCAGTAAGATCATCTAATTTCTGGCAAAAAAATATAACTAGAAAATAAAGATAAAATATTCAGATAGACACTAAGTAGAAAATTTTATTAGGAAATATCTCTATGCTAATATCCTTGAAGCATGGGAGAAATGAACATTTTTAAAATGAAAGATACTTTGTCAAAATTTACTCAAAAATTGGGAAAAATGTATGTTGAGGAAAACACTGAGAAAGGAAAACATGAGTAGACTTATCATCATTGAAGACACTGAATCAGACATCATAGCTTCCAAGAAACCTATTAGAGGTCTTCAGAAGACCCATGGATATGCAAATGTAAAAAATATGTAATTTTCCTTATTTTTTCTTTGCACCAAGACAAGCTTACCCCAGCTCCATTTTCCACAAGCTTTTGGGAGTCTCCTTGTGGACTCTGCATCACACAAACACGGCAAGGGGACAAAAGGAGAAAATGAGATTCCTCTGTGCCTCCTAGGTTCCTAGGTGCTATTGCTGGTCAAGGAAGGGGGAATGTTGGGGATGCAGGTGTGAAATGTTAGTAAATCTCATCGGTCACAGTCTACATGTAACTGCTAGCAAGGGAGAGTTTATTCCAGGAATGCATTGAAAGTTCTCCCCTTCAGGCCGGCGCCGTGGCTCAACAGGCTAATCCTCCGCCTTGCGGCGCTGGCACACCGGGTTCTAGTCCCGGTCGGGGCACCAGATTCTGTCCCGGTTGCCCCTCTTCCAGGCCAGCCCTCTGCTGTGGCCCAGGAGTGCAGTGGAGGATGGCCCAGGTGCTTGGGCCCTGCACCCCATGGGGAGACCAGGAAAAGCACCTGGCTCCTGGCTCCTGCCATCGGACGAGCGCGGTGCGCAGGCCGCAGCGCGCCGACCGCGGCGGCCATTGTAGGGTGAACCAACGGCAAAGGAAGACCTTTCTCTCTGTCTCTCTCTCTCACTGTCCACTCTGCCTGTAAAAAAAAAAAAAAAAAAAAAACAAAAAATCGAAAGTTCTCCCCTTCAAAAAAATCTAATGTTCATCACCAAGGTAGGAATTACAATTGAATTGTATAGATATCAATACAGAGAGTGAAAGTTGATAAATGATAAACTTTACAAGGACAAATCACTTCCAAAATAGTTTTAACATTCTTACACCTTCTAACCAAAAGTCTCACTCCAGGCTACATCATCAAAAAGATATTTTTTATTATACTTAGAGAAATACAAGCATGTTCATCACACTGGTTTTAGAGACCAAAAATTGGAGACAAATATGCATGATGGCAAAGGGACATCTACATTGTTGTGTCTGCACACATGGAATATCATGCAGTGGTAAAAATAAGTGACCTTTGTAACCATAAAGAAACACCCGGACAAATCCTAGTAGTATGTATTGAGCTTTAAAAAAAAAAAAAAAAAACTAACTCCCCCAATCTCTTACATTTTTTTGTAATTTTTAAAAACTTAAATATCATTTAAGAGTCCATTCATATCTAAAAACACTCTGTATTTTAACGACTAAGGAAACAAACAACGTAGGGTTGGACTTTCCTGACTAGAGTAAGTGAAAGGGCAGATGATAGGCACGTAGCAGTGTTACTACCACCGAGCAGGCTTGGTGCGTGTTGGTTTTGTGGATTTCATTATATATTGATTAGAGGTGAAACATGCATGATTATCTCAATACATATATATAAGATGTCATCTGATAGAATTCGAGGCCAATTTTTGATTTAAACATTTCGTAATTGAACATTACAAAAAACACGTTAATCTGATGAAAAGTGTTTATAAAAAAAGTACCTCGAGAAGCATTCTCAGGATAGATGTTTTAGATCTGCTTATCACCATCTGGGTTTTATTGTTCAGTTATCTTTAATTACTGCGTATCTGGAAAATGAAACCACGTGAGGTGTGACATGATCGTTTTCAGAAGCGTGTTTCAGATTCTTCCTCCCAGTGCAAGCTGGAAGTTGCTGAGGCATCTTGTCCATGTTGCAGTTCATGTCACTTCATATTGGATTTTGCAGCCAGTGTTGCACTGCACAAGAGGTAGAAGCATTGGACACCCCCCCCCCCCCAGAAAGGGGCACATCTCAGTGCAGTATAGCAAGCGGGCTGCAAGCACCATCCATGGTCAGTGTGGCTCTTCCCTCGGCCCTGAAGAGACTTCAAGGGGTTGTTTGTGTGGATCCCAACGTGCAGATGTGTCAGAGCTTAGACTCATATAGTGCTTCCAAAACCAATAGAAATTTTAGCATTTCTGGAAAGGTACTAGATTTCTCCATAATAGGACAAGCATGTAAAAGTAACTCTTTAGATAAAACAGTAAGCTCAAGGAACCAATCTTGTGAGCTTGTAAGGATGATTTTTTAATTGACATTTTTTGCTTTTGTACTTCCTGGTTGAATGGTTCCACTGTAAAATAATTTCCTGACACTTTCAGTGTCTAATAATGTTTATATGATACCTTTTTTGTTTAAACCAGAGGCTGAATTTCATTAAAAATACCTTGGGATTCCAAGACTGTGAGCTAGTTGTACTCTAGAGTCAAATACAAGGGATTCGCACTTGTATTTCCTGTTGCTGTCATCTCAGGTTTGTTCTTCAGGTTGTGCCTAAAATGTCAGTAACCTTTGCACCTGAAGCCTGAGATGGGCCATCAGGGCAGTCATGTCAAAGACGTCCAACCAGCGGGGGTGCCTCTTCAGGTTTTTCTTTAAAAATTACTTTGCATTTTTCTTTGGCACAAAAAAAATTGCAAGGATTTATGGGTCACAACATGCTGTTTAGACACATGTAGCTCGTGTAGTGTTCAAACCAGAGTAACGATACTTGTCTCTTCAGATGCTGATCATTTTTGCGATGAAAACACATAAACCCTTTGTTTTTGTATTTTGGGAATAAGCAGGACTCATAAAATTCCTCACATTGCAAGGAATCCACCAGTGAGGTAAGCTGTAAGTTAGGAAGTTTTCAAAATTTGACTACATAGGCAAAATAAGTTTATTATAATGAGTGTATTTCAAGTGATTTATTAATTCCATACCTAATGTTAGGCTGAGGTTCATGAGCTATTTCATTGTAATAGAAAATATGGTGCATGAATAGTTTTGGAGTCAAAGAATGTGGTTTTAAAACTGTGGAGCTGTTTGGAGCTGACTGTACAAAGCAAGCAGCCAGGCTTTGGGTTCTGAGACAGGCACACATGGAGCTGCACGATCTTCTTACCGTTCGCGTGCAGTCAAGAGCATCTTTTATGTTAATTTGTATTCCTAGTGGTCAAGCCAGAGCATTCTAACTATTAGCAGTACACTTTTGGGGACTTCATTATAGATATATCTATACCATAGTGCATGGTAGGACTTAACTATGTCCATTAGATTGTATTCAAATTCAAATTTTATCCCCATCTAGCACTTGGCTTTATATTCCACCACCTATTAAACGGAAAAGGCCTCAGACCTACAAGGAAGAACAGACGAGAAGTATGTATCGAGGCCCTGAGAAATAAGTCTGATGAGTTCTGAGAACCAATGGAAATTAGCATCAATCACAGCAGAAGAGAGATAAGATCTTTGTGGCATCAGTGAATAAAGATGAATATAAATAGATAAAGCATGTTGATCAGATGGGTAGTGAATTTCAATGGGGCCCTGTGAAACAGTTGAATTGTGTGCGTACTGGACTGCTGAGAGGCTAGGCAGCCCTCTCTGCCCCACTGCTGCCTGGTGATCCTCCTGCAAAGACAGGCGATGGTTGACTGACCATGCACTGGCGTGGAAATAGGATTCATCCCGTTTACCTGTGCTGTGTGCACACTCTGCCCTTTGGATGAGAGATTCAGACAGAAAAAGCCGTCTCTGGGGCAGTCTGCATTCTTTGCCATCCGCAGGCAGTTTCATGCCTGTGTCATCCTCTCCCACCAGCTGCAGGGCTGCTGCTGACCCTGTTGCTGTATGTCCCCAAGCTTCTCCCTTAGGATGGACGCCGGCAAGGCTATGCCCTTTCCACTTCCTTTTGTGAGGTCCAGGAGGGACATTTGCATCTATAGTTCTTTGCATTGTTGTTGTTGTTGAACATGTTGTTTCAGCCCCAAAGTCAATGACCATAAAGCATGCAGACATCCAGTTAAGACTGAAACATTCAGAATTAAGACTGGTGTGGCCTCATGAAACAAAATGATGTGCGGGACTCTGTGGATGATTAGAAGTGGCTTGGTCGCGTAGCTTCTCCAGCAAGCCGCTCTCAACTTTCCTGTCTTTCCTGGGTCTCTGAATATTTAGCATATGCCATGTAATTTGCCACTGAAGTATGCTTCACTCTGTGGCTGTGTCATTTTCAGAGTCGTTGTCGTTTTTATTTGTAAGCGAATATGTAACTATACATTTTGCCACATACTGGGATCTAGATGTATGTGTTTGTACATGTCAGCCTCTAAAACATAGAATAGTCACACCAAATGTGCCTTTGATAAAATTATACTCAGTAAGGTTGTTGTCAAAGACAGATTTGAACAGGTTTTTCAATATGAACAATCAGCACAATCCTGGCTACTGAACGCATCAAATTTGATCTCTGGTTATCAGATCTGATCTTTACAGAACAAGACGACCCTTTGCTGACCTAGGCAAGCTGTGCACTATGCTATCAGAAATCAGACTATTTCAATTCCTCTTTAAAACGTATGCAGTTGTTCTCTAAACATCACAGAAGTCTTTTCCTGATAACTTTCACTCATTTTCTACGTCCACTGGGCTTTGGCTCTGCTGAAATTAAAGTGTCTGGATAACCTTTATTGGATAGCATCATGTTTTTTGATCAGCAGTTACTTGTATTAAATCTCCATTAGCCAATTAATAATGATCCTATCAATTGTACACGAATTTAATTAGCCATTACCCTGAATTTTTATTCATGGAACTATACTCCCTAGCCCAATCAAAATCAGCTTTGAAAGGCAACTTTTAAAAGATATGTTAATTCAGCTCCACTAGGATAACCTCATTTTTGATTAACTCAGCAGAAATTCGTCTTCAATATCCCAGTGAGAAACACACTACTCTTTTCCCAGAGAGTTTTCAAAACTTTATATTATTCTTGAAACCTGTTTTGTCCTTTATGTCATAGAACTTGGAGATACTGGGGAATACCTAACTGGTTAACTCAATGTCAATTTTAGTTACTTGTAACTGTAATTATTTGTGAATCCTTTCCCAAAATATGTCAGAAATAAATTTTGGATTGTCTCTTACAGAGATAACCTCATTTGCATAAGGCATCGAAAATCAAGCTTTTACTCCTGTATATGATTTAAGAAAACTAGCACAAAACCATTAGATACACTCATGATTTTATTAACTCCACATGTGCTTATTAATAGGGCTTATTGTTGGTGAGTTTTATCTTTCAAGTTTCTTTAGTTCCAAATGAAAAACTTATTAAATCTCATTATGTGTGTACATATAAACAAGAGCTTACTGCTTTTAAAATGTTTATATAATGAGAACAGATTTCCTGTATTTTATATGTACAGGTTTAGGAATATAGTGGTACTTCTACTCAATGCTCCTTCACCCTTCATTTCTTCTTTTAATCTTTATTATACAATTATAAGCTTAACCCTCCAGTAAGTAACAAATTCAACAGATAGTAAGAAAAAAAACCATTATTCCTCAATAGTAGAGGCAAGGGCTGAGAACAATAATCAAATCTCAATGTTGATTTCACTCATTTACATTACATTTTTTGTACTCTAATAGTTAATACAAATCAGCAAAAACATACAGTATTTGTCTTTGAGGGAATGCATTATTTCACTAAGTTGAATGGTTTCCAGTTGCATCCGTTTTGTTGCAAGACACAGGATTTCATTCACTTTTTATGGCTGACTAGTATTCCATAGTGTATGTGTGTCATATTCTTTAGCCAGTCATTGGCCAATGGGAATCTTCATTGAACCCATATCCTAGCTATTATGAATTGAGCTGCAGTAAGCATGGTGGGACAGATCACTCTTTCATATGCTGATTTCATTTTGTTTGGGTAAACTCCCAAGGGTGGGATGGCTGGGTCATATGGTAGATCTATTTTCAGATTTTTGAGGCATCTCCATACTGTCTCCCCCAGTGGCTGTCCTAGTTGACATTCCCACCAGTGGATTAGGGAACCCTTTCCCCCATATCCTCACCAGCATTTATTGTTCTTTGATTTCTGCATGGGAGCTATTCTAACTGGGGTGAGGTGAAACCTCACTGTGGCTTTGATTCGGATTTCCCTGATGGCTACTGACCCTGAGCATCCTTTATGTGTCTCTAGTCCCTTTGAATTTCATCCGATGGAAAACACCCATTCCAGTCCTTTGCCCATTTCTTAACTGGATTGTTTGTATTGTTATTGAGTTTCTTGAGCTCTTTATAGATTCTGGATATTAATGCTGTATCAGGTACAAATATTTTCTCCCATTCTAGTGATTGCCTCTTCACTTTGTTGAGTGTTTCTACTTTTACAGTGGAATGTAAGAGATGGTGAGTGTGTGTGTGTTTTCTCATCTGCTGGTTCTCTCCCTAAGTACCCACAGTGGTGGCCTAGGAGGAAGCTAGAGGCCAAGACCCAGAATTTCAATGGAGGTTTGTGACATAAGTGGAAGGAATGTATTTACTAAAGGAAAATTAAACAATAGTATGTAAGCTATTTTTAAATATGCAGAACAAAACAGGGTAATTTTAGAAGTAGGAGGAAAAATGATAAAAGTAGATAATTTACTACAGACAAGTCAGATGACTAGAATATACAGGAAGGGGTCTTTCTCCATGAATTAACAGAGGGATGCCCGATTGCTGAGCTGATCAGGGAGGTATCTTATACAACGATGCATTTCCCAGGAATTTTCCATTGTAACAGTAGGAATCAAATTACCACAAGTTAAATCTATAACATAGAGAACCCAATAGAGAGCTCTGAGAACAGAGGAGAATGAAAAAATTAAAATATTATGAGCAGGAATATTCAGAAAACTCAATTCTAGGGCTCTTAGTCTTGTGGACTGAGGCACCAAGTGAATTTTTTAAAAATACAAGGTTCTTTGGCCAACACCTCTATGTCCCAGAAAACAGTCTGCAATATGAAGGAATCCACTGAATACTGCCCAAATGTAAGCAAAGGGACCCCTGCCATGGTAGGTCCTGATGGAGGCTGAGCGTGCACACAGGCAGACCTTGTTGATGCTTTGCTCTGACCTCTGAGACCTGTACATTTTCTGCAAAATGAAGGTTATCATTGAGTTTGTGTCAAACCAAGGCAACAGCACCCTGTCTCCAACACATGCTTTCATTTCAAGTCTCTGTATCGCTTTCTGATCATTTCTCTGGCTATCTGCTTTAATTATCAGTGATCAATGATCTTTGATGCTGCCATTGTAATTTTTTTGGCCAGTGACAGACTGAGCCCATATGAGACAGCAAATAGAACCCATAGGTGTCGGGTGTGTATGGACTGCGCCACCTGCCAGCAGCTGCCACCTCTCTCCCTCTACTCCAACACTCCCCATTCGGTGAGACACAAAAATGTTGAACATAGACCAGCTAATAAACCTACAATGGCCTCTCAGTATTCAAGTGAAAATAAGAGTCATAAATCCCTCAACTTATCTCAAACGCTAGAATTAATTAAACTCAGTGGAGAAGGCATATAAAAAAACAAGATAGGCAAAAGGCAGGCTTCTTAAACCAGTTAGCCATGTTGTGGATGGAAAGGAAAAGTTACTGAAGGAAATTAAAAGTGCTGCTCTAGTGAGCACAAAGGTAATAAAGAAAAAAAAATCCTCACGCCGATATGGACAAAAAAAAGATCCCGTGGGGTGAACAAAAGACAAAACCTGCCACAACAGCTTTAATCCAAAGTCTGAGAGCAAGTATCTCAATCTCTACAATTCTCTGAAGGCTGAGAGAGGCCAGGAAGCTGCAGAAAAATCAGTGAGGGTCTGGCATTGTGGCACAGCAGATTAAACCCGAATGGGCACCCGTTCAAATCCCAGCTGTTCCACTTCTGATCCAGCTTCCAGCTAATGGCCTGGGTAAACAGTGGAGGATGGACAAAGTGTTTGGACCACTGCTACCCACGTGGGAGACCCAGAAGAAATTCCTGGCTTTGGCCTGGCCCAACAGACATTTGGGGTGAACTAGTGCGTGGAAGAGCTGTCTCTGTGTGTCTCTCCCTCACACTCTCTAAGCTTGCCTTTCAAATAAACCAATATATATATATTTAAAAATTCGAAGCAAGCAGAGGTTGGATTATGAAATCACAGGAAAGAAGCCATCCCTAAAATGTGAATACCCAAGGTGAAGCAGCAAGGTGGCATGGAGCAGTAAGTTATCCGGAAGATCCAGCTAAGGGAGCTGATGAGGGTGACTTTACAGAATGGCATATTTCCAGCGAAGGCCAGTTTTCTCTGGGAATAAGCAGCCACCCAGGACAGTGATAGCTAGAGAGCGCAAACCAGTCCTGATGTCAGAGCATGAAGGGTAACTTGATTCTCTTGCTAGGGGCTAATGTAGCCGGTGACTGGAACCGGAAGCCAGTGCTCATGAACCATTCTCAAAACCCCAGGGCCCATCAGCATTATCCTAAATCCACTCTGGCTCTGCACTAAAGGTGGCAGCACAGCCTGGATGACAGCACATCTGTTCACAACATGGGTTAGTGACTGCTGTCACCCCACTATTGAGACCCACTGCTCATGCATACCTCTCAATATTTCTGCTAAAGCTCTAATGGAAATGTGCAGTGCGATTAATGTCATTTTCACACCTGCTAAAACAGCATCCTTTTTTGCCATCCATGGATTAAGGAGTAATTTTGGCTTTCAAGTCTTATTATAGGAACATATTTCATAAGGTTCTGTCTGCCATGGATGGTGAATTGGCTGAGAAATCTGGGAAACTTAACTTTCTGGAAAGGAGCCACCATTCTGTATGCTATTAAGAACAATGGTGACTAATGGGTGGAGATCAAAATACCAGTGGTTGGGGCCATGCTGTAGTGTACCAGGCCAAGCCTCTGCCTGTGGTGCTGGTCCAAGTCCCAGCTGTTCCACTTCTGATCCAGCTCCCTGCTAATGCACCTGGGAAAGAGGGGAAGATGGCCCAAGGGCTTGGCTCCCTACACCTGCATGGGAGACCAAGAAGCAGCTCCTGGCTTCAGACCAGCTCAGCTCAGGCCATTGCAGCCATCTGGGGAATGAACGAGCAGATGGAAAACCTTTCTCTCTCTCCCTCCCTCTCTCTCTAATTCCACCTCTCAAGTAAATACGTAAAATCTTCTTTTAAAAAATTGGAGGCTTAAAGAAGAACAGTTACAGGTGTTTGGAAGAAGTGATTTCCAACCCTCAAGGAAGACTTGGAGAAGTTCAAGACGATAGTGGAGTAACTGCAGAAGTAGTGGAAACAGCAAGAGAATGGAGTTAAAAGCCAGAAGAAGTGAGCGCGTTGCTGTAATCTCAAGAGAAAGCTTTGAGGCATGAGGAGTTGCTCCGTGTGGATGAGCAAACAAAGTGGTGTCTCGAGAGGGAATCT
Organism: Sylvilagus floridanus; assembly: GCA_949820135.1. Lineage (NCBI taxonomy): Eukaryota > Metazoa > Chordata > Mammalia > Lagomorpha > Leporidae > Sylvilagus > Sylvilagus floridanus. The sequence continues at coordinate 7,246,957 of OX463246.1, read as the reverse complement.
ACTCTGGTGAGGAAGCGCTCTGCACTGCTGAATGACAACAGTGTTGAGATCAGTTTGATAGAAACTTGGTTGATAAGTCACAGGCAGGGTTTGAGAGGATTGACTTCAATTCAGAAAGAAGTTCTACCAGGGAGCATGGCACGCTGCAGGGAACCTGTCCTGGAATGAATGAAGACTTGATCGAAGTGGCAAACGTCAGTGATGTCTCAGTTTAAGATACTGCGATGGGCACCCATCCCCTTCAGTGAGCCCTGCTCTGATGGGTCAGTTGCCATCGGCATGGAGGCGACATCCTCCACTAGCAGGAAGATGACAGCTAGCAAGTGTGAGCCATCAAGTATCTTTAATTAGGATCAGCACATTGTGGAGACAATGCTATTGCACACTTAACGGACTAGCCACAGGGATGGGAACATTGTCTCTGCATGGGCCATTTGGATATTGATAGCATCATTCTCAGACCATAGAAAATCAGCGAGCTGTAGATGTATTGACTTTTGAGTCCTGCTTCCTGTTGCCTTGGCAGAGCCAGACCAAATGGTTTCATGGCCCCTAACTGGCCTGCAGGCCAGATGTTCCCCACCCTGAAACAGTAGGGTATAAATATGGCATTTACATTGCACTAGGAAATAAAAAAGTCATGCTGCTTACTTTATTGGGATACCTACTATACTGAAGTGGTCTGGAATGAAATACGTAATATCTCCAAAATATATAAGTTTGAAAAACAGATTAAATAAAGTTATAAACAGAAAACAAAAGAAATTTTAGTAGACTATGTAAATAGTTATTTCATTAAGTAGATCTCTTAAGCCATACAAAATACATAATCATAACGGGAATGAGCCATAGATTTAAATAACGAAAATTGAAAAGTTTTATGTCAGAAATAGTGACAAATTAAAGGAATGTGTAACAAATTTAACTATTTAACTATGGAGGTGCCTCAAAAAATCCATGAAAATGTAATTAAGATAAATTTATTTTGATACAAAAACTATTAAAATTCATGCATTCAAGATATCTTCAAAAAGGTCATGAAAAATGTGTATTATGAAAAAACTATGAATTTAATATTTGAACCAAAATAAAATTTTTAATTATTTTTCTATGAATGTTTTGAAGTACCCTCATACAAATAATTGTTAAAAATCAACAAGAAAACCTCTACTCCAATAAATGGTAAAGGACACTAAAGATACTTGATGTGCATATTAGTGCGACTGAAAATTTATGAAACTGTAGGCTAAATGCAACTTAGTGCCACTTATATACAGTAAATGTCAGATGTAATTTTAGAAAGTGTCAAAATTTAAATTGTAAAACATAAGAATGATGAGTATACAAACAGTTAGAATCTATTGCATATGGAAGTATACCGCCTTTCTGGATACTAATGAAATAATCTTCCAAGTTGCAGGATCTTCATGTCAATAAATATCTGCACCATCCAATAAACATACAGAAAAAGTATTTGTTACTAATGATAAAAGGTTTGAATGAAATTATCATCATTAGGGAATTGGTCAAATAATTTTCAGATCCATTTATGCACTCACATTGGAGAACATTATATAACCGTTGTAAGCTATTATTTACATAAAATATCCATGAAAAGTGAAAAATACAAACTGCAAAACTGCATGTGAGTTAACCTTATATACGGGAACAGGAAATGTCAAATATATGAACATAAGGAAGTTAACTGCAGATGTAGGATTAAAATTTCTTTTTATTTAAGGAATTCAAACCTCATGCAATTTCATATGTACAAATTAAGGAACATAGTGATTCTTCCCACTATTCTTCCTCCTCCCTCTCCCATTCACATTGTCTGTGTTTACAAAGATGTATTTTCAGTTAACGTTATACTCAAAAGATTAACCCCACACTAGTACGAGTTGAACAAATAGTATGAAGAAACAGGAAAAAAATTACTTCCCAACAGTCAAAACAAGGTTTGTTCAAAATCATAACATCATAAAGTATCAATTTCCCTACTATAGATTACCTTTTAGGTATACTATTACTTACCATAGTTCAGAGAGAACATATGATATTGGTCTTTTGGGGACTGGCTTATTTCACCGAGTATAATGATTTCCAGTTGCTTCCATTTTGTTGCAAATGACAGGATTTCATTTATATTTTTACTCTACGTGGCATTCCATAGTGTGTATATAACAATGTTTATATCCAGTCTTCAGTTGATGGCATCTGGGTTGATTCCATATCTTAGCTATTGTAAACTGAGCTGCAATGAACATGGGAGTACAAATAATTCTTTCGTATACTGATAGTTTCCTTTGGGTAAATTCTCAGAAGGAACGGATGGGTCATATGGTAGGTCTATATTCTGATTTCTGAGGTATCTCCATTCTGTCTTCCCCAGTGGCTGGACCAGTTTACATTCCACCAACCCTTTCCCCTCCGTCCTCGCCAGCATTTGCTGTTTGTTAATTTCTGGATGACACTCATTCTAAATAGGGGGAGGTGAAACCTAACTGCTGTTTTGATTAGCATTTCCTTAATGGCTAGTGATCCTCAGCATTTTTTCATGTGTCTGTCGGCCATTTGAATTTCCTCTCTTAAATATCTGTTCAGGTCCTTTACCCATTTATTAAATGGAGTGGTTTGTTTCATTGTTGTTGGGTTTCTTTAGGTCCTTACAGATTGTGGAAATTAATCTTTTATCAGTAGCATAGTTTGAAAAGATTTTCTCCCATTCTATCAGTTGCCTCTTCCCTTGGCTGCATGTTTCTTTTGCAGGTCGAAGCTTCTCAGTTTGGTATGATTCCATTTGTCAATTTTTGTCTTGATTGCCTGTGCTTCTGTGGTCCTTTCCAAGAAGTCTTTGCTGATGCCAATGATTTGCAGGGTCCCCAGCGTTCTCTAGTAATCTGAGGGTTTGGGTGATAGACTTAGGTCTTTGACCCATTTTGAGTGGATTTTTGTGTAAGGTGTAAGGTAGGGGTCTTATTTCATACTTCCGCATGTGGAGATCCAGGTTCCGCAGCACCATTTGTTGAAGAGACTGTCTTTGCTCCAGGGACTGTTGCTCATTTGTCAAAGATAAGTTGGTTGTAGATGCATGGATTGATTTCTGGAGTTTCTATTCTGTTCCATTGGTCTATCCATCTGTCTCTGTGCAAGTACCAGCCTGTTTTGATTATAACTGCCTTGTAGTATGTCCTGACATCTGGTATTATGATACTTCCAGATTTGTTTTTATTGTTTCAGATTGCTGTAGCTACTCAGGTCTCTTGCATTTCCATACGAATTTCAGCATCATTTTTTCTAGATCCGAGAAGAATGTTGTTGGTATTTTGATTTCGATAAGTCTGTGACCTTATTCTGTGCAAATAAGGAGAAATGAGGCCTCAAGGAAAGCATTAGGATTTTGTGAGAATATGATTTGAATAGGAAAATTGAGGAAGGGTTTGGTTACTGTTTCCCAATAAATGAATGATTGGGTAACCTCTTAAAATGAATTGTTAAAACATCAAGTCTGCAGAGTAGTTTTAAAGCAGAGGATTTCTAGTGAATGGGATGGGTGTTTTCCACTGTTGTTGAGACACACTGGGGATGCCTGCGTCCCTTTTCAGGGGAGGCTCTGCTCCCCTTTTTCAGCTTCCTGCTAATGTGTACCCTGGGGGACAGCAGGTGACGGATTGAGTACTTGGGTGCCTGCTCTCCAAATGGGAGCCCCTGATGGAGTTGTTGCCTGCTGGCCTTGGCCTGGCCCAACCCTGTGAGCATTTGCAGAGTGAACCAGTGGGCAGACAATCCCTCCATCTCTGCCTTCCAAATATAAATAAATAAGTAAATGACATTTTTAATGTACAAAGAAATTTTTAGTGAAATACCAAGAAACTGTAACCTATCTGCGTTCAAATGTAGATGAAAATGTAACCAACACTTGGTAGCCAATAATATTTTTTAAATGCAAAGAAACAGCAAATTTGAAAGACAGATGTGAAGTGACCTGGTAGTATCCAATGGTAAAGGAGTTATTTCTCAATTTTTTCAGTTTCCCAATTTTTCTTTGTTGTATGTACTCGTGTTCATAATGAAAACGGGTACTGGAGTACAATATTAAGCCATCACAGTTATTATGCTACATCCCATTTTCAGGAAAATATGCAGTTGAGCTACTTGTATGCTTCTAAAGTGAATCCTTTTTTAGAGTTAATAACCCTGAACTGACAACAAGCATGGGCTGCAGCTCAGGTTCACATGGGCACTGTTCACATCAGAATTGCCTTGTTAGGTACAGAGGGGTCTCGAATTGGAATCCAGCACAGGTGATCCCTGGATGTTTGGAACGTTGAAAACATGCCTGGGATCTTGGAAAACACAGTGGTGAATGAGCACAAGGGGTTAGAAAGCTTGTTTATGGCGCCCTCCATGTGCTGCATTTGGTATTACATGTAAAAGTTTTAGCATCAAACACCAACAGAAAACTCCCCCTGTCCTTTGAAAAGTTAGGGTGTGATTTGTATGATTTTTTTATTTAGTTTTTGTAATTTTCTGCTTATTATTATTTGAGAGAGAGGAAGACAGAGGCAGAGAGAGATAGAAAGAGAGCTCCGTTTACTGATACACTCCTATTGTGCCTGGAGTTTTAGGGCCGGGGCCAGGGCCACAGTCATGGAACCCATGACTTGAGCCAGTATCAGTGCCTCCAAGGATCTGCATTGGCAGGAAGCTGGAATCCGGAGCCAGTGCTTAGAATAAAACCCAGGTACTCTGACTTGGGACACAGCAATCTTACCTGCTAGCCCATTCAATCACCCCCTCTTCAGTTTTCATACATTTAAAATATGGTATGGAAAAAGCAGTTTCTGTTATTTTAAAGATTTACACATGGATAAAAATTAAAGCTTTATGAGTAAAGAATGCAATATAACGAGTATTGAAATTATGTTATGCACGTAGTGTCATACCCAATGGTATGTGAAGGATTTAGAACCTCAGAACTGCTGCATCAAAGCAGATACAAGGGCTGTATCCTACCTCTCTATAAGCTGATCACATTAACTAGTGGGACTGCAAATATGGACTGCCATGTAGCCAGCATCTGATAACCAAAAATACTGCCCGAGTGCCAAGTACAATTTATGCACCTAACACGTAACCAGGAAGATACACAATTGTTTGATGTGCTGTCATGGTAAAAAATGTCCACAGTGAAACAAAACTTTACCTAAATATTTTGCCTGTAACTCCATTTCCAAATAGTACATAGTTAGATTGCATCAATGTTCTATTTGAGAGTTAATTTATAAAGCCCCATGAAATTATAAATGTACATAAGCCAAAATAAATTGTGTGAAGGAAAAAGTTAGCACATTTTCTATGCAGCCAGGTGGCACATGTCTCTGATGAATCTCTGGCCTCTGTCCACTCTTCTCACACATCTATTCATCTCCATCACTTTCTGCTTTCCTCACCCCCTCGGGAATGTTTCCATGAAAACCTAGTTACTTTCCTAGTCTGCCCTATCTTCGTCCAAGAAAGCCTCATCAGGATCCTATGCAGATGGCTGAAGTGTAATTTATCGTGATCAACACATAGTTGCAGATTTTATAGACTATTTGTCAAAGACGGTCACTCAAAGTATGTGTGCTTTGCTGAAACATTACAGGGTATTTTACAGCAAAGTGTATACACAGGCTGGCCTGACCTATGAAGTACTATTATTTTTTACTTTTATATCATTTAAGTATCCCTTCCCTCTTGTTTTCATCCGTATAAGTAGAGTGATAGAAATCACTTAGTACAACTTGGCATCTAACTTTCTCCTTTAGTGTTGTTTTACAACCATTTCCCTATTGCAGTACAATATTTAAATAGGGATATGTGATAGTTCATAAAATTTGTTACATAACTTCTCATTGGCTATTTCACTCATAACTGGAAATTGCAAGTTTTTAAAAATTTCTGTACTCTACAGATGAGATGACATGGTGCGTCAGTCATGAGAAGGTGACCACGATAGATGACGAATCAAAAGTTCCCTCTAGCAGTCCATCCCTCACATTTCCATGTATCTTTCTGCTCCAGCAAGGTTCTGAGACTGACTGGAGATGCTTCCCTCCGACTTACTTCATCGTGCTCCTAGTGTCTTTTACGGCATTCCTGCATTCTACCTATCGGTGTGCGTGCTCAGTAGAAGTGACGCATTTTGTCCTCATGAATAGTAAGATCCGCCTTGTGCAGAGGAGGCAGTTCATATCGAGAGAGGGTCAGGAGCGTGCATGGAGCCTATGCAGAAGCCCACGCATCCAGCTCCTCTCCAGTGTCCTCGCTGTCCCTTGGACAGCATTGCTGGCGGGTGGCTTTCCCCACTGAAAACGAATGGAGAAATGTGAGATACTGTCTTTCCTAGACCAGTAGTGGCATCTACATAGCCTACATGGAAAAAAGCTAGAGAGAAAGGCAACTCGCCTTCCCTCCCGTGCTACACAGTGGTGCAGCATCCTTAGCCATGAATGGGGTTTTCATCCATAGGGAAGACACAGTCCCAGGTCAGTTCAGCAAAGCTTTTATTGAGGGCCTACTCCATGGAAGGCACTTGTAATAATGACCCAGACATGAAGCACGGTGTACTAAGCCCAAAGTCTACCCACTCGATCGGAGCCAAACCTTGGGAGGGAGGGTCTAAGCAGCAGAAGGAATTTTGTCCGGCACATTTGCAGCTCAGCATTAGCACAGAATATCTGCAGGAGGGAAGAATGGCCCCAGGCCACAGGCAAACAGTAGGTGCTGACCGGGAGACTTCCCTGGTATCATCTCGCGTGCTGACTCTGGGGTCACATGGTCTGGGTGTCTGTGGGGGCGAGTCCCCTACATGTCGGGCTGCAGCAACCTCATGTTCTGTGTGTGCTGCTAGTTCCTTTTGCACTCAAAGCAGCATTGCTCAGGCCTGGTGTTCTAAGTTTAGTGCAGCCAATTTTAGGACAAAATCCAGCTAGAAACAAATTGCTGACTATTCAAGTCGAGAAGCTGGCTTCACTGGGACAAAAAAGGAAAACATTTCTAGATTTAGGGGAAAAAAAAAAGATGCTGGAGAACGCAGTGGGAGGAGGAGAAAGACCTGTTGGAATGAGCCAAGACACACAGCTTAGCGAGAGAACACCTCCACCCAGCAGGAAACCCAACTGCCAGCCACAGTGCAGAAAAGGCCTCCTAGTTATGCCATCTGAGCCACGCCCTTATCAAGTGGAAAGCTGGAATTCAGCCCTGGGTGTGTTCACACTCTTGGTGACAGCCGCTGATGGCGACACAGTGACTCTGTTCTGTAACTTCTATTTTTTTTTTTTTTAAAAAAAAACCATTTATTAGGTGCCAGCAACATAAGAGCACACTGAAGAACACCAGTTTTGCCCAGGTGTCTCTACATGATTGGATTTGGATTTAGGGCATGTCCAGATGGCCAAAGAACAGAAAGGAAATTCATGGTACAACAGAGGACTCTCCTCATGGCATAAACCCAGTCCTGTTTTAGTTTGGCTTGGATTTCCTGTCTGTTTCATAGTGTGGTGATTCTTAAGAAATTTCTAAAGTAGCCACAGAGAATGGGAGGCCAGGACAGAGTACAAATGCGATTGATCACTCTAAGAATCTGTGTGTGGTGGGCCTTTCAGTGGGAATTCAATCTAGGAGCCTCCTGTATGCACTGCATTTCTTTGGATCCCACACCATGTTATATGTGTTAGGAAACTGGTGCAGTTGTAGCCAGGCTCCACCCCCATCCTAATGGGATTCGCTGCTCTTGCTTCCCTGCCCGCCCTCAGGTGAAGTTTTAAAAGGGCCTGTTCCTGAACACGTGCTCTCTTGACTCTTGGTTCTTCTCTCTTGGCTCTCCTCTCTCCTCTCTGTTTCTCTCTTATATTCTCTCTTTTTCCTTCGCCGCCCCTTCACTCTGGTCTAGAGGGTGTTCCCCAATAAACCCTTTCCCTTACTCCAGTGTCTGGTGTGTTTTCCTACTGCTGACATTAATATATAACTATGTGACCTCTCTTAAAGTTTCCTATTTCCTCACCTGTAAGGTGGAGATAAGCTTCCACCTTACCTAGCTATTCAGTTATTCAGAGTAGGAGTTATTCAGAGTAGGAAATACTTAGCACAATGTGAGGCATCAACCATTTCGTTCCCAAGATACCATAATATTTCCATCCCACATTGTGGCTCAAGACATGTGATATTTTTAATAATATTTGTTTGGAAAATAGCAAAAATTATGATTTTGATAGGCTTTATGGAATGTTTTAATAGAATGTTTTAATGACAGTCTCAATCCATTCTTATTTGAACCCAAAATATTTAATGTTTTAATTTTAATTTTTAACTGATTCATTGTGATTTATAGATGCAATTCTAAGAACATCATGGCATTCCCTTCACAGACACAGAATTTTGCTCACTTTTTGGGCTCAAAGTCATATGAATTTAAAAAAAGGATTTTCCTGGCCCTGAGACTTGGGATGTTTTTCCACATTGTTCTCGACGGGCACCTACACTACTAAATGTGGTCTTGTTCTACCCATCCTCCCCAGTCCTTCCTCCCTCATCCGTGGCCTGCGTCTGACCCATGCCATCTATTTGTGGCTGCCTCAGGTCTTACAGGATAAAGGACCAGAAATAGAGACAAAAGGACAGAGTGGTTGAGAGCACCAAGGTCAGGCTCAGGATCCTGACAGTGGAAGACGATAAGATCAAGGATGTAGCAGGGAGTTAGTCATAGGAAACCGGAGGAGGTAGGAGGCTCACTGCAGGAAGCGAGTGGAAGCTGTAGATCCAGGAGCACAAATCGGACAAAAGGTAAAATTCTTGCAAGAGTTGTCCACGGGCAACACGGAGTCTTTGAGACTTTCAAATTGGCATTATGTGATGTAAGAAAAGATGCACAAAGGAATTCGAGAACAAGGAGGAGAATGACTTTACTAGCCAAGGTTTTGTATTCTTCTCTGATGCAAATCACCCGTGTGGTTGTGTTGTTATTTTGTTCGGTTTGCATTTCAGTGGCTTCTTGGTGACTTTAATGCTTACTACACTTCACTGGTCGCAGACCTTTTTAAGACTGAATTGCTTAAAATGTCAGCCTGCCAAAGCATAACCACCTCCCCCTCCCTGTCCCGTATGGCACTGCCTGCCTGGGTTTGAGTCCCAGCTACTCCTCTTCTGATCCAGCTTCCTGATAAAGCACACCTGGGAGGCAGCAGACAATAGCTCCAGTACTTGGGTCCCTGCCACCCACATGGGAGAATCCAGATTGAGTTCCAGATTGGCTGGGCCCAATCCTGGCTTTTGCCAGCACCTGGGGAATCAACCAGTGCTTGGAACACTCTCTCTCAACAAAATGAAAATAAAATTTTGTAAAAGATACTAACCCCCAACAGAATCTGCAAAATATAACACCTGTGGGCACAAAGTCTACCATCAGAAATGTGTATCCTTTTTAAAATCTTCATCTATGTATGTGACAGACACAGATACACATGTATACTACTCCGATCGACTAGTTCACTCCCCAGACCTGGACGGGGCTGAAGACTGGAGCATGAACCAAATCCAAGTCTCCCACATGGGTGGTGGGGACCCAACCCCTTGAGCTCTCACCCCTGCCTCCTTGGGGACTCAAACAGTCGTCTATCCTTAGCTTCACTTCAACTTTTTAAGGCTGCAATTGTCTGAATGGGGGTTTTCACTAGGCAATGATTGCTATTGCTCTGTTATATGCCAGTGCATTGAATAAATTCATGGAAACAGGGTTGACTTTTTCTTCCATGCTTAATTCTGAAACATTTAATGTAAGTTTTGTTGCTGAGGACTATATAGCTATAATTTGATTTATCTTATTAATGAACTTTTCAATAAAGTCAGTAAACGGAATTATGAGCATAAGATCTGGGAGATAATGGTCAGACTCAAGAAGGTCATTCCTGCTAGTTCTGTTCTTTCATGTAAAACTGGCACAGCCAGATGAATCCATTGAATAGGAAAGTAATCGGCAGACCGAAGTCACCATTAATCTATTTTAAAGGAGACTGAACTGTAGTTACCCAGTGGCGAAAGCAAAAGTAGAGTCCAATAACAGATTCAGTCATCTGTTTCAAAATACAAATAGTCAGATTTGTGGTTTCACAAACAAGATTTTTAACCTCCTGAAATCAAGAGACGGGCAAACTCAGAATGCGCTCAACTGCTGAGAGTAAATGATACATTTTCCTTTTCCCAGGTGGATCTTCTTGTCCCTACCAAAGTGACGGGCATCATTACACAAGGAGCTAAAGACTTTGGTCATGTACAGTTTGTTGGCTCCTACAAACTGGCTTACAGCAATGATGGGGAGCACTGGACCGTGTACCAGGATGAGAAGCAAAGAAAAGATAAGGTGAGCTATCCGTGTGGGTGGTGAGGTACAGAGGTAAAGAATCTAATTTTATGCAAGTTTGAACAAATGACTTGCTTATATACGCACACTAAAAATACCTGCTGCATGTACTGGAAACGTATGTTACGAGAGAAACCTCAAAAGGACTATAAAGCAGTTTGTGGTTAGGTTGCTAAGGCTGAAGATAGAGGAAAATGCATTTCTGGCAACATTTTCTATATTATCAATTATCTGAGATCTAGCAATGTAATGTTCTCCTGACATATTTCAACCTCAATAGGAGCTTAACTACTGCATCATAATGCATTCATAAATAGTTTTGCTAGAGCACACACTGCTATTATTAAAATGAATTGCTGGTGTTAGGAAAAATGTTCTTTGGGGAAGAGTATTTCAAGGTGAACTAAATGATTTCTTTGAATATTTTGATAATTAGGAATTTTAGAGATATATACATTGACTATTGATAATTTAATCATATTTCTCTGCTCAATTTCTATTACTGTATTTTAGGTTATAGACTTGTTTAACTTTTCTTATAAATGCATACTATTTTCAATCTTAAAAACATAGGTATCACACACAGTTTCTAGCCGTATTTCTAAAAAGTTCTTGCCATTTTCGTCCTGTCTCATTCCATCTGCTGGTTTTGATTTCTGGAGGACCCTAGAGGATCCTAGGGGTAATAAATCAGATGTTAAAATATGGCCTTAGTTAAACTAATGAAGTTGACTTAATTCATTGCTCCGGGTCTTTGCACAAAGAACTCTCTCACTTTCTGAAGCACATGCACAGCAATCTATAGCTTAAGGATGTTGAAAAAAACAGGACAAACTCATCCATGCTCTGTATTTCTGAGTTAATAGTTTGTTTTAAATGTGTGTAACCTTATTATTGTCTTAATGCTATTGTGTCATTAGCTGGTAGACAGTATCTGTCTTCAGATGTTCAAGACAGAATTTATAAATTTCCCCAGAAAAACTAGCCCAGGCATGGGTGTTTCAGTGACGTAGAGAATTCAGCTCACACGAAATTTCCTTTAGAGGAGATGTGGTTTTAGGCTTAGATGTTCAAAAGCCACCCTTTTCCAAGGTCTGACATCTCAGAATGCATCCATTTAACATCTCAAGACACAAGTTTTACACTGCAATATCTTGGAAACTATTGCATCTTAAATGTCACAATTTAATTGGGAGAACTTAGCCTTTCCTAGGAGAACATAAAACCTTGTCTTGCTTTATAATCCATGACATCTTAGATTAAAAATATTGGGTATTTTAGAAATCTGTCTCCTGATTTAGTTTGCGCTATTGACAAATGTCTGCTATAATTTATTGAAAGTAGCTATTTCAGTGCCTGCCCTTCGCCTATGCAATAGGCATTCTAATGCATAGAATGCGTCATAATATAAAGTTTCTGCAACTTCAGATACAGCCAGGAAATGAATTTTAAGATAGATAGGTATTTTTTCTGTTGCCTATGGGTAATATTTCCCAAAGTTCACATTTATAAAAGTGCAATCCTGCACTAGTTGTTTTAGAAAAAAACATAGTGGAAGATAGGATTAAGTTATTGAAGAGCCTCTTTGTTTCCATTTATATGAAACACGTGATTTAATGATTAAGTTTGAGAAGGTTTTTAATTTTCCCTTAATTGGTCAAGGAGACATGGCATATTAATGCATCTTATTTTCTACATTGGAAACATAATTAAAATGTCAATTGTGTCTCAAGTTGCTTGATGATATCATTTAGTGTTCTGTATCCTTGCTGATCTTCCATCTGCTTGAGCTATCAATTACAGAGAGAGGAATGTGGCCATCTTCTTCTGTAATTATGGACATGTCCATTTCTCCTTGCTGTTTTATCACTGTTTGCTTCATGTGCTTTGAAGCTCTTAAAAATATACATAAATAGCTAACATTTTAATTTACTTTTGATCGAGTAGTTGTCACCATGAGAAAAGCGATGCCTGCATTCCTTGTAATACTTGTGGCTCTGGTATCTTTGAGATTCCCACAGGTACCTCAGTTTTCATTCATGACACCTTGGGATATGTATTTGTGCATCCATGTACTTTTATTTGTAATCTATACTTGAAATGCATTCTTTTACACTCTATATAGTTGAGCCTCCTTCATTCTGATCTGAGACTAGTCTGCTATGTAGCCGGGATGTTTTAAACTCTGTGCTTTTAAATTCAACTACATCAACACTCCTATCAAATCTATCGTTGGGTTATCTGCTTCCTCTTTGTCACTTCTGTGTTTAGCCTGTTTTCCACTTTCCATTGGATTGACTTTTTGATGAGTACTTTCTGTCACCCTTGTTGATTAATTAGCTGTGATGTTGTGCCGTGTTAGTAGTGATTGAGTTAGAATTTGTGGTATACATCTTAAACTTACAGAATTTACCTTCAGATGGATGCAGAGCCCCAGAAACCCCTCTCTAAGCACAGGTAAAATAGATAATAGCTGGAAATCTCTTGTCTTTGGGAACTATATGCATGGTAACATGTGATTTGACCTTACCAACATAAGTCTTACTGTAAAGAATGAAATACACTCCTACTGCAAAAGTTGGAAAATTGGGACAGAGAATTGGCCCGTGGTATTTACTGGAAAAAAACAGTAGAAGCCAAAATGCTCAGGGGAGACATTACAATGGTTTAAGTTTTCAAAAACTTTGTAACTACCCATTACCTTGACTGAGTTTAGTATATTCATAATTACAGACTTAAATCGAGGCAGTCTGCTGTTTCTAGTGTAGTGAATTCTGTACAACACGGAACAGCTTTGGATGAGGTTACTGTTCTTTATTGAATGGGACACACAGACACAAATCCACTGGAGAATGAAGCAGCTATTGCTGTTATGGGAAAGAAATACTTTATGTAGGAGAAACTACAGGGCACTTTCCCTACCTGCTCCTACAGGTAAGGGAATTTAACTAAAGGGAGAAATGTATTACCCAAGTTCTGTAAGCACGTGGAAACCCAGGCATTAGATACAAATCTATACACATACACATATATTTGAAAAGGCAGGCTTTGTTGTTATCACTGCTATGACTAACCCTTCCCTTCTGGTTAGAAAAGCTCAGCCACCTCCTATTGGTTCTTGAATGAGTAGTGTCTTGTTTGCCATTCCATGAGGCAGGGGGATCTTCAGAATTTACAAGTGCACACTCAACCACGAGCCTTTATCCAAATAAATATATAAATGAATGTTTCATGACAAAGAAGTTTCTCTGAAGTGTTTTATAGATGCACATTTTGAATGGAAATCTTTACAAACAAAGATTTCTAATTACTTTTTTTGTGCCTTCCGTTTTCATTGAACACATAATTTAGATCTTAGGGGTATGCCTGGGGAAGTCTCTTGTAGACCTAGGTACAGAATTCAGAAAAACAACCTTGAACTAAAACCAATATTCCAGGACTTCTGCAAAGTGTAGAAAGAAAATTCTGAACATACACAAGCATCTTTTCTGAGGTTCAGTCAACTCCAAGAACAGTTATGGATACATGCAGGAGTGTCTATATCCCTGTAGGAGCATGCATTTGCGTGTGCATGCACCCTGTAGAAGTGTGACAGTACCCAGGTGACCTTGTGCTTATGGGTGGGGGCCTAGACACCACAACTTGCTGAAGAGAACGTGGGCCCATGTTCTCTTGGTTGAGTTGTCAGTCTCCTTCCTCTCACAGCATCCTCCACAATTTTACTTCAGTAACTTTCATAATAGACCTATTGATGAGTCTCATTATAAAGCCTGACATTCCTTTTCTTTCTCAGCTACCGTATTTTCTAATATTTTACTGGCATTTATATTTCACTACAGCATGCACTCGGAAAAAAATTTTTATTTGAAAGTCAAATGTTCCTTTGCTGATGTCAGAGTGACATTTGTTTTATGCTCTTGGAGATGCTTTTCACTACAGTTAGCAGGAAAATTGGGGAATTTAGACATTTTTGGTATTTTATTTTTCAAATTATAAGCCAAAGTAAAACAATAGTAAATTTTAGAACAAGTACGTATATGGAAAAATTAGAGATGAAAATGGGTTTTCATCCAATATATTAATCATAATGTTATGGTGTTTGGGTACACCTCAATTTGTACCACGGGAGCTTTCTTGTTTGAAACACAAGAAGTAATACTGGACTTCATCACTCTGCCTGAAATGAACCAGCAGAAATTGTAAAGATGGAACTTTACTCAGATGTTTTTATGAAAGAAAACATTGGACACCCTATTCCCAATAAGATTTGTTGGTCCCTACAGAGGAATGGCGTTTATGCACCCAGAAATCCTGCACAGTCCCGATCATGGCTGAGGTAAGGGTGAGCTGAGTTGCCAAGGCCCTTTGGAAATTTTATCTGCCTGACGAACTTAGAGCCTAAAGAATCCCCCATCTGGTAAATAGGAGGCAGACTTTAAGAATTGATGAGGCCGTGGCTTAATAGGCTAATCCTCGGCCTTGCAGCGCTGGCACACCAGGTTCTAGTCCCGGTCAGGGCGCCGGATTCTGTCCCGGTTGCCCCTCTTCCAGGCCAGCTCTCTGCTGTGGCCCGGGAGTGCAGTGGAGGATGGCCCAAGTCCTTGGGCCTTGCACCCCATGGGAGACCAGGAGAAGCACCTGGCTCCTGGCTTTGGATCAGCACGGTACACCGACCACAGCAGCCATTGGAGGGTGAACCAATGGCAAAGGAAGACCTTTCTCTCTGTCTCTCTCTCTCACTGTCCACTCTGCCTGTCAAAATTAAAAAAAATCATGAAAGATTGAATTGAAAGGCTTGGTGGGAAAAAGTTGCTGAAATCCCTGCATAGTTATTTGCATCATATATAATTTCCATGAACTTTTTAAAGACTCTACCTCTGCCCCGTAAAATGGGATCCTCAGGGGCAGTCAGGGAGGAAGAGAAGGACAGAGGAGAAAAGAAAGGGGGTGAATTCCTCCCCCAAGAGGTGCAGCCACGTGTTTCAGAGCAGCAGGGCCCAGGACACCTGTGGCCCTGGGCTTTACTGCAGTCTCATCTGCTCAGACTGCCTTTAGCACTCTCACCGAAGTCAGAGAGGGAGATGAAGGAAACTGTAGCTCTGAAAGCAATTTCTACAAACTATGACTTTTTTCCAAACATCAAGACTCATCATAGCAAGCGAACTGTGCCCTACATGATGCAGATTTATATGCCTTGGCTTACTTAGGTGTTCTGTGGGTGACTTCATTGAAAATAAAATTAAGGAGCTGATGATAGATATCACCATTGTCTCAAATTGAGGACATGGTTATTTAAATGACACCATCTGGTAAGGACTGTTAGCTGGACGTTTATCTGCTCTTTCCTTGCTATAATTCAAAGTTATGGGAACTGACTAGGGTATGCAGAATTGTCTGCATTCATGTGATGGTGCATGTTACCAGATTTTTAAAGTTAGGACCCCCGCCTGAGAATGCTTCCATTTTGGCAGAATGTAAACTTTTTATATTTTAAAATGAAAATAGTGGTCAACACTGTGGTGTACTGGGTAAAGCCACCCCCTACAATGCCGACATCCTTTATGGGCGCCAGTTCGAGTCCAGACTGCTCCATTTCTGATCCAGCTCTCTGCTATGGCCTGGGAAAGCGGTAGAGGATGGCCCAAGTCCTTGAGCCCCTGTACCCACGTGGCAGACCTCAAAAAGCTCCTGGCCTCAGATCGGTGCAGCTCCAGCCTTTGCAGCCATCTAGGGAGTGAACCAGAGGATCTCTGCAACTCTGCCTTTCAAATAAGTAACTTAAAAAAAAAAAAAATTACCTAAGGTAAACTAGGGTCTCGGTTTAAAAAACATGAGATAGTTCTGCCCAGAAGAGAACAGGGGGAGATTCTGTGACCCAATTTTATTTATTTGAAAGGCAGAGAGAAATTAACCAAGCATGCCCTCATTTGGCCAGCAACAGCCAAAACCAGGAACCAAAGTACTCAGTAATCCAGGTCTCCCACATGGGTGGCAGGGCCCAAGTACTTCAGCCGTTATCTGCCACCTCCCAGGGTGTGCAGCAACAGGAGATGGATGGGAAATGGTATACCCAGAGTACACCCCAGTAACTGCAATCTGGGATGCAGATGTCGCAAGTGGTAACTTGGCCCTTGCACCTAATATTTACCTTCTATGAGCCCATGTTGTAAAGCAATAAACAACATGAGAGTCATGACTTTTTCAAATCAAGTACAGTCTTAGGGTTACAGCTCCATTGTGGAGGCTTGAGCAGTCCAAGATCAAGACAGAAGCTGACACAGAGACCGGGGGAAGTAGTCTGTGCCTCTTGACAGTACCCTCGTGCGATTGAAAAGGAAGTGGACAAGCGCTCCGGCTCTCTGCTAACAAGCACTGATCCCACTCATGAGGACTCTGCCCTCCCTTGCTAACCACATCGTAATCCTGCCAGCTTGTGATTAGGATGTCAACACATGATTTTTGGAGGCACACTGACATTCAGTCCCTTGTACCACAGAGTAAGTACCGAGTTCAAGGCAACCTCATAATTCCTTCTGTAACTTCTATAATTTCTGCCCTTACCCAAAATAGAATGGAATGCCTTGTAAACTAAGTCCTCTGACCCAAGGGGCCACATCGTAGGAAATAAACATGTATAGAAGAATTGAGTTAGCAAAGAAAAAGTGATTTGCAGGGCTAAAATTGCCCACAGAATTGAGATAGAGCCACGGAAGTCAACAAATGTGAACCATTGCGTAGTATCCTAGCAGTTGTTAAGGTACACAGAGAACATAATAGGGACCCACTTGTCAGTCAGTTGTGGAGGGGAGCTTGGGGCTGGGTAAGGTAGAACTCTGGATATAAGTCCACAGACATAAGATAGGCAGGATCAGCTACAAAGGGACGTTGCTTCCATTTTCAGTTAACATGAGCACCAAGGGTCCTACCTGTGCACAGACAATCAAGAAGGATTTAGGAGAAGGCAAGGATGGGTGCACCCAGAAAACAGAGCTCATGAGATAGACAGGCAGAGCACCTTCCATACTTAGAGCAACTAGGTCGATACTGGAAATAAAAGATAAGTTACGTCACGGAGTCACCACCAAAGCTGTCAGAAGCTATTTCATTCGAAGGAGATCATTAATGTCAAGTCCTTTCATTTATTTTGAGGTACCAATGGGAAAATTAGCTATTCTTTAGGGATTAATTTTGAAAAGCGCTGAAAACGCTATCCCACAGCAGTGTCAAGTTCATGGTTAATTTTGGCCAATGAAGCATTGAGTTTTATCAGTGGCACTGGACTTGTTAACCTTCTTTAAAGTGGGGAGGAGGGGCGTGCAGGGTGGCCCAGCAGATTACACTACCACCTGTGACACAGGCATCCCACATGAGCACCAATTGAGCCCCGGCTGCCCCCCTGAGCCAGCTCCCTGCTAATGGACCTGGGAAGGCAGCAGAGGATTACCGAAGTTCCTGGCTTTGACCTGGCTCCACCTTGGCTGTTGCAGCCATTGGGGGAGTGAACTAGCAGACAGAAGATCTCTCTCTCTCTCTCCCTCTCTCTGAAGTTTGATTTTTTTAAATTTACTTATTTATTGGAAAGGAAAAGTGCAGTGCTCTTGAACTATACAGCATTCGATGGTGAAAACAAACATCAAGTGCAAACTCTATTCCATTTCTCAATTTGGGGTGGGTTGGGGGCAGGGGGAGGAAGAGTTCTGGTGCTGTGGCAGAGAGCATCACGGGACAGATGCTAGGGCAGCACAGTGCCATGGAGTGTGCGTTTGTTCCTTGTTGTTAATGTCCTTATGTCGCCAAAACTCAACACTTCCTTAGTGTTAAATGATGATAAATGATGGTACAATCTGAAATACAGTTTTACAGTTAACAGATGTTTCTGAAAGAATAAAAAAAGTGTGTGAAAGACACAAGGAGTATGACATAGCGGTGTTGCCAAAAGTAAAATGCTCATAAATGGAAAATAAAGCATTTTTACTATCACATGCTGTCATCCTAATTACCCCAATGCTAAAATGACAAAAGCTTAGAATTTCCTAGTGTTCGCTTCCTCAATCCTCCATTACTCACCAGAAATCAATAAAAATCCCCACAGTGAAAATGCTTAATATCTTGTATTTGACTTCCATATTATTGGACAGAATTACACAGTGACAACATTTCACCATGAAGAAAAATTACTACGTGTGTACAAAATCATCTTGCGTTGTGAGACCCTCTCCTTTGATTAGAAATGCAAACAGATAAAGTGATTAGTTATGGGTCATCAATGGAATGGTGAAGTTTAACAAACTTTAATGAAGTGCTTAACATTCAAGCATGTCACCATTCATTAAAAGACCCTGATAACCCTGATGGAAGCAGAAAGGCTTCGCTGAAAGGAAATTGTTAGTATTTTTCTTAGCAAATAGTCCTCAGCAATCTATCAAGCTGGTAGCTATCTTTCCGACTCAGAAAATCAGTACTTGATCAATCTGAGTTTGACAGTAACCACGTCACTGTTTGGACTGTCAGAATTATGGACTAACCACTGATTAGCAAGCAACAAAGTGAACGCATCTCAAGTCTACGCAACTCCTATTTGGACCATCTATTGTAGTGCATTTTGAGGGTGAAAAACCAATGCATTAATTAGACGTGGTACATACACCATTTTTGCTATCCAGTCACGCCATACTATGCATATGTTGAGTCGTTAAAAGCCTCTTCTGTGACACTTTCAAAATGACTTAATTAATGCTGTAGTCTCTTCTACTTTTTCATAGTTTGTTAATAGGAAGCTATAAAAGGGTTGCCACACCCTATGGAATGACCCATTTTGCCATGATTTTCACGCAGTTCCTTCTGTTGAGTTTCAAAAAGAAAATGTGTTACTTTTGCTTGGGAGAACTCTCGGGACAAAGCCATCTGTACTGAGCCCTCTGGGGCCATTACAACAGAGGCTGCACACAGCTCATCATCATAAGGCTTCTGCTGTAATTTGAGACAGAAAACTGATGAAAAGGTAACGTTTAAGAGAACAGATGAGTCCCACGATGACACCTGTCTGCGTGAGGGCATTCCTCCCAGGGCTTCTGAAACTGCCAACCAAAGACCAAATCCCAGGAGACTAAACAGAACTCATTTCCTGCTCTCCAGGAAAGCCAGAAACACAATCAATTTTGCACAGAGAAATGAAATCGTGAGTAGTTAATAATAACTAAGGGAAGGCATTACTCAGAAGTGACTAACAGTAATCTTGCTTTCACATAGCAAAGTCGCACTTTGACTTCTCCTCCTTTGAGGAGTACCTCCATATCTGTACATCATAGCAAAGTAGACTTTTCCTTCTGCTACCAAGCATATTTTAATAATCAGTGCACTCTCAACTCATTAAGCAAAAGGATTCAGGATGCAGCTCAAGTAAAGCTAAATATCTACCTGATCAGCTGGGCCCAAGATTCCCTGTGCTCTTCATTTAGGTTTGCCTGATTTAGCAAATACAAATACAGGACAGCTGGTGGAATTTGAATTTCAGATAAAGAAGCATGTAGGAGGGAATTAAAAGTTAATGTGTATTTTCTGGGAACTTGTTGGAGACCCCTTGTTCATGCCAAATATTGATCTGACAACCAGATCTTTGATAAAAGAGCTTCCAGCAAGGCCAGGTAGACTACTGAGAATTCTGAGGGGTGCAGGTAAGGGGAACCCATTCCTTCTATGCCTGAGCATACAGACACCCACACCTACCCACACTCTGCTTCTGCTTCTGGTCCACCTGGCCAGCCCATCCCCCAGCTTCTGGTCTGGAAGACACACTCTGATTGCTTCAACCACTCCTCTGTCCATACATAATGGCTCTGCCTTAACTCATTTCTAACAGGATATGATGAATCTCTTCAAAGAGATTCAGAGGGAGGAAAAGGTTGATAATGTGGGGTGAAAATTACCTAAGACACCAATTTCGCTCCTGCCACAGAATTTATGGATCCACTGTGAAGGGCAGAGTCCAGTGACAAATTGTGCAGATGAAATGGAAAATACCTGGTGTGATTTAGTTGCAGAATGCAAGTACTGAGCTCTGAGCTTTAAGAGTCAGGGTGCTCTGTACCACGATGCAAAGGCATCCCTACGTTTCCAACTTCAGAGTAGAAAGAAAGAAAGAAAAATTAGATGTTCTTAACATTCTGACCACTCTGAGATACTTTTCAAAAGTGGATGATTTTCCAATTCTGAATTTTTATGTTTTCCTGCAGAGATATTTCTTATGACAGTCAATCTGAGTGCTAGGAGGCAGATAGTGCAAATATAGAGGCACCATTCAGAATGGCATCTTGTATGTTTCATAAATCTTTATAGGCAATCATCATGTGACAGCTTACCTAGAATATTCTTGTCACTGAGGGAAACTTTAACCATAAAGAAGTTAAATATGGTGACGTGTGCTACCTCCTGACTTTTACCAGGATTTTAAATGCCAGCACGTTTGGGACAAAGATAGCTGTCAACAGCTGGAATGTTTTGCCTTCATTTTCTCTGGGTCTCTTTTCTTTTCAGGGTCGATACCTACAACAAAAGGTACTACGGACTTCTTAGTGAGGCTTTAGTGCCTCTTCCTAACCACCTGTTTCTCCTCCCACTGGAAGCCAAACTTACATAAGAAAACAGTCCACCACAGGGGAGAGGGGGCTTCACTGTCCCTGGTCTGTTCAGGGCTGCAATTCTTCACTCAGCAACTTGGCCCTCTCCCTGGGGACCAAGGCATCATACATATCACCCATTTAAAAAATACCAGTAACACAGAGCTTGTATTAGGGGGGAGAGTCAGGTCCTTCAACCTCAGGCTTTTTGTATTGTACATCTCAGAGCAGAGGTATAGTGTGATACTTCATTACAGATCTGTAATGTGCAATGATCAGAGTGGACACTGTTTCCACATCCTTATTTTTACCATTTGATTGACAAATAGTCATAGTATATGCCCCAGGAGTACTAGGCAGCAGTCCAATACATGGATGAGTGTGCACTGAGCCCTGATCCCAGTAGGATGATCAGTGTCTCTCCCCATCACTGCCTCATGTTCTGAGGTGGAAGCAAGCAGGTCAGACAGTGCGTACCAAAGCTTAGTTAAACCAAAGGAAGACATTGGGCTGCTGTACAGCACACATAGGGTGACTACAGTGTCCATTCACGTAGCTTGTATGTCAAAGGCTGGAAGGAAGAATCTCACTTTCCGGGGCCGGTTTAGACCTTGTGTGAGAGGTTAAATGTTGTGAGAAGCACCCTTGAAGATGTGTTACTTCCTTCTCTTTTCCAACTCTCTCCAACACCAGAGGAATCGGGAAAGAACGAATTTTAAATGCTATCACACAGCTAATAGCCCATCAGGAATTAAATATTAGCTGATAAGATTTCATGTGAATTACAGGAAAACCAAGGCAAATTTTCAGCCATTTGAAAGGCAATAAAAGCACAGAAATGTGGCCATTTAGTGCCAGGGAAGGAAAAATTAAAATGACACCACATTGCAACTATTTTGGGGAGTCACTTATGATTAAAATCTCCCATTTGCGCATTTTCTAGTACAAAGAGTTAGTAAGATTTAAGTAGCACTACAAGAATTTCAACAGACTATCAGAAATTTGTGCCTTAGTCAAGAATGTCTTGGAATGGAAGCAGAGACTTAGATACATTAAGGGCTTGAAGCGAAGCCAGGTGAGTTTGGTGATTTGCAGGATTCCCTGCAGTCAAAGACTGACGTCTGCCCACGATGATAACGCAGATCCAAGTGCAGAGCCACAAGAAACTTCCTGAGAGCAACTTCCTGAGAGTGGAAATCCCCTCTGCGGAGAATCCTGTATTCCCTGTAATGGTTAATGCGATTCACACTCCAGGGAAAGGAGACAGCGGAACATGCCTGCGTGTTTTTATTTGTACCCCCTCCATTAAACAAGTGTTCTGTAATTGGGCTTCTGAAGTTACGTCTTTAGATTGGCAGCCTCAAAGCCTCGTATAATGTCATTGAGAAGCAACAAATCTGTGAGGCAGCCAGGGTCTAGGCTTTTGGAAGGGCTCATGGAGCAGATCATTTTGAAAGCAACACAGATGACCATCACTATGCTCCAGGAATTACGGTGCAGATGTGTGCGGAGATGTCTACAGCTCGGAGAAAACCTGACTGCACTTTCTCAGGGGGGTTCAGGTTCATCCTGAATAGATGCCCAAAACAGCACTCCTCAAGGAACATGCGCGCCGTTGCAAGTGATATTAAAGAAACACAGCAGAATGGTGGTGTTACTGAAACGTCAATGAAAGCTGGCAACACACGAGAATAAATATCCATCGATTAGAAATAAGACCAAGTGAAACAGACAGTAGAATCTGAGTGATTTACAACATCCCCAAGTCAAAGGAGAAAGATTTCAATGATTGTCATGTCAAGATTTATTAAGACAATCTCAAAAGAGCATAGGTTCACCATGAATTCTGAAACCCGAACGCCTGTCTCAGGTTCAGGGGAAGCTTCTGTGGACACCATGTTTTTGACCCATTCAGTTCTCCTTTTCTGTCAGTGTTGCAAAGCCCAAGGATTTCTCTGACACCTATAACCCATCAACACCTGTCATTCTCTGCAAAGCTGAGGAGTCTGCAATCTGCCCTGAACTCTGAGACCAACTGCAACTTGAGTCCCCACGACCACCGTTGGATATGCTGCCGCACTAGGAGAGCCCTCAGACAACAGCTGAAGCTGTTCTCCACACAGAAACAGTCTGTGACAGGCAAAGGACACAACACAGAAACATCAGCTCAGGGAGGACGACTCTGGGCCAGGGCCAAGAGTCCCAGGGAGCAGCTCTCAGTTGCCCTCTGCTGGTGCAGACCTGCCTAAGGCAACATTTAAATTCTCTCATCGGTGATGTGTGATGCTAAGCCTGGCCTAGTGCCAGCCTACGTGGCTGGACTTAGTCTGCAGCCCCTCCAGTGGTCAAGCAACCTGAAATCCTCACCTTAGATCGCAATGTCAGCATGGCCATCAGCTGTGGCCCAGATTCCCAGATAAACAGAGATAGTCTTACCAGAAAGGAGTCTTTGGTGGCCTACAGATTACCTCCCTGGAGCTGAGGGCAAAAACCCAATCGCTCTGTGTGAGGCTGATGTTGTACAGGATACCCCTGTCATAGGATATGTGGACTGGTCACTAGAATGACATGTATCTGCATGGCTGTCCATGCAAGATTTGACACATCCTAGACTCTGTGGAAGAGATGTGGCCCAGAGAAAAGATGCACTAGTTAGCAGATTGCCTGAACATAGCACCCACTAGCACACTCAAGATTAGGACGTCTCTTAGTATCTCTCATTCACAAGGAAAACAAGAGGAACAGATCCTTCTGAAGACAGAAAAAAGCTGCCAGTTCTACGTGTGATAGCAAGTGATTGGTACAGACGCAAGACTATAATCTCTTACCCATAGACAATAGGCATGGTGTTTTCGCAAATCCTACAAGTAACCTTGTCACCTTAAAGTCCCGTGTGCACATTTTGGTTGAATCTCCTCCCCTTTGACATACCCACACAAATGTGCACCTGGGATAGGTGGTTTCTGTTGGCTGTGACCTTACTTATTCCGCCATAGAACTATTGGCAATGCAACGGTTGGAGGGAGTGGTGCTGTTGGGGGTGCCTGCAGATGGAAGACACTGCACAGCTTTCTGTGCCTCACTGTCAGTGAGGACTTTGTGACACTGTGGGGAGGTCCTGCCATAAAAGCTGACTCTCCCTCCCCACGCACACTCAGTCATTCTTCTGCCATATAGCTGATCATTGTCAACTTTGGTTAATATAGTCTACTACTTCCATCAAAAGGCTGTGTTCACTTTGGTGAACACTTCGCTCACCCAAAGTGTTTGGTGAACCCTTTAGCAGATGACTCTAAATTGCACTGTTTTACAAAGGAACATTTCCTGGAACATTGCGATACACTTGGAAACTAGCTTCTTACTTCCTTACTACATCTGAAAGAATGCACTAATACTTAGACTGATTTTGTTACAGGATGTAATTGGTTTAGTGGAACGGATTGCAGAGAAACCCATCACAAATGGTATACTAGTTCTTCCGTCATGAAATGGCTTCAAGATGCTGATTCTACTAGGGGTCTGTGTTGGTGAAAAGACTCCTTTGGTTTCAACTTTTTATATCTAATCACTGACAAAAGTTTCCTACATGCAAACTTGCAATAATTCATTTTTTAAACCTGGTATATACCACTAATTTAATTTTATTTAACTTTTAATCTAGTTATTATTTCTGTGAAAGGCTGGAGAGGGGACAGTGTTAAGAGGGGACAGCAGGACAAGCTGTCCGATGCAATGCCTGAATCCCATATGAACACTGGTTTGAGTCCCTGTTGCTCCACTTCCAACCCATCTTCCTGCTCATTTGCCTGGCAAACAGAGGAAGATGGCCCAAGTGCTTGGGCCCCTGCCATGCATGTGGGAGACTCCAATGAAACTTCTGACTCCTCGAGTCTTTCTTTGGCCAGGCCCAGGCTTGGATGTTGAGGCCACTGGGGAGCGAAACAGCATATGGAAGATTCTCTGTAACTCTGCCTTTCAAATAAATCAATCCAAAAAAAAAGCCAGAGAGACAGAGACAAAGTCACAGCTCCAACACCCTTAACAGCCAGGGCTAGCTGAGCCAGGCCACATTCAGGAAACTAGAACTCGGTCCAGGTCTTGGATCCAGGCAATTCAATGAGATGTGGGCATCCCATGTGGCATATTACTCCCTGCACCAAAGGCCACCCCTCAACTCAAAGTTTCAAAATAATTTTCTATGCATTTAACCCTCTTTTCACTTTTGATAATTGTTTTAATACTCAGGTCACATTAGAATGCTAATCAAATTGTAGAGTAGCCTAGCATATTAATGACAAATATAATTCACCGAATTAAGATATTTCTATTCCTAATTTTATAAGAGTTTGTTGGCGCTGTTTTTTTGTAAATTGTACATAGAGGTGACCTTCTTGCTATATGGGTCTCCTGTTCTGTTTGAGATACCTATCTCTTCTCAGGGACTAGTGTACTCAATTACCTTGTATAAAGTGATTTTGGTCATGATGCAGCCTCCTTATAAAATATAGTTGGGATCAGTTGTGGTGGTTATGTTGTTGTTGTTGTGTTTGTTAATTGTTCAAAAAAAGAGTAGTGGATTATAAATTTCCTTTGTTGTAAAGATCCTATCACAGTAAGTTACCAAAGTTAAGCTCCTAACTCATAAATTGCATTGGATTTCCCCCTCTGTCCTGTAGGAGTTTGGGTCAGTTGGTATTATTTCACTTTTGAATGTTGGATAGAAGTCACCTGTCAAATTGTTGGTTCTATACAAGTTGGTGCAAATGAAAAAAGAAGTAGAATAAAGTCTCTTTTCTTAATATACCTAGATAGAAAAATATTATGTTTAACCTCACTTGGAGAGTAATTCCATGAAATTTTTCATAAGGCTTTGAATCATTTAAAACATTGATTCAAGTTTTAAGTCTAAATTTTTGACAGTCAAAAATGCAAGTTATGTTAATGCTAAGTATATAAAAATGAGTTTATGATGTGAAACCATAAACCATTAAGCATCTGTCCCTTAAGTCACTCACAAAAATTAGATTTTACACTCACATACTACATCAATGGTTACTTTGTGAAAAAGGTCTTTAACACCTAATGTCTACTAATTTCCACTATTTTTTGGATACAGTAATTTTTACTAGGAAATATTTTTAAATGACAGGAATTTGATAGAATTAAATGAAATTAGGAACATTATAGATCTACCATATATCCATTTTATAGGTTAAAAAATTGGGCACATTCGGACTTAAGAATAATTTTAGTAAAAAGTCCAGAGTTTATTTGACCATGAAATAACCCACTGTGACCCAAACTGGAATGTAACAGGTGTAGATCATAGACTGCTCTGTTCTAAGACTTGCATCCACACCAAAGGTGCCTTCTCTCTTTTGAGTTATTAGTACAGTTAGGCCTACATTCTATATCCAGATAAATATTATGCTCTCATTGAGAATTAAGTTAGAGATTATTCAGTGGAATGCGTCCAAGATGAAGATAAGCCAGAAAATTGTCCAACACTAGGAATATTTTCAGGAACCATGAACATTCAGCCTGAAGCACTGAATCTGCGTTTTGAGGACTGTGTGTTATTGTTACCTCTGTCAAAAAGTGTTTTCCTTTTGAGGGACCAGCTCTCCCTGCTAGTTGAGAATAAAGCACGTGGATCAAAAGGTTAAAGAGGAGTTGTATTTCTAATTAAACATAAGGCATTAATACTACTTAACTATCTTCCCAAAACTGTTGAGGCATCATCGGATACATTGAAAGTTATGTGTCAGAAATATTAGCAAGGGGTGTTCCAAGATGGCTGAATACCGTACAGCCACACTGACTTCAGCGGCTCTGGAATATGAAAAAAAAATCAAAGAATGACCCCATTTCCAGGAGTCTAGCTAACAAACTTTAGGTGAAGAAGTGAAAAAACAATGAAGATACCATGAGACAAGAGGACAGAAGACAGAGACACAGCTATAACCCATGATAAAAGCCAGCACCATTTGGACTCTCCTAGCAGGACCTGAGGAAGGGTCCATGTACATCACATAGTCCTGGAGCTTCAGAATTGGTACCACAAGCCTCAGCATCACTCAGGCTTACCAGTAAGATAAAGGAACAGCCATCCTTGTCTCAGCACCAAGAACAAAGCCCTGGCTATCACAGGCACCAGGGAGACTGACACCAAGCTCTCTGTGGAACAAAGGAACACACACTCCAAAACCCGTATCATCTCAAAGCCACATTTCTATCCTTATGAAGTGCAGCAGACTAGACCACTCTGTCACAGATATAACTGGAATTGATTAAGACAAAATAAATCACCAAGATTACACTCCTGGGCACACTTAGAACCAAAGCTCAAACAACAGTCCAAGTGATACCCTTCTTTCCTGCTAAACCATAACTCTCTTCCAATACAAGTACTCTATAAAGAAGAGACAGTTATACCAGCTGTGCAGATATCAAAGTAGAGACACACAGGAGACATGAAGTAAAAAGGTAGCATGGCACCTCCAAGAGAACACAATAACCCTCCAGAATTAGATATGTCACTGAAATCATAAAATGCCAGATACAGAATTCAAAATAGTGGTTGTAAGGAAACTCACTGAGACACAAGAGAATACAGATCAACAGATTAGAGAAATCAGAAAATCACTAAGTGATGTGAATGAATATTAGTAAGGAGACAGAACTCATAAGAACCAAATAGAAATTTTGAGGATGACATCTTTAACCAGTGAAATAAAAAATACGGTTGAAAGTGTTAACAGCAGACTAGACCAAGTGGAAAAAAAGAATTTCTGACTTAGAGGACAAGCCTTTTGAAATAACCCAACCAAGCAAAATACTATTTAACTTCTCCTAAAGGAGAAGAAAAGGTAAAAGTTGTTGAGAACCTGCTAAGTGACATAACAGTTGAAACTGTCCCAGTCTTGAAAGAGGCATGAACATGCAGGTATGAGAAACTCAAAGACCACGAAGCTGACTACAGTATGTCTTGGAGGAGATCTTTTTTGGTTGAGTCTAACTGTCAAAAATTAAAGACAGAGAGAGATTACTAAAGATACTGAGAGAAAAGTGTCAAGTTACATGTAAAGGAAAACCAATTAGATTAACATCAAACTTCTCAGTGGAAACCCTACAGGGCAGAAGAGAATGAGAGGATACATTCAAGGTCTTGAGAAAAGAATTATCCAATCAGGAATATTATACCCAGTGAAACTATCCTGTAAAAGTGAGGGAGAAATAAGATATTGTCCAGATAAGTAAAAACTGAGAATTCACCAGTACCAGACCAACCTTGCCAGAAATTCTGAAGGATGTTGTGCTTTAGAAGCAAACCTAAAAATATATGGCACCACGAAATTCATTAACAGAGTAGGCATAATCTGTATCAGATCAAGAAAATGGGAGGTCTTCGTCCTTAGTTATCAATACTAACCTTGAGTGTAAATGGATTAAATTCTCCAACCAAAAGACTTAGGTGGTCTCGATGCATAAAAAACCAAGATGCCACTGTACGTTGCCTATAAGAAATTGATTTCACAAAGATACAGACAAAAAGTTATCCCAGGCAAAATGGACACCATAAATGAGCAGGAGTAGCTCCCTGATATCATAAAAAAAGACATTAAATAAAAAACTGGGAAGAGATAAAGGACATTATATTTTGATAAGAGTCAAGTCAGCAATAAGACAATCATACACACACACACACACACACACACACACATATATATATATATATATATATGCACCCAACACTAGGTCACCCAAATATATACAGCAAATACTTTTAGACCTAAAAGGAAATATAGATGCCAATTCAATATAGTGGGCGACTTCAACACCCTACTCTCATCAATGAACAGATCACCCAGACAGAAAATCAGTAGGGACACATACTGCTGTATACCTGGACATAACAGACATTTACTGGACATTTCACCCAATAACTACATAGTATACATTCTTCTCATTAGCACATGGAACATTTTCTAAGACCACATATTGGGCCACAAATCGAGTCTCAGCAAATTTAACAAAACTGGACGCATACCATGTAACTTCTCAGGCCATAAAAGGATAAGAGTGGAAATCAACAGGAACAGAACACTCAAATACTTGAAAGTTCAACAGCATAGTACTGAATAATCAAGGCATCCTTGAAGAAATAAATACTCAAAAACCTTTTTGAGATAAAATAAAAACATATCAATCTGTGAGATAGAGCAAAATCAGTACTAAGAAGGAAGTTTATAACATTAAGTGCTTACATTAAAAAATAAATATCTCAGAGATCTGATGATGCTCTTGCAGACTTATAAAAACAAGAACAAACCAAATCAGCAAGAGTTAAGAGGTAATAAAGAGCAGAGGAAAAATAAACAAAATTGAAACTCAAAAAACCAATTTTGTTGATCTTCTGTGTTTTTTTTAAACAATTATACAACAAGCCACTTACTAGATAAACTAATAAAAAAAAGAAAAACTCAAATGTAATTCGAGAGGAAAAAGGAGACACTAAAACCAACGCCGCTGAATGCAAAGGATCATGAGAAACTACCATGAAGAACTATATGCTAAAAACTGGAAAACCTCAAGAAACAGATAAATTCCTGGATACATATAATCTACCAAAATTAAATCATGAAGATGCAGACATCCTAAAGAGATCCATATCAAGCAATAAGATTGAAGCAGTAACAAAAATCTTCCATTAAAGGACAGTGTAGAACCTGATAGCTTTACTACTGAATTCTACAAAACATTTAGAAAGGATGGAACTCCAAGCTCATCAAACTACTCCAAAATATTGTATAGGATGGAACTCTGCCACACTCTTTTTTGAGGCCAACATCACTTTGAAACCAAAACCAAAGGCACAACATGAAAACTGTAGACCTATATCCTTAATGACCATAGATAGAAAGATTCTCAACAAAACACTAGTAAGTCAAATCCAAAACTATTTCAGAAAGATCATGCATCAGGATCAAGTGGGATTAATCCCATAAATTTAAGGGTGATTCAGCATTCATTAACGAATAAACATCATAAATCACATCAGCAGAATGGACAACAAAAAAACATATAATCATCTCAATAGATGCAGAGAAAGCATTTGTAAGATTCAAGATCCCTTCATGATAAACAGTCTCCACAAAGGAATAACAATCATTTTATGTGAAGTTATTATAAAATTATAAAGTCTACACTTATCACAAACCAACAACCAGTATCATACAGAATGGGGAAAAGCTGGAAGTGTTTTCCTTTAGATATGAAACAAGACAAGGATGTCTACATTCACCATATTCAGTATAATACTGGAAGTTTTACCAAGAGCAAACAGGGAGGATAAAGAAGTAAGGGACATCAAAAATTGGAAAAGAGGAAGTCAAATTATCCCTGTTTGCAGATGACATGATATTGTACATGAAAAAAACCTGGGTACTCCACCAAAAAGCTGTTAGAATTGATGCACCAGTTCAGTAAATTTCAGACAAAAAACATACAAAAAGGAAGCTTTTTATATGCTAATGATGAACTCACTGAAAGAGAAATCAGGAAAGAAATCCCATTCAAAATAGCCACAAAAAATCAAATATTAAGGAATAAATTTAATCAAACAAGTGAAAGATATCTACAATGAAAATTATCAAACATTTATGGAAGAAATAATCACAAAAAAATGGACACAAAAAAGGAGAGATATTCCTTGTCCATGTAGTAAACCAGTATCATTAAAATGTCTCCAGTACCTAAAGAAATCTACAGATTCAGTGCAATCCCTATCAAAATACCTATGACATTCTTTACAGAATTAGGAAAAGCCATCTTAAAATTCGCATGCAATCCAAGACAGACCCTAAATAGCCAAAGCAATCCTGGCAAGAAAAATCAAGCTTGGGACATCACAATACCTGATTTCAAAGCATACTACAAAGCTACGGTTTTAAAACAGCGTAGTACTGGTATAAAAACCAATATATAGATCAGTGGAACAGAATAGAGAGCCCCGAAATATAAGCCAATTGCTTTTTGACAAAAGTGCTTAGACAATGTAGTGAAGTAAAGATAACCTCTTTAACAAACTGTGCTGGCAACTTTGGAGATCATATATATATATGATCTCCAAATATATATATATATGACTATATATATATATATATATATATATATATATATATATAGGGGTGTGTGTGTATATATATATATATATGAATGAAATTAGAGCTGCCCCTCTCATCATATAAAAAAATCAACTCCGGATGAATCAAAGACCTAAATTTAAGACCTGACACTATGAAGTAATTGGAAGAAAACAAGAGGAAATGCTCCAAGACATTGATGTAGGGGATGACTTCTTGGGAAAGACCCCTAAAGCACAGGCAACAAAAGCGAAACTAAACAAGTAGAAGTATATCAAATTCAGAAACTTTTGCACAGCGATGTGTATCATCAATAGAGTGAAGACACGTCCAAGAGAATGAGAAAAAGTAATTGCAAGCAACCTATCCAACAAAGGATTAATATCCCGAATATATCAGCAACTTAACAAACCAACCCAGTTAAGAAATGGACAAAGTATGTTAACAGACAGTTCTCAAAATAAATACAAATGGCAAACAGATATGAGGAAACAGTGCTCAACCTCACTAGCCATCAGGGAAATGCAAATAAAAACCGCAGTGAAATATCTTGTCTGAGTAATGAAAATCCAAAACAGAGTTTAACAAATGTTGGTGAGGATGTGAGAAAGGGGAACACTTACACACTGTTGGTGGGAATGTAAATTAGTGCAGCCTGTGGGCAAAACAGTGTGGAGATTTTTTTCATAACTAGACTTGCCATCAGATACTCCAGCAATTCCACTCCTGGAGAGACATGCACACATTGTATCCAAGAGACAGTTGCACCACCATGTTTATAGCAGCACTGTTCACAATAGCCAAAGTTTGGAACCAACCAACATATCCATAAGATGAACAGATAAAGAAAATGTGTTATACACACACACACACACACACACACACACACACACAGTGGGGTATTATTCATCTATAAAAAGAGATTGAAATTCTAGCATTTGCAACAAAATGGATGAAAATGGAGGACATGATGCTAAGTGAAATAAGCTGGACCCAGAAGGACAAATACCATGAATGTGGGAGCTGAAATAAGAAATGCCTGTGTGTATTAGTGTTGTTATACACACAGTTTTGTGAAACTTTTATACTTTTGTCAAATCAATGGTTAAGAACTTTACACTATTATATTTTTAATGATCTGTGATTACTTTAAAACGTATTGCATATGAGCTACCAAAAAACACTCAACCAAGAATGTCAAGGATAAATATGAGAGTTTTAAAAGATTAAATAGGAGGACACACACAAAAAAATAAAAATCTTCCATGTTCATGGATAGTAAGAATCAGTATCATCAAAATATCCATATTACCGAAAGCAAGTTACAGATGCAGTGCAATCCCAATCAAAATACCAACAACATTCTTCTCCAATATAGAAGAAATAATGCTGAAATTCATATGTAAACACAGGAGGTCCCAAATAGCTAAAGCAATCATGAAGAACAGAAATAAAGCTGGAGGCGTAGCAATACCAGATTATAGCTACAGGGCAGTAGTAATCAAAACAGCCTGGTACTGGTACAAAGCCAGATGATAGACCAATGGAACAGAACAGAAATGCCAGAAATCAATCCAAGCATCTAAAACCAATTTTTCTTTGAGCAAGGAGCTGAAACCAATCCCTGGAACAAGGACAGTCTCTTCAACAAATGGTACTGGGAAAACTGGATTGCCACATGCAGAAGTATGAAGCAAGACCCCTACTTTACACCTTTCACTGAAACCCACTCAACATGGGTTAAAGACCTAAATCTATGATCCAATAACATCAAATTATTGGAGAACATTGGGGAATCCCTACAAGACATCAGCATAGACAAAGTTCTTGGAAAAGATCCCAGAGGCACAGGCAATCAAAGCCAAAATGACACATAAGATAACATCAAATTGAGAAGCTTTGTACTACAAAACAATAAAAGTGAAGAGGTAATCGACAGAATGGGAAAAAATATGCACAAACTATACAATCAATAAAGGGTTAATAACCAGAATCTATAAAGAGATCAAGAAACTCCACAACAACAAAGCAATCTGGTTAAGAAATGAGCAAAGGACTGAAACACATTTTTCAAAAGAGGAAATCCAAATGGCCCACACACACATGAGAAAATGCTCAGGATGGCTAGCCATCAGGGAGATGCAAATCAAAACCACAATGATTTTCACCTCAGCCCAGTTAGAATGGCTTTCATACAGAAATCAACAAAGAACAAATGCTGGCAAGGATATGGGGAAATCTACATCCACTGTTGGTGGGAATGTAAACTGCTACAGCCACTATGGAAGACAGCTGGGAGATTACTCAGAAATCAGAATACAGAACATCCATGTGACTCAGCCACCCCACTCCTGGAAATCTACCAGGGGAAATGACATGAGCAAATCAAAGAACTATCTGTACCTCCTATTTACTGCAGCTCAATTCACAATAGCA
This sequence comes from Sylvilagus floridanus, assembly GCA_949820135.1. Lineage (NCBI taxonomy): Eukaryota > Metazoa > Chordata > Mammalia > Lagomorpha > Leporidae > Sylvilagus > Sylvilagus floridanus. The sequence continues at coordinate 7,213,361 of OX463246.1, read as the reverse complement.
AAGACATGGAATCAACCCATATGCCTAACAACTGAATACTGGAGAAAGAAATCATGGGATATATACACCATGGAATACTACACAGCAGAAAAAAAAAAGTCTGGTCATTTGCATAAAATGGAAGAAACTGGAAAATATCCTTAGTGAAATAAGCCAGTCCAAAAGAAAAAATTCTGTTTTGCCTGACCTGTGAGAACTATTAGTGCACCTGAAAAGCAACCTGTAGAAATGAAAATGACACTTTGAGAAGCAATGACTTTTTTGGGGGTAGACTTTTTCTTTTTGATAGGCAGATTAGACAGTGAGAGAGAGACAAAGAAAGGTCTTCCTTCCGTTGGTTCACCCCCTAAATGGCCGCTATGGCCAGCGCGCTGCGCCGACCCGAAGCCGGGAGCCAGGTGGAGAAGCAATGATTTTTAACAGCCCTTCTCTTGAGTGCTGAGGAACAGTATTTTTGTTTTGTTCTCTTTTATTATACTGTCCTTATCTTTTTTTCTTTCATACTACTTGTTGAGCTCCCTACTTAACAGAGTTAACCATATATGTATAAAGTTAATGAAAAATAGATCTTAGTAAAAAAATAAGATTGAGAATAAGAAAGGGAAGAGGAAGGCAAGTGGCAGTGTTGGAGGGAGGGCAGACAGGGGGAAGAATTAGCAAGATCCTTAAGTTGAAATTGGGGAATTTATGAAGTTTGTCACTTTAAAATAGCATGGTTCTGCATACATTCTTATAGACTTCTTTTTAAATCTTTTAAAATTTTATTTAATATAAATTTTCTAAGTACAACTTTTGGATTATAGCAGCTTTTTCCCCCCATAACCTCCCTCCCTCCCACAACCATCCCATCTCCCAATCCCTCTCCTATCCCATTCACATCAAGATTCATTTTCAATTATCTTTACACACAGAAGATCCATTTAGTATATATGAGGTAAGGATTTCAACAGTTTGCACCCACACAGAAACACAAAGTGTAAAAATACTGTTTCAGTACTAGTTATAGCATTAATTCACATTGGACAACACATTAAGGATAGAGATCCTACATGGGGAGTAGGTGCACAGTGAATCCTGTTGTTGATTTAACAATTAACACTCTTGTTTATGGTGTCAGTAATCTCCCTAAGCTCTTGTCATGAGTTGCCAAGGCTATGGAAGCCTTGAGTTTGCCAACTCGGATCTTATTTAGACAAGGCCATAGTCAAAGTGAAAGTTCTGTCCTCCCTTCAGAGAAAGGTACTTCCTTCTTTGATGGCCCGATTTTTCCACTGGGATCTCACTGAGAGATCTTTCATTTAGGTCTTTTTTTTTTTTTTTCCACAGTATCTTGGCTATCCATGCCTGAAATACTCTCATGGGCTTTTTAGCCGGATCTAAAGCCTTAAGGGCTGATTCTGAGGCCAGAGTGCTATTTAGGACCATTCTTTGAGTCTGCTGTGTATCCTGCTTCCCATGTTGGATAGTTCTCTCTTCTCTAATTGTATCAGTATTAGCAGACACTAGTCTTGTTTATGTGATCCCTTTGACTCTTAATCCTATCATTATGACCAATTATGAACTGAAACTGATCACTTACTTCCGAGGGTACAGTTCAAAAATGTGCCATAGGACCCCAAATTCCCTTAAGCTGGCTGCTAAAAATAGCAGCTTCAGTGTTATAGAGATCATATAGATAGGCGTAAGAGGTAAAGTGATCATACAGATTAGATAGAATCTAGTGTTAAAGCAATCATATAAATAGGACAGTTTTGTTTTTCTTTGTCCTTTTCATATAAAGCATTGAACTTTTTATCTAGAGTAGAGTTAATCCTCTGTTATGTAAAGTTAAATGAAAGTAGATCTTAGTAAAAAAAAAAAAAACAGGACATGAAGTGGAAGAGGGGTGGGAGAGTGGGTTGAAGGGTGGGTTTAGTGAAAAATTACTATGTCCCTAATTTTTTTATTTATGAAATGCATGCAAATACATAGAGAACGTATTATATATGGACAACATGGTCATTTTCCATCCATTATTGTCTGAAGCCACTGTTTGTGTTCTAGTCTTTTTGCTTTTTACTTGCCAAACTTTTAGCTCAGGGAAGTTTAAGCCTTTTTACTGTAATTTAAAATACATTAAAAAGAAAATATATTGTCTCAAAAATTAAAATAGAAATGGATAAGAAAGGAGGGTGGGAGAGAGAGGAAGCATCATTACATTCTTAGAATTGTATCTAAAAACAACGTTGAATGTATTAAAAAGTAATTAAAAATTTAAAATAGAAATTTTTTTTTATTTTTTTTTATTTATTTTTTTTTTGTGACAGGCAGAATGGACAGTGAGAGAGAGAGAGACAGAGAGAAAGGTCTTCCTTTGCCGTTGGTTCACCCTCCAATGGCTGCCGCGGCCGGCGCGTTGCAGCCGGCGCACCACACTAATCCGATGGCAGGAGCCAGGTGCTAGGTGCTTTTCCCTGGTCTCCCATGGGGTGCAGGGCCCAAGCACTCGGGCCATCCTCCACTGCACTCCCGGGCCACAGCAGAGGGCTGGCCTGGAAGAGGGGCAACCGGGACAGAATCCGGCGCCCCAACCGGGACTAGAACCCGGTGTGCCGGCGCTGCAAGGCGGAGGATTAGCCTGTTGAGCCATGGCGCCGGCATAATAGAAATATTTTTTAAAAAGGAAATGAAGTTGAGATAACAAATAGGAAAAAACATTAGAGAGAAGTGGTTGCTAAGAAGTTCTGAGTTTTCCAACTCTGGGGTTTTTCGTTTTTATGGGTAAAATTCAATAAAAGCAGAGTATCTCAGGGATCAGTTTCTCATATACTTTTCCATAAACACTCAGGATGGAAGGATAAATAATCAGAGTTATGTTTGCTAAGTAAAGCATTCTTTTCATTCAGCCACAACCCTACACACACACACAGTGCCCCAGGGACATGCGTTTTTACCCTTGCACTTCCAAACATGTGATCAGTGTCTAGCTACTGGCAATGAAGTCCGTAGCAGGCTTGATACCATGACCAAGACAAATGGCAACAACAGAGAAAATTCAAGAAAGCTTGATTGAATATTTGTATTTCTGCAGTATCTGAAATCCCAAACGCAGTTCTGGTCTCCACGTGTTGAAGGAGAATTATACAATCCGGAGAGGAGAGCTGGAAGGCTTAGTAAAATACTAACTCTAGTCTTGAGGAGCTCAGAGGCTAATGTATCCAACTATTCATACAATACCTCCTATCCAAATCATATGTATATGCATTCCAAAGGGTTAGAACAAACTGCATCGAATTAAAGCTTTTTAAAAGCTCTTGATGAACTAAGTTTAGGACAAATAAAAGGAAGTCCATCATCACAAGCCAGATGATTCTGGAAACAGTTTGTGCAACAAATCCAAGATGGTTCCATGACACTGGGGGTCCTAGGATGAGTGCTGTAGGAAGCTGAGATGTACCACCTTTCCTGTGTCATAGATAGTAACCTGCCTCTAGCCATAATCCTCTGTGGCCTCCTATTGAGGTCCCCCCCACTGGCCTAAATACACAAGTCTGATCTTACAAAAAATATGCAAATGTTGCTGAGTGCCACGTTTAATTGCTACAGTTCACCTCATCCTTACTGTGTTGAGAGTAGAATCTAATTTGAATTTCAACTAGCACCAGGGGAGAGCTTACAATAGAAGTCAGAAATCCGAGATCTCAACCACCTTGAGGGACTTGAATTGTTCTCTTACCTCTCTTGGGTGGTAATTATGGAAGCCTCTCCAACAGACCTCAACTGCTTTTTTTCCTGAAGCCCCGTATGTTAGGAAAAACCCAAGAGAGCCCTTAGCATCATGGTGTTTGAATACTTCAGCAAACCTGAAAATAGAATTCTGATCAGACTTTATCTTTCTCATATGTAACGTTTTCCCATCTCTAATGGAGAACATTCGGTCTGCATAATCTGTCTTTGCCAACATCAGTTTCACTGGAGGCGCTCCCATCACCTAAGCGTGATGTGAAAGCAATTTCCTGGGAACCTTACCCATTGATACAGAGCTGCTGAAATACATTTCAGCTGTGACTACATTCCTATGCCAGGTTAAAACACAAAACAAAAAGAGCACTGAACTAGTACCTTCGAGCAGCAAATGCCTTGCACTGGCAACGAGAACACAGCACATGTGCCCCATGCTTACTCTGCTAGCACAACAGGTCAACCTAGAACGATCAGCGTGTGCTGTGTGTGTTCTGCGTCGTCAGCAAGAGGTCTCCACAATTGCATTTACATTCAGTGCTTGGAAATCATGGTTTGAGCGACTCCAATGTAGATCTGGTCATTTTTCTGTGGATACTTCTGTTTCATTAGTTATCTTTTCCTATGAAACTTCACTTTCAAAAGAAATTGCTAATATCTATGACTTTCACATATTAAATCAGAAATTTCATGGTCGTGTGCTATTTCAGAACTGATATAGTTTCTATATATGCATTCTCCTTATTAACTAATAATTCAACTAAGGCTTCTTGGGCTTATAATTCCTTATTGAAGCCTGAGCCAAAGAACAGAGACTTAAAATCCTCTCTCCTGTCTTTTCTTTCCAAATGGTGACATAACCTTCTATTTTAGACTATTACAAATCTTCCAATGAAAATTTTTGAATGAGCATTCTGTTTTCCCATTTATATACACCAAGTACTCCTGCATGGCTACAAAAGCAGACAAAATTTTTTTTTTTTTTTTGTATTTTAACACCTTATTCCCAGGGAAGCACTTAAATCTGACATCCTATGCCAAACCAGTGTCTGCAAACAGTGGGACTCGTACCCATCGCAGTGAGCACCTCTCTGAAGAGGTCTGATGAACGTTCATAACACTGCTGCCCACACCTGTGAGCTTGTCCTAAGAGAGGCACTCTCACTTAGCAACACCTCTCAACCCCAGGGCGAGTTCCTCCATGGTCAGTGCAAGCCAGAGCCAGGCTCAGGGTACAATGCCTACTTAAATGAACATGAATTAATGCTGGGATGATGGACCCAAGTCTTCATGCAGCTCAATATTCTTTCCAGCACATATTAAAAAAAAAAAAACAACCTTTCAGATATAGGTATTTTGTGTCACGTTGAAACCTTATGTCCCCATGACATGGGGACAGCACTTGGAACACCAACCAAAAGGCTACTCACACTATCCTGTCTGTTGCATCTTTTGATCAGTGCTGTGCTGTTTAACACTGAAGAAAAATCTTAATTTTTCTTTTCCCAGGAGACCTTTTGTGAGTATGTAAGCTTGAATCAGATTATTCAAGTAGGCCATTTTATGCCTATTCCCTTTCATTTCAGAATATTCAAAGATCTGGCTGAATGACTTCTTTTTTGTTTGGGAATTTTATTTTAAGGTCTCTGGCTATTTATGTTTTGATCCCAAACACGAGAGAAAACTATGTCCCAATTATAAGATGCCTCTTGAGGTTAAAAGTGAAAACCTCAAGAAGATTTTCACTATCCTAGTTGAGCTAAAACAAAAATGTCAATATAAACTAGCACTGGTTTGAGTCCCAGCTGCTCCACGTATGACACAGCTCCCTGATAATGCTTCTGCGAAAGCAGCAAAGGATGACCCATGTGGGAGACCCGGATGGAGTTCCAGGCTCTGGTTTTCAGCCTGTTCCAACTGTGGCCATTGCAGTCATTCAGGGAATGAATCAGTACATGGAAGATCACTTTGTCTCTCTGACTGCATCTCTCTTTGCCACTCTGAAAGAGACAGAGAGATAGAGAGGGAGGAGGGAAGGAAAGAAGGGGAGGAGAGGAAGGGAGGGGAGGGAGAGGGGAGGGAGGGAGGGAGATGGAGGGAGGGGAGGGGAATGGAACTAGAATCTATAGGGGAAATTATAAAGTCTTGAGACAAAAACTAATTACAAATACCTCAGTTCCCCCCCCCCAATAAATGTACAATAAAATGCCCTTTCTATTGGAATACCACTACTTGTATTGAGCTTTTCTTCCTGAAGTAAGCACTTGTCAGCATTTTTATGAAGACATCTTAGGGTAGGAAGGTAGCTATAAAAACCTCTAAAAAGCCTTTCCACATAAGAAAAGGGGACCAGTCACGACATACACAGTGTCAGGATATGTCACTGTGATCACAGCGTAACTGTAGGCATCCAGGACGTGACACATGAAAAAGCCAAGGAGAAGAACAACCAGCACGGGTAGGTCCGCGTGTCTCGGGCTGGGCTGGTAGAGAGCTCTGTGTGAGCAAAGGGCTCTGTGGCAGACGCAGTGGCTGGTCACCACGTATCCCTGTGGTGCTCTCCATCTCAAGCCTCCTCTGCATTTGGGGTTCGGTCATATCATGAGTGAGGCTCAAATAGATACCTGGAGAAATTATGTACAAATGCTTCCATGCCTTGCTCAAAGGAAAACGGCGACAACAACCACAAACCTGCACCGTCTGCCCACACTTTCTCTCTTGGCGAAGAGGGAGGCCGTGCATCCAGGCAATGGCTGTGGTTTACAGGCAGTTGGATCTCTGAGTCACTCCTTGGAAAAGAGCGTCTAGAGGGAGCTGCCTGGCCAGTGTCAGCCCAGGTCACAGCCGAAGACAAATATCTGTTCCATTTTAAAATATACTAAGACAGACAGCCGTAGAAAACTGATGGATAGATCTATTCCTCTTTCGTACAACCCAGGACTCATCTACCTCTTCAAATTAAGCACCGATGTGCAGTTTGATTTAAAGTGATATGTTAAAGCCAACTACAGTATGTTTAGAGAAGAAAAGCAATGTGTCGGATCTCATGCATGCCAAAAGTGTTCCCAAGATAATTACAAATAAAGGAGATGGCCACGTGACTGACAATGTTTGCTCTTCTTGCTTAGGTTTTCCAGGGCAACTTTGACAATGACACCCACAGAAAAAACGTCATCAACCCTCCCATCTATGCACGGCACATAAGAATCCTGCCTTGGTCCTGGTACGGCAGGATCACCCTGCGGTCAGAGCTGCTGGGCTGCACAGAGGAGGAGTGAGGAGCCGCGTTCCACAGCCCCGTCCTCTCTGCCCCCGCTGTCTCCATGGAATGAACTGTGCAGCGTCTGAAGGAAACAGAATGGCAGTGTTGTTGTTGTTCCTGAAAGAGTACTCAAATAATGGTAGGCCACAAACTGTCTTTTTAAGGGGGTCTAAGCCTGCCTTTTCAATGTCATTTGATTTTTTATTCAAATCGTATTAATTATGACTCACTTTTCTCATTTTTTTGAATTGTTCACATTGGTTGAAATGTACTAGAGAAAGTAGCCTTATTCTGATAGCAGAGGTAAAAGGTATCTCACTGCTCTCAGATAGGAGTTGATGGAGCTTTCGCAGTCCATAGTCACCGTTTATTATAAAGGAATACTGCAGTGTTAGCAATAAGTGTTTTTCTTCCATAATGATGCGACATGATCCTAATTGTTTCCTAGTGCCTACCCAATGCCATCAGTGTTTATAAAAGATTTTTGAACCTGTAACTAATTATGATAATTCTCATTTTACTTTCATTACTTCTAGAGATTTAGGAGTTCTTGGTTTCACTCTGTTTTCTTTATATTTTGCCTGAAGAAGTCCCTATTTTTTGGAAAACAAATTTCCCATTATCTGCCAAAAAAAGTATCATGCTTTATTTATGTATAGAACATGACTGGGATAGCAGTAGATTGCTCTGTATTTAATATCAGTAAAGTGAATCTCCCATTTAATTTTAAGGGAAGTTAAACTGTGCAACTTCCTTTATGAAGAATCCCATACTGTCATTTAACAGTATTATATCCCTTCAGATTTAAACCTCAGCTTTGATGGCATTTACATAGTTATATTTACTTTCAAAGAATAACATCATCAATTCTTTGTTCAGAAAAACGTTAGCAAACCACCATGCACATCGTGCACTACAGCTTCCCCAAGCACTCTCATCATTTCTTTGCTCATCTCCACATTTCCCATGAAAGGGAAATTTTATTGAGATCTGAAACCAGTGCTTGTTTCCAGGAAGCATACTATGCAGGTTTGTTTGGTACAAAGTAGAGGATGTACTAACGACAAAGTGTAAAACCATTTTCAAGTAAAAAAATTGATTTCTAAGTATTTTGCTTCAAAGATCCAAAAAAAAAAATAAGCAACTATCTTAGCACTTTGTTATTGTTAATGGAGATTTTATTGACAGTCTCTTGAATTAAAACTCGCATCACCTCCATAAGAATCCTCTCATCTAGTTTATAGCTTTTATTAGTATTTATTTTATAAGGCTTAGACAAAGAGTTATTGGAGTTTTAAATTAAAGGTCCTGGAATAGCAAGGATGGTGTGTGTACGAAATAAGGTCCTGTGCAAAACTGCTAAGTTTTTCTTTTCCTGTAGTATTTGTGCTACATAACAAAAGCCACTAGACTGTTACTGTCTTGTCTGTCCACGTGTTCCCGGCGTTTCTTGCTGATGTATCTATGGAGTGGTCTTCAATCATAGCAGAGAATTCAAGAGAACGTCCAGCCCATTGGGATTGTTAATAAAAGCAAAATGGCCACAGGTTGGTTCCATGCTCACATGCTTTCGGCTTCAGCTTGTCTTTGTGAAATTGTTGTCGTGAAGCCTCCGACACAGTGATCGTTTTCTCCATCAGAGCCAACACTGCTACATTCTCAGCATTTCCTTATATATTAACATTTTTAATTGGTTCAGGGTTAAAGCTCACTAGGAAGGTAACTACTCATGGCCAGAACAGAGCCCTACTTGCTGTCTGGCCAGTGCTCTTGACCTCTTTCAGGGTCAGGGTCCCACTGCTGTAAGGCACTGTTCTTTACAGATGATTCTCCATCCTTCTGATGAGCTTATCCTACACGTTCTGAACAATGCCTTCAATGGCTTAATTTTTCCAAACTACTCATGGTTTCATAAGAGCCTTTCAATTTCCCTCTATTGATAACTTGAAAAACATAGATTTCCAAGGGAGTCTATGAAAATCATGGTTGTTGGCTTCTAGAAAGACACGGAAATGGTTTTCCCATGCTTGTGCATTTTCTCTCTTCCTTATGCGCTCTTCACAACAGTGTGAGCCCAGTGGGATATTCCTCTGTCCTGTGGTGTCAGGAATGACAACACACAGAAATGCTGGTAATTATTGTGAAATGATACTGAGAAGTAGCATTTTGTCATTTGCGTCAATGACATCAAACTGAAGCAGATTAGTTCTCCTTAAACACTCTACAACAAAATCTCACAAGCAGAAAACACAAATGAATCATCTAGTCTTCACTGTATTAAGTAACAATGTTAACCTTATCAGTTATGAAATTAAAATTTTAATCTTTCCATTTAATCTGTGTCCTATTCAGAGCATTTATCATCATCAGTAATTGTAATTCTAGGGTTGACTTTCTCTTTCTGAATGAGTTCATAAAGATTGGTGTGCATTTTGAAAAGTTGAGGTACTTAGGACTGTGTCTTCGCTAGTCAATGAATTATGAAATGTGATACTCGATGCTGGAGTCTGGCGTGTCATTAGGTACACAGATAACTGAGACACAAGTAACCTTTGCCAACATTCAAGCTGTGTAATATTCCAGTGTTGTTTTTTTTTCTTTGTATATATACTTAACTCACGTAGGATGTTGTAAAATCAGTATGACCTTGTCTAGTCTTCAAACTTAAAATAAACCTTTGAAAATCTGGGATACTTTGGAAGCAGTTATAATTAAACACATTTGTAAGAATATATACATTGTCTGAATGTAAATGCCCACTTCTCTTCACCACATGCTTGGCTTCGTTTTTTTTGTACAAGACAATTAAACAGATACAGATAAAAAGCAGAAAATACAATACTCTCAAAATATATATTGATATCAGCTAAGTTGGTCTTTCTAAGATTATTAAAACGTGTGCATTCCTCCTACTCCTTGTTGTGGAAATTTTACTAGAATATTAACAATCCAGAGTCATTCTCTTGTCTCATGTGTATTTAAACTGTTGTGTCGCAGGACTGGCCTGCCCATTTTTAATCAAATGAAACTGCTATCGTTGCCTATCTGTTTCCAGTCCATGGTGCTCAGGAGTGTCATCAAGAGACCCAGTCCATAGTAAGCAACGGCACAGTACTCATATATTCTCCATGTAGCTTCAGCTACTGCGTCACAGAAGTCCTAACGCTTGGCTTCTTCCCAGACCCTCCTCCTGGCTCTGCTAAACCCAGGTGAAATGCCAAATGTGTACGCTTCTTACTTTACTCTACTGCTTCTGTGCACCTGAGAGCTCCCATGGCTGACACGTCTGAGCTCTTGTGTGCAGGTTCCTGCTTCGCTGTGTCTTAACCCTGTGCGACAGGACACTGTACAGTGGTACAATGGAGTTTCACTGTCTGCCTGTTCCTGCATACACACTAACATGCGTGCCTGTGCTTTTACTCAATACAAGTCATCGTGCCTGTGAGTTTTCCACAAGGCCAAAGGAATTATGGCATCTCCACTGGGAAGAGAGACTCACTGTGACAGCACAACAGCTATTCAACTGGAATTTTTCAACCATGAAGCCTTCACAATTACTCATCCAGATGAAAAATAACAGAAGCACTTAGAATTCCAAAGTGAAAATACTGACCAGGTTGAAACTCTTTCTTTTAATGTGTTAGGAAGAACTTCATGAATAGAAAATGTCTTCTGTATATAACCTACAATTGAGAAAATCTCTACCACTTCAGCATTTAATACATGACTTTAAGTAAAAATTGGGGGACAGAAACTTTAATTTTTACTGTCAGAAATGCAATGCTTTCCAAGGATTTGCTTTTAAAAACGAATAGTCAAGTTAGTATGTTATTTATTTATGAAAAATATTGCCTCTCTCCTCTGACTTGCAAAAAGGCCCTTTTACCTGAACACATACAATTGAGGATCAAACCACTTTGCTAGTTGAGAAATGTCTCAACTACCCTGGAACAAAATGTATCGTCATTTGTCTTCACAAAGACAAAGAATGCCTGGTGTAAGTGGCAATTCTTCTATTGATTTTGAAGGGGGAAACAGGATTCTGCTGCAGTAAATGCCCATGACTCCTACTGAATGTTTCAACATTGCTGCCTAATAAAGTGTTTTCCCCACTAGGCAAGTGACACTTCCTCAAGGAGTCATTTCTATTAGATGAATCTGGTAGCAGTAATGACAGAACATCTTGGGAAAAACTCCTCAATTACTCGTTTTTGCACAACTTGGCAGAAGCTGTTTCAGTCATTCAAAAACATGATGCTAGGGAAATATGGTATAGTAGCAGCAGCAAGTGGTCACCATAGCATGTGATCAAGCATTGTGTATGGTAACAGCCTTGGGTTTCATTTTATGTTCATGTCCTCAGAGGCATGAACCACGCTCTTCCACAGGTAGGTAACATCCCCAGGCTGCCTTTATATGCTCATACAGAAATATGTTAATAACGATGAGGAACTGCAGCGCAAGCTCCACCTGCTGCCACCCATAAAGGAGGTGATGATGGAGAGATTGATGGTGCGGTCTGACAACACCTCCCCCATGGCTGTTACGAAGACTCCTTCACGGCCATGTGCGAGATCGGGCTAAAGCACTGTTGAGAGGTGGCAGAGGGCAAGTGGGAGAAGACTGTCCAGATGTGACAAAGAAAGAAGTGATCAACAATTGAATGACACGTTACTCAGGGATTGTTATGTATGTTACAGTAATTCACCTTCTTAGTGGCTTCAAGGCTGCGATTGAAAGAAAGCAGTAACAAGAGGACTGTGCCTTTCAGGAAGAGAACCTTTGCAGCCCAGGACTGTGGCACAGAGGGTGGTGACAGAGGTCCCAGGAAGAGGAATCGAGCAGAGAGTAACCACGGCCTATCATAAAGGCAGCACTGCATGAGGAACATGCAGTACCTTTCCTTTCAGAGAAAGGTTACGTTTTCCAACAGTAGAAGCATGTGAGACAGAAATTGGTTTCTGTTGGTACAGATTCCTTGATAAGATGCTTGGGATGCAGCCCGAGATGCCAACAGCCATGTTGAAGCGGGAAAATCATGTTTGTCAAGTCAGCCATGGAAAGAACTGCTGGCTTAGGACCCAGAGACTCATTTAATTACATTTGCTGGGGTACCAGAGGAGAGGGATCAAAGCAAAGACAATGGCAAGGAGCGGGGAGGGGAGAGAAATACGAGGCCATTGTCAGAACTCTTTCCTAAAATATTCACTAATAACCCACAGATGGTCTTGATCACAGTGTCGTTTGTTTTTCTAATTCTGAGACAAAGTTGGAAAGTGCAGTAACACACACACTGAGCTGCTTTCTCCATGGTCGTGTCTGCCAGCTGCTGGGTGAATAACAAGAGTTGAGAGCCAGAACTGGGTGGCTCCTCTCCATGGGAAATTGCTAGTCCTGGTAGGGAGAGAGAAGACCTGTGGTGCTGGAGACCTGAGAGAGTTTTCCAGAAAAAAACAAAGGCAGTAAACAGAGAATTGTATTATGCTTTTCTATATGGTGGGCAAAGCGCTCTGTCCATCCCTACAAGGAATATTCTAAGACAATGCTGGGTTCTCCCCTATGACATTGCATTGTTTTTCTGTTCAAATCCTGAGTATGACCTGAAGGTGGGCTTGCAGAGTGAGTCAAGCCTAACCGTGGGGAACCTGCCACATTGGGTCAAATATAATGCAGGCTCATGGATGGTGTTCTATTTCTTTTATTAGATTTTGATGTATCTTATATTTTGTTGTTTTTCCTTATATGAGAGGCAAACGTGGAGAAAGAGAGAAAGATATAAACACAGAGAGTGAGCTCCTCTCTGTGGATTAATTCCCTGAATGCCTGCAATGGCTTGGAGTGGGTGAGATCAAAGCCAGGAGCCAGGAATTGAGCCTTGATGTCCCATGTAGGTGGCAGGAAGCCTCTTACTTGAGCCGTCACCTGGTGCCTCCCAGGATGTGCATTACCGGGAAGCTGCAGTGAGGAGCCAGAGACAGGTCTTACACCCAAGTACCCTGATAGGGGACACAGGTATCCTAAACAGCATTTTAATCATTACGCTAAGCAGCCAGCCTTGATGCATTTTTAGTAAGTTTTTCTAAAATCACTTCTAATTTAAAAATCCTTAGTTTGAATTCCTCCACACTCATTATACCCTTCTAACCCTATATTTCAGAAACTCAAACTTCTCTCCTTTGCTTGAGTGTTTTCCTACCCAAGGAAAACACAAAATGCTTCTATCTCTGAATTGTGGCATTAGGCTATAATTCAGGTCCTGTAAAATATTAAAATGCACTTTCACATTTGCTGGAAATACGAAGCAAAGCTAATTTCTTCCATAAATAATCTACTGGAGATACTACTGCATTAGTCTTAAGAAAGTATTAGGATTGCCCAACATTTTTTTTAAAGAGTCCTTCAGCAAAACTTTTTTAAAGATGTATTTATTTGAAAGGTAGAATTAGAGAAAGAGAGAGAAAAGGAGGGAGGGAGGGGGGAAGGGACACCTTCTATCCACTAATTCTTCCCCCAAAATGGTCACAACATCCAGATATGGGCCAGGCTATAGCCAAGAGCCACGTACTTCTTCCAGGTCTCCCGCATGGGTGCAGGGGCCCGAGCACTTGGGCCATCCTCCTCTGTTGCTTTCCCAAGCGCATTAGCTTGGAGCTGCACTGAAAGTGGCACTGCCAGAGTGGAAATCAGAGCCCATACGGGATACTGCCATAGCAGGCAACTGCTTAGACAACCATGCCACAGTACCAGCCCAACTCAGCAAAATTTAACGTTCTATTTTACACTAGCCACCATGCGATGTTCTTGAAATACAGAGATGAAATGATTCCGATTTTCAGGAACTTACAGTCTAGAGGGTGCAGCTTGAAGTGGAAGCAAAGGCAAACAACTATGACGGGTGCTGTGACAGAGACAACGTTCCATGGGCACAGGGGATATGGAATAGGGCACCTACAGCAGTCAGCGGGGTACAGGCACCGGTGAGGGGGCCTCTGAAATGCCACTATGCCTGACCAATTTAATATCTGACACCTAAAAATATCCAGCCCATGTAGTGTTCATGACACCTCCAGGAAGAATGGCTTAACACATCCCCTTTGCAAGGGAAGAAAGAAAACCTGAAACACATGAGGAGACTGGCCCAGGTTGCAGAGCTGTGATTCGTAGCTGAGTCTAGTGGCATCTCCTCATGCAGTTTTGTATTCTTTTTCTTCTTCCAAGTCCAAGAGCATTAACAATGTGTTCTCTACAGACAAGTACAAACACTGCAGACATGACCTGCTGCTGACCCATTTGTTTATTCTGCCGTTTCTTCTGTCCTTAGTAATTCAACTCACCAGTAATAAAGATACTCAATGTGTGAAGTGTTGATCTTCACATGAAAATACGAGAAATAATCACAAATAAAAAATCACTAGTCAACTACTGTGAGGTATTTGATGGAATTAATTTTTGAAAGGTGAGTAAGAAACCAAGGACATCAAAGCACTCTATTCCAAGACACAGTTAAGGACCAGCCTGGTGTAGAGAGATGGAAATCTTCAGTGCCATCATGAAAAACTGGACAAACAATCCCAACCTAGAGAGTTCTGTTTGCACTTTTGTTCTGCAGTGGTAGGAAAGCCACACACATTCACTGGAGACCACATTTCCAGTTTTGAGTTTTGATCTTTTTCCAGCTACTGATACACAAAAGCGTTCTGTCTCATACCTGGCCAGGGCAGCGAGCACAGCTCCCAGACAGCCCATGGTCATGAGGATAATAACTAATACTCTATGCAGTGTGATGGGTTCTCAGGTTGCTTGGATACTAATATTCACTAAGTTACATGAGACCGTTTATAACAAAATAAGCTTTATGACTGCCCAACTGCAGGCTAATCTAAGTGTGCTGAGTTTGTTTATGGTGGTACTGGTACAGAAACAGTTGGATAGACCAGTGGAACAGAATAGAAACACCAGAAATCAATCCAAACATCTACAGCCAACTTACATTTGATCAAGGATCTAAAACCAATTCCTGGTGTAAGGACAGCCTATTCAACAAATGGTGCTGGGAAAACTGAATTTCCACGTGTAGAAGCATGAAGCAAGACCCCTAGCTTACACCTTACACAAAAATCCACTCAACATGGATTGAAGACTTGAATCTATGACCCAACACCATCAAATTATTAGAGAACATTGGAGAAACCCTGCAAAACATAGGCACAGGCAAGGACTGCTTGGAAAAGACCCCAGAGGCACAGGCAGTCAAAGCCAGAATTAACTATTGAGATTGCATCACATTGAGAAGTTTCTGTACTGCAAAAGAAACAGTCAGGAAAGTGAAGAGGCAACAGAGAATGGGAAACAATATTTGCAAACTATGCAACTGATAAAGGATTAATAGTCAGAATCTACAAAGAGATTAAGAAACCCCACAACAACAAAACAAACAACCCAGTTAAGAGATGGGCCAAGGACCTCAATAGACATTTTTCAAAAGAGGAAAGCCAAATGGCCAACAGACACATGAAAAAATGTTCAGGATCCCTAGCATCAGGGAAATGCAAATCAAAACCACAGTGAGGTTTCACCTTACCCTGGGTAGAATGGCTCACATTCAGAAATCAATTAACAACAGATGCTTGTGGGGGAAAAGGGACACTAACCCACTGTTGGTGGGAATGCAAGCTGGTGAAACCACTATGGAAGTCAGTCTGGAGATTCCTCAGAATCCTGAATATAGCCCTACCATACAACCCAGCCATCCCACTCCTTGGAATTTACCCAAAAGAAATTAAATTGGCAAATAAAAAAGCTGTCTGCACCTCGAAGTTTATTGCAGCTCAATTAACAATAGCTAAGACCTGGAATCAACCTAAATGCCCATTAACAGAAAACTGGATAAAGAAATTATGGGATATGTACTCTATAGAATACTGTATATCAGTGAAAAAAAAATGAAATCCAGTCATTTGCAACAAGATGGAGGAATCTGGAAAACATCATGCTGAGTGAAATAAGCCAGTTCCAAAGGGACAAATATCATATGTTCTCCCTGATCGGTGACAACTGAGCACCAAAAAGGAAACCTGTTGAAGTGAAATGGACACTATGAGAAACAATGACTTGATCAGCCCTTCTCCTTTATTAAATAAACGTTTAAAAAGTTTAAAAAAAGATTCACGCAGACTCAAAGTGTAAGAATGGAAAAAGTTACTCCATGTTAACAGAATCCAAAAAGTAACTTGAGAAGCCATCCTAATATCAGACAAAATAGACTTTAACATGAAAACTTTAAGAGACAAAGAAGGACACTATGTAATGATTAAGGATCAACTAAGCAGGAAGATTTAACTATTATATACATGTGTACACCTAATTTCAGAGCACCTGGCTATTCAAAAAGATTTATTAAAGGATTTAAAGGGAGACACAGACTCCAATACAATAGTAATGGAGGACTTCAATATCCCACTATCAGCAATGGGCAGATCAACCAGACAGAAAATCATCAAGGAAACAGATTTCATCGACATTATAGACCAAATGGATCTAAGAGATATCTACAGAACTTTTCATTCCACAGTTACAGAATACATATTCTTCTCACCAGAGCAGGGAACTTTCCCTAGGATTGACTACATACTAGGCCATAAAGCAAGTCTCAGCAAATTCAAAAAAATGTAAAACCATACATCATCTTTGACCACAATGGAGAGAAGCTGGAAATTAACAACTCAAGAATCTCTAGAATTTATGCAAACACATGGAGACTGAACAACATGCTCCTGAATGACCAGTGGATCATAGGACAAATGAAAAAATTTCTAGAAGCAAATTTCTATAAACAAATGAAGATGACAACACAACATATCAACACTTAGGGGATACAGAAAAATCAGTGTTAAGAGGGAAGTTTAAGGCTACTGGTGCCTACATCAAGAAATTGGAACAGCACCAAATGAATGTACTATCAATGCATCCCAAGGATCTAGAAAAACCACAGAAACAAAACCCAAAGCTAGTAGGAGAAAAGAAATAATTACAATTAGAGAAGAAATCAATAAAATTTAATCCAAAAAAATACAAAAGATCAGCAAAATGAAAAGCTAGTTTTTTGAAAAAATAAACAACTGACACACCATAGGCCCAACTAATCAGAAAAGGGTGAGAGAAGACCCAAATGAATAAATGAAAAAGGACATTAACAACAGACACCACTGAAATAAAAACAATCATTAGAAATTACTACAAAGAGCTGTATGTCAACAAACTGGGAAACTTCAAAGAAATGGATAGATTCCTGGACACATGCAGCCTACCGAAATTGAGCCATGAAAACATATAAAACCTAAAGAGACCCATAACCAAGACAGAAATTGAATCAGTAATAAAGGCCCTCCAAATACAGAAAAGCACAGGACAGGATGGATTAACTGCGGAATTCCCCCAGGCATTTAAAGAACTAACTCCAATTCTTCTCAAGTTATTCATGACAATTTAAAGGGAGGGAATCCTTTCAAATTCTTTGTATAAAGCTGCCATAAGCTTAATTCCTAAACCTGAAAAAGATTTGAGAGAGAAACAGAACAATTTCCCTGATGAACATAAATTCTAGCCAATCAAATCCCACAACACATCAGAAAGATCACCCACCCAAGTGGGATTTATATTTGGTATGTAAGGATGGTTCAACATTTGCAAATCAATGTGATACATAATATTAAACTGCAGGACAAAAACAATATGATTATCTCAATAGATGCAGAGAAAGCATTTGATAAAACTCAACACCCTTTCATGATGAAAACTCTAAACAAATTTGGTATGAGAAGAACATTCCTTAACAAAAGGTAATTATTGACAAACCCACAGCCAGTGTCCTATTAAATGGGGAAAAGTTGGAAGCATTCCCACTGAGATGTGGTACCAGACAAGGATGCCCATTCTCCCCAATGCTATTTATTATAGCCCTGGAATTTTTAGCCAAAGCCATTAGGCAAGAAAAATAAATCAAAGTGATACAAATTGAGAAGGAGCAAGTCAAACTATCCCTATTTATAGATGACATGATTCTATATATAGGGGATCTAAATGACTCCAAGAAGAGACTACTGGAACTCATGAAAGAGTTGGGTAAAGTAGCAGGATATAAAATCAACACACAGAAATCAACAGATTTTTATATACAGACAATGTCATGACTGAGAAAAAAACTTCTAAGATAAATCCAATTCATGATAGCTAGAAAAAAAATTACATGCCTTGGGATAAATTTAACAAAGGACATAAATGATCTCTATGATGAGAAATTACAAAATATTAAAGACAACTACTCAAAAAATGGAAATATCTTCCATGTTCATGAATTGAAAAAACATTCCATCAAGAGACTACTGGAATTCGTGAAAGAGTTTGGAAAGTAGGATATAAAGTCAATACACAAAAATCAACAGCCTTTGTATACACAGACAATGTCAAGGCTGAGATTGAGGTTCTAAGATCAATCCCATTCACAACAGCTACAAAAATAAATCAAATGCCTTGGAATAAATTTAACCAAGGACATCAAAGATCTCTATGATAAGAATTATAAAGCATTAAAAAAAATAAATAGGGGGCTAGAAATGTGGCGTAGCAGGAAAAAGCTGCTACTTGCAGTGACAGCATCCCAAATGGGTGCTGGTTCAACTCCCAGCTGCACCACCTCCAATCCAGCTCTCTGCTATGGCCTGGGAAGGCAGTAGAAGATAGCCTAGGTCCTTGGGCCCCTGCACCCACATGGGAGAGCTGGATGCTCCTGGCTCCTGGCTTTGGATTGGCACAGCTTCGGATTGGCACAGCTCTGGCCATGGAAGCCAACTGGAGAGTGAACCAGCATATGGAAGATCTCACTCTCGCTTGCTCGTGCTCTTCCTCTTCTTCTCTGTGTAACTCTGACTTACAAATAAATAAATAAATCTTTAAAAAAAAGACAAAGATTAAAAAAAGAAAAATCTTCCTATTTCATGGATTAGAGGAATCAATATCATCACAAAATGTCCATTTTTCCAAAAGCAATTTACATATTCAATTCGATACCAATCAAAATACCAAACACATCCTCCTCAGATATAGAAAAAATGATGCTGAAATTCATATGGAAGCACACGAGACCTTAAATAGCTAAAAAAATCTTGTACAACAAAAATGCTGGAGGCATCACAATACCAGATTTCAAGACATACTACAAGGCTGTTATAATCAAAACAGCCTGGTCCCGGTACAAAAATAGATGGATAGACTACTGGAACAGAGTAAAAATTCAAGAAATCAATCCAAACATCAAACCAACTTATATTTGACCAAGATGCTAAAACGAATCCCTGGAACACGGACAGTCTCTTCAACAAATGGTGTTGGGAAAACTGGACCTCCAAAGGCAGAAGTATGATGACGCTTGCCTTACACAAAATCCACTCAACATGGATTAAAGTCCTAAATCTACAACCCAACAGCATCAAATTGTTAGAGAACACTGGGGGAAATCCTCCAAGACCCCGGCACAGGCAGAGTTCTTGGTAAAGACCCTAAGGGCACAAGCAATCAAAGGCAATGTGAACAAATGGAATTACGTGAAATTGACAAGTTTCTGTACAGCAAAAGAAACACCCAGCAAAGAGGAACTGACAGAATGGAAGAAATTATTTGCAAACTATGTAACTGATCAAGGATTAATAACCAGAATATGCAAAGTGATCAAGAAAGTCCACAACAACAAAACAAACAGCCCAGTTAAGAGATGGGCAAAGGACTTAGACATTTCTCAAAAGATGAAATCAAATGGCCAATAGACACATGAAAAAATGTTCTGTCAGGATCACTAGCTGTCAGGAAAATGCGAATCAAAACACACTGAGTTTTCACCTTACCCCAGTAAGAATGGCTTTCATACAGAAATCAGCAAACAAAAAATGCTGGCAAGGATGTGGAGAAAGGTACACTAATCCACTGTTGGTGGGAATGTAAACCAGTAAAGCCACTATGGAAGACAGTATGGAGACACCTCAGAAATTTGAATGTAGACCTACCATACAACCCAGCCATCCCACTCCTGGGAATTTACACAAGGGAAATGAAATCAGCAAATAAAGTGTTATCTGCATCCCAAGGTTTACTGCAGCTCAATTCACAATAGATAAGGCATGGATGGAATCAACCTAAATTGCTGTCAACCAAAGACTGTGTAAAGAAATTATTGGATATGTAAACTTTGGAATACTGGATGATACTAACAAAAATTAAATCTGGTCATTTGCAACAAAATAGACGAATCTGGAAAACATCATTCTTTGTGAAATAAGCCAGTCTCAAAAGGACAAATGCCTTATGTCCTTCCTGATGTGTGAAAAGTAACAGAGCACCTAAAACGAAACCTGTAGAAGTGAAACTGACTCTTTAAGAGTGACATGAGCTGCCCTTTTCCTGACTGTTTAAGAAGTTTTTCTGTTTGTTTTCATTTTTTTCATACTATTTGTTGAACTCTTTACTTAACATAGTTAATCATATGTGTATAGAATCAACTGAACATAGATCTCTGTAAAAAATAAGAGTGGGAATAAGAGGAGGAGGAGGAAGTTTGTAACTGTAAAGCTGTATAGTTCTGCATACATTCCTATGGACTTACTTCAAAGGGTACAGTTTAAAAACTTGTCATGGGACCCCAAATCCCATTAAGCTGGGTGGTAAAAATGCCATCTTAATTGTTAAGAGTGATCATATTAAGAGTTAAATTGAACATATGGATAGGATTAACTGTTAAAGGGATCATATAAATAGGATCCAGTGTCTGGCAATAATAATGCAATTTAAAAGCAGTTACTGTTTCAACGGAAGCAGTCCACATAGCAGACTCAGAATGAAAATCGCTTTAAGTAACACTCTGACCTCAGAATCAGTCATTAAGTCTTCTTGGTCTGGCTGAAAAGCCCATGACAGCTTTTCAGGCATGGAAAACCAAAACACTGTAAAAATAATGTTCTCCATGAAGGATCTTGGTGCGGGAGACTGCAGAAGAAATGGCCAGAGAAGGATGTACTTTTCTCTAAAGGGAGGAGAGGACTTCCATGGAGTTTGTAGACTCAAAATGCTTCTGTGGCCATTGCAGCTCATGTCACGAGCCTCAGCTGGTCACTGACATCATATGTAAGAGTTTTAATTGTTAAATTAACAACAGGGGTCACTGTGCACTAACTCCCCATGCAGGACCTCTGTCCTCAATGAGTTGTATTATGAGAATTAACTGTAAAACTGTGTGTGTGTGTGTGTGTGCGTGCAAATTGTTGCAATCTTTACTTATACAGAGTTGGTCTTCTGTGTACACAGTTAATTGAAAATGAATCTTAATGGAGAATGAGACTGGGAATGGGAGAGGGAGGAGGAGGAATGGTCGGAGTGTGGGTGGGAGTGTGGGTATAGTGGGAAGAATATGTTTCTAAAGTTGTATTTATTAAATTTGTATTCCTAAAAAATAAATTAAAAACAGAAGTCAGGGGTTAGGCAAACTTGTATTAAAAAAAGACAGTACATGCTCAGGGCACTGCTGCCATGGAAACTGCAGCGGCAGATCCTGTGAAAGTGGGTACAACCACAACAATTCAAGGGCAACTGACAGCCACTCTCCACTTACATGGCAATGGGTGGGGGGAGGAGTAAGCCATCCCTACACAAGGGAAGTGCCACCTGTCAGACTCTCCTATGCACCCAGCACAATTGTGAAGTGACCAGGGCTTCGGCTGGCAGGTCTCATGTGCTCCCGTGATCCAGAGATCTTACAGGAGTATAAAACATGCATAGTTCACTGACATCAAATCTGGTTGGGAGGACTGGACTCAATCCACTGGGCTGGAACACACTGGTCCTGGGAACACCTTAGTCCCCCTGTGGTTAGGGCAGGCTAGGAGGTGGAGTGGCTCCACCTGTACTGCTTGACCCTCAGAGCCCTGGGTGCTGAGACTGAGAAAACACCATACTGCGTGAGAGGAAGCAGGGTGTAGCTGGGTTATGGGCAATCAGAGTGCTTTTGCACACTCTCATAGCTCCTTGCTGCCTAGAGCAGCTCATAGCAGAGAAACTGTGCTCAAGGAAGGGCTGCACAAATCCTATGTGCAGGTCACAGGGCAGTGCAGATGAGTGTTGAATATACTTGGGGCTAACACCTGGGCATTCCTCAGCTTGGAGGAGTGGTCACACTGACAGGGAACACCATTCCTCACCATCCAGGTAGCCAGAGGAGAGCCACCAGGTTCAATGTGGGTGTTACCCTGGATACTCACCCCATCCAGAAGCACTGACCAGAACTCCCTGACCACACCCAACACACACTGCTTGGTATTCACTCAAAGTGTAGACATTCCACTAAGCCACACAGAGAGACAGCTCAAAGATAAAACGCCAACAGAGGGGGAAAAAAAGTCTACAAGCACCTAAAATAAATTCAGAAATTCAAGAAACATGATTAAGGAAGACATTATGACCCCTCAAAGAATAACAACATTTCAATATCAAATGTGAAGATGCAGAGATTGAGGAAATGCTGGAAATGGAATTCAAAAATTCATCATAACATTACTCAAAAGTAATCAGAAGCAAATCCATGAGCTAAAGAAAGCCATATTTTATATGAGTTTTTCCTATGAAATTTAAATTTTTAAAAGAGCAATCAGGGGCCAGCACTGTGACAGAGTGGGTTAAAATATTTGCCTGCAGTGCCAGCATCCAATATGGGCACAGGTTCAAAGATTGGCTGTTCCACTTCTGATCCATATCTCTGCTATGGCCTGGGAAAGTAGTAAAATATGGCATGGCCTAAGTCCTTGGGCCCCTGCATCCACTGGGAGACCCAGAAGAATCTTCTGGCTCCTGGATTAGGATCAGCGCAACTCCGGGTCTTGCAGCCATCTGGGGAGTGAACCAGCAGATGGAAGACCTCTCTCTCCCTCTCCCCCTCTCCCCCTCTCTCTCTGCCTGTGACTCTGGCTTTAAAATAAATAAATAAATATTTAACCAAAAAATCCACCATGAAATACTAGAAATGAAGAATTTAAAAGATCAAATAAAAAATCCAGTGGAAAGTCTTAACAACAGAGTTGGTGAGGCAGAAGGAAGAATGTCCAAGTGAGAACACAAATCTCTGGAAATTTTATGGCAAGACCAAAATCAAGAAATTAAAAATCTTAAAAACTGTGTGTGTAGGACGGCACTATGGTGTATCAGGTGAAGCTACCACTGTAGTGCCAGCATCCCACATGGGTGTCAGTTCACTAGCTGCTCCACTTCTGGTCCAGCTCTCTGCTATGGCCTGGGAAAGCAGTAGAGGAGGGCCCCAGGCCTTGGGCCTCTGCACCCCTGTGAGAGACCCGGAAGAAGCTCCTGGCCTGGCTCATGGTTCCAGATCGGTGCAGCTCTAGGCATTGTGGCCAAATGGGGAGTGAACCAGCAGGTGGAAAACCAACCAACCAATCTCTCTCTCTTTCTGCCTCTCCTCTCTCTCTCTCTGCCTCTCCTCTCTCTGTGTAACTCTTTGAAAATATACCTAAATCTTTAAAAAAAAAAAGTATTGTGGATCACACAACCAAACATGCTATTCTTGAAGTCCTACTTAGTGAAATAGAGAAAATTTCCCTAACTTGAAGAAAGAAAGGTCCAAGTACAGGCAGCACATAGAAGTCCTAACAGATATGACCAGAAAAGATCTTCACCATGACACACTGTAGTCAAACTTTCCACAGTAAAACATGAAGATTATCAAATGTGCATGAGAGAAATGCCAGGTTACCTTCAGAAGATCTGTAGTTAGCCACACAGATGACTTCTCATCAGACATCCTACAGACTAGAATACAATGACAAGATACAGTCTAAACATTAGGAGAAAAAAAAAAATCAACCCAGAATATTATACCCTGCAAAACTCTCCTTTATGAATGAAGGTGAAAAATGACCTTCCAGAACAAACAGCAATCAAAAGAATTTGTCAGCACTTGTCCAGCTTTACAAAAGATACTAAAGCATGTGCTCCACACAGAAACACAGAAAGCCATCATCCTGAAAGAACGTGAAGACAGAAAACCCCCAGTAAAAGAGCAAAAGAACTACAAAGTAAACGATAGGAATATTCATGGAAAAATGGCAGGGCCAAGTAATTATTTATCAATAGTTGCCCTGTATGTAAAAGGTCTCAACTCTCCTGTTAAAAGATACGGACTGGCCAAATAGATTAACAAGACCCATCTGTTTGCTGTCTGCAAGAAACACATCTCACCAATAAAGATACTTGCAGACTGAAAGTCAAACAATGGAAAAGGGTATTCCATGCTAATGGAAAAATAAAAGGCCATGTAGAGTCATCTTAATATCATAAAAAATAGACTTTAACACAAAAGAGATAAAGAAAAAAAACTAGGTAATGATTAAGGGATCAATACAGGAAGACAAACAGGAAGACATGATTATAATAAATATATATGCACCCAATTTCAGGGCACCTCACTATTTAAAAGATTCGTTAATATATCTAAATGGAGACATAGACTCCAATACAATAGTAACAGGGGATTTCAACACCACCACTTTCATCAATGGATAGACCAATCAGACAAAAAATCAACAAAGAAACAATAGAGCTACTCGACACTATGGATAAATCGGACCTAAGGTATCTACAGAACTTTTCATCCCACAGTTGCAGAAAACAAATTCTTTTCACCAGTGCAGGGAACTTTCTCTGTGATAGTTCATACACTAGGCTGTAAAGCAAGTCTCAGCAAATTCAAAAAAATCACAATTTTATCGTGGCTCTTCTCTGATCACAGTGGATTAAAACTTGAAACCAAGAACTCAAGAATCTCAAGAACATGTACAAACACATGGAGACTGCACAACATGTTCCTACATGAACAATTGTTTGTAAAAGAAATCAAGAGAGAAATTTTAAAATTTCTGGAAACAAATGTGGAAGACAATACCTTGTATCAAAATTTATGGGACACAGTAAAAGCACTGTTAGCAGGGAAATTTAAACCAATTAGTGCCTACATCAAGAAACTGGAGAGTCACCAAATAAATGAGCTGTCAATGCATCTCAAGGACCTAGGCAAAAAATACAACAAACCAGACCCCAAAAATGTAGGAGGAAAGAAATAATTAAAATTAAGGTAGAAATAAAATTGAAACCAAATTATCAATAAAAAGATTAATGAAATGAACTTTTTAAAAAAAATAAAAATCAACAAACCACTGGCCTAATTAACCAATACAAAGAGGGAGATGATTCAAATCAACAACATCAGAGATTAAAATGGAAAAGTAGCAACACGTACCACAGAAATAAAAAGAATCATCAGGAATTACTAAAATGAGCTATAGGCCAACACATTGTGAAACCTAGTAGAAATGGAGAGATTCCTGGACACCTACAGCCTACCTAAATTGAGTCATGAAGACACTGAATGCCTAAACAGACCCATAACCAAGATGGAAATTGAATCAGTAATGAAGACCCTCCCAACAAAGAAAAGCCCAGGTTCTGACAGCCTCACTGGTAAATTCTACCATATATTTAAAGAAGAACTAATTCCAATTCTTCTCAAGACATTCAAAACAATTGAAAGGGATGAAAACCTCCAAAACTCCTTCTATGAAGCTTGCATCACCTCAATTCCTAAGCCAGAAAAAGACTCAAAAGAGATGATAACTATAAACCAATATCGCCGATGAACATAAACACAAATATTCAAAATAGTGGCAAATTAAATTAAATAACACGTCAGAAAGATCATTCACCTGGACCAAGTAGCCTTCATCCCTCGTGTACAGGGATGGTTCAACATCTGAGAATCAATAAATGTGATTAACCACATTAACAAGCTGAAGACCAAAAACCATAGGATTATCTGAATAGATGCAGAGAAAGCATTTGACAAAATTCAATACCCTTTTATGATGAAAACCTTAAGCAAACTACGTATAGAAGGAACATTCTCAATAGAATCAAAGCAATTTATAAAAATACACAGCCAACATCTCATTGAATGGGGAAAAAATTGGAAGCAATCTCATTAAGATTCAGAACCAGGCAAGGCTGCCCACTCTCACCAATGCTATTTCATATAGTCCTGGAAGTTTTAGCTAGAGCCATTAGGCAAGTAAAAGGAATCAAAGGGATTCAAATAGGGAAAGAAAAAGTTAAACTATCCCTATTAGCTGATGCCATGATTCTATATATAGGGAACCCAAAAGACTCCACCAATAATCTAATGCAACTCATAAAATAGTCTGGTAAAATAGCAAGATATAAAATCAACACACAAAATGAACAGCCTTTGTATACACAGACAATGCCATAGCTGAGAAAGAACTTCAAAGATCAATCCCATTCACAATAGCCACAAAAATGTTAACTACCTCAGAATAAACTTAACCGAGAATGTCAAGGATCTTTACAATGAAAATTACAAAACATTAAAGAAAGAAAATCTTCCATGTTCTTGGATTGGAAGAATCAACATCTTCAAGATGTCCATACTACAAAAGGAAATTTATAGATTCAATGTGATTCCAAATAAAATACCAACAACATTCTACTGAGATATAGAAAAAATACTGAAATTCATATTGAAATGCAAGAGGCCTCAAATAGCCAAAGCAATCTTAAACAATAAAAGCAAAGCTGCAGGCACCATAATAGCAGACCTCAAGACATACTACAGGACAGTTATAATCCAAACAGCCTGGTAATGGCACAAAAACAGACATGTAGACCAGTGGAGCAGAATAGACACCCCAGAAATTAATCCATGCATCTGCAACCAACTTATCTTTCACACAGGAGCAAAAGTCAACCCCTAGAGCCAAGAAAGTCTCTTTAACAAATGGTGCTGGGAAAACCGGATCTCCCCTTGCAAAAGTATGAAACAAGACCCTTAACTTCACATCTTACACAAAAATCCACTCAAAATGGATCAGAGACCTAAATCTATCAAATTACGAGAGAAATATTGGGTAAATCTTACAAGATATTGGCATAGAGAAAGACTTTTGGAAAAGACCCCAGAAGCATAGGCCATGAAAGCCAAAATTAACAAGTAGGTTTACATCAAACTGAGAAGCTTCTGTACTACTAAAGAAACACTAAGCAAGGTGAACAGGCAACTGACAGATTGGGAGAAAATAACTGTAAACAATGCAACTGACAAAGGATTAATTTCCAGAATATATAAAGCGCTCAAGAAAATCAATGAAAAAACAAACAATCTAGTCAAGAAATGGGCAAAGGACCTAAGCAGACATTTTTCAAGAAAGAGAATTAAAATGGCCAATGGGCACATGAAAAAACGCTTAGGATTGCTAGCCATCAGGGAAATGCAAATAAAAACCACAATGAGGTTTTACTTCACCCCCATTAGAATGGCTCTCATACAGAAATCTACAAACAACAAATTCTGGAGAGGATATGGGAGGGAAGGGTTCCCAAATCTACTATAGGTGAGAATGTAAACTAGCACAGCCACTGTGGAAGACAGTGTGGAGATGTCTCAGAAAGCTGAATACAGACCTACCAGATGATGCATCCATCCCACTCCTAGAAATTTATCCAAAAGAAATGAAACCAGCATAGCAAAGGTGATCTGTACCCCCATGTTCATCTCAGCTCAATTTCCAATAGGTAAGATATCGAATCGACCTTGATGTCCATCATCTGAGGACTAGAAAAAGAAATTATGGTATATACATACACTATGGAACACTACACAGCAGTAACAATGAAATCCTGTCATTTGCAACAAAATGGATGTAACTAGAAATCATTATACTTAGTGAAATAAGCCATTCACGAAAAGACAAATACTATATGATCTCTCTAATCTGTCATAACTAATAGAGTACTTAAAATGTAATCTATAGGAATAAAACTGGCACTTTAAGATGTGAAGGTCTGAATATCCTGTCTTGACTGTGAGGGAACAATGTTTTTCCTGTTTGTGTTTTTGTTGTTGTTGCTGTTCTTTTATTCTTTTTTTCTTCGTACTGATCAGAGAACTCTACTTAGTATAGAGTTAATCTTATGAGTCTAAAAATTAACTGAAAATTGCTCTCTCTCTAAAAGAAAAGAATGGGAAAAGAAGAGGGAGGAGGAAGAAAGGCAGGAGAATGGGTGGGAGGGATGTTGGGGGGGAGAATTATCATGCTCCCGAGTTTGTATATATTAAATGCATGAAGTTATAGTCCTTAAAGATTTTAAAAAATAACTTACTGAGCATCTACAAAATTGCAAAACTAAAAGACTCATGAAAATATCAATGGATTAAATTTCTGTCACGAGCAGCTTCATAGAGTTGAGCAGACTGCCATGTACCCAGCAGCTAGGTCCAGAGCACACATGTAAGTTGGACTCGGGCTCTTTTGAACTTGAAAATCTAAGATCCGTCCACAAGAATCCAGAAGATGCCCCTTTCTCTGATTAACATGCACCTGAGACAGAGGCTTGGTAAGTTCCAAAGCCTGGCTACTGTTTGATTAAAGATTATTTTCCAGTATGGGACACTACGTATATTTCATCATTTTTCCTACACTAGTAAAACGTTAAGCACAAAAGTAAAAAATTCCATCCTTTGCTTCCATCCTTCCTGCACTGATTGCACACAGCACTTACAATGAGTGGGATGGTCCTCTGCCCCTCCTTCTTGCTGACTTTCTAAGTCACTAGACCAGTTACTGTAATAGCAGACCAGATGATTTTTATAATGAAAAAAAACAAAAATTCTGTAAGCTTCCTTATTCCATAAATTTTTATTGAGTGGCTACTCAGTGTGCATGGACTGAGAGATAAACAGGTGGACACTGCCTAAACTTACTAATGATGACGACAGAATTCTGGGGCAAGTAAAGAAACTGACACCAATTGCTCTTGTCACCTCCACAATGAAAAAGCTCTTTATTGCACTGACGGCTTCGTAAGTACCTAAGACCTTTATCTTTCCTGCTGCTTTAAAAAAAGTTTGTAATTAGAGAAGCACTGAATCTACCAAGATTTACATTTTAATGCTATTTCCAAAGTGTTTGAGTTACTTTTTTCTGTAAGATATGGTAAATGAGATGTTTTAATCAAAAGTTTATCAGGAGTATAAATAAAAATGAATATGTGCACATTTGTTTTACACATGTATTTTATGGTCTGCAATGTATATCATCAAAAATTAAATATATTGAAAGTTTGTGGTTTCAAAAACTCCGATCAATAGAGGATTCCATCACAACTCTCATTTGGACATTCCCATGAATTAATTGAAGAGTCACGGATTTATTAATACATTAAAAATTCACACTTAAGTTAGCTTCTAATTTGAGTATATTTCCACAATCACATGGAAATCAAAGCTACAGTTTCCATATACAAGTCGTGTATCTTTCTGTTGGCATATCCTTTGGTATTTCAGAATTTATATAACTCTGTCTAAACAAAAATGTAATTGGACCCAATCATAAAACTGAGCTGTGAAACAGTAACTCTGGCTGAGCTGAAATTTATGGCAAGAGACTCATTCCAATGAAGTGGTTTCAGTATTGTGAGTTAAGTTTTAATAAAGATAGTAATCCATGTGAGGGTTGTATTCTCACCCATGCCACCTATTTTGTTTCTAAAGGAAGAGTTAGTTATCCATAGGCTCAAACATTATAACATTACTCAAAGAACAGAAGTACATCAGCTGTGATGTTAAGAGCAGATTCTAAGTTTGTTTTGTTTTTAAATTCTGTTTGCTAACCAAATTCTCCCCATCCATTCCCCAGAGAATGCTCTACACATTCTGCTAGGTTCTGCTTTATCTGTTGACAGAGACAAATTCTTCTATTTTTGTACCTGCTTTAGAATGACACGTCCCAGTGTTCATGTGTGCAAAGAATTAGTATTCCTGCTATTATCGGTTAATGAAAGGAGATGTGGTTTTGTTCTCCCCTCTGGAATAGATACCTCAAGTTTGGAATCAGACATCCCTCCTGGGTGAACTCTACTCTGAGCAGCTTCCTGGAGATTTTTCCTCTGCAAAGATTTTCCCCTGGGAATAGAAGGTCCCAACTATATCTATCGACACCTATTCTGAGCTTCCAGACATTCATGGAAAAATGGAACTAAAAGATAATGTGCATTTTCCTTGTGTGTGTGCAAGATACAGTTCACGGAGTTTGCACGTGCTTCATGGTGGTCTCCACTGCTGTCTGCTCTTTGTAGCTATCTTCTGACTCAATGAATGACACAACAAAGGAGCAAATACAGTTTTCCCTGAGGTTCTCCATAGGGAGGAAGAGGCAGAGCTGTCTCCACACCTGCTCTGCACTCCGCCTCAGGCACCTCCCACCACTGTGAGCTGATGGGACCACACATCCTTCCTGGGATCTGCTGCCTTGCCTACACCACCAAGGACCCGATGGCTGGTGTAAGCTCTGCCCCACTGCAGGGAACAGTTCTTCCCTCTGAGCTTTCCTCTACACTTGGAGAGTAGGGGGAGGTCACAGTCAATGTCAGGTCTAAGAAATGCAACTCGCTTGATAACCGACCTTCCTGGATTATTTCTGTCTGAGGCCTTGTCTATAGCTCTGCATTTGAAGGGACAGAATTACAAGAAGGATACCATGAAAGGAAAGAAGAGGCACTGGCTAACTCTTCATGCATAGTTTGATCACAACCACAAACCACAGTATAGCCCTCTCAGAGCCAGTTTGGAGTCAGAAGAAGAGGGTGGGTAAGGCTCAGATAGACAAAGCCCTCACAGTTGTTTGCGTCATTAAAGCAGTGAACGCGGACACAACTTACACTTTTGTTGCTTTGAGGGTATGAAAATGAAATGGATGGAGATTCTGTATTTACTAACTATATGGAAATGTTAGTAGTTCAAAATACAAAGGAGAGTCCTTGACATTTGTATTTAATAGGGAAAAGAAGAGAATTTATTCATAGTTATGGAAATAAATGATTGTGATTTTAGTTAAATTTAATATATTGGGAATGGATACATAAATGAAGATAAACTAAAAGAACTAAAGGCATTTGAGCTTTGAAAATATTTCTGTTAATTTCCCTTTTTTGTCTGATTTCCCTCTTCTCCCAACCTCTACTTCTTCCTATACTGATGTTCGATCCTGAATTTTTTCCATTTTTAAATTCTGAAATAAGGCCGGCGCCGTGGTTCAACAGGCTAATCCTCCACCTTGCGGTGCCGGCACACCAGGTTCTAGTCCCGGTTGGGGCGCCAGATTCTGTCCTGGTTGCCCCTCTTCCAGGCCAGCTCTCTGCTGTGACCCGGGAGTGCAGTGGAGGATGGCCCAAGTGCTTGGGCCCTGCACCCCATGGGAGACCAGGAAAAGCACCTGTCACCTGGCTCCTGCCATCGGATGAGCGCGGTGCGCCGGCCGCAGCACGCTGGCCGTGGCGGCCATTGGAGGGTGAACCAACGGCAAAGGAAGACCTTTCTCTCTGTCTCTCTGTCTACTCTGCCTGTCAAAAAAAATAAAATTAAAATAAATAAATAAATAAATTCCGAAATAGCTGATTAGGCTAAAAATAAACACTTTTTTAAAAAAAAAATAATTTATTTGAAAGATTACAGAGGGTGGAGAGGCAGAGAGAGACAGAGGGACAGACAAACACCTTCCATCCGCTGGTTCACTCCCCAGATGGCTGCAACAGCTGGTGCTGTGTCTATCCGGAGCCAGGAGCTTCTTCTGCGTCTCCCACGCGGGTTCAGGGGCTCAAGGACTTGGCCCTCTCCTACTGCTTTCCCACGCCATAGCAGAGAACTGGATCAGAAGTGGAGCAGCCGGGATTCGAACCTGCTCCCATATGGGATGCCAGCACTGCAGGTATCTCTACCCATTGTGCCACAGCACTGGCTCCAAACACATTTGTAAAGGTTTAATTCATCTGCAACAATAAGTCTGTAAATTTACTATTGTTACGGCTTAGAAAGTATGTTTCCAAGGGGCTGATGTAATGCACTGGGTTAAGCCACAGCTTGTGGTTCTGGCATCTCATGTAAGAGCATCAGTTCAAGTCCCAGCCACTCCAGCTTCCTGCCAACGTGCCTAGAAAGGCAGTGGATGCTGGCCAAGTACTTGGGCTGCTGCCAGCCCTGTGGAGAGATGGGTAAGTTCCTGGCTACTGGCTTCAGTTTTGCCCAGCCATGGCTGTTACAGCCATTTGGGGAGTAAACCAGCAGATAAAAGATATTTTCTTTCTCTCAAGCCCCCCATCACTCTGCCTTTGAAATAAAAAAAGTCTTAGACAAAGTATGTTCTGAAGGGAGTCACTAATATACCTCAACTTTTCTACTGTTCTCAGCCTCAGTGTCAAAATACAACCAAAGTATTTTAAAAACTTGCATGCAGCTTTGACTTCAGTCCCCAGGTCAGGAACAACCCATTGCATGCTGAAGTCTGTGAACCTGGCTGCTCCAGTGCAGCTTCTGGGGAGCCACTAGAGACCCAGCACCAGATCTGGGCCAAAGCTGGATGAGATCTGGCCCTGGCCTGCCCGCCCAGCACCTGGCCACTGGAGGACTGATACTCAGCCTGAGCAGAAGCGGTCTTTGTGGGGCCCTGTAAGTCGCTTTGTCTACAGAGGGGCTGTAGATACTTGGGACTTTTATCATGGGATTCTTTCCCTGAACCTGAGGGAGAAAAGTGATGTCAGATCTTGTATTTTACTCTTGATCTTTCTTGTTGTTTTATTCAAGGACGGATGGGGGATGAGTTGGACACAATGGAACTGCAAAGATTGTATTGGATGATCTAAATGTTTCGTCATGAGAAGTTTATAGATACTGTTAGATGTGTGCATGCATATCAGATATTTGAACCTTGGGCGCCAACTTTGTGGCCCCAAGCCAACCTTATCCCATATGATAGTGCTGGTTTAATTCTCAGCTACTCCACTTTTGATCCAGTTTTCTGCTGATACACCTGGAAGACAGATGATGGCCCAAGTATTTGGTTTCTGCCACCCATGTAGGAGATTTGAGTCGAGTTCCTGGATCCCAGCTTCAGCCTGGCCCAACCCCAGCTGTGCAGGGCATTTGGGAAGTGAATGAGCAGATGCAAGACCTCCCCCTCTCTGTAACTCTTTCAAATAAATAAACCTTTAAAAGTAAGACAGTTCATTAAAAATTTGGCACTCTTTCCTAAGTCATCACAGATGCTAAGACTCAAATACGACATCAACGTAATAATTTTGACACACTCACCATAGCAGAGGCCCTGGGACCCAGGCATCATCACCCCCCTCCCCATTGTGGCTCAAAACTGTACAGAAGGGTTCCTATTTGCTTTTTCCTTTTCTCCTGCCTTGTGATGTCTGTCATTCCCTCTGTCCTCTGCAAACTGGTCATCTGTTTTTCATATGTTAGCCTCATTCCGGCGGCTCTGAGACTTCCCTCCAACAAAACCTGTACTGGCACCAACAAAATTATCCCTTGCACCTTAGTCACCTGTTCCTTACTCCATCTGGTGATCGCTACCTGGTACTGATGCCACCACGAAGGTATCCCATGCTTCCAGCCATAGGCTCCTACAACCTGTGCCGGGCAATAGCTGGATTGTGTGCCAAGCTTTGCCCAGAATTCTCCCTCCATCCCACTATGCAGCATTGCCTCATGCCAATCTCCCTTGAAACAATGACCATGTCCCTATTTCTCCTGAGGCTTTCTCCTCTCCTACCCAGCAAGCTGCCCAGAGGCGAAGGTGACTTTGTGCCCTGGCACTCAGCAAACATCAGTCCTGCAGTTGTGCGATCCCCTGTAGTGTTCCTTGGCTTTCTCCTGAAACCACACAGGGAGCCACTCGATGCACTCCCCCTGCTGGTGCTGCTCATTAAGACAGATCTTTGGGGCTGGCTCTGTGGCATAGCTGGTAAAGCCACAGCCAGGGATGCTGGTGTGTATCCTGGCTGTTCCATTTCACACCCAAATCCCTGCTAATGGTCTGAGAAAAGCAGTGGAAGCTAGCCTATGTGTTTGAGCCCCTGATGCTCACGTGGGAGGTGTGGAACAAGCTCCTGGCTTTCAGCCTGGCCCAGCCCTGGCCGTTGTAGCCATCTGGGGAGTGAACTGGTGGAGAGAAGATCTCTCTCCCTCTCTCCCTCTCCCCCTCCTGCTTTCCCCCTCCCCCTTCCCCCCCCCCCCCCGTCTTTCCCGTCCCTCCGTCTCTCCATATAACTGTGACTTTCAATTAAATAAACAAAACCCCGCTCATTCAGACTCATTTCTTGCTGCTGGGAAGAAGCCTGTAAGTGTTAGAAACAGAGACTGGGAGATTGCAGAGTGGGGGCGAAGGGCTGGAGATGGGGTCACCCCATCCGAATGGGCACAAGGAGTGGTGGACAGAGTGCCAGGTCGCACTGTGACTTTGTTTTTCAAGGAATAACAACGAGCTTTGCAGGGAACGCAAACCATAGAAAATGAGACCCCCAACACCCTTCCTGGGGACTCCTCTGGTGTGGGTGGGGTACCTGTGGAAGGACAGAAGCCCCCCCCCCGAGTTAGGAGAGCAAGCTGGGTGCCTGGAATGGGAGGAATCAGATGATGTTGCAAGGTTCCCGGCTGCCCAGCGCACTTGTGAAATTGTCCGTGGCCCTATCACCCACGGCTTTGATCCCTGGAACTCGCCAGCTTCTGATGCTACATGCTTCTGCTCCAGGCCACACCCACCTCTACGTTGCCCCTTCTGCCCCTCTGCTTCCTTCTTCCTTGGGGTGCTGCTGTGGGAATGCCAGGCTGCGGCGTGTTCGTGTTCGGGCTGAGTGAGTTTTTCCACTTTTGCCTCAACAACCCCGGCCTTATCTCCAGGCAGGAGCCAGCTGCCTTCCCTCAGGTGACAGACACACCAGAGGCCTCTCCCTTCCTATCGCACATTTATCTGGGCTCCCTGGGAGAGGGGAGGCTTTCCCAGGCTCCCCAGTCTCAGAGGCTCCTGCTGTGGAAGATCCACTGTGGCCAGCAGGGTTCCTCCACTCTCCACCGGGAACAGGGGCCGAGCCCAGTGTATCTCCTTGCCTTATCCATGCATGGAAGCAGCCGGAAGCTGCAAGTGAGGAACAGATTTAAAGCAGAACCTCACAAATGTGTCTGGTTCAGAGCAGGCTGAACTACGTGTGCAGAGCCAAAGCAATAAACGGGTCCTCTGTGAAGCACGCTGTGTGTTCCTTCTTGGAACCCATTTTGCATAAAATCCTTTACGTTACACCATGAAGACTTGCAGGCACCAATCCACTGCAAACCCTCGCCCAGTCTCAGGGCTGGCCAACATGAAGACACATGCCATAAACCCCAGGAAGGTCAAGCTTAAGAGCCCTCGCCCACATTTCTGGTTCCACTCGCTACCACTTACAAAACCCTGCCGGACGCCTGTCCCGTCAGCACCTTCACAAGGGCCCCCACAGCAGATTTTTCTAAACTGTATCTGCAGTCATTACTCAGCCATGAGCTTGTGCCCTCCCTCCACATCCTATCAGGCCAGAAAAGACGACATTAGATTCCTGACATTCTCTGTTTGTAAGGTCACCAGTCCCTGCGATATGATTTTTCAAACAGTCCACTGTCTTGGGGCTGTGCGAGGAGTCAAGGAGCAGGAGTTGTAATAGACAAAGCTAATAATGGACACTAATAACGGGCAAGCTAATCATGGAAGCTTCTGGTACTTACTACACTTCTTCCACACCAGCACTAGAAGACAATCTCATACATTTGTCTGATTTAATGCAAGAGGCCAACGAGGTGGACTGAACTATTTTCTTCTTCTTCTATAAAGCCCAGAAATCTAAGGTGAGGCCCAGATCAGGAATGCCTGCATTCTCACTTCAGAGCTCACATTTTTTTCTTTTTAAGATATTTATTTATTTGTGAGATAGAGCTACAGACAGAGAGGGAGAGAGAGGTCTTCCCCCCACTGGCTCAGTCCCCAAATGGTTCCAACAGCCAACGCTGGGCCGATCTGAACCCAGGAGCTTCTTCCAGGTCTCCCACGCTGATGCAGGAGCCCAGGCACTTGGTCCATCTTCCACTGCTTTCCTAGGCTACAGCAGAGAGCTCAGTCAGAAGAGGGGTAGCCAGGACACAAGCCGATGCCCATATGGGATGCCAGTGCTGCAGGCGGAGGCTTAGCCAACTACGCCCAGCGCCAGCCCCAAGCTTATGCTTTTCACCACTCCGTTGACGTGACAAGCATCCATTCGCTCATGAACATTCTGCCTTCTGTACTGTGCTAAGCGTACACACAAAGTGACAGAGCAGAAATGGTGCTGGTTGCCATACCGAAATGTATTTTCAAATTCAGTTTGTAACTTCACATGAGTGCGTTTTCCCTGTTCCCTTCCATGGGATTCCCACTCAAAAAAAAAAAAAAAAAACACCTCTTTCCTATGCCCCCTTCTCATAGGGCTGGGAGGTTTGGAGTACCGGGCAAAGCAGTATTTTCCCATGCAAATTTAAATGCTAAGACATAGCTTCTTTGTTCGCAAACGTTGGCTGCTGACCACATTATGCAGGATTTTTTGTTTGTTTAAGGCAAAGTGGCCAGGCCTGGAAACAAACAGATGAAACAGACACACTGGCTGCACTCTCTCACACTGGGCACCAAGTGGGCCCGCAGTGGTCGCAGGCATCAGGAAGCAGCCTGTCAAAGGGCAGATGGTGGTGTCAGATACACCGGACCACAGCCCCACATTGATTGAAGAAAGACGCGCCTGTTCCCAGGGTCTGCCGGCCCCATTCCTTCCTATCCATGATGGGCTGCTCTGCACATTTCCTCCTTATCTTTCAAAGTCCCAGCAATGCACAATAAGGAC
The DNA here is from genome assembly GCA_949820135.1 of Sylvilagus floridanus. Classification (NCBI taxonomy): domain Eukaryota; kingdom Metazoa; phylum Chordata; class Mammalia; order Lagomorpha; family Leporidae; genus Sylvilagus; species Sylvilagus floridanus. The sequence goes on along the minus strand of OX463246.1, from coordinate 7,176,526 downwards.
TGCAGCCTGTCAGGGACTGTTTTTCCAGCTTGACTCCAGCCTCCAAAGGCGTCTGCCCCATGCTGTTTGGCTTCCTGGTCTCCCCCCTCGCTCCTTGTCCCATGTCAGAGGCGTTTCAGCTGCAAAGAGCTCAAGCCACCTCCAAACCTCTGTTTCATCCTCTTAGCTAAGAGCACTTCCCCTCCAACCACAAGAAAGACAAACCATTCAGTTCTGTGTCCACCCTGATCTTCTGTGGCTAGACTAAGGAGCAGCTCTGGGGTATGGTGCAGGCCTGGCGGATAAGAGGTGATGAGGTCATCCCCAGCATGGAGACAAGCACCAGTTATAATGCAAGCAGTTATGAGGAAGTGTTATTCACTCACATGCACACATATAGCACTGTAGAAGCCCCAAGGAAGAAGACATAGAGTCTGCCAGGGAGAGTTGGTGCAAGAAGTCCAGAAAAGCAGCCCGGAATTGATGACATATGGGCCAACATCAAAGGATGGGTAGAAAGCTCTTCTAAAACTGTGAAGCTGTGCACTTCTGCATGCATTCCTACAGACTTACTTCTAAGGGTTCAGTTTAAAAACTTGCCACGGGACCCCAAATCCCATTAAGCTGGGTGGTAAAAATGCTATCGTGTTAGTGATCATACAGATAGGATTAAATGTTAAAGGGATCATATAAATAAAATCAAATATCTGGAAGTAATAATAGAGAATATTCCAACATGGGAAGCAGTCCACACAGCAGACTCATAGAATGACAATCACTGTAACAGCACTCTGACCTCAGAATTAGTCCTTAAGGCTTCCTGGTCTGGCTGGAAAGCCTATGAGAACATTTCAGGCATGGAAAGCCAAGACCCTGAGGCAGAAAATGTCCTACATGAAGGATCTCTGTGTAAGAGATCCATCTGAAAAGAAGGGGCCATCAAAGGAGGATGTACTTTTCACTTTGCTTATGGCATTGTCTAAATACGGACAGAGATTGTAGATTCAGAAGGCTTCCATAGCCCTGACAGCTCATGTCAAGAGCCTTAAGTGATCACTTACACCATACGTAAGAGTGTTAATTGTTAAATCAACAACAGGAGTCACTGTACCCCATGCAGGACCTCTGTTCTCAATGAGTTGTACTATGAGAATTAACTGTAAAACTTGTTCTCAGTTTTGGTGTGTGTCTATGTGCATGTGTATGCAAATTGTTGAACTCTCAGTATAGAGTTGGTCTTCCGTGTATACATTTAATTGAAAATGAATCTTAATGGAGATTGGGACTGGGATTGGGAGAGGGAGGAGGAGGGTGGGAATGGGAGTGGCAGGGCAGGTATGATGGGAAGAATCACTACATTCGTAAAGTTGTGCCTATGAAATTTGTACTCATTAAATAAAACATTTCTTTGGGAAATAAAGTGAAGCATTCACAGAAGAAGGAACCACATAGAGGCACCAAGGGGAGGCGTGGGGGTTGGAGGGAACAGGAGGCCCCAGTGTTACAGGGTGTACCTGCAGGGAAGTGGAAGGGGGCTCAGCTGAAGGTGTGGGGTACACCCAGACTGGAAGGATCTGAAGCAGTCTCCCAAGGGGCTTGGGCTTCTCCTTAAACCATGGGCAGCCAATGCATATGGTGAAACCAAGAACTTAGGATGACAGGCTTAGTGCCACAACAGAGGACAACCTTCATGGAAGTATATTCCCCTCTGACGTAACAATTTTAGACGTGATCCGGCTCACAAGCGGTAGCCTGTGGTTGGAGTCCCAGGCTCTTCCCATCCATGAGAAGACCCCAGAGACACCCACCCCACATGCAGAGGCGTGGTCCTTTTGCTTTTCAAAACAGCTAGCAATCTCAGCCTTCTGAAAAAACTGCAGTCAACACAGTGTGTTTGAAAAACTCACATTTTCAGGGTGACTAGAGGGTCTGGAGAGGAGGAGACAGGTAAGGAGGAACTTAAGCAGTGTGCATATGGGCCAAAGAGCTGAATTAAAGCCATGGATGTAGGAACTGTGATGAGGCAGAGTGGGCATTTAGCCTGTGGCTAAGCTGCTCACATCTTACGTCAGAGTAGCATCAGAATAGAGTTTCATTCTCAGCTCTGCTTTCTCACCTTAGCATTCTGTGGTTCCCTGCCAGCTCTGTGGGAGACCTGGACTCTTCCTGGTCCTAGCTGCAGCCTTGGGTACTGCAGGCATTTGGGAATTGAGATGGCAGAAGGATCATCTCTCTGTCTCCCTCATTCTTTGCCTCTCAAATAAGTGAAATTTGAAAAAGGAAGAGGAAGACGACTTTGTAGGCCACACATCAGAGAGCTAGCATATCTAATCTAATTTAATCTAAATCTAATCTAATCTAAAATAGAATATCCAGCGTCCAGGGCAGCATGGCCAACACATGGCTTCAGCCCTTGTTACCAAACTGCTCCTCTGAGCAGCAGCAACCTGCACAGGACCACTCCTGGCCAGCCCCTTGGCAATCTGATAGCAACTTGTGCTGGATATTCCATCACACTGGGGAACCCAAACCACACAAGGGCTGAGGCTTGGTGGACCAGTGAGCTGAGCAGAGTGTGATGAGCAGGAGGGTCATCACCCACAGTCGCCTTGACGACACTGGATTCTGCAGGATCATTATAGCCACACTGCTACCAACATTTGCATTTTCCCAGCTGACTGATATAATGCACTGTGAATTATGAACTCATAATGCCATTTGTTCAGGGTGTTTAGCGAGTAGAGAAAAAGTGCAACACACATCCAGCTGGTTGATGAGTCCCAGGTCTGACTTCGGCTGGAAGACTCGTGTCTCCCTGCTGATCTTATCTGGCTACACATCTAGAGTTCTTGTCCCCTCTACTCTTACCTGCAGAGTGAGAGTATAGAACACAGCTGGTCAGAAGTGGGACGCACTTGGCCTTAGCTGTTCAGGTCTCCGAGTGTGTTACGAGCAGTGTGCCTGCATTCAGAATGACATGAGTGATCTCATGGTGACAAACACAGATTGATCCAGTGCAGCTGCTCAGAGAGGACGTGTACCAAGGACAGAGCTTGGTCTCTTCTGAACTGTGACAGACAGTTCCTATTTCTGCAGCCACAAATGTGCTACTTCTGCTCAAGGGTTCTCATGACCCTGGTCCTCTGCTGAGGCTGTCACTGTGACTATTCCCCGTGCTCGCGTGTCCAACCGAGAAGCAGCTGCTCGTCCTCATAGAACTCCCTAAGAGCCATCTCGTCTCAGTGCCAGGCAAACCGAAAACCCTAGAGACTGGGAGATCTCGGTAACACACCTCCCAGCACCTTCAACTCTTCCTGCCCACTGTATCCCCCTTCTTTGAAGAGAGCTAGTCCTGTGTCAAGCCCTGGCTGGATTCAAGGTGTGTGGCTTCTCTGGTTTTAGGCTCTATCACGCTGCCCTGAAACTGTCATCTCCATTTGATAGGGCCTCTCAGTTCCTCGCTCTCCACAGCTGCTCTTCACTTTCATCCAGAGCTCCGTCTCTGGGCTGCTGGGTTCATCCTCCCTCAATAGCACCCGCACACATCCCCCCTTGCCCACTGCACACTCATCAAGAGCTTGGCATGTGGATAATATGAACAGTGTGGATGGTATAATGCAATAAATGCCTTCCCCCATCCCAACACGTGTTCCCGGCATACTGATCCCACACATCTCTGCCTCAGACAAGCCCCACAAGATACCTCTGCAAGGACTGTGTTAGGATAGAAGTCACCTAGAGGAAGCTCCAGTGCTGTACAGGCTGCGTGACACGGCACAGTCCTGTTCCTCACAGACCCCTCTCTTGGGTACTTCACTCGCCCATGCTCCTCCATGCTTCTAAAATCACAGAGCCCACCTGAGTCCCTGGGCCCATCAACCGCCCCGCACTCAGGGCGGCGGGCACTGTGGTTGTTCCAGCTCCCAGCCACCCTCACCAGCTCCAGCCGAGCCCACCCCTTGTTACCGTCAGTCTCCCTTACCGTCCTCTCAAAGCCATTCCTTCTGCATCTAAATCCACAGACCCCACCCGACCCACTTGTTTCCCCGCCTCTGCCACTCCTTTTCTCTATGTTCCCTCTCTCTGGATTTCAAAAGTCTTGACATTGGAAAGAGCAAAGACATGAGCCATGCGCTCTCAGGGCAACAATGGCACCAACAAGGTCAACAAGGGGCCCCCAACAAGGGGTTCCAGGCCTTTTATTCACTCCCAAAGGGGAGTGGTCACATAGTCTGATTGGCAGGTGGGCCTCCAGGGAGATTAGGTAGGGGCGTGAGATCACATAGGGGCGTGGTCTGCTAGCTCACAAATCTAATTGAGCTTATCCTAACTGCCTCTCTGCATCACTTTCATTTATTAACTCAATAGATGTTTATTGGCGACCACTCTTTACTGAATGATGTTTTGGGTGCTGAACTGAAGAGACAGACACGTCTGTGTTCACAAAGCTTACATTGTAGTGGACTCCCATTTTATATCTCATGTCAGCTTATTGTTCAAGTTTTAAGTTGCCTCATCAACTTACATGTGTCAATTAATGCCAGTCAGAGTCCTCCTGAGAACCAGAACCAACAGAAACAGAAATGGGTAGGGGTGGAGCAGGGGAGGGAGGGAGAGAGAGAGAGAGAGAGAGTTATTTTAAAGGACTGGCTTACTCAATGGTGGGGATGCTAAGTCCAAAATCTACTGGGCAGGTCAGAGGGCTAGACAATCAAGGCAAGAGTAGAAATTGCAGTTCAAGTCCAACAGCAGTGTACCTACAAAATTCCCTCTTCTCCCAGGGAAGTCAGCCATTTTCCATTGATGCTTTCACTGATCAGGTATGGCCCACTCCCATTAAAGGTGGTCTGCTGTTTATGTCTACTGATGTCAATGTGAACCTAAAAATATCTTCACAGAAACATATAGAATAAACAAACATCTTTGCACAAATATCTGAGTACCATGGCATAAGCAAGTTGACAAAATTAATTGTCACGAATCTATCCTTAACAACTTGGCACCTATCTAATTACCCCAACTGCAGACAATGATTCTGCCAGACACAATAAAGCTATCTTGTATTTCAACAGAAAACTCACTCTTTCCCCCAGAAGAGCAAGCAAATCCTTGGGAGCTGTTCTCTTTTTGAAGAAACTTAAATGATAGCTTAAATACTAGATGTAAAGTTAACAATGCTTTGTATGCTTGCCGCTAATAATCTGCTACACACACTTATTCATGACAAACTCAAGAAGAAATGCTCTCCAATGAGAATCCTCATTTCTGCAAGTGACCGTTAGCTGTGGATGGTATTTGTGACTAACTCACTTGGCCACCTGTTTCGCATTCCCTTTGCACTCAACTGGTCAGAGTTCTCTACCTGGCCTAACAGCACAAACCTCCATTCCTGCTGGGGAGTCCATCAGCACTGGGCTGCTGAGGCTGTCCATGACGTTAGTCACACGGCAGGGATCTCCTCTCTTCCAGACACACTCTTCCTTACCTCCAACCTGGAAAATCAGCCCCATCTTCCTCCGGTATTCAGATCAATCACACAAGCCAGCACTGTAACTCCCTGCTTTTCCTGCCCATTCAAAACTATAAGGAGCCCAAAGTGGCCAGGCGGCAGTCTCAGACTCCAGTTCAATGGAATCATTGTCTCTCCCCGTGGAAACATGGCTCCCTCTGCAAGCAACGCCTCTGGGCCAGCATAGCTTAAGGTCACAGGGACAGGAAGCAAACATTTTGCTAGTGGGTCACTGGGGGTTATGGTGAGTGGTGCCACTCCCAATTCCACCACTTGATTCTGGGAGCTTGGAAAAATAGCACCATATAACAGTCCCAGATGCTGATTCAAAGTCTACAGCTTTTTTTACAACTTTACCCCAGCCTTGCAAGATAGCGCCACCTAGCTGGCACTTCAGCTGTCTTCAGAACGCCATTCCACCATTTTACTAAGCCATCTGCTTCCAGCTGGTAGAGAAAAAGTCCAATGAATTCCCTGAGCATTAGACCATTGCTGCATTGGAGTCTTTGATCATTGATTCCATTTTTTTTGTGGTAGTTCAGGTTGTACTCCTACTTTTGTTTTATCAATTTGGAAGTGATACAGTTTGTTAAGTCTACTTACTACATCGACATTGCAGTAAGCTTTGTGAATCCCATGTCTATGGAAGAAGTAAACCACAATGGGAGGAGGCCAAGTATTTAGAACAGAGTCCACTGAGCACTTTTAAACAAACAGTGCCAAGTCATCAAATCCAATAACCAGGAAGCTTACAGACCTCCAGCTTTGTCCTCAGTGCAAAGAGAGATTTTAAGGAGTTGCTACAATTCATGGTTGCAATTTTAAATTGGGTTGAACTTTCTCTGAAGGGAGGAGAGAACTTCCACTTCGATTATGGCCCGTCTAAATAAGGTTGGAGTTTATGGACTCAACAGGCTTTCCTAGCCTTGGCAGCTCATGACAAGAGCCTTGGTTGATCATTGATGTCATAAATAAGGTTGTTAAATCAAGAACGGGAGTCACTGTGCACTTGCTCCCCATGTAGGACCTCTGTCCTTAATGTATTGTACTATGGGAATTAACGGTAAAACTAATCTTCAAACAGTACTTTATACTTTGTGTGGCTGTGTAGGTGCAAACTGTTGAAATCTTTACTTAGTATAGCGTTGATCTGGTGTTTATAAAATAATTAAAAATGAATCTTAATGAAGAATGGGATGGGAGAAGGATTAGCAGGTGGGATGGTTTGGGGGTGGGAGGGTGGTTATGGGGGAAGAACCACTGTAATCCAAAAGCTGTACTTATGAAATTTATATTTATTAAATAAAAGCTTTCTATAAATTGGGTTTACGTTATGAAGTAAAATTAAAATCATAGAATATTGAGTTTCTTCCAAATATCATAAAATGGAATGCATGCTGCTTGAAATCTTCAGTGATGAAATTTGAAATTATGAAGTTATATCATTTGCATTCAACAGTCAAATGTTTTCACAAAAAAGATAATCAGTATGTAGCCACAAGAGAAAGCTCTATGGATATACTCTCTCTATCAGTAAATGTAACTGTAAAGGTCACATTCTCTGAATGTTCATACAAACTAAATGCAGACTTTTATGAACCAAAGCAATGTAATAGACCCTCTGAGGTGAGCAAAAATAATTTTTCAACTGAGATTTAACCAAAGGGTGTGTGCCACATATTCCTATAAATACCCAGCAGGGAATGTGATCTGAAAAATCAAATAAATTCACTGTAGCAGAAATAAAAGTTGTATGAAACTTACACAAAGACATTTTAGATGTTCTTAAATACTGGGCTACCTTTGCCTGGAAAGTTAGCCACAAAAATTTTCTGTTTATCCACAAAAATGTGTGTGTGGTGTGGGTGTGTCTATGTGTGGTAGCAGAGAGAAGAATGTCTCCAGAAAGAGGGCGTCAATGAGCTGAGCACTAGAACTCATCTAATGGAAGCGGAAGCCCTATGTTCCTTTCAATATAATAGCAAAAGCAAAGATCAGTCTCTGAAAGACACCCTGTCACCTCCCCTGTTTGCGAAGTAGCCATGAAGCACGACGGAGGAAAGGCCAGATGAGGATCGCACACAGCCTATTAGCACTGCTCAGGGAATTGAAGTCAGGTCACCTAACTGTGAGCTCTGCATTTTACCCTTACTCTAATACTAGTACATTATGAAAACAGCAGTTAAAAAGCCCCAAAGCTCACTCAACTAAGTCAACAGCTGTTCTTCAGTCATTAATTTAATGAGAAAATGTTACATTTCATAGGAAATCTGTTTTCAAGTTTCATATAATAGTTCCAGAAATCTGGCCTTCAGCTTTGTCTTTCCTTGCTATATAGGGTGAAATCAGGTGGCACTGAGCCTGCGGGAGAGGGCCCTTCCATCTTACCTCCTTGGGTCCAAGGCCCTGCTCCTCAGTCTGGATAGATCTACTTTCCTGGAGAATTATCAAGATTGCCCCCCACTCCCCACCCCAGCACACAAGTAGCCAACTTACTACCTCCAAGCCTAATTCTGTTTTGGACTACTGGGAACTAAATGTCAGTATTACAGGCACAATTTGCAATTAAGCATTCCATGGTTTTTAAAAAACAAATGGAAATTGCAGAAGTATCATAATAGGAAAACACGCTCAACTCTTAACTTAGATGTAGTCCAGTGGATTAGTTACTGAGCCCTGTGGCTCTTGGGTAGATAGCATGGAGGCAGATGTCTGAGGATTCTTAAAAAATTTAACTATTCCAGCCAGCGCCGTGGCTCAACAGGCTAATCCTCCACCTTGTGGCGCTGGCACACCGTGTTCTAGTCCTGGTCAGGGCACTGGATTCTGTCCTGGTTGCCCCTCTTCCAGGCCAGCTCTCTGCTGTGGCCCAGGAGTGCAGTGGAGGATGGCCCAAGTGCTTGGGCCCTGCACCCCATGGGAGACCAGGATAAGCACCTGGCTCCTGGCTCCTGCCATCAGATGAGCGCGGTGCGCCGGCCGCAGCACGCCTGCCGCAGCGGTCATTGGAAGGTGAACCAACGGCAAAGGAAGACCTTTCTCTCTGTCTCTCTCTCACTGTCCACTCTGCCTGTCAAAGAAAAAAAAATTTAACTATTCCAGTAAGAATTTTTAATAAAAGTTTCCAATGAAATGAAGACAGTTTTGGTTCAATGTGTGTCATCGGGTATGTCTACAGGAAGCCAAAATGAACATTTCAACATTTGTTTTAGCATCTTTTTCACATGTTGCTAAAAGTTTTGATTTCTCTCTTTGCTGACTTGTGCAGTTATTTCATCATGTTATCACAATTTTTATCACATTTGGAACAATAATTCAACAATTACTTTCACACATACCTATCAGCAAATACACACACAATATACAGATCTTATCCCTGCTCAACAGAAGTCATAATTTACAAATCAATCAATGTGATAGCGCAAAGATAAAAGCCACCACTGCAAAGAAACAAAGAAGAAACCAACAAGTATCTCCACGACTGCCGAATAACAAATGCACCAATTCAAGAAATGAGAATGAGGAAGACAACATGATGCCCCCCCAAAGAACACAGCACTTCAATACTGGATTGTGAAGATGATGAGATTGAAGGAATAGCAGAAATGGAATTCAAAAACCTGATCATAAGATTACACAGAAGTAATCAGAAACAAATGCACAAATTAATGAAATCCATATAGGATATGAAAGAAAATTTCTCCAATGAAATAGAGATCTTAAGGAGAAATCAAAATGAATTGAAGAATTCAATAGAACAAATAAAGCTTTCCATTGCAACAGAATCAGTGAAGCAGGAGAAAAAATATCCAAATTAGATGATAAGCCAAAGGAAGTTATATAGTCAAACCAAAAATAAGATGAGAAAATGGCAAAACAAACAACACTGCTGGGAATCTACAGGATATTATCAAATAACCAACATACAGTTTCTAGGAGTTCCTGAAGGAGTGGAAAGAGGAAATAATTAGAAGACACTTTTTGTGAAATAGTAACAGAAAACTTCCCTATCTGGACAAAGAAAGGGACATCCAAGTACAAGAAGCATATAGAACTTCTAATAGACATGATTAGAAAAGATTTTCACCAGGACACATTTAAATCAAACTCTCCCGAGTAAACATGAAGAAAAGATTCTAAAATTTGCACAAGAGAAATGCTATTTACTTTCAGAGGATCCCCAATTAGACTCACAGCAGACTTCTTATCAGAAACCCTACAGCTTAAGAGAGAATGGCAAGACATATTCCAAATCTTAAGAGAAAAAAGCTGTCAATCCGGAACACTACACCCTGCAAAAGCTCTCATTTATGAATAAAAGTGAAATAAAGACCTTCCGTAACAAACAGAAATTAAAAGAATTTTCCACCAACTATCCAGCCTTACAAAAGATATATAAGGATGTGATACACACAGAAACAGGGTCATCACTATGAAAAAGGTAAAGGAAGAAAATCTCCCAGTAAAAGTTCAAAGGAAATTCAAAGTTAAAAAAACAAAAAAAGAAAAAAGAAATGTTTGGAAAAATGGCAGGGCAAAGTCATTACTTATCAATAGGCATCGTGTATGTAAATGGGCTCAACTATCCAGTTAAAAGACACAGACTGATTGAATGTATTAAAAAGCAAAACCCATCCACTTGATCCCTACAAGAAGTACATCTCACCAAGAAACTTGCAGACTGAAAGGGAAAGGATGGAAAAAGATATTCCATGCCAACCAAAAGCAAAAAATAAACTGGTATAGCAATCTTGATATCAGACAAAATAGACTTTAATATAAAAATGTTAAAAGAGACAAGGTCATTATGTAATGCTAAGGGATTAATTCAATAGGAAGAAGTCACTATTATAAGTGTATATACAACTAATTACAGGGCATCTGGTTATCTAAGAAATGTTAAAGGATCTAAAGGGAGAGATAGACTCACATACAATAATAATGGGGATTTCAATACCCCAATTTCAGCAATGGACAGATCAACCAGACAAAATCAGAAAGTAAACTGCAAAGTTAATTGACACTACGAAACAAATGGACCTAACAGATATGTACAGAACTTTCAATCCTACAGTTGCAGAATGCACATTCTTATCACCAGTGCATGGAACTTTCTCTAGGATTGGTAACATACTAGGACATAAAACAAGTCTCAGCAAGTTTATAAAATTCAAAATCATGTCTTGCATCTTCTAATACCACAAATCAATAAAATTAGAGATGAAAAATGAAATGTAAAAACAGACACCACAGAAATAAAAGAATCATCCAAAATTATCATCAAGAGCTACATGCCAATAACAGGGGAACCTAGAAGACATGGATAGATTCCTGGACACATACAACCTACTTAAGTTGAGCCACAAAGATATAAAAACCTAAACAGACCCATAACCAAAATGGAAATTGAATCAGTAATAAAGGTCCTCCCAACAGAGAAAAGCCCAGGACTGGATGGCTTCCCTGCTGAATTCTACCAGATATTTAAAAAAGAAATATCTCCCCATCTTTTCAAGTTATTCACAACAATTCCAAGGTAGAGATCCTCCCAAATTCTGTCTATGAAGCTAGCATCACCTTAATTCCTAACCCTGAAAAAGACACAACAGAGAAACTGAACTACAGACCAATTTCTCTGATTAACATAGATGCAAAAATCCCCAACAAAATTCTAGCCAATCGAATCCAACAATACATCAGAAAGATCATCTACCCAGACCAGGTGAGATTAATATCTATTATGAAGGGATGGTTCAACATTTGCAAATCAATGTGATACATCACATGAACAAAATTCAGAAAAAAAACCATACTATTATCTTAATAGATGCAGAGAAAGCATTTGATGGGATTCAACACATTTCTATGATGAAAACTCTAAGAAAATTGAGTATAGAAGGAATATTCCTTAACACAATCAAGGCAATTCTGACAAACACATGGCCAGCATCATATTGGAGAAAAATTGTAAGCATTCCCATTGAGATCCATAAAAGACAAGGATACCCACTCTCACCACTGTGATTCAATACAGATTTGAAGTTTTATCCAGAGCCATTAGGCAAGAAAAAGAAATCAACAGATTATGAATTGGGAAGAGGGAAGTCAAATTATCACTAGTTGCTGTTGGCATGATTTTATATATAGGGGATTCAAAAGATTGCACTAAGGGACTATTGGAATGCGTAGAAGGGTGTGGTGAAGTAGGATTTAAAAATCAATACACAGAAATCAACAGCCTTTGTAAATACAGACAATGGCATGGCTGACAAAGAACTTATAAGATCAATCCCATTCACAATAGCTACAAAAAAATCAAATACCTTGGAATAAATTTGACCAAGGATGTCAAAGCTCTCTACAAAACATTAAAGAATTAAATAGAAGATACAAAAAAATGGAAAAATTTTCCATGTTCATGGATTAGAAAGATCACTATCATTAAAATGTCCATTCTTCCAAATGCCATTTAGAATTCAATGTGATACCAATCAAAATACCAAAGATATTCTTCTCAGCTATAGAGAAAATGAAGCTGAAATTCATAAGCACAGTAGACATTGAAGACCTAAAGCAATCTTATACCAAAAAAAAAAAAAAAAACAAAGACGGAGGCTTCACCATACCAGATTTCAAGACATACTACAAGGCAGTTATAATAAAAACAGCTTGGTACTGGTACAAAACCAAATATATAGATCAATGGAACAGAATAGAACATCAAGAATCAATCCAAACATCAAACCAATTTACATCTGACCAAGGAGTTAAAACCAAACCCTGGAGCAAGGACAGTCTCTTCAACAATGGTGCTGGGCAAACTGGATTTCCACATGCAGAAATAGGAAGCGGGACTCCTACCTTACATCTTACATAAAAATACATTTAAATAGATTAAAAACCAAATCTATGACCTAATACCATCAAATTATTAGACAACATTGGGGAAAACTTGCAAGACATTTGCACAGGCAATACTTCTTGGAAAAGACCCCAGGTGCACAGGCAATGAAAGCCAAAATTAACAAATGGGATTAGATCAAATTGAAAAGCTTCGGTACTGCAAAATAAGTAAGAAAGTGAAGAGGTATCTGGCAGAATGGGAGAAATTATTTGCAAACTATACAAGTGATAAAGGATTAAAAACCAGAATATATAGAGATCAAGAAACTCCATTACAACAAAATAGACAACCCAGTTAAGAGATGGGCAAAGGACTTAAACACTTCTCAAAAGAAGAAATCCAAATGAACAACAGATGCAGGAAAAATGTTCAGGATCACTAGCCATCAGAAAAATGCAAATCCAAACCACAATGAAGTGTCACCTCACCCCAATTAATATGTCTTTCATACAGAAATCAACAAATAACAAATGCTGGCAAGGATGTGGGGGAAAAGGTACCGTAATCCACTGTTGGTGGTAATGTAAACTAGTAAAGTCACCATGGGAAACAGTTTGGAGATACCTCAGAAATCTGAATATAAGGCCGGCGCCATGGCTCAACAGGCTAATCCTCCGCCTTGCGGCGCCGGCACACCGGGTTCTAGTCCCGGTCGGGGCACCGGATTCTGTCCCGGTTGCCCCTCTTCCAGGCCAGCCCTCTGCTGTGGCCCAGGAGTGCAGTGGAGGATGGCCCAAGTGCTTGGGCCCTGCACCCCATGGGAGACCAGGAAAAGCACCTAGCACCTGGCTCCTGCCATCGGACGAGCGCGGTGCGCCGGCCGCAGCGCGCCGACAGCGGCAGCCATTGGAGGGTGAACCAACGGCAACGGAAGACCTTTCTCTCTGTCTCTCTCTCACTGTCCACTCTGCCTGTCAAAAAAAAAAAAAAAACAAAACAAAAAAAAGAAAAAAAAAAAAAAGAAATCTGAATATAGACCTACCATCTGACCCAGCCATCCCACACAAGGGAAATGAAATTGGCAAATAAAAGTGTTATCTGTATCCCCCATGTTTATTGCAGCTCAATTCACAATAGCTAAAATATGCAATCTACCATGATGCTTGACAACGGAAGACTGGATAAAGAAGTTGTGGGATATGTTCTCCATGGAATACTACACAACAGTAAAAAAAAAAAAAAAAAAAAAAAAAACACTGGTCATTTGCAACAAAATGGATCAAGATGGAAAACACCATACTTAGTGAAATAGGCCATTCCCAAAGGGACAAATACCATATGTTCTCCCTGATCTGTGAGAATAGAGAACCTAAAAGGCAATCTATAGATGTGAAATTGACACTTTGATAAGCAATGATTTGAACAGCCCTTACTTGACTGTTGAGGAACAGTTTTTTTTTTTTTCCTCTTCTTTATACTATTTGTTGAACTCTTAACAGAGTTAATCTTATGTGTATTAAGTCAATTGAAAATAGATCTTGGGAAAAAAATAAGAGTGGGAATTTAAGAAGGATGAGTAAGTTTCTAACTGTAAAGCTGGATAGTTCTGCAAACATTCCTATGGATTTACTCCTAAGGGTATAGCTTAAAAACTTGTCATAGGACCACAAATCCCATTAAGCTGGGTGGTAAACATGCCATCTTAAGTGTTAAAGTGACCATATTAAGTGCTAGAGTGTTCATATAGATACAATTAAGTGTTAAAGGGATCATATAAATAAGATCAAAAGTCCAGTAGTAATAATAGACAGAATTGGGACCAGCATTGTGGCATAGTGGGTAAAGCCACTGCCTCCAGTGCCAGCATCCCATATGGATGCTGGTTCAAGTCCTGGCTGCTCCACTTCTGATCCAGCTCTCTGCCATGGCCTGGGAAAGCAGAAGATGACACAAGTCCTTGGGCTCCTACATCCACATTGAAGACTTGTAAGAAGCTCCTGGTTCCTGGCTTCAGATAGTCAAAGCTCTGGCTTTTGCAGCCCAGTGGGGAGTGAACTTGCAGATGGAAGACCTCTCTCCCTCTCTCTCTCCCTTACCTTCCCTCCCTCCCTCCCTCCCTCCAATTCTCCCTCTCTTTCCACCTTCCCTTCTCTGTGTGTGTAACTCTTTCAAATAAATAAATCCTTAAAAATAATAGAATTAAAAAGCAGCAAATGTTCCAACATGATAAGCAGTCCACACAGCAGACTCATAGAATGACAATCACTTTAAATAGCACTCTGACCTCAGCATCAGCCCTTAAGGCATTCTGGTCTAGCTGAAAAGCCCATGAGATCATGTCAGGCATTGAAAGCCAAGACAATGTAGCAAAAAGTCTTACATGAAGGATCTCTGAGTGAGACCCTAGTGGAAAGAAGTGGCCAAAGAAGGGGATGTACTTTTCTCTAAAGGCAAGAGATAATGTCCTCTTGCCTTATGGCCATGTCTAAATACTGACAGAGATTGTGGATTCAAAAGGCTTCCCTAGCCTTGGCAGCTCATGTCAAGAGCCTTGGTTTATCACTGATGCCATACATAACAGTGTTAATTGTTAAATTAATCACAGGAGTCACTGTGCAATTACTTCCCATGCAGGACTTCTATCCTCAATGAGTTCTATTATGACAATTAACTGTAAAACTTGTTCTCATTTTTTTTTGTGCACATGCTTGTAAACTGTTGAAATCTTAGTATAGAGTTGGTCTTCTGTGTATAAAGTTAATTTTTAAAATGAATCAGTGGAGAATGGGACTGGGATTGGGAGAGGGAGGAGGAGGTGGGTTAGGAGTAGGGGTGGCAGGGTAGGTATGGTGAAAGGAATCACTATATTCCTTAAGTTGTACTTATGAAATTTATACTCTTTAAATGAAAGGTTTCTTTGGGGAAAAAACAATGTGCATATTAATCATAATCATAAAAATGCGATTATTTCTTTGAAAAGTTTTCACTTACTTCTAGATTCTAGTTTCTAATCCATTCACATGTTCTGTGCAATACACTGCTTGAGTTTAAACTCAAATGAGATTATAATTTACCTTAATACTTTAAAGTTCAGAATGCTCTACCTTGCAATTCATTTGCGTGAACAGCACATCACATTCAACTCTTGAAATTCTCAAATCTTTCAATAGCTAATCACATGGTTTCTCTTTAGGTAAAGCACACATTCAGGTAGCAATCATTATGTAGTTTACTGCTGTAATAGTTCTCAGCATGGAACTTGAATAGATAAAAATGACAAAGAATTTGACCCACTATTTGGCAACCTTATCTTTAGAAGAGAACTGCCTACATAGTCATAAAGGGCAGGTTTTCAATATAGAGTAATTGCTGCTAATGCATGCACTATTTGTGCCTGCAGAGTTTGCTATTATGCATAGATAGCCTCAGTCTCCAAACGATAATGCAGCTCTATTTCCTTCAATCACACGATTTCAGAGCTGGCTAAACTAAATCAGCAGATACCTGAAATTTTGGCTTATTTCGTTCTCTAAACATAAAACAGCATTATGACCCACATTACAAAGTCAATATACTATGACCACAATATTACTATATGATTAAGTATTTCCTTCCTTTGAATTGTGTGACTGCAATTTTAACAAGTGGGCTACTTTATTAATGTATCCATATACAGCACCCATCAAACTGGTTAGATGGTAACTGTGTTTGTGGTAGTGAGTGTTCTCTTTCCATGTCACGATGCTCTCCACCCCTACATTCAAATATTAAGACACAGTGATTAAAAACTCTAATGTTCTAACAGTCTGTTTGCTTTGACATGACTGGTAGATCTTTTGTTGTGCAGACCCAAGACCACCCTCTTGTTCCTGGTTTGTTTTTTGTTTGTTTTGGTTCTTCAATGTAGTTCACTTACTTAATATAAGAAAATAACATGACAGGCTCCCGCAGCTCAATAGGCTAATCCGCTGCCTGCGGCACCGGTACACCAGGTTCTAGTCCCGGTCGGGGTGCCTGATTCTGTCCTGGTTGCCCCTCTTCCAGTGCATCTCTCTGCTGTGGCCCAGAAAGGCAGTGAAGGATGGCCCAAGTCCTTGCGCCCTGCACCCACATGGGACACCAGGAGAAGCACCAGGTTCCTGGCTTCGGATCAGCGCAATACGCTGGCTGCAGCACACTGGCCATGGCGGCCATTGGAGGGTGAACCAACAGCAAAACGAAGACCTTTCTGTCTGTCTGTCTCTGTCCACTCTGCCTGTCCGAAAAAAATAAATAAATAAACACAGTAATGGACTGACGAAGGTTCCCCACTA
The DNA here is from genome assembly GCA_949820135.1 of Sylvilagus floridanus. Lineage (NCBI taxonomy): Eukaryota > Metazoa > Chordata > Mammalia > Lagomorpha > Leporidae > Sylvilagus > Sylvilagus floridanus. The sequence continues at coordinate 7,159,881 of OX463246.1, read as the reverse complement.
AGGCATGTTTGCTGAGTTTGAGTCTCCAGTAAAAATTATATATTTTTTTGAAATTCTCATGAAACATTAAGGAATGTTTTAGGCTTTGCTAATTGATTATTCAAAACCTATATTTGCCAAGTGGATTTTCATACCTTCAGGCTTAAATGAAAATGAGATGAGAAATCTCAGTTGGAGTTTTCCTGATATTATATATTTTTTAACTTTTATTTAATAAATGTAAATTTCCAAAGTACAGCATTTGGATTACAGTGGCTTTTTCCCCCTCATAACCTCCCTCCCACCCGCAACTCTCCCATCTCCTGCTCCCTCTCCGGTTCCATTCACATCAACATTCATTTTCAATTATCTTTATATACAGAAGATCAACTTAGTATATATTAAGTAAAGAATTCAACAGTTTTCACCCACACAGAAACACAAAGTGCAAAATACTGTTTGAGTACTATACATTAATTCACATTATACAACACATTAAGGACAGAGATCCTACATGGGGAGTAGGTGCACAGTGACTCCTGATGTTGATCTAACAATTGACACTCTTGTTTATGGCGTCAGTAATCACCCTTGGCTCTTTTCATGAATTGCCAAGGCTATGGAAGCCTTTTGAGTTCGCCAACTCTGATCTTATTTCAACAAGGTCATAGTCAAAGTGGAAGTTCTGTCCCCCCTCAGAGAAAGGTACCCCCTTTTTTGATGGCCTGTTCTTTCTACTGGGATCTCACTCACAGAGATCTTTCATTTAGATTTTTTTTTTTTTTTTTTGCCACAGTGTCTTGGCTTTCCATACTTAAAATACTCTCATGGGCTCTTCAGCCAGATCCGAATGCCTTAAGGGCTGATTCTGAGGCCAGAGTACTGTTTAGGACATCTGCCATTCTATGAGTCTGCTGTGTATCCTGCTTCCCATGTTGGAACATTCTCTCCTCTCTAATTCTATCAGTTAGTATTAGCAGAAACTAGTCTTGTTTATGTGATCCCATTGACTCTTAGACCTATCAGTGTGATCAATTGTGAACTGAAATTCATCACTTGGACTAGTGAGAAGGCATTGGTACATGCCACCTTGATGGGTTTAAATTGGAATCCCCTGGCATATTTCTAACTCTACCATTTGGGGCAAGTCTGATTGAGCTTGTGCCAAACTGTACATCTCCTCCCTCTCTTATTCCCACTCTTATATTTAACAGGGATCATTTTTCAGTTAAATATAAATGCCTAAGAATAATTGTGTGTTAATTAAAGAGTTCAAACAATAATATTAAATAGAACAAAAAAAATACTAAAAGGGATAAAGTATTAAGTTATTCCTCAACAGTCAGGACAAGGGCTGATCAAATCATTGTTTCTCATAGTGTCCATTTCACTTCAACAGGTTTCCCCTTTGTGCTCGGTTAGTTGTCACTGATCAGGGAGAACATATGATATTTGTCCCTCTGGGACTGGCTTAATTCACTCAGCATGTTTTCCAGATCCCTCCGTTTTGTTGCAAATGACTGGATTTCATTGTGTTTTACTGCTATATAGTATTCTATAGAGTACATGTCCCATAATTTCTTTATTCAGTCTATTGTTGATGGGCTTTTAGTTTGATTCCAGGTCTTAGCTATTGTGAATTGAGCTGCAATAAACATTAAGGTGCATACAGCTCTTTTATTTGCCAATTTAATTTCCTTTGGGTAAATTCCAAGGAGTGGGATGGCTGGGTTGTATGGTAGGGTTATATTCAGGTTTCTGAGGAATCTCCAGACTGACTTCCATAGTGGCTTTACCAGGTTGCATTCCCACCAACAGTGAGTTAGTGTCCCTTTTTCCCCACATCCTCGCCAGCATCTGTTGTTGATAGATTTCTGTATGTGAGCCATTCTACCCAAGGTGAGGTGAAACCTCATTGTGGTTTTGATTTGCATTTCCCTGATTGCTAGTGATCCTGAACATCTTTTCACGGAGAGCACCTTTTAAAGACACGTGTCTTATTATGGATCTCATTCAAAGTCTTATATAGGTCAAAGTTATACAACTCAATTATATTTTAATGTAAATTATCGTTACTACTGACATCATGCATAAAGCCTAAAATATTATTTTTAGCACTATAAAATTAGTCTTTAATGTCAGATACCTTGTAATTAAGGTAATGTGTTTATTTACATAAAATTCCTCTTAAGTGGCTAGCACCAACTATTTCATTATATTATAGAACTAATTACCAATGTGAAATATTTTCCTTTCGGAAAGATGGAACACACTCCTAGCTGATCAGTCTTCCATGATGCTGGCAAAAATTGGTAACAAGTCTTCTCCATACAGTCAGAAATTATTTAATGGGCAACATTAACATGCTAAGCAATGGGGTTATTAGAAACAAAAGGAAAAATGTAAGCAATCCCCACACATGATCAGTAGGTGGAAGCAGTTTCGACTGAAAAATTTGTGAACTCAGCACCTAATGAAATTTCCAAAGTTAAGAATTTCGAGAGATTACAGCAGAACAGTAGACCAAGTATGATGCCTTTCAGAAATGACCAAGTTAGATATCCCTGCAGCCACCTTGGGAGAAATAGCACAGGTGACTTTGTGAGGGGATGTTACCCAACAAGTGTCAGAGGAAGGCTGTTAAAATCCCCTCCAAATGTATCACTCAAGAGAATTCAAGATTCTAACATCTGTGACAGAGAAGTAGAATAGCTGCCCATGAAATTAATATCAAATATCAAAGATTCATAAAAAGACAACCTTGCAATTCCTGGTCCTCTGATGTCATTTCTCATTTTTTTTTAAAAAAAAAAATACATTTATTAGAAAGGCAGAGGAACAGTGAGTGAAGGAGAGAGACAGACAGACAGACAGACAGAGAGATCTTCATTCCCTAGATGTCTGCAGGAGCCAGATCTGGGCCAGGCCTAAGCCAAGAACTCCATTCTGGTCTCCCACATGGGTTGCAAGGACCCAAATGCTTGGGCCATCCTTTGCTGCTTTCCCAGGTGCAGCAGCAGGGAGCCGGATTGGAAATGGAGCAGCCGGGACTTGAACTGGCACTCCAAGACGGCATGCTGGAGCCCAAGCAGGAGCTGAGCCCACTGCCAGGACCCTAGGGTGTCAGGTTCCAAAAGGATAGTCTAGGGGTCTAGGGGAGGGGGGGGGATATCAACAGACCAAGAAGTAGAAGAGTGTTTTCTATCTGCAGAGACAGGAAATGCCTTCTGATGTGAGACCTGGCCTTGCTTTTGACTGGAGTTAGGTTTTGTGACGTTTACACTGATTAACATTGCATGTGGCTCTTAAACTTGCAAGAGTATCTTTTTTGTTTCCTAAACAGCTATCTTTTGTAAAAGCTTTATAATATTAGAGTAAGTCATCAAGTCTCCAACTTGGAATTTAGAAATGGCGAAGTACAATGAAGTAAAATGAGGCCAATTTTTCTCATGAATTGGTGAAATTTCATCACATAAACATCTCAGAAAAATTGAGGAACAGGCATTGGACTTAGTGATTAAGCTGCTACTTGAAAAGCCCACACCCCACATCAGTTCCTGAGCCGAGTCCCGGCTCTGCTCCCTGTTCAAGCTCCCTGCTAATATGCACCCTGGGAGGCAGCTGGGATGGCTCAGGTACCTGCATTCCTGTAACCTTAACACTGGCCCAGCTCTGGCTGGAGGGGCATTTGAGACATGAACCAGCAGATGGGAGTCTTTCTAATAAGGAAAGATTAATTCATTAAAAATGCATTATACCTAGAAGCCTAGGATGATCCAGCAGAATTTTCTACAGATTTTTTTTCAGATCAAATTTGCCCAGTTCTTCTAAGTGAGATACAAAGAATAAAAATCGTTTGCTTTTTTGATTTTTGCCCTATATGTTCACCATCACTTAAAATTTATGAAAAGCAAAGTTTGCATTCCACCTTCCACCTTCTGAGGATACTCCTCATAGATCAGTGTATTGTTAAGTGAGATTCTTACTAAACAAAGTCTGAAAAACAATATGGAAGACATATTTGAAGTGAAACCTTTCTCTTTTGAGCCAGCAAGGCTAACGCCCTTTGTAAACAGTGTTGGGTGCTTACGCAGTGTTGTGCTTCTGAATGTTGACAAATGGGCTGGCGGTGGTTGGTGAGAGCCAGGGGCACAGATTTCATTTTAGCATTTGCTGATTTCTGTGATACAAAAACTCCCATCAAGGAGGAAAGAAGAAATCTCTACTTGATCTTTGCCAAGTGTCTATAAACTTAGCTAATTTTTAAATTTTTATTTCAATTCTAACTCTCACCATGGCTGGTTTCAGGCTACCGGCTTGATGTCACTGAATACAGAGGGAATTTGGACAGAGAGGGGCAACAGACAGAGGACTTGGCTCAAACAAGTAGCAGGATCAGTTGTCTGGAAAAGGCATCGGTGCCAGGACTTTTGGGATAGGGGCTCATTGGGATGAAGGTGCAGGGTTTAGAAGTGCACAGTGCAAAAGCCATTTCTGCCCCCTGCTGTGTGATGGGACTCCACAATGCTGTGGTATGAGTGTGTTTTGTGTGCGTCCCTCAAAGGCTCATGTGTGGGGAGTTTGGTTCCCAGTGTGATGGGGCCAAGAGGTGGTGAGACCTTGGGGGGCGGGGGGAAGCTGACTCCTCCCTCGGGCTTGGGCTTCCCGTCTTACTCTGATGGTTCCCTCTAGCATTCACTTCTGCCATCATGATGCCATCCGTCCACCATGAGGCGCTGTGGACAAGGGGCAGCACACCACGGCTGGTGCAACGTTGTTTGGACTTTCAGCCCCAAGACTGTGGGCTAAAAGCCTCTTTTCTTTTTAAGTGCGCAGTCTCGGGTATCTTGTTATCAGGGAAAGCAGAAGAACACAAGAGCCACGGTTTTTTCTAATAGAAGATTTGGAGAAGTCATCAAGTCTGGATTCTACAGCACCCACCAAGTCTAGTGCACCCCTGAATTTCAATCAATAATAAAATTCTTGGACCTGCAACCCACAACTGCTACACCAGTTCCCAGTTTAAAAAAAGAAAAACCAAAAAACTCAGGATCTCCAAGGCACTGTCATCAGCAGGGAAGGCTAGGACACCCTGGCCAGCTGTCCTGCCCTGTGAGGAATGCCCCTTGCAGCACTTGTAGCCTGTAACCAGTTGCTTGTTCTACCTTGGCGTCCACACTTCTGCCACTAAGAACGGCCAGCAACTTAGGACTATGGATAGGGCTGGTTCCAGTTCTTCCTTTACTGCTTGCCAGCCATGTGACTTGGAGAAAGTCACCGAGGCTGTCTGAATTCAGTGTTCTCATCCATAAAATGGAGACAACAGTTGTGACTCCATGGAGTTGCTCTGATGAGCAAACCCAGTACCACTTGTAAGGCATTTGGAATAGGACCAACACAAAGGCAGCACTCAGCATACGCCAGCTCTTATGATCTACACGGTGATGTGCAACCCTGGTAGCATGTAGCACTGCCTGGGAGGTTTCAAAAACCCAAGTCCCTCCAAGTCCCTCGCTATACACTAGCCCAAGTAAATGAGAGTCACTGTCGATGGGATCCAGGCATAAATATTTTACACCTCCGCAGGTTGCTTTGTGTGCGGCTAGTGCCCAGGAACACTGAATCATCAGCCAACAAACTAGTAGTTCACGCGATTCAGCAGCTGAATAGCTCTAATGATTACATTATGTTTCCCTTTAAAAGTACAACACCACAACAATTAAAATTAGTTATTGCTGTAATAAAAACATCAAGTATATTTGAAGAAAAAAATCTCACAGCTGCAGTAGGGCCAGGCCAAAATCAGGAGCCAGAGACTCCATCCGAGCCATCCACGTGGGTGGCAGGAACCCAAGTATTTGAGCCATGTATCATCTGCTGTCCCATTACCACATCCAGGCACACTAGCAGGAAGAGGAGGAGAAACAGAGCACCCAGGACTTGAACCTGGCATACCAGTGCTGATGTGGGCATCCCAGGGAGCAGCTTACACTGCACGACATCACACCCTCTGCGTGCAACACCATGACCGCCCTTTATCTCGACGATCTCTGATGTACCAGGAAGGGTAGTTACATGGCTGCCCTATTTGCTTCAGCCACCTGGGCATTGCCCTTCTAGTCTGTTCTCCCCAGGGGTGACCGGACTACCAGCTACAGCCCCATTGTGTGTCACACCTGTCTCATCCCAACACAGCTGTGCTGCCTTGCAGGTAGCAATGGCAGAGAGAGAAACATTCTAGCCAGTTAGATGGGAAGAGTGGGGCTCCCTGAGGAGAGCTCTCCTCTCAGAGCCATCGAGGCAGGTGCTCCAACAACTCAGGGCCCAAGGGGGCCACGTGGGAACCCTTGCCTGGGAGTCAAGGTTCACAGAGCGTGGCCCCGTGTACAACCGTCAATACATGCTGTTTCAGGTCAAAGGTACTCTCCTAATTTCACATGTTCCAAGTCTCAAGAAGCCTAAGAGGTGTCCTGCAACCACTCCGTGTGACAATCACAATTACGAGTAAGCAGAAATTAACAGGTTTCATTTCCACCTATTTGACGCAGAGCCTGGCCGGCTTCTGTCCTTGAGATGGCCACTTCGACCCATCAGACTGCCAATCAAAAGGCAGCCTGTCGTTATGTCGACGTTCGAGTGATAGTAATTAGAGAGGTGGAGAATTCCCCACAAAGGATCTCATCTGGAGAAACACGGGTTTGCATTCTCCCTGCCTGCCCCGCTGTCCATCCGCATAGAACAGACACTAAAAGCATGAATTAACCTGGTGACTCCTTCAACATGGTATCGATTCAGAGCAATCTCAGTGGATGACCAACTGTCAGAGGAGAAAGGACCCCACTGCCATTCTCCGAGTACATAAATAATTTACAGGTCAGTGGCATTGCTGCTCCTGGATGCCTTTAAGAACAAGCTATTCAGAAAGCTGTTACCATGCTTAAATACCCTGTGATTACCAAGTTCTATTTTGTTTTATGATTTTTACTTGTTCTCACACACAGGAAGTAGATTTTTTTCTCCCTCTTTGGAGGACAGTGTTTTATAGCATGAGAGAAACACTCTCATGTACAACAGTTTGTGACTGGGGTCATTGTTTGCAAGCACAAATCAAAGGTTAGTAATAAGCATTTGGGGATGTGGAAATAACACACATCTGTAACAAGATACAGGGGACAGAGTGGGCATGAAGGCAGGAGAAAGGTCTGGTGGCCTGGGCTGGTCACGTTTCACAGCAAGGGATCCATAGGGATTATTTAAAGTTGATCAATCAAGTACCTGCACTGCAAGTGCATCATTTCAAGTCATATGCAGACTTGGATTCGAATCATTTAACAACTAGCTTCCACCACATGGAGTTTAATAGCTCCTGGTGGTTATCTTCCTTGAGATACAGACACACACATAGATTATCTAAGGAGATTTCAAATGGCTTGAGAAGTCAAATTAAGATCTATTTTCCGGGGCCGGTGCTGTGGCACAGTGGGTTAACACCCTGGCCTGAAGCGCTAGCATCCCACATGGGCGCTGGTTCAAGACCTGTCTGCTCCACTTCTGATCCAGCTCTCTGCTATGGCTTGGGAAAGCAGTGGAAGATGGCCCAAGACCTTGGGCTCCTGCAGCTGTATGGGAGACCCAGAAAAAGCTCTTGGCTCCTGGCTTCGGATTGGCACAGCTCTGGCCATTGCAGCCAACTGGGGAGTGAATCAGCAGATGGAAGACCTCTCCCCCTCCCCCTCTCCCCCTCTTTTTCCCCTTCCCTCCTCTAATTCTTACTTTCAAATAAACAAATAAATCTTTAAAAAATCTATTTTCCATAAACCTCTTGACAACCCTTTGTATGTGTAATGTGAGTATACAGATGTTAATTATATATGTAAAATTACATATATTCATATGTGTATATATATAAATACAAACATACTGTGAAAAGTTAATGGAAAATAGAATTATTAAGATTTTAGTGCTAAGAAAAAAAAATGAAATCCATGCATACAAAGTACCTTCAAAAATTCATAAAAGTGGCCAGTTTGTGACATAGCAGGTAGAGCTGCCACCTGAGTCCAGCATCCCATATGGGCACTTGCTTGTGTCCTGGCTGCTCCACTTCCAACCTAGCACCCTGGTAATAGCCTGGGAAAGCAGCAGAAGATAGTCTGAGTATTGGGGCCCCTGCCACACATGTAGGAGATCTAAATGAAGCTCCTGGCTTCTAGCAACATTAGAATTTTAGCAGCAGTGTGCTTCAAGCCAGAGAAATGTTATTATCTTACAGTTTGTGAAGTTCAAAGTCTGGAGTGATACAAACGAGCTGAAACAAAGGTGTTAGAAGGGCTGTGTTCCTTCCAGCAGCTATGAGGGAGCGTCCATTTCTCTGCCTCCAGCCCCTGGAGGCTTCCCATGCTCCACCGCTCACGGCCCTTTCTCATCTCCGTGGCCAGCAGCTGTGTCATTCTGACCTTGGCTTTCAACAGCACATCTGTCTCCTTCCTTGAGTCTAAACCTCCTGCCTCCTCCTTTGAGGACGCCTGCTGGTTCACTGAGCCTGTCCAGACAATCCAAGCCAACTTTGCTCTTTTCAAGTCAGCTTATTAGCAACCTTAATCCCCCTTTGCCATGTAGCCTAACATAGTCACAGGGTGGATGTCTCGGGCAAGGTGAGTGGGTGGGGGGGGGACATGATTGCTTCACATGACAGTCTCCCTGTAGACCCACACTTCCTTCTGGTCTTATTTCCTACTCTATGCACACTTATATATGAAACCTTTTTATATAAACAGTCATTCCATATGTGTTTCATATCACTGCAAAACAAGTTACCCTACAACTTTATCCAACAATGTGTATTATCTCACGGTTCCTGTCAATCAGGAATCTGGGGCTGTCGTTACTGTGTCCTTCAGCTTAGAGTCTCGTCAGGCTGCAGGCAAGGTGGTAGCTCAGGCTGCCCTCACCCCCAAGGCCGGTGGAGACACTGTCAGATTTGGAGCCCGCTCTCATGGTTGTTGGCAGGCTCCCTCCCTCCCTGTGTGCTGGCTGGAGGCTGCTGTCTGTGATGGGCTTCTCTCTAAGGCAGCTCACAAGTTGACCACTGCCTTCATCAAAGCAAGAAGCCACAGAGCCAAAGGGACAATGACGTCATCCCAGCCCATGTGCTGCGTCACATCGCCCACATTCAGGAGATGGGGCAACCCTGGGGTACCGCCACCAGGTGGGAACATGGTGCCAGGTGAGAAGCTGCCTGCTCCACGCCAGTGTGCACGGTGGCCTCTCACCCCCCAAAACCACCAACATGTCCCGGGAAAGACAGAGCCGTCCTGCGGCTTGGGGACTGTCAGGACTGTCAGGGGAAGCAGCGGCAGCAATCCATTCCAGGACAAGGAAGTGATCCAAAGCTCCTGGTCAAGACTCCGCCACGTACAGATCCAACAAAACCCCTAGCACCAAGTCTGTGGGCATTTGTCTCCAAGGGTCTCCACGTAGGCATCACATTCTCAGGGGATCCATGAGATACAAAGAATGAGAATCACTATTAGTACATCCACAAGCTGTTCTCAAGTCTGGTCTAATCTCACTCAAAATGCTTCAAAGTATCTTGCCACTATCTCCTAGTCACTGGACTGAGACTGTAAATGGATTCTGAAGTTTATTTTTCAAGTCATTATTTGTTCTTGCATGGCTGAGTGCCGCAAGACTGCATCTCAAGGTTCCTGAAGTATTAATAAATGGAATTCAAGGTCCCCCATCCAGTAGAGCACCAGCGCACATCTGCGTGCTGCAAATTGTTGTATAAAAGGAGAATCTTATTCCGACAACAGCATTGTTTGCTTTTACGAGCCCTTGTGCAAGTGTCTACTTCAAGAGTGGTTGATCTATACTTTGGAGATAAAATTTAATGGGGTATGGTCTCCCGGAAGGTTGGTTCCACTGTCTCCTCGTGTGAAAGGCTCTTTTAAAACACGAGTGTGTGAAGAGCTGTACCATCCCCACACTCTCGCCCCGTACTCAGTGTCCCACAGGGCACTCCTGGTTAACAGCGCCCCACAAGGGTTCTCACATGCTTTCATGCTCAGCCGTTGCCAAGCCCAGATCCTTCAGGACAGGCCCATCAACATGAGAAAGAACATTCCAGGACTACAAGAACATCTAACCCAACAGCTGTCTCCCAGAGGGGTGACGCAGAGACCTGCAGAGGAGGAAGGCCCATCCAGGAGATGGCGGTGCATCTGAGATCCAAGGGCTCAACTCCTGTTCACACATTCGTGAGCTTACAGGGTTCATAGGTCCCCCTGGGCCAGGAGCTCCTATCAACCATTTCTTGTTTGTGACTGCAAGCCTTCAGAACGTCAAGCCTCCATCTGATTACCGCATTCATGAAAATAGCAAAGCATGGAAATAATAAGAGACTTGTGAAAGCTCTTGTTAAGAATCCCGGGTACGCCTTTCTAAACCTAACCCCTGGGCCATCTTATTATCAACAAGCAAGTGCCCGAGAGTGACATCGTTCAGAAGTGAAACGAGTAACAAAGCAAACTGCTCTGATGATTTCTTTAGGCACCAATCGTGCGCGGACTCTTTCTGGATTCATCAGAGGATGATCGCGCCTAGTATCACGGATCCCTCTCAGCTTCTTCGAGGCCTCTGGTTTTCCCAGTACTGAGCAATTTTTCCAGCCTTGCTCTCCTACTTTCTTGGGTGAATGGGCTGAAGCCCAGCTGAGCTATGTGTCTCTGAGGAAAAAATACACATCATACACAGAGGATGACAGATCTCCACAAACTCACTTCATTAACAAGATCAAGCAGCCCCAAACACACATGTTCTCAGATACAACTTATCTCTCACGAATATTACAGGACCTCAAAAAAACCCATGGAAAAGTGGATTTTGGAGATCAGCTTATTCTCCTGCGAAAAAAAGATTTGAAATCCATGCATAACTGTTTTTGTCATGAAGTTTCCATGCACTTTTAGAAAATACATTTTTTATTTATTTATGGAAAGGTAAAGTTAGAGAAAGTGGAGGAGGGAGGGAGGGCAGGAGGGAGGGAGATCCTCCGTCCTCTGGTTCATTTGCCAAATGCCTGCAATCGCTAGGCCTAGGACAAGCTGAAGCCAGCAGCCAAGAACTACATCTGTGTCTCCCATGTATATGGCAGGGCCCCAAGTACTTAGACTGCTACCCTGTATCTCCCAGGTACATAAGCAGGAAGCTAGATCAGAAGCAGAGAAACCAGGACTTGGACCAGGGCCTCCGCCATGGGGTGTGGGCATCTCAAGAGAAGGCCCAGCCCACTGTGCCATAGTGTCTGCCCCCACCTGCCTTTTGAAGTGCTCTCACTCAATGCTGCGTGTAGGAATTACCAGTGTCTTATCAGTCAGCACCTGTTTCGCCAATCCACGTGCACCAAGACATAGAACAATCAGCATTGTACGTAAACCTGAGTGACAGGGAACTGCCTCCAGCAAACAGACAAGGCTAGGAAAAACAGGCCAAGAAAAAGGGGCTCTGATCATCTCCATAGCCAGTCATGTGACAGGATCAGGATTGAGGGCAATGCTCAAACATGGTTGTCCTCAGTAATCCACCACCAGGGGACGTAAGTCTAAGCACTCAGTGACAGAGCCACACGAACCGAGGGAAACAGCCCCCGCAATCCGCACACGGTGGTACAGAGTAGGGGTCTCCGCATCACTTGCTGAAATACCAAATAAAATGTAGGTATTCAAGAGTGAGAATACCAGCGTAGGACTTCGGTCCTTTCTGTAAAACACCTGGCCACATTCCCTTAGGACAGGGAATCACCGCATCTCTATCTTCCCGTGTTTAGCACTGTGTCTTGCATGGGTAACACTGGTACGTTAACCACAGGGATACTTTAAGACCCAGAGGTTCACAACAAATGAGGTGACTGAGACAGCATTCAAAGTAAAAGTCACAGAGAAATGGGCACAAGGGACTCCGTCACAATAAAACGCTACCATTTACTAACAGAATGGTAAGGATGACACCCACCCGGTACACATTCTGCTCTGTGAACAAGGACCCACAGCCCTTGAGGGAGAGCAGTGGCTGTGATTCTACCAGCAGTATGTCCACTTGGTCTTTTTTTTAAAATGTGTTTATAAGCACAGCATTTCTTCCCATCGTTGTGGATCGCTTTATAACCCTGTTGCCTCTTTCTCTAACTTTCCAGCGCACAGGTGGCACCAGAGGTTCAGAAGATTTGGAGGATCCAGTACAGGGGAGCTTGGGTTGCATTTAACAAAACACGTCATCCCTTCCAGACACTGCCACGTGCAGTGAACAGCCGGTGGCCGCTCCGGTCAAACTATGGATTTCCACAACACACTTCCCCCTCACTTTGCTCACTCACACAGCTTCGCAGCTTGAGTGTGAGAGGAGTAGAGGGGGAGATAGGGAGAGGGGAAGGGGAAGGGGAAGGGGAAGGGGGAAGGAGAGGAGAAAGGAGAAGGGGGAGGGGAAGGAGAGAGAGGAGGGGGAAGAAGAGAGAGAAACTTCTATCCACTGGTTCACTTCCCAAATGATTGCAGTGTCTGGGACTAGACCAGGTCTAAGCCAGGAGCTTCTCCCAGGTCTCCTGTGTGGGTGGCAGAGGCCCGAGTCCTTAGGCCATCTTCCTCTGCTTTCCCAGGCACAGCAGCAGGGAGCTGGACAGGGAACTGCAGCCAGGACTCTAACCGGCGACCGTATGGGATGCCAGCATTGCAGGCAGTGGTTCAACCCGATAGGCCACCACATGACTGGTCCCTGCACCTTTGCATTTTGAACTCTAACATTTTTTTTGTCATTTTTTAATCTGTCTCCCAGTGCATCGTTACAATCTGGATGATAATTTTTTGGTTGTAATACCAAGTCTTGTTTCAGAACAGTAGCCTCGTGCCTGGCATGGAGTTGGTGCCCAACAAACTGTTATTGACCAGGCCAATGGCTGAACTAAATCCTTCAACAGATTTTTAATTTCAGGGTCATTATTGTCAGATTGCTCATGAGAAAACAGATGCAGAATGTTTGTCCAAATTTATCCAAATAACTAGTTCAACATCTGAAATATGTAAGTTTTCTACTGCATCAATGGCATTATGCAAAAATACAGAAATCACCCAGCCTTCCTTTATGTAAGCTATTTGAAAGGGAACTCATTTCACACTAATAGAGAAAAAAGTTATTGTTGCTAAACACTTTAATCAATGCATGCTTGCCACAAACACCATTAGAGCTGACAGCAGTAGTGTACCCAAGTGTTAGACAAGTCGTTTTGGCATTATATTCACATGGAAATATATTTATTGAATTTACGTTTTATTAGCATGAGAGCTGTATGTTTGAAAAATAAAACATTTCTGAGTGTCTGAATATTCCCTTCACATGGAAAATCGTTTTTCTCATTGACACACAGTTGACATTTTTAGCAATTAAACCCAAACACTTAATACTGCCAGTCCCCGTTAGGAGATCACTACTGCCCCTACTGGACTCAAATGACCATTTGCCATCTACCAAACAGCAGACATGAAAGCAACGGACTCACCCAGCCAACTGTGCTGAATTGTTCCAAAGGAAAAGGGCATCTGTGTCAGTGAGGGGACAATGGCTGGCATCTCATAAACAATGCACAGGAGGGGTCAGAATTTTTGAAAAAGCAATTGACAGGTTTCTTGTTAGTTGATTTTTAAAGTCAACAAAAATGCAAGGAAGTTCTCTTCTAAGAGCCACTAGGTGACTCTGAAAATACTCGTTCCAAATTCCCTAATAAAGCCTCAGACTATCTGTGTCTCCTAATAACTACACACACTGGGAGGGACAGGGGAAAAATATCTCCCATCTTTGTAACTGCTCAGTGCCTGAGATGTGAGGACACTTAGAATCCAAGGACAGGGGTCAGCGCTGTGGCCTAGAAGGTCAGGCCTCTGCCTGCAATGCTGGCTGCTCACATGGGCGCCCGCTCATGGCGTGGATGCTCCACTTCTGATCAAGCTCCCTGCAAATGGGCCTGGGACAGCCATGGAAGACGCCCCAGGTACTCGGGCCCCTGCACCTATGTGGGAGACCTGGAAGACAAACTCCCGACTTCAGCCTGGCCCAACCCTGGCTATTGCAGCCATCTGAGGAGTGAACCAACAGATAGAAAATTCTTTCATTCTTTCTGTATCTCTGTTTTTCAAATAAATAAATAAAATGTTAAAGAGAAAAGAAGAATCCAAAGAGCAGCCAAAGGAAATCCTAGCAGCCAGTTCTTGCACAAAGCAGCCATGCCTGCAGAGGGGCAGCCTCCCGGAGCCACAGACGACAGACCTTGTTATGTCCAGAAAAGGACGGGGATGCTCAGGAGGGGCATGGCCGAGGTGGCAGCCGCTCAAACCCACAGCTCGCTCGTTTGCCCAGCTCTGCACAGGGTTTCAGCTCCGAGTTTCCGGGAAAAAGTGGAAATTCAAGGGTGCGAACAGACGTTCCTCGTCTTGAAGGCTCTGCCCAGGCGCTACCTGGAGCAGAGGAAGGCAGCCACTCATCCTGCAGAGCTGGGGACGGAGAACACCACGCGGGGCCTGAGACTCTGGCTACCCAGCGCTGTTGTTGCTCCAGTGCCAGCGATCGGAGCGTTCCTCAGCGCAGACGTGCCGGCAGCAGCACCGAGCTGTGCCAAGACAGCTCCAACCCGGTCAAGGGTGCACCCCTGGTAAAGGTGACCCTGGGGTGGTGGCCGTGGAGAGGGTGATGTCGACGTATCGCACAGTGCATCTAAGGTGTGTCATGTAGAAAATGAGTGGGCTGCGGGATAACACTGCATTCCACCCTCTCAGACAACAATTCCCCCTCTTTACAAGGAGCCAATTGGTTTCTATCCTCCACCAAGAGACTGAGCAAGATGAAGAGCTAAGCCAGCGAGGTGTCTGATGCCACTGACTGCCCATGAGGAGCACCGGACAGAGCGGGGTATCAAGGGACCGAACCATCTAAACAGAGCCCCAGCAGCAGGAATCTCTCAGAGCCTGCACCCCTGGCTCATGCTACACCCTGCCTGTCCCTTTAACACCACCGCCCCTCTTCTGTTTCCCTTAACAAGTCTTCAGACATTTCTGTCCGAAGGTTTCAAGCATTTCATTTGAACTGGCTTCTTCCATGGATGCCACACGTCTGATTCTTCAATTGCTGACTTGTGCATCTGCAGACTGCATGCGGGGCTGCAGTGGTGGGCTGACCCAGCACCACTCCCACCTCTTCCAGCCTGTGTCCCTGCCTGTAGCAGGGTGAAGGCTCAAGGCTACATTTCCAGACTCTCTCGCTGCTAAGATTCCAGACCAAATCTGAATTCTGCCCAATGATGCTGTCCCAGGAGATCCTGAGTCCATAAGATTCTGAGTGCAAACTGAGTTACCTGGAAGGAGATGAATGGGACATGGGGGACACCTCTTTCTGGTATGGAGAGTGGCATAGGTTATACGGGGCTAGAGCTGACAGCCTAGTTTCATGGAGGAGTCATCTGTTACCTTTGCAGCCAAGCTCTGCTGCATAGCGTGGGCTATCACTTCAGAAAGCTTCTGGGGTCTGATTCTTCAGGTCTGCCAATGATTATCTGAGCCAAAAGAACCCTTTGAATTTGAACCTTCTAGAATGGATTTTACGTTGTGCAGCTAAGAACATGGATACACTTCTGCTCCATTTTGTAGTTAAATCCAGAAACAAAAGGTGAGAAACAAGTGAAATGCTATGGGAAGAAACCTGTCTATCTAAGGATGCTTTCTTCTGTGAGACACTGGGAAGTACATCTACACAGTAGTGTCACCATTTGACCCCCCAAACTAGATGCACTAAATTTATAGAAATTTATTATTCCAGCTACTTGGCCACATTGATTCAGATAAATGTTCTATCCTAAAAGATTATACTGCTATGTAGAATTCACAAAAGCAATAAGGGGTTTTTACTCCAGTGGTCTATTCAGGACACTGACTATTAGAAGTGCTGACAGGACATTAGTTTCCCATGCTCTCAAACATTATTTTTGTGGGGTTGGTCCAGTGGCAAAGACAGTTAAGCCTTCACTTGAGACACTCACATCCCATACTGTAGTGCTGGGCTCAAGTACCAGCTACTCCACTTCAAATCCTTCTCCCTGTTAACGCATCTTGAATGCAGTAAGTCAAGTACTTGTAGTACAAGTACTTCCAAACACCCACGTGGCAGACCCAGATGCAATTCTTGGCTCCTGACTTCATTCTGGCCCAGCCTCTTCTGTTGTGGCCATGGGGGAACGAACCAGCAGATGGAAGACATCTCTAATAAATCATTTTTTCAAAAAAATGTATTCTAGGTTCCTTCTAAGATTGTATTTAGTGCCCTAGAAGTTTGTACCATAAGTTTAAGTGGAAGCTGTACTGTTTGAAGCATAATACATTTTCTTCAAAAAGGATTCTGTAGCATTGGAGTTTTCCTGAAATAGGAAAATCACCTTCATAAAAATTTTATTATGTAGAACCAAAGCAAAGTAGTTGGAAAATTTTGCCTTAGAACACTATGCACACAGATTCCCGCTGAGCATCCAGTAAAGGGAATGCAGAGAGGGTCTCAGGTTATGCTACTTTCTGAACTCTCTATGCCTGGGATACACCATCTTCCCCAGCACACGTCCCACTCTCACTAGAAACTGTGTACCTGAATGTGCTAACACAGTGCTGACAGGTGGGTGACATACAACCAGAGAATTCCAAAGCCATTCTATAGTATAGTTGCCAAAAATAAGAATAAACCTAACTAAAAAATAAATAGAGAGAGCCATTCTATCAGCATAAAAAGTGTTTTGCCTTTGTGAAGCTACTATCATTCCAAACACACTAAAGATCTAGTTTTCCATCTATTCTAATGCAGATTTCAGGATCATAAAATGGTATTTATTAGTCCAAAAAATGATTGGGTCTTTGGAAATAAGACTTTTAAGCATTTTTGGAGGTTGTATAAGAGCAAATTAGAAATAAAAATAAATGGATCTGACAGTTTCTCTGAGCATGTTTCATTAGCTCACAGGCTGTCCATTAAATAGGCTAGCTGTACAGAAAGAAATCATGAATGAACCCGAACTGCCAAAAGGTTCTTTAGAGTATAACATAAAGAATTGAAGCCTAACATACTGCCATCTAAATAAAGCTTACAAGATTGAAAAGGATCAGAATGAGATTTTGAAAGTAAAATCTTTGAAGGGGAAAATAAGGTCAAATTCTTCTGATTCATGTGAAAACAATCTACTTCCTCATGGTTTCATATTTAAAGATACTTTTCTTTTCAGTTGACAAATATCCAGATATATCTATGGAGTATACTGTGATATGTTGATACACAAATACACTGTGAATGATCAAATCAGACTAATTAGCATAGCACAAAACAATTTATTTTAACTCAGCTATTTGCTTAGCAATGACACTATTCCAGGCTTGGTGCCAAACAACAGTGAACATAACACAGTATCAATCACCATAGCACAACTCCAGGTTTACAATGAGTTGTGCTTTGTTAGGTGCTACAGATGTATAATCTCAGTTACCACAAAATCCCAAGATATTAGTATAATTATCTCCATTTTCTACTTTGAAGAGTTGAAGAGAGTTTAACAATATTACTGAAGCTCTAAAGTAGTTAAAAAAAAAAAAAGGTACTTGAAACCCAGATTTTCTACTCCCAAATTAGTATTCTTAACTTTTATACTATATTAATTTTCTCATGGCCTTATCATTAGAATAAAAACTGATTTCTCATCAGAAATTACACAAGCTAAGAGAGAATGGAGAGACAAGTCCTAAAAAAAAAAAGAAAAAAAAGGAAAAAAAAACTGTCAACGCATATTACTATACCCTGCAAAGCTCTCACTTATAAACAAAAAGAAAATTGAAAGAATTTGTCACCACTCATCCAGACTTACAAATGATACTTAAGGTTGTCCAACACAGAGAAATATATAAAAGTAGTCATTACCATTAAAAAATATGAAGGCAAGAGCCGGCGCTGTGGTGTAGTGGGTTAAAGCCCTGGTATCCCATATAGGCGCCAGTTCTAATCCTGGCTGCTCCTCTTCCAATCAAGCTCTCTGCTATGACCTGGGATAGTAGTAGAAGATGGCCCAAGTCCTTGAGCCCCTGCACTGGAAGAGGCTCCTAGCTCCTGGCTTCAGATCAGCACAGCTCCAGCCATTGCAGCCATCTGGGGAGTGAACCAGTAACGGATGGAAGACTTCTATCTCTGTCTCTACCTAACTCTTTCAAATAAATAAAATCTTTAAAAAAAGAATATTAAGGCAAAAAATCTCCTAGTAAAAGTACATAGGAAACCCAAAGCAAACAATAGCATATTTATGAAAAAATGGCAGGACCAAGTTATTACTTATCAATAATCATTTTGAATGTAAATGGCATAAACCCATTTATTAAAATATTGGATGAATAAATTAAAAAACAATTGGTTTTTAATCTATTGGTCATTTCCAAGAAACACATCTCACTAACACAGATACACAGAGACTGAAAGTGAAAAGATGGAAAAAGATATTTCATAATGGAAAGCAAGAAAGAGCTGGAACAGCCATCCTAACATCAGACAAAATAGTCTTTAACACATATAAAAATCAACTGTTAAAAGAGACAAAGAAGGGCATTGCATAGTGATTAAGGGATTAATTCAACAGGAAGATGTGACCATAGTAAATACATAATGCACCCAGTGTCAAGGCACCTGGCGATTTGAAACACATGTTAGTGAATCTAAAGGAAGACATAGACTCCAACACAATCATAGTGGGGGATTTAAATACCCCACTTTCATCAATGGACAGATCACCTAGACAAAAAAAGGGACAACAGAGCTTATTTACACTATGGACCAAATGGATCTAAGTAGTATCTATAGGACATTTCATGCTGTATCTGTAGAACACACATCCTTTCATCAGTTCATGAAAGTTTCTCTAGGCTGGACCATATGCTAGGCTGTAAAACTTGTCTCAAAACTAACAAGAAAAATGCAGTCATACCATTTATCTTTTCTGATCACAAGGGAGTCAAGCTAGAAATTAACAACTTAAAAAACTCTATAAATATGCAAACACATGCAGACTGGACAACATGCTCCTGAATGAAAACCGAGTCATAGAGGACATCAAAAGAGAAATCAAAAAAATGCCTAGAAATGAATGAAGGTGACAACACATCACAACTTATGAGATACAGCAAAATCAGTGTTAAAAGGGAATTTATCAATTTTTTAAAAAAAAATCATGTAGGATCTCTGTCCTTAATGTGCTGTACATTGTGAATTAATACTATAACTAGTACTCCAACAGTATTATCATTTTGTGTCTCTGTGTGAGGGCAAACCGTTGAAATCTTTACATAATATGTACTAAATTGATCTTCTGTGTATAAAGAGATTTGAAAATGAATCTTGATGTGAACAGAAGGAGAGAGGGAGCGAGAAAGGGGAGGGTGGGGGAGGGAGAGAAGTTGTGTGTGGGGGGAGCCATTGTAATCCATAAGCTGTACTTTGGAAATTTATATTCTTTAAATAAAAGCTTTATAAAAAAAAAGAATATTAAAAAAAAGGGAATTTTAAGCAATTAGAGCCTACATCAAGAGAGTGGGAAGCAATCAAATTAATTATCTAGTAATATATCTCAAGGACATAGAGAAACAAGAACAAAGCAAACCTAAAATCACTAGGAAAAAATTAAAATTAGAGGAAAAACCATGTTTGAAACCAAAGAAGACAGCAAAGACCAGTGAATTGAAGAGTTTGTGTTTTTATGGAAAAAATAAATTTGATTTACCATCAGCCCAAGTAACCACAAACAAAGGCAGGGAGAGAAGACCCTAATTAATAAAATTAGAGATGAAAACAGAGGTGTTATGATTGATACCACATAAAAGAACCATCAGGAATTACTACAAACAGTTGTATGTCAAAAAATGGAAAATCTAGAAGAAATGGATAGATTTCTTGATACACACAATCTACCAAAATTGAGTCATGATACAGAAAATCTAAATAGCCCAATAACCCAGACAGAGGTTGAACTGGTAGTAAAGATGCTCCCAACAAAGAAAAGCCCAAGATTGGATTGCTCTACTGCTGAATTTTACCAAACTTTTAAAGAAGATCTAAACCCAATTCTTTTCAAACCATTCAAATCAACTGAAAGGGAAAGATTTCTCCCAAACTCCTCTATTAGGCCAGCATCACCTTAATTCCAAAGCCAAAGAATGATACAACAAAGAGAGATCTATAGTCTAATATCCCTGATTAACATAGATGCCAAAATCTTCCACAAAATACTAGCTAACCAAATCCAGCAATACGTCAGAAAGAGTACTCATCTGGACCAGGCGAGATTTATCCCTGTTTTGCAGGGATTGTTCAACATATGCAAATCAATAAATGTGACACATCACATTAACTAACTGAAGAATGAAAACCATGATTATCTCAATAGATGCAGAGAAGGCATTTGATAAAATACAACATCCTTTTATGATAAAAACCTTAAGCAAATTAGGTATAGATAGATTTGTAAGATCAGTACCATTCATAATAGCTAGAAAGTATTTAAGTATCTTGGAATAAATTTAACCAAGGATGTGAAAGATCTCTACAATAAAAAACATTGAAGAAATAGAAGACACACATGAAAAGATGGAAAACTCTTCCTTGTTTGTGGATCAAAAGAATAAATATCATCAAAATATCCATACTACCCAAAGCAATTTACACATTCAAAGTGATCCCAATCAAAAAACCAAGGATATTCTTCTCAGATGTAGAAAAAAATACACTGAAGAGTTCCAAAATGGAGTAGGGAGGGAGCTTACTACTCTAGTCTAGGAGAAGATAGTTTCAAAAAAGTGGAGAAAGTACAGTCACAGGGAAGCGTTAGACTCCAGCAGCCAAGAGCACATGAAAAAGGATTGGAAAGTGAAGTGAGACAAAGCTGCAGCAGCCCAAGCCACTGGTGATAAAGCTGTAGGAAGTGCCTGGAGGGAACCTGGCTTGGAGCTCCATGGGGGATAGTGTACCTGTCAAACTAGAGGATAAAAACCAAATAGGAGGGCCATGTTTCTTTCTACTCAATCACTTTAAAATGGCACACTGTAACAGAGCGGGCACCATTTTGGACATAAGTAATAGCTGTCACAGCTCATGTCTGCACCCTGCAAGCAGCAGAGTGGAGATTCCTGACTCTGGTGGGGAGAACAGGGGCCTGAGTGACTGTGGGAAGCTTTATGCTGGGACTGTGAAGAGTTAGGCTGTAGAGGAGGACTCAAGGTGTGGCTAGGACTTTGGGCAGTCACTTGGGAGACTCCACATCCTCAGCGATTCCTGGTTATCTGATGAGGGACATTGCTGGGAAATCTGAGCTTACACCGAGGACTGCACAGATCCTTTGTGTGGTCCTTAGGACAGAGCAGATGAATATTATACCCACTGGGGCTAGTGCTCAGGGACTGGTCTCCTTTGAGTTGAGCAGAATAAACTTCCATTCTGATAGAGAGATTGATTGATTGATTGATTTACCATGCCAAACCTTGGTGTTTCATCTTGGACACACCCATCATCCTGGAGAACTGAACAGAGCTCCCTGGCCACACCTACTATAAGCCTCTAGATATTCCCTGAAAGCAGACACTGCACTTATCTACAAAGGCAGAGTACAAAGATAAAAGACCACAGTGAAAAAACAAAGACACCAGTGAGTATCTCCACAAGTGCCAAGTAACAAATGTACCAATTTAATTAACAAGAATAAGGAAGACAACATGACAACCCCAAAAGAAAACACTTCAATACTAGATTGTGAAGATGATGATTCAAAGAAATGCCAGAAATGGAATTGAAAAAATTGATCATAAGATTACACAGAAGTAATCAGAGGTAAATGCACAAATTAATTAAATCCATACAGGAAAGAAAATTTCTCCCACAAAATTGAGATCTTAAAGAAAAATCAAAATGAAATGAAGAACTCAACAGAATAAAAATGCAGCACAAAGCCTTAACAACAGAATCAGTGAGGCAGAGTAAAGAATATCTGACTTAGAAGATAAAACACAGGAAATTATACAGTCAAATCAAAAACAAGGAGAATTTAGAAAACTAAGAAACATTATTGAGAATCTAGAGGATACTATCAAACAACCCAACATATGGTTTCTAGGATTTCCTGAAGGTGTGGAAAGAGAGAGAAAAGATTAGAAAGCCTTTTTAGTGAAATAATTACAGAAAACTTCCCTAATTTGCAGAAAGAAAAACAACTGAGTACAGGAAGCATATATAACTCCTAAGAGGTATGACCAGAAAATATCTTCACTATGACACACTGTAAGCAAACTCACCACAGTCAAACAAAGAAAAGATTCTGAAATGCTCATGAGAGAAATACCAGATTACTTTCAGAGGATCTCCAATTAGACTCATAGAGGACTTCTCATTAGAGATCCTATAGGCTATGAGAGAATGGCGAGAAATAGTTCAAGACTTAAGAGAAAAAACCTCAATCCAGAATTCTATAGCAGCTCTCATTTATGAATGAAGGTGAAATAAATACCTTCCATAATAAACAGAAATTGAAATAATTTGTCACCAATCAACTTAGAAGATAAAAGATGCTTAGGGATGTGCTGCACACAGAAACACAGAAACTGGGTAATGACTACCTTGAATGTAAATGGTCTCAACTCTCCAGTTAAAAGACAGGCTGAATGGATTAAAAAACAAAACCGATCTATTTGCTGCCTACAAGAAACACATTTCACCAACAAAGATGCATGCAGACTAAAAGTGAAAGGATGAAAAAAGATATTCAATGCTAACCAAAATGAAAAAGAGCTGGTGCAGCCATCCTAATACCAGACAAACTAGATTTCAACACAAAAACTGTTTAAAGAGACAAAGGTCACTTTGTAATGATTAAGGGATCAATTCAATAGGAAGATGTCACTATTATAAACATAAACGCACCTAATTATAGGGCACCTGACTTTTTAAAAGAAATTTTAAGGGATCCAAAGGGAGACGTAGACTCAACTCCAATAGTAATGTGGAACTTCAATACCCCACTTTCAGCAATGGACAGATCAATCAGACAGAAAATAAGCAAGCAAACAGCGGAGACGATCAACACTATAGACCAAATGGACCTAACACACATCTACAGAACCTTTCATCCTACAGTTGTAGAAAACACATTTCTCAGCAGTTCAGGGAACTTTTGTCTACAATTGACCACAAGTTATGCCATAAACGTCTCAGCAAACTCAAAAAACTGAATCATGTTTTGCATCTCCCAGAACCACAATGGAATGAAGCCAGAAATTGGCAACTCGGGAATCTCTAGAACATATGCAAACACAGGGAGATTGAACAGTATGCTCCTGAATGAACAGTGGGTCGTAGAAGCAATGAAAAGAGATATCAAAAAATTTCTTGAAAAAAATGAAGAAGATCCATATAACATATTAAAACTTATGGGACCCAGCAAAGGCAGTGTTAAGAGGAAAGTTTATAGCAACTGGTGCTTACATTAAAAAATTGGAAAGGCACCAAATAAACAAGCTATCAATGCATCTCAAGGATCTAGAAACATGCAAACCAAACCCTAAACTAGTAGGAGAAAAGACATAATTGAAATTAAAGAAATCAACAAAATTGAATTGAAAAACAAACGATCAGCAAAACAAAGAGCTGGTTTTTGAAAAAATAAACAAAATTGACACACCATTGGCCCAACTAACCAAAAAAAGGAGAGGGAAGACTCATATTAATAAAGTTAGAGATGAAAAAGGAAATTTAACAACAGGCACCACAGAAATACAAACAATCATCAGAAATTACCACAAAGAGCTTTATGCCAAAATAGGGAAATCTAGAAATGGAGATATTCCTGGACACAAACAACCTACCTACATTGAGCCATGAAGACATAGAAAACCTAAATAGACCATAAGCAAGACAGAAATTTTATCAGAAATAAAGACTCTCCCAACAAAGAAAGCCCAGGACCGGATGGCTTCATTGCAGAATTCTACCAGACAATTAAAGAAGAACTAAATTCACTTCTTCTCAAGTTATTCAAAATAATTGAAACAGAAGGAATCCTTCCAACTTCTTTCTGTGAAGCCCACATCACCTTAATTCCTAAACCTGAAAAAGACGCAACAGAGAAAGGGAATAATAGACCAATTTCCTTGGTGAACATAGACACAAACATCCTCAACAGAAATTTATCCAATCAAATCCAACAACAAATCACAACGATCATCCACCCAGACCATGTAGGACTTATCCCTTGTATAGAAGCAGGTTTCAACATTGGCAAAATCATTATGATACACCACATTAACAAACTGCTGTACAAAAACCGTACGATTATCTCAATAGATGCAGAGAAAACATTTGATAAAACTCAACACCCTTTCATGATGAAAACTCTAAGCAAATTGGGTGTAAAAAGGACGTTCGTCACAATCAAGGCAATTTATGAAAAGCACACGACCAGCATCCTGTTGAATGGAGAAAAGTTGGAAGCATTTCCATTGAGATCTGGTAACAGACAAGGATGCCCACTCTCACATTGCTATTCAGTATAATCCTGGATATGTTAGCCAGAGCCATTAGGCAAGAGAAATAAATCAAAGGGATACAAATTGGAAAGGAGGAAGTCAAGTTATCCCTATTTGCAGATGCCATGATTCTCTATATAAGGGATCCAAAGGTTCCACTAAGCGACTATTAGAACTCATACAAGAATTTGGTAAAGTAGCAGGATATAAGATATAAAATTAATACACAAAAAATAGCTACCTTTGTATACACAGACATGCCAAGGCTGAGCTCAAGCTTGTAAAATCAATCCCATTCACAATAGCTATAAAAAAAAAATCAAATGCCTTGGCATAAATTTAACCAAGGATGCCAAAGATCTCTATGATGAGAAGTATAAAACATTAAAGAAATAGAAGATTAAAAAATGGAAAAATCCTCCATGTTCTTGGATTTGAAGAATTAGTATCATCAAATGTCCATTCTTCCAAAAGAAATTCACAGATTCAATGCACCACCAAATAAAATAATAAAGACATTCTTCTCAGATCTAAAAAAAAAACAGTGTTGAAATTCATATGGAAGCACAGGAGACCTTGAATAGCTAAAGCAATCTGATACAAAAAAAAATAAAAGCTGGAGGCATCACAATGCTAGATTTCAAGACATACTACAGGGCACTTATAATCAAAACAACCTGGTACAAGTCAAAAACAGAAGGATAAACCAATTAAACAGAAATTAAATGCCAGAAACCAATCCAGTCATCTACAACCAACACATATTCGACCAATCCCTGGAACAAGGACAATCTCTTCACTAAATGGTGCTGGGAAAACTGAATGTTCACATGTTGAAGCGTGAAGCAACTTCCCTACTTTATACCTTAGACAAAAATCCACTCAACATGGATTGAAGAGCTAAATCTATAACCCGACACCATCAAGTTAGTACAGAACATTGGAGAAACCCTACAAGGTGTTGGTGTAGAAAAAGTTTCAGAAAAGACCCCAAAGGCACAGGCAATCAAAGTCAAAATTAACAAACTGTATTACATCAAATTGAGAAGTTTCTGTACTGAAAAACACACACTCAGGAAAGTAAAGAGACAACTGATACAATGGGAGAGATTATTTACCAATCTTGCAGTTGATAAAGGATTAACCAGAATATACAGAGATCAAGAAACTCCACAACAACAAAACAAACAGTTATGAAATGGGCAAAGGACTTCAAAATACATTTCTCACAGAGGAAATCCAAGTGGACAACAGACACATGGAAAAATGCCTAGGATCACTAGCATTCTGGAAAATGCAAATCAAAACCACAATGAGGTTTCATCTCATCCCAGTTAGAATGGCTTTCATACACAATTAAACAAGCAACAAGTGCTGGTGAGAAAGTGGGGAGAAAGGTTGTACTTGTGAAATTTGTACTCCTTAAAATATAAATTTAAAAAACTAGAAAAAAAATTATACTAAAATTAATTTGGAAACTCAATATACCCCAAACAGCTAAAGCAATTTTAAAAAACAAATAGCTGAATGGATCACAATACCAGATTTCAAAACATTCTATAGGGCAGTTATAATCAAAACAAACTTGTACTGGCACAAAAGTAGGCATGTGGACCAACAAAACAGTATAGAAACCCCAGAAACCAATCTACCCTTCTACAACCAACTAATCTTTGAGAAATAAGCCAAAATCAATCCCTGGATAAAGTCTCTTCAAGAAATAGTGCTGGGAAAATTAAATCTATGCTTGCAAAACTACGAAACAAAACCCTTACCTTATATCTTATACAAAATAAACTCACCCTGTATCAAAGACCTTAATCAACAACCTGATACCATCAAATAACCATAAGAAAACTTTACAAGACATTGGCATAGGCAAAGACTTCTTGGAAAACATTTCTGAAGCACAGAAAATCAAAGCAAAAATTGACAAATGGAATTATATCAAGCTAAGAAGCTTTTGAACTGCAAAGGAAACAACAAAATGAAGAGGCAATTGACAGAATGTGAGAAAATATCCACAAACTATGTGACTGATAAAGAATTAATATGCAGGATCTATAAAGAGTTCAAGGAATTCAACAACAAAACAAAAAATCCTGTTAATAAAGGAGCAAAGGACATTAGCAGACATTTTCCATTGAATGAAATTTAAACAGCAATAGACACATGAAAAACTGCTCAGCATCAGTAGCAAACAGGGAAATTCAAATAAAAAATCACAAGGAGGTGTTACCACAACCCAGTAAAATGGCTATAATCTAAAAATCAATAAAAGCAATAAATGCTGATGAGGATATAGGGAAAAAGGTACGTGAATACACTATTGGTTGGAAAGTAAAAAGTAAACTAGTGCAATCATTCTCAAAGATAGTATGGAGATTCCTCAGAAATATGAAAAAAGATCTATTATATTACCAGCCATCCCACTCCTGGGAAAAGACAATGAAATCAGCATGTGAAAGAGTTATCTTTACTTCCATGTTTATTGCAGCTCAACTCTGAATAGCCAAGATATGGAATCATCCCAGATGTCCATCAACTGATGACTATACAAAGAAAATGTAGTATATATACACTACAGAATACTACTCATCCATATAAAAAAATAAAATCCTGTCTTCCACACAAAGTGAATGCAACTGAGACCATTATGCTTAGTGAAATAAGTCAGCTCCCAAAAGTCAAATTTGTTTTCTCTCCTATATGGCAGTTAACATAGAATACAAAAATGTATAGAAATGAAACTGACATCTTGTGATGTCTTGTGATGTTCTTTATAGCCCTTATTTATACTCCTGTGTAACCACTGTCTTCCTGCTCTTTACTTGCTGAATATTATGGCTAGTGGTGAATTAAGCTTGTGATTACAGAGTAGATTGAAATTTTATCTATGCAAAAAACTAAAGAAAAAAAGGAAGGGGGAAGAGCGATTTAGGGAGGGAGAAGGAATGAGGGAAGTACGATTGTCTTCTTGGAAACGTACCTGTCAAATACATGAAATCTGTTCTGTTCATATTAATAAAAAATTTTAAAAACTTAATCATACCAAACAATTATGTTCACTTATGTGACTATGCTGGGATCCCATGATCACATCCAAACTGGTACGAAC
The DNA here is from genome assembly GCA_949820135.1 of Sylvilagus floridanus. NCBI lineage: Eukaryota > Metazoa > Chordata > Mammalia > Lagomorpha > Leporidae > Sylvilagus > Sylvilagus floridanus. Next base: position 7,132,170 of record OX463246.1, on the reverse strand, counting down.
TAAACGGGGAATCCGCACGTGTTTCAGTTACAAACCCCAACCTTCAGTCCAAGCACATATAAGCCATGCAAAGGAGCACCACAGCTCAGGTAACTGACAAATCTAGGAAGCAGAGTCAGGTTTCTTTCATTGCTTAATGCCAAGGTTCCCACAGTGACAAGGTTCTTGAGTCTCCCAGTCCCTCTGCTCCAAACCCTCTGTCTTGCTCCAGTCACACACAGTTCTACTAGATGACTGAGGTGGCTTCAGCCTCTGAGCCTTTCAAGTTGGAGCCACAGAGACATGCAGAGTCTTCCTTGTCTCTCTTACAGAAGGCTGGGAGTAGCAATATGTTGCTGAAATCCCATAGCCTGAGACATACTTCCACCATCCGGGTGTCCAGGAACATAGCTTGTTCTGGATGGGCTCACAGTCTACACCTGTAGTCTGAACAGGGCTACTATGCCGAAAGAGTTGGGAATCAAAGCAGGGCAGAGCCCCAGGCAAAATTCAGGGGATGCCACCTTGAGAAGCAGATGCTGAATGATCATGAACTACAGCTGTCAAACATTCACGTCCCCGGCCTCCAACCACGAGGAAGTCACCAAGAATCTCCGCAGCTCCTTTCCTTCATCTTTGAGATGCAGGATGGACCAGTATGCCTCCTAACATCTGCATACACCTCTAAGTTCTACACGAAGTCCTCAACCACAAACATTAAGGTTTTGGCAAACCTTCACTTCTGTAGCTGACTTCTCTCCTCCCATGTTCTTCCCTGCTTACCCCAGGTCTTCCTCCTGAGTGTGTCCAAGGCTCCAATAAAACCCTAGCTGCACTGGGATTTCTCTCATTCCTTAGCCACAATCTTCTACAGACCAAATCTCCAGATCTGCCCCTTACGCTTTCAGCAGGTGAAAGAACAACTTCTATTGTAATAGCTTAAGAACACACCCCCAGGTCAACCTAAAGTTAGATCAACCTTAAGCCTGAGTTGCTAAGTTCTGTATAGGCAGGAGTTGCATTCACTCACTTTACATATCATAAGGCCTAGAAGATAGTCAGAATTTAGTCAATGTGGAATAAATGCTGCAGCCTACTGCCTTATAATCATAACCTATAAAATATATGTATATATACACATGCACACATTTGAAGTATCCTTGAGTATGTATCCATTGTATATGTAGTCATTATACATATAAACTGAATGGGTTATATAATACATATGTATACAAATGAAAATATATTGAATACCTTTATCTAGTTATTGTGTAAGTACTCATTATATAATGAATATATATTTATGTAAATATGAATATTTATACATATGATGAACACATACAAGATGAATACATATGTATGAATAAATGTATATGAGGGTCTGTCAAGAAGCTTGTGGGAAAATGGAATTATAAGTTTACTTTTGGTCCAAAAATATTCTGAAGTCCATGCATAGTTTTTTCCTAACAGGCTTTTTCCATGACCTTTTGTAAGACCCCTCCTACATAATGAGATATAAACAGCTTCAAAGTTTCCATAATGTAGGCATTGATTCAAACAGTTAAAAACGTGCCCAACAGCAGCATTGAAGACAACGGTGAATAAAATATACCAAGCCTTACTCTGAGCTTACATCCACGGGGAAGGTAGTAAGTGGATTAATAATTGAACATTATAGTGTCAGGGAGTGAGCATAAAACAGGGTAAGGAGAGGAAGACAGGGATGGCGCTGGTTCAGCAAGTGCACACAGGGTCACCTCTAACAAGAGGATGCTGAGCAGGTAACTGTCCCTGGTCCTCATCAGGCAAAGCAGGAAAATATGCTTATCCTGTTTCTTATCAGCAGCTCTACAAACCAAGAGTCACAGTTGAGTAGGTGATACTTAAATAGTTCCAAACCTCAGGGGATGAGTCATATTGTAATTGCCAATGAAAGGTGTCAAAATTAGACTTATTATAATTACAGGATGAATAAAAGGTATTCTTGAAGAATGTATAATGAAGGAGGCAAAGGTAGTGATGTGAACAGGAAGTGACCCCTGCAGCGACACTGTCGTCAGCTTCCTCCTGCTTGGGGTGGGTGTGCTCTGGGAGGCCACGGACCACGGTCACCAGATTTCCCAAGGCCTCACTGCCCTGGAGCATTCTCTACACATACAAATGTAGGTCCTTGCCTCCCCCGTGTTCATCATGGCCTCAGACAGACTCTCCCTAGGCCAAACATCCTTCACTCAGCTCAGGGTCTATGGACTGAAAACGCAGGTCTCTACACCAGTGTCACTAATTGCCACTACACCAGCTGAAGTGCATCTCCCACAGCGTCATATCAGACTTTTTCAGGAGATTCTTTCCCAGAAAGAGGTGTGTTCCAAGGTTTGAAAGATGAACTTGAAAGCAAGAAGATAGAGGAGTTTCCCTTTCTCGTTAAAGCATCATGCAGGGGCTGGCACCGTGGCATAGCGGGTGAAAGCCACCAGCTGCAGCGCCAGCATCTGTTATGGATGCCGGTTCGAGTCCCGGCTACTCCACTTCCAATCCAGCTTTCTGCTTATGACCTGGCAAAGCAGTGGAAGATGGTCCAAGTTCTTGGACCCCTGCATGTGCTTGGCAGACCTGGCTTCAGATGGGCCCAGTTCCAGCCACTGTGGCCATTTGGGGAGTGAACCAGTGGATGAAGACCTCCCTCTTTCTCAATCTCTTTCTCAGTCTCTCTCTGCCTCTGCCTTTTTAAATACCTTTCAAATAAGCGAATCTTTAAAATTAAAAAGTCACTGAAATTCTGAATGTAAAATACTTTAAAAATGTTAGTACTCAGAGCAAATTAATACAGAAGTTCGTAATAGGGAAAGCTGGGAAGCTGGAGGAGGGACACTTGTACTACTTCAATTTTGGTTTTGGAAATTTAAAACTAACCCAAAATAAAGAGTCTAAAAGGGTCCAACACTCAGTGTCATAAATTTTGCTTTGATATTTCTATGTGTGAATAAAAAGACCCACAAACTTCATTTTTAAATACTATGTAAAATGAAGAATTTGGATTTACTGCCCTATAGGAGGTATAACAACTCCAAAATTCCTTGATTTATGGCACTGGGCCTTTGTTACACTGAAACAATGGATCGTGGGAAAGGGAAACCCACATGCCCCATGCAAATACATGTGGTACTGATGGGGAGCTGTCTGTTTCACACTCTCCCTCTAAGTGGCAGACCTCCTTGACCCCATAATGGACATTCAGAACATATGCTGTCCTGGCTTAACTGAGCAAATGAGAGAGACTAACTATTCACAGTAACATTTCATTGACTCCACAGATGAGTGCATGTATATGCATCCAGGGAGATGAGATGTGGAAGCTCTTAAGCTGTTAATTGAAGGCAAACAAAAATATACTAATTACCTGGTTCTTCTAAGTAAATGGACTCAGAATGTATCCCATGTCACTCAGTCTATCAAATATAGTATTTGGTAACTTATCATATATGTAGTTTCTCCTTTATAAGTTTTTTTAGAAGACATGTATATGTGTGTGTGTATTCAAAAACACAGGCTTTAAAAAATGTTATGTGAATGTATATTAAAAACTGTACATACATTTCAAGATAGCTATACACAAAATAAGCCTAGTTTTTAATTCCATTTTCCATGAACTTTTTTTTTTTAGTTTGATAGAGTTAGAGAGAGAAAGGTCTTCCCCCTATTGGTTCACTCCCCAAAAGGCCACTACGGCCAGTGCTGGCCAATCTGAAGCCAGGAGCAAGGCGCTTTCTCCTGGTCTCTCATGCGGGTGCAGAGGCCCAAGCATGTGGGTCATCCTCCACTGCCCTCCCAGGCCACAACAGAGAGCTGGACTGGAAGAGGAGCAACCAGGACTAGAACCTGTGCCCATATGGGATGCTGGCGCCGTAGGCTGAGGATTAACCAAGTGAGCCACAGCACCGGCCCCTTCCATGAACTTTTTCAAACATTCTCAATTATACTGTGTTTTTGACAAAAAATTTATGTGTGGGTTCATTGTGGGTGTATATCTGTATAGATACAGAGACAAAACATTATGCATATTTATATACACAAATTTTACCCAATCATGTCTCTTAGGCATGTGAGATTTCTTTTAACCTGTAATATAGCAATATTGCTATCTGCTTCAAAGAACTGTCAAATGAATGAAAGGGAAAATTAAAGAAATTAACATACTACAGGGGAGTAAGCAGAGGAAAATGATCATTTAATGGTCACTATCATCACAAGCAACTTTTCCTGCAACTTAAAAGCTAGAACCAATAATCCCCATTTCACAATTCCTCTGGTAAGGAGTAGAGCTGGAAACTTGAACCACATCTGGCAAGAATACCACCCGAGAGTATTTTTTTAATGTGCAAGATGCCACATAGGTAAGGGATTTTGTCGTGATATTATTCTACTTAGTTATTAAAAATGTGTTAAAAGCTTGCTAAGTTATCTTCTGACTACAATTAAACAAATAAAATGTTAACTAAGCTATTTGGAAATGCACAGAAGGGACAATGCTCTGACAAAATAGGCAGTAAATTTTTCACAGAAGAATGCATTAATATAATCAAATTAGCACTCAAAGTGAAATTTGTGAGAATTATGACTTAACAGTTTTTGCTGCTGGAACAAATGAATTAAATCATTTACCATTTTTGCAATACATGGGCCACGTAGTCATTTTTTTTTATTATGTCAGTTTTTCCACGTTAGCAAAGATACACCTTTGGAATGTCTTTGGTGAATTTTGAAGGAAAGCCTATGTTGGGGCTGGCAGTGTGGCACAGTGGGTTAGGCTGTCAGAGAGGACAATGGTGTCCTGCATTCCTTACTGGAGTGCCAATCCGAGTCCTGGCTCCTCCCCTAGATCCCACGTCCTAGAAAAGCACCTGGAAAGGCAGTTGAAGATGGTCCAAGAACTTGGGTCGCTGCCCCCATGTATGAGACCAGCATGGGGTTTTTGGATCCTGGCTTCAGTCTGGCTCAGCCCAAGCTGCTGTGGGCATTTGGGGAGAGAACTACTGTATAGAAGGTCTGTCTGTCTGTCTCTCTCACTCACACATCTCTGTAGCTCTGCCATTCAAACAAATCTTTTTTAAAAAGCATGTTATTCTAGAAAGTGTTATAATCTTTAAAAATGAGAACTGTCTATTTTACTCTGGCAAAGCATTTTAGGATGCAGGTACAACATTTTTTAGATTTAAATACCAGCCACTTTTTCCCCCAGGGGTACAATCCCTTGTACTACACTAGGCTTATCCCATGTATGAAGTTTTCTGGTAAATACAGTTTTCCTCTTTGATGAGCTCTGGGAGAACATAATTGAAGAGCCCAGTGCACTATGTGCATCAATTCTTTTTGTATTTATTTAGTCAAGTAGGCATTTTTCTCGAGCACAAATTAATGTAAATCAAGCATAGCAAGAACTCTGACCTTTGAAATTATACTTCCATAGTCAGATTTCCCTAACAAAGTGCATGTTTACAGTATCTTTTATTTAAATCAATATCCTTTATGCATGAGCAGAGAAAGGAAAAGAGAAAGGCCAACAGCAAATAAAGAGAACCCAAATGATTTAGCTCAGCAGAGTGGAATAATGAGCCAGGCTCTCCCCAGCGTCCAAGTCACTCTGTGATATTTAGCTAGGCACTTACAGAGCTGTATTAGCTCTTTCGGGTCATTAAGATGCCATTTTGTGCACTTCCATCGTCAACTGACTCTCCACAGCTTCCAAGTTGTTACTGGGGAGAGACTGCCACAGCGGGGCGAATACATGGCATGATTGATTTCTGGCTTGATCGCAATCTTAGTTAATGGGTAGCCTTAATTTTCAGGGAGGGAGTGGTTATGAGATGTGTGTCGCCAAAAAGAACAGAGGCACTGAGTTGACAGAATGGGATTTAAAAAAAAAAAAAAGACAGGAAAAGCTTTGTTGGTATCCTTCACAAACAGTAGCATTTGTACAAAGATGCTTGCGCAGTTTCAACTTAGAGAAATTCTTTGGCTTTCACCTATCTGGACTTAATATTTCATAAACTCTTTGTCAGCTTTAACAACAAATCAAAATGCTACATGAGAGCCACCTGTAGTTCAAAGAATGCTCTAGTCATCAATTTTTGCCCATTTTAAAGAATGAAACTTTACAATTATAAATTCAGATCCATTTCGAATTTCTACCTAACACTAATCTATTAAAGACAAGAACTAGAAAATGTTGGTTGGTGTAGTCTTACGGTTAAATGAAGAAAAAAAATTGACCATCAGGGACAGATATCCTGCATTCTCAGGCAGGAGGCTTGTTTATTCCCTGATCCACATACAGACCTGCTGAAGCTCTGGACTGCACTATTTTTTGGATGCCTCGACTCATTAGCTGACTATCATTACAGGATTAATGGAGCTTTTGATGTCTGTCTAGTCCCTCAATTTTCCCCCCCTAAAACACTATGGTGAGCTGAATTACTTGGCTTACAAATTATTACAATTCACCAGTTTTGGTTTTCTTCCATCATTAACCTACGTCTTAAATTCTGGGTGATTCTGGCCCAAGAAAAAAAATTATTTGAATTTTTATCAAACTTGTCCAGAATTTAAAACTCCTACTTGGGACCAGTGCTATGTCGTAGCAGTTAAAGCCACCACCTGCAGTGCCGGCATCCCATATGAGAACTGGTTTGAGTCCCAGCTGCTCCACTTCTGATCCAGCTCTCTGCTATGGCCTTGGAAAACAGTAGAAGATATCCCAAGGACCTGGGCCCCTGCATCTGGATGGGAGACCCACAAGAAGCTCCTGGCTCCGGATAAGTGCAGCTCCGGCTGTTGCAGACAATTGGGGAGTAAACCAACGGATGGAAGACCTCTCTCTCTGCCTCTCCTTCTGTTTAACTCTTTCGAGTAAATAAATCTTAAAAGCCCATACTATCAGACTGATCACAATAAAACAGAATTTTAAGAGAAGTCCTTGGACACTATCGATTCTCCCTGAGTAACCTCAAGCATGGAGTATTGCTACTAGTGTATTGGAGAATAATGTATTTTGATTTCAAAGTAAGTGTTATAGACAAATTTTCTCATCCATTACATGATACTGAATTGAACTTATTCCTCATTAAGAAGCTATCATAACAGTGAACACTTTTCATAGCTTTACTGTATGTCAGCATTTCTAAGCACTCTGGCTATATTATTTTAACAAACTATCTCAATCCTCTAAGTTCTGTTATTATCTCCATCAGAGGCAAAGAGAAGCTACACAACTTGCCTACTGTTGCCCAACCAATAAAGACTAAACCAAGGATTTACATGGAGGCAGCACATCAGGACCCACACACCATGACCTCAAAGGTCCTCGTGGCTCTTGCACAAACACCTCATAGGTTCTTCACAACGTGCCACCATTCAGTGCTTCCCAAGCTTTCCCACAAACAAAACAAAGACAACAACAACAACAACCCACTATATGCGGGCAGCACACTCAGTTGAAAGCACAAGGTTCCCTGTGGCCAGAGGTCTCATCCTGCAGCTTTCCTCTGGCCACCCCAGTGGCCAAATGGATCAACATTCCAGTCCAACACTCAGCCCATCGAGGCACACAAGTTGGCCTTGGTCCAATGGCTGACAGGTTCCGATGTAAGTCTTTGTAACCAACTACTGCAAAGTGCCACAGCAGAGGCAGATTCTGAAGTAACTCTTTCAGAAATTCAAATCATTACTAATTTTACAAATTGGAGCTAGCAAACAAAGGATGACAACATGAAGTGAATAAGCTCACATACACCTTGGACAAATTAACTCATTGGGTTAAATCTCCAGTCATCCTAAGCAAGCCACATACCTGTTTGTGACTGCTCTAAAGATAAGACGCTGCTTTACAGGTATATGTCAAGTGCGTAGTAAGTTCATTTCCATTAATACTTAACTGGGGACCTGAAGAGCCTCTCTGAAATCAAAGACATTCCCCGGTGAACAGACCATCTTTGGCAAGCGCAGTGCTGATGACTGCAATCAAAGCAATCCAGTATCAATAATTCACAGCATTGCAGGTGATTCACAGATGGCAGAGAAAGACCATGTATGTGCACCTGCTGTAGATTTTTAATCTGTAGCCAAAAGACCCCAAATGAAGCACTTGCAAGTGGCACTACAGAATATTCCATAGCAGCAGCATACCCTACAATCATTTTCTTTCTCTTCTAATGACTTTCCCAGGTCACCCTTTGCCCTTAGGACCCACTCATCTAGGAAAGAAGCCGTGTTATTATTCCAGGACCCTCCGTATACTCGATCTTTCATCACAAACCCAGAAAACTTGTACCACGATCCAAATTGAAGATAAATGAGGGGACTTTCTCATCTACGAGAAAAAGCACTGCAATTGTCTGGGTCCCTTTGAACACTATCTGTCTCTAATCTTTCAGTATTCTAGAAATCCCATTTCCGAAAGCTACTGTAGCAATCTTAGAAGGTCTTCATACAAGTTAAATATGAGTAAGTGCAATTGTATCTCCATCTTTTTCTTAAATATTTGTCTAACAGCATGACAGGAGTGGGGGACAATCTTCCATCCACTGTTTCACTCTCCAAATGGCCGCAATGGCTGGGGCCAAGAGCTTGTATCTCCATCTTTCTTAGACAAGTTGATTTAAATCTACAGCATAGAGGTGAATCTGAAACTCTAGAGTTGTTTTATTCATTCCTTAACATATTTGGACTTCCACAAATTAGCACATATCATTTGAGATACTACCAACTCAGAGAAATAGGGTATGGTCCAGTCTCCATGGAATTTTCAGTTCATTGGACAGAGTCATGAAAAAGACATGCTACAAACCAGGGAATAAGTACTGACAGCATGGTGGTGTAGCAGGCAAAGCCGCTGCCTGTGATGCTTGTATCCTGCATGAGTGATAATGAGTCCTGGCTGCTCCACCTGTGATCAGCTCCCTGCTAATGTGCCTGGGAAAGCATTCAAAGATGGCCCAAGTGTTTGGGTCTCTGTATCACCAAGAGAGAACTGGATGGAGTTCCAGGACCCTGGCTTCAGCTTGGCCCAATTTCAGTCATTGCAGCCACTGGAGGAGTGAACCAGCAGATCGAAGATCTCTCCCTCTCTGTAACTCTGCCATTCACATAAATAAAATGAATCTCCAAAAAGAAAAAAAAGTACCGAGGTGATCAACATGCTGGGTGTTATCAGCACAGAGACTGTGGTAAGTTCTGTTTGCTTAGATGGATATGAAAATTTCCCAGAAGGAGCAGCTTGTCAACGTGGCTCCTGCTGCATGAGTGGGCAAGCAAGAGTGGACAAGGCATTCCCAGCAGAGGGACTAGCATACACAAAGCAGCAGTGCCCTGAGAAGCAATGTGTGTTCAGGAAACTACCTGCATTTCCCTGGAGTTGGGGCAAAGGCTATGCAAATGAGACAGCAGAGGGGATAGGAGGCAGAGACCCCAGAGGCAGCCAGAACTGAAGTGTCGCCTTGCCTCCTCCATGATACGTGATTGGTTTTGGGCCCATAGGGTTTGATTCTCACTTCAAGATTTGCCATTATCAAGTGGCCTTCTTTCTGCTGTCTTCATGAATTTACCTCTTCAACACTACAATCATTTCTCAGGTAAGATTCTACTAACTTACAGAAGTAACCACATTCTACATATTAATCCTAGGCTCTCAGCTCAATAGTCAACTATTTAATTCCCTCTGATGCCTCCAAGAAGTGATGCATCCTTGCCCTGCTTACAGCCAGTATCATGTACTTGCACATCCTCCCTTGGTGGTCAGGGACCCGTCACCTTGAGTAGGATCAGTTGTTCTAAAGGTGCATTGCATTGGGTAAACAACAGAGTGTGAAAACATCAGCTCTGAAAATATACAGGATAGAAATAAAGAATTGTAAATTCTTCGGTATACAATAATTCCCTAAACCAATTCTGAACTTCCAGTTTAAAAAATCTGATTCTTACCCTGTTCTAGCAAGTCTACACGCTGCTGTGGGTGTTCTCTTTGGGATCGTAAAAGCTCTATTTCCTGAATTGTTTAAAGCTGTTTTCTTGGTTTTCCTCTTTTATGAATGAGTGAATGTAAAAATGTTAAGAATTCTAAGTCAATAATTTGTCATAACACTACTCTTATTCAGACGCTTACATGAATTCCTTTAGAAGAAAGAAAAATAGAGCTGCATGGATATATTAAAATGATTCAATATACTCTAATTATGGGATTACTGAAGAGCTTCCCTTCAACAGCTGCAAGTCTTTAAAATTAATTCTCATGTATGCACACCCAAGCACCTACTCATGCATGGGTGCGTACACGGACACACACACACACACACACACACACACACACACACACACAGGCTTTTGTTCTTCTCCCAGAAGCGCATTCCAGGGGAGGGTGAATTGGGGAAATTCCAATCGATAAGCAGCAAAGTTGGATACAGTAATAACTTGAGTAAAGAAGTCTTCTCAGCACCCCTGCAGCTCTCCATGGAGATAAAAATATCAAATCAGAGAACACTGTAGAATCGGGAAACAAGAAAGGCCGACATCGGAACCTCAGAAGCTTTGATGGATTTCTTCAAGATGGAGTAAAGAAAAAACTGTACTCAAAGAGCCCTGGAGAGCTGCAGAATTTTAGTTTGTTTAGGAAATAGGTGTGGGAGCATTTTAAAATAGCACGGGGCAGTTCCCTTCACAGGGGTGCAGGGCGCGGAAGGAGGTCAAGGCAGTCCGGATGGCTACACCAAACGTCTACATGTTTATGCAGTGTTATTCTGTAGTCAGCAGAGGAGAAGTAGCAGCCAATGGGGACTTCCCTGAACAACAGATTGCTGTCCCAAAGACAAAGCTCAACTGACCACAACTGACCCAACCACCTCATGGAATAAGTGTTACAAAGAGCTGACAATACTACAGGTGACAGTGGCACAGCCAGCGTCTTTGATAACCAGTGCAGATAAATGATTAAGCATTATTCTTCTATGCAGCAAACAGTATGTAGTAAGCTGTAAAACGTTATTCAGTTTTCAGTTTAAAAATACCACAGAAAAGGCTAACTTTCTAAATTATTATTTAAATGTAGTAAAATATTCCGTGCATGAACTTCGCACTCACCAGACAAGAATATTGCACTTGCAGTTCTCACTCACTGTTTACCTGCCTCAACACTAAAACACACAAATAAAAACGCCAGGTGGTCATATGCAAAGGCTGACTTGAAACAGCTACAGGGCTGGTTATTAATTTTTGTATTTTCTATTTAAGTACCGGAACATGAAGTGCCACCAAGATTGAAAACACAACCTCAGCCCTAACCCAGCATTCTTAGAGTTTTCAGCACAGTTGACAGCAAAACGCAAACGGAGTGGATTTGTTACTGTTTTTAAGGTCTCCACAGACAATGCACCCTTGAACCTGAACTCCAAGCCCTGATACCAAGTGAGCAGAAGGTCGGACTCTTCCTAAAGTTACTGTAGTGCAGTCGAACACAAACTCAAAGTCAGCCAAGAACTCAAAGACAAACATATGGAAACAATGCAATGAAATACGTTAGGCCTGGAGAAGCCAGAGAAGTAACCTACAGCCCTGGAACAAGAAAAACCATTTTTAGGAAACTTACTAATCAACAGTCAACTTGAAAAATGTTTGAGGGTTTGGCAACTGTTATAGGGGTTCAGAGTACCTGGGTTCAATTCCTGCCTCCAGTTCCCGACTCCAGCTTCGTGCCCCTGCGGACTGTAGGAGGCAAAGGTGGTGCAAACCGCTCGAATCTCCGACATGCTTGTGGCGACGTAGGCCGAGCTCCTGGCTCCACCTTTGGCCCTGTTTGTGAGGGCATTTGGAGAGCGAACCAGCAGATGAACAAGATCGTCTTCCCTCTTTCTCTGCCCTTAAAAAACAAAGTATTCACTGAAAAATGATCTAATTCCTTTTATTTCAGGGTTAAAAAGTTAAAACATGTTCTAATATTGTTTATATGGTGTTGATACTTTAAAATTCATTGATAAAAATTCTATGTATTTATAGGTCATATTTGGTACTTGGTAAAGGCATAATGTTCCAATCAGGGTAAGCTTACGTATCACCACAAATGTAAGGCCTAAATGTTTATCAAAGGAGTTTGGCAAACATAAAAGTAAGTCATGAAAAGAGCAATGTTGGGGCTGGCACTGTGGCATAACGGGTAAAGCAGCTGCCTGCAGTGCCGGCATCCCATTCAGGCACAGGTTCAAGTCCCGGCTGCTCCACTTCCTATCCAGCTCTCTGCTATGGCCTGGGAAAGCACTAAGAGATGGCCCAAGTCCTTACGCCCCTGCACCCTCAAGGGAAACCCAGAATTAGCTCCTGGCTTCGGATTGGCACAGCTCCAGCCATTGTGGCCAATTGGAGAGTGAACCACTGGATGGAAGACCTCCCGACCTCCCTCCCGACCTCCCTCCCTCCCTCTCTCCAACTCTGACTTTCAAATAGATAAATAAATCTTTAAAAAAAGAATAAAAGAGCAATGTTGTGATATGTGCTGGTTATGACTGTGTTTTACAAATAGAGAGGTGGGAGACATTCAGCTACCCAATAGGAAAGCAAGTAACTTTCAGAAGAAATCTGATTGAAGATTTCTCCTTTCCAAAGCTAATGTCAGAAGAAAAACAGTATTTTCAGCATTTTGAGAAGGAAAACTTAACAAAACTGCAGCCCAAGAGCTGCTTATCCATTGTTGATTCTGCTCATGTGGAAAAGTTGTAGACATTTTCAGTCATTCAAGTGGTCAGAACATGTACCCATGCACATACCCTTTCTAGAAACTCTTTGCTAATGCTTCCCACCCATAAAGGGGTGAATAAGAATCAACACAAAGAATGAAAAGTCGGGCTAGCAATAACATGCAAATGGACAATAGGAAGAAGGCGGCAAATGTGATGCTAAGTGCTCCCCTAGCTAGCTCCCGAACACCACTTCAGTCTTCATACTGAATGTCAAAGATACGTAAATCCAATACTTCTAAATGTCACATGTAACCACTGGTAAAGATATCTAATGCACATAATTTCCATACTATGGAAGCCAGAGGGTAGGACAGAACAAGAAGCGAGCATAAAATGCAAACAGAATCATGAGATGGTTGTAAGCCCAAATACACCCAGTATGATGATTAATGTAAATAGAGTATGCTTCCTATTAAACATTGCTAGGGTACATTAAAGAACAAATTCCAGACATATGTGACCCAGCTGTAGGTGATACTACAAATCCTCCTTGTAATATCAGACACTTGACACTATCACTATTCTAGGGAGGTGAATTCTTCCAGATATGGCTGGGTTCAGGGTCTTCTCATTGCTCAATCTAAATCCCACTTTTATCTAAGCTCCAACCTCTTCAGCTCTGGCTTCTGTTTCTGTCCCGGGTTTCCTCTTCCCCAGTTCCTGAGAGCACCAATGGTGTGCTCTTTGGTCGTCACTCAAGTCTGGGGACCAGGAGAGATGCTAGTTACACCATTGTGTATCCTCCCTACATCTCTGAGACTTCCTGTCCATCCCCAGGCCTCAGCACTGCTTGCAGAAAACTCTAACTTCCCCTTCACTAAGCAAGCAGTTACTCTAGCTTTCAAACCTCAGCCACTGATCCTCCCTTTGCTTTCCCAAGGTCTTGTCACCATCACAACCCAAACAACCCTCCTTTTGTAGGTCTCACTCCTTAGCAACCCTGAAGAGTAGACTTTGAAATCTCACTGTTCACGTTCTTCATTCTCTAAGTTCATGCATGTGCAAGGGAGCTAGAGATGTTATTTGCCCACGGATAAAAAAAGATGCTGCCACCTGTTCCCATACCTTTTCCCAGTTCAAGACAGAAGCTGTTTCAGTTAATTTGGACTTTAAGTTATACTATTTCCTCTGCACACAAATCTGCTATTTACATTCAGAAGTACCTCAAACAAAATCAAGAAAATATTTCCAACAAACAGCAAGGAAAATGTATCAGGAAAACGAAAACAAGAAAAAATCTTGAAAAAAGTGGCCAACATTGTGGCACCGTGGGTTCAGATCCCACTTACGACGGTGCCCTCCCATTTTGCAGGGCTGGTTGGAGTCCTGGCTGCTCTGCTTCCCATTCAGCTTCCTGCCACTGCTCCAGTACTTGGGCCTTGTCATTCATGTGGGAGAGCCAAATGAAACCCCTGGCTCCTGCCTGGTCCAGACCTGAGAGGCATGCTATTTGGGAAGTTAACTAGTGGATAGAAAGATCACTCTCTTGATCTTTCTATGTCTCCCCTTCTGTTGTTTTGCCTTTCAAATTAATTCATGTATAAGAAAAATCAAAGAAAAAGACAAGGAAAAATATTAAATCGAAATGCATTCTTTACATTGCTAATAGACACAATTCTCAAGACATACACAATGACCCTTGATCTTTGTTTCACATTATCAAACATAATTGGAGTTCAATTATGAGCCATATAAGAAACTTATAAAGCACAATTATGGAGAATGACACTGCATGTCTAATGCATCTATTTAGAAAAATAGAAAAACTAAGATGAAATTAAACAACAGGCCAGCGTTGTGGTGCAGCATGTTAAGCCACCACCTCCAGTTCCAGCATCCCTAGTGGGTGCCTTTTCTTGTTCCAGCTGCTCCACTTCCAATCCCGTTCCCCACTAATGCACCTGGGAAAGCAGCGGAAGTAGCCTAAGTTCTTGGGCCCCCCCGCACCCATGTAGGGAATCCAGATGAAGCTCCAGGCCCCAGCCTGGTCCAGCTCTGGCTATGGTGGCCATTTGGGTAATAAACTGGCAAATCGAAGATCCCTCTCTCTCACCCTCCTTCTCTCTATACTTTTTTCAAATAAGTAAATCTTAAAAAAACAATTTGGTAATTCTACCAAAATAAACATTGTATTTTTGAATGATTCATCAAGTACTTACAGAGAAAACCTTACCAAATTAAAAAAAAAAATAGCAATCAAGGGACTGGAGCTTAGCCTAGTGCTAAGGTGTTGCTTGGGACACCTGCATCCCTTATCAGAGACTTGGTGTGAGCCCTTGCTTGGACCCAATTCCCGCTTCCTGCTAATGTACACCCTGGGAAGCAGTAGATGGTGGCTCATGCACTTGGCCCCTGTTACCCATGTGGGAGACCCAGATTGAGTGCCAGGCTCCCGGCTTCTACTTGGCCCAACCGTAGCTGTTGCAGGCATTTGAGGAGTAAGCTAGTGGATGGAATCAATCCCTCCCTCTCTCCCCCTCCCTCACGCCCTCCCCCATCATGTGTTTGTGTGTTTTCCCATTTTAAATAAAATTTTAAAATACCTTCAAATATAGCAATCAGTCATTAAATAAGGCAACAAGATGACAAACTACCATAATTCTAGCACGTCTAAGAAGTTCTCTTTTCAATTTTAGTACGATTTCAGTGTATCTAGAAGGACAATAAAATTCAGAAAATATTTTACACAAATGTCATTAATGAGGGAAAGATTCCATGTTTGATATAGAACCGTATGATGGGGGCTGGCGATGTGGCTTAGCGGGTTGAGCTGCTGCCTACAGTGCCGACATCCCATACAGGTTTGAGTCCTGGCTGTTCTAGTTCTGATCCAGCTCCCTGCTAATGTGCCTGGGAAAGCAGCAGAGGATAGCCCCAGTGCTTGGGCTCCTGCACTCACAGGAGACCTCGAAGAAGCTCCTGGCTCCTGTTTCCTGGCCTTGGCTTCGCCCAGCCATGGCCCTTATGGCCATTTGGGAGACAACCAGCAGATCTGAGACCTACCCCCCAACTCTGCCTTTCCAATAACTAAAGAAATAGTATGGAAAACCACTAATTAAAATACAATCACATTGTATTATGTAACATATGGACTATCAAAGTCCCAAACCCCAAGGGTGCACAATGTGTGTGTGCACACATTATAAAGTGTCATTCCATACCAAAAAGATAGACATGATTAGTCGATGAAGAATCTTAACTCATTCACTATTTTCCATTCCAAGGTATATTCACAATTGAATGTAACATTAAATTTGTTTGCTTTAAATTTTACTTATTTTCATTTTCATAGAGAAAGGCTGAAGACAGGGTCTGAGTCCCTCACACAGGTGGCAGAGCCCCAGGCACTTGAACCATTAGCTGCTGTTGCCAGGGTAGGCATCGGCAGGAAACCGCATTGGAATTGATGAACTGGGACTCAACGTGGGCCGTTTGACATGGAATGCACTGCTTTGGAAGACAGTAAAGGATACAGTGATATTACATTTAAGAGTTCTGCTTAACTGAAGTTTCAGAAACAGACTCAGGACCATCAGCAGGCAAGTGAAACTTCAGGCAGTACATGAAAAAAATCTACAGCTTTAAACAAAACCCTGCTCCCCTTCAACCCCCAGCCAAACCTGCCTCCCCTAACGTGCCTAACCTAAGTACAACCCATGCATTCTCAATTCTTTAATTCACTTCTAGTCCCTTGTACATTGCTTTATTTATCCTCAACTTATAAAATACACCTGGCAAGTAATTAAGACTCGACTGTTCCTAATGAAAAACAAAGCAGGCAAAAATACTCCCTATGAAAATTCATCTTCAAGGTGTGTTTTGATTCTGCTGTCTGAATTTGAATGCTCTAGAAACTGACTTTGCAATGAAGCATGACTGGGGGAATCGAAACCCTTGGGAGAGCCTTGGGTCAGTCACTGAGTGGCCTCTGCAGTCCCCGCTTCCGAAATCAGAGACCGAACGAAGACCCAGTAAAGCAAAGCAAAGCATGGCAGAGCCGGGCTTCCATAGCCAAGCCTTGGGGTGAAGAGCTAACACTTCACCCTGGAGTGACTCCACCCTGCAGCCAACTCTTCTCTCTGGCCCTGCACAGACACACACTGTCTCATTCACACAGAAACCGAAGCTCCAGGGGCCGGGAGGAGAGCAGGGAGAGCCAAGTGAAATAATCAGGCTCTTTGCAAAGAGACTGGGGATTCATCCACCCCTTCACTTCCCGCCCTGCCACGCTGGCCATCCAGGTGCCTATGCTACTGACAATGTGGCCGTCTCTTCCTTTTTGGCCAAGTCGGCTGTGTCCAGATCTGCGGCTGTCTCTGCACACAAGGACTTGGGGTGCTGTCTCTTGCTACTCTGGCTGGACTTGCCCCAAGAGAGGTCCCAGGCCAGCTTTGAGAATCACCGGCTCATTTCCAGGCAATTAGCAAGGGTGCTGAGGACCCAAACATCCGAGCCTGTTGATTACAGCCCTTTCTCTACATGTGATCCTGCAGGCTGGTTGCTCGGTGCCTTCGCCCTCATTTATCCTCCTTGAAGACACAGCTGCAGAGGGAACGCACAGCTGCACACCCTGTCTCAGCAAAGTGCTTCTCTTCAGCTGCTGCTCTCCCCGTGTCCTCAAACAGTCCTTCCAATGGAAAACCAGATGCCTAGCGCCAAGATCATGAGAGACCAAGTCTGAAGGACTCCATTTTAACTCTTCTCTCGCTTCCTGGCACCCAGCATTGGAGACAGTCCAAACATGCACTTCTCCAAAGGGCAACTTTGTTCCCAAATAACATGCCCATTTTACAAGATAGAGTTTTCTTTGGCTGCTATTTCAAAACCCCCTTCCCGGGCCTCATGCCTGTGGTTACTTGTCTCTGGATGGCTTACAAATGGCCTCCTGACTCAGGTACCTGGGGGAGTCTCTCCCAAGTCACTATGTATTAAAGTTCTGCTAAATATATTAAATTAGATATTTCTAATTGTATGTTTGTAAATGCACACACCCAGCAAGGTAAAGCGTTTCCAAGACGAGGTCAAATTTGGTTACAGGTGTGATGGAAAGTGTCCGAAGCCGTGCTGGGAAGGTCTATAATGTTCAATGAATGAACTCATTCTTGGACTCGAAAGGGCTCCATTTGCTGTTGGTATTAATGGCCACTGTTTAAAAGGTGGCAAAATAACAACTTACCTGTAAGAGGAGACGGCCTGTAGACATGATTCGTTGGATAGAACCCTTCTGGTTTCAGGATTTGTTGAATTTCTACAGTTGGAGGGTTTTCTTAATTTTCAAAAAGAACATCATGACCCATTGTGAAAGTCGTCTTACTCAGCCTGAGAAGTTGTCTTCCAGAACTCTAAGTCCTAAAGTTACAAAGAAGAAGAGTCTAGTTGTAAAATCAAGATGCTGCTGGACGTCTTATGTTCTTGATCAACTTCTATTATCATTAATCTCCTATGTGGTACATCTTATCACATGCAAAATCCTACTTCTTAATGTGTGATGCTCCAATTATACAAAGCCAAGAGATAAGAGATCAATCAAGTCAAACATTCTTCACCTTTTTGAAAAAAAAAAACACATTATTTTTCCTATTCCCACACAGCTAGAAATTCTGTGTAACCAAGATATGTTCACCAAGTCTCCTGTGTGTGGTTTCCAAGGTGACTATAAAATGGAAAATAAACTTAACACTTTTTTTTCAAACAACACTGATGGTTCTAAGAATGCCTTTTTTTTGTTAAAACCACTGTCTTCTGTGGTCCTCCAGCTCTCACTGCTGCCCTTCCCTGCCTAGAAGAGGTTTCACCTATTTCTAATCTGAAACCTTAAAGCTCTAGAAGTCAAACCGCAAAGACAAACACATGGGCTCAAGAGAAAGGCAAGGTGAGGGATGAAGCCCATCAAGAAATGCACCCTTTCATTTTACTTCTCCAAGTGTGGTCCATGAACTCTCAGTGTCCCCATCACCTGGGAACTCGTTAGGATGGCAGCTTTGACCCGTCTTCCAGGTGATCACGTTGCCCGCGGAGCCTTGACAGCTACTCATCTATAAGCAATGTCTGAAGTCTTTCCTCTGAACATCAAGTGTTCCCTAGACCCTCTGTGTGCTAATGTGAGATGCAGTCATTACCCAAGAGCATCTGAATACAGTAGCATATGTATTATTTTTTCTTCAAAGAAAGGATTGCTTTGCAATGTGAACTTCCCAAACCAGAAATTGGGTTATCTTTTTCGCTTTGAGGATAAATTCATTTGAATTTAGCAATTTCTCACCCAAACTTCATGCTAATTAACTTGATTGACATTGGGTGTGACACTAAGTAACTTTTGCTTCATTTGTTAGACACCAAATTCCTGTGTCAGAAAATTCACCTTCAGTTTCCCTTAGCTGTACTCTTGGGTAACACTGGAGATCTAGGACACACACTAACACCTGCTTACCCACTCCCCTTGCGATGGAAGAAGGCTAAGGCCTGCCTGCCTCCATCTAGTCTAGTGGTGCCCTGTGCATCTACGCACACACACTGCACACAGGAACAACAGGAGGCTTCAGAAGCGTTTTCATAATACACTTAGGATAAACACCCATATTCAAGACTGAAAGATGTGTACCAAAATAATAAAGCTAGGGGCGTGAAGATTTTTAAAATAGTCATGTCACATGAATTTTAACACAGTGAGCAAACGAGAAATAATGGACCAAGACTGGCTGCAGATCTACTTAGCTGCTAACAGCATCGTGGTGATGAGAAAGCTGACGTCCAGTGCTGGCTGCCTTCCAGCCCTATACTCGAATCACCTGCTTTGAGCCCTGGTAATTAAGATGCTGCTGCTTGGAGTGAAAACAAGTCATGGATGATCTGAAACTCTTGATGAGAACTTCTTAGGACTTGAAAGCCAAATAACAACTTCACCATTGCCAAGAAAAACTCTACCTTCTCTCAAGTTTCCAGAAACAGGAGAAGAAAATACCGAGACCTGAATGCCCAATGAAGACCATTGTCTACACTTTCTAGCAATGAAGTGTTGAGGGTAAGAAGCTCAAAACACTTTCCTGGGGAGTTTGGAGAAATGATCCCGATGCAAGCAGAGAGAACCCCCAGCTCTCTGGATTAGAATGACTTGGTCAGACACAAACTCATGTTTCAGTCACTTTGACAGAGAAAGCTGGTTAGGTCATCTGGTTGAGTCACCTGTTAATTCAGTGAGCCTTCTACAATACAAGGTATTTACTTAAGCTGAGTTAGTACTTACTGAGCATCTCCTGTCAATCAAGGAACTTCAAGGATCAGGGAGCAATTTTTTTTTTCTTCCCAGCAATAGATTGTGAGAACTCCTGAACACCAGCACTGTTCTCAGTGCTCAGGAGTTTGGGGGTTAATTGAAGACACACACATGTCACCTTAGAGAACCAGTGCTTTAGTATAAGAAGACAACAGCGAGCATTCACAGCAGCCAAGTGCTACAAGGAAAACAGCAAGAACAGAGCTACAGCGTGTGTGCAGCAGGCAGGCAGCTGAAGGAGACGGCCCCAGGAAGGTGGCACAGAGCTGGAGGGGGACCCCGGAGGGCCTGTGAGGGGAGAAGGCACAATGAAAGGGAACAGGAAGTGTGGGGCTCAAAGGCTGGGGAAGCTCAGTGTCAGAACAACACGACAGCAGCGTGCTGATGAGGACGAGGAAGGGAGAGAGGGCCAGGGGGAAGCACACCAGAGTACAGGGCCAGTTACCTGGGGCGCGCGGGCAGGCGGTGGACAGGATCTCCCCTCTTCTCTGAGGGAGGCCAGCCACGGAGGGAGTTTGAGGCGAGACAAAGAGACGCTGTAACGTAGGTCTTTATGCACCCACTCACGGAGTCACAAAGACAAAGGAGCGCACTCACTCACTCTTATCAGCTGGCGGACTCCGAGTGCTTGATTGGCACCAGTCTCCTTGCGTTTTCACAAAATGAGCCCAATCAACCTAGTGCACCATTCAGTTAAGGAAGCTGAGGCTTGAGGGTTGAAGCAGCTAGTCCAGTATCACACAGGAAGATGAGCGGAGCTGGCCTTCAGACACGGGGTTGTGGATCTTGACTCTGGGCGGGAACTTTGTACCTCTGACTTCCCCAGAGCTCCAGGAAACAACGGGAGCCACGGCTCTGTTGTCTAGGAAGGTATAGGAGGCTTCAAGGAGGAGGTAACAGATGACCTTGGGCTTGACCTTTGAGAGCAGGACCCAAGTCATTCTAGCAGAGCAAAGCCTGGCACGTTTCAGGAAGGGGTTTTGTGTCTGGCTCCTCTTGGTAGTCCATAGCAGGGGCAGAGGTGAAACCAGACAGGTGATCTTTACCTGTAACCAAGAATAGGTAAGAAGAACCTCACCAAAACTTTGTGTGTATAATTATTTACCTCCTAGCCTTCCCAACCCTTAGACAACAGGCTTCTGAGGGCAGGCACCTGCTATCAGATTGCTGTTGCTTCTCAGTTCCTTACCCTGGGCCTGTGGCGAGTGACGGTGGGATACAAGTGGGATCAGCTGCACTCCCTCATCCACGGGCCAGTGATGACCAGAGACCTGGCTACCTCTCCCCGCTGAGCTCCCACTGATTCCAGAACCCACTATCCAAGAGGGAGCTATGAAGCCGGAAATGGCAGCCTCTGTTAGGTCCTTGCAGGGGAATGACAATGGGCTCCCTCCTTGTCACCCCTGTCACCTTATCTGGAGTTGGGCCAGTGATCTCACACACGAGACAACGTGGAGATGGAGTAAGTTCCAGTTGCCATAGGATTGGCATTGGAAGGAAGTAGTACACTCTGGAAAAGGATGGGGGCCTGATTAGTACAGGTGCTATGAAGGTCTCCAGTGAGACTTTTCCAGGGGCATTGTCCATGGTCTCCACCCAAACGTTTTCACTGAACCTCCACTGGATGAGGGACTAAATTTTCAGAGTTGGTTAAGTTACATAGAAATAGGAATTAAGGAATAGGACAAAATCAGGCAGCTGCCTGTGAGACCATCCTAAGAAAAATCTGACTTAGAATATAAGTGATCGGGATTCCAGAACAAGTGTTCCCTTAAATTTAAATGGGGGGTCCCTGAATTCCCTTAAAGTTATGTTCAGAAATGTATGTCTATTGAAAAGTAACGCATAGTGGTTAACACTGACTAGGGTTTTTAATTAGAAACACCACAATAATATTCTTAAGTCCACTGGGGCTGGCACCATGGCGCAGTAGGTTAATCTTCCGCCTGTGGCACCAGCATCCCATATGGACACCGGTTCTAGTCCTGGCTGTTCCACTTCTAGTCCGGCTCTCTGCTATGGCCTGGGAAAGCAGTGGAAGATGGCCCAAGTGCTTGGGCCCCTGCACCTACATGGAAGACCAGGAAGAAGCTCCTGGCTCCTGGCTTCAGATCGGCACAGCTCAGGCCATTGCAGCCAACTGAGGAGTGAACCAGTGGATGGAAGACCTCTCTCTCTCTCTCGCTCGCTCTCTCGCTCTCTCTGCCTCTCCTCTCTGTGTAACTCTTTCAAATAAATAAACAAATCTTTTTTTCAAAAAAAAGGAAAACAACTTGATAATATTTGTTAGAGGTGATAAATATAGGTTCCAAATGAAAATAAGAATTTACAAACGGTACCCATCACTATGAACTTGAGAGCAACCCAAAACCCTTTCTGATGGAGTTGATGGGACTATTACTGAATGTAATTTTTGACATTATAACATAAAATATGCCAACATTTGAAAAAAAATCTATGTGACTTAGTGAAATAATTTTACATGTGATCAGTGTATGATGTTACAAAATCAATCCCGGTTGAATGAGACATGTTCAGTGTGCCAGATAGACCTATCGAGTACATTCACGATCACTGATACGATGTCAGGTTTACCATGAAAGTGACCTGTAAGATTCCAGCGCATGGGAACTTGTGTGGTATCAAAGAGGAATACCCAAAGTTATCTAGGTAAATGCTCCTTCCCTGTCCAGCCCCGTCTCTGTGTGAAGCCAGGCTTCTTTTCCCGCTCCAGCCAAAGCAACTCATGGCAACAGGCAAAACACAAAAGCACTTCTTCCTGCTGAAGAAGTCAGACAACATAAATTCGTACAGATTTAAAAGACCATCGCTCTGCTCATCAATTTGTCTTTGTTTTACGGATTTTATAAAATATTATTTTTAAATATATAATATTATTTTAATAAAAAGTCCCCTAATTTTCATTTTTAATATTAAAACTAATACATATCGTTCACATAAAGAAAAATATGTTTGGATCCTCTATCACTTCTGAGATGACTAAGAACATTTTGTGAACAAAAAGGTGGAGATCTGCTGATAGGGAATGTGGAGACTCTGGTATTTATCTCTAGTTCACCAATTTCATGAGATTCTTCCAGGAAAATTTTACCTCTGGATATAAAATGCAGAAAAATATCTCACAGAATGGGAAAATATATTTGCAAACTATGCAACAGATAAAGGGTTGATAACCAGAATCTACAAAGAAATTAAGAAACTCCACAACATCAAAACAAACAACCCACTTAAGAGATGGGCCAAGGACCTCAATAGACATTTTTCAAAAGAGGAAATCCAAATGGCCAACAGACACATGAAAAAATGTTCAAGATCCCTAGCAATCAGGGAAATGCAAATCAAAACCACAATGAGGTTTCACCTCACCCCGGTGAGAATGGCTCACATTCAGAAATCCACCAACAATAGATGCTGGAGAGGATGTGGGGAAAAAGGGACACTAATCCACTGTTGGTGGGAATGCAAACTGGTGAAGCCACTATGGAAGTCAGTCTGGAGATTCCTCAGAAACATGAATATAACCCTACCATTCAACCCAGCCATCCCACTCCTTGGAATTTACCCAAAGGAAATTAAATTGGCAAACAAAAAAGCCGTCTGCACAGCAATGTTTATTGCGGCTCAATTCACAATAGCTAAGACTTGGAACCAACCCAAATGCCCATCAACAGTAGACTGGATTAGGAAATTATGGGACATGTACTCTACAGAATACTATACAGCAGTCAAAAACAATGAAATCCGGTCACTTGCAACAAAATGGAGGAATCTGGAAAACATCATGCTGAGTGAATTAAGTCAGTCCCAAAGAGACAAATATCATTTGTTTCCCTTGATTGGCGATGACTAACTGAGCACCAAAGGGGAAACCTGTAGAAGTGAAATGGACACTATGAGAAACAGTGACTCGATCAGCTCTTGTGCTGACTGTTGTTGTACAATGTAATACTTTATCCATGGTAGTATTTTTTTTTTCTTTATCCTAGTACTAGTGGTTGAACTCTGTAATTAACACACAATTATTCTTAGGTGTTTAAATTTTAACTGAAAAGTGATCTCTGTGAAATATAAGAGTGGGAATAAGAGAGGGAGGAGATGTAAAACTTGGGACATGCTCAATCGGAACGGCCCCAAATGATGGAGTTAGAATTGTGCCAGGGGTTTCCAATACAATCCCATCAAGGTGGCATGTACCAAGGCCATCTCATTAGTCCAAGTGATCAATTTCAGCTCACAATTGATCACACTGATAGGTCTAAGAGTCAAAGGGATCACACAAACAAGACTAGTGTCTGCTAATACTAACTGATAGAATGAAAAAGCGAGAGAATGATCCAACATGGGAAGCAGGATACACAGCAGACTCATAGAATGGCAGATGTCCTAAATAGCACTCTGGCCTCAGAATCAGCCCTTATGGCATTCGGATCTGGCTCAAGAGCCCATGAGAATATTTTAGGCATGGAAAGCTAAGACACTCTGGAAAAAACAGAAGACCTAAATGAAAGATCTCTGCGAGTGAGATCCCAGTGGAAAGAACGGGGCCATCAAAGAAGGAGGTACCTTTCTCTGAAGGGAGGAGAGAACTTCCACTTTGACTATGGCCCTGTGGGAATAAGATCGAAGTCGGCGAACCCTAAAGGCTTCCATAGCCTCGGCAACTCATGACCAGAGCCTAGGGAGATTACTGACGCCATAAACAAGAGTGTCAAATTGTTAAATCAACATCAGGAGTCACTGTGTACTTACGTCTCATGAGGGATCTGTCCTTAATGTGTTATCCAATGTGAAGTGATGCTATTACTAGTACTGAAACAGTATTTTTACACTTTGTGTTTCTGAGTGGGTGCAAACTGATGAAATCCTTACATAGTATATATTGAATCGATCTTCTTTATATAAAGATAATTGCAAATGATTAAAAAATCTTGGTGTTAAACTGGAAATTGCATAGACAATTAATCAATTTTTTTATAAAAAAAAATCATGTAGTATCTCTGTCCTTAATGTGCTGTACATTGTGAATTAATACTATAACTAGTACTCCAACAGTATTATCATTTTGTGTCTCTATGCGAGGGCAAACCGTTGAAATCTTTACGTAATATGTACTAAATTGATCTTCTGTGTATAAAGAGAATTGAAAATGAATCTTGATGTGAACAGAAGGGGAGAGGGAGCGGGAAAGGGGAGGGTGGGGGGAGGGAGGGAAGTTGTGGGGGGAGGGGAGCCATTGTGGTCCATGAGCTGTTCTTTGGAAATTTATATTCTTTAAATAAAATCTTTATATAAAAAAAAAAAATAAATAAAAAAAATAAAAAAAACACACAAAAAAAAAGAAAAAAGAAAAATATCTCAACCTATATTAGGAAATTAAGTTGCAAAAAAGCTTTGTCATGGACAAGTATGCAAACAAAATCCAAGCTAAACGTGTGGGCACTTGGCATAGCAGTTGACTCTTGGGGGGGCCCATGCTGTGGCATAGCAGGTTAAGCTGTGATGCTGGCATCCCATATGGGCATGAATTTGAGTCCCAACTGCCCCACTTCCAATACAACTGCCTACTAATGTGCCTGGGAGAGCAGTGGAAGATGGCCCAAGTGCTTGGGCCCCTGCACCCTCATGGAAGACCCTGATGAAGCTCCTGGCTCCTGGCTTCAGCTTGTCCCAACTCTGACCATTGTGGCCATTTGGAGAGTGAACCAATGGGTGAAAGATCTCTCTCTCTCTCTCTCTCTGCCTCCCCTACTCCCTCTCTGTAACTCTGCCTTTCAAATAAATCTTCAAAAAACAAAACGTCGGGGGCGGAGCCAAGATGGCGGAACAGTGAGGGCGCACACAAACAGTCCAGGAAAAGATAGTTTAATAAAAGTGGAGTTGCAGTAACTCCAAGTAAAGACTTCGAAAAACAACGCGGGGGAAACTCTCCCTGATCCACTGGACTTGACGCGGAGGAGAACGGACTCGCCCTGCTGCGGGAAAGGAGACGTGCCCGCGGGAAGGGAGATGCGAAGGGGAGCGCGGCTGCGGAGTCGGCGTGCCACCGCCGGAGGGGGAGGTGAGGCGGAGATCCCTCGGTAACTCCAGACATTGGCGGGAAGAGAGGGACCCCACTGGGGTCGCCTCGGAACCGGGTCCCCCCGGACCGCCCTGCCAGCCAGCACCCGGCGGCCCCGGAACCGGGTCCCCCCGGCCCGCCCCACGAGCCAGCGCCCGGCGGCCTCGGAAGCGGGTCCCCACCGGCCCGGCCCGCCCCGCCAGCCAGCGCCCGGCGGCCTCGGAAGCGGGTCCCCACCGGCCCGCCCCGCCAGCCAGCGCCCGGCGGCCTCGGAAGCGGGTCCCCACCGGCCCGCCCCGCCAGCCAGCGCCCGGCGGCCTCGGAAGCGGGTCCCCACTGGCCCGGCCTGCCAGCCAGCGCCCGGCGGCCTCGGAAGCGGGTCCCCACCGGCCCGGCCCGCCCCGCCAGCCAGCGCCCGGCGGCCTCGGAAGCAGATCCCCACCGGCCCGCCCCGCCAGCCAGCGCCCGGCGGCCTCGGAAGCGGGTCCCCACCGGCCCGGCCCGCCCCGCCAGCCAGCGCCCGGCGACCTCGGAAGCGGGTCCCCACCGGCCCGCCCCGCCCCGCCAGCCAGCGCCCGGCGACCTCGGAAGCGGGTCCCCACCGGCCCGGCCCGCCCCGCCAGCCAGCGCCTGGCGGCCTCGGAAGCGGGTCCCCACCGGCCCGGCCCGCCCCGCCAGCCAGCGCCCGGCGGCCTCGGAAGCGGGTCCCCACCGGCCCGCCCCGCCAGCCAGCGCCCGGCGCCCGCGGGCCTCCGCACAGCCCACCCGCCTCTAAAGCAGTGAAGCTGCACAAATCTGAGGGGGTGCTGCAGCCAGCAGCTCCGTTACATCGACAACCCGGGGAGACAGAGTGGAGAAATGCCAAACAAAAGCAGACACCGACCTAACAAGAGCAAGGAAGACACTATGATGACCCCAAATGAAAAAGACACCCCAATTCAAGATTATGAAGATGAGGAGATAGAAGAGATGCAAGAAGCAGACCTCAAAAAATTGATACGAACATTAAGAAGCTCACAAAAACAAATACTTGAACTACAGAAATCTTTAATGGATAAGATAGAAAACCTCTCTCGCGAAAATGAATTATTAAGGAAGAATCAGAATGAAACGAAGCAACTAGTAGAACAAGAAGCTACGATAGTGACAAAAAATCTTAATGAAGTGAAGAATTCAATTGATTACATGACAAGCACACTAGAGAGCCTTAAAACCAGGATGGGTGAAGCAGAAGAGAGGATATCGGACTTAGAAGACAGAGAACAGGAAAGGAAACAGTCAAACCAAAGACAAGAAGAGGAAATTAGAAATCTAAAAAATATTGTCGGGAATTTACAGGATACTATTAGAAAACCTAACATTCGGATTCTAGGAGTTCCTGAAGGCATGGAGAGAGAGAAAGGGCTAGAAGGCCTTTTCGGTGAGATACTAGCAGAAAATTTCCCAGGTTTGGAGAAGAACAGAGAAATCCTAGTACAGGAAGCTCATAGAACCCCTAACAAACATGACCAAAAGAGATCCTCACCACGACACATTGTAATTAAACTCACCACAGTGAAGCAGAAAGAAAAAATCCTAAAATGCGCAAGAGAGAAACGTCAGATTACCCTCAAAGGATCTCCAATCAGACTCACAGCAGATTTCTCATCTGAAACCCTAAAAGCCAGGAGGGAATGGCGAGATATAGCCCAGGTACTAAGAGAGAAAAACTGCCAGCCCAGAATATTATACCCTGCAAAGCTCTCATTTGTGATGGAAGGGGAGATAAAGACATTTCATTGCAAACAGAAACTGAAAGAATTTGTCGCCACTCGCCCAGCCCTGCAAAAGATCCTTAAAGATGTGCTACACGCAGAAACACAGAAACATGGTCATCAACATCAAAGAAGCTAAAGGAAGGAAATCTCACAGCAAAAGATCATAAGAAACTCAAAGCATACATAAGAAAATCATTGGCAAATGGTAGGGCAAAGATACTACTTATCGATAGTCACATTGAACGTGAATGGTTTGAACTGTGCTATTAAAAGGCAAAGATTTACTGACTGGATGAGGGAACAAAACCCAGCTATTTGCTGCCTACAAGAAACACATCTTTCCAACAAAGATCCATACAGTCTCAAAGTGAAAGGATGGAAAAACATATACCATGCGAGCAGAAATGAAAAAAGAGCGGGCGTAGCCATCTTAATATCAGATAACATAAATTTTACCACAAAAACTATTAAGAGAGACAAAGAGGGGCACTATATAATGATTAAGGGATCCATTCAACAGGAAGATATAACGATTATCAATGTATATGCACCTAACCACCGGGCACCGGTCTATTTAAAAGACCTGTTAAGGGACTTAAAGGGAGACTTAGACCCCAATACAATAGTACTGGGAGATTTCAACACTCCTCTCTCAGAGATAGACAGATCACCAAGACAGAGGATTAACAAGGAGACAGCAGATTTAAACGACACTATAGCCCAAATGGACCTAACAGATATCTTCAGAACCTTTTATCCCACAGAAAAAGAATTTACATTCTTCTCAGCAGTACATGGAACCTTCTCCAGGATTGACCACATACTAGGCCACAAAGCAAGCCTTAGCAAATTCAAAAGAATAAGAATCATACCATGCAACTTCTCAGACCACGAGGGAGTGAAGTTGGAAATTAGCAACTCAGGAATCTCTAGAGCATATGCAAACACATGGAGAATGAACAACATGCTCCTGAATCAACAACGGGTCATAGAAGAAATCAAAAGAGAAATCAAAAATTTCCTGGAAGTAAATGAAGATAACAGCACATTATACCAAAACCTATGGGATACAGCAAAAGCAGTGTTAAGAGGAAAATTTATATCAATAGATGCCTACATCAAGAAATTGGAAAGGCACCAAATGGATGAGCTTTCAGTTCATCTCAAGGATCTAGAAAAACAACAGCAAACCAGACCCAAAGCTAGTAGGAGAAGAGAAATAATCAAAATCAGGGAAGAAATTAACAGGATTGAAACCAAAAAAACATTACAAAAAATCAGCCAATCGAGGAGCTGGTTCTTCGAAAAAATAAACAAGATTGACACCCCATTGGCCCAGCTAACAAAAAAAAGAAGAGAAAAGACGCAAATCAGTAAAATCACAGATGAAAAAGGAAACATAACAACAGACATCACAGAAATCAAAAGAATCATCAGAAATTACTACAAGGACTTGTATGCCAGTAAACAGGGAAACCTATCAGAAATGGATACATTCCTGGACACATACAACCTACCTAAACTGAACCAGGAAGACATAGAAAACCTAAACAGACCCATAACTGAGACGGAAATCGAAACAGTAATAAATGCCCTCCCAAGAAAGAAAAGCCCAGGACCAGATGGATTCACTGCTGAATTCTACCAGACATTTAAAGAAGAACTAACTCCAATCCTTCTCAAACTATTCAGAACAATCGAAAAAGAGGGATTCCTCCCAAATTCTTTCTACGAAGCCAGCATCACCCTAATTCCTAAACCGGGAAAAGATCCAGTATTGAAAGAGAATTACAGACCAATATCCCTGATGAACATAGATGCAAAAATCCTCAATAAAATTCTTGCCAATAGAATACAACAACACATCAGAAAGATCATCCACCCAGACCAAGTGGGGTTTATCCCTGGTATGCAGGGATGGTTCAACGTTCGCAAAACAATCAACGTGATACACCACATTAACAGACAGCAGAAGAAAAACCATATGATTATTTCAATAGACGCGGAGAAAGCATTTGACAAAATACAACACCCTTTCATGATAAAAACCCTAAGCAAACTGGGTATAGAAGGCACATTCCTCAATATAATCAAAGCAATTTATGAAAAACCCACGGCCAGTATCCAATTGAACGGGGAAAAGCTGCAAGCAATCCCACTAAGATCTGGCACCAAACAGGGATGCCCACTCTCGCCACTGCTATTCAATATAGTGCTGGAAGTTTTAGCCAGAGCTATTAGGCAAGAAAAAGAAATTAAAGGGATACAAATTGGGAAGGAAGAACTCAAACTATCCCTCTTTGCAGACGATATGATTCTTTATTTAGAAGAACCAAAAAACTCTACTAAGAGACTATTGGAACTCATAGAAGAGTTTGGCAAAGTAGCAGGATACAAAATCAATGCACAAAAATCAACAGCCTTTATATACACAAACAATGCCACGGCTGAGGAAGAACTGCTAAAATCAATCCCATTCACAATAGCCACAAAAACAATCAAATACCTTGGAATAAACTTAACCAAGGATGTTAAAGATCTCTATGATGAAAATTATAAAACCTTAAAGAAAGAAATAGAAGAGGACACCAAAAAATGGAGAAATCTCCCATGCTCATGGATTGGAAGAATCAATATCATCAAAATGTCCATTCTCCCAAAAGCAATTTACAGATTCAATGCAATCCCAATCAAGATACCAAAGGCTTTCTTCTCAGATCTGGAAAAAATGATGCTGAAATTCGTATGGAGGAATAAGAGGCCGCGAATAGCTAAAGCAATCTTGTCCAACAAAAACAAAGCTGGAGGCATCACAATACCAGATTTCAGGACATACTACAGGGCAGTTGTAATCAAAACAGCATGGTACTGGTACAGAAACAGATGGATAGACCAATGGAACAGAATAGAAACACCTGAAATCAATCCAAACATCTACAGCCAACTTATATTTGATCAAGGACCCAAAACTAACCCCTGGAGTAAAGACAGTCTATTTAACAAATGGTGCTGGGAAAACTGGATTTCCACCTGCAGAATCATGAAGCAAGACCCCTACCTTACACCTTGCACAAACATTCATTCAACATGGATCAAAAACTTAAACCTACGACCCGACACCATCAAATTACTGGAGAGCATAGGAGAAACCCTGCAAGATATAGGTACTGGCAAAGACTTCTTGGAAAAGACCCCAAAAGCACAGGCACTCAAAGCCAAAATTAACTATTGGGATCGCATCAAACTGAGAAGTTTCTGTACTGCAAAAGAAACAGTTAGGAAAGTCAATAGGCAACCTTCAGAATGGGAAAAAATATTTGCAAAATATGCAACAGATAAAGGGCTGATAACGAGAATCTACAATGAAATCAAGAAACGACACAACATTAAAACAAACAACCCACTTAAGAAATGGGCTAAGGACCTCAATAGACATTTTTCCAGAGAGGAAATCCAAATGGCCAACAGACACATGAAAAAATGCTCAAGATCCCTAGCAATCAGGGAAATGCAAATCAAGACCACAATGAGGTTTCACCTCACCCCGGTCAGAATGGCTCACATTCAGAAATCTACCAACAATAGATGCTGGAGAGGATGTGGGGAAAAAGGGTCACTAATCCACTGTTGGTGGGAATGCAAACTGGTTAAACCACTATGGAAGTCAGTCTGGAGACTCCTTAGAAACATGAATATAACCCTACCATACAACCCAGCCATCCCACTCCTTGGAATTTACCCAAAGGAAATTAAATTGGAAAACCAAAAAGCCGTCTGCACACTAATGTTTATTGCAGCTCAGTTCACAATAGCTAAGACCTGGAACCAACCCAAATGCCCATCAACAGTAGACTGGATTAGGAAATTATGGGACATGTACTCTACAGAATACTATACAGCAGTCAAAAACAATGAAATCCGATCATTTGCAACAAAATGGAGGGATCTGGAAAACATCATGCTGAGTGAATTAAGCCAGTCCCAAAGAGACAAATATCATTTGTTTTCCATGATTGGTGATGATTAACTGAGCACCAAAGAGGAAACCTGCTGAAACGAAATGAACACTATGAGAATATAAGTCATGATCAGCTCCTGTCTGAACTGTTGATGTACAATCTAAATCTTTACCCATTTTAGTATCTCCCCTTGTTGTTTGTATTCGTTCTAGTACTATGGGTTGAATCTGGCAACTAACACACAATTAGCCGTAAGTGCTTAAATTTTAAATGAAATGTGATCCCTGTGAAATATAAGAGTGGGAATAAGAGAGGGAGGAGATGTACAACTTGAGACATGCTCAATCGGAACTGCCCCAAATGATAGAGTTAGAAGTGTGCCAGGGGATTCTAATACACTACCATCAAGGTGGCATGTACCAAGGCCATCTCATTAGTCCAGGTGATCAATTTCAGCTCACAATTGATCACACTGATAGATCTAAGAGTAAAAGGGTTCACACAAACAAGACTAGTGTCTGCTAATACTAACTGATAGAATGAAAAAGGGAGAGAACGATCCAACATGGGAAGCAGGATACACAGCAGACTCATAGAATAGCAGATGTCCTAAATAGCACTCTGGCCTCAGAATCAGCCCTTAAGGCATTCGGATCTGGCTCAAGAGCCCATGAGAATATTTAAGGCATGGAAAGCTAAGACACTCTGGAAAAAACAGAAGACCTAAATGAAAGATCTCTACGGGTGAGATCCCAGTGGAAAGAACGGGGCCATCAAAGAAGGAGGTACCTTTCTCTGAAGGGAGGAGAGAACTTCCACTTTGACTATGGCCTTGTGGGAATAAGATTGAAGT
The DNA here is from genome assembly GCA_949820135.1 of Sylvilagus floridanus. Lineage (NCBI taxonomy): Eukaryota > Metazoa > Chordata > Mammalia > Lagomorpha > Leporidae > Sylvilagus > Sylvilagus floridanus. The sequence continues at coordinate 7,099,494 of OX463246.1, read as the reverse complement.
CGGTTAACCCTAAAGGCTTCCATAGCATCGGCAACTCATGACCAGAGCCTAGGGAGATTACTGATGCCATAAACAAGAGTGTCAAATTGTTAAATCAACATCAGGAGTCACTGTGTACTTACGTCTCATGTGGGATCTGTCCTTAATGTGTTATCCAATGTGAAATAATGCTAATACTAGTAATGAAACAGTATTTTAAATTTTGTGTTTCTGTGTGGGAGCAAACTGATGAAATCTTCATGTACTATAATATTAAATCAATCTTCTGTGTATAAAGATAATTGCAAATGATGGAAAACTCTAGGTGTTAAATTGGAAATTGCATAGATAATTAATCAATTCTTTAAAAAAAAAAACATGTGGGATCTCTGTCTTTAATGTACTGTACATTGTAAATCAATACTATAACTAGTACTCCAACAATAATTTCAGTTTGTGCCTCTATGTGAGGGCAAACTGTTGAAATCTTTACAGATTATGTTATAAACTGATCTGCTGTGTATAAAGAGAATTGAAAATGAATCTTGATGTGAACAGAAGGGGAGAGGGAGCGGGAGAGGGGAGGGTGGCGGGAGGGAGGGAAGTTGTGGGGGGGGGAGCCATTGGAATCCACAAGCTGTACCTTGGAAATTTATATTCTTTAAATAAAAGCAAAAAAAAAACAAAAAAAAAAAAACAAAAACAAAACGTCACTTGGGATGCCTACATCCTATATGGAAGTTCCTGGGTCTGGGTCGTGGCTTCCAATTCCAGCTTCCTCCTAGTGTGCACGCAGCGAGGCAATAATGGCTCCAGTAACTGGGTCCCTGGCACCCGCATGGGAGACTCTGACGGAGATTTTGGCCCCTTATTTTGGCCTGGCCCAGCCCCAGCTCTTGATGACATTTGGGGAATCAATCAGCAAATGGAAGATCTCCATTTGTCTCTGCTGCTGCACCTCTCAAGTCTTTCCAATAATTAACTAAATACATTTTTAAAAATTCAATCTGCATTCAAAAGTAGCAGTACTGTGGCTTTCAGTGTTGTCTTGAGAAATGAATCATATATTTTTAATTATAAATTAATTTGCATTAAATTATTTTAATAAAACATTTACATAATATATTGTCTTAGCATAAGTATCTCAAACACTTTGTTCCAACTAATCTTCACAAAAAAGTCTCAGAATTATACTATTAGTCATTACATAATTATATTATTTTCATGGCATGCATTTCAACAAGGTGGAAAATGCAGAATGAACAGGTAACTCTTACTACAAAGCTAGTAAGAGAAGCAGTCAGAAATGCCACCTGAAGCTTAGTAGCACTCGAATTCCACACTCCAGAATTGTGAATGAAGCCTTAGTCTGCCTGCACTTGTAATTCTGGGAGATTTGTTGCAGCTACTGTCTGTCAGGCTATCTTAAGTGTTTTGGTGTCTGGTGTCCCCAAGATCTCTGTGGCATAAAACAGCAATGGCATTTCCCAATCACACTATACGTCTCTATGAGTCAAGTACAGCTCTGCTCCATATTTCTCTCTATATATGGACCCAAGCTACTGGTCATTCTCTACTTAGGACACGGGAGACAGAACGTAGTGAACCACATGCTGCCTCTTGAAAGTGTTACATAGTACAGCTTCCAGTCTCCTACCATTGGCCAACCAAAGTCGTATGGCCATGCCTCAGTTCAGCACAAAAGAAATGGGAAAAAAAATTAAGTCAAAACAACTAAAATCATTCCTAGTAGAAGGCACCATGACTAATACTAATCTGTTTTATGTTTAAGTAGATCTGAGGACACATAGTTGGCACTAGTCCATCCAGTATTAAAATTTCTTGTGTAGTGTGATGTTCTATGTGTTCTTCGGACTAGGCTGCAATCTTGATGCTAATCAGTCCCTTGGATTCTATTCCTGAAGTCCAATCTAGAGACAGCTCAAAGTATATTTGTTACCCATTTCTCCATCAACATTTAGAGGTGATAAATTAGTTTCAATGGATGAAAGTAAGGACTTCCTAATTACCACTACAAGTGACAAAAATTATCTTTAGTTGGTTAAATTAAAGGTACTAAAAATGCATATGTTGCCTTTGGTATTTCTGAGACATCCTCTGTCCTTGGCAATCCAAGTGCTTGAAATTCAAATGACTATTGTTCACCTGATGCAACCAGAGAGTAAAAGATTTCTGCCTCCAGACCCTTGGTCGGCTGTGAGTAGTGATTTAAAGCAATTGATTGCCAGAGTTCCTAAAAGGGCAAAGAATTTAAAGAAAATATTGCAAGAACTGTTCTGTGCCTTTTGGCTAAGTAATATTGGTTAAAGGCTAATGTGCACATGAGAGCTGGAAAAGGATTGGGTGGAATTATATTCCCCAAAAATAACTTCAAAGTCTATAACTGCAAAGGTTACCTTTTGAGAATGTCTCGTCTGATTTCTTAGTGCATTAGATTTTTCAGAATCACATTTAATTTAGATTAGTGTGCATGGGATTTGCTTCATTTTGAGATTCGGTTCTAACATAACATCACATCCAACAGCATGATTTATTCCAGCTCAATTATGACCAAACCTTAATGTAACCTAATTTGAAAACAAAACATGACCAAGAGCTAAGTAAGTATTTTATTATCTCCCATAGCTAAACATTTAAAAATCTGGAACACCTTGTAATTAATCAGTATTTGCTATAGAGGAGACATTTAAGGGCAACTTATAACATCACTATGGACTCTACAAATGAGTAAGAAAATACACACTTGATTTTAAATACGACCCAGGGACTAAACTCTTGGCACTGCCCTTCCCTATCCTTAGTCTCTGAGTGACAATGGCGTTTGCAACATAACCTTACCTCTCACACTGAGTTAGACTATCAAAGATCAGGGGAAAATTTGTATGTATGGATTCTCTTCTAGTGTCTTTCATAGATCCTTAAGGGAGTTACTTTATTTTCATCATGTAATCTAATTATACCATAATTAACAACTGCATCTGAATGAAATTTCTTATATTATTCAGAATTCCACAAAAATTCAATCACAGCCATAATTTCATATAGGTTCTTCTGTTGAACTTTGAATAGTTCTTGGCTGATCCCAAAACTAAACAGTTTAAAATGCCTATATACTCTTTTAAAAATCATAGGGTTGGATTTCATCTGATAAATATCACAGCCATAGTGAGACGTCAACTTTACAGATATTCTCTAACACATCACCTAACAGATCAAACATTATTGAGCTCAGGAAGACTGAAGGTGGACTGTTTATTTGCATACAGTTCTGGATCTGGGGGAACTTACAGATGTCATCGTGACATCAGCATTTCTTGAGGACCTATTTGCACTCAGGTGACTTGAATGGTAGGTGTGCATGCATCTTGCATTTGCATTTTCCTTCCTACATGAAAAGTTTCAGATTAGTATTTCTGTCCTATTGCTTTTTTTTTTTTTTTAATATTAGAAAGGTCTTCCTTCCATTGGTTCACCCCCCAAATGGCGGAACTGCACCAATCCGAAGCCAGGAGCAAAGTGCTTCCTCACAGTCTCCCATGCAGGTGCAGGGGCCCAGGCACTCAGGCCATCCTCCACTGCTCTCCCGGGCAGCAGCAGAGAGCTGGACTGGAAGAGGAGCAGCTGGGACTAGAACCAGCGTCCACAAGGGATGCCGGAACCACAGGCAGAGGATTAACCAAGTTAGCCAAGGCACTCGCCCCATCCTATTGCTTTTATCAAGAAAAAAATTAATTCATTAATTTGGCAGTTATAGTATGTGTTGTCATCTAGTTGGGTGGCCATCTACAAACACCATTGACTGAGTGGCTTTCACAACAGACATTTATTTTCTCACCTTTCTAGGGCCTGGAAATATAAAATCAAGGTGCTGGCAGGGTCTCTTCCATTCTGAGGTCTGTTCTGCTGGATTGTAGGTGGCCACCACCTTGTTATGCGTTCTCATGACCTCTTTGTGCATCAGGAGTGTGTGTGTGTGGAGAGAGAGAGAGAGAGAGAGAGAGAGAGAGAGAGAGGGAGAGGGAGAGGAGTTTACTTGTATCTCTTCTTAGAAGGCCATTAGTCCCATCAGACCAGGACCCCACCCATATGACCTCATCTAACCCTCCACTGGATACCATCATATTGAGGGTTCAAGCTTCAGTGTATGAATTGGAAGAACACGCACCTATGTTTAGCTGGTAATACAACTCAAACATGCACTTTGAATGACTCATTCTGCTTAGAATTCTATGGGATATTATGGTCAATAAAAGACTTGCAACTTTAAAGTATTTACATGAAGGCAATTTTTAAAATGTGCTTAGATTTTGACATATTTTCTATTAAGTCGAAGAAGTAGATTCTCAAAGAGATACTTTCTAGTCGCTGGTATTACAAGTAGGTTATCATTTTGTTTCTGAAAATCAGTGCAGGTAATAGTGTTTGATGATACTGCCCTAAAATGAATTTCATCTTTGAAATCCAAGATGATAATTCTTGACAAACTATTTATCCTTTGATTGTCACAGCTGTAAAGCAGAATGCGAAATTCACAGTTTGCATGTTTGTGCAGATTTGTTTAAAAAATTGGCTCTGTTGTGAACTTGTTTCAAAATTGCCAAATGAGTGTGTAATGAAAACACATCTGCTAAACAAAAAAGTAAGAGCAAAATTGAGAACGAAATTAGCAGGGAAACATTAGTTTCAAAAGTTCTCTTATAGTTAAATTGTGTTGCAAATGAGGTGGATCTTTTCCCAAACACACTGTTCCTAGTCTCCATAATCATCAGAGAGCAGTAGACCAGTTTCCAGCAATCAGGAGCAAAGCAAAGAAGGATGGCCGACTGCAGGTGAGGCAGCCCACCATGATCTTCTGATACCAAGTACCAAGGAAGCAATATTCACTCCTGATGTTAAAAAATACTAACAGTGGAAGTGACTGTGTCCCCTTCCCCTGTGACAGGAGGGAAATTTCTGAAAGAATTTCCTTTGACCTAGGCTGTCAGCATTACAGCCTACTCAAACGCCATATTGTCAGTAAGGTTTTCCCCTCAGTACACCTGTACGGAGTTCCTAATTACAGTCTTGTGATCATACCTCGCTCTGTTTGCCTCACTCACCATCCATATACTGTACTTCCTTGCTTATCTCTTTACTCTAGAATGAACCACTCCAAATATAAGCCAGGTCAGACCAAAACTTTATCTCTTCAGTTCTCTGCTGTATCCTCAGACACAGTACCTAGGCTAGGCTGGCATCCATAAAAATGTGTCTGATTAATGATAAGCGAGTCAGATGTATGTCTCCTCTTAGCACGAACAGAAAGGTTATAAGCACCTGTCCAACGTGTTTGGGTACACTTCTGTCTGGATACAAAGGTCCCTTTCAATCTCATGATTCTATAAGACTTCCATACTTCTTAGAAAAATATTTCATAGATGATTAGAATATCTTGGTACATAAGGAAGCATATTGCATTTTTCTCACACAACATTATATTCATTTTAGAAAGAATTTGAGCTTATGAGCTTGTCCTTGACAATTATTTTTTCTCATTCTTCAGAGAGTATATGAGCATTCAGTTTTCTATAGTTTTTTTTTTTTTTTTTGACAGGCAGAGTAGACAATGAGAGAGAGAGACAGAGAGAAAGGTCTTCCTTCTGTTGGTTCACCCCCCAAATGGCCACTATGGCCAGCGCACCGAGCTGATCCAAAGCCAGGAGCCAGGTGCTTCCTCCTGGTCTCCCATGCAGGCACAGGGCCCAAACACTTGGGCCATCCTCCACTGCCTTCCTGGGCCACAGCAGAGAGCTAGACTGGAAGAGGAGCAACCGGGACAGAATCCGGCTTCCCAACCGGGACTAGAACCTGGGGTGCCGGCGCCACAGGTGGAGGATCAGCCTAGTGAGCTGAGGTGCCGGCCCTATAGGTCTTCTTAAAGGAAGCTTAGTCAATACTTTTCTCAAGTAGCACTGTTCTCATTGAATAAGCTTTGATACCATCCATTCCCAAATGGGAGAGAGAGAAGAAGGAAAAAGAGGAGGAGGAGGAGGAGGAGGAGGAGAGTAGGGAAGGGAAGGGAAGGGAGGGGGGAGGGAGGGATTTCACTAATAGGATTCTAGACCACATTCCTCATTTTGCTCGCCCATCAAAACTTTGTAATAATTGAACATTGGAGAATAAAATTGATAACGAAGTTCTGTCTTCGAGCCAACACTCTCGAAAGAAATCTTCAAAATGCAAAGCCCATCAATCATGCCACCCCACACTACAAGCCCTGCAGTGCCTGTCCTTCACTCTTCATGTAGACAAACTATGTCCTCAGCACTGCCTCAAATGCTCTCAGATGTCCACCTGCTCTGGCCCCCACCCAGCTCCCCAGCCTTCTCTGCTACCACTTTTCTGGTCCATGAGCTCAGGCCAAACTGCCTTTTTCCCACGTCTAAACTCTCCATTCTCTTTCCAAATGCCACGCCTTTGATCATGCTGTTGTTAATAGGCTCATCTTCCCCCTGCTCCCTCACAATAATCCCACTTTCAAATCTCCATGCAGGGGGCAGCACAGTAGATTAAGTGCCTTGCTGTACCTGCTTCCCATACGGGAGCGCAGGTTCTGGTTCTGCTCTGCTTCCGTTAAAGCTCCCTGCTGATGTACCTGGGGAGCACTGGCAGATGACCCCAGTACTTGGGCCCCTGCCACCCGTGTGGGAGACCTGGATGGAGTTCCTGACTCCTGGCTTCAGCCTGGCCTGGTCACTGAGGCCATTTAGGGAATGAACTGGTAGATGGAAGATTCTGTGTGTCTCCCTCTCTGCCTGTCACTCTGGCTTTCAAATTAACAGAAATGAAATTGATCTTTGAAAAAATCTCAGTGTAGAGATCCTTTCCTCTGGAAGTTTTCCCTTTCCCCAAATTCTCATTCTAGGGCAGGTTCCCTCATTATAGACTTACATACAAATTAGTTTCCAACTCATCCCTTCCTTCCTTCCCCACTCCCTCCCTCCCTCCCTCCTTCCTTTTTTCTCTCTCTTCCTTTCCCCCTTCTTCTAAAGAAATGTCTCCATTTGAATCCTACATTCCTCTGAATTCTGCGGTGATGACCGCCCGTCTCCCTTAGCCTGCAGGACAGCACAGACCCATCATTTGCTCATGGTTGTTCGCCTGGCCCAGAAATGGGGCCACTATTACTTGCTGCCCAAGGGAAAACAGACACTTTTCAATCTGCCTTGCTAATGGATGTCAACTATTCTTTGCTTACTATAACAATTAGAGTTATGTTTACGATCATCTTTGTTGATATGAACATAGGCAATTAAAGATCTGGGAATGAAAGGGCAGCTCGATATTGAAAACCAGTAACACTATGTGCTTCTCACACGTTCTGCGCACCTAGAGATCCATGTGGTTTTAGGACTCTCATCGCTGTGCTTGTTTTGTCTATAATCTTTGAGCAAACAATCTTAGGACAACATGTGCTAGGAAGAATGAAATCAATGAAGGGAACCTAGAAAATGTATGAAGGAAGCACCGAGACCCTGATGGACATTTCTGGGGAACTAAAGCTTTCGTTGCTCCTGAGTGAAGATACCAGGCTTGTGATGTGTGATGCTTCATGCCTCACAGCCCAGAAGTCCTGAGAGATCAGTCAGCAACCCGAGAGCCACACCGTCCACTAAGCAAAGCACATGATGACAGGAGGATGGAGCAGGAAACATCTCTTCAGAAATGGGAAGCAAAATGAAGGAAGACTCCAAACATGAAACTTGATCTGGCTTTCCCTGTAGGATTCAGAGAGGATTTTACATTTAAGTTTTTTCATTGGGTTTTGTCCAAGTTTTTATGCCAGCTTAGTTCCAGAGAAGGTCCCATTAATGCTGCCAGTACTAAGTCAAATCAACAATAAGGACTTACAGAGAAAAGACGCTGGTGTTAGCTGAGGTTTTTATCTTGAACCTGATACAAAAATTCAAATAGTTACGTGACCTTTAAGAAATGACTTGACCTCTCTCTTGAATCTTGCCAAATGACATACAGAATTTAGTGGGAAACATACAAATGATCGTTACTGCCTTCTGGCACATGAAGGAGAGGTGTTATATGTTAATTCTTCCCTGCAGCACTGTGTAGAGGTGTGTGTGTATGTGTGCACATGCTTGCATGTATGTGTGTGCATATGTATGTGTGTGTGCACGTGTGAACTCAAGGAGTAGCCCAAGACATGCTGTAGCGTGCTGAGCAGCTGCCTTTGGTTCCACCAGAACCTCTTCTTCATCTATGCCAAGATGCATGGAATTCTGGGGCGGAGCATTTCATCCTCCAACCAGCACAGGCATCTACCCACCAGTCACCCTGAGGAGAGTGAGGGACACACAGAATTCTGTGCCAGTGCTTGACAAATGTCCAGGAGACTTTCGCTAAGAGTAACTTCCGGCAGAATGAAGAAGCTGAAGGAATGTTGACGGAGAGTGAAGAATAAAATGGGAACGTTTAGAACCCCTAGAGCTTCACATCCTGGCCAGGAGCTGGCCCTGGGGAGCAGCCTGGAGGAGAGCAGGGCAGCCCGCAATGCTGACAGCAGACCCCTCTTCTCCATACCGGAGGGGCACAGGGTGTGCAGGTGTCCAAAGCTCCGTGCACAGGCGCGTTCACATACATGCAGAATGGCGCCCATCTCTACGAATAATGCTTACAGGAGCCCATTGCGTTGTAAATAACCTACGGAATTTACTGGACCCCCAATGTATCTGTCGCTATGCCGCTAAGAACAATGACAACTCAAGGAAGTTAATGTAATGATTTTTGACCATGTTTTAAGAAATGGCTTGCATTTGATTATGTATTGAGTAACCATAGGAATATCTTATTTTTAAAAAGTATATCCTAGAGCCTGATCCTAGGTAACAACAATCCATAACTAAAGGGTCACAGTGCAGGTGTGGGAAAAAACACAGTTATTAGGAGGATGCAGTGCAACTGGTAGGCTCATTGAGGTCAATTTTGATCCAACAGCAATCCAACGAGCATGAATTACATGCGGTGAGGACTTTTCTGGCACATTGTGGCATATATCTAGAATGAAAATGAACTAATTGTGTCTTGTCCTGCATCTTCCATTAGTCCGTATCCCTCTCTATGCTCTTGAAGCCCAGAGTCCCCTTGTTTTCAATTCACTATTATTTTCTTTCTCTTTGTCTACATTTCCTGAGAAAGGGTCAGATGAGAATGAAGTCTAGCAGGCTGCTCATCTCTATGATGTAGATAATTCGGATCATGGTGGCCAGAGTTCCAGAGTTCTAGGAGAACCAGAGAGGTAAAAAGGGATTTTAAAAACTGAGGTAGGCCAGCACCGCCGCTCAACAGGCTAATCCTCCACTGTGCGGCACCGGCATACCGGGTTCTAGTCCCGGTCGGTCGGGGCACTGGATTCTGTCCCAGTTGCCCCTCTTCCAGGCCAGCTCTCTGCTGTGGCCCGGGAGTGCAGTGGAGGATGGCCCAAGTGCCTGGGCTCTGTACCCCATGGGAAACCAGGAGAAGCATCTGACTCCTGGCTTCAGATCAGTGCAGTGCGCTGGCCGCTGCGGCCATTGGAGGGTGAACCAACGGCAAAGGAAGACCTTTCTCTCTGTCTCTCTCTCTCTCTCCCTGTCCACTCTGCCCGTCAAAAAAAATAAAAAAAAAAAAAACTGAGGTAGATTTCGGCACTGTAGGATGAACAAGCTACAAGACTCCAGGGACAAAGCATGGTTGGGAATCGGACCAAAGAAGAATGTTTAGTTAGACAAAGGACTGTGTCTGACCACTTCGGTCAACTCTCCCAAAGCCTTACACCTGAGCAGCACATGTGGGCCCACTCCCACTCCCTGAGGTTCTCCCAGTGGGCCTCTGGGGGATGCTGCTGGACTCCTGCCATCTGGTATCTGGGAGTCCCTCCTCTCCTGCAGCGAATACCACACAGCTTCATTTAAAAAATCTAAAGATCCTTGTGAGAGTTGGAAATTCAAGCTCTTGCCAAGAGTGACCAGCCCAATATCATGGGGCTAAGAAATTGCAGCCTGGGGAGGAGTAGGGGAGAGGGAGAAAAGGTAATCACAGCAGGGCTCAGGATCTCTACACCCCACGTGCACCACAGGGGTGACAGCGACTGCTGATTCCTGGTCTCACTTTCCACTTCAGTGCTTTCTATGGAGCCCTGATCAATGACTCCAAGAAAGACTGTCTTAGCATTAGAGGGTGAAGAGAGTAGTAAGCGTCATAGTTAAGTCCCACAGCTACCCAAGGCATACAGACCATCAAGACCGGAACTAGAGAACTGCAGATATACAAGAGGCCCCTAAAAACCTTTCCGTTTCCACCTCTACTTTTACAAAAACAAGACATGCTCAAAGTTGTTAAATTAATTAAATATATTTAAAAAATCTCCTGGCAACCATATAGCACATTGTTTTCTACAATAAAACCATCCAGAGATAGAAGTGGAAGTATCAATGTATTATGCAGCTTCTTTGATTGTAATTTAAGAGGAGTTTTCTGTGCGTGTCCTGTTCCGCTATTTTTATATGATGTTTCATCTTAGATATACATGTGTGCACCTGTGGTGCATTATAAAGCTAGTAGATGGACTTTTGCCTTGGGTTTTAAGGTGAAATTCTTTATGACGCACATTCATTTTGTTGTGGACACTAGCACAACACATTTGATCCCCGCAAGTCTGTCTTTTTGTGTGGTGTGTACCTGGGTGGTTTTCAGACGGAGGGTGGCAACGAGGGAAACTGCTGGGGTCCAAGCTTATCCTGTGATTTGGTTTCTCTGCTCCTGTTCCCTGACAATTCTATCTCACAACTTTCTTCCCCGTGGAGCGTTCCACTTGAAACTAAGCCTGTGGGAAAAACACCTCGTATTTAGGTGTGGATAATGGAACACGAAGGGAAAACACACAGAGGCTCTTTTGAGAGACTCTTTGCTGCTGGCTGGAGGGATATTTTTCAAAATAGAAGTTAAATTTACATGACTAAAAACGCCCCACAGCAAGAGCTTGCTGAGTCGCCTGTGGTGTGCATCTCCATAGCCAAATTGGGGCAGCTTCACCACTCAGCCTGGGCTCCGGGCCACTCTGGCTGGCGGCCTTGCCAACTAGGACATACCAGGGAGGCGGGGCTCCCAGGCAGGCTGGCTCTCTCTCCACAGCTCTGCATCTGAATATTTCAGAGGATTTCTAAAGCAGTGCTAGACTCAGTCGCCAACTGCAAGGAGGACATCCGGGAGGGCCTGCCCTCAATAACTGTAGCCACATTAACTCCGGTCCCCGGTGAGCCTGGGAAAGTGGAAATCATCAGTGCTCCCCAACTCGTGAGATGGTCCTCTTCAAGCTACACAGTGAAGGTCTTGACCTTGGGCAATGCTCCAAGATGTCATCTCACCCTACGATGCTAACCATTCCTCTGCCTTTTATCCATGCCTGTAAAGAGATTGGGCAGTCAAAAAGGTTGTGTGCAGGCAACATGTGTGTAACTAAACTCATTAGCAGCGAGGCCCACATAGGTCTCATGGGACTGACACTCAAAGCCGCCGTTCCAACTGTTGTGAGATGGCCATGAAGCAGCAACTTGACAACACCTGGGCCAATGGGACAATTGCAGAGTACCACAGCAATCATCCAGGTCCATCACGGTCCAGATGCGGGCCAGAGTGCCCTGCTCTGGCTGCCCAAAATGATCACATTAACTAGAAAGCAACGAAGCTCTTCAGATTTTTGATCTTTAAATGTGAAACTGTAAGAAAAGGAAGTCCCATAAATTTCAGATCGTTGGGAATTTTGCAAGTGCCCCAGATGCCTCCCTTCGAGTGAACCCCGGCAATCCTGCAGAAGGCTCACGTGTGCACTCCCCTTGCGGGTGCTGTGGATGACAGTGTGGGCTGCTGCCCCGGGGCCAAGGTGTTTTTGACACTTGTTCCATCTTCATCATGGAAAATGACCAGCTAGAGAGCTGATTATTTTTAAAACACAATTTGGATTGGGAACATTGTTTTTCTCTTGTGGAACAAGAATTTAAATTTGTGCCATTACTCTGCTCTTGCCTAACCCACAGGAAAATTGGAATAGAGTGTCGATCCCGAAATAGGTTGTACCTCTGGACTCACTGGTGCCCAATAAAGATCACTCCAGCCCCTAGACAATTAGCCAATGCTCATCTATAATGCTTTCCTCACAGAGACAGGGGAGGGAACTAAAAGGGGGTAAAGATAAGTATAAAATGTAATTCAAATTCTTATGCTTCCCCTGGGTACCGTAATGGAGACCTGAGCATTTAGACGACACAATGACAGTGTCTCTTCATGTTAGAGGAAAGGCGAGTGAAGCGGTTATCTAAGGTATCGTTCAAGGTCAGAGCACATCACTGTCTCGGACTGTCTGAATCGGTCTCCTGCTTCATGCTTATCTTTACTCCCTCGTGTTCAGGGTGTCCTCACTCAGGACTGACATTCTAATTGTTCACAACCAGACCCATCTCAAGACAATGGACACCCTCAATGCTGAGTAGATTACTCTCGGCAGAATTGACAAGTTGCGGTCAGATCTGCATCTCTTGTTAGCGCTGTTGGCGAGACAGACAGCAGTCAGCAGGACGTCACCTTTTGGTTGTCCAGGGTACCAGAGCACATACATTATAAAATAGAAAATAGTATTTATGTCACACTGCACAGAACGCTCTAATCTGAGGAGTAAATAAAATATAATGAACAGTGTGATCATACAGCACGCCTCCATCTCAACTCCTTGCTTTTAATTGTTGTTTTTTCCACACCAAACTGGATAACTTGGACACTTCCTACAATCAGTGTTCATTATATAGTCCAAAAATGTTTTATGCATGTGCATTTAGCAAATTTGTTCTAAAGCTTGACTGAACAAGGCCATCACTTTAAGAAAAAAGCATCATTGACATCACTGAAGCGTGCATTTCTCTGGAACCACAGAAAGAATTAACACAGACTTTCTCTTGCTGAATGATATTTTTAAGATTTTTGAAAAATTGTCAAAAGGCTTCCATGCAAAGATTCTGTCATGGTATCCTTTATATCCTTGAAATGTGATTTTTATAAAATCTTTATTCTTTTTTTTTTTTTTTTTTTTGACAGGCAGAGTGGATAGTGAGAGAGAGACAGAGAGAAAGGTCTTCCTTTTGCCGTTGGTTCACCCTCCAATGGCCGCCGCGGATGGTGCACTGCGGCCGGCGCACCACGCTCATCCGATGGCAGGAGCCAGGTGCTAGGTGCTTTTTCCTGGTCTCCCCATGGGGTGCAGGGCCCAAGCACCTGGGCCATCCTCCACTGCACTCCCGGGCCACAGCAGAGGGCTGGCCTGGAAGAGGGGCAACCGGGACAGAATCCGGCGCCCCGACCGGGACTAGAACCCGGTGTGCCGGCGCCGCAAGGCGGAGGATTAGCCTGTTGAGCCACGGCGCCGGCCATAAAATCTTTATTCTAAAACCATGACTCTAGAAATATTTGCACACAATAATATTTTTAAAAGAGAGTTATTTATTTGAAATGCAGAGCTAGAGAGAAGGAGACACACGAGCTCCATCCTAGTCTCCCATGTTGGTGGCAGGATTCCAAGCACTTGGATCACCATCTGCTGCTTTCCCAGGTGCGTTAGTGGAGAGCTGGATGGGAAGTGGAACACCCAGAACTTGGACAGGCACCAGTGTGGGATGTCGACGACCTATACCTGCTGCGCTCTAACATCTACCCACAGAATCGGATTTAAAGACTAGGATAGCTCAGATACAATGGGAACATCAGACAAGATTTATTTGTAAAAACAAGTTATTCTTGGTACCTGATGGTAAATAAGTGAAAGTGAGAGAAGTGCAAAAATGGAAGAATACTGCTTCGCTCACTCCTATGACCCACTCTGCTCTCTCCAAAGTGGGGAGGATTCTGCATGGTATAATTTTGGAACTTGAAATCCTCACGAGTCAGTGATTTTAATATCTGTGGGGGAAGCTATTCCCTTCTAAGTTGTCTCCATCTTTTCCTCACATGCTAGCTCAGGTTCCCCAGAAAGAGTCCCCAACAAGGGCTCTGGGGAAGGCAGGTTATTTGGGAAGTGATGCACAGAGCAGGAGTGTGGACAGAAGAACTGAAATAGGAATGAGGTGGGGCCGGTGCTGTGGCATACTGGCTTAGGCCCCCACTTACAGTGCCAGCATCCCCTGTGGGCACTGGTTCAAGTCTTGGTTCCTCCACTTCCTATCCAGCTCCCTGGGAAAGCAGTGGAAGATGGCCCAAGTCCTTGGGCCCCTGAACCCATGTGGGAGATCCAGACGAAGCTCCTGATTCCTGGCGTTCGATTGGCCCAGCTGCGGCTGTTGTGGACATTTGAGTAGTGAACCTGTGGATGGAAGACCTCTCTCTCTCTCTCTCTCTCTCTCTGCTCCAAGAAGAGCAGGTGGCAAGATAGTGTGAGGCATTTGTATGAGAGACCTCTGCCAAACCTCATGAATGGTCTGTTTTGCCTTATTTGTCTTGTCTTTGTGAAGCGAAAAGACCTTATGCTTGGCAAACTCATCCAGGTATAATGGTTCGTACTTTGTAGGGATTATTGAACTTGTAAGAATATGTTCCTTATGATGGAATATTTTGCAATATTGGGGTATGCATCAGCAGCTGGCCTAATCTAGAACTAAAGATGACAGAGTCATGGAAATAATAGAGTAACTTTGGCTTTTGTAAGGCAGTTGGAAAACCTTTTATAAATACAGCTTTTCTACGAGTTAAGAATTGCTTTATCGGCTGGCGCTGTGGTGCAGTGCGTTAAAACCCTGGTCTAAGGCACTGGCATCTCATATGGGTGCCGATTCTAGTCCTGGCCACTCTTCTTCTCATCCAGCTCTCTGCTGTGGCCTGGGAAAACAGTAGAGGATGACCCAAGTCCTTGGGCCCCTGCACCCATGTAGGAGACCCAGAGGAAGCTCCTGGCTCCTGGCTTTGGATCTGCGCAGCTCTGGCCGTTGAGCCATCTGGATGGAAGACCTCTGTCTGTATCTACCTCTCTCTGTAACTCTGTCTTTCAAATAATTAAAATAAATCTTTAAAAAGAAGAATTGCTTTATCATATTTCAATTAATTTTCATACTTCATATTACCCTAGAAAAGCATATCTGTCATCTATCATCTACTTATCTATCATCCATCTACTTTTTTTTTTTGCAGGCAGAATGGACAGTGAGAGAGACAGAGAGAAAGGTCTTCCTTTGCTGTTGGTTCACCCTCCAATGGCTGCCGTGGCCTGCGCACTGCGGCCGGCGTACCGTGCTGATCCGATGGCAGGAGCCAGGTGCTTCTCCTGGTCTCCCATGGGGTGCAGGGCCCAAGCACTTGGGCCATCCTCCACTGCACTCCCGAGCCACAGCAGAGAGCTGGACTGGAAGAGGAGCAACTGGGACAGAATCCGGCGCCCCGACCAGGACTAGAATCCGGTGTGCCTGCGCCACAAGGCGGAGGATTAGCCTATTGAGCCGAGGTGCGGGCCCCATCTCTCTTCTATATTTATCTATGTCATCTGTCTACTCATCTATTTTTTGAGAGTCCTTATCATGTTGCTGCTTTCTATCTTTCTATTTAATCCAATAAAGTTATTAATCTATGCGTTTCCCTCTAAGTAATCCCTTGGCCAGATTCCATACAGTTTCCTTATGGTTATTGATTTCTAAATATTCTATATCATAGTGATGATATCTACTCTAAACTGCTTTAATATTTCTAAATGATTATATTTGTATGGTTAATTTATTGCTACAAAATCTTAATATGAGTTAAAATGATTTCACTAGGGGCTATGACCATAAAAAGTCTCTTTCAAGAATTTGTCTAACATGCTATTTAATGGGCACTAATAAAGTTTCATTTCTGTTCATAAGGCATATGCTTAGATATATTGAAAATATGAGGATTTAACTAAATCATATGATTTTGGCTTAGAACAGAACCATTATTATTTTTATTTAACTCTTGTCAAATACCAAATTTTTAAATCTTAACTTTTGTTTCTTTCAATTCTTCCTCATAGTTTTTACTTTAAATAGTTCAATAGTTTTATAAATTATGTAATTTATAAAGACAATTGCACATTTTGTGTGAGTTATATAGTTTAACAAGAAAAGAGCACCGTCACCCTATTTTTGTTTTTAATTAATTGTATATTAATCTAACCAATGCCCTCTTATAATTTGATTTATATATGCATTTCTAACTGCTTTAATGGTTAATAATTTTTGAGAATGCCATTTATGGTTTATTTTTACCATCTAATCTCTCATTTACATTTATTATAAGAATGAAATATTTGGTCTCATGTTTACTCATTAAATGGTTCATATTTCATTACAATGCTTTCTTGTGTTTTTTATTTTTTAATTTTTGTCATATGGACTCTAGTAGAGTAAAACAAACATCAAAACAGTCGTTTTTGTGTTTTCTATTGGTTTAGGCCATATGCAGCCTACTTTAAGTTCTCTTGTATTTCCTTGTTTAAATATTGTTCATTTTTATGTTGAGTGGGATGCATCTACCAGATAGCAGTTGTTACACAGTGCACAGGAGTAAGCAGCAGAGTTAGCCAGAAGCAGTGGAACATGGTAAATAATGAAATGAAGAATGTAATAATGAAATGAAGAATATAATAATGAAATGAAGAATATAATAATGAAATGAAGAATGTAATAATGAAATGAAGAATGTAATAATGAAATGAAGAATATAATAATGAAATGAAGAATGTAATAATGAAATGAAGAATGTAATAATGAAATGAAGAATATAATAATGAAATGAAGAATGTAGTAATGAAATGAAGAATGTAATAATGAAATGAAGAATGTAATAATGAAATGAAGAATATAATAATGAAATGAAGAATGTAATAATGAAATGAAGAATGTAATAATGAAATGAAGAATTGTGCCTCACGCATGAAAGAGAAGGGACCCTAGCAAAGAAAAACAGACCTGAGGGAATAACTTCAATTTTCCTCACCTCCCAAGGAAGTTGTATTCCTTTTCTATTGGCAATCAATTCCCATAAATTAAGTAGCCTCATGTACAAATGTATAATCTCATAGTCTTTGTTGATGAGCTCCATGACAATTGACAAAAGACCAAAAAACTAGAGAAAAAAACAAAAAGTTTATGAACACATACAGCAATCCTGCATGTCGAAGAAACTCAGTGACAAGCAACTCAAAGAAGTAGCTAGAACTTGGGCTTAATATAGCAATTAACAAAGAATGAGATATTTCTAGAGAAGAGATGACAAAGGAAGAGGCTGGAGACTTCCAAGGCAGCAAATGAATTGTGGAAACAAATGGAATGCACTTTGTGAAGGGTCATCTTCATGCCGGCGTTCCATTTTCTTCCTGGCCATAAAATCGCTGGAGACAGGACTTAGGGTAGTCCTCACTTCCCAGAGACTGCTGCTTTTAGCAGATAAGGCAAACTCCAGGAAGCTTTCTTTCTCTGTCGGTTGAATTGCAAATACCTTCAGCTCAAAATAGCTCTTAAACCACAGTGCCCTGTCCAAGGCTCCAGGCACTAACCCCCTTCCTCACTCAGCAAGACAGATGGCAGAAGTCAGCTCTGTGCCGTTGTGAGGCTGGGCTTCTTTGTCCTTGCTGATGGTCAGTTGAAGATGGTTCTCAGCTCCCCGATGACACTTTCACCATACACCTCCTGGATCTTCAGACCAGCCATGGTGTCCAGAGTCTTTCTCCCACTGCCTCCATCTGGCTGACTCCAGTGGGAAAGGACCCTCTTCCAAAGGATCGGATGATTAGATTAGGTGTGAGCGCGTCATCCGGGATAATCTCCTCATCTCAATATTCACAACTTTCATTATATATGGACAGTACCTCTGGTACGTAATGTAACAGATCTGCAGATTCCAGGGATTGGGGATTAGATATTTTTGGGGTATACCTTATGCAAAGTCTACCAGTGAAGGCTAGGCTGGCACATATCAGCAAATAGGCCAGGCAGCATTAAAAGTTCTGCTCAAAAACTTACTGTGTTGATGGGGCTGGTGGCATAGGACAGTGTGTTAAGCCACTGCCTGGGATGCCGGCATCCCTTAGAGGCACCAGTTTGAGTCCTGGTTGCTCCATTTCATATCCGGCTCCCTGATAATGCACATGGGAAAGCAGTGGAAGATAGTCCAAGTACTTGGGCCCCTGACACACACATGGGAGACCCAGATGGAGTGCCAGGCTCCTGGCTTAGCCCTGGCCTAGTTCCAGCCATTGTAGCCATTTGGGGGTATGAACCAGTAGATGAAGGATTCTCTCTGTGTGGGGGTCTCTCTCCCTCACTCTCTGCAACTCTGCCTTTCAAAAAAAAAAATCTTAAAAATAAGACTGTCCTGTGTTGATCTGACAAAAGGCCACCACCTAGTGAAAATAAGTTAGAATCAGAAAAAACAAGTGCAAATGAGGTTAGCAGTAATCAGAGGAGAAGTAGTACATGACCTGGGGAGTCCCACACTGGGACAGGGGTCCAGCAGGAGCTTGGAAAGGAGTTCTGGTGAAGACCAAGAATGGTGCCAAAGAAAGGAAAGAAAAGAGACGTGCGACAGCAAGTACAAGAGAGACCTGGGTACTGCAGACCTATTGGGACTCCTGCTGACCCAGACTGGCGTGCATGTCCACACTGAACCGTTCCAGCTGTCATGTCCCACGCAGGTGCTACAGTGTTGCTGTTCAAAGGAAGCCATGCTGATCGGGAGATGCCCATGGACTGGAGCTGAGCTCAGTCTCTGGCGCCCTAAGCAGGGTGCAGGGAAATCCAATCAGTCCGAGCCTTCGGTTCTGCTTCCTGCCCAGCCCTTGGATTCCACTCCTCCTGATAGTCATCCTGGAGGGCTGGTCTAGCGCTGGGAAGCCAGCCAGAGAGACAGCACCTGACTTCCCTGTGTTTGGAGTCAAGGTGGAAGCATTGTGGTAAGAGATCCACACAGCCGTCCCTCTACTTGGAGACAATGTGTTGGAAGAAACTGGTTTTATTTTTTCTCATCACAGCTTCTCAATATTTTCTGTTATATCTACTTTTTGCACTCAGATTACTCTTAGTATGTTTTTATTTTATCTGCTCTTTTGAAAAGGAGTTGTGAATTTATATTCAATTTACTAAATTTATAGTAACTTGTATCTATTGCTGCTACATTGACAGAACCTTTATTTAACCTTTTATTCTTCAGCTCTTACATGGGTAAGCAAGATATTATATCAATACGTATGATATCAATCTGAGCCCAAAGTAAGAATGGAAACATTTTTTCCTGAAATATTTATTTCCCTAAAATCATTCTGAAACACTAATATTCCATGAGAGCCCCTTTTCTTGTCTTGTGCATTTTGGATTCATTCTTTTCTCTCCACCCATATTTTATGTTTCCACTTTTGAGTGACAGATTCAGACTGTGAATTCTGCTCGTTTTCTAACTGACTTCCTCCCCCGGTCTTTGCCCATTTCTATCAATCTCCATGCTGGTGCCAGTCTGCCTTCCTGACACATTTGCTCTTACTGGTTTTTAACCTGCTCCTTGTTAAAGCTTCATGTCACTCCAGCTTGAAGAATCTATTACTTTCCCCCACTCTAATCCTTACATTTCTTTTTTAAACGTGTTATTTAAGTTATGCAAGTTCATTTATTACATATAAACAGATTTAGGAACACAGTGATACTTCCCACCCAAGATCCAACCCTTCCCCTCTTCCCTCTCCACTTCCCACTCTTAATTTTTACAGTTTTATTTTCAGTTTACTTAGTGACTGTAAAGTCAACCCTACTCTAAATAAAAGAGTTCAACAAATAGTATGAAGAAAACAGCATTCCTCAACAGAAGAAACCAGGGCTAGAAACAATCATCAAATATCAAAACGTCCACTTTACTCCAATACATTACATTTTAGGTACTCATATTAGGGAAAACATGATGTCTGTCTTTTGGGGACTGGCTTATTTCACTAAGTATAATGGTTTTCAGTTGCATCCCTTTTGTTATAAAAGACAGAATTTCATTATTTTTGACAGCTGAGTGGTACTCCATAGCGTTACACACCATAGTTTCTTCATCCAGTCAACACTTGGTGGACACCTGGGTTGATTCTGTATCTTAGCTATTGAGAATTGTGCTGAAATGAACATTCTTTCAACACCAGGTTCAGGCTACATTTGGCACCTGATGCCACCTGTCAACTTGTCTTCTCTGCCTCAATCCACACAACAGCTGCATCATCCACTTCCTGGCCATTTGCCTGAATTCCATGTGTTTTATGTCTCTTCCCATTGGCTCTGTGACTATTCTTTCCTCCCTTGTATTTTAAGTTTTCTCGTGTCTGTGATGATTGCTTTCAAGGCCTTCCTAGCACCTGGTGTGGAGCTACAGTCTGAAAGTGATGTGTTGGTGCAGGAATTTAGCCTCGCAGTTACAACTCCCGCATCCCCTCCTCCCAGTGTCTGAGTTCACTTCCTGGCTGTGCTCCCGATTCCAGCTTCCTGCTAGTGCAGACCCTGGAAGGCAGCAGTGAAGGCTCAAGGACTTGAGTTCCTGCCACCTGGGTTTCATTCTCTGTCAGCCCCGGCCCTGCACCAGCCATGGAGGAATAGACCAGTGGATGAGAGTGCAGGGTGTCTGTCTGTCTGTCTCTCCTCTTCACCACCCTCTCAGGTCAGTGAATAAACAAAACATAAAAATAAATTGTAAGTGTTGTCTACTGAATAAAAAGCAAGTTTTGCCAGATGAACCAGTTCAATAGTTCAATGTGACTTGACATAAACATAAAAATGTGTGCATGCTTTTAAATAAATCTGTGAAAAAAAAGTAGAAGCTCCTGGAGCTCTCCTCTTCCCAAAGTCAGTTCCCTTTATAGTTCCTTGTGCATACTTAACAGAAATATTTTTATTTATTACATAATATTAACTAGCACTCTTAGTATTCACCTATATGTAGAAAAAAATATGTAGCTATCACACTGTACATCCTATTTTAGACCTGTGTTCACTTAGATCATCCAACCACCTCGTACAGAATACTTCACCTTATAAATGTCCCAAGAACCATCTTCAACTCACAGAAGTTGAAGGTGTTTCCAATTCTTCCTTATTGTAAACCAAACTACAAATAATAAAGAAGGAAGCCCACCATCTCAGCAAAATGAGCCTACAGAACCTACCTTCCCAGAACAAATGCATCCTCAATCAATTAAATAAGAAAATCCTAAATAAACTACAGTGACTTCGGTAGCAAATAGTATTAAATATCGGCGCAGCTGATGTCTCTGACAGACACCATCATCCTTGTGACCCTATTTTGCTTGGGAATGGGGAAGTCAGGGAGAAGCTGTGTGGAAATCTGGAGAGAAGGTTCTGGCCATGCCTGTGACCACAGGGGAGCCAGTGGGGACTCTGCAGCACTGGGCTAGGAACCCAAGCTGTGTCAGGAAAACATAAGGAGACCAGCGTGGGTGTGGACAGTGAGGAGAGGAGGGGATGAGAAGACGTGGACCACAGCAGGGTCACAGAGCTGGTGCACGATGGGGGGAGAGAGGGAGGGAGATGGGACCTGTTGGCCTGCAGGCAGGACGTGGGCGTTGCTGGTGGCAAGGTCTAGACCTTGGTTATGATATCAGGAAACAGGAGCTGAGAAGGTCCTGAATATGGTCACTGAGGCCAAGCAAGGACGAGGCCAGGCAATGAAAGGTCCATCTGTGGAAACACCGATCCCCCTCGGATGACTGGGATGAGGTATGGGATGTGCTGGTGACCAGGGTGCTGGGGACACTCAGAAGCCAGAAAACACGGCCTCAAGGATGGCCGGGTGAGAGAGGCGGATGCAGCCTGCCTGGCGGAGCAGCTGAGCATCTATCTCCTGAGACACTCCCCGACATCTCGGGCTGCTTTCTTCCAGGGTCGCGGTCAGCACAGGTCAGGGCCATGGCTACAGGAGCTGACTCCTGGAGCCAGACAGCCCAGACTCAGACATCATGTGCTATTTGCCAGCCGGGTGACCTGAGGTGAAACGTCTTGGGTCACCTGCAAATTGGAGCCGACAGGAGTGCCTCCCTCCCAAGGCTGTCGTGAGTCCCATGGCGACCCGGCCCCCGCACCTGGCACCGATGATGCTGCTAATCACGTCCCATTCCTCACCTGGACATCACAGGCGTGTGAAGGAGGCAGTCACTGCTCATGTTGTAAGTTGGCTGGACAGAGAGCAAGCTGTCAGTGCATCTGCCCAGCAACTCCGTGTCTAGACATTTCTCCCTTAGCTGCACTCGTCCCTTTAGAAAATAACACACATACAAAGACATTCTCACTATAAAATTTGTAATAGTCAAACCTTTGGGAGAATGAACACTGACAGGTGTATACACGCAGCTTTTAAAATGAATGTACTGGCTTCCTAGGTGCAGATGGAAAATTCTCCAGGGTGTACAAAGGGCCATGAAAAGTGCATGGTGTGTGTGTCTGTGTGTGTGTGTGTGTGCAAGGGGTAGGGGAACAGCATTGTGGTACAGCCATGCCTATGAGGCCAACATCCCGTATAGGAGTGCCTATTTGAGTCCTGGCTTCACTGATTCTGATCCAGCTCCTTGTTCCTGTGCCCGGGGAAACTAGTAGATGATGGCCAAGTGATTGTGCCCCTGCCATTCATGTGGGAAACTAGTATGGAGTTCCAGACTCTTGGCTTCTGCCTGGTCCAGCCCTGGCCGTTGTGGTCAGTTGGGTGTGAACAAGCAATGGAAGACTTCTCCTTCCCTGTCTTCTCTCTGTCTCTGTCACTCTGCCTGTCAAATAAGTAAACCAAAAAAATCTTTACAAAAAAAAAAGTTCATGGGGAGCTGTGTTGTAGAGTTGGGCTGCTACCTGTAGTGCCAGAGTCTTATATGGGCGTTGGTTTGAGCCCCACTGCTCCACTTCGTTTTTTTTTGTTTTTTTGTTTTTTTGTTTTTTTTTTTTTTTGGACAGGCAGAGTTAGACAGTGAGAGAGAGTTATAGACAGTGAGAGAGAGACAGAGAGTAAGGTCTTCCTTCCATTGGTTCACTCCCCTAATGGCTGCTATGGCCGGCGCTGCGCTGATCCAAAGCCAGGAGCCGGGTTCTTCCTCCCAGTCTCCCACGCAGGTGCAGGGCCCAAGCACTTGGGCCATCTTCCACTGCCTTCCCGGGCCACAGCAGAGAGCTGGACTGGAAAACGAGCAACCGGGACAGGACTGGCACCCCGACCGGGACTGGAACCCAGGGTGCCAGCACTGCAGGTAGAGGATCAGCCAAGTGATCCACGGTGATGGCCCTCTGCTGCTCCACTTCTGATCCAGCTCCCAGATGATACACCTGGGATTTCAGTAGAGGACAGCCCAAGTGCTTGGGGCTTTGTACTCACATGGGAGGCCTAGAAGAAGCTCCTGGCTTCAAATTGGTTCTGCTTCACATGGGTCCAGCTCTGACCATTGCAGCCATTTGTGGAGTAAACCAGCGGGTGGAAAACCTCTATTTCTCTCTGTCTCCCCCTCTGTCCCTTGTAACTATGCATTTCAAATAAATAAAATTAATATTTAAAACAAAAAAAGTTTGCAGATGGCCTGGTATTGTGCACAGCAGGTAAAGCCGTAGCTATGACGCTGGTATCATGTCCTGTGTGGGCACCAGTTTAAGTCCTGGCTGCTCCACTTCTACTACTGCTCCCTGCAAATGCACCCGGGAAAAGCAGTGGAAGATGGCCCAGATACCTGGGCTCCTGCCACCCATATGAAAATCCCAGATGAAGCTCCTGGATGCTGGCTTTGGCCAGACTCAGCTCTGCTGGTATAACCACTTAGGGAGTAGACCATTAGATGGAAGATTCTCTCTCTCTCTCTCTCTCTCTCTCTGTCTCTTCCTCTCTCCATAACTCTTTCAAATAAATAAATAAATCTTTACAAAAGTTCATGGAAAATGCTTAGTGTGAAAAAACTACCCATGGATTTTTAAAATTTCTACAAGAATAAACTAATCTTTTAACTCCATTTTCTATGAACTTTTTTTAAACTTTTATTTAGTAAATATAAATTTCCAAAGTACAGTTTATGGATTACAATGGCTTTCTACCCCACATAACTTCCCTCCCACCCACAACCCTCCCATCTCCTGCTCCCTCTCCCGTTCCATTCACATCAACATTCATTTTCAATTATCTTTATATACAGAAGATCAATTTAGTATATATTAAGTAAAGATTTCATCAGTTTGCACCCACACAGAACATAAAGTGCAAAATACTTTTTGAGTACTAGTTATAGCATTAATTCACATTGAACAAAACATTAAGGACAGAGATCCTACATGAGGAGTAAGTGCACAGGGACTCCTGTTGCTGACTTAACAAATTGACACTCTTGTTTATGGCGTCAGTAATCTCCCTAGGCTCTTGTCATGAGTTGTCAAGGCTATGGAAGCCTTTTGAGTTCGCCAACTTCGATCTTATTTAGACAGCGTCATAGTCAAAGTGGAAGTTCTCTCCTCCCTTCAGAGAAAGGTACCCCCTTCTTTGATGGCCTGTTCTTTCTACTGGGATCCCACTCGCAGAGATCTTTCATTTAGGTTTCTTGTTTTTTGTGTTTTTTTTTTTTTATTTTTTTTTTGCCAGAGTGTCTTGGCTTTCCATTCCTTAAATACTCACATGGGCTCTTCAGCCAGATCCGAATGCCTTAAGGGCTGATTCTGAGGCCAGAGTGCTATTTAGGATATCTGCCATTCTATGAGTCTGCTATGTACCCCGCTTCCCATGTTGGATTGTTCTCTCCTCTCTAATTCTATCAGTTAGTATTAGCAGACACTAGTCTTGTTTATGTGATCCCTTTGACTCTTAGACCTATCAGTATGATCAATTATGAACTGAAATTGATCACTTGGACTAGTGAGATGGCATTGGTACATGCCACCTTGATGGGATTGTATTGGAATCCCCTGGCACACTTCTAACTCCACCATTTGGGGCAAGTCAGCTTGAGCATGTCCCAAACTGTACATCTCCTTCCTCTCTTATTCCCACTCTTATATTTAACAGAGATCACTTTTCAGTTAAATGTAAACACCTAAGTTCATTTTCCATCAACTTTAAAAGTTCTTGTATCATTATGAGGAAAGCTCAGATACAAGGCAGTACAAAAGCTATGCTGTATTTGACACACATGTATGCTTTTCTGTATAAATGAATGGAGTATTTTTGGAAAGTTACACAGGAGGCCTGGGAGCCAAGGGAAGACCAGGCTCGCTTCTCAGTGAATAGCTTGTGGTAACCTGTGTATCTGTCCCGTGCATACGCTCAAAGTCTTGCAAACAAAGTCTGGACATTGTACCGTCAATTTCATATTCAGGGTAGATCACTCGAGCAAATAGCTCCTGACTACCTCACTGCATGGCCAAGCCTGTGGCAGGTGAGGAATTTGAGGATGGCGGCATTAGTCCCTCTCCTTAGCACCTGCCGGGGAGGCCGGTGGCACCCATGGGAATCAGGATAACCCGGTGCCGGGAGCCTAACGCTGCACAGCTTCCGTTGTCCTCTGGCTTCTACAGGTGCTTTGTAACCCATGAGCCAAGTGGGGCAGAAAATCTGTTTCAGTTAATTTTGTATTTGGGCCAGGATTCGAGAGTGCTCAGTGTTTCTGGAAGCCGAGGGTTCTGGAAGCTGATGATGCTTCATTCTGCCTGGGACCTCAGATTGGAAGTGAGATTTGGATACAGATGTCAACGTATTCAGGATCTTTTGGGGAAAGGTTACCTTTACATTGTTTTAAGTTTAAAAAACAACAACACCTAACTCATAATTACCCTTCACCCTACAGGAATACAGAAAGGGATTCACCTACCCATCCTGATCCCGGCTGCTTTCTAGTAGCACGACAACGAAAATGCTCTATTTATTGAAACCTAAATTTAGCGTGAGGCGACTGGGCAGCTCAGGACACTGTAATAAAATACGCGTACATGGCTGTTGATGAAAATGTAGGTGTTTGTGTTTCCAGCACGGCTCCTGCCCATGACACACATGGAAAAGTAAATAGGAAAGAAGAAGTAGTCATTGAGATTCTGAGCGGGGACGTGGCGAACAGCCCCAAATAGCAGCTGACCGTTCTGCTTTCTCTCCTCCTTCCTCCCCTTCTAAGAGAACATCGGTGAGACGCAGGGGAGGCGCAGGCATGGCTCCGGGCTGCAGGCTCTGGCTGGCGTGTGCACAGAGTGCAGCGTCTAATCCTGTGCTACGTAAAAAACTAACTGAGAAATGACTTTCTGTCTCCGTTTGTTTGCTCAGAAGTTACAAAGCACTGAGAGATACTTGAGGAAAATGAAAGCCATAGGCTGGGAGTCGCTCAGCTGAGGAAAATAGCTGCTTTGTGACGCAGACGTTTCTAACCTCAGCCCCGTGGGCCCCTAAAGGCCGACACTGAGGAGAAAGTGCTACAGTCAGCAAGGCTGTGCCACATGCAGGCTGCTGCCAGGCCAAGCTGGCGCAAGGCCAGGCGGAGTCTCAGGAACCCTGGGCTTGAGGCTAACCCCGGGGTCCTGCCAGAGAGGGGCCCTGTAGTCTGGAAACCCACGAGACCCAGCGGAGGCATTCGGTGACGAGAGCTTGGGTTCACTTTGGGGCAGACACAAGGGCTAACCTGGCCACATACGAGCAGGCCTGGGCCACCCTCGCCCATCCTCACCTAGGAGCCCCAACTGAGCCGATGCCTCAGAAGTCCCGGTGAGAATTCTCACCAACCCTGCTCCACCCCGGGGCCTCCGTGGCAAGGAGGTCAGAGCTGACAGTGCTCAGAGAACCCATCAGGCCCTGTACAGGGAGGTCAGGATGAGTGTCCCCAGGTGCATTCGGCTCCCAGGATGCTCTGAGTCAGTCACTCTCCAGATCACACACCCAGCCCCACACTGTGCATGTTGAGGAGCCCTCGGCCTCGGGCTCTGCTTATCACTCAAAACCCCCTCTAGGGCCTGGCGCTGGCCTCATCCAGGCAAAAAGACACCTCTCCTATTTTCGTTCTTAGAGTTCCTGCCAGCCCCTTTCTGTTGCGTTGAATCCAACTAGATGTGTTCCTTACCCAAGATACGTTTGGTTTTGTTGCTGTGCTCAAATATTGTTCAAGTAATGGACATTTCTTTTTTTTTTTAGAGAGATGTATTTATTTATTTGAAAGGTAGAATGACAGAAACAGAAAGGTTAGAGAGAGAGACAGACAGACAGACAAACAGAGAGGTCTTCTACCCACTAGTTCATTTTGCAAGTGGCCACAATGGCTGGAGCTGGACCAGGCTAAAGCCAGGAGCCTGGAACTCTGTCCAGGTCTCTCAGAGAGCTCAAGCACTTGGGCCATCTTCTGCTGCTTTCCCGTTTGCATTAGCAGGGAGCTGGGTCAGAAGTGGAGCAGCTGGGACTCCAAAAAGTGCTCCCATAAGGGATGCTGGCATCACAGGTGCGGCTTAACCCACTGCACCGCAACACCAGCCCCTAAACAATGGGCATCTCAACACTGACCTGGATACGCTTAAAATGTTTATACTCCATAGTGCTGTTGATTTCAACTGCCTCCCACCTGCTGCTCCTCTGTGCTCATCTCTGCTAGATCCACGCTCCACACTGAGAGCTTCCAGAAAACCCGATCGCCAAGGAAGCAGCTCTTGGAATAATTTCCTGCAACGTCCCCGGCTCTGAACTGGCCCCGCAGCCTTCATCCATGCCATCTCAGACACCCTGGAACCACGTGGCCTCTAAGCAACAAGAGAAACAGGCACGCTACCAGGTCCACTTCCACGATCGCCACGCCCAGGGAAGCCCTCACTTTCTCGTCCCATGCCTGTAATTCTAAGAGTGCAGAGAATCCCTGTGCTCTGTGCCCTGGAAGGATGTTTACTTCTTTATTCGTCTAGGGTGTGGAAGAAAAGAAGCCCTGTTCTTGAGTTTTCTAACTGAGGTTCTAGAAGTTCATGACAAGTCCTGTTCCCCAGCCCCACTCCCGCTGCCCCGCAAAGGTCATCAGAGAAGGAGCAAAGCAGAAACAGGTGGAAGAAGAGAGTTTGCATTTTTAAAAGACTGTCAGAGCAGGCGATTGATGGCACAGCTGACGCGCTATATTGAAACAGTAAATAAATAGGGCCAGGCGCCCTTAGGTAACGTAGCTCCCCGGGTGCCTGGGTCTCAAGGAATCTCCCCCAACTCAACAAGAAAGAGGAACTAGAAGAAAGTAGGCTCTCAGGTTCCGAGTCCCTTCTGAGCCCGGCCACTGCTGAAGGATGTGTGTGGCAGGCTCTGTGTCTCCAGGGAGCCGTGACCTGGCCGTGGAGGGAAACTCCCCACAGCACACGGAGCACCGAGACCTCAGTGACGGGTAAGCAGCCAGGCTCACCAGAAAGGGCCTCACGAGAGAGGAGGGTCACGTGTGGACCCCTGAGGACAAGAACGAGACAGGTGAGGACCCCTCTCTGGATGGGGTAGAGGCCAGACCGGTGGGAGCAGACCACCTGAGCCCTGCTAAGCTCATTCTACCTTCAGATTATGCAAAGCAAGGAAAGCATACGTGGACCTGATGAATACGTGTAAATGCGAACAGTGTGCCTGTTTCCTTTCTACGTCCATGACAGAAACGCTCCCATGCTGCAAGCATCACGCAGAGGGTGGGGCTTCCCGGGACAGAAGCTCTTCCTGTGCCTATTATGTATGTTCTTGTCTGTGTTTAACATAAAGCGCTTGTGCTGTTGACCATGGTTGCTTAAATCCTTTTCTTCATTCTGGCTATTGCACTGTCCTCCTGAGAGTCCACTCCAATTCCCTTTTCTGTATAAAACTGATAAAGAGTCCAACGACTGAAAATTCAATATCAGCATCATATGGGCTTCAGGAAAAAAATAAATCAAAAAAGGAAAAGGCAGGCAGTTCTATGTAATAAGCTTCATGTCGTATTTAAAATAGATCATGGATACAGCTCTGTCTGCCGTTAGCAAGGCAAATGACCTTAGCCAGATGGAAGCCGTGATCAGACGTACACACTCCTACATCCCTAGTAGTAAGCGTCACAAAACATCCCGATGGTGTTCTGAACACAGAGATACTCCTTTATTTTCCATAATATCACATTGTTCCGAAAAATGCGCAAAGCCCAAAATTTACTCTTCACTTTTTGCCTTGAAGTGATTTGTTTTCCCCCTTGAAGGAAAGTCCGATGCTGTGGAAATGTCAGGCAAATTTGAAATTTGTGGATCAAGAATGCATATGGCTTTGGAGCAGTCCTTGGGGAAATGAAGCCATCTGCCCGTGTAAGTCACAATGCGACTACACGCCACTCACTGGCTTGGCATTTCTGCATGAGGATCACAAGCGAAGTTAGCAGCCTTCGGCTCAGAATGCAAGGTCCTAATACTTAACAGTGCATACTAAAGAAGTAAGTGGGAAATGCACCCCCGACTTTGCAGGAGCAGTTATTCCCAGAACTCCAGTCCAAGCCACTGCTCAGTCAGTTTCTGGAAACCAGGACACCTGGGCTGCACCCTGCACTCCTGGACCCTGGATGCTCTCAGACAGACGGACACCACTCACCAGGCTGCCTCCTCAGAACAGAACAGGGCCAGCGCCATGGCTCAATAGGCTAATTCTCCGCCTAGCGGCACTGGCACACTGGGTTCTAGTCCCGGTTGGGGCGCCGGATTCTGTCCCGGTTGCCCCTCTTCCAGGCCAGCTCTGTGGCCTGGAAGTGCAGTGGAGGATGGCCCAAGTGCTTGGGCCCTGCACCCCATGGGAGACCAGAAGCACCTGGCTCCTGGCTTTGGATCAGCACGTTGTGCCGGCCGCAGCATACCGGGCACGGCAGCCATTGCAGGGTGAACCAACGGCAAAGGAAGACCTTTCTTTCTGTCTCTCTCTCTCTCTCACTGTCCACTCTGCCTGTCAAAAAAAAAGAAGAAGAAGAAGAAGAAGAAGAGGAAGAGGAAGAGGAAGAAGAAGAGGAAGAAGAACAGAACAGGCTCACAGCAAACAGTTCCCCAAAACTCAGAAAGAAAATCCTAAACAGCAAAATACTCGTATTGGAAGTCTAAGAAATCCACAAAAGCAAGCAAAGAGCTCCCCATCACACAGACCTATGAGCCACATTGAGGAAGACACTCGATGGGAGCTTCGTGTCTTTCCACAGGGGCTACCATAGACCCTTAATCATACAGGAGGGAGCATGAGAGAGAGGAGTTGATGGAGCCATCGAGGAAGTAGAAAGAACTGGAACTTGAGCCACACACCCTGGGATCCTTCACTCAATACCTGAGTTGGGGAAGTCCCTGCACTCAGCCGTGTCCCAGATTCCATGCTGTAAAACAAGGCACTAATTGCACATCTTCATTTGATTACAGAGAATACAAAGGCACTTCAAAAAGTCTGGAAAAATGGAATTAAAAGACAAAATGATTCTGGTGCAAAAATAATTTGAAATGCATGCGTAGTTCTTGCATAAATGCATTTTCCATGAACTTTTTTGAAGACTCCTTGTGTATTTAAGGGAAACAGCACTTGGAAAGTCCTTGAAAACTTATCTGCTGGGAGTGAATCTTGTGGCACAGCAGGTTAAGCAGTTGACTGTAATGTTGGCATCCCATATTGGAGCGCCAGTTCGAGTCCCAGCTGCTCTGCTTCTGATCCAGCTCTCTGCTAATGCACTTAAGAAAACAGAAGAAGGCGGCCTGAATATTTGGGCCCCTGTCACACAGGTGGGGGGCCCTGAAGGCATTTCAGGCTCCTGGCTTTGGCTTGGTCCAGCCCCCAGCAGCTGAAGCTATTTGGGAAGTTAATCAGTGATGCAAGATTCTCTCTTTCTCTCTCTCTCTCTCTCTCTCTCTCTCTCTCTCTCTCTCTCTCTCTTGCTCTATCACTCTGCCTTTCAAGTAAATAAAGTCAATCTTTAAAAAAAAAAAAAGCTATTGCTGTAATTTTAGTTGCCAGTAATGGTTCTATCAGCTCCATTTTTATCCATGGCCCAGCAGAGAGAGAGTAGGAGCTAGGGGACAGGATTTGTGGCATTTCCGAAATCCACCATGTTACAAGCTTCAGATCTAGCATGAGCCCGTTTTGCCACAGTAGCATGTTTTCTGCAGTTGCAATGAGAATCTTTCCTGGCATGAAACATATTTTTCTTTTCATGGGAGTGAATGCAACTCTCGAGAGATGCTTTCGACCGGAAACAGGCCACGTGAGCACGAACCATCTCCTCAATAGGAATTAAACACTGTGGTCCCATCATTGTACCACACGACGGGGAAGTGCTTTTGCCCACTTTTCACTGCCTGTCTAATCAATTTTTATTCTTTTCCTAGTCACATGGAAAGGGGTTGGAAATGGCTAAATAAAGCGAAAGATGTTTTAGATTGCATCACTAAGTGATAGCTGCATTATTTCATAAATGAATAGTGCTAGCCATATTCCTATAATTTATGAATGGGAGTGTCATCTGGGGATAATATCGGTGTCAGTTTCTGCATTTAAATGCCTGCATTAGCTGTCAGCTGTGCAAGATCCCATAAAGACAAACAACTCCACAGTCAGCACACAGATGTGGGTACCGGGCCCCCCTTTGGTGAGTAGATATGATGCTGAGATCCCAGAGAGCTCTCGGGAGTCACCACCCTCATGGCTTACCCCAGATTCCCAAAGCCCTTCTTGGACAATAGCCTCATCAAATGGCCTATGCTTGGGAGCTCTCTTTTGGCTGTTAGAATTTCCTTTTCCCTTAGGTCTATCTCTAGATGAAATTATTACTGTGATTATTTATTTTACAGCAATTTCCATAAATAACCCTGATTAGGTTATGTAGGACACTGTGGCATATACAAGTCTGATATTCTTATTAAGAAGTCGAACTCTCTGTTACTGTACTATTGGAACCTTTGACATTAGTTGATACTTGTTAAGTGTAATGACTGTGCTGTGTGATCATAGTGCCAGTGGTGGTACTTGTGTGTATGTGCATGACTGTATGTGTACATGTGTGCCTGTAGCCTGTTGTAGGGGGGACAAAAAGGAGGAGGTGGGTAAGAGAAGACAGTGGGGAAAGCCTTCCTTTTATCATAAAAGGTCTCAATGATAGTTTAATTAAAGTTGTCAAATAAAGGGCAATTGTATGAAGCAATCAGAGGACATGAAATGGACTCTGTCTTTAAGAATATGTTTAGTGGGTCATTAATCCTTTAACTACAGATTCCAAATTAAAAGTATATTATCTCAAAAATCAAAAAGAAAGAAAGAAAGAAGGGAGGAAGAGAGGAGGAAAATCTATTAGAATTCTACCCTGAATCTGCTCTATGCGTCTTAAAATCACATTAACATGAGAATTGGTGAGACTTATGTTGTAGTAATTATCATGTATTTGCTGTGACCCTGAGAATCTAATGTATTCATAAATTCTTTACATATGTTACTTCTCATTCATCCATTCAATCAGAGTTTATCAGCTCCTACTGTGCGCTGAGCCTGTTGTTGAGTATGTCCACCTAACGCAATCATGATACAGATCCTTGCACTCAAGGAACGAATCTGGGGTGGCGATTCTTAGGGGCTACAGATAAACACACCAGCAAAGGCACACTTGGTCATAGAGATGAATGATTTCATAAAACTGTATCCAAGATCTTGCTGGCAGGCAAAGGCGGAACCTTCTGACTTAGGGCTGGAGGAGCTGCTATGTCAGAGAGCTGGGGCACTGGTACTGCCTGTTAGAAAACGAAGAGGGGACCCAGGGGTGGTCAGTTTGACAAGAGGAAGCGTTCTGGCTATAGGAATCTGCAAGGTGCAGGGTTGTGCAAAACTGCCAAAAACTGCAAATGGTTTGTCTGGAATAGAGCAATACAATGAGAAGAGATGGAAAAAAATAACAACAATGGGAAAGGAGCTGTCAAAGCAAACAGCATCAAAAGAGAACATTCCAGATGCAGAAACAAGTCTGAGTCAAGAAAAATGATTGTTAACTGCAAGCGTAGGGAGAACTTACACAGTGAGCAGGGATTAGATTATCACCTAGAAAAGAAACCACACTCCCGCATGCCAACCAGGGGTTAATGAGCAAATGCAGCCAGGGATGGAGGACTCAGAAATGGTGGGGAGGAGAGTGAGCCAGAGAGCCCGCTCTGCCTGTAGGGGTGACTTCTGCTTGATCCAAGGCAATTGTTAGCATACCTGAATACAATCCCAGAATCCCCTCCTTTCCTAATTCATAAGAAAGCCACTTTGTATTTACATTCTCTCAATCGGAAAAGATCACAGTGAGCCAGGGCTGGCCCCCGCTTTCCATTCTATGTCCTCTGATTTCACCCAGTACCCTACAAGCAGAAGAACCAACACTGGTGAACATTTTATTGACAGACTGTCCTAGTCCCTCCCTGCTGTGATAAAATGCCTTACCCTAGATCATTTATAAACAACAGAAACTTATATCTCCCAGGTCTGGTGGTGTGGGGTAATCTTGTCTGCTGAGGGCTGCTTCCTGCTTCATGGAGGGTCCTTTGTGTTGTGCACCCACAGCGTGGTGGAAGGACCAGAACTGTGTCTTCGCAAGGCTGAAGAACAAAAGGGAGTATGCCTCCCTCAAGCCCCCAGGGAGTATGCCTCCCTCAAGCCCCCGTAGAAGGACAAAGATCCTGTCCATGGGAGCACACAGGCGTGGCTGATCCCCGCCCAGAGCTCCACTCCTGATGCTGTGGCACAGGCTGAGGTTTTACACATTCTCAACCTTAGCATAGACTGAGAGTCACATGTGATGTGTGTGATATGATTGGAGTAGACTATAAAGAAGATTAAAATCACAAAACTCTGTACCTAACTCAAATACATTACAAAGCAATGCATCATGGTCTTAACAGTATGAACAAAAATAGTTGAGAAGGAAATCACAAAATCAGCCAATTTAACATTACTTTTCCCAGGAGACTGCTTGATTATATTAGACCATTGTTACAATGATAAATTACGTGGCTATTCATGACAGTTAAATGCATTCTTTGAAGTCAAAGCAGTTAAATGTTATTTCATTAAATTTCACTGCCAGGTAGATATTCTCTTTTTATAAGCCTTGCTGGGCAGAAGGATGAACTGTGCTGGGGGTTCACCTGCAGCCATGCTCACCTGGGGGAAATTGCCCTCAGGGCCAACTGCTCTGTTGTGGCTTCAAGTTCTCAGAAACCTGGTCCTGAGATGACCCCAGCCCTTGTTGGGGTTTTTCAGGGAATGATAATGTGATAGGTCATTCTGTTTTCAAAATGACATCCAAATGTCTAAAACTCAGAGAAGTGTATATATCCCGCTGGCCAATTATCGCTGTTTCCCAAAGATAAAAGGCATTGTGAATATGATGCACACACAAAAGATTTCCAGAAGACAGTGCATAAATATGCAAAACAGCTAGATGCCTCTGAGAAGTAGAAATATGTGCGAGATTTAATTTTATTGTTTTTCTTTGCAATGTGTGTGTGTTATTTGCATTATGAAAATAGTATGATGAAAGAAGTAATGATTTATGAAGCAAATAAGGGTCTAATGTATGAAAACACAACATGAATGGTTGGTGATGGCCACTCTCAGGGGTGAAGGTAAGCAAAAGGAACTGTGAGTGATTTACTCTCCGCTGGACAGGTAAAAACATGTGAGTGTCTATTTCAACACACTGTAATTTGTCAGCTTTGATATTTCCTTCCAGCTCTGCTATACTGAATATCTGTAAAACCCCAAAACGAAACAAACAAGCCATCTTGTATTTAGCGGCAGTAGGCAGAGGAAGGCAAGGCAGAATCCCAAAGGGGTATCCTCCATTAATGTCAAAGTTAACAAAACAAAACCAACAAAAAAAGCAATAAAGCCTGGGAAAGAGAAAGAAAATTGAAGGGCAAATATTTTATAACACTATGATAGCTGCAATAGACTAGCTTGAAACCTGAGCTGGCGCAGCTGTGGGTGAAGGTACTGGGAAAACATGCTCAGGGCACCAGAAAACAGCGCGGGAATCAAAGTGACAGAATCGCCTCGATGTTCAACACGACAACAGCAACAACCACAGCAATAACAAACATAGGAAAGAATAAGTAACCAAGGCCACACCACAGTGAGCAAATATGAAACTCTAGGTGTCTCCAAGAAGACAAACACTGGTCCCTTTGGGCAATGCAGATACTTGTTATTGATGCTGAGCTGTTCCTTTGAGAAGGCAAATAGCTCGTTAAGGCTACAGAGGCTGGTGAAGAAATACAAAGAAGTGGGAGTAACACTTGATTGCCTTAGAAACCGGAAATGATGCTTTGAGTGCTCCCACCAGCTACAGAGTGCCTTGTGCAGAGATAAATATCGCTAAGTGTGTGAACCAGCGTGGAGTTCCTTTTGCAATTAATAGCAGCCTCCAGGGAGAACAGAAGAGATGACGCAAAAGCCCCTGGTACCTAACACTGAATATGCTTTAGTCAGATCTTCGCAGCTGCCTAAAGTCTGCTTTGAGAATCCTAACATTTGGGACAACAGGGGACCAGCAGAGGCAGTCTTGATACTGCAGGGCACGCGTGGTCCTCCAGCCTCTTGGAAGAATGAAGGGAACAAGCTTCAACCAGGGGAGAATCTCATTATAAAAGCAACTGCTGGAATAAAAGCATGGTGTGTGACTCAGATCCCAAGGCCTTTACTCCCTTGTCCACGCATCTGTGGTCAACCCCCGCATCACTCCTGTTCTCTCTGATATTTACCATAGCTTTCAAGAGCACCATCCTTTGCCCATGTAATTAATATGTTCTGCACCCTGCCTTCCTAGTCACTAATGCCTTAATGGGATTACATATAGCAAAACACCCAGTTATATACCATAGGGTAGGTTCTTCCAAATACCAAGTATTATTATTATTATTTTATTATTTAGACCCTACATGCAGGCATAGCTACATCCCTATATAAATTTCAAAGGTCAGAAAATCCATGTCTGTCATTTCAATTGATAAGGGAGTTAAGGCCAAGTGAGATTTTGCGATCTTTTCATCATGTATTGCTCTGAAATTTTACTGCACGATCTTAGGCGGGCCGGGAGCCACATCCTTCTCTGCGGGTACTTCAGCTGAAGGGAGGAGCACGGCACATCAGCAGAACTGAGAGGCAAAAGTACCTTGTGAAGCGAAATCTTCGACAATCTTCCAAGTGGGTCAAAAATAGTGGTGTCCAGGGGCAAGAAAATGAAAGGATTCCACTTGAACTAAGAGTTTGCGTGCCCTTCCAGGGCGGGTCAAGTGTGTGAATGACTGCAGGAAAGGCTGTGGGCGGCATCAGACTACAGCTGGCCTCCTTCAGAGTGATGTGAGTGCCAAGGGGTGGGGGCAGTAGCAGCTCTGTGGGCTCCAAACCCATCTCACCCAGAGGGCACCATCGTGTGCTGCTTTAAACACGCAGGATGAACACAGTTATCCAATAAGCAAGATGCTTTTAATCATTTTGAAGAGACAATAATAGGAGTTAGCTATACACCTCATACGTACACAAAAATAACCCCAAATGGTCTAAAAATAAAACCACTTGCGAAAGGGGAGGGCACTGTGGCAGCGCAGGCTAAGCTGCCACTGGGGATGCCCACATCCCTCATGGGAGTGCCAACTCGAGTCCCAAGTAAATCCCTGATCCAACTCCCCGCTAATGCACCCGGGGGCCACAGGTAACTTCTCAAGTACTCAAGTTGCTGCTACCCCATTGGGAGACTCAGATGGAGTTCCTGGCCTCAGCCTGGATCAGCTTTGGCTGTTGTGGACATGAGGGTAGTGAACCAGTGAATGGAAGATTTCTCTCTCTCTCTCTCTGCCTTTCAAATAAATAAATAAATCTGAAAAAAATAAATGTGTCCAAAGAATGCAGGAAGTTTACGCTTTGATGCACTGCCTCTGATCCAAAGACCCAGAAATAAAGCATAGAAAGGAAAAAGCAAAAGGGCATGGCTGGGGGCTGGTGTTGCAGTGTAGTAGGTTAACCAACTGCTTAGCTTGCCCACTGCCCATGCCGGAGCCCAGCTAAGTCCTAACTACTCCACTTCTGATCCAACGTCCTGCTAATGTGCCCGAGAAGGCAGCAGAAGACAACCCAGGCACGGAATCCTCTGCCAGTCACAAAGGAGACCCAGATGGAGTTCTGTTCCCCTGGCTTCTGCATACCTAGCCCTGGCTGTTGTGGGCATTTGGGAAGTGAACCAATGGATCTCTCTCTCTCTCTCTCTCTTTCTCTCTCTTTCTCTCTCTTTCTCTCTTTCTCTCTCTTTTACTCTGTTTCCCTCTCTCTTTCTCTGTCACTCTGCCCCTCCAAATAAATAAATAGCACCTCTTTTCTTAAAGATATAGCAGAATCAAAAGCAAATAAAGCTGTTTTTGAGTCAGAAACAGAAAAGAAATTCCAGACAGTAGGTGGGCCATGAAGCCGTTGGCC
The DNA here is from genome assembly GCA_949820135.1 of Sylvilagus floridanus. Taxonomy (NCBI): domain Eukaryota; kingdom Metazoa; phylum Chordata; class Mammalia; order Lagomorpha; family Leporidae; genus Sylvilagus; species Sylvilagus floridanus. The sequence goes on along the minus strand of OX463246.1, from coordinate 7,062,030 downwards.
ATCTAAGCATGGGAGAGCAGGCAGGCAGCCAGGAGTGGGTACGAGTTCCTGTCTTGTGCACAGGGCATGGACACTGTCCCAGGTGAGTCAGGGGGCAATGTTTGCAGCCTCAGACAGGAAAGGAGTTTCCACCTTCCCTGGAAACGCTGGAAATACACTTCACAACAAGAACAAACTCCTCCCTATGCTTTCCTGGGGTCATGGCTTCTGTGGAGCTGTGACACAGACACACTGTGGGACCCAGTGTTCAGTCAAGGGACCTGCAGGATTCATCATCAGGAGTCCCCATATCCTCCAACGTCACCCCAGAGGAGGTGCTTAACCTTCAATTACAAGACCTGCTTTTCTTTTTCTAAGTGTTGTTGGTTTATCCATTTGAAAGGCAAAGTGACAGAGACAGAAAGATCTTCTATCTGCTGGTTCACTCTTCAAATGCCTGCAAGAGCCAGCAACTCCCGCCAGGCCTCCCAAGCGGCAGTGATCAGCACTGAAGGAGTCGCACGCTGCAGCTTCGTGCGCGGAGCCACAACACCTCCCCAGAGATGTGGTTGTAACGTGGAAGCATCCTTAAAAACTTCCAGCCAGACACAGGAAATACAGAGGAGAGAATGTCACCAAAGACTTCACATAGTGAGCACTATCCAAATTATTTCTTGTCCTCAAGTAAAATAAATAGAAAGGAATAAATGCATGTGTAAACACAAACACACCCTCATAGTAAAACGGTAAAATACTCGTAAAATAAAGAGTAAACTGATGGGAGACCATAAAACACTCAGAAGTAAATGACAACGAAAATACTGGGGCCAGCCTGTGGCCCAGCGGGTAAAGCCACCACCTGCAGTGCCGGCATCCCATATGGGTGCTAGTTTGAGTCCCGGCTGCTCCACACCCGATCCAGCTCTCTGCTATGACCTGGGAAAGCAGTAGAAGATGGCCCGAGTCTTTGGGCCTCTGCACCAGCGTGGTGGACCTGGAAGAAGCTCCTGGCTCCTGGCTTCAGATCAGCACAGCTCTGGCCACTGTGGCCATTTGGGGAGTGAACCAGTGCACAGAAGACCTCTCTCTCTCTCTCTCTGTCCGCCTCTGCCTCTCTGTAACTCTAGTTTTCAAAGAAATTAATTAAGTTTTTAAAAAGAAAGTACTACAGAGCAAAACTTACAGCAAACCTTAAAGTCATTGGTATTCTAAGAATGGAAATATATAAACTGAAGCTCATGTATTTGAAAAGGACTTTAAAATTGATGACTTTTTTTAACAAATGCTAAGTGAGATAGGCATTAAACGAAAGAAACTAAGAGAGGAAAATGTATCTTAAGAAAATTGAGACAAGGAGATAATGTGAAGCGCAAGCAGTAGTGTAATAGGAAACCAACGATAGGATCAATGAAATCAAAGCCTGATTTGCTGACAAACAAAATAGAACAGCCAATAAGACTAAAAAGTAAAAATAAGACAGGAATATTATTTAGAACGAATAAGAGACACATCTACAAATAATACACATTTTAAAGCAAAATCAAATTTAGAAACAAATCTTCATGAATATGTATACCAAAATCCTAAATATACATTATCTGAATCAGTAAAGTTGTGTATAAAATAATATAGCATGCCTTAATTCGATAACAGAGTAAGTATGCTGTGGTATTCTAATGAAAAGAAGAGAAAGAAAAAAATTACATAATTATTTTTAGATATAGAGAAAGTATTTCAGAAAATTCAAACAATTCTTATTTTAAAAATATTTAGAAAAAATAGAATAATTTCTCCTTTAGTTCTAATTCTTAGCAACACATTGGAAATGAAGAAACAGAACTGTATACACTGACTACCTATGTGCTTACTTGGAATTTTCACTAATAGACTTCACAGTTTGCAGGATACAAGATCAACATAAAAATTCACTTTCCTATACACCGTTAACAACCAATTAAGACTGTAATAAAAAATCCCTGTCCATTACAGAAAACAACAGCAAAGTCGACATCATCACGAAGCCAAGAACAAACCTACGAAGAGACTGGAGGTTTTTGGAGAAATAATACGTTCTTAAAGCACACAGGAGCAGGCATGCTACATGGAAACACAGTCATGGATGGGAGGCTTTAAAATCACAAAGATCTCAACACTCCAATTGATTTTTAAGTTTATATGTAAAAGGTCTTATTTGAATTATGTGAGGACATGTGAAGCTTTGTTATTTTTAGCCAGCTTAGCCAGCCAGATTTCATTGGAATGTCTTAAATTGACTTCCTGAGTTGCTGTGGAACTTAACTCTGGCTTCCAATTGTGACTGCCCATTCGCAATTCCTATTCTGTTATTCAGAACAGACACCTAGCCCTTTGGGTTTGCAGTCCCAGCTCCTAGGACAGGGCTTGCTATTACTGTTCTCTGACCTGGATCATCCCCCCCACCCCCACCCCGAGTTCCCCTGGGACCACTGCCTGAAGCCAGTGTATAGGTGCCTACTCCATTAGTACAAACCAGCACTTGGGGGCCAGTGCCGCTGCTCACTAGGCTAACCCTCCGCCTTGCGGCACCAGCACACCGGGTTCTAGTCCCGGTCGGGGCGCTGGATTCTGTCCCGGTTGCCCCTCTTCCAGGCCAGCTCTCTGCTATAGCCTGGGAGTGCAGTGGAGGATGGCCCAAGTGCTTGGGCCCTGCACCCGCATGGGAAACCAGGAGAAGCACCTGGCTCCTGCCATTGGATGAGCGCGGTGTGCCGGCCGCGGCAGCCATTGGAGGGTGAACCAACCACAAAGGAAGACCTTTCTCTCTCTCTCTCTCACTGTCCACTCTGCCTGTCAAAAACAAACAAACAAACAAACAAAAAAAAACAAACAAAAAACAAAAAACCAGCACTTGGCCATATCCACTGAGTGACTGTTCACTCAGTTTGGATTTTCTGTTTCATTTAGGGGAAAAAAAATCAATGCATAAGTGCTTCAGTTCTGTGAATTGATGTCTCATAATGGGTGTGCCACCCTCTGCGATGTTTTACCCAGGAAAGGGGATTTTCCAGGCCAAACCAATGACTCAGGGAGGTGCCATTTCTAGAAATCCAGTCATTTCTACCTAGGAGTTGACCAAGCTCAGGAAGTAGTGATTAAGCTACTGAAACGGAAGTTTAAGCTTTGAGTGAATTGAAGTCTTGTGAGATTTTGATGAGTCAAGCCCCTTTTTTTACAGTCAACCTACCTTGGTTAATTTTTAATGTGTGAAATTCTGATTCTTTCAGAATCAACAGGAAAAGCTGTTTTAAAAAATTTTGGGAAGAAACCCTGAATAACAGTTGCAATTTATGATTATTTTTAAAAATACATTGTACTTATGAAGCTATAAATTTCACTGTCAAAACACTATAATGGAAAAAATGAAACAGGTCAAATAATTTGTTCATTCTGACTTATTTTTGGCACTACTCATTAGATGTGAAAAAGGAATCAAATATTGAACAGCACCTTCTGCGAAATAGCTATTTAAAAATAATCATAAACATAATAGTCTGTGTTAAGGCTAGGAAAATAATAAGATTTCATTCCTTGATTCAGATATGTGGAGAGTTAACAATTTCATTTGTTTATGATAAAAACAAGAGGTGTTAGAAGACAGTAGATTTTACGATGTCTGTGGGCAGAGGCAGAGGGGCAGCTTGGTTGAGCCCAGGCAGTTATTGGCTACCTAAGTGATTTGTGCTGTCCTCACTCACCCTTCTGACTCCACCAGACACAGAGTTTATGGTGTTTCACTTGCGCAAGAACAATCTCCCTCAGAAGTAAGTTGGCTCTCTTTACTGAAGAAAGTTTCCAATATTTCAGATGTACACTAAAACTAATCAAGGATGTATTGTGCTTTCATGAACAATACTTGTATTTCTGTCACCGTGTTAACTTCATGATCAAACACATTCAGATCATCTTTACAGCATCCTGCCTACATTTTAAAGATAATCGTTTGTCTCCCTCCTATCTGAATTCATTATTTTCAGGTAATTTAGCACAAGGTTGTTAATATCAACGTTAGCAGGCATGAGACGCTCAGCAGGGTGAATCTTCTGTCTCCCATCCTTGACTGTGTGATTTTCATGAGTGTTAAATAACATCCTGAACACACTGGTCTGAGCATGTTGGTTCCTTCTAACAGTGTTCTATTATTAAGAGCTGGGGAGACCACAGCAAATGTGGTGGTTAATTTTGTGTCACCCTGACTGGGCCAAGGAGTACCCAGATATCTGGCATCTGGATGTGTCTGTGAAGGTGTTTCTTGATGAAAAACATGGCAAATAGGAATTAACGACATAGTTCCATCTGTCTCCCTCTGATCTGGCACGCTGGGCTCTGCCCTCAGACTAGTACTACAACATACCATTGGCTACCCTGGTTCTCAGGCCTTCCAGACTCAGAATGAGACTTAAACAGTCAGCTTTTCTGGGTCTCCAGTTTGTCAACTGCAGATCTTGGTGTCAGAGTTTGATAATTACATGAGCCGATTCCTGGTAGTAAATCAATCTATTTCTCTTTATTTATCTACCTGCTTATCATCCATCTATCTAGATACAAGATTTAATATTTTCTACTGATTCTGTTTCTCTGGAGAATTCAGATAAATACAGTAGGCTTCCTGTAAGCTTCCTTCATTTAACAGTTACTAAATGCCTACCATGAGCCTGCAAGTGTCCAGTATCCTAAGCAGTAGAAAACAGACTTGGTAATCAAATACCTGTAGTTGCAGGAAAAGGCTGCCCTATACTCTTGCTGTTGTACTGAATAGGGTCTGTCAGTCAGTTACCTTTATATTTTCAGGACAAGAAGGAAGAGCTATTTATTCATTGGCCAACAAGTAAAAAGGTATTTTTAAAAATTCATGGAAAATTGAATTAACATAGAAGTTCAGTTTGGTGCAAAAATTCTTAAACTCCATGCATAGTTTTTTCATAATATGCATTCTGCATGAGCTTTTTGAAAACCCCTCACAGTGAAACTGAGCCCCCATCCCTAACGGTTTTGATTTCATTGGACCCCAACCTCTCTCTCCCTTAACTCGCAGTTCTCTGTCTTCACTGTGGTGATTACAAGTCAACCCCTTATTAAAAATTAACTCACTAAATTAACGGTCAGGCTGGGCCCTGCAGGACCCAGATTACAAAACTCAGAATTCAATTATCACCTCTACAGCTGACACCCTAACACTAGGCTTTATTTTTGCATGTTTTACAGGAACTCCAAGTGATGATCAAAGTAATAACCAGTGTGTTCACGGACCCCAGATGGGCTGGAGTCCACTTTGCCACTGCAGCATTTTTAGAAGGAAACATTAGCCTCCTTATGCTGATCAAAGGAAGGTCACAGCACTGTGGATCAGCCACAGACACACACACACTGATTGCACTGTTCAGTCTCAACTTTAGGAGACTCACCACCCTCCATTCCTCAGGGAGACCCGGAATGGAGTGACGACTACCAAAAAATCCTTTGTTCCACAACCCAGGTCTTAGTGACTTTCTCATCGTAGACTCATTCTGGGTTCTCTTGCAAATCCTCCCACTCTTCCTGAGAGTTCTCTACAACAGTGTGTTCTAAGAATGAACACATACCAGAATACACTAGAGAAGAAAAACTCCCTAGTTCCTAGAGTTTAAAATGTAATGGGGAAGAGAGACAACAAACAAGAGGAAAATGTCCACTTCTTGGGAAATAGTTCTCCCTAAATCTTGTCCATTTTTGCATGTCTTGTAATAAGAGGCCCTGAGTGCATTTGTTATTTTCTCAAGGATGTCTGTGTTGTGTAGAGTCTTGGTAGAGTGAGGAAGAGCAGGTTTCCTTACGGCCTTACAAGATACTGGCGGTGATAGACTATCACCATGTCATTATAAACCACTCTGTCACGTCGCTACAGTGATAGTAATAGGCTTCGGGACTGAGGGATAGGGGCAGCTAGCAGAAGGTGTTCAGCAACAGAGTGGCATTAATTTGCTTCACAGGCTGATAGAATGACTCTGGTTTCAGGTTGAAAATAGCTCAAAGACGACCAGGGCAGAAGGAAGGAGTCATAAGATTGAAAGATGGAGGAGAGAAGAAGGAGGTGACAAGAAGTGGAAGGCTTTCCTGAGTTAGAAGCAGAGATAAAAGAGTGTAGAACTTTGGAGAAAGGCATTTTTCATTTTCATATTTAAAATCCTAACCGGTGTGCTAATTTTTTCAGTACCATTCTTCCTTAATTCATAGTACCATAATTGCATACTACTAATTAGTGCTAAGAATTCATTAGGCAACAACAAATTTCCTCTCTAGTTAAAGAGGTGCACATGTCCTACATGTGAAATTAAGAAAAAAATTAATTTTGATTATGCCAAGTTAGAATCAGTTAATTGATAACTTGCAGCAGGCATTGAGAATTTTAATGTTTCCTTATGCATTGTGAAGCAAATAAGATTTAGACTGAGTTTTGTTCCAGTAACATGTGTCAGTATGGAAGACTCTGCTCAGAGGAAGACTATCACTAAAGAAAGTAAACGCCAAGGGCAAGAAACAAGATGGCCTGAGGTACACAAATCACTGCTTCCATGAACCTCGTCTTTCTAAGTCGATCATCTTACCCTCACTGAGACGAAATCTTACAGATACTGCAAAGAACTCCAGCTTCCTCACTAGCATGATTAACCTGTTATAATAAACCCCACAAAGGGAGGAAAGTAAAGATTTTTCATGGTAAGGATGCAATGCAATCATTAGATGAAATTAGGAAGAAAGGAAAATCTCTTGTATACATTTCATCATCGTCTAATTTCTTGCCTAGAGAGGTCCATCCCTCATCTGGTGGCATCATCATGGCCTATCCATCTAGACAGAGTAGTGGCTGAAATCCTCCCTTATGAATATATTCCTTTGTCAATATCAAGACAATGTCATGAGTTCTTGATGCACTAATCTTTCAAAAAAGTTCCATATGAATACTTTAACCATACATCTTTCATTTATCCGTTCATTTATCCATTTATCTATCCATCATCCACTCATCTACTCATCAGCCATCCATCCATCCACCCATCATTGCAACATTATTTATTTGGAAACTGTGTGGAGAAGGGCAGAGCAGTGTACCTGGAGAACGCAGAGAAGTCTGAAGACCTGACTTCTGAAGAAAAAATCCGAATGTCCACAAAGAACATATGTGAAGTGGATTCATTGTGTATGTGTTCTATCATGAAGGCTCATGCAAAGGAACAATGACCCTGCCCCAGTGATGGAAACAGGACTGTTGAAATCCAAAGTCAGGGCCAGCGCTGTGGCGCAGTGGGTTAAAGCCCTGGCCTGAAGTGCCGGCATCCCATATGGGCGCCAGTTCTAGTCCCGGCAGCTCCTCTTCAATCCAGCTCTTTGCTGTGGCCTGGGAAGGCAGTGGAAGATGGCCCATGCCCTTGGGCCCCTGCACCTGCATAGGAGACCTGGAGGAAGCTCTTGGCTCCTGGCTCCTGGCTTCAGATGGGTGCAGCTCTGGTTTTTGCGGCCATCTGGGGAGTGAACCAGCAGATGGAAGACCTCTCTCTCTGTCTCTACCTCTCTCTGTAACTCTGTCTTTCAAGTAAATAAAATAAGTCTTTAAAAAAATGCAAAGTCAAGGATAAAGGGGATTGTGCAGAAGGAGAATAGGAAAAGGCAAGAACAAGACCTTCAGAGCACAGCTTTCTCTACCAATTCCCATCTCTATGATGTAAGTGAGAACACTTTAGTAAATTCCCTTGGATTGTAGCTTCACAAATTGCTACTGAAATCTATGCCAGAGGGTTTGTTCATTAGCATCAGGAAGCAAGACTTAATTCTTCATTCACGGAAGGAGTGGTATGCACGATATGTGTTTGATCGGAACCATTTCACAGTTCCTCCTTCCTGGTGCAATGGGAGAGTCACAATATGGCCTCTCCAGAAATGTATCCTGCCTTGTGCAAGGACTCAATACCCCGATTCCACGGCAAGCTTGCTATAGGATCCCATCGCTCATATGACATCTGAGCACAGGGAAACTAACTTACACTGATGGAAAGCAAGCATCTGTGGTGGGGAGAGAGACTGGAAGGGATTGTGAGGTTATTTTCTGGAGAATAGGGAAAGAGCATGCTCTATATCTTACATGGGCAGTGGCTACATGGGTACATGAAATTACCAAAACTCAACAAATTTTAATGACTTGATTTTAATTATATCTTTTAAGAGTGTTTTTGTTTACTTATTTATTTGAGAGGCAGAGAGAGAGAAGAAAAGCACAAATTGAGAGACAGCAAGCTCCCATCCATTGGTTCACCTCTGAAAGGCCCACAGCAGCCAGAGCTAGGCCAGACTGAAACTGGAGTCAAGAACTGGATCAAGTCTCTCACAGGGGTGGCAGGAACCCAACTACTTGAGACATCATTGTTAATTCCTCAGTGGTGTGTGTTAGCAGGAAGCTAGAATCAGGAACAGAGCCAGGACTCAAACCCAGGGACTCTGGTATGGAATGTGAGTATCTTAACTATTAGGAGAGTGTCCACATCCTAATTATATCTTAATAATAAAAAATAAATAATATTACTTTATCCTCCGCAAAGTAAACATTCATACAAAGTACTCATCAATGGCTTTCTCTTGTTAGAGTCCAAAAGCATCCACTGCCCCAAGAACGACTCCAAGAGGCACTCTCATGCAATCAGCATAGGGTTTATTGATCAGTCCAGCATGCTGGGGCCTCCGATCAAACAGGTGGCCCCAGAGAGAAAATGGTCAGGGTTTTTATACATTAGACATCTGATTCAGGTCAGTTACAGTTTGACAAGATTAATCACTTAGTACAGAGCTAACAATCAGTATACTTCAAGACAATTGTTTTATGGATATGTTGGACGCCGAACACATAGAATAAGATATTAATCACTAAAAAGGGGGAGATCACAAGATTTTTCCATCACCCGGGAGGGATCAGGTCACTATGGCCATGAGAATAGTTCAAGAATACAGTAGGGATATTTATCATAAAGTTTACACAAAGAAAGTTACAGATCTGTGTTCTATTAACTTCAGTTTACAGGAACATTTGGTCAACATATCCCTAACCCAAGACTCCCTAGTAACACTATTGTGCCTACATAAATCATCAAGTGAAATCGGGCAAGGGGGAGGGAAAAGGTAGGGTCACACTACGGTTACTTTCTTTAACAAAAGGAGCAAAGAAAGGCAAGGCAGTTTTTAGTTTCCAGTGTTAAAGGGACAGATTTTAGATTTCTTTTATTCCTTCACTGTGTCTCACCCAAGCTACAAGGTCAGAGTTTTAGTGACATCTCAGTAATAACTGTTGGTGCCTTTGGCAGACTGTAGTCTCAGATTTTTTTCAGTCTAACAAACCATCTGGTGATGAGTTCACAGTGATGGTAGCACAAAATCAGCACGCATCCCCAACTCTCCAACATTTACCAAAAAGGGAATATCTAGGAGATTTGCTAAGTAAATCCACAAACCTAGGTAACAGTAGTTCTTGATATAGAAAGCTGAAAGCAAGTATGACATGAGGACAGTGTGTAAGTGAAGGTGGGCTTCAAGGCAGATACCCTGAGTGGCTTTCTTGCAGTTCTGCATTTGAGCTGAGCTCTTTCTAGACAAGAGTATGCTTGAAACTCAGCCCCTATACAGTACGTTCGATGCAGGTGCTAAATACCATCAGGACCCTGTCCCCTAGCCTCCCTCCCTTAGCTTAAGGTGTCCTTGCCTTGCCTTTCTTAAAGCAAAATAACCACTCTCTAGAATTAAGTCATTGAATTGAGGTGTGGTCCAGGGTAGAAAGTAGCTCCCACCTGCCTGGAGTCCCCCAGACTGCCTGAAGCCCACTTGGCCCACATTACAAATTCCCTAAAGAAAGCAATATCAGTAACCAGTCAGAAGAAGTCCATGAGCAGTGCAGACTACCCAGGAACCTGGACACGTGCTGAACGTGCCCCTCACGTCCCAACTTCAGACTTCACCATTAACCCTTTTAGGAAGCCTGGAATTAAGCAATAGCTGCCTAACTCAGTTCTTTCATCACCCTGATGTCAGGGATTGACTGTCTCTCCATCAGGCAAATGGATCCAGTTTTGGAGGTTCTCTAGCAATTTCTCCAACTAGTTTTGGGGGTTGTTCCATATCAAGCTCATGCTATCTTCTGTCCACACAAGACCTTTCAGAGTGTCCACACAAGACCTTTCACAATCTCCTGAATTGAGTATTTAAATACTTGCAAGGAAGCCAGGGAAGAATAAATATAGAAAAATTTATTCCAGATTTTTGCACTGGATCTGTCAAATCTCAATGTTGTAAAATGAATGAAGGACCATGGGCAATGGCAGAGGACCTCAAGGATAAGATTTGGCCAAATATTGAACTTTAGGGACCTTGGGTGTTCTCCTACTAGCACACCTCATTTTCTCCTCAATACCTTTTTCTCTTCTTACACGTCCTTCTCTTGCCTCATCCAGTTGATGAGCTTGATTTTTTAAACTATAATTTTTAATAAAGATACCAATAAGAAAACACATCAGCTATGAGATGGAATCGATGCTTATTCAGGCAAATAAGTCAAATTTTGCTAAATCTCTTAAATTATTTCCAAAAATACTATTACCTAGGATTGAAAAAGCAATAGTGGCATTATTTTTTTTCAATTTTGTACACATATTTTGAAATTTGATGCTATGCACTCTATTTCTGCACAAATAAGAATGAAATGGTTTAGCCTTGATTGAGTGATTTTTGTAGTGAAGCTGATATTTCTGAGGTTATATATTTCAACCTCCTTATTGACTGGGTTGGTGAGGAAAAAATGAGCCTAAAATTGCAATGTGAACGTGTATTGTGAGTCAGAAGAAAGCAGCCTTAGACGCCTATGTTTCTCTATAGAACAGAAATTCAAGAGGATGGTAAAAAAAACAAAATTGTTGTCACATTCATTCCCAAAACGTCAGTCCACAGTGCACTTTGATCATAAGACCAGGGATTTGGGGGTATGGAGCGATTCTGCTGATCTTTCAACAGATGAGCTATTTGTGCCATGAATTTACTTTTTTACTTCCGGATTCATAACGTGTATGCTCCCTTCCAAAATATTAACTTATTGATGAAATATGTAAATGTTTTTGAAAACGCATATGATCCCAGAATGCTCGTAGAGCAGTAGGCACACAACAGGCCTAACACAAGCTCTGCTTTTGTGCAGTCTGCTCTGACCACTACACCATGGACCTCGGGGACTTTGCTTACATATTCTAGAATGTTATTTAACCTAAAGATAAATAGAACTCTTTAGAGGAGAGCACAGAGGCTGCTTTCTGACACTCGGGTCTTACTTTGTTCTTGGGTGCAATTCAACCCACAGAAAGATTATTCACACTCCCTCCTGGTCCCAGCTGCAATCCCACCTCCAGGCCCATGTGCACCCAAAATGGTCCCTTTGTGAAGCAGGAGGGCTTGGGAAGGAGGAACAGTACGTTCAGTCATTCTGCAACCACTGGGCAAAAGTTCAACTTTGGCCCACGTGTAAGAATGTTGGTACCCACGCTATACGGTTGTGAGAGCCAGAGCAGACGAAATGTCACTGAAAGAAATTCACGTTTTATAGTTTGGCCTCTTGATTTAAATTTCTGAGATTTTCTTGGAATGAAAATCGTTAACTTGATAGTCCAACCTACACTTGCAAGAAGTGTTCTGTTATCAGTTTAGGATATATTTTCACTGGATAACTGGCCTAATAAGCCTCCATCGTCTCTATTGAAATGAGTTTACATAGCACAGGAAGTACATTAATGTGTTATATTAGCTATCAATTTAGCGTGTAAGGAATATTTTTGAAAGAATCATTTCCCTGAAAAATCTGATGCTAGTGGAACTCACTGTGGAAAATCCTGCTGCATATTTATTGCCTCCAAGTTAGGAATGTCAAGTATGCAGGGCAATAGGTGGTACATGTTAAATCACGCTCTCTCAGCCAGGGCAGTGAGATGGGGGGTGGGCTGGATAAGTCTTTGTTCGGGTTGCTGTCCAGTACATTGTCGTATAGTTTGCAGCACCACTGGCCTCTATCCACAAATGCCAGCTGCCTCCCTACATGCTAAAAGTGTGACAACCTAAACTATCCCAGACATTGTCCCCCGTGAGGAGTCAAGGAGGTGAGAACTGTCCGCTGTGGAGGACTGCTGCTTTAGTTCACAACTGTCCTACAAAATTCCAAATACACGGTTGCTAGTCCTTTAATTGTCAGAACGCAAAAGCAATACTCAAAACAATGTCAGAGTCTTTGGCTGGAGGTTGTTAGCCATGGTCAATACGCAATCTATTGCTCACATTCTACTCAATAAATGTGATCAAGCAACTGGAGTTATATTTATCTGGATAGATTTTTATTTTCCCATTGCTCTCTCCATTGCCCATTATTTCTGAGTTAATAAACCTGAGTTTTTAGAAAAGACATTTTCTCAACTTTCAATTCAACTTACAGGGAAAATGAAATCTGATTACATTTTGAGTCTCAGTTCTCTGAAGCCATCGATAACACTGGACTTAAGAAATACCACCACCATTGCTTCATACAAACGCAGCTCTCTGAAATTTTATCTTTTTGAAACAAAGGAAAAGTAATCAACGTATCATATTGTATACAAACTATTCTCTATATTTTGAGCTTAGTGTCCAAACACAAAGTTTATTGCTGACATTTAATTCCTAGGCTTCTAAGCAGTGCCTCTAAGACCCAGAAGTTCCCTTGAAATTCTCTCTTCCTTGGCTCAAAAGTTACCAGCGTAATTTTAAGAAAAGTAAAACATAAGGGTGCAAGGGTGGGGTGGGCTAAAGAAAATGCATTTGCAAAGATGAATACAAAGGAGAATATTGAGATATTTCCTGGGTTGGAAAAGCATTGTGATAGCAGGAGTTGGTCTCACCACAGACTTGGTGAGGTGACAAGGAGGTCCCGGCCCTACCCCTACGTGGCACCAGAGCCTGGCAGACGTCCCATGTCTTTCACAGCTCCCAGAATAAAAGACCGCAGAGGGGCTGCTGGGATGTGTGCATTTTCTCACTGAGAAGTCCCCTCACACGAATCCTTTCATGACTGGCCCTTGTTCTCTTACGTACGGGATGCATTCAGGTACCGACCACCCAAAGGATAACGCACATTCACAAATCTGCCTGTTCTCTTAGCAGAGAAAGAAAAAGTCAGGATTTTCTCAAGTTTTCCCCTTCCTGGCTGACCAGCAGAAAAAGAGAGAGACTCACTTCCGACCTGCACTTAGGAGGTAGGAGGCCTCGGGACCCAGAAAATGTGAATCTCCTGGGCTCACGAACTTCTCAACCTACAGGCTTCTCTGAGCAAGACAGGAATAGCTTCTGTCCTGCACACAAAGAACGGGGTTTTACAGTTGTTTGCGGTCATCTCAGGGTGGTTTGTCTTGGCCCTTGCTAGTCTGTGCTGCATTTGCTATTTCATGTTCCCTGAACATAAACCTCATCGTTTTTAGTATATGAACATTAATGGGGAATATCATAAGTGCCGGCAAGAAAGAGTATATATTTTACTGAAAATAAAAGTAAAGATTTAAAATATAGTGGACTTTGAGTGATGTGGGGGTGGGGGCTGCCAGTCTTCCCACAGTAGACAACCTGCATATCATGTTGGACTTCTCACAATAACAACAGGAGATGGCAGTGAAATTATTACGGCAGTACAGCCCATACGATTGTCCACTTAATACAATTATCATTTAATACTGCGTCTCTGTTTATGTTTTTGTCTACTGCAAATGGTACCACGTACAATCTGGAAGTGTTTGCATGTTTTCATGAGTTTTAAGTAAAAAAAAAATTGTGTCTATTTTATGGTAGTAAATGATAACACAGACTATTACATATAGATATTTTATACATTCATGACATATTTTTTCAATGTGTCTCAGCTATGCAGTTCTGCTTGATTTTAAATATCAGCATATAAGTGTACCTGTACAGACTTATGCTGTTGATGGACCATATCCTTGACCTGACAGCCTGAAAACAATTTTATTTAAAAAAAAAAAGACATTGTTTGTGTGTGAGTGTGTGTGTGTGTATTTTATTGTTCTAATCTAGTATGCATTCAGGAGGACAGAAAAGATATGATTGACAGTAATCAATTATTAGTCTGTCCTCTGGATTCCCAAATTCCATTAATAGTGTGCCTACTCCACTAACCACAGAAGCTCAGGAATCCCAGGTTTCTCATGTCAAGGGAAAAGCAGCTACGAAAAGGAGTACTTTTCAACACTTTGTTTACTCTGCTGTGTTGTCCTCACTTGTCTGGCCTCAATTTCTGTGTACAGATCTTAAGGACACAGCTTACATTCAGTTTGCCGTGCGCTCACACACACTTCATCACCCTGCTCAGTATTCTGCGGTTTCTTGTTTGGGAATGTTAGCTAAAAACAAATTCAATACACTTGTAAAATGCGCTCTCAGCAGCAATGTCTCTTCTCCTTCGCTCTGATCACCAACAGTCTACCAATCGCCAGACTACTTAGACTTTTAACTCTGAGTGTCTTTAGGGTCTTCTTCCCCTTGTCCTTCCACTAGTGATCTGAGAATTATTTTGGCTGTATTCCTAACTGGGCTGCATCTTATCACTGTTCATGGTTTTCCTATATTCAGGCTTCAGTTACTCATACACACCTCTCCAATCCTGTGGTGCTAAAATATACAAACAGCTTCCCACTGCCCACCGGCATCAAAGGTAAACCCATGCAAGGCTGTTAACATGGTAACCCATGCCCAAGGCTGTTAACACGATAACCCTCCTACAACCTCACTCTACCCTGTCTGCCGTTTCACTGGCTACCAGATGATAACCCTTGGCCCAAGCAGGCCTGGTTCTGCATGTTATTCTCCCTCATGGAATTTTCTTGGTGCCTAATTTCACCTCCTGAAACGTTACTCATATTTCCAAATTAATCCCAAATGCTTTGCCTATTTTTCCAGTCCTACCAAGTTAAGGTGACTGCTCCCAGACTTTGGTGACAACTTCCTGTGGAACTTTCTTTGGACTCATCATGGCATTAACTCTATCACGGTGTGCCGTGGACCGTGGCTCCTGACTCACGCCACGTGCTACACCACGAACTCCTCACTGGAGCCACTGTCATTGATTCATCTTTAGGTCTTCTGTGCTGCCTGCTACTGCAGGTGCTTCATGTATATTTGAAAATTTTAAAATACAGCAACAAAAATATGATCAGGGGCTTGAAGAAATATGTGAGTATTCATTCATGTGAATATTCATTCATATAAATTTGCATATGTATATGGTGCCTATATATGTATAGCTCATACCAGAAACTCTCCGATGATTCACTTCATTCAGTCATAAGGTTTTCCCAGATGGAAGCAGTTGATATGTATTTGCTATGGACAAATATAAGCCAACTCTACTTTTGAAATAATCAACCTACAACATACATTTCACCAATATATCTGAAGGATATAATTTCTCATAACGTTAAAAGTATATAAATGAAACAAAATCCATATGTTAATTTAAGCATTATGTCTGCATAAAAACCACAGAGTGTAGATAGAAGTAGTCACCTTCCAGGATGTGTTTGATACAAAATAAACATACATGTCTGACAGCTGACAGCTTTGAATGAAGAGTGTTCAAAGGGCATTTGAAAGGGGATCACTTGGCTGCATAACACACGAGGCAGCAGTAGGGTTACACTAAGGTATCAGTGGATACGCGGATGAGAACAGATTTTCTCTACAATTCATTATATCATTGCCCTTGCTATTTTCTACCAGCATGCATATGAATTAGTGGAAAATAAGATATCAGGCGTCAAAACTGGCAGAGTTGTGTACATGTGCCTACATGCAAAATTTTATAGCAGAAAGTTTGTTGAAGATTATAGAGATACTGGGTTATGAATTCTAGTTCTAACTATATCTAGCAGCACAATCTTAGTCAAGTCAATTCACTTTTCCAGATTTAAATTTAATGAGGTGAAAAATCACATAATCAAAATTAGCTTTGAGGGACTTCTGCTTCTGACCAAGATGAATGAACAGGATTTACCCTCTTGCCAGAAACAATCCCAAAACCAGATAACCTGTGCAAAACAATGACTCTGAGGACACTGGATATTAGGCAAAGAAAACCAGTGACCTCTGAGGATAGGATATAAATGAGGTGATCCTTACTATCATCCAACTGTCTCACGAGAGTTTCCAGGTGATGTCGTGGAGTTAGGAGTCCCAGGTGGAGCCCTGTGTATTGGAGTTGAAAGATGAAGTCCAAAGGGATGATGGGGACACGGTTCTCACGACAAAGCACTGGAGAGAGGACAGCTGCATGAGAAAGATGGCTGGCAACCAATAGAGGCTGAATATTCAGATCGGTGTGTGAATTCAAGGAAATCACCAAGACCCAGGACAGAGCCATCTGAAGAGAGGAGGGAACAGTTCCTGAAACTCTTACAAGACAAGACATAGTGCCTATTTTCAGCAGCCAGAGTGGAGAGCCTCCTGGTGGACAGGGCGCCGGGGAGAGAATTCAGAGGGTCCTAATTCAGCAGGGAGGGGTAAATTAGTCCTAGGATAAACACAGCCCTTCTTCCAATTAACAGGTCTTAACAGTGAGACCAGAAAGAAACAAACTGTGCCCAGAATCAACCTCAGGAATATTCAGAGGGATGCACAAGTAGAGGATGACTGCCTTGCCAGGTAAGTCAGCCTTACTCTGCAGAAAAACCCAGAAACGTCCAGAAACAAAAACAAAACCAAGACCTACACATTCCGTACGAATGTAGCTGCAAAAACCTAAACCAACTGATACAAATCACATTCAACAACATAGGAAAATGATGATCTAGCATGGAAAAATGGAACCTTATGTGGGGAACCACAGGCTGGCCACCTGTGGGGACCTTCTCATTGCACTACCTCATCCTGCAGAGCAGAGCAAGGTCAGGGTAATAGGATGGGATACGCCTTGATCTGATGAGATGGGATACACCTTGACCTGGAAGGACTTGCAGACAACCTGGCGAGATGAGATGCACCTGGACCTGAGACTGCGCATGCCCTTTGATGGACTGCTCGGGGGGATGGGGGATGGATAAAAGACCATGTTAAGGGCAAGAACGGGGGCAGCCACTTCAGTCTTTCTCCGTCTTCCTCCCGGCTGCTCCCCCCTCCCTCCTTTCCTTCAATCCCTAAGAGTAAAAGTTCCTCGAGAACCGATCAACAGCGGTCGTGTCGTGATTTTGCGGGTTGGACCTTTGCCAACAAGACTTGGGTTGGCGAGGGATCCGACACCTTAGAGGGGCTGGCACTGTGGTGCAGCGGGTAAGCCACCAATGGTGCTGGCATCCCATATGGGTGCCCATTTGAGTCCAGGCTGCTCCACTTCTGATCCAGCTCCCTGCTAATGCACCTGGGAAAGCAACAGAAGATGGCCCCAGTCCTTGGGCCCCGGCAACCAAGTGGGAGACATGGATGAAGCTCCTGACTCATGGCTTTGGATCCACCCAACTCTGGCTATGGTAGCCATTTGGGGAGTTAGTGAATTAGCTATGGAAGACCTCTCTCTCTCTCTCTCTCTCTTTCTCTCTCTCCTCCTCCCTCACTCTCTCCCTCTCTGTAACTGTGCCTTTCAAATAAATAATCTTAAAAAAAAATGGAACCTTAGAAATATAAGGTTATTTAATAGTCAAAAATAATCACTTTTTCGGCCTTTCGGCTAAAATCAAATATAACAGTCAAAAATAATCAATGTAATTCTTCCTAATTTTTTCATAAACTAGGTAATAAAAACCACATGACATCTGAAATGATACAGGAAAGCATTTGACAAAATCCAGTATTTATTCCTAATAGCGCATCTCAGTGAACTAAGAATAGCATGGAATTTCTTCATCCTGATGGGGATTACGTGTGGAACAACCACGGCTAAAATCCTACTCGATTGGGGAAGAATAACGTTTCCCACTTAGAATTAGGACCAGCATAAGGAGGCTCACTTTCACCACCTCTACTCAACATTGTATGAGAGGTGCTAGATAAGGAAATAGTCATCCAGACTGGAAAGAAACACAGACCCTCTCTTTAGTCGGAGACCACAGAATCACCGATGTAGAAAATATAGTCGAATCTACCCACTGGCTACTAGAATTTTAAGAATATTTTGAGAATTTTGAGAATATCCGGGTTTTAAGATACAAGATCAATATGACAAGAGGCTTTGAATATTAAATATTTTAAAACTTATTTGAAAGGCAAAGATTTCCCAGCCACTAACTAACTCCCCAAATGCCCACAGCAGTGCTGACGGAATAAAACCAGGAGCTGGGAACTCAGTCTGTCTGTGTCCCCCACGTGGAAGTCAAGGACTCAAGTACTTGAGCCGGTACCTGCTGCCTCCCAGGGTTCATGTACAAGAAGCAGGGCTCAAGATCAGAGCAAGCACTGGAACTCCGGCACTCCAAATCAGCACACAGACGTCCCAATGGCACCTCGACGCCACCTCTTAAATTTTATGACACGCATTCTCCCATGGATATGAAAATTTTTAATAAAAATAATGTCATTGATCATAACAAAAGGAGGGAAAGAGTTCATACACAGCATGCTGCAAACCATTGCTAGGAGAAATCAGCTCCAAATCAACAACAAAGCAAACCTCACTTGTGGGTTAGAATGATACTAAATATTCTTACGATATTATTCAGCACAAATTGCTCTATAGATTCCATACAATCTTAATCAAAACACTGACAGGTGTTTTTGCAAAACTAATAGGCGACAAAGAACCTAGAATATCCAAAAAACTTTAAAGAGAACAAAGTTGTAGGGCTAACATCATCGGCTTTCAAGGTTTATTATAAAGCTCCAGTAATCAATACAGTGTGGCATTATTACACAGACAGATCAATGGAGCAGAGTACATAGTCCAGAAATAAACTCACATATATAGACAGCCGATTCTCGACAACGTTGTGAAAATGGAGAAAGGATAGTGTTTTCAATAAGAAGTGACTAGAACAATTGACTAATGCTACACAAAAGCATGAACTTTAATCCTTAATTCACACTATAATGAATATTAACTCGAGAGAGATCACAAATCTAAATGTGAAATCTATCACTTTAAAACTTTTAGAAGAAAACATAGGAAAAAAAAATCTATATGACCTTGGGCTAGGTAACAACTTACACCCCAAATATATACACATAAAAGAGGATGCTAGTGGCCAGCGCTGCGGAGCAGCAGGTTAAATCCCCACTACTGGCATCCCATATGGGCACTGGTTCAAGCCCCAGTTGCTCCACTTCCAGTCCAGCTCTGTGCTATAGCCTGGGAGAGCAGTGAAAGATGGCCCAACTGCTTGGGGCTCTGCACCCACATTGGAGACCTGGAGGAAGCTCCTGGCTCCTGGCTTTGGGTCAGCTCAGCACTGGCTCTTGTAGCCATTTGGGGAGTGAACCAGCAGATGGAAGACCTCTCTCTTTCTCTCTCTCTCTCTCTCTAACTCTTTCAAATAAATAAAATAAATCTTAAAAAAAAGAAAAAAATCAAATAAGAGATTGAAAAGATAAGCCACATACTGGGGAAAAATATCCACAAGGCACACTTTGAATGAAGACTTGCATCGCAAATACATAAAGAATTCTCAGAATGCAATTGTAAGGTGACAAAATCAGCAGCAGGTTAAGCCGCCGGCTCCCATGATGGAACGCTTGGTTTCAGTCCCAGGTAGCCTGCTGTGCATCTAGCATTCCTGCAAATGTGCGACCTGGGAGGCAGCAGAAGATGCCTCAAGCATTTGTGTCCCCCCACTCACAAGGGAGGCCCAGGTGGCATTCCTGGCTCCTGGCTTCAGCCTGGCCGCCCTGGCTCTTGTGGGCATTTGGGAGACAACCAGCAGATGGAAAATGTTCCCCCAACTCTCTTGCTCTGCCTTTCAAATAACTTATATATATATTATATATGTGCTTTTTAAAGATAACAAATAGACCAATAAAGAATGAAAAAATATTTTGAACAGGTACTTCTCCCAAGAAGATAAATGCATAACAAATAAGCATATGAAAAGATGTTAAAAGATGCAAATCAAAGCCAGTATTTGCATACTGAATAGACTCTATAATTTAAAAGACTGACCATAGCAACTGTTGATAAGCCTGTTGGCAAGGATACAGACACACTGGCACTCTCCTAACCAGGCATTACTGGTAGAAATATACAATGGTCGATCACTTTATAAAACAGTTTAGTTTCTAGGCCAGCGCCATGGCTCAACAGGCTAACCCTCTGCCTTGCGGCACCGGCACACCAGGTTCTAGTCCTGGTCGGGGCGCCGGATTCTGTCCCGGTTGCCCCTCTTCCAGGCCAGCTCTCTGCTGTGGCGAGGGAGTGCAGTGGAGGATGGCCCAAGTGCTTGGGCCCTGCACCCCATGAGAGACCAGGAGAAGCACCTGGCTCCTGCCATTGGATCAGTGCGGTGCACCAGCCGCAGCGGCCATTGGAGCGTGAACCAACAGTAAAGGAAGACCTTTCTCTCTCTCTCTCTCTCTCTCTCTCTCACTGTCCACTCTGCCTGTCAAAAATTAAAAAAAAAAAAAGTTTAGTTTCTTAAAATGTTTAGGAGAAGGTTGTAATCTGAGCTAGTTATTCCACTCCTAAGTACCCAAGACAATTTTTTCAAAATGTGCACACAAGCACATGCATGTGGAAATCCAGAGAAACTATTTGTAATAACTCACAAATGGAAGTAACCCAAATGTTCATCTCTAAACAATTGTATTCTGTGAAAATAGCCAAACATAAACACACACAGCAAATAACTGCAGCTTTATAAAACTCAAGAAAATGCAAACTAGTGAACAGTGATTGGCTGCTGATGGGGTGGGTGGGACAGTGTAGAGAACGGACAGGGGACTTCTGGGTGTGCCACAAATGCCCATTATCTTTTTTGTGGTGCTGGTTTCACAGGCTTTTACATATATTGAAACTTTATGGATTGAAAGTCATTCTGGGGTCAGCACCACGGCTCTTAGGCTAATCCTCCGCCTGCCGTTGGCACCCCGGTTCTAGTCCCAGTTGGGGCGCCGGATTCTGTCCCGGTTGCTTCTTCCAGTCCAGCTCTCTGCTGTGGCCCAGGAAGGCAGTGGAGGATGGCCCAAAATGCATGGGAGACCAGGAGGAAGCACCTGGCTCCTGGCTTCAGAGCAGCACAGCGCGCCGGCCACAGCACACTAGCCATAGCAGCCACTTAGGGGTTGAACCAATGGAAAAGGAAGACCTTTCTCTTTCTCTCTGTTTCTCTCTCTCACTGTCTAACTCTGCCTCCAAAAACAAAAAAGAAGAAAAGAAAGGAGAGTCATTCTGGGGCCGCTGCCTCCAGTGCCAGCATCTCATACAGGTGCCAGTTTGAGTCCAGCCTACTCCACTTGTGATCCAGCTCTCTGCTATGGCCTGGAAAAGCAGTAGAAGATGGACCAAGTCCTTGGGCCCCTGCACCTGGAAGAAGCTCCTGGCTCCTGGCTTCAGGTTGGCTCAGCTCTGGCTGTTACAGCCATTTGAGGAATGAAACAGTGGATGGAAGACCTCTCTCTCTCTCTCTCTCTCTCTCTCTCTCTTAACCTCTGCATCTCTGCAACTGTGCCTTTCAAATAAGTAAATAAATCTTTTTTAAAAATGCATATTTTATATCCGCAGTTCAGACGCTCTTAATCAGAGTCACTGGGGGCACCGCTGAAGTAGATTGAAAAGGGGCCAGAAGGAAGCAGTGCGCTCCGGACACTGAGACTTTCAGGCCACACTGCTCTAAGCCCAGTGTGAAGACAGGAGTTGGGGAGGAGGAATTCTAAGACGCTTTTCTCGCAGGCAGGATTTGCCCTGTTCTGTCATAATATGAACCTAATAACTTGAATTCATGTTATTAGATGTGTTTGTTCTTATGCAAGTTAACAGCCTCACATCAAATATTGTCGTGTTTGTTGGCATAAATTAAAGCTGTCAATATGATGAGGTTCCACTGCAAATTCCATTGCTTTTTGGACACTTGGTTATAAAAATCAGTGTCTACCCTAAAGGCCTGCCCAGACTAGCAGGAGAATCAGCCTGTCACGTTCAACACAAGGTTGTTATGACTGTATGCAGACAAAGGACTTTGCAGAGGGACACAGGATTGGATAAAGCTTTAGAAAGAAAGTGAAATTAGAACCATAGCTTCAATTATAGATTGACATTTTCCTAGAAGAGAAGAAAGATTATTTCAGAAAAAAAGGGGTTTAACCTTGATAAGAACCACCTTGAAAAATAATAAAGTAGGGGCTTTCCTCTGTTTCCAAAACTTTTAAACTGTCAAGCCAATGCCCAGCACTGATGACTGCATTCTTGAGCTTTGATATACATTATCTCCTTTTGTTTTGACATTAATTTGGCAAACTGGATATTACCATCCCCATTTTATAGATTAATACATGCATAGATCACTGTAAGCTCAAGCATGGAGTAGTCTCAGAGGTTTAGAACAATAAAATCTATTTCCTGCTCACGTTACAGAACCTCGCTATATATCAAAGTCTCTGCTCAACACTTCTCTTTGTCCAGACCAAAGCTGTAGGAACCCCCTCAACTGGGACATGCCAATCTCAACAATAGAGCCACACAGTCGTTGTTTGTTGTTGTTGTTTTTAAGATTTACTCCAGGGGCCATCCTGTGGCTTAGTGGTTGAAGCCGCCCCCTGTAGTGCCAGTATCCCCTATGCGTGCCAGTTTGAGTCCCAGCTGCTCCACTTCCCATACAGCTCTCTGCCATGGCCTAGGAAAGCAGTAGAAGATGGCCCAAGTACCCATGTGGCAGACCAGGAAGAAGCACCTGGCTCCTGGCTTTGGATTGGCACAGATCCGGCCATTGTGGCCAACTGGGGAGTGTACCAGTGGATGCAAGATCTCTCTCTCACTCTCTTTGCCTCTCCTTCTCTGTCTGTGTAACTCTGCCTTTCAAATAAATAAATAAATAAATAAATAAATAAATAAATCTTTCTTTAAAAAAAAAGATATACTCCAGGAAACAGGAACTTTATCTGGGTTTCACACTCAGATGGACTATCTTCTGCTGCTTTCCCGGGTGCAATAGCACGGAGCTGGGTTGGAAGTGGAGCAGCCGGGACTTGAACTGCTGTCCATGTAGGATTCATAAAGCTTCTGAACACACGATGTTAGCTACAATAAGTTTCCTGGGCAAGTTTGGGATGAGGAGGAAGTCCAATCCTCCCACAGGGAGAGGTATCCTGAGCCACACAGCATGGGAGGGTAGTGCTGTTCTTCACTGTGCAGACTGGAGAAGAAGGAACCACAACCCCCAAATGTCTCTGCCACTTGCAGGTCACAGAACTGAGTGTCACAGCTGGGAAACAAAACTGTGGTTGTAGGTTGTCAAAGAGTAGGTTTTGTTTCACTAAACCACAATGGCTCTCTTGTGGGTTTCAAATGGGCAAGACGGGTGAAGATGAATGTGCAGTGTGTAGGGATGTCCTGGGGAGGAAGAGGGAGCAGAAAGCGGGCATGCCTTTGTGCACATGCACACATGTGTGAGAAGGAAACAGAAAGGCAGAGACCCGGAGATCAAGAGACAGACTAACAGGGAGCTGGAGAGAAACAAGGCAGAGAACAGTAGCCTAGTCTTCCCTCAGTGCCATGGCTATAGAAGAGGGGAAATTCTGAATTTCTTTGGAAACTCATCATGTTCCCCAGCTATGGAGAAAAATACTAATAGAAGCCCAAGGAGTCATATATCACTTGGCATTGACCAAGTGCCCTATGGAGAAAACAATAAACAAGCATTCCAGAGAGACATCAGAATCAGACTACAAGCTGCAAACAACAATAGAACTCAGCCAACCCAGTAACAAATGCCCGAGTCCTACAAGGTCAACTCCAGAAGCATGGATAATTGAGAAATGGCCCCCAATGTGGTTACTCTCTTAAACATTTACTTGTTTCATTGAAAGGCAGAGTTACAGGGAGAGAGGGAGAGAGACCTTTTGTCTGTTGCTTTACTCCCCAAATAGCCTGGGGAAGCCCAAAACCAGGAGCCAGGAACTCCAACCAGGCCTCCCATGTGAAGTCAGAGACCAAGCACTTGGGCCATATTCTGCTTTTCCAGGTGCATTAATAAGGAGCATAATCAGAATTAGAGCAGCTGGCACTTGAACCAGTGCTCATATGTGACACTGGTGTTGTAGGCGGAGGCTGAACCTATTGTACCAAAACATCATCCCTCCACCCACGCAATTTCTTCTTTTTCCCTCAAAGAAACCTTTTATTTAATGAGTAAAAATTTAATAAGCAAAACTTTAGGCATATAGTATTCTTCCCACCATACTCACCCTCCCCCCCCCGCTCTCAACCCTCCCCCTCCTCCTCTCTCTCCCATTCCCAGTCCCTTTCTCCATTAAGATTCATATTCAATTAACTTTATACACAGAAGACCGACTCTATACTAAGTAAATAGTTCAACAATTTGCACACACACACACACACACACACACACAAAACACTCTTTGAGAACAAGTTTTGTAGTTAATTCTCATAATAAAACTCATTGAAGATAGAGATCCTGCATGAGAAGTGCACAGTGACTCCTGTTGTTAATTTAACAATTAATACTCTCCTGTATGATGTCATTGATCACCTGAGGCTGTTGACATGACCTTCCAAGGCTACGGAAGCCTTTAAAATCCACAGTCTCCATCAGTATTTAGACAAGGCCATAAGCAAAGCAGAAGTTCTCTCCTCCCTTCAGAGAAAACACATCCTTCTTCAATGACCACTTCTTTCCGCTGGGGTCTCACTCACAGAGATGCTTCGTGTAGGACATTTTTGTCACAGTATCTTGGCTTTCTATGCCTGAAATGTTCTCATGGGCTTTTCAGTTGGACCAGAATGCCTTAAGGGCTGATTCTGAGGTCAGAGTGCTATTTAAATAAAGTGATTTTCATTCTATGAGTATGCTGTGTGTTAAAGTCTATTCTGGTTGATATTAGAATGACAACACCAGCTCTATTTGATTTCTGTTAGCATAGGATATCTTTTTCCATTCTTTCACATTCAATCTGCATCTTTGTTGGTGAGATGTGTTTCTTGTAGGCTGCAAATAGATGGGTTTTACTTTTTAATACACTCAGCCATTCTCTGTCTTTTAACTGGGGAATTCAGGCTATTTACATTCAAGGTGACTATTGATAAGAAACAATTTTGCCCTTCCATTTTTCCATAAATATTCCTATTTTTACTTTGGATTTCCTTTGTACTTCTACTGGGATATTTCCTTCCTTTACCTTCTTCTGCAGTGATGACTATGTTTCTGTTTTTCTGTGTACAGCACATCCTTAAGTATCTTCTGTAGGACTGGATGAGGGGTGACAAATTCTTTCAATTTCTTTTTGTTATGGGAGCTTCATAAATGAGAGCTTTGCAGAGTATAGTATTCTGGGTTGACTGTTCTTTTCTCTTAAGACTTGGAATATATCTCACCATTCTCTCCTAGCCTGTATGATCTCATGAGAAGTCAGTTGTGAGTCTAATTGGACATCCCCTGAGAGTAATCTGGCATTTCTCTTGTGCACATTTTAGAATCTTTTCTTTATGTTTTACTGTGGAGAGTTTGATTACAATGTATTGTGGTGAAGATCTTTTCTGGACATGTCAATTTGGAATTCTATGTACTCTCTGTACTTGGATGTCCCTTTCTTTCTCCAAACTGCGGGAAATTTCTGTTGTTATTTCACTAAAAAAGCCTTCTAATCCTTTCTCTCTTTCCATGTCTTCAGGAACTCCTAGAATCCACATGTTGGGTCATTTCATAGTATCCTATAGATTACCAATAGTGTATTTTAGTTTTCTAATTTCTTCTTCCTGTGTTTGGTCTGACTGCATAATTGCCTGTGCTTTGTCTGCTAAGCTGGATGTTCTTTCTTCTGCTTCACCAATTCTGATGTTAAGGCTCTCCACTCTATTTTGTATTTGTTCTATTGTATTCTTCATTTCCAAGATTACATGTTAATGTCTTTTTAAGATCTCAATTTCATGGGAGAAATTTTCTTTCATATCATGTGATTTCATTAGTTTGTACATTTGCTTCTGATTACTTCTAAGTAATCCTATGACCTATTTTTTGAATTTCATTTCTGGCATTTCTTCAATCTCATCATCTTCACAATCCAGTACTGAAGTGCTGCATTCTTTTGGGGGTGTCATGTTGTCTTCCTTATCCTTGTTTCTTAACTTGGTGCATTAGATATTTGACATTTGTGGAGATACTCATTGGTTTGTTCTTTGGTTTTTCACTGTGGTGGCTTTCATCTTTAGCCTAAGTCTATGTGGACTAAGTCTGTCTCTGTGGTTTAGTGGAACGTCTGCTTTCAGGGAATATCTAGAGGCATGTGGTGGGTGTAGGCAGAGAGCTCTGTTCAGTGCTCCAGTGTGAAGGGTGTGGCTGAGGTGACACACTCGGGTTTGGCATGGTAAATCTTTCTCTCTCTTTTTTTTAATCTGAGGGGAGGTTTGTTCTTGTCTGTTGGCATAGATTCACCTGAGCTCTTCTCCTTGAAGGAGACCAATGCCTGTGAGCTAACCCCAGTGGGTACATAATTCCTCTGCTCTCCCACAAGGACCACACAAAGGATCTGTGCAGTCCTCAGTCTAAGCTCAGATCCCCAACCAATGTCCCTTGCCAGGTAACCAGGAAGCCCTAAGCGTGTGGAGCCTCCCACAGTGACTGCCCAGAGTCCCAGGCACACCCTGAGTCCTCCCACGGAGTCTCAGTGTTTTCACAATCCCAGAACACAAGCCTCCCACTGTCATGAGCACCCAGTCCCCATCTGTTCTCCCCCCCAGACTCAGGAGTCTCTGCTTGGCTGGTTGCTGGGTGTGGACATGGGCTGGCACAGCTGTTACATATGTCCAAAATGGTGTCTGCTCCCTGTCAGCTTGTTACAGGGTGCCATTGCAGGGTGATCAAGGAGAGAAAATGTGTCCCTTCCTTGTTTTTTCTCCTTTAGTTTGGCAGGTACACCATCCCCCATGGGGCTCCAAGCCAGATTCCTTCTAGTCTCTTCCTGCAGCTTTCTCACCACTGTCCTGGGCTGCTGCACTCTAGTTTCACCTCATTCTCCAACACTGGTGTGGAGGCTCTCAGCTGCTGGGGTCCTGGGTTGTGCATGTCCACACCCTACACATAAGTCCACTGTGTCCTTCTAGTTTGCACAGAGTTTCCTCTGCAGTTTTCTCCCTAACTCTTCCCTGAGACTGCACTCTATCCACTTTTTAAAAACTGCCTTCCCCTAGACTAGACCAGCAAGCTCCCTCCCTACTCTGCCACCTTAATCCAATCTGCCCATCAATTTCTAACAGGAGTCCACCCACTGTACGAAGACTCCTCTTCATACTTTGCTACACGCTGTCCATCTTGCCCCTTTGAGTTGATTCCCTGGAGTCATTTAACACATTAGTATTTCTGGGTTAAAATGAAGGAAATGCAAGACACAGAATCTGGTCTGCTTGCCCAGAGCTGTGATATAAATCAACTGAAGAGGGAGACTTCAGCAGCCTCCGAATCCCCCTCGCTCTCTTTGCTCCTTGGCATGGTTCTGATCGAAGTTCCGCTGCCCAAAGCCACATTTATTTGAGGTGTTTCTTCCAAAATCATTGTAAGCAAATGATTGCAGGAGACTGTACAACAAAGAAAATCAGACAGTTTGGAATTCCGAGCATGATAGAGCTAATTCATCCTCTGTCCATTTTAGAGAAATGCTGGCAATTTGGGACTGTACTTAAGGCAAGTATGAAGAAGTCAATTTCTAAGGATATTTGAGAAATCTGGCAAAGGCTGTTTATAAATAAATCTGCTTCAATGCATATGGAATTAGCCAAATATCAGTCAGCAGAGGCCAATAAAGAGGAAAGACACAGAAGATAAACTCTTATTTTGATCATGCCATGTGGGTCTCAGCTGGAGCTCTGCTGTGTCCACTGGAGAGAGTTCAAGCATAGGGTGGCCACGTCTTAGTGGGGAGCTCCTAAGAAACCTGTGTGTATAAAATAACTGAGGCTGTGTCCTGCACTGGCATTCAGACATCCACAGGTACACCTGGAAAGCTGGAGGGGCAGGGAGAAGTCTATGAAAGAAGAGGAAGACAGGCGAGTGGTGCTGGCAGAAAATGTTTCAAAGGAGACAGCAGCACCCACATTGGCTCAGAGAAGTGAAACACACATTGGCATCTGTGGAGAAAGGGGGCTTTGAGTACAAAAATGAAGTCCTGGTTGTAGGCAGCAGGTGCTGTCCAGGCCCCGCTCCAATGGCCTGCCACCAGCCACTGACGGCAATCACGTAGGTGTTGAGAGCACACCTCAGAGCAAGTGTGTCTGCTTCCCAGTCTTAGGTGTGGGCGTTGGCTCAGTGGCACAGGGTGGCCCAGTAGAGCTGGAGATTTAACACCTCCCACAAATAAAAAGTGGGAGTCAGTGGATAGATAGCCAAGCTCACTAGACACTCTGTAGGACAATGCGGGGGTGTGTCCTACTCAAGGTCTCAGGGAGCCTCTTCTTTTTCCTGTACCCAGCTTGTTAGTGCACTTTACCAGTGCTTTCCACCTTCCTGCTTTCCTTATGCATCTTGGAAATAGTCCACGAATCAAGCACCTGCTCCCAAGTCTTTGCCACGGAGTCTGGCTATTCAGGAACCCAAACCCAGATATTCATTGAACTCAATGTCTCCCTGGACACATAACTCGTTTTCAAACTCCATTAAAAGTGATTAATACTAAGGATAAAATGCCTTTAGCTCCCACTCTGCTAGCCTGTCTCCAGATATGACAATATGAAGCCTCAAGGTGGGTGGAGACATGTGTGGCTGAGCCAGCAGTATGAAAACGGAACGCCCTCACAAGGCAGTGCCAAGGAGCAGCAGGTTCCCAGGCAGGATACAGAGTGGAGGCAGCGCTTGGTATTCCCTGTGGATGATGGGGGACAAGAGAGACCAGCAAAGGGATGGGAGTGGGGGTGGAGGAGGCAAAGAATTTGTCAGGTGCAGGCCCTCCAGAGGAGAGTAACAGAAGGGCACATCAACGTGGAAACGCATGTACTTTCCTGTGGCTTAGGTACCAAGCATTTTCAAGTTCTACATAGTAATATAGAGATGTAAAACTAGACACAGACTGAAGATATTCTTTATCTTCTTATTGACTGACGTGATTATTGTTATTTCTGCCCTGCAGAAAGATTTTTATAAAATGGGTGTCACAGCAGATGACAGACTTCCAGAGAGAGCTGCATGTCAGTGGGTTCCTGCCACCGGCATCAAGACCCTTGACTGAGTTCCCAGCTCCTGACTTCAACCCCAGCCGAGCCCAGCCCTGGCTATGGTGGGCATTTGGAGAATGAATTGGTAGAGGGGAGTCTCTCTCTCTCTCTCCTCTCCCTCTCCCTCACCCTCTCTCCTCCCTCTCTGATATTTTTTAAAATTAATTTATTTGAAAGGTAGGTTTGCAGAGACAGAGGGAGAGACAGAAGTCTTCCATCTACTTGCTCACTTCCCCAATGGCTACAACAGCCAGGGCTGGGCCAGGCTGTAGCCAGGAGCCAGGAAGTTCTTCCAGGTTTCCCATATAGGTGCAGGGGTCCAAGCATTTGGGCCATCCTCTGCTGCTTTTCCAGGCACATTAGCAGGGAGCTGGATTGGAAATGGAGCAGCTGGGACTTGAACTGGTACCCATATGGGAAGCCATTGCTGCGTGTGGCAGCTTATCCTGCTATATCACAAAGCTGAACCTCAAATTTTTAAGATAAAAACAAAACAAAACAAAACAGAGAGTGATGATGGGAGACAGCAACAAACAAAAATCACCAAGTAGTCAGCTACTGAAGAGTCACTGGGAATATATGACAAACTGAACCGTGTCTTTGGGGTAAGCTAGTTACCAGAGTTAACATAAGGGAAAGTGCAGGATGTTAAAGGGGGATAAACGAGATCTTAAACTACCCAGGAGAAAGTGAGTTGAGCTGCTAGAGCATTAGGAAACCCAGTTTTGGAGAAAAATGGTATGTTTAGGAGTCGTCAAAGTTGTCTCAAGCAGAGACACAAATGCCAGAAGGAGGGAGAACACGCAGTTTACTGGATCATGTAAGAATATCTGGAGTCAAGAAGCTATGTAAAAAATATAAAAACAAAAAAAAATACATTGGAAGATATTTGGATGCCCAGACTTAATATCTGTAATATGTAAAGAGCTCCTACAAACCAAGAAGCAGAAGAGAAACAACCTGCTTTTCCAACGGACATAGGGTATGACCGGAGAATTCACAGAAGAAAACCCTGCCTGTCAGCAAGCACAGCAATGAGGTCTCTTCCTCCATTGCCTTTGTCCCTCCCGGACACGGAGCTGCCATGTGAAGAGCGCTCTGGCCAGCTGCCTGCTGTCTGCTCACCCCATTGAGTGCACTGGTCCCTTCTTGTAAGAGAAGGGTCTTCAAGAAAACATCAGGGTGCAAGAGATCCAAGGCAAGTATAGCTTTCTAGACCAACAGTGACCTATGGGGTAACCCCAATGACTTTCTTAGCTTCAGATTCTCCACCATGGTAAGACAGCTCCTGTGGCTTGTATCTCATCATGATTCCTACAATATACTCAGATCCTCTTTTATCTTATAAATTAACTTATTCTAGCCTAAAGAAAGTACAAAGGGGAGGGTTCTCTACCCTGTTACGTAAGCATCAAACACGGCTAAACATTTTAACTCATGTGTGCTTTAACTTTATGAGATAGTGATTGATAACTGAATCTGACATTTGTTTCCTTTATCCCTTCATTGGTATTAGTGACACATCATCATCCATACTGATCTATGTGGTGTGACAGAGGCAGAGAGAGGTAGTGCAGGATGATTCCCTGGGTACCTGTGGCCAGACCAGTACCCACCCTTCCTGACTTAGAGTTCTCATCCCTAACTCTAGAGTGTGTAGGAAATGCCACTTTCTCAGGTAGCCAATAACTGGCTGGAAAGCCCAGCTACTGTTCCAGGACTCTCCTAGAAACAGGACAACCTTCAGTGCTTTTAACAGTGTCCATGTGATGCCCAGACTATAAAACCCAAGGCAGATTCTTTCTGGGGTCCCCCAAGCTGTGGTGCAAGTGGAGCAGGTGCAGATGAGACTCCATCTGCTCTGGGAAGCCTTGCAGGCATGAGGGGACGCACTGGCAACGAATCCTACGTTTCTGTGGCCCCTGGGCTGCCTCTTTGCAAGTAGCAAGAGCAGCTGGTGTAACTCGCTGTGTGTGAAGGTGCTCTGATACCATACTCGGACAGGCTGGAGACCACTGCATCTATTTCTTCTTGCGTGTTCCGTATCTTTGGTTGTATACTTTTCATATATTTTGTTTAATGATTCAACATTCATGGCTGTGATATTTTCACCGTGGAAATTTAATATTTCAATATTAAGAAAATCTTCCCACATCATAATTTTCATTATGCTTTCTGATACTAATACTGACAACCCACAACCCCTCTCTTGTATTTGCCTGGAACTCCACTTACATGTCAGGCTTTTTATTTCTTTAGCTTTGCAGTTTCTGAGGACATAAATACTTTGGATAATGCACACACCATGTTTAAAAAGATTGGCAAATCCAAATAGCAAGCCAGACTGGGTGGCCTGACAGAGAAGAATACCTTTTCCTTGGGCTGAGGATGGAGTTGGCTTTAGAGGGCAGAATTGTGCGGGAGGGCCACAGGAAGCCACCTGCTGAGGGAAGGGCCTGCAGGCAGTGAGTTTGCGGGCAGGCATTCAACAGCTCCGTGACCATGGGCAGGCTCCTCACCCCGCTGCCTGCCAAGTCTACCTGTCTATCCCTTGAGCGTGATGAGAGCAGTACGTCCTTTCCAGAACAGTTGGCGTAATTAAGTGGGTTGATGCGTGTCAAATGCTTGGACCAGCTCACGCCCTGTGCAAGCCCTCACCAAACGTTACCACGTTTGCTCCCTCCCAGCCCTGAGCGTGCCTTTGAGCACACAGTGGGGCTGATGGTATGTTTGGGCTGCAGTTGTCCATTCAACTACACCTGCTGTTTTAGATTTGTGGAGTTTTACCTAAGCAAAAAACATTGTCCTTAGCAAAGTAAACCTTTTTTGACTTGTAATATGAAAGGGTCCATGGAAATGGATCACTCCAGTCCTGTTCAAATCTCCCCTCCTGAGCCCGAACATATAGCTGGCCTCTCACGCAGCTTTTCCCAAGCATTCTATAAATCATTAAAACTAAGAGAAGCCCACACAACGCAGCATTGCACCATTATGCATTGCTCTGCACTGAATACCTCCAGCAAATGACACAGACTTTACCCTGCCATCAGTTTAGGACAATTAATTTATCTAGGGATCTATTTAGCCCGACATTTAAAGGATTTCCTGATTGATCATCTTATTTGCATAAAGGAGAAGGAACAGAGTCTCCTTGTACATATTTAGATACATTTCTGTAAACATTTAGAAGCAGAAGTCTAGATTTTAAGCACTTTCAATGCTGATAAATATTATCAAACTGCCCTCGGTGGAGTTCCCATGAGCGCCCACTTCTACCAGTGGTGAATAAGAGGAGAATGCTGTTTTCCCCACACACTTACTCTCAGCATATTAATAAACCTATTTATCTTAGCTGATGGCTGGAAACTGTATTCCTTTATATGTTTACTGTCCTAGTTTGTTTTGTTTTGTTTTTTAAGAGTGAGACTGGATGGGTCCGCATCCTCCTCCATCACCTCACACTGTGTTCAGGAGGGGAGGGTGAAGGTGCCGTTCCCTGCTCGCCTGGGTGTTTTGAGGATCTGTGGTCAGCAGCCAAAATCTTACCTTTGTCTTTTCATCACAGAAATGGTTAAAAAGCAAGACTGTGGCCTTCTTAACCTAATCTTTCTGTTACTTCTATTCGTGTTCCTCCTTTTTGGTCCCGATTCAATAACATCTCTAAATTGCAGTGGCCACAAGAGTTCTCGGGGAATTTTTCACACAACTATTAATTTTCTTTTCTGTGAAAGTCTACTAAGAAAATGTGGGGAAGGAAATCCTTTTTTGCTTGCCTACAGCAATTTAAAGGCCATGATGAATGGTTAGCTCAGAGAGCAGGCTCCCAAAGCAAGGAACATAAGATGATTAGGTTCTGTATTTTAAATTAGAAATCTCTATGCTGAATACATAAGCAATCAGATAGCCATTTATGTCTAAGTAAAAGAACTAAAGATTACTTCATTAATTCCTAAGGAATTAAGCATAACAATGTAACTTTTCTCAAAGAATAAAACTTTCTTTAAAAAATATAACAATGTTTAAATCATGGTATTCCCCATGTTATTTTTTTTGTCTGCTTAGGACTAAATAGAAATGAACAGAGGGACATTTAGACAAAAGGAAAACATAGTTTCAACCTGAAACCTGGATTGTGACACACTGCCAAATCCGAACATGCTTATTCATATGAATCCTTTCTTAGAGAGGTGAGCTCTCCTCAAATGAGCTGATATTTATGAGTCAATATTTCTATTTATAATCCAAAACTCACATAGATTTTCTAAAAGCTCTCTTGTCATACTTCATTGCTCAGTTACAGAATGTGCAGTGACAGTGCCTGAATCAATGGGTTGTGCTGAGCAGTTTTATTGCCACATTAAACAGTAAACAGTACATTTCCCCCAAAGTCTTTCATTTTCCTATAATCATGTCCGTGGCTCAGGTGTAAACAGATTCCGGCTTAATCTAATTTTCCCAAGATGTTTCACCATCATCTTTCTCTGGAATTTCACAGAAAATAAGAAAAATTAAGCACTTTAGAACATGCATCTGAAGCTTGAAGTGTTGGGTAAATCTTATTAGTACAGAGAATTAATAGTTCATCAACTTTTATTTTGCTTATTCTATTTACATATGACAAAATGGAAAATAACTCTTAAATGTTGTGTGATATTAACTAACCTAACAAGGAGATGAGCTACTCCACAAATAGACCAGCATTAGGCCTGGGTATAAGAGGCGAGTTTCTTGAATAAATTTCTAGTTATCATTCTCTTCTAACCCAAAAGCTTCCACCCAACACAATTTTCCTGACAACAGCACACCCTCTTTTCCAGAATAATAATCATAAACGCCGATGTAGACAACACTCAAGGATGCCCAGCTACAGCCACCATGTTCAACAGAACCCTCTCTGAGTCATGGAGACGTAGATGGGTACTGACCCAAGACGGCTTTGAACTTGACATCAAGGACACAATTGGGCATCCTCTCTCCAAGAAGCTGAATTGATGAGAGGCATTAAGTAGTGGCAACAGGAAAAGACTAGAGACAAGAGACTGAAAGTCACCATGACCAATGCCCAAAGGGAAGAAAGATCTAAGGGAGCACACAGCATGCTGCCTGCTCAGACAGGGGGTCCAGAGAGTGTGTGGGGGAGGGGACGTGTGGGTGGGGCAGGTGCAGAGGGTGTGTCACGTGCACCAGGCCTGCTGTAACGCGATGTGGGAAATCCCTGTCGTTCTCCCTTCTGGAGATCCTCACTGTAGGGTTTCTTTGATGCCTGTGTGACTGTGTGTGCACACACATGCGTCCGTATCCAGACAAGTATGTGTAAATATTTACGAATAAAGATACATGATTGAGGATGTTCACTGTGGTCTCATTTACATTCATAAAAGGGACAGGGCAGATCCATGCATAGCCATGAAAGGCTTCAAAACCCATGGGAAGGAGGCACCCACCACATCCACTCACAGCTCCTGTCTCCAACCTGCCCATAGCATCATGTTGCAATTTTCATAAAATTAATGTTCATAGTTCAGCCTTTAAAAAATTGGCATTAAGTTAATATGGCTGCTTCTTTAATCTCCAAGTCCTAGATTTCCTAGCAACAGATACAGCAGGGAGGACAAACAGCTTGGGCTTGACCTGTGGACCTGCCATCAGGAAGGCCACCTAGCACAGGACGGTGACCACACCAAGGGTGTCCTAAGCAGAGCCCATCAAGTGGCCATACATTATACTGACTATTTGTACAACTGTAAACTCCAGGATTTGTAACCAGTGCAAGCCAGCAGTGATGAAGGAAAAAGTGGGTGGGCCAGGTTTTTGGGTTAATCACCATCTACATACCAGCATCTCGTATGGGTGCTGGTTTGAGTCTCATCACTCCACTTCTGATCCAGCTCCCCACTAATGTGCCTAGGAGAGCAGTGGAAGATGGCCCAAGTGCTGGGACCCCTGCCCCCACCTGGAAGACCCAGAAAAACTCCTGGCTCCTGGCTTAAGCATGACACTGTTCTTCAAGACTGTCTCAAATACAAATGCCATCTAGAAAAATCTCTTGGGTAAACAAGTTTGTTCAGTTCAGAATCCTAGTCCAAGGCCACCTTGGTTATTTAAATAACTGTGTTCAAACCTCCCCCAGCCACCGCCCCAACATACAAACACACACACACACACACACACACACACAAGCTACTGTCAGTGGCATGGTTTAACCGTGGTTCTGAAATCAGAACATGTGTTCAAATCCTAGGCTGGCCACCTATTTGCTGTGTGTATTTGGGGGAATCAGGGAGCCACTTGTGTGTGAAATGGGAAAGGAATATTAGTTACAGTTCTTTGAAATTATAAAAACCCTATTAAAATTGGCTTGAGAAAAAAATCAATAAAAATACTTTACCAGCTCATCTTTCTTCAAATGCAAAAGATTCTTCTACAGAGTAGCAAAGATGGGTCTTTGCCATCCAGGTACTAGGACATCCGGATGCAATGGTAAGCATCTCCATGCCAGAGCCATGTGGCTTTCCAAGGTGGACTCTGACTTTTCCCGAGTTCTGTTCTTACCCTTGGGACAACAATAGCTCTGGCTGGTGGGGTTGGTATAGCTTGTTGCATCTGACCTATGTCACATCAAGTTGAAAGCACATTTACCCAAGACACCAGCAGAATCACTTGAAGGGTCATTTCAGAAAGGAGCCAATGTCCATAACTTGTCTCCTTATAGCAATTTTAGAGTCACCATGACAAATAGATGACACCATTCCGCAAACTCCCCAGCAAGGTGGCTCTCGGGAATTACCTGGCATGGTGACTCTCAGGAACTGGATTTCTTTAAGAAGCTTACACATAGAGTGAAGCCATTCTGGCCCAGACATTTCATAGATTGACTTGAAAGTGGGATTTCTGCCTTTTGCTCACAAACAGTGCCAGCATCTAATCAGCTGCTGTTTCTTTCATTTCTAAGTACACAGTAAACATGATCAGTTAGAGCTGGAACTTTCAAAGCAATAATCAGACGTTTTTTCAGAAACAAAGTCTGAAAATCTTAGCAATCAAAATACAGATGACAAGCAATAAGCAATGTGTTTTAAAAGCCACACACTGCCAAAGAGCAGACAATTGTCCCACTTAGGAATGGGCACTACAAGAAGGTATCCACTTTGCCCTCCACCAAACTGGCTGCGATGGCAGCCGTAACAGCCACAGACATGATTGCTGAAGTGGTGTGTTACAAAATGCCATACAGGGTCTTGAACACATGACCCAGATGCTAAAACGCTCCTTCCTTCAGATCCCCAAGTTACAGCCTGTGATTCGTTTTCCTCTTGTCATTGTTAGAATTATACAAGTGACTCCTGCACCCAGTGTTGTAACCCAGATCTGCCACCTTGTGAGGGCCTCCCCTTGGCTACTCATAAGGTGGTGCTGACCAATTAGCCCCACTGTGCGTGTGCTAGGAGACTGGGATGTCAGATAAAGGTGGACTTGAATCACATGTGCCTGCTTCAGGGAAGGCATGGGTGGCTGTGCTGATTGATTTCAGAATGACTGTCCCACCTCCTGCTACTGTTGGTGAAGATGGGGAAGACGATTGGAGCAGAGTGAGGAGGGCAAGTGCATCAGGTGAGTGCTAACAGCTCAATGTGGCCGAAAAGGAGGATATAGGAAAGCGACAAAGAATATTTGCATGAATATTTGATGAAAGCCATTTATAGAAAATAGGATTCTAATATTTCTGCTTGTAGACTAATCAATGCAAATTATCTTAAAGAGAGGATTCTATAGATCTTTCCAACTTCCGGGTGGCTGAAACTCAATATATAAAAACACCAACAAGGCTTCATGTTTGAGAACGCGGGGATTTCTCTCTCAGCATCTGCACGATTTGCTGGTCTTGCTCTCCCACTTGCTTTTGAAGAATATTTCAGGACCTGCCTTTTAGAACACAAGTTCTGTGTATTCGAGAAAAAACTTGACTTCATGCTGAAATTGAAGCAAGATGACTTTTTAATTAAGCACTTGCGTTCATTATACCGACTTTCTTACTGCCAACTTGGCTTTCAGAGCTGACAAGGAACCTGCTACCAGCTGAGCTGTCAACCCAGGGCTGGGGGTGGGGTAGGGCTCATCCCCTGTGCAGAAGGGATCATACCTGGGTATGGATCACACCCTGGCTTGTAGGGTAAAGCCTTCTCCTCCCTTTTGTTGGACCATGACTTGGCCATGTGCTAGTTTCATCCTGGAAACTTCATTCAAGCTCTGCAGGTTGAAGCAAACCCTGTCCTCATTGTTTACATCCAGCAGTGCTGCACGTCATCATGCAATGGGAATACGTGCTCGTTGGCTTCCCGAGGCTGACTTTTGAGCCTGACAGTTTTTATAAAGTTCCTCTAACTCAAAAGACCTGAGAGGGGCCAGCGTCGTGGCTCACTTGGTTAATCCTCTGCCTGCGGCGCAGCCATCCCATATGGGCGCCAGTTCTAGTCCCGCTTGCCCCTCTTCCAGTCCAGCTCTCCGCTGTGGCCCGGGAAGGCAGTGGAGGATGGCCCAAGTGCTTGGGCACCTACACCTGTATGGGAGACCAGGAGGAAGTGCTTGGCTCCTGGCTTCAGATCGGCTCAACTCCTTCCATAGCGGCCATTTGGGGGGTGAACCAACGAAAGGAAGACCTTTCTCTCTGTCTCTCTCTCTCACTGTCTAACTCTGCCTGTCAAACAAACGAACAAAAAAAGTCCTGAGAGCCACTAAAGAATGAAATAAACCTAACAGTGAACTGAAACCCACATTGGCACACCAAGAGGGGCAAAAGCTAAACACACATACACACACATCGCCAAAAACATGCAGTTCGTATTACTTAGGAACAGTTCAGTATCACACCTCCCTCACAAGGAGGTTGGAGGGATGGTACTCAGTGAGCTGAAGTGGTGAGCCACCCTATTCACCACAGAAAGCATAAATAAACTTCTTGACCTTCTGTATCT
The DNA here is from genome assembly GCA_949820135.1 of Sylvilagus floridanus. Taxonomy (NCBI): domain Eukaryota; kingdom Metazoa; phylum Chordata; class Mammalia; order Lagomorpha; family Leporidae; genus Sylvilagus; species Sylvilagus floridanus. The sequence continues at coordinate 7,023,669 of OX463246.1, read as the reverse complement.
TATAATCCAACAAGACAAAATTGGGGCCAATATGGCACAGCGGCCAAAAGCTGTCACCTGTGATGTCAGCATTCCGTATGGGCACAGGTTCCAGTCCTGCCCTGCTAATGTTCCTGGGAAACCAGTGGAAGCTGGCTAACGTGCTTGGGCCCCTGCCACCTACATAGGGGACATGATGGAGTTCCTGGCTGCTGGCTTCAGCCTGACACAGCCCTGACCACTGTGGCCTTGTGGGGGAGGGAACAAGTGGATGCAAGATCGACCTCTCTCGCTCGCTCTCTGTCTCTCTGTCTCTGTGTGTCTGTGTGTGTGTGCATGTCGTTCCCTCTCTGTAACTCTGTCTTTCAAATCAACAACCTTTTAAAAATAGATTAAGATATAAAGCAACAAAGCATCATAAAACTGATCACTATCAAAGAGTTTTCCAATAACTCATTGCTCAGTTTAAACAGCAGACACATAATTTCAACTTGAGGGCAATTTACAAAAACGAGTGAAATTTAACTTGGGCCCTAAGAACAGGGTAAGGTCTTGTTAGAAAAATGAGTTAAAATGTGGTGGACAGGGAGAGTGGAGGGAATATGGTCACGGAAGAAGAGCAATGGTGGGAGCAGGGAGACGAGTGCAGCTGGATCGGAACAGAAGTTTTGGGTGAGATTAGACCAGCTTGAAGGGGATAGAGAAGGCCAATCATATGAGTGGTAGAGTGGAGAACAAAGGCATTTAATCTCAAGAAGACGGAAGGGTGCAGGGCGAAGGGAAAAGATGAGGAGGCAGGAAGCAGGATGGGATAAACTAATCTCCAGCAGCCCTTCAGGGTGGGTGCCATTGTGAGCTCTCGGGTGGAGAACGGCGGAGCCAGCGTGATGTCCGTGGGAACGGAAAGTAAGGATGGATTCGGGAGATGCAGCAGAGCCGCCTGCGGTGACAGGAGGGTACCAGACCCTGCATCTGGCTGGCTGCAAAGCACCAATAGAGCCCAAAGGCCTGGCTTGTGTGAGGGGAGAGAGAGAGCTGGGTTTTAAACACACGTGGCACTGATGCCCAGTGAGGACCGCAGATAACAGGACTGGGGAATATATCCGATGCCCTGCCTTTGTGGAATTGCTAAGTGAATGCCCAGTGGGAAAAGGCAGCCATGGGAAAGAGAGCGTACGGATCTCAACTGAACCCAGGGAATGGTCCAGCTCAGGACAGAAAGTCTGAGCAAGAGGAGGCAGCAACGGAGAGAACGAGATGGAGAGGGGTGTGGAGACAGAAAGCAAGGCCCGCCCGGGGTGTCCTTAGAAGGCACAGCGCTTCTGGGCACCATGCAGGAACCAAACAGGAACAGCCTGCCTCGGTTCTCTTCCAGACCCTGGGTGGCTGGATTCATTCTGGGGGAGTAGCTCAAAGAATGTCACAGTCTCCCATTAGCCTTTGCCTTAGCAGCACCAAGATTTTGATCTGCAAAGTGGAAGAGGACAAAAGGAAAGAAAGAACAAAGGGGCAGGAGAGCAGAGAGCAGTGAATGATCTAGGGTGCTCCAGGGAGATCAAACAGCTCGGGCGTGGTTGGAAAAGAAAGGGGATGTCTTCTTCCAGAGAGGCTGAAAGATCAGATGAGGAAGGAGGAACTTGTGTTAATCCTTGCAGAGTTGGCCATCCCCCCCGCCCGTAATAACTCAGAAAGGGAAGAAATCTGAGCATTACCTAGGACCCAACGCACTGAGTTTAACTTTACCGGTTTCGTCTATTGCGATGGTGGCTTTTAATCTATGCCCCCAAATACACATCTATAGTAAGTAGTGACCAGTGTCATGCATTGCTGGTTGCATCAGATTTCTTTAAGAGAAATTAAGGGAGCATCAGTCGGTGTTTACCAGTTTTTCCCTCTGTTGATTTGCGGGTACTCCAATAACTTGAGTGGACACATCTCGGCCCAGTGGAGACAGCTCAAAGCCCCAGCAATTCCCTCACAGAACAGGAACATGACTGCAAGTTTAAATATCCACTGAGGGGCTGGTGCTGTGGGGCAGTGGGTTAAAGCCCTAGCCTGAAGCACCAGCATCCCATACGGGCGCTGGTTCTAGTCCTGGCTGCTCCTCTTCCGATCCAGCTCTCTGCTATGGCCTGGGATAGCAGTGGAGGATGGCCTAAGTCCTTGGGCCCCTGCACTCATGTGGGAGACCCCGAAGAAACTCCTGGCTCCTGGCTTCAGATCAGCACAGTTCTGGCCATTGCAGCCATCTGGGGAGTGAACCAGCAGATGGAAGATCTCTCTCTCTCTCTCTCTCTGTCTCTACCTCTCTCTGTAACTCTGTCTTTCAAATAAATAAAATAAATCTTAAAAAAAAAAAACACTGAAAAGTTCTTCGGCATAGAATTGAACCCTTCAGTCTCTTCCCCCATATGTCCTGTGATAATTAAAACTCCAGTTTCTCTTTGAGGAACATTTAACACACCAGCTTTCCTACTTTCTTCAAATAATAAATGTGGCTGTTAAATTAACCATAGACTCATAAAGCTCAAAGAAATCTCAGGATCATCGAGCCTTAGAATAAAGGATACTGGCTAAGCCAGTTTAAACAGATGCATACATTTCAGTCGTTTTAAAAATAACTTCAGGTTCTTAGCATCTACTGGCTCTCAGATAAGCTATGCAATCAGTGGGGACGATGTGTGCTCATCCTATCATTGTCTTAATAACAGTTTTTATGCCCAAAATAAAGATGCCGAGAGGCTTCCTAAAACACAATTTTGAAACCTTAAGTAAATGCATTCGTACAGAAACAAACGTGTTCAACAATGCCTGTTAGAATCGGGTTTGACTGTAACAGCAGGGTCCCCCTTCCCATCCTATCTTACCCAACCATTTTATTTTTCTTCTACTTGAAGAAGTTTGTGAAAAACAAAATTACAAGACAAATTTATTTTGCTGCAAAAAGCTTTGAAATCCAAGCACACATGGGACTTCCAAAAGTTCATAGAAAATGCATTATTGGAAAAAATGCACATGGATTTCAAAAAAAAAACTTTAGCTTCAAAATTAATGTACCTTCCAAATCCATTTTCTGTGAGCTTTTTGGAGTAGCCCCTCCCCCACCCCTTGCCCCAAATAAAACCCCAGGAGTGTGTGGTGTGGATGATGGCAGCTCTGATCCAGAATTCTGTCATTCTTATTTCTCCCGACAGGTTCTGCGTTTCCAGGGTCACCTCATGCTCCAAGATGACTGCCCCAAATCACAACTGCCCAAAGAAATGTGGTTCCTGATATTCCACATTATAAATAACGGTGATGAATTCATTGACACGGACCCCTTTGTTTATACCTCCCATAGCGTCATTCAAAAAGCATGTAGCAAATTGCAACTTTCACCAGCAGTCCACAGCAGGACCCCCTTGGCCAACTCATGCCCCAAATGAAATTGAGCGTATGGGTGTTCTTGGTTGTTTTAATTTCTATCTCTTTCATTGCAAATGACCTTGAATAACTCTGTAAATACTAACCACTCATGTTTATTCTCCTGCAAATTGTCCCAATACTCTGATGAGATGTTGAAGCCACAATGAGACAATCACGTGAAAACCTTCCACTTGACATCAAACGCTCCAGAAATCTGATATGTCTTTAGTGTCATAGTAATAACCACAATGACCTCCCTTTCTACTTTCAAGATTAGGTTTTAGATCAAGCCAAACATTGTATGTGACCGTGCTTTGAAAACTTAGCACACTTACATGTAGAATACGCTATTATTTTTGGAGGTAGTCAAAAGTGTCTTAATTTGTTGAGTCACTGACAGAGAGAAGATGAGGTAGGGGAAGATATGAAATCAGTATGCCCTGCTGTCGGCAGCTCACACGTGGCACATGTCCAAGCACTTCGCAAAATTAAACCCTCTACTAAGATCCCATTAGTAGGTGGTAAATCAGAGTTGGAAAAAAGAACTAAAGCTTTAAAAAAAAAATTTTATATATATATATATATATATATATATATATATATATATATTCCAGACTTCTTAGAAAAAAATCGCAGGTTTTTTTTTTTTTATCTGGCCTCATATTTCTTCTGCAAGAAAAATTATGGATCCTCTTAACATCCCTCCCCTCTCCAAGTCGTGGAGATCTGAACACTTGTTATTTGCTTCTATCCTCGCTTAGGATAGGCACTGAGCTCACTGCATTCCCCTGCAAGCTCTTTGACAGCCGAGCTGCCAGGAATCCCTGTGATTTTGTCTCTCAAATGTGTGTCTGAAGCTACTCTCACTCCAGACCAGATAACTCACATGCACTGCAAGCTAAAGGAAAATTGTTCAATATTCTTCCATAGTTCAGTGCCCCTTAAGCACATGCATATTATACCAACACTTCACCAAAAACAGAACACCTCTGTTTGGGCCAATTCACGTTTTGAATGCATGTAATTCATGTTATTAGGAGATGCAAATTTGAAATAGAAAGAGAAGCAGCAATGACAATTCTGCCTTACTCTACCTTGTTAATGAATTTTAACATATTCTGATTGTGCTGGTTACTTTCAAGTAGTTGGAGGAGGTATTTTTGTTTAAATCATAAATGATTTCATCAGAATTTGAATCAGTCTATTGGAATGAAGAAATTCCTATTTTTAAACATGGTTTTTTGTATTACTGGATTTGTCAAGGTGGTTAGTTATCCTGTGGGCTTGGTGACATATTAATGCAAAAGAAATTAAAAGGAAAACGATATTTAGTAAACAATTCCAATGTTAAATATGCCCCCACAAAAAATTGAAATGAACAAATGTCTCTAAAAAACGAATGCTCTTCAATGAGTCATAATTATTTTTCTGGAGAAACGTCCAACATAATTTCACTCTTGGGTTCTGAAAGTGACAGGTCCTCGCCTAGGAGCAATGAAGTGTTTCCTAGATGGATTTGGGATCATAGGATTCAGAGCACAGTATCTGCAGTGAAAACTGATTCTTGACGAAACTGAGGAAAATACACATCATGACTCAAGTGCCATCTATAGGAAATATTGAAGTATGGTAAGATAATCTGCAGACCTGATTGCTATGTAGCCTTTAGATAATAGATTTCTGGTGCAAAATAAGTTACGCTTTTGAGTGTTGATTCTGAAAAGACTTCCAGTGTCTCACGATGCCGGGTGAGCCAGGGGCCTTAATTCTGACCTCTCCCATCCTCATCGTCAGCAATGGGTTTGTCTATCAGCCTGCTGGACTCCCTGGGGAGAGCCGCACACCGATGCACCTGCTTCTGTGTTTCCATGCTGGTGGTGTGTTTTGAGCACTGTGTTAACAGTTCCGATTGCCGCTTATCATCATCTCTATTTTCTTCCTAGGTGGGCTCTTCGCCGCAGTAGCTCCTAAGCAATCATCTCCAACACTGACTTCTCTTAAAGCTGTGATGCTCAGGACTGTGTTACTTCCCACTTTATTCATCTCCATTAGGAAAGACAGACACAAATGCTCGATGACAGCACGTGTCAAATGCGTATTCTCAGGCTGCTGCTTGGAGTCTGTGAAATGGACAGTGTTTATCATTCCACCGGTGCTTAAATAAAATGCATGCTTGATATTAAAGTGCTGTAGGCTGAGAAGCTATCGCTAGGCTGACTTCTGACTGCTGATGAGGACAGTGAGTCTATATTTGATGCCAACAATGGCAGCGTTCAGGACTGGCTGCATCCAAACATGGCATGTGGAGTATGTTAAGCAGGCGGGATTTGTCTTTCCCTGAAGCAGGCTGCAAGGCCTTCAGGTGAAAGACCGTCTCCTTGGACCTGGAGAAAAGGAGCACCCTCATCTCCAAAGCAAAGGGACCCAAGTCTGGACAGGCAGGCCTGGCCTAGCCGCCCCCACTAGGTGCCCTTAGCCCCTCTCTCCTGGGCCTATCCCATTTTCTCCAAACTCTCCACTCTTCATCAAACCTGGCAGAAATCTGCGGGTTTAACAACATTTTTATTTATTTTATTTATTTGGAAGGCAGGGTGACAGAGAGAGAGGGGGGAGTAAGAGAGAGAGGATGAGAATCTTCTGTAAGCTGGTTCACTCCCCAAATGGCCTTGACAGGCAAGGCTGGGCCGCTGAAACCAGGAGTCAGGAACTCCACCTGGGTCTACTACATGAGTGGAAGGGCTTAAATGACTTGGGCCATCCTCTGCAGCCTCCCCAGGTACACTAGCAGTGAGCTAGGACAGAAGTGGAGCAGCTGGGACTTGAAGCAACCTTCCTACATGGGATCCTAGTGATGCGGGTCACGGCTTAACATTCTGTGCCACACCAGCCCCGGGTTGAACCTACTCTTTGGGTCTTCTTTTCCTTATGAAGGCCTTCACGTCACGTAAATTTACATTAAATGAAGTCATAGCTTTTTCTGTTATTAATCTTTTATTAATATTTCCCCTGAGAAGAACCCAAAAGAGTAGAAGGAAAAGATATTTTTCCTCCTTTTAGAGAAGCAGTTATTTGTCCACTGGCAACGTTTACCCTCTGTGCAAGAACATGATTCAGGCCTATTCATTTGGGCTAAGAGACTCTAGACAAAACGGATTGGAATGGGAGTATTACATCATCTGTGTAAGGAATTGCTTCTAAAACCCCTCGGGAAGTCATGGTGTACAAGTGTACTAGGACTTGAATACTCATAGCAGGCATCTCCCAGCATTGAAAACAATTGCAGAGGAATCCACACTCCAGAAATAGATTGAAAGCACCTCAAGTATTTTATTACCATTTCTGCTGTTTTCTTGAATCCCATAATACTCTTTAGGAATAAATTCCCATGGCTTACATGAACGATTTCTAACATACATGCATGGCTAGAAAGAAGACCTAAATATAAATGAGGAAGGAATACAAAGTCAACAAACTCAAACTAGGAGTCACTCAACAGTCAAGGTGCCGGAGGCCCTGGGCCACCTCTCTGGTTCAAGTCTGCCCGCCGTGTGGCCCAGCCACTGGCGGCCGCCTTTGCCACTGAAATATTCTTGCCTCGGCATCAGGGTGAATCGTCCTTGGGAGATCCATCCAGAGGGGCAGAGCACAGAAGTGGGCATTCTGGATTCAACGAGGTTCTGCAGTGATGTATGCTTTTGGCCCTGTTTGCTAATAAATGCACATCACACAGAATCTGGGTCTAGCAATCTCGGCAGACAAAGCAAACAGGACCGAGGACAGAATCTCGCTTGCTCAAGGCAAACATATACGACCTAGCACAGCAGCTGTCTGAGCTCCAAGACTGTGGGTTCCTTGGTGGCAGTGGGCCTTCAAAACAGCCAAGAGAGGAGGGAGAAGGGTGCAAGTGTGGGCAGGATGGAGGGGAGGGGCGGAACAATCACTATGTTCCTAAATCTGCATATATGAAATGCATGAAATTTGTATACCTTAAATAAAATCATAAAAATAAATTAAAAAAAAAAACACCCACTAAGGATTAAACCTCCTCCCTGCTGAGAAAGGAGGACTGTCCTGTTTCTGGGTGCAGAGTGATGCCTGCACACCAAGTCCAAGTGGTAAGGAGGGGAAGCAGAATGCATAAAAGAGCAAGCTAGGGGCTGCACGAAGCTATGTTTCTGCCTGCGGTGCCAGCACCCCATACGGGTGCCAGTCTATGTCCCAGCAGCCCCTCTTCCAATCCAGCTCCCTGCTAACAGCCTGGGAAAGCAGCGGAAGATGGCCCAAGCACATGGGCCCCTGCACCTGTGTGGGAGACACAGAAGCTCCTTGCTCTGGGGAGTAAACCAGTGGATGGAAGACTTTTCCCCATTTTTCTCTTTCTCTCTGTGTAACTCTGACATTCAAATAAAAAACAAATCTTTTTAAAAAAAAAGAAATAGAAGCAAGCTAGCAAAATCCATTCCCACAGTAGCTCCAGCTCATCATTTTGGCCGTGACCACCTCTGCCACCATGGTGGATGTCTCCACTCTCCCCATTCCTCCTCATAGCCACAGTACTTTTGTTCCTAGCATGTATAGTTAACATATCCTACAGGAACAGGTAAGCGCTGTGTCCCGTGTCATCACCCAGGATCACGACAATCAATCCGATCCAGAGTACAGACACCTTGTCCCACAAAACCACCCCGCCTCAGCAGGAAGCAGTACCAGAAAGAAACCAGTGCCTCTTCTGCCCTGCACTCAGAGTCAGGAGTGATGGGGCAAGGGCAAAAGCCCTGGGCCACCCTGGCTCTCACCTGTGTGACAGCAAGCAGCCCCAGTTTCCCTGGTTCTCCTCCTGCTGGTCCGCCCTGCCCCGCCTCCACTGCTGGACACACCACCATCTCTGAAGAGCCCGGCCATCAGCCTGAGCTCTCCACCCTCCCAGGGCACTCCACTCCAGGTCTCCCCACTCTCTCAGCATCCCAGCCTTAGCCCAGACCCCTAAACCCTTCCCAACTGCATTGTGCATTTTGTAAGGGAAGGTGCACTCTGTTGTTTGCTGGTGACTCTTCCATGTTTTCACCAGGAGTTGGCCTCTCCCAGGCTTAGTCTCTGAATAAACCTGGTCTGGCTGTGAAAAACTAAAATTAAAAAGCACTATTTACTTATTTGCAAGGCACAGTTAGAGGGAGAGAGAGAGAGAGAAATCTTCCATGCACTGGCTCACTTCCCAGATGGCCACAATGGTCAGAGCTGAGCTAAGCTGAAGGCAGGAGCCAGGAGCATCCTCCAGGTCTCCTACATGGGTGCAGGGGCCCAAGGACTTGTCCATAAGGGATGCCAGCAATGCAGGTGGTAGCTTAGCCTACTAGGTCACAACGCTGGCCCCAAGACTCCCATCATAATAAAACATCACTGGTAGCAGGAAGGTGGGAAGGGAACATGTCACCCCTCCTTTCCCTACACACCTGCAATGCCCAGCACTCTGGACAGCAAATGGGCTTAGCTCAGTTCACACAGGGGCTGATGTCCCATCCCCCACCGTCCCTCTTTCCTTGTTCTCAGATTCCTGTTACGTACAGTGTTGTGTTGATAGGCATCTTCTCCCCTGCCATCCTCCTCTGTCCTCTCTGCCTACTTTTTGTCCGTAACATTCACTGAGGCATTTTCACTGAATTTAAGTTTCAAGTGGAGTCGTGACAAACATCCCATAGGTTGCAACTCACAAAGCTTACAGTTGTTGAAAATACATGCATGTCTTCACGTGCTAAAGACACATATATGAATTCTTGGACATGAGAAAGGCCAATACTCTGCTACTTATCGCCTGCCTTGGCCGCATGGGGGAAGAATAAAACACATCCATTGTGGGGCGTAGATTTGAACAACCAACCAGAGCACTGGTGTTCACACAGAGGGAGACAAGCAGCCTCCCCCACAGGTGCTAACTCAGGTGCCCCGGGGGAACCAAGGGCTTTGCCAGCAGCAGCTCTCAGACCCTGCACTTGACCAGCACGACACCCAGCAGTGAGCTCTGCATGTAGAGACCCCGGCTTGGCCCGGGAGCGAGGACACCATTTGCTGTGGTGTGTTTATCTGTGACAGTTTTCTGTCCCCAGCCTTTACCCCACCATCACTGAGACCATCGACACACATCTCTTGTTCTCTCTGACCCCCAGTGAAGTTGCTGCTATCAGACCTCTGGAAGCTTGGGATGAATTATCAAAACACAACTCTGAAGGAGAGAAGAACCCACAGCAGGCAGAAACTGAGCAGGGGACGGCGCTGGGGGATCCCCACGTTTGGACGGCTACCTCCCATGGCACAGCAGCAGAGACTCCGGAGCCGACCACATGCCTGGGGAGCAGGTGTCACAGGACAGAGCTCAAGTAAAATGGGACCCATTTGTGTCAATAACAAGGAAAGGGGGGAGAAGGGAGGGCAGTGTTGGGACACAATGGGTCAAGCTGCCATTCGCTGAGTCTCAATTGTTCCTCTTCCCATCCACTCCCCTGCTAATACATCTGGGAAGGCAGTGCAAGCTGGCCCACGTGCTTGGATCCCTGCCACCCATGTGGGAGACCTGGATGGAGCTCCCAGCCCCTGGCTTCAGCCTGGCCCAGCCCCAGCCATGGCGGCCATCTGGGGAGTGAACCAGCACATGGAAGGTCTCTGTCTCTACCTCTCTGTCAAACTGCGTTTCAAATAAATTAACAAATCTTTTAAAAATTAATTTTATAAAGAAAGTAAAACATATATGTGCATTTGTGTCATTGTGGACAGTATTTACTATTTAAAAATCACCTTTATTTTGAATATTCTCTTTTCAGATAATGGAAATGTTTAAGAATATTGAATACATTGGTTACGAATCCAGCTAAACATATTTGAAGGTGTTTACTAAGTAACTAAATATAAAATGGTGCCAAATATTCCAAATGTCTTTAAAATGTTGATTAAAAGTTGCTATGGGGTAGGGCAGGGTGTTGTTGTGGTATAGCAAGTAAATAAATCTTTTTTAAAAATAAAAAGTTGGTAGAATTAAAAATTTCTGTAGTAATATTTGCATGTTAAAAATAAGAACTTGGCCCAGGGTTGGGGCATAATGGGTTAAGCCGCTGCCTGCGATGCTGGCATCCCCTATGGGCACTGATTGGAGTCCCAGCTGCTCCATTTCTGATCCAGATCCTTGCTAATGCACCTGGAAAAGCAGCAGAAATGATGGCCCAAGTCCTTGAGCTCCTGCACCCATGTGGGGGACCCAGAAGGCGCTCCTGGATTCAACCTGGTCCAGCCTTGGCCATAGCGACCGTTTGGGGAATGAACCAGCAGATGGAAGATCTCTCTCAATTCTGCCTTTCAAATAATTTTTTAAAATAATACAACAAGAACTTAGTTTTAAGGAAGAACTGAGTTTTTTGGACTTATAATTTTGTTAAATTGAATTCTAATTATCAAAAACAAAAATGAACCCTTGGATAGTTTGGGCAGTGATGGAGGGGATGTGTGTGGAAAGAAGAAAAAAGGAAAAGTCAAGTCTTCAAAGACACCAGAAATCTTCCACAGTCGGGGGCGAGCATGCAGCTCTCAGAAGAGAGATTCAAAGGTCAGGCGAACTGGCAAATCAGGTGGCAGTGGGAGGTGAGGACCCAGATAAGCAAAGTGGGAGGAGGCCGGAGAGCAGACACAGGAAGCTCTGGGTGACCCAAAGCTCCCCTTTGTTTTTGCCAGGAAGGAAGCAGACACACTGGAGGAGAGAGCTAGGGAGTGTGAGCTTCCTTCTGCCTTTTAGATAGAGACTTCCAGGGGCAGGGGGGAGTGGGGGAGCATTCCTGCACCAGCAGGCAGAGGGAGGGGCACAGGGCAAACCCCCAGGACCAGGATGATGACACCCCAGCAAGCCATCCCCTCCATGCAGAGAAGTCAGCTCTGTGCCACAGCGGAGCACTCCCGCTTTGAACAATGAAAGGTGCTACAAAGGGGATAAAGTGACCAATGCCAGCACGGACATCCCTGTACCCCCTCACTGTTGCTCTGAAGTGCACAAACTCTCAGAGCCAGTTTAATGTGTTCTTTTACCAACCACCCCATCCCTGGCGGAAAGAACTACTTTCCCTTCACCATGTCCATCTCCAATTTTTCTCCTAAACATCTGAGCACCTGTTGCAATGGCCTAGGTGTTTACTGTAAAATCCACCCTGTCTTCTTTTTGAAACAATATTGATACTTATATGTAAATATGAATATTTAATATGAAACAATATAGCTGACCAATCTAATTGCCTTTAATTATTTCCACCTCAAAACTGAAATTTTGTTTTACTTTAAAACTTAACTTTTCTTCAAGGTATAAGAATTTTCCCATTAACTACAATGGAAATGCAAAGGAGACAGGTTTTGATGTGCTTTTCGTGGGTCACTCATGCTGCCTGGGAATGCCAGACCTTGCTAGACAGAACCAAAACAACTATCACTGTTATTGTGTTCAAATTATCTGTAATAAAAATTATGGCTTAATTAATAAGCCAAAAAAAACCAGTTCTGACATGATCTTATAGCACAGTGGGTTAAGGTGCTGTCTCCAACAGCAGCATCCCATCTGAGCACCAGGTCAAGTCCTCATCGCCCCACTTATTTATTTTTATTTTTTTTTGTCAGGCAGAGTTAGACAGTGAGAAAGACAGAGAGAAAGATCTTCCTTCTGTTGGTTCACCCCCCAAATGGCTGCCACCGCCGGCGTGCTGCTACCAGCGCACTGCGCCAATCCGAAGCCAAGAACCAGGTGCTTCTCCTGGTCTCCCATGCGGTTGCAGGGCCCAAGCATTTGGGCCATCCTCCACTGCCGTACTGGGCCACAGTAGAGAACTGGACTGGAAGAGGAGCAACCAGGACAGAATCCAGCACCCTGACTGTGACTAGAACCCAGGGTGCCGGCACCGCAGGTGGAGGATTAGCCAAGTGAGCCGTGGTGCCAGCCATCATCGCCGCACTTGTGATCCAGCTCCCTACTAATGCACCCTGGGAGGACAGCAGAAGATGGCCCAAGTACTTGGGCTCCTGCCACTCATGTGGGAGACCTGGATGGAGTTCCAGGCTCCTGACGTTGGCCTCCCCAGTCCTAGCAGTAGTGGCTATTTGGGGAGCACACCAGCAAATGGAAGAGCTCCCTAACTATGCTCTCAAATAAATAAGATGTTGCGAAAAACGTTCTGCATGACTCAAGTAATGATGTCTCTGCAGATTGCACTGCATTTATCAGTGAGGAAGAAGAACTTGGAGGTTGCAGTTGCAACTAGCTATCCAGTGGTTCTCAAACACTCTCTCTCACTGCTGCGTCTGCATAAGCAATGTTCCCATCAGTAAGAGATTCACTGTGGCTCAACAAGGGATGAGGTCAGAAGGGGTGGGTTTTGAGAAGCAAAGGTGGGGCCGGCAATGTGGTGTAGCAGGTAAAGCTGCCACCTGCGGCACCAGCATCCCACATTAGTGCCAGTTCAAGTCCTGGCTGCTCCTCTTCTGATCCAGCTCTCTGAAATGGCCTGGGAAACCAGTAGAAGGTGGTCCAATGGCTTGGGCCCCTTCACCCATGTGGAATACCTGGAAGAAGCTCCTGGCTCCTGACTTCACGTTGGCTCAGCTATGGACATTGCAGCCATTTGGGGAGTAAACCAGTAGATGGAAGACCTTTCTCTGTCTCTCCCTCTCTCTGTCTGTAACTCTATCTCTCAAATAAATAAATGTTTTAAAAAATTAGCAAAGATGTAATTCTAATATTACCCTTCTCTCCTCCATCCTCTTGTAAATAATATGCATGAATGGTTCAATGGCCTGAACGTGTCCCCCAAAATCCATGTGTTGGAGACTTAATCTCCAATGCAAGTGTAGGGAGGTGTGGTGTTTGGGAAGGTGTTAAAGTCATGCACCCAATGACAGAATGGATATCATGAGAAAGGGGGTCCACAGAGGGAGTCGGCCCCCTCTTGGCCTTCCACTCCTTCTACCATGTGAGGGCCTGGCACCCCTTCTTCAGCTGAGCCTTAGGGGAACACAAGTCAGTCCGTAATGATATATAATTCAGATGTTTAGCAATTTTAATCAATGTCACCACAATATCCCTCCCACCAATTAGCCTACATTAGTCTAGATGAATTACCAGAACAAGATGATGACACTTTGAAAAATTAATTTCCTAACCTCCTCTGAAACCAGTGTTTTCAAGCAGAATCCAAAATCCATGAGGTAATGAATAATTAAATAATTTAATTAATGTAGTTATGATATTTTACCAGAGTGCTTTTCAAAAGAGGGTGAGACAGGCAGAGGCGGGTGCGAGGGCAAGAGCTCAGGGATGGTACCCCCAAATTAAATCAGAATCACCCTAAGGAGCTTTCTCCAGCGAGCTTGTCTTCTCACGCTGCAGCCCCTGGTTCTGTTAAGTCACTTATGGGCATCACTGGGCATTATTGAATCCCCCACCTCAGACTTCTTCCATGCATTTCCTCTTCTCTTTTCAGCAAATTGCACAACCAAGAGTTCACTGCCAGACCCACTGGCAGCTGGCACTCGTCGGCCAGTGCCCCTCAGTGAGGGTCGAGCACAGGTGTGTGCGGGTTGCTAGCAAATGACCCGGGCCCGTCCCTATTCTGCAAGTCTATAAACCAAACATTTTGCCAAAGAGAAAGTTTAGGAAAAACAACTCAAGTGCTGTCTGATAGAATGATGCCACTTAGTTTTAGAAGTACTTTTGCAAAATAACTTTTCTCACCCCGTGGTTATTATTCACTTTCCATTTCTAGTATAAGGTCTCTTTGTGGGTTTTCACATCTCATTAAGGGTGTGTGATTCCAGCTGTTTGAAATAAACATGTACTGGCTATATTAGCACATGAAAATTATAAGATTCATGAAGAGTAGCAAAAGGGTAAACACATGGACAAATGAACACTACTGGGGTTTATACAGTTCGATACAGCAAGTGAGTTACAAAGCTAACTTTGAGAAAATGAGTAGAAATGTAACAGTGTACACAAGAGTATTCCAAAACATTCAAGGAAAATAAAACCAAAAGATGTCTTGGTGCAAAAATTTTTGAGATCCATGCATAATGCTTTCAAAATACACATTTTGTATACTTTTTTGAAGGCCTCTCATAGACACAGATTTTAATATTTTTGCACCAAAATAAGCCTATCTTCTCATTCTATTTTTCCACAGGTTTTAGAATTCCCTTGTATATAGAATTGATGAAGTGGGCTGACACTGTGGCATAGCAGGTAAAGCCACTGCCTGCAATGCTGACATCCCATATGGGCACCAGTTCAAGATCTGGCTGCTCCACTTCTGATCCAGCTCTCTGCTATGGCCTGGAAAGGCAGTAGAAGATAGCCCAAGTCCTTGGGCCCCTGAACCTGCATGGGAAACCCAGAAGAAGATCCTGGCCCCTGTCTTTGGATCAGCCCAGCTCTGGCCATTGTGGCCATCTGGGGAGTGAACCAGCAGAGGGAAGACCTCTCTCTCTCTGACTCTCCTTCTGTGTGTAACTCTACCCTTCAAATAAATAAATAAATCTTGAAAAAAAAAATCTATAAAACTTACTGGTGTTCATTCACAAGAATTGTTATAGTAATATTGTTAGGAACTCTTCTAGCCAACTGTTGAACCATTGGAAGATCGAAATTAACCAATGTAGAAGTATTTCATATTACATAAATCAGCAAATTCTACAAATCAGAGCTATTTCCCAAAACACAAGAGGTTAAGCTAAGCACTTATCATAACACCGTCATGTTGAATACAACTTTCTTATCCATATTTATGACAGGTTACATGAATATCAGATGTTGCCACACTTCCTCCAAACCTGTTCACAGCCAGTGCATTCCAGCGCATTCCAGCACATTCCATGTACAACTACAGAAATTTAAAAATAAAAAGGATGAAAATCCCCAATGAACAGTGTGCTGACTTGGTAGATATTCTTAGCATGAGGCAGCAATTTACTTCTGCTGTTCTCCCATGAAGAATTTTATGCAAACCTGGAACTCGCACATCCTCATGTCTGCATCTGTAGCCCCCTAACATCAACTCCCACGTGGCTGCCTCTCAGCACTGTGCACAACACATAGTGCTCTATGCATCCAGGATTCTTCAAGGGTGATGGACAACTCCCTCTCCTCCTCCTCCTCCAACTTCTACAGATAATGCTATGCCAGCATGTTTCCTCTCTGAAGTGATTTTTTATACGTATTGACCTACATTCATTCATTTGAAAGGCAATGAGAGAGAGAGAGAGAGAGAGCGATCATCCATCTGATGGTTTCCTCTAGAAATGCCCACAACAGTCACTGTTGGGCCAGGCTGAGTCCAAGAGCCAAGAGCTCCATCTGTGTCTCCTGCATGGGTCGCAGGAACCCAACTACTGGAGCTACCATCTGTGGCCTCTTAGGGTGCCCATCAACTACAAGCTCCATCAGAAATGGAGGCTTGTCCATGTATGGACTCTACCCCAGGCGCTCTGGCATGGGATGTGGACATCCTCAGCAGCAGCTTAATGCACTGGGCCACGATCCCCAGCCCTCAGCTGAGCATTTGAGCCGCCCGCTGCTAGCTGCTGAACAAGAACTGCAGGTGTTTACGAATAGGGATCCAGGGTTGAGTCCAGCTCCTACACAGAAGCAGGGCTTTGCTGGGCTGTGACGTCCCTGAATTCTAACAGGACCTCTGTGCAAGGCCAAGGTTCCCAGGTTGCAACCTTTTCCCCAGAGCTCCTCAGAAATACCCACCAAAAACCGTAAAGGCTTTTGAAAATACTCTGGGACCTCCCCAGCTCAGGAATGTAAACCACAAATGTTTAAGCCTTTATTAGCAATGGGGTCAATATGTGCTCTGCTTACTTCAATTCTTTTTTTAAAGGATTTTATTTACTTATTCAAGAGAGTTAGAGAGAGAGAGAGAGAGAAAGAGGTCTTCCATCCACTGGTTCACTCCCCCAAATGGCCACAACAACTGGAGCGGGGCCAATGCAAAGCCAGGAGCTTCTTCCAGGTCTCCCAAGTGGGTGCAGGGGCGCAAGCAGGCAAAGGGGACTCTCAATAGAGAAATTGCAGAAGGCTGTGCCCAGCTTCCCAGCCACGCTGTCTGAGACTTCCCAGCTGCCAGGATGACCTTCTGTGAGGCTGCTCCCTCTCATCTCAGGGGGCTCAGTTAGCACAGCACCACCCTGGCTCAGTCCTCTGTCCTCTCAAAACCTGGAGTTCTTCTGCCCTAACGCCAATGTCAAACTACAATCTTGAAATGACCTCTTCTGTCGTCGTCTGCTCCCCCTGAGCTGTCAGCTCATCAGGGACAGAGACCCCAGTACACTGAGCTCAGGGCCCCTAGCACCTAGCAGAGCATCCTCTACCCAGTAGGATTCCCCAAAGATGGCGGGATCCATGGCGGATTTACAATAGCCGTTGCTTCTTTCTTAAACACTTCTAAAGAGCAGAGGAGAATGAATAGTGCAGAGACCTGCAGACACTCCACTTGACAGATGCCGTGAAGAGCCTCTTTTTTAATTAGGCAGGTATAAGCGTAGCATTTGGGATTATTTATGCACACTGCTTCTCCTTTAACCTAAGCACATTTTCAGGTAGATTCTTAAAAATAAACTCTTCCCACCTTAACCCATTTTATGAAGTCACGTATTTCAGTACATTATTTGGAAATATTATGAAAGGTACTAGCTAACTAGCCAACAGTGATTATTCTCACACCTATATTTACAATGAATCTGCAGAATCTCTGACAGTATTTTTTTCCTTAAGTACACAAACATTACAGCTTGTGGGATGGTACTGCAATTATGGCTGGTAGCAATCATCTGCATAGTTAATGTCTAGGTTTATAATTTAAATGATAATCGTCAATAAATGACATCTTTGGAAAAGCCATTATCATTCATCGTTCCAAAAAGGTATGCATTAAGAATGCCTAATGATAGCGTGCTTGGAAAGCTCGGGACCCACCGTAGTCTATAAAGCCAGAGATGTGGCGAACCCAGCACTGCTCTGACATGTTCACGGGGTTTTCAGTTTTTGTGAGTAGTCATTGATGTCCAAAGGCAATAAAGCATAGAAGCTCTGCTGTGGTGGCAGTGGTCTCATAAAGCTGCCTCAACAATGCAGTTAGGAATATCCTGCATGGTTGGTAGCAGGTCTTTGTCAGGTGTTATATAAACACAACTTTCCAAACCCTGGGGGATTACATTTTAATTTTGTGGGTGAACTACAGTAAGTTCAATCTACATTAATTGAAATGCTTAGTCAACACACTAACCCATGATTACCCACACTTAATTTTTAAAAAAAAATTGTCATTCTTCTTTTCTTCAAAACTCACTGGAAGACAGGTTGAAAAAAATTATGTAAACAAAAAGTAAGCCGTATGGATGATCATCGGAGTACTGCTTATATATGGAAGACAGAAAATATTGTCCTGGCCTTGACGAGGGCCTAGTTTACAAAAATTAGGGTATAGCCATGCACTGAAATAAACTAAATATCCATCAAAGAGATGCTACAAAATGTATTTCTCATCTTAAAGGAAATGTAGCTATTTTACTATTCAGTTAAAAGGTCAGTTTAAGAATGGATATATTATAAATCTTGAAAACATAAAAACTAGGCATATACTTAACAAAAACAATGCTAAGTTGGTTGATGAGAAGTGGAAAAAGTTGTATGTGTTGGCTTTCCAATGTTTTACAGCAGGATTTAATAAATATTGCCTAAAGTGAAAGGGTTTTTTGAGTGGTATTGCTTAAAATATATTTCACTTTTATTTTAGAAGCCATGGGCAAAATTATGCTGGGAAAAAAACTGCATGAAAACTCCTTTTATTAGTCCCTCTCTGAAATACTGCTTATTTGTATACTCAAATCTAAAATTCTGTTTTCTCCTGATGTCTGTAATTCAACCCAAGGTAACCTTGTACTTAAATACAGATATGAAAGGTGTGCTTACACATTGGTCAGAGCAACTCAAGAGACCGAAAGACAAAAGAACTAAGTGAGTCGACTGCGCTTGCCAGCAGAAATAGAGCTTCAGACTGGGTATGAAGGAGGAGTTTAACAGGGAGCTGGGAGTTGAAGTCTTAAACGGACAGAGAAGTTTGAAGGCTGTTTAATTAAGAGGTGTGGGACCCAGAAATAACTCCGCTATTTTAAGAACAAAATACTTCTGCCTTTCACTAAAGTGAAAAAATCAAATAAAAACCTTGATTCATTGATTCTTTGATTCTGCTCTGGTGTGGGCTGGAAGCGGGAAAAGTCTGTAAAGTACCACTAGCCGGGACAAAGGGAAGATGAATTCATGAAAGAAACAGATAAATACCTGGAAACAAAACCACACATCTTCATGCAAGTCAAGAACAAGCGAATGAAGCATCGCGCTGAATGCAGGCATTAATGCCAGTCTATAGGGAAGAGGACACATGCAAAGGAGAGCCGGGTTATATTTTTAGAAGACACTGACAGATATACAAAGAAGGATCCTAACACATATGAACAATCACTGCTGATTTTAAGCTAGACTTTGAGAAGATTTAAATGGCGTACGATGAACTAAAACCTTCAAAAAGGGTACGGAAAAATGAGCTCTCTTTACTGCCTGTCTCTTCTCGGTCATTTCCCATCTAATATTCACAACAGCCCTGTGAGCCATACATCATGATTTTCATTTTATAGGTGAGGAAATGGTGTCTGGAAGACTTTATTTTAAGGCTTATTTATTTGAAAAGCAGAGTGGCAGAGAGAGAGAGAGAGAGAAAAGAAGGAGGAAGAGAAGCGAGGAGGGATGGGAAGTAGAAGGGGGAAGAGGAAGAGGAAAGAGAGGAGAGAAAGATATTCCATGTCCTGATCCACTCTCCAAGTGGCCCACAACATCTGGGTCTAGACCAGGACAAACCCAGGACCCAGGAACTCCTTCTGGGCCTCCCAACTGGGAGGCAGGAACCCAGATATGCATGCCATCACCCACTGCCTCTCGGGTGCATAAGCAGGAAGCTGCATTGGAAACACAGATCAGCTGGGACGTTAACCGGGCACTCTGATGCAGCATGCACACCACAGTGCTCAAGGTAAGGAAGAGTAGAGAACATGAAGAGGTTGTCCAGGGAGCAGACATCTGAGAGGGTGGCTGAAGACCCCCCCAAAATCTACTGTTTTGTAAAAGTAAGGAAAACGCTGACGACTCATCAACTTCTTCAGGACTCTGGAAATTAACTAACAGCTTGCAAGAATTCAAAGGGTGTTTGTTTAAGGACTATGTCTACATTTTGGTAAGACAAGTTTTTGTGGTGTTCTCGCTTGCCCAATCCCCATTCTGCCCTCCTTAATTCCACAGCAGCCAGGGAAGTCGGCCGCATTATAACCATGGCAACTGTGATAAACAGCCGCCTAGCAGCACTGGAGGACGCAGACAGGGTTTGGAGCTCCTTAAAAAGCCTCATCTCTAAAGAACTGTCACTATTTTCCTGATTGCCAGCTCCCGAAAACATCTCCATTCAGAGGACGCCTTTATTTGACTTGCCTCAAAACTCCCTCGGTAGGCAAACTCCTGTCCAAACAGTCTGCTTCAAAAATAATTAGCCAGAGCAGCTCACAGCGCAACCGCCTGAAGTGGTGATCCCAGCTGGAGCAAAGGAGATAAAGTCCCCAAAACTTAAAAGGAGGAGCTGAGGAATCCGACGTGGACAGGGGCTGTGAGAGGCTTTGGTGGATTCCCGGGGATCTGGAAGGCCACGGGCATGGCAGGCATAGGTGCATCACGGGAAAGATACAGAGAAGCCCCATTGCTGACCTCTGGCTGACCTTGAGGCCCTGAGCAAGAAGAAAGTAAATACTGAGAATGAGCTGGAAACTGCCACAGTGCTGAAGCTGTGCCTCGCTGCACATCAAACCCCTCACCCAACAGTGGGGACTTACTGGTTAGAAACAATAAGGGTAATTCATGTAATTTACCAGCTGAGCATGAAGCTAACCTAGCTGAAACTTCAGGGGCTGCACTTGACAGAGAACAGAGAGTTAAGTCCCACAAAGGCATCAAACAAATTAAGAACAAAAACAGCCAATGGCAGCAACGATCCTTGAAGTGCGTGAGCAATCTTTTTTCCAGAGATGCCAAATGATATTATTTTAAAGGTCCATTGTCCAACAAAAATCACAGAAACCACAAAGAAATAGGAAAGTATAGCCCATACATTGAGAGAAAGCAGCCAATGGGAATTGTCCATAAAAAGTATAGTTTTTTTTAATAGATTTACTAATCAGCTTTAAATCAGCTGTTATAAATATATTTAAAACCATATCTCAAGAACTGAAAGACTGAGAAAAACGTCTCACCAAAAAGAGAATGTCAACATAGAAATAATAATTATGAAAAAGGACCAGTGAGAAATTCTGGAACTGAAAATACAGTAACTGAAGTGAAAAGTTTCCCAGAGGTGATATGGGCAGACAGATAGAATTAGATCGATTAAATTCATGAGCTGGACCACGCTCCCCGCCCCCACCTGATCTCACCTGTATATGCCCTCTTGCCAATCAGACTACATAACCACTCCCGTTTTGGAAGTGAATAGAGGTGTGGAGTGCCCAGAGCCCACCCCTGTTCTCCCATGTGCCTCTTGGGCACATGGCCATTTGGCCACTTACCACCCTGTTCTTTCAAGCCCTGCCATCACTTGAGGCCACTCCTGCCTACGCAGTTTCTCTGTATGGTTCCAGGCCCTTGATCTGCCCATTGCTTGGTGTGGAACTCCCAGTTCATCTAGCTGACCGCCTTCTCCCTTAAATAAAGCCCCCACGTTCCTGTGTGTTTCTCTCACTTCCTCAAATAAATTCTGAGTTTTACCATGTTGCCTACCTTGTTTATGTCTAAGTTTAGAATGCCTCTCTAACCTTGAGACATGAACCTGAAATTTTAATTTTAAAATACGCTCTCTGATAACAGAGGGACTCAATATTAGATTGAAAATGGCAGCAGGAAGTATCAGTGATCCCAAACATAGGTGAATCGGGATCACCTACTCTGAGGAACAGAAAGAAAAAAATGCACAAAATGAATACAGCCTACGAGATCTGTAAGACATCATCCAGCTACATACTCAACAATGGTAGTCCAGGAGGAAAGAGAAAGAGGAAGAAAAAAAATGCTTGAAGAAGTGGTCCAAAATTTTGCAGGCATATTTTAGACTATACTACAAACCAGATGGAAAACATTGGTCAAAACATTCAAAGAGATGAACAATCTCAAGTAGGATAAACTCCAAAATGTTCACACATAGCAATCAAACTGTCAAAAACCTAAGATAAGACAATATTGATGGTAACAAGAGAAATGTGGTCCATCACCTCCAGGGGATTTAAAGTAAGTATTATAACTGACTTCCCATCAGATACCCTGGAGCTAAGAAGGAAGTGAGATGTCATATTCAAAGTGCTGAAAGAGGAGCTGGCTCTGTGGTGTAGCAGGTAAAGCCGCCACCTACAGTGCCAAAATTCCATATGGGTGCTGGTTCGAGTCCCTGCTGTTCTGCTTCCCATCCAGCTCTCTGCTATGGCTTGGGAAAGCAATAGAAGATGGCCCAAGTCCTTTGGCACCTGCCCACAATGGGAGACCCAGAGGAGGCTACTGGCTCCTGGCTTTGGGTCAGCACAGCTCTGGCCATTGCGGCCAATTGGGGAGTGAACCAACTGATGGAAGATGTTTCTCTCTCTGTGTCTCTCCTTCTCCCTCTGTGTAGCTTTTTCAAATAAATAAATCTTAAAAAAAAAAAAAAGTAGTGGAAGAAACAAAAATTATCACTCAAGAATTCCATACCCTGGGGCCAGCATATGGCTTAGCAGCTAAAGCCACTTCCTGTAGCACCAGCATCCCATATGGGTGCTGGTTCGAGTCCTGGCTGCTCCACTTCCAATCCAGCTCTCAGCTATGGCCTGGGAATGCAATAGAAGATGGCCCAAGTCCTTGTGCCCCTGCACCCACATGGGAAACCCCAGAGGAAGTGCTTGGCTCCTGACTTCAAATCAGCACAGCTCTGGCCATTGTGGGTAATTTTTGAGTGAACCAGCAGATTGGAGACTTCTCTCTCTCTGCCTTTTTTTTTTCTCTCTGTGTAACTTTGACTTTCAAATAAGTAAATAAATCTTAAAAAAAAATATAAAGAATTCCATATCCCTTACAAGTGACATAGAAATTAAGACATTCCCAGATAAACAGAACAGGGAGAATTGATACCAACAGACCTGTCCTATAAAAAAAGAATAAAAGCGAGTCCTTCAGGTTGCAATGAAAAGGGTGCCAAATAGTAACTGAAATCCACGTGAAGACATGAAATCACCAGGTGGAAAGGAGAAACTGGCCAATGGGTACAAAGTGACAGATGGGAGCCACAGGTTCCAGTATTCTAAGGCACCGTAGGATGGCCAAGGCTGACAACATTGTACTGGACATTTCAAAAGAGCAACAGAAAAGGGTTTTAAATGTTCTCACCACAAAGAAATGATAAATGCATGAGATGAGATCATTAAACCTGTATCATGTGTGACGTGAAAGTCCCGATTTCATTCTCATACAATTATCCATACATCAAAATGTCACACTCTACCCTGTAAATAGGTACTTGTGCAATTGTTACAAGTCAGTTAAACTATGTGACTACATAACAAAAAACTTACGAAGAAGTGAAAAGTGCTCTGTGCTGTGGTGTAGTAGGCAAAGCTGCCTGCAATGCCAGCATCCCCTATGGGTCCCCATCGTAGTCCCAGCTGCTCCGCTTCCAACCCAGCTTCTTTCTAACGCACCTGGGAAAGCAGCAGAAGATGACCCCAGTTCCTGGGCCCCTGCACCCACGTGGGAAGACACAGAGAAGCTGCTGGCTCCTGGCTTCAGCCTGAAAACCATTAGATAGACGACAGCTCTCTTACTTTCTCTCTCTTTTTCTCTCTATAACTCTACCTTTAAGACAAATAAAATGAAGTTTTAAAAAAGAAAAAGCTCTAGTGAAAGTAACTACAAAAGTAAACATAGATACTGTTTTAACTCTCTCCTGACTTAAGCAACAACATTACATAAAGAAGAAATATATGATGACAAAGATACTTCAAAAAGTTGATGCAAATAGAATTAAAATAGAAATTTGTTTTGGTGCAAAATTTTTAAAAGGAAAATGGGAATTATGAAAAACACTGTGCATTCCATTTGCAGCAGACTTTTTGAATTAGCCTTCTGTATGGATGGGCTAATATTGTGTAAGGATGCAATTACTGTAACCAGAGTAACATAAAGGATTAAATATGAGATGGAGCTGTATTAGAGCACAGCTTTAATATTATTAAAATTAAATTTGCATCATTTTAAAAGTAGATTTAAGATGTAAATTTTTAAGTTTTTGTGTAATCACTAAGAAAATAACTAAAACAACATAGTTAGAGAATCAACAAGTAAATGAAAATACCACACTAGACAATGTTTATTCAATACAGAAAAATCAAGAAACAAAGATACAGAGAAACAAAAATAAGACACCAAAAGCAAATAGAAAAATAACCAAAAATAACACTTTATATCACACATAAATAGATTGTACATCCTCATCAAAAGACAGAGATGTACGTATGTATGTTTTGTCTATGTGTACTACCTGTAGAGACTTTATTTTTATGAATACAAATAAATTAGAAGGATGGAAAAATATATGTCATGTAAATATTAACAAAAAAGAGCTGATGTGGTAATAGGAATATCAGACAAAATAGGTTTCAAGATGAAAATTGTTACTAGACACAAAGAAGAATATTTTATAATATTAAAGAGTCTATCTATTAAACAAACATAAATGCTTTAAATATACACACTAAATTTACACACTAAAAATACTGTCCCAAAACAGATAAAACAAACTGACAGAATTGAAGGAGAAAACTGACAAGGAAGCAGTAACTGATGCAGACTTCAATATGTCATCTTCAGTTCCTAGAAAAACATAGAAAATCAACAAAGAAAGAAAAATTTTAACAACTATTAGCAAACTAGACCAAATAGAGAGCTATAAAACATTTCCCCAAACAACACATTCTTTGTAGGGACACATGCAGCATCCTCCAGGATAGACCATACACTGGACCATGAAGCAAACCTCAACGTGTTTGCAAGAATTGAAATGTTTAAAACTATATTCTTTAACTGTAATATAAGTAACTAAGAAATCAATAACCCAATTACATTTAGAAAATTTAAAAAATATATGGAAATATGAAAAAACACAATACTAGTAGGCCAAAGATGAAATCACTAGGACTTTTTATGAGAGCTGATGTCAACAAAAACATACTAAAATTTAGGCACTGAAAACATTGCATAAATGGAAATTCAATGCTGTAAACATACATTAAAACATCAAGGGATCACTCAAATTAATAACTTCCACTCTAAGAAATTACAAAAAGAAATGTAATCTAAATCTAAAATAAACAGGAGGAAAATAATCAATAGAAATGGAAATACAGAATAGAATACATTAAAGGAAATCAGCAAAACTGGAGATTGATTCTTTGAAAAGATCAACAAAATTGATAAATTTTAAGCTAGAATGACCAATAAAAGAAGACCCAAAGTATAAAATCCAAGTTTACCATGGGCTGTTCTGGGTGAAGTCCCTCTTGGACATATGATCACACATATGCCTGAAAATAAGCCTGGCGTGAAAGATGCAGATTGAGGGATGGCTGCCATGTAGACTGTAGATTAAAATGAGATTGCTGAAGAAGAATATGTATTTAAAAAAGAGCAGTGGAGCACGGACTGAGCATTGGAAGGCATTATAGGGATGGCAGAAGAAAACCCATAAAATGGACGAAGAAGCAGTGGTCAGAGATTTTTGAGAACAAGAAGAAAATATCACCAAAGCTAAGAGAATAAACATTTTTTAAACACATAACATAGAGAAAACGGTCATATACCATATGTTTTCCCTGATTCGCGGTTACTAATGGCGTTCCTAAAATGAATGTACTGTACACGAGTGAGACTGACATTTTGAGATTCGATGATCGCTTACAGTTCTTGTCTCTACTGTTGAGGAACAGTGTTTCTTTCTTTATACTGTTTGTTGAACTGCTTAGTGTAGGGTTAATTTTATGAGTATAAAATTAACTGAAAGCAGATCTTTGTAAAAATTAAGAGTGGGAATAGAGAGGGAGGAGGAGGAAGAGTGGGAACATGGCGGGAGAGGGGAGGGGGAATAGGGTTGGAAGAATTGATAGGTTCCTGAATCTGTGCATAGGATATACATGGAACTTATATATACCTTAAATAAAAATTTTAAAAAGAACATGATCAGAAGCACGGATGTGGACTGGATCGTGTCCTGGAATCTGAGGTCACACTTCCTGTCTCTACTCCCCCTGATACCATGACTATCATCAGGGAGGTAAGTCAACGATACAGTATCATATTGTACACATCATTCGAACCCCTAGATACAGTATCATACCGCAAATGTCATTCTCACCCCTAGCGCCAAGAGTGAAGCTGGTGAGGACAGCGGTTGAACATTTAACAACACGATGGCTGAAGGAAAGAAGCTACTATAAAAAGATTCTAGAGCAAATTTCTCGAAATGGCAAGAGTTTAGACAAAAAAAAAAAAAAAGCAGACGTTCCACCCTACTGTGCCAGAAGGAAGTTCAAAAGGTGTTTAATTAGTCTGCTCACAGTTTGTCTGTAAAGCAAATTATGTAGCATGTAGTAGTACTTAAAATTCTCCACAGTTGTGGTTCAAAGTGTTCCTCTAATAACTTGGTCAGCATTCCCTTCATGAGACCAACTATGATTCAAATCTTCCTGCAAGAAAACAGGCTCAATGAAATATCACTTTTGTCAGAGATCAAAGGTTCCCTTTCCCAGCACACTTGTAGGGTGAGACAGATAGCTCAGCTCCCATTGCAATTCAAAGCCCTCAGGGGGTTTTGCTATTGTATAATTATCCATATTTTAACACCTAGAAGGGTGTCAAAACCGAATTTCTGCACCACTTTTAACTCCAAGATCATTGCAGCCTGGAGGCGTGGGGCTGTTCCCCTGAGGAACACCAGTCACATCTGCTGAGCAGTTTGTCAGCCTGGTTTGGGCGGTGCTCTGTCTGTGCTTTGGCTCCTGTAGCCCATGGGACCCAGCAGTCGGGACCGTGATTATCTGCACGTTCCAGCACGGAGGAATTGGCAGCGGAGGAGGGGCAGAGTCACAGCCCATGCCCCAAGGTTTGTTTACTCTGGATTCTGCTCCACAGGCCCGGCACTCATACATTTGATAAAGAAAATGTTTGGTTCAGAAAGCCAGTAGATAGTGACGGTCAAAGGGTACAGACTTCCGGTTATGCAAGATAAGTTAAGGTCTGGAGATTCCCCGTAAGGCATGGTGCCTCTTACTGACAATGCTGGATCAGAGACTTAAAATCCACTGCAATTAATTAGATCTTCATAAAACATACTAGAAAGTGACTCGATTCTTAATGAATCAGAAGACTGAATACCTATTTATGGGAATGATTCCAGTCTATCATTTTCCTTTCTTTCCTGAGTTTCCCTTCTAGCCACTGCAGAATACATTACAGGTTGAGCATAAATTGTTTTAAATATTTGTTTATTTTATTTGAAATACAGAGTGAAAAAGAGAGGAAGACACACACACACATATAGAAGAGAGCCATATACCGTATGTATAAATGTGTGTGTATGTATATAAATATATGTGTGTATATATGTACATATGTATATGTGTGTGTATATGTGTGTTTGTGTGTGTATAAATATATATGGACAGAGAGAGAGAATCTTTCATCCACTGGTTCACTCCCCAAATGACTGCGATTGCCAGGGCTGCACCACGCCAAAGCCAGGAGCCAGGCATTCCATTTGGGTCTCCCAGGGAGAGATAGGGTCCCAAGCACTTAGATCATTACCTACAGCCTCCCAGTTGCATTAGCATGGAGGTGGATTGGAAATGGAGTAGCCGGGACTCGAACCAGCATTCTAACATGGGATGCCAGCATGGCAGGTTGTTATTAACGCACTGCACCACCACTGCAGCCCCAGGTGGAGCAGCCCTAATCTGAAATCTCCAAGACTCCACAATCAAAACCTCTTAAGAATGAAAATGATAGGAACCTCCTCACCATGAAATTCTGCTTCACGTACAAAATTATTTAAAATGGTCTATAGAATTACCTTCAGACAACGTGTGTAAGGTGCAACTGAATTATAAATGTATTTCATGTTTTGACCTGGGTCCCATCCCCAGGATGTAGCTGCAGACATTCCAAAATCTAAAACTGGAAACTCTCTGTTTACTCACATTTTGGATAGGGGAGTCCCAACTTTTATCACATTTACCACAGAGAAAGCAGGAAATACTAAGTGTGAAGTCAAATCAGAAAGTCGGCCTTAAGTAAAATGATGAAACTAGGGAAACCAGTACCACCATACCTCCCCCTCCAACTCCACCCTCCCTGCCTTCCTGGCTCAGGTGAGTTGGCAGGTGCACGCCAAGGCATCCCTTGGCATGAGGTCTCCTTGCTTTGATGGCCTTTGGTTGCTAAGCAACCCTCCAGATCACTCCATGTCTGTCCCACACATCAGTTCTCCTCAGTCTGGCCCCATCATCCTACTCATCCTACTCGTCCCATAAATGGTGCCCTGAATCCCCACTTCCATGCTTCCTGCATGTTTCAGGAAAATTCAGTTTGTTCTTAGACCTCGTTCGTTTGTTCTAATAGCTGACGTCGTTTCATATCCTGCCCTCTTATCCTCTTTAGGGGCGTACCTCCCATTCCCATAGGAAGCTTAACAGATCACTGTAGGGGGTTTTACATCTTTTTGTCTCAAATTTCCAGGTTAAAAACCTCTGGCTATTCACCAAGATGAGAGACCACCCCAAGTTGTTACATTGATCCCAAGGTCACCTTTGCCATCATAACCTCTGCTTCTGAGTGCTGATCCAAAGAGGAGAGAGGACTTCATGTTTGTTTTGACAACTCCCAGAATGAGTAAGTGGACACTGGGCCCCCCAAGAAGATTTCCTAACAACAGAACATCTGCAGTGACGGGCATTCCCAACACTGGCAACCAGGTGGGGCTAATTCTAAAAGGGCCCCTCACATTCTCTGCTTCTAGTTAGATGTCGCCTCCCATTCTTATAGTGGGATCACCCCAGCTCAGCTCAGTTCCCCTTCTCATCAGTAGATCTGCAAGACGACTCCAGAGAAGGGATGTATAAGGCAGGACGGAGAAGCGTTCTCTCAAGTGTCAATGCCATTCAAAGTTTCAATTAAAGGGCAACCTGGACATGAAACCTGATTCCAGTCCTGGGGATTTTGCTCTTAGTTTTTTTTAAGATTTATTTTATTTATTTGAATAGCAGAGTTACAAAGAGACAGAGACAGAATCTTCCATCAGCTGGTTCATTCCCCAAGTGGCCACACTGGTCGGTGTAGGCCTAGAAGTCAATCCAGATCTCCTACATAGGTGGCAGGGGCCCAAGAAATAAGGTCATCTTCCATTGCCTTCCCAGGCCCATTAGCAGGGAGCTGGATTGGAAGGGGAGCAGCTTGGACTCAAACCCAGCACTCAAATGGAATGCTAGCATCCTTAAGGGGCAGCTTGACCCACAGTCCCTAGTTTTTCTTTTTAAAATAAAATGTATTTTAAAAAATGCAAGGTTTTGTGGGGACTTGCCACACAGCAGGCATTAAAGACAAAGCAATAAAACTGTGGTTAGTTCCTGCCCTACCTTGGCTTAAACTTCACCAAGGAAGACCGATACCAAATACTAAAAATATCATGTAAAGAAGTTCTGGGCACTTAGGGAGCATATGACAGAGAAACTGACACTGTGTCTGTTAACATAGAAAATTTATATATCATTATCTTCTGAATCTATTATAGCATCCACAGTTTATATTTCCCCATATGAAAAATAGCATCAGAAAATAAGTGCTAGTGAGGGAGAGTGAAATTGATGGTCTTTGCTGATTTTTGTTTATCTGTAACCACACTCATAATTACTAGAAACATTTAGCACTGGGGCCAGCACAGTGGCGTAGCGGGTAAGGACTACACCTGCAGTGCTGGCATCCCATATGGGCACCGGTTTGAGTCTTGGTTGTTCCATCTCCAATCCAGCTCCTAGCTATGGCCTGGGAAAACAGGAGAAGATGGCCCAAGCCTTGGGCCCATGCACCCACATGGGATAACGAAAAAAGCTCCTGGCTCCTGCTTCGAATCAACCCAGCTCTGACCATTGTGGCCATCTGGGGAATGAACCAGCAGATGGAAGACCCCCCTACCCCTTCCTCTCTGTAACTCTCTGCCTTTGAAATAAACAAATGAAACTTTAAAAAGTTTAGCACTTGGTAAATAATCTCATCTATTACCAAAAAAAAGCTTAATCCAGTTCAAAGCATAATTTCTTAAGGGCTAAAATTCAAAGACAGCATAAGAAAAACTTTTCAGTATCTTGACAAACCGGGAAAGTGAGTGGGTTCTTCTTTTCTCCCAAATACTATTCCTTAAGAACAAATAAAAACAGCATGTATTATAGCTCCGGTTGCTGATATGCTGGGAAACACTTCTCAGGAAGAGAAAATCAAATGATGGCTCTGAGAAAGCCAACACAAATTTACCTGGCAAGGCAACTGGATTCTAAAATTGCTGTTCTATTTTAACTCTGTCAGCCATCAAGGACTCCCTGGTAGAAACCGTCCTTGAAAGGACATGTGTTCCATTCAACAGGAACTGAGAGCCCTCTACACAGGAACCTCACCAGCACACGCAATCACACCGAGACTGGGCTAGGCCACTTATTTACATCATCTCTAAGTCAAGGCGAAGAAGACAACTCCATCACTGTTGAGGCATAATTTGACACACTAACAGCACTGGACTTCAGGTCGTAGGAAGAGATTGTTGCTTTGTATTGCATGGGTCAATCGATTGTAACTTCCCAATCCATGATGTGGGGTAAAATTTGTTCACATTTTGAAATGCAAACAATAAAAACAATCAAAATAATCATATCATTAAAGAGACAAACAACAATTGCATCAAATCACTATCCTTAAAGTCAAATAAAGAAAAGAAATAAAAGTACTCTGATAAAATTACTGCACAGAAAAATTACAGGCCTTAAAATTATGTATTTTATTATTTAAAAGGCTTCTCTCTCACTAAACCCTAAGGAAAAAAGATCTTTTGACAGCCAGAACTTTGAAGAATATGTGTGACAAAATATACTTCAAACTCAATTATTGTAAAAAAAAAAAAAAGGTGGTGAGAAGTCATTTTCACAGTTAACTTTTAGAAAGGTTATCACAATATGACACACATATATTACACTGAAATGAAACTAACACCATGAACTTCAAAATTGCCTTAAATAATTCACAGTTTTAATAGCCAGCTTACAAGAGAGAAAATAATCCCATCACAAGTCAAGATGAAAAGGCTGGCTACTGAGTAAACGTCGCAATGGGGCGACCTATGTGACAGTGTCCTGGGCAGAAACACAGCTACCATCCAGCAAAGAACCAGAGTGCGCCCCCCACCCCGCCACACACACACTGAATGATTTTTCTTCAAAACTTTTATTTATGCCATCTCTTTCCGCTGAACTACACAGAAGCTAGCAAACACATTAGAACATATTTTGAACTAAATAACATGTTTTGAAGCTCCCAAATTTGTACTTTTTTGTGTTTTCTAAGTGGTTGCTAGGACTATAAGTGTTCCATTGAGATGAAATCTCACAGATGTTTACTGCTAGTTTCTTAAATTATCTGGCAGCATTAAAAATAGAAGCTCAGTAAGGCAATGGACACATTTTGGGTTCAAAGAGACTGCAGTTGGAGATGGGGCTCTGAACTCTCTGTACATTCTCCTAAAATAGTGCTCAAATCCTAAGAAGCTCTGAAATAGAACTAGATATAACGACCCCAAGAAAATCCACAGTGATGAAGCCATGACACACAAGTTTCACATATATAGAGATATACACATATGTAAAAGATTTAGTTTTTTTTTTTTTTTTTGAAACAGAGCTACAGAGAAAAAGAGGGAGAGGGGGAGAGAGACTCAAAGAGACCTTCCCTCTGCTGGTTCACTCCTCAAGGGGGCACAGTGGCTGAAGCCAAGAGCCAAGAGCTTCATCTGGGTCTCCCACATGGGTGGCAGGGGCCCAGGAGATGGGCCAGCTTCTAGCACTTTCCCAGGTAGATAAGAAGTAGAGCAACCCGGACATAAAGCAGTGCCCATGAGGGATGCTGGCATCGCAGGTGTGGCTTAACATGCAACTCCGGTTGCAGACAACTCCGGTGTCTCAAATATATATCTCCTGATATGTGCCTATTGTTTTACAGTCTTGATACCCAGGCATGTATGAAACTGGAATACAAAATTTCCATTCGGCAGAGACCTATTTATTAAACAAAATCTCATGGCTAGTAACCTAGGTACTCAAAAAAGATATTTTAGGAATTTCGAACAACTATGTTCAATCAACTCAATCCAAAGTTAGTTTCTGCTGCCTGCAAACAACTTAATTCAAAGAGTAAGGAATGCCACTCGCAGACCACGAATTGTGATGCAGGGTCCACTTTCACATCCAGGCCACAAAACCAAATACACACGTCAGGGTGTGTGAGCTCAGTTCTCCGGAAGCCTTGTCAGAAATATTTTTAATGAAAGAGACGCAATGTTCAGTGCTGGAAGAGAACACAAGAGCATCACGGGTAGGTAGACGTAGACTCCTTCTCGGAAAGGAAGGAGCCAGCGAGCCCATCAGGATGCCTCCACAGAGGAGGAGGGCTCTAATACAAACAGGATGTGCAAGATGAAGAGGAGCAGACGTGAGAAACTCTGCAGACTTCCTTCTACACACAGAACCCTGATGCGGTCACTCCCAAGGCAGAGGAAAGACCGGGCATTTGCTTCGTGAAGAGTTAAGATGCCAAAAAGACAACTACCAGGGGCCAGGGAGGAACCGGAAGCCATAAAATGTGTCAGGGGAGGCCCCAAATGGAAAATGTGCTGCTATCGCACGTGGAAGCAAACCTGGGAGCGCTAACTCCAGTCACTGTCCCATCTCTTCCTGCTCACACACTCACTGCACAGCTGCACCAATTCACTCCCACGTGTGTGGCACTCTGCCTGGGGAGAGGGTGGGAGGAGGCTCCACAAGATTTAGGAATGAATTAGACATAACAAGCCATGTGCTCGTGGTATGATCAAATAGAGAGGCAGAAGAAATTAACTCCTAGCTGTGTTTAGAAGAAATGCATTCATTACAACTGTGTCCTAAGTACCCGAGACACAGAACCAGGTGGCTGGGAAAGGTCACAGAGCCATCAGGATACCAGAGGGACTCTGGGATAATTCTTCAACCTTTTCCAATTCAGTTTAAGTAAAGTATTTGATTAGATCATTTAGCCAATTTTTTAATTCTTAAAAAAAAAGTCACACTGTTGAATATGGTTGGAAAGGAAACGAGCGCTTAGAGTCAAGGACATTAGTGAGGAAGAACTGCACAGGACTGGCCGGCTTGTGAAATGACTGACAATTCATTGTTTTCATGCACAACTGAGAAACAGTCACTCCAACATTGCACCAGGTCAGTGTTCGTCACGTTCCCAAATTGCCTGCCTTCATGCTTATGAGAAACTCAGCAGCAGGCCTCTGGACCGGACGCATTCTCCAGTTGCCCTCCAGGCCAGTCTTATGGAAGAATTACTGTGCGTTCAGCAAGGAGGCTGGCAGTAACTAGGGACAAGTGGAGAAATACATCTTTGCCTTGTCTTCCTTCCGGGTTAGCCTGTGATGATCTGATTTAGCTATATGTTGAAACAGCCAGATTGTGTTTAGGGAAGAACCACACATTTCCTATTCACAGGAGAATCCATTGGCTAGGCTGGGCAGGGCTGGGCAGTGAAAGCAAGTATTCAAGATAAATCCATGGACTACTCAAAGGCCCCTTCCAAAATACTTTGACTTTGTCAGACCTTATAATAAATCACAAGTGAGTCTGCTCATTGCTTTATAGCAAAAAAGGATACATGTAATATACATGTAGATATTACACACATGTAAATATAAGCAGGTAACTTAGCTCTTCCTTTTAAAAATATTTATGTATTTGAAAGGCAGAGTTAGAGAAAGGGAGAGAGAGAGAGAGTGAAAGAGAGAAAGAAAAGAGAGAGCGAGAGAGAGAGAGAGAACGTTCTCTCTGCGGGCTCATTTCCCATAAGGCCACAATGACTATGACTGGACCACGCAGAAAGCTTCATCCTGTCTCCCACTGGGTGGTAGGGTCCCAGGCACTTGGGCCATCCCCTGCTGCTTTCTTCCAAGGTCGTTAGCAGGAAGCTGGATCGGAAGTGGAGCAGCCGAGACTCAACCATCACTCCCATGGGATGCAGGCAGCAGGTAACCCAGTACACCACAACACCAGCCCCGTAGCCCTTCTTTTAAAAATCACCCATTCCTGGCCTAAAAGGTGAGTGTAAGCCAAGAACTAATTCTGTATTTATGGAGATGTCAGGAAAATTAGATTTTACCTATCAAGTTTAGCACAGACGTTTGCAAAATTTCAAAACCATTCAGATGTTTCTTCTAAACCACTTCAATCAACATTTTCTAAGAGGTATGTTGTTCTTAGCATTTAGGTGAATATTCGCTTATAGCACACTGTGAGGAAGCTCTATTTTGAAACTTGTCTTCAAGGGCTTCTGAGAGCAAATATTCCTGTCTTTCTATCTTTCTGACAGCTCTGGACTATTTTTCTTCACTTCCAAATAATCGAAGCCCACACTTCAGGTTTTCTTGAGTAGCCTTACCCTCTGCCAACCTTGATGCATTAGCTAATTCACCCATTTTACCCTAAGAAGTCTGGACATAAATCACTCCAGCCCAATTAGACTTGACAACCTTTTCTCTGAAGGTTATAAGAAAAAAGAGAGCAAGAAAAAAATATATAATGAGGAATACATCT
This sequence comes from Sylvilagus floridanus, assembly GCA_949820135.1. Classification (NCBI taxonomy): domain Eukaryota; kingdom Metazoa; phylum Chordata; class Mammalia; order Lagomorpha; family Leporidae; genus Sylvilagus; species Sylvilagus floridanus. The sequence continues at coordinate 6,989,229 of OX463246.1, read as the reverse complement.
CCTGATAGTTGTAATTGGTTTAAACTTAAAGGAACTATAGAAATGCAAGTGAAAGAAATCAATATTCAAGTGCCTGAAATTGTAATTCTAAGACAATAAGCCTATTTTGTCACTAGCTTCAACCATGTTTCTTAAAAGACTAAAACATCTTGCCTTCATTGATTATCATTTACACAATAGGGCATCAGCCAAGCATGGGAGAAAAATATGTATTATGCTTCTTTTAATCCTTTGAAATCAATAACCATGATAAAATTACTAATCAACTTTTGGTGATTATTTATGCCATTGGCTATTAGATGCAAAACACTCAGAATTAGTTCATTCAGTTCCTACTTTTCCTCATTTGCTTTTTATTTTCCCTCCTGATTCTAAAGAATCTCATCAACATCTTGAGCAATAGCAAAAAATAATCCATTTTTGATAATCTCTAATAGCAAGGCTGCCTGTTAGAAACAGAAGAAGCAGAGGTACCATACTCGCCCTCAGAGGGTTTCTGGCGTCTGCTCAAAGAACTAAGTGCAGAAAGACACGAATGAAAACACAAGCTCTTGCCTGGATAAGGAACTGAGAGGGAGGATGCAGAGTCTCAGGATTAGGACATCAGAGGAGATGGCCCTGAACTGGCGATTTCATCTAGTTAACGATAAAATACATGTGAATTATCAAGAAAACAAAGGAATTCTGGAACAAAGATTCACGCTGAGGAAATAAGAGTGAGAAAAGCCCTGGGCAGTGCAGTGAAACCCAAACAAGCCCAACAGACGTGCCTGGGCCACACGGCTGTCCTCGGGAGCCTGGGGCGGTGACCACTCGGCATGGTTTGGCCTCCGTTTGGCCTCCCTAGCATCTGGGACAGCCCTGCTCTTAACATCGGAGCAATTTATTGCCTAACTATTTAGTGTGCCCTTCGGAAGAATCCGTCTGCAGTGCGTCCTTGGAAAGTCGGCCTCTCCACGGCCTCAGCAGCAAAGTAACCTTTTATTCAAATGCTTTGTGACCATTTAGAATATTGAATTTGTATTTTAATCATCGAGTTCAAGAGGGAGATAGCCAGTGGGAAGGACTTAATGACAAACGATGTCTTTCTCATGGCAAGGCTGTAATCCCAAGAGTGCTTCAGCCAAGTTCCAGGACCTCAGACAGGAAAGGTCAAACGGCTTTGCTCCCTCTTGCTACCTCAAAGCGCACGTGGCTGCACCTTTGCCATGGCAGATGTTCACCCAGGTAAAATACTAGCCTGAGGCAAAAATTCCAGGAAACCAGAGCTCACAGGGATTCTCTGGAATCCAGGGGTAATAGAGCAGTCTCGTTCTGAGTTTGCAGATGAATTCAGATAATCACCATTTGCACATAATTGGCATTTCATTGGGAGTGCCCAAGGACTGCCATTTTCTGTGTGTGAATTTATTACACATTAAAGATGCAGGATATTTCAGATCAATTTTTTTAATGTTGAAAGTTTTCCTGCTTGGTTTATATTATGTACATATTCAGAGTTACATAAAGTACAACCAACTGAAATTGTCTTTTTTGCTAGGTTAAATGGTTAATGTTCCATTTTACCTAATTCATCCTAACTACTCAGATGGCCCACAATTAACAAAAGAATGCAAAGTTACATTTCACACCATTTTGACCTATATTTCATTCTAAAAAAGTATGTCTGTATTATGCTAACCAAGAGCTTTTCATAATGTGCTGATTGCTACACGTACCAAGAGCCTTCCAAAAGTTCACAGGAAATGGAATAAAAAGGCAAGTTTGGGAGTGGGCATTTAGCCCCGCAGTTAAGGTGTAGGAGCCCCTTGGTTGGATTCCCAGCCCTGGCTCTTGACTCCAGCTTCCTGTAAACGTGGATCCTGGGAGGCAGTGGTGATGGCTCCCAACTCTGGGCTCCTGCCACCCACGTGGGGGACCTGGACTGAGCCTTGGCCTCAGCCCAGCCGTGTCAGGAATTTGAGGATGGGCGCTCTTTCTCTCTTCCTCTGTCCCTGTCTTTCTGGCTATCTGCTTTTCAAATAAACAATTCTTTTTTTAAAAGAGACGTTAATTTTGCTGCAAAATTTTTTTAAATGTTTGCATTTGTTTTTGCAATCATATCCACTTTCCCAAAAGTGTTTGAAGGCCTCATGAGCATGGGTATACACACATACAACCATCACAGTATACACAGGTATACACGGGTATACACAGCATATACCATCACGGTATACACAGGTATACATGGGTATACACACATATACCATCACGGTATACACAGGTATACACGGGTATACACACATATACCATCACGGTATACTCAGGTATACATGGGTATACACAGCATATAACATCATGATATACACAGGTATACACAGGTGTACACACATATACCATCATGGTATACACAGGTATACACGGGTATACACACATATACCATCACGGTATACACAGGTATACACGGGTATACACAGCATATACCATCATGATATACACAGGTATACACAGGTGTACACACATATACCATTTTGGTATACACAGGTATACACGGGTATACACACATATACCATCATGGTATACACAGGTATACACGGGTATACACACATATACCATTATGGTATACACAGGTATACATGGGTATACACAGCATATAACATCACAGAATACACAGGTATACATGGGTATACACACATATACCATCACAGTATACACAGGTATACACGGGTATACACAGCATATACCATCACGGTATACACAGGTATACATGGGTATACACAGCATATAACATCACAGAATACACAGGTATACACACATATACCATCACAGTATACACAGGTATACACGGGTATACATAGCATATACCATCACTTCTGAATGTGTCTCTGGTTTTCAACTGACCCTGGTTTTCAACTTTGATTTTCAGGGCTCTGTGTCTCTAGTACTAGTCAACTGATTTAAGGTAGAACCCAACGTGAATTCTAAGCACATGAATTGTTTTAAAAGTGCTCCTAAATTTACATTTATGAAATGCACAAAGTTTGTATACCTTAAATAAAAGGTTTTTAGGGAAAAAATGTTTCACTCTAGAGATGAAATACTGAAGCTCAAATCTGCAGTTTCAGTTTTCTTGAATAACAATTAAAATATCTTCAATGCAAATTAAAGAGAGAGAGAGAGAAAAGAAGAAGAGGAGGAGGAGGAAGAAGAAGAAGAAGAAACAATCTTTGGTTTTGTCTTGAAACCTAAAAAAGCTGGCCTGGCTGGCTTCCCCAAACGAAAAACAACATAAACAACACAAAGGCAAGGAAGGAGAATGACTGTTGGTATTAAGTACAGGAAACCTCGAAGTCCAGAAGCCTCTCCCAGCAGTTTTCCTTGAAAAGTTGTTTAGGTCTTCTAATTGTTTTAGCAATTTGCACCTTTGTAAGATGTTTAGTGTCATGAAAAAAGATTTGTATTTATTTTCTTATTTCTTTAACCATATAATAATAATTCCCATGCCCTGCTGTGAAATTATAATAATGAATCAAAGTAACATATGCTTTTATAAAGCACTATGTAGCGGAACATTAATTAACTAAACACAAAAAGTGTTTTTGAAAGACTCTTAATGCTAACTCCAATAAACAATGAGTAAACCACGTCAAACCAGAGATGATCGGGAATGCATGTCAATGCAATTGAATTCAGCCTGCATAACACCGAGGGCACATGCTCAATACACACGTGTAAATAACACGGACTGGTAAACAGGCACGGGGAGGCAAGGCTGGAGAGGGTGGGAATGATTGATTGATAGACCAGCTCTGGAGCAGCTGAGGCTAAGCCGCTGGCATTCAGTCCGGAAGCCAATCTCCCTTGTTGGGATCACACCTGAAATCCGAGGATAACTCACCGAGGAGTGACTAAGTTACCAGATAAATTGTCTTGCCTGGCTCACAGCCATTTTTGAAAATAATGGATTAAATTCTCTTAATACTTTTGTTGCCACCAGTGTAGACAGCAAACCATGGAATAAGGCAACAAGTGGCTCCCTGGGGCCAGCTGGTCTCACTTACCCCAGGCAAGCGGAGGAACTCAGCCTTGTAACGCAGGGAGCCAGACCAATGATTAAACCGTCTTCACCTGATTTCATAGCCACGCACCACCTGCCTCACCACGTGTAAGACTTTAACGAGAAAATTGTAGAGAATTTGTTTTTTAGTCTCATGCCTTTATGTTCCTGGAACTACACATCACTCCGAAAACTTACAAGAAACAGCATAAAAACTCTTTTCATAGTTGAGAAGCAGAGATGTGCCTTGTTTTTATTGGCAGTTACTATGGAATCATACATAACAGCTGTCTCAATAGCCACTAAATTAACGACATAACGTTGCAAAGCCTTTAGCCAGCCCCCAGCATGGAGACGCACAAAGAAATGGAAGAAAGGAGCCTGACTCAGTTTTGGGCATTTCAAGAGAGGTGTTGAACTGACTGTTGAAGGACTCACTTTTAATTATTTCATTTCGGATAGAACTGTCATCATTTAGGGAAGCTTGTGTTCGATTTGACTTTACGGGGGGAAAAAAAATCGTTCCAGGACGCACGTGTTCATTTTACCAGAGACCGAATGGCGAGCAAGAGCCCGGCGCAAGAACGGAGGAAATTCATCAGAGAAGGGCGGGAAGAAGCCCCTTTGGTTTTTTCTCCACCCTGGGATCTCTTTCCCGCCTCTCCCCAGAGCCTGGGGGGCAGCGGTACCCGGCTCGGGCCGGATCTCTAAGACAATAGCGCCGCTCGCAGCCACGGGGCGACGGTGGCCGCGCGCCTGGCCACGGCGGGCTCGTCTGTCCCTGCGTCACCTGCCCCGCCGGTTTCCGTGGCCCGCGCCTGTCCAGCTCGTGTGCCCCACGGGCCCCCACTGGGACCCCTGTCCCGGGCGCTCCAGGCCCTGTGGGCGGCGGCGAGCAGCGCGCAGTGGCCACCGGAGCCCCGTGCCCCCTGCGCCCTGCCCTGGCCGCGGGCCCCCGGGCTTGTTTGCTCTTCGTCGGTGCCTGGCCAGCCCACTCCCTTCTCCCTGCCGCCTCCACAGCCGTTTGCTTCCTGCGGTGTTTTTTTTTTTTTTTTTCCCCTTGCTGGGCTCCATCAAAGGTGGCTCTGTTATTGAAATATGAAGCCATTTCCTCTCCAAAACCCTTGGTTACTCAAGGCGGCCATCAATGGGCCTATAGACGCGCTCCGGAGTTATAAATAAGCGTGTATTTGTTCGGGAGGCGGCTCTCCCGCGCGTCCCAGCATCATCCTCCGTGCGAATTCCACGGGCGCGCGCGCCCCGCGCCCATCTGGTTCTAATCCCGCGGATGGCCCCGAGCCCGGCCCCACCCATCCGTCTCCCGCTCGCATTCCTCGCTCTATAAATAAACCCAGGTTGTTTGAGTTCTGTCATCCGGGGATACAATAGCTGTTGTTGGTTGGCGGGGATTTAAGCCCAATTCCAATGCAGAGCTAGTGAACCGCAAACCGGGCTCCTGGCGCCGGGGGTGAAAGGGCACCTCGAGTTTGGGGAGCTCTGCGCGCGGCTACCCTAACAGTGCGTTATCCTGGATCCACTTTGGCGAGGGGAAGGCGGGAAGGGGACGCCCCCCCCCCCCCCAATTCACCCCACCCCTGGGCTTTCCTTTTCAGCAGAGCCTGCAAACACCAGGCGGAGGTGCGCCGCCCCCAGGCCGTCCCCAGACCCCTTGCCCCGTCCCCCTGGGCGGACCCGGGTGCGGGGTGGGTGGGGGCTTGCGGGCGCCGGACCCGAGCCGGCCAAGGCCGTCTAAGAGGCCGCTGTTTGGCGCGGTCTGCGCACCGGGCGGCCCCTCCCCGTGAAGTTTGCACGAAGCGCGCGTCAGGCTGTAATTAGGGGATCTGCTGGGAGGAGAGCGTTCCTGGGGACGCTGCGCGCCGCTGGTGCTCTCGGTGAGAAAGTACCTCCTTCTTCCCAGGCGCGGGACCTCTGCCACCCAGCGCCACAAAGACTCTCTGCGCGCACCCGGGCGCGCGCGCACACGCACACACGCTCGCCCAGACCCAAACTTAAGGTGAAGAGGAAGAGCCGTCGCTTCACTCCATCCCCAGCTGCCAGCCTCAGCAGGACTCAGAGCGTCTGAACTCGTGGATTCCAGGACGAGGTAACACTTGTACCCACTTCTCCCTCTCCCCGCACCCAGCCCCTATTTTGGTCATACCTTGGTGTCTTTAAGGTTTCAGCGAGCCACACTGGGTCCTGGACGGGTGCATTAAACGCTCCTTCTTCGTCTTTCACATGACAGCTCAACCACAAACTCTTAACTTGCCCTAGATTTTGCTACTGCTGCTATAAAGCTGGTGGGCGCGTGGTTCCCAAGCGGTGACTACTACTTGTGCGTTTCAGCGGGCACGTTTATAGCACCTGAGATGTATAAAGGATTGTAGAGGCCGAAGCGGCGGCTGAGGGCTGGGGAGGTCTCTCCCAGCTGTCTGAGTTTTGTTTGATTTCAGGGACTATATAGACTTGTGTGGAAAAGCGCAGTGTTGTGGCCATCGGGAAGACTTGTTAAGGTTAAGACTCTTGGACATGGCACCATCTTGAGCAGGGTGCTGGGATCGTTTCCTATGTAGGATGATGTCGGCCGAGCCTTTGAATGGTCTGAAAGGAACCAACGGCCCAGGAGTTAGGGTTACTTCTGAAAGTTGCTTCCAGGGGCTGTGTGTTGGTTGGGAGTGTTAGTCACCCAAAGCTTCCTTGGCTTGGGTTAACTTGTTTCCTCCCCCTGAATATGATGATTGTGTTCAAACTAAGGTGGCTTATTCTTTTGAAAGTTGGTTGTCTTCCTTTCATTTATCACTGGGAAAAAAAACACACTAGGTGCTCAGTACGTCTGGGGAGTGTTAGGGTGGAGACCGTCCCTGTACAAGTTCCAGTGTGATGTCATAAAATCAAACACACTGGCTCGCTCCTTAGAAGCGAATGGTCTTGAGAAAGGAAGCCTGCGGATTAGTTCCTAAGTGAACGTGACACTTATTCATGACAAATGCAGTTTCTGGTAGCCATTTCTCTTGGATTATTTCAGTGCGTTAAATTTCCCTGAATGTTACACACACTTCAGTGACTTCCATCCTTTGGTGGAATCATGAAGTAGGAATGTCGCTCTACAGAAAACGCATGATGGTAGTTGTGTTTGGAGAACTTTGTAACACTTCTTAGTCGTAACTTTGGTTCCATTTATTTATATGAATGGAAGGGCTTTTTCCTTTCAGTAGAAGGAACGTGCGCCCAAAGACCAGCGCGCATTTCGGCTGCAGTCTCCACTCACTGTTAGACCATTTTTCTCCACGTTTGCAATGAATGAGTTGATGTGTTGTTGGTCACCTCTCCACTGAATTGGAAACAGCTTACAAGTAGGAAAATTAGATAAGAAGCTATCTGACTTCAAGCTAATTAGATGAGCAGGAAAAACCAACAAGCGCGGGATGGGTGGGCCACAGAAGGAATGCACCCAGAGGTCAGTTTCCCACAGGGGGCCCAGTGGCCTGGGGCCTTCTGGGAAATGCAAAAGGGGGACACCGTGTTCTTCTGAAGTGAGCCATTTATTTGCAGCAAGGCCCTGTGTCTCCACGGAATGACTGACACTGTAATTTAGCAGTACTGAAGAGACTTTCAGAGAGAAGAATCAATTCATTATACCCTAGTGGCTTCATTTCCTTTTCCTTCGTCCGGGAGCAAGTGGCACATCCAGGATAAACACACAGCGCGTGTGCAGCGAGATGCTGAACAGTCTGGCCTGCAGCATCGTGGGCGTGCAGCAGTGGCATTTGCCAAGTGCTTGTGGAAATCTTTTGAACCCCAAGGTGGTACCGCATGGCGAAAGGGGTGAACAATGGGTGACCCTGGCCTCCAAAAACACTCTTGTCCTTTTCTTTTGCCCCATGCCTACTCTGTTTTCCAGATGATTTTTTTGAGATAATGGTATCCCACCACTTGGAATTCCAACGAAATGCAAGGAAAACTTGTAATAAGGTTGATATCACAGACTTCGGTGGCACCTAATTAATTTTCCGACATCCTGCGGTCATTATTAGTAACCATAGTGTTTAGTTTGTGTCATTGCAGTGTACTTAGCCTGTCATTTACAGGAAACAGAAGGTTGGGAACAAGTAGAGAGGAATGGAGTCCTGCATATACTTGGGTATTAATCAATGGTGTTTAAGGAGGATTATAGGAAACAGCTGGTTAAACAAATATTAAGTATAGAGAGGACGCCCCAGTATAAATTAATAATGCAACTCTTTATTTACGCTATGAATGGGAGGGTCTGTGGCAGTACATGTGGAAGGCACGGTCCCTGTGCGCCACCTGGTGGCGGAGTCCAAGGTGGCTCTCCCACCTTGGAAAATTCTGAGGATTTCACTTGGTTGACATTTGCGGAAGAATATTAACTAAGTGTCAGACGTTGGGGTAGGTGCTCGGGGCAGAAAATACAGCAGGTGACTGTTCTATAATGTAAAAATCAAGGAGCCACTTAGCAATTTATGAAGTTCCTGGTGGTTGCATGTAAAGTCGCTTCAGTTCCTATTGGGCGATTCATCATCGACTCTGCTGCATGAGCATACAGTCTAATGACCACAGCTCGGCTCTGATACAGGATTTGGTTCTTACAGAGATGCCATGACAGAATTAGGAAGGGGAGTGTTGAGTTATTCTTTGTCAAATGGAAATACTTCTCAGTTTAGTTCAGTAAATACTGAGTTTATCACGCATGAACTAACCCAGTTTGTTACATATAATTTAGATTTTCTTTAAACATAGCCATCACCAAATGGGAGAAAGGTGACCCTGTAGCTTTTTTAAATTTTTTTTTACAATTCCTTTCTTTGAGAAGTAGAGTTATAGACAGAGGGAGAGGCAGAGAGAGAAAGGTCTTCATTCCTGGGTCCACTCCTCAAATGGTTGCAGTGGCCAGAACTGGGCTGATCTGAAGCCAAGAGCCAGAAGCTTCTTCCAGGTCTCCCACATGGTGTAGAGGCCCAAGGACTTGGGCCATCCTCCACTGCTTTTCTAGGTCATAGCAGAGAGATGTATCGCAAGTGGAGCAGCTGGGACCTGAACCAGCGCCCATATGGGATGCCAGCACCACAGGCGGAGGCTTAGCCTACTACACCATGGCTATGGCTCCTAATTTACATTTTTTGCTTAGATGGAAAAGGATAGTGAAAATTGGAGTAGTGAAGTCGATTTTATAACATCACTCTGAAACAGTATAACTCGCATGTGGAACGCTTCATCGGTACCTGTGTTCCAGTACATCTGTGAAGCTGGAAATTGGCTTCTGTTAGGGGGAAATTTCTAGACAGGACAGCTACCTGGAAAACTACCATTTGACAGAGGCAGTCGGATACCATGGATGCTGGAGCCCCCCAAGTATGGTGGAGTGTTTGAAAAACTTTCTGAGAACTGAGTCATTACTCAAATTGGTTCTTTGCAGGATGTAGGAGTTCCTGCCGGCAGAGTTTAGCACATCAGCATTAATGCAGACAAGCTGTGAAGCGCGGATGGAACGCTAACATGCTCTATAGTGGGTCATGATGAATTTGTTACTAGCTGAGCTCTAAGGTGTAGTACCCAAGTTGAGTTAAGCCTGCTGTTGTAGGATGCAAGTTTCCAGTTTAGGGCACTTGGGTACTTCGCAGGGCTCTGAGATAACACAGTGACAGTAGGAGAGCTGGCCATTAAATCCTTTCTCATTCATGCCACAGAATTATACCCCACGTTGTTAGAAGGTGGCTAAATTGGTTCTTTGCAGGATGTAGGAGTTCCTGCCGGCAGAGTTTAGCACATCAGCATTAATGCAGACAAGCTGTGAAGCGCGGATGGAACGCTAACATGCTCTATAGTGGGTCATGATGAATTTGTTACTAGCTGAGCTCTAAGGTGTAGTACCCAAGTTGAGTTAAGCCTGCTGTTGTAGGATGCAAGTTTCCAGTTTAGGGCACTTGGGTACTTCGCAGGGCTCTGAGATAACACAGTGACAGTAGGAGAGCTGGCCATTAAATCCTTTCTCATTCATGCCACAGAATTATACCCCACGTTGTTAGAAGGTGGCTGAAGTCCATTTTTTAAGATTTTATTTGTTTGAAAGGCAGAGTTACAGGGTTGGGGGTGGGGGTGAGATTGACATTCCATCTGCTGGTTCACTCCCCAAATGGCCTCAACAGCTAGGGCTGGGCTAGACTGAAACCAAGAGCTTCTTTTGGGTCTCCTACATGGGTGCTGGGGCCCAAGCATTGGGCTATCTTCCCGCTGCTGTCCCAGGCCACAGCAGAGAGCTGGATTGGAAGTGGAGCAGCCAGGACTCAAATTGGCACCCATGTGGGATGCCGGCATGGCAGGAGGCGGCTTTACCCACTTCTCCACAATGACAGCCCCTGGAATCACCTTTGAAGTCATGTAAACTAAATCATGTTATCTTTTTTTTTAAAGATATATTGATTTTTGAAAGCCAGAGTTACAGATGAGAGGGAGAGTCTCAGAGAAATCTTCCATCTGCTGTTTCACTCCCCAGATGGCCACGATGGCTGGCACTGGACCAGGCTGCAGCCAGGAACCAGAAGCTTCATCTGGGGGTCCTGGATGGGTGGCAGGATCCCAAACACTTAGGCCATCTTCAGATGGTTTTCCCAGGCCGTTAGCAGGGAGCTGGATCAGAAGTGGGGCAGCCGGGACATGAATGGTCACAGCAGCAGCCTTACCCACCACGCCGCAACACCAGCCCAGAGACCTGTTACCTTAATCCTTGTATCTAACAGGAAAGAAGTTTCTATTAAAACCTGCAGCTGATCATCACTGTGGCTTAGAATGAATCCCACATTAGTTCAAGTGAGAGACCTGGTGAGAGGTTGCTTGAGAGTCAGAGGCCCTGCTTGGAGACGTTAAGTCACCTATGGAAAATGATGTTCAAGAGCTTAATGACCTCGTGTGACTTAATGACCCTGGGAAGATCAGGCTGTACAACAGAGCACCAACCAGCCTCTCTGAAACGATCAGGTGCTCCTGGGGTTGGTGATGGGCTCCTGGCTACCCATGGCGGCTTGGCCGCTGGTGGAAACTGGGCGAGGGCTGCTGTTAGGGACGGTCCTCAGTGGTGTGCTCAGAGAGCCGGGACTTGTTTGCAGCATCACATATTGCTGGACCGTTGTGATCTTCCATCCGTTGCTACAGAGCTTAACCAGGGTGATAGCTGAGATGGGGCTATTGCTATAAAAAGAGCACAAATCCACTGAGTAAAACCAACCTAGAAAATTGATTCAAGTTCAAGGCCTGATTTTCAGACTTGTGCCCTCTGTCCAATCTAACAACCCAGAGAGAACACAACTTACCTTACTAGCTATTAGGTTCCGAGGACATAAGATCCCATTAAACTATCTCAAATTCTTTGTTTCTGAGATCTGCATTTCCTTAAACGTTTTGCCAAGTTTTATGGATGATATCTTTGTTCCGTTTCCATCAGAGAAATGTGAATTTTTTTCCTTTGGATTGTTATTTTGAATGTTGGCGGAATTGCCTCAGTTGATCACTTGTTTGTTTGTTCAACAAAAATTTATCAAATACTAAACATTAAGTGCTGGCCCTGTTATTCATATTGTGAAAATCAGTTAATGGCAACCAGAAAGTCAAAAGTGTTAATGAACGTAAAATACTGGAAGCTTCCAAATTAGCCTTTGACTAGCAGAAGCAATGAAGATGTTCTTGTCTTGAACTTGGGTTTTAAGGAAATCTTGAGCATGTATCTTTTAGAATCCTTTCTCCTTATTCGCTGCCACCTCTGGAGTGGGTAAGAGCTTTTGTGTGTGTGGACACAGATGGGCTGGAAAGGCAGGCTCTGTTGCAGCACCCTGGGAGCCCCAAGTTCCGTGCACAGGTAAAGCAAAAAGACATTTGCACACAGTTGTCGACCAGTTTGCACCTAAAATTCAGACTGAGCAAGATTGATGCAGTGCTTCCCATTTGCACCGGGCAGGCACCATGCTAGGTGTTGCATAGTAATTGGCTGTAGGAATTCACAAGTTAGTGATGGCCACAGATGCACAGCACCTTGAGTGACAAGGAAAACCTGCCGGGTAGGTGGGGCTTGCGTTCTCCTTCCCTGGGCCGCCTCCCTTTGCACGGGGCTGAACCTTCCAGCCCCTCTGCCCACACACAGATGCCTGCTCCCCACCCCAGCACCCCAGGGGACCTGACCCTGCTCTGGTTTATCGGTTTCTTAATAACTACACTTGATTGTGAATGAGTTTCACTCCCACATACACTTGCATTTGAAGTCCTTGATCTCTTTAAAGTGGGAGTTTCCTTTTCTGCACAAAACAATGTGAAATGGCTGGGGAGCTTTGCAGGGTTAAACCCAAGAGTGGTCACCGCTGCATGTGTGAGGATAGGGGGTGCCCTCCAGGCCCGATTCCAGAAACTTGAAGTCCTATGGGCCCTGTTGACTCTGGGCTCCTTCTGGCAAATCCTTCTTCACACCTCACTCGGTGCTTTAGCCTGTCCTGTTGCAGCCTTGCTGTTCACTTTACAAACTACTCAGGATCCGCCCAGCCTGTCATCCCAGGGCTTTGTTGCAGCCCTTGGATGGTGGCTGCTTAGGTTCTGCTTTGAGGCCACATCGGACATCCAAGTCTAGCAGGCAGGAGCAGTGAGAATCCACGTTTGGTCCAGGAACTCCAGCTGATGGAGGAAGACAGACGTTTGGAGCCGAAGCAGAGGACCTAGCACCGTACGGAAGGCGCAGGACAAAACCCACGCCCCTTACAGATGGGCTCTGTTACATCCGCACACTGGTGCTGAAGATAGGTTCTGGAAAACTAACTTCTCAGGGGAGAAAAATGGGGAAGTTCAATCGTGGCTTTATGAAAGAAACACTAATCAGAATCAGGGCTGAAATTTCTCATGTTTTATGTTGAATTAACAAGTGGAATCATAGTCATGTTCTATCAGAAGTTTCAGATTAATTGATGTATTTTTATTATACCCCACTAGATCAGGGCCCCATGTTTGGAGTTTCTGCAAGTTACTGTTCTGGTCTTAGAACCCAAGGATGGGCCGGCGCCACGGCTCACTAGGCTAATCCTCCGCCTGTGGTGCCGGCACCCTGGGTTCTAGTCCCGGTCGGGGCGCCAGACTCTGTCCCGGTTGCCCCTCTTCCAGGCCAGCTCTCTGCTGTGGCCCGGTAGGGCACTGGAGCATGGCCCAAGTGCTTGGGCCCTGCACCCCATGGGAGACCAGGAAAAGCACCTGGCACCTGGTTCCTGCCATCGGATCAGCACAGTGCGCTGGCCGTGGCGGCCATTTGGGGGATGAACCAACGGCAAAGGAAGACCTTTCTCTCTGTCTCTCTCTCTCACTGCCTAACTCTGCCTGTCAAAAAAAAAAAAAAAACAAAAAACAGAAAAACCCAAGGGTGTGTCTACCACCTGCTAAATTGCTGGGACCTTTGCCTCTGATTTAAGGCTGGTTGCCCTCCCTGCCTTTCTGGCACTTGTCACCAAGCTGGGGGGTGTGAATGCCGGACATTCAGTGTGGCATTGAATGACCCTGACACTGGTCGGAAGAGTTGCTCTGACCTCAAAACTGAGTCTGCTAGCCTGGTGCACAGAGAGCCGATCGCTGACATGGGGGCGGCAGGAAGAATTGTTGATTGGAACGCGCGGAGCAAGGAGCCGGGCAGCTAACGCTGACTTCTTGGCCTTCCTGGGGGGATGGGGTGAAGGTTCTGACGGACAGACTCGGGCTGAGAGGAGCGTGCTCAGCACACGTCCAGGTTCCTCACTGGACAGCGGTGCTTGTGGTCTTGCTCTGATTGGCCAGCCAGACTGTATTTTAGGGGATTTTTTTTTTTTTTGATGGCCAAGTGGGCTTCAGTCAGTCTGAGGGCTATGTGCAGGTGGTAGTCACTTTGTCCTATGGACCTGAATGCCCCCACCTCAAGAAGAAAGCCCTCAAAAAGATAGGCCGTAAGGGTGTTATCTCCTGGAAAAGCGAATGGACCCATGGACCTGGTGGTTCAAAGCCTGGCTGTGCCGCTCGTTCAATTCAATGAGTCAATGTTTGTCACTGACTGACTTGCTGTCCAAAAGGCAGGGCTAGGAGACATTCAGCTAAGGGGGGGAGCTGGGGCCTGCTGTTACCTGCATCCGCATTCGAGGCGCTGTGTAGGGGCCGCATTTCAGTAGGTGCTCTAGAATTGCTTACTGTTGCTCTCCGTGCCCAGAACAGCGCTAAACGCAGGACAGCAGGGGAGCCCAGGTCGTCCACCCCGAGCGCCTGTGTTTCACATGTCTGCATGCTCCCAAGCCCCTTGCTGTCTCTCTCTGGTTCCTTGGAGTCCTCTCCCATCCATCCATGTCGAAATCATAGGCTATTCTCAGATCTCAGTCATCATCAGTATAGTATAAAATTGATAAGGGAAATATAATTGATGGTTTTAGTAAAGAAAGCAAGACTGGAGTCCGGAACCCATGGAGAGGCCATGGCAGCACCGTAGGCAGGATCTGGTGGGGGTGCAGTAGTGGGCGGGGGGCTGGGAAACTGTGGCTGTCACAAGGGCGACGATTGCTCTGAGAAGGAGGCGATGGGCTCAGGTTGTGAATGCAGAGAGAAGACGCGACTCTGGGACAAAGTGGTGACGTGTAGGAAGCACGCGTGGGAGAACCCATACAGAATGCGCGTGCAAATCTCAAGTGCAAGGGAGGAATCGTGGCCGGAAGTGGAGATGCAGGCGTATCTAACGTGAGGTTGGTGACTGGAAATGCTTGGCCCAGGGGAAATGATCACCCCCCAGCCAATCATAGCAGAAAGCAGTGACCGAGAACTGAAACCAGGGGTGAAAATGGCAAGAATGTGCTGTTACTTATGTCTAATTCTGAACCTCTGCTTTATCAACCATAAATGTCCACTGGGTTGGGTAATGGCGACGTTCAGTGAGTCCTGGATCTCCTAGTCCCCTGCATGGAGAAGATGCCAGGCATGTTTGTTAAGTGAAATTAAAATGGCATTTCCGAGCCTTGATGTCCTAATGACAGATCTTGACAATGATAACCCTGAGTAAGTCCCCAGAATGTCTGAATTGCAGTTATTGATTGAATTTGGCCCAATAGTGAACTGACTTTAAATATAGGCTGCTGCAGTTTGTGGTTGAAACATCGTGTAATTCGTAATTCATGTGTGGGGTAGGTGGTAATTCAGACTGCTTGATTAACCGTAGCCCATGCTGTTGAGGTTAACATAGAAGTGAGCCCCCCCCCCCCCCGAAATGCAGACTGGCTCCTCTGTTTACAGCTCTCTTCCTAGTCCTGGGATCTCAAGACTTCCAAACCTTTGATCCAATTTGGAGCCCCTAATTCTGGCTTTGCCTAGTCGGGCCAGAAACTTGCTTATTTTCTGTTATTCTCCTCTCTTTGGATTGCCAGATAAAATGCAAAAAATAGTTGAATAATGTGTTAGATAACTATATCCCCAACATGGCAAGGGACGTTTGTTACTAATGGAAAAAAAAAGTTGTTTTTATGCAAAGCTCAGGTGGGACTGAGTGTTCTGTATTTTTCGTTGACTGAATCTGCCAGGCCTTTTCCCTACTTGAAGTTACTGTAAATTGAATGTACCACACAAGAATGTCTCTGAGAATCCCCGATGTTGTTCTGCTAAGAACCAGTGAGTGAAGTTGCTGCATTCATTTTCACTAGTGAGGTAATTGTATCTGAAATGCTCTAAATATCATTGTCTAACTAAAATATCCTAATTAAGATATAAACTGAGAGACCATTTTACAACCAGAGCCCTACATTGTAACAGGTATGAAGACTTCCAGCAATATATGTTGCTAATCTAGTTTGTAGTTTGTCCAAAATATTTTAAAATAATGTACAGTTTTGAAAATTAAGCATTTCAATTTTTTCCATTTTCAAGTCATCAATTATAAAACAAAGATGACTTTCTTTCAATGAAGGGCTATACGTTCAGAAACAAAATGTAAGTATTGTACAGCAGGCATAAATTCAAATATTTTAACAGCAAAATTCCCAAAAAAAGGTTTTTTCCCCCTGTCGTGTTCTGATTGTGCTGCCACCTTGTGAGCGTTTTGAGATATTACCCCAAACAACAAACCGTATGACCATTCTGCCAATGTTATTAAAATGACTCCTCACACAAATTAGTTCTTTTTCATTTTACCAAAAAAAAAAGGCTATATATGCTAGCACCAAGAACATAGTGTCAAGTGTGAAATGCAAACATTTTCTGCATTTGTCTGCACATGAGCGTGCCGTTGCTGAGGGACCCCCTGAAGCAGAAGGCGTTGAGTGCTCTGTGAATCCCTGCTCTGAGTGGACGCGGTTCTGTCTGCGTGCCTGTTCGGTTAATGTGACTCTGCCACCTGGACTCCCCATAAGCTTGGTGAGCTCGGTGTTTCCAAAATGCAACTTTGTCCCCTCAACTAAGAGTGAGCCGTGTTGTTTCCCTGTATACCAAGATAATAGGATTTACCTTTCAAGCCAGGGCACAGACTTGGAATCTTCCAATTCCATTCATTTATATTGGTGATCATTTTTTAAGTTCACCTAAAATATTAGTCATGTACGTCTTTGAAAATTAAAATTTTCCACTTCCGAGTCATTTGACATGAATAGGAGTGAGGACGACAGCAGAACGGCTATACACAAGACTGTCTTAGGCAAACTGGTCACTTAGAAAGTTCAGGATCCTCAAACTCGGAAGCTTGGCGTTCTCAACTCCCGGCCCGCGGAACTCACTTGTCTGCGGTTTGGGCTTCTGCCTTCCTCCTGGCTGCTTGTTTTCTTTGCTTTTCACTTCTCACTGCGTTGCCCTTCGTGCATCCAACATCTTCAATGTCCCTGTCCTGCTGCCTGCCAAGGGAGCCTCCAGACAAAATCCTTTTCATGAGGCATCTGTCCAGTTCCTGTGCACTTGCCCCACCTGCTGGGGCTGCCGGGAACTGCTGGGAGAAACTCCTGTCACCCTGCGCAGTGGGACAAACTAGGTGGCCCAGTCTCTCATCAGCAGGACCTTTACCGCTGCGTCCCAGGCCTCCCTAACCCATACTAAAAGAGGAGCCTCCTGTCGCATTCTGCCCTGGCCTGCACCACACAGTCTCTTATCCTAGCCGTAGGGGAATTTTGTAGACTCTCCTTGCCCTCGAGAGTCTGAGGTTGAGCTCATCCTCTGAGCTCTGCATCCCCTCTCCGCCAGTCTTCACGAGGAAATCCCTGCTGGTTAGGTGTCCTCGCTCTTCATCTTCAACCCCTCCTGCCCCGGTTCTGTCTTCCTGCTGGCTCGCGGTCATGGTCACAGCGCTTTCGTCTTAACGTATGAAGCTTTCCCTGACCTCGCACACACTCCACCTACAGCCTTTGTCCTTACCCACGTTCACAGTCTGCCCTGCACCCTCGCCTCGTTTCGCCCTCTGCTCGCTGACATGCGCATCCCCCTCCATCTGCACGGCAGTGCTGGCTGCCAGCGTCATCCAAGCCTTGTTTTCTGTTTTCTCTTCATCTCGGGGGCCTTGTTTACTGCTCAGTCATCTATACCCTTGGCTTGGTGACATCACATTCCCTGACCTGCGGAGTTGCGGGTCACTCCAGCTCAGCAGAAGCCCACCTGCCACGTGGCCGTCTGAACTCCGATGGCTTCTGCCCGAGACACTCTGCCCTGAGCTCCACCTCACCCCGTGCACTTCAACCTGCCCTCGCGGACCACCCCCTCCAGCGTGCTCTCGGCTCCCAGACCTGCTCATCGACCCAGACTTTGCCCAGAGGGGCCAAGCCCCCTCTGCTAGCAGGTGTCGCAAGCATCTCAAACTCCATGAGTCCCAAAGGAACTCTTGTTCCTTCTCCTGAATCTGAACCTCCACATATTTTATCGAGTTAGTAAATAGCACTGTTTTCTCTCCACTTAGTTTCCAAAAACTAAGGAAACGGGAGAATCGCCCTCTGGATTCTGTCCCATAAATAGTTCTTCCCTCTTTTCTGTCCCCAGGAGCATGAATCCTACTGCTCCACATCAACTTCTCTTGCCTGGATTCCTGCAAACCTTACCCATGGGTCTCTGTGCCTCCAGCCTTGTTCCTGTCTAAGGCGTTAGCGCACACTGAAGCTAGAGTCATCTTTGAGAGTAAGAGCTTACAGCTCTGCAGTGCTTTCCACGGTTTGCAGTTCTTGGCGACCTGACTCTAGCTCACCTTTCCAGCATCATCAGAAATCGCCCAACATTCCAGGACTAAGTGACCCCAAAAGTCAAGGTCATAACACAGACAATGGAAATAGGTCAACAGGAATTCGAAGGATTAGATATGTCAGATCCAGGCTGTATGTGACTCAAGCTTCAGAAATTAGATGCCAAGATTCAGAATTCTTTTTAAAAAATTTATTTATTTACTTGAGAGGCAGAGATAGGCAGAGGGAAAGATGAGAGAGAAGTCTTCTATCTGCTGGTTCACTCTCCAGATGGCTGCAAAGGCCGGAGCTGGGCTGATCCGAAGCCAGGAGCCAGAAGCTTCTTCCAGGTCTCCCACACGGGTGCAGGGGCTCAAGGACTTGGGCCATCTTCTGCTGCTTTCCCAGGCCATAGCAGAGCTATGGATCTAAGGAGCAGCTGGGACTCGAACTGGCACCCATATGCAATGCTGGCACTGCAGACAGATGCTTAACCTACTACACCACAGTGCCAGCTCCCAAGATAAAGTGGAAGTTGCAATAAATGATTAAAATGGAAATTCAAGAACTAAAAAAAAAAACATAATGAATTAAGAATTCAATATGAGTTTGGCAAAGTTTAAATATACTGAAGAGATGGTTAGTAAATGGAAAATAGGTCTGAAAACTTAACTAGACTGAAACTTGGGAGAAAATGCAAGATATGGGAATGATGAGGGAATGATAAGGCATAGGTTAGAGACACTGGCGTCTTGGAGGAAAAAACGGAAACCATCTCAGAAATGGTGACTTGTGACTGCCCGGTAAGTCACCCATTCAGAAAGCACTACAATTCTCCAACAGCATAAATAGCCAAAGCAAAAACCTCCTACCCAGGCCATGGCATTGGAAAACTGCTGACAAAAACAGAATATTAAAAGCTTCCAGAAACAAGAGACTCGAGATAGACCAACAAGAACCACAATAACAAGTTGGAAAATCTGCTTTTCCCTCCACTGTAGGGAATGCCGGGAATCAGCGAGTTAGCTCATCTGTGTCCTGGGCAGCGCTTCTCTGCTCCGCAGGCTTTCTCTGACAGCAGACTTGGAGCCTGGAGAGTTGGCCATTGTGCCCAGCTCCCTGGAGGCCCTGGCAGGGGACACACATTCGTGGTGACTCAGTGCCTGTAATCTGTTTTCCGATGTGGTATGGGCCCTGGGCCATTCAGAGAACATTCCAGAAACAGTGTTGGCAGCTCATATCCACCATTCTCCATATTGAATATTATTGTAAATTACAAAGAAGAAATGGATCATTGAGAGACTTGATTGTTGTAGGGTATTTGGCACTGTTACAGCTGTGTAAGTCGCTGAAAAGCAGGTCTTGGTAACCAAAGTAGATGTAAACTTATCACAACGACTGTAACGACTTAAATCTCTTCCCAGACATGCGCACGAGTCTGCTCCTCTAATTCTGCACACACGTTCTTTGCTCAGGCAGGATTCCTTGTTTTTTTTTTTGTTTTTGTTTTTGTTTTTTGCTTTTATTTAAAGAATATAAATTTCCAAAGTATAGCTTATGGATTCCAATGGCTCCCCGCCTCACAACTTCCCTCCCTCCTGCTACCCTCCCCTCTCCCGCTCCCTCTCCCCTTCTGTTCACATCAAGATTCATTTTCAATTCTCTTTATACACAGAAGATCAGTTTAGAACATATTATGTAAAGATTTCAACAGTTTGCCCTCACATAGAGACACAAACTGAAATTATTGTTGGAGTACTAGTTATAGTATTAATTCACAATGTACAGTACATTAAAGACAGAGATCCTACATGATTTTTTTAAAGAATTGATTAATTATGCAATTTCCAATTTAACACCAAGATTTTTTAATCATTTGCAATTATCTTTATACACAGAAGATCGATTTAATATTATAGTATGTAAACATTTCATCAGTTTGCACCCACACAGAAACACAAAGTGTAAAAATACTGTTTCAGTACTAGTAATAGCATTATTTCACATTGGATAACACATTAAGGACAGATCCCTCATGAGACGCAAGTACACAGTGACTCCTGAAGTTGATTTAACAATTTGACACTCTTGTTTATGGCGTCAGTAATCTCCCTAGGCTCTAGTCATGAGTTGCCGAGGCTATGGAAGCGTTTAGGGTTCGCCGACTTCGATCTTAATCCGACAGGGTCATAGTCAAAGTGGGAGTTCTCTCCTCCCTTCAGAGAAAGGTACCTCCTTCCTTGATGGCCCCGTTCTTTCCACTGGGATCTCACTCGCAGAGATCTTTCATTTAGGTCTACTTTTTTTTTTGGTTTTTCAGAGTGTCTTAGCTTTCCATGCCTAAAATATTCTCATGGGCTCTTGAGCCAGATCCGAATGCCTTAAGGGCTGATTCTGAGGCCAGAGTGCTATTTAGGACATCTGCCATTCTATGAGTCTGCTGTGTATCTCGCTTCCCACGTTGGGTCATTCTCTCCCTTTTTCATTCTATCAGTTAGTATTAGCAGACACTAGTCTTGTTTGTGTGAACCCTTTTACTCTTAGACCTATCAGTGTGATCAATTGTGAGCTGAAATTGATCACCTGGACTAATGAGATGGCCTTGGTACATGCCACCTTGATGGGATTGTATTGGAATCCCCTGGCACACTTCTAACTCTATCACTTGGGGCAGTTCCGATTGAGCATGTCCCAAATTGTACATCTCCTCCCTCTCTTATTCCCACTCTTATATTTCACAGGGATCACTTTTCATTTAAAATTTTAAACACCTACGGCTAATTGTGTGTTAGTTGCCAGATTCAACCCATAGTACTAGAACGAATACAAACCATAAGGGGAGATACTAAAATGGGTAAAGATTTAGATTGTACATCAACAGTTCAGACAGGAGCTGATCATGTCTTATTTTCTCATAGTGTTCATTTCGTTTCAACAGGTTTCCTCTTTGGTGCTCAGTTAATCATCACCAATCAGGGAAAACAAATGATATTTGTCTCTTTGGGACTGGCTTAATTCACTCAGCATGATGTTTTCCAGATCCCTCCATTTTGTTGCAAATGATCAGATTTCATTGTTTTTGACTGCTGTATAGTATTCTGTAGAGTACATGTCCCATAATTTCCTAATCCAGTCTACTGTTGATGGGCATTTGAGTTGGTTCCAGGTCTTAGCTATTGTGAACTGAGCTGCAATAAACATTAGTGTGCAGACGGCTTTTTGGTTTTCCAATTTAATTTTCTTTGGGTAAATTCCAAGGAGTGGGATGGCTGGGTTGTATGGTAGGGTTATATTCATGTTTCTGAGGAGTCTCCAGACTGACTTCCATAGTGGTTTAACCAGTTTGCATTCCCACCAACAGTGGATTAGTGTCCCTTTTTCCCCACATCCTCTCCAGCATCTATTGTTGGTAGATTTCTGAATGTGAGCCATTCTCACCAGGGTGAAGTAAAACCTCATTGTGGTCTTGATTTGCATTTCCCTGATTGCCAGTGATCTGGAGCATTTTTTCCTGTGCCTGTTGGCCATTTGGATTTCCTCTCTGGAAAAATGTCTATTGAGGTCCTTAGCCCATCTCTTAAGTGGGTTGTTTGTTTTAATGTTGTGTCGTTTCTTGATTTCATTGTAGATTCTCGTTATTAGCCCTTTATCTGTTGCATAGTTTGCAAATATTTTTTCCCATTCTGAAGGTTTCAGGCAGGATTTCTTTACACTTCGTCCTTCCACCCGGGAAACATGGCTCATGCCAGGACATTAATAAAACACTAGCTCCAGCTCCATTCCCATTGTCTCTCCAGCTCGAATTTGTCACATCTTTCTCCGTTCTTTAATATTGTACTTATTCCGTCATTACTTCACACCCTTTCGTATGTCTTGCGTTGCGATTAATTATTGAAATGTCTTTTACTAATTTATGGAGTCTCTGTTCTTAGGGTTTTAAAATCTCTCTTCAGAGCCTCTGGGTTCTGAGTTGAAAGGTTAGGTTTGCAATCAAGAGTTGAAAGGACCCAGTTTGTTCCAACATCCCACCCACCGTACAAATCCCTGGCGAGATACATTGGCAGATGGCTGTGGAGCCGCGGTAACACCTGCTGTGGCGGTGAGCACCATGCATTCCAAACAATGAAATGATTTTCACTTTTAGATGACTTGTTAGGAAGTTATTTTTTTTCCTGTCATTGTGCAAAATCAGCTTCTTAGCCTCTCTACATTTGCAGTTCTGCCCAGAGATGATACACGGAATAAATTTAAGATTTTCACTATATTTGGGCAGTTTTTCAGTGGAAATGTTATCTTTTTCCATAAAATCTTGAAATTTTCAACTCATCCCTCCAAATCCTGTAGATGATTTTATTTCTTCTTGCTTGCAAGCCACATTGTAATTACTCTTGGTATTAGCTTTATAGCCCTATTAAAGGCTTTCAGCTTTGCAACTCTGAGGCTGAAAACAAGACACTCATTTGTATTAGCATCGCTTGAGAGCAAACTTCTTGGCTGATTGTGCTAACGGAATTATAGAAACGAGTAAGACAATGTCCTTGTCACCGGAAAGGCCTCCTTTTACTAAACAAATAGCTGGTACTCCTGAGAAATGGAAGATAACTGTCAGTGCAGAATTGAAGAGTTTGTTTAAAAAACAGAAGGCACTGATCATCTCTACTCTCCATTTTCCGTATTTCATTATTATTACTACCGTATTTCATGACACATTATTACTATGCCATGTTAATCTTCAGAGAGCAGAGTAAGAAGAGAATCGCACCACCATTCAATATCTGTATCCTTAGAGTGACAGGTAGTAGCAAAAATGGAAATCTAGCTTGGTGTAACAGTTACCGTGAGAGGCAATGTATTAGCAACCCCAGAGTAAAACAAAATAGCTTGAGATATGAACCTTAAATGGAAGTATCAATTTATTGCAACTGGTATAAAGCAAGATGTGATGTTCATCTACCTTACTATACATTGTTGGCAAATGTGCTCCCTTCCCATCCCTCCTTGCATGCACCACAATGACAATATCCACGCTAAGGATGGGAGGCAGACAGTATGTGGCTCCGGCATCAAACTATCTTAATCCTAATGGTGACGGCGTGGTTACAAATCTGTGACTGTCCCCTCCAGCGGATGGGGAAGAAGGTCCTCCAAGGATGAGGCATCTACTCTACAGGAATGCCAGGGTGTCTGTTCTTTGAAAATCTGAATTTCTTTGCAGTTCATTTATAGATCTGTATAATCATAAATAAAGCATCTGTTGCAACCTACTATAAGAAGGAGGCATTTCAGTATCCTGCTCTTAAAGCAAACATCTACTTGGGCTCATGGGGCCTATTATCAACATTGTAGTCGGTGGTTAATTCAGCCTATTATTCAAAACTATGGGACAGGATGGATTTAGTATTAAATATAGTAAAAATCAGGTCTTTCTTTGCCTGTTGGATTTATGTGATACAACATTCCTGTGGTGTATGGGTGAACAGGACAGGAAACTGCAGTTTGAAAGGACAGTAAAGGCATTTTTCTTTGCCCTGATACACAATTGAAAACTAGCAAAGCACACGTAGAACGTCGCAGAACTGTGTGCAGGCTGAGGGTGTGATGGATGGGCTCGATGCTCTCCAGTGCTTGCAGGCCCTTAATCTCAGATGCAGAACAGCTCTCAAATCAGAAATGGAATTTCTGCTGCACCTCCTGGACCGCCATCACTTGCAATCCGAGCTGCACATTAGTTCCTTAAGGACCCCTAAGATGGGTCCCTCAGATCCAGCTGTATGTAGGTTGCCCTAATTGTTCTGAGTTACATAGACTAGGTGGGTGCCGCGGCTCAACAGGCTAATCCTCCGCCTGCGGCGCCGAGTTCCAGTCCTGGTCAGGGCACCGGATTCTGTCCCGGTTGCCCCTCTTCCAGGCCAGCTCTCTGCTGTGGCCGGGGAGTGCAGTGGAGGATGGCCCAAGTGCTTGGGTCCTGCACCCGCATAGGAGACCAGGAGAAGCACCTGGCTCCTGCCATCGGATCAGCGCAGTGCGCCAGCCACAATGTGCCAGCCATGGCAGCCATTGGAGGGTGAACCAATGGCAAAGGAAGACCTTTCTCTCTGTCTCTCTCTCTCTCTCTCTCACTGTCCACTCTGCCTGTCAAAAAAAAAAAAAAAGTTACATAGACTAAACCAAACATTGAAGAATGTGCTTTAAAAGCAATCTCCTTCAATTCCGTTGACTGGTTTGTAATTGTTTGGCTACTTTATGATTTTCAAAACCTCTTTATTGTATATACTCTTTAAATCAGAGTTTCCTAACTTAGTACTTTCCTGGCACTGGTGGAGAATTTATGCAAAGGAGTAAATTTGATTTTTCATATCAAATATAGTACGTAGGAATGGTAAATTTGTTCAACAAAATTCTAAATTTTGTAATACCATATTCTATTCTAAAACTACATTTCTACTTAATTAAAACTGTATTTATACTTAATCTACTTAACTTTTTTTTTTATAGAAATCAACATCATATATATTGTGCTATATTTGAAGAGTCTTGCAAAAACCTATTGTATCCATGTTCCTAAAGTTCGAATTTACTTCACTTATTTTAGAGTTTGAACTATTGGCCAGACAGGACCTAAGTTTAAGTCCCAACGGAGGTTTTTACCATTTGTGTGTTTTCAACAATTCACTTAAATCACAAGTGTGATTACTTGTGATAGAATAGAATTATTCATAGAGGTCTCATAGTGTCTGTAGTTTTCAGACTCTACGAATATAATACATTGAAAACACTATTGAAACCATTGCAAACTTTGTTAATATCTGTTATTATCTGCATAAAATACTCAGGGGAATTGGAGGTAAATTTTTATAACAGCCAGGATTGGGCCCAGCCAAAGCCAGGAGCAAGAAACTCAAACTATGCCTCCAGGACAAGTGTGGCAGACTCCAGTGTTTGGCCATCACCTGTGTCTCCCAGGGTGCATGGTTGTAGGGAGCCAGATTGGAAGCTGAGCAGGTAACTGCCCCTGCAAGCTGATGGATAGGAAGAGTGTTATGGGCATCCCAACCAGCATCTTTATTTTTTTTTTTTAATGAGTAAATGTTCCTATAGTGATGGTACTTTTTAAAAAAAAACACTTATTCATCTTATTTAAAAGTCAGAGTTACATAGAGAAGCAGAGGCAGAGAGAGGTGTTCCTTCCACTGGTTCACTCCCCATTTGCCCACAGTGGCCACAGCTGCGCCAATCCAAAACCAGGAGCTTCTTCCAGGTGCCCCATGGTGATGCAGGGGTCCAAGGCCCTGGGCCATCTTCCACTGCCTTACCAGGCCACAGCAGAGAGCTGGATCGGAAGTGGAGCAGCTGGGACTCAAACCGGCGCCCATATGGGATGCTGGCACTGCAGGCAGCAGCTGTACCCACTGTGCCACAGCACCAGGCCCCCAACCAGCATCGTCATCACTCTGTCAAATCCGTATTTCAAGACTCCAAGGTTATAATTCTTAAAAACAAACAAAAAACAAAACAAAACAAATAAAAACCAGCTTTATCTGAAAGGCAGTGTGACAGATTGGAAGTGAGACAGAGATACCTTCCATCTGCTGACTCACTCCCAGTCTCAACAGCCAGGGCTGGGCCAGGCCGAAGCCTAGAGCCTGAAACTCCATCCACGTCTCCCACGTGGACAGCAGGGGCCCGAGAAGCAGGGCCATCTGCTGCTGCCTTCCAGGAAGATGGTTGGGAGCAGAGCAGCCGGGACTTGAACTGGCACTTCAGTACGGGATTCGAGCTTCGGAAACAGTGACTCAAGCTGCTGAGCCCCAAGGTTGTGCCTTTCCACTAAGTACTGCTTTACTGCACCCCAGAAATTTCAGTATGTGTCTTCTTTTTCATATGGTTCAAATGACCCTTTACAGTTTTAATGACCCTTTTGGTTTCTTCTTTGATCCTTGAATTATTTAGAATCTTTTCGTTTAGTTTCCAGCCAAGTAGAGAGATTTCACATTCTCACTGATTTCTGACAGTTCTGTAGTCAGGGAATAACACGTTGTACATGCTTGAGTAAATTCTACATTTACAGAAAATGGCTTTATGGAAGCCGGTGTTGTGGCAAAACTGGTTAAGTACGTACCTGTGGTGTTGGCATCTCATATGGGTGCCGGTTAGAGTCCTGCCTGCTCCACTCCGTTCCAGCTCCCTGCTAATGTGCCTGGGAAAACATCGAAGGATGGGCAAACTCCTTGGGCTCCTGCATCCATGTAGGAGACCAGGACGAAGCTCCTGGTTCCTGGCTTTGGCCTGGCCCAGCCCTGGCTGTTGTGGCCGTTGGAGAGTGAGCCAGTGGATGGAAGATCTCTGTTCACACACACCCCCTCCGGCCCCGTAAGTCTGCCTTTCAAATAAATGAAATAAATATTTTTAAAAATTGCTTTCTGGCCCAAAATACAGTAAATGGTTAGTATGCATTTGAGAAGAATGTATATTTGGTTCTTGTTGAGTCAAATATTGTATAAACACCCATTTGGAGAGACTGTTAGTATTCAGGCTTTGTGCACACTTACTGATTTTCATATCTACTCGTTGTCAGTTATTGATAAAGAGGTCTTCTAATCTCTCCTAGAGTTCTATCAATTTTTGCTTCATGCTGTTTGCACCACTTTTTGGAGAACATGTTTTTAAGGCTGTAATTCGGTCTTTTGGTGATTTGACCCTTTCTCATCATGAAGTAGTCTTTGTTGGTGATTTTTGTTCTGAAATCTACTTTGTCTCATTTTATATGTTTACATATTACATATATTTCTAGATAGACTCTCCAGCTGACTTTTGATTAGTGTTAGCATGTTTTCCATTCTTTTTGTTATATATTTATAACTTTTTAAAAAATACTACTTGTTGGAAGGGCAGAATTAGAGATTGATCTTTCATCTGCTGGTTCACTCCCCAAGTGACCACAGTGGCCAGCACTGGGCCAGGCCAAAGCCAGGAGCCAATAATAAATTCATGAGTTTCCCATGTGGGTGCAGGGCCCCAGCACTTGGGCCATCCTCCACTGCTTTCCCGGGTGCATGAGCAGGGAGCTGCATCAGAAGTAGAGCAGCTGGGACTCAAACTGGCATCCATATGGGATGCCGGCATTGCAGGTGGTGACTTTACCCTCTGTACCACAATGTCAGCCCCTATTCACTTTTTTTTTTTAAGTTGTATGTCATTTAGAAAATATATAGTTTGGTCATTCTTTTAAATCAATTCTGACAATCTTTGCCTTTTAAATGATGTGTTTGTGAAATTTACATTTAATATTAATATGGTTGTTTCTGAATGTATCCTCTTGCTAATTCTTACACATCTTTTTCTTTTTTCCATTAACTTTCTCTCTTCTTTTCAAGTAATTTGAGTATTTTTTTAAAAATTCTGTTTGGTTACCTTCTTAGCTATGGGTTTTTGATAGCTTACTGGCTGTTACCATGTTTTTAGTATTTGTGTTACTTTATCCCACTCCACCTTCAGGTGATAAGTTACTTAATATAGTATAGGATACTGGTGAATTATTTTAGCTTTTGTATGTTTGATAGTATCTTTGCTTATTTTTGCAGAGTAAAGAATTC